>JAUPFT010000027.1:887081-2374528 GCA_036936625.1 Parnassius smintheus behrii | reverse complement strand
AATTAACTTAACTTAACTTAACTTAACTTAACTAACTTACTTAACTAACTTAACTTAACTTAACCTTAACTTAACTTAACTTAACTTAACTTAACTTAACTTAACTCTAACCTAACCTTACCCCTTAAACCTAACCTAGAAACTTACCTTAACCTAACCTAACCTTAACATAACCTACCTAACCTACCTAACCTAACCTAACCTAACCTAACTAACCTAACCTAACCTAACTAACCTAACCTACCTAACCTACCTAACCTAACCTACCTAACCTAACCTAAACCTAACCTAACCTAACCTAACCTAACCTAACTAACCTAACCTACCACCTAACCTAACCTAACCTAACTACCTAACCCTAACTAACCTAACCTAACCTAACCGAACCCTAACTAACCTGACTACCTAACCTAACCTAACCTAACCTAACCTAACCTACCTAACCTAACCTAACCTAACTACCTAACCTAACCTAACCTAACCTAACCTAACTTACCTAACCTAACCTACCCTAACCTAACCACCTAACCTAACCTAACCTACCTAACCTAACCTAACCTAACCTAACCTAACCTAACCTACCTACCTTACCTAACCTAACCTCCCAACCTACCCTACCCTAACCCTAACCAACCTAACCTCACCTAACCTAACCTAACCTAACCCTACCTAACCTAACCTAACCGTAACCTAACCTACCCTAACCTTAACCTAACCTAACCTAACCTCCACCCTAACCCTAACCTAACTAACCTAACTAACCTAACCTAACCAACCTAACCTAACCTAACCAACCTACCAACCTAACCTCACCAAACCTAACCTAACCTAACATACCTAACCTAACCTAACCTAACCTACCCTAACCTACCTAACCTAAACTAACCTAACCTAACCTAACCTAACCTAACCTAACCTAACCTAACCTAACCTAACCTAACCTAACCTAACCTAACCTAACCTAACCTACTAACCTAACCTAACCTAACCTAACCTACCACCTAACCTAACCTACCTAATACTAACCTAACCTAACCCTAACCTCACCTACCCTTACCGTCACCTAACCTAACCAAACCTAACCTAACCTAACAACTACCTACCTAACCTAACCTAACCTAACCTTAACCTAGACCTACCTAACCTAACCTAACCTAACCTAACCTAACCTAACCGTTCCTATCCTAACCTAACCTAACCTAACCTAACCTAACCTAACTCTAACTAACCTAACCTAACCTAACCTAACCTAACCTCCTAACCTAACCTAACCTAACCTAACCTACCTAACCTAACCTAACCTACCTACTACCTAACCTAACCTAACCTAACTAACCTAACCTAACTAACCTAACCTAACCTAACCTAACCTAACCTAACCTAACCTACCTACCTAACCTAACCTAACCTAACCTAACCTAACCTAACCTAACCTAACCTAACCTAACTAACCTAACCTAACCTAACCTAACCTAACCTAACCTAACCTAACCTAACCTAACCTAACCTAACCTAACCTAACCTAACCTAACCTAACCTAACCTAACCTAACCTAACCTAACCTAACCTAACCTAACCTAACCTAACCTAACTAACCTAACCTAACCTAACCTAACCTAACCTAACCTACAACCTAACCTAACCTAACCTAACCTAACCTAACCTAACCTAACCTAACCTAACCTAACCTAACCTAACCTAACCTAACCTAACCTAACCTAACCTAACCTAACCTAACCTAGACCTAACCTAACCTAACCTACCTACCTAACCTAACCTAACTCTAACCTAACCTAACCTACTAACCTAACCTAACCTAACCTAACCTAACCTAACCTAACCTAACTAACCTAACCTAACCTAACCTAACCTAACCTAACCTAACCTAACCTAACCTAACCTAACCTAACCTAACCTAACCTAACCTAACCTAACCTAACCTAACCTAACCTAACCTAACCTAACCTAACCTAACCTAACCTAACCTAACCTAACCTAACCTAACCTAACCTAACCTAACCTAACCTAACCTAACCTAACCTAACCTAACCTAACCTAACCTAACCTAACCTAACCTAACCTAACCTAACCTAACCTAACCTAACCTAACCTAACCTAACCTAACCTAACCTAACCTAACCTAACCTAACCTAACCTAACCTAACCTAACCTAACCTAACCTAACCTAACCTAACCTAACCTAACCTAACCTAACCTAACCTAACCTAACCTAACCTAACCTAACCTAACCTAACCTAACCTAACCTAACCTAACCTAACCTAACCTAACCTAACCTAACCTAACCTAACCTAACCTAACCTAACCTAACCTAACCTAACCTAACCTAACCTAACCTAACCTAACCTAACCTAACCTAACCTAACCTAACCTAACCTAACCTAACCTAACCTAACCTAACCTAACCTAACCTAACCTAACCTAACCTAACCTAACCTAACCTAAACTAACCTAACCTAACCTAACCTAACCTAACCTAACCTAACCTAACTAACCTAACCTAACCTAACCTAACCTAACCTAACCTAACCTAACCTAACCTAACCTAACCTAACCTAACCTAACCTAACCTAACCTAACCTAACCTAACCTAACCTAACCTAACCTAACCTAACCTAACCTAACCTAACCTAACCTAACCTAACCTAACCTAACCTAACCTAACCTAACGCTAACCTAACCTAACCTAACCTAACCTAACCTAACCTAACCTAACCTAACCTAACCTAACCTAACCTAACCTAACCTAACCTAACCTAACCTAACCTAACCTAACCTAACCTAACCTAACCTAACCTAACCTAACCTAACCTAACCTAACCTAACCTAACCTAACCTAACCTAACCTAACCTAACCTAACCTAACCTAACCTAACCTAACCTAACCTAACCTAACCTAACCTAACCTAACCTAACCTAACCTAACCTAACCTAACCTAACCTAACCTAACCTAACCTAACCTAACCTAACCTAACCTAACCTAACCTAACCTAACCTAACCTAACCTAACCTAACCTAACCTAACCTAACCTAACCTAACCTAACCTAACCTAACCTAACCTAACCTAACCTAACCTAACCTAACCTAACCTAACCTAACCTAACCTAACCTAACCTAACCTAACCTAACCTAACCTAACCTAACCTAACCTAACCTAACCTAACCTAACCTAACCTAACCTAACCTAACCTAACCTAACCTAACCTAACCTAACCTAACCTAACCTAACCTAACCTAACCTAACCTAACCTAACCTAACCTAACCTAACCTAACCTAACCTAACCTAACCTAACCTAACCTAACCTAACCTAACCTAACCTAACCTAACCTAACCTAACCTAACCTAACCTAACCTAACCTAACCTAACCTAACCTAACCTAACCTAACCTAACCTAACCTAACCTAACCTAACCTAACCTAACCTAACCTAACCTAACCTAACCTAACCTAACCTAACCTAACCTAACCTAACCTAACCTAACCTAACCTAACCTAACCTAACCTAACCTAACCTAACCTAACCTAACCTAACCTAACCTAACCTAACCTAACCTAACCTAACCTAACCTAACCTAACCTAACCTAACCTAACCTAACCTAACCTAACCTAACCTAACCTAACCTAACCTAACCTAACCTAACCTAACCTAACCTAACCTAACCTAACCTAACCTAACCTAACCTAACCTAACCTAACCTAACCTAACCTAACCTAACCTAACCTAACCTAACCTAACCTAACCTAACCTAACCTAACCTAACCTAACCTAACCTAACCTAACCTAACCTAACCTAACCTAACCTAACCTAACCTAACCTAACCTAACCTAACCTAACCTAACCTAACCTAACCTAACCTAACCTAACCTAACCTAACCTAACCTAACCTAACCTAACCTAACCTAACCTAACCTAACCTAACCTAACCTAACCTAACCTAACCTAACCTAACCTAACCTAACCTAACCTAACCTAACCTAACCTAACCTAACCTAACCTAACCTAACCTAACCTAACCTAACCTAACCTAACCTAACCTAACCTAACCTAACCTAACCTAACCTAACCTAACCTAACCTAACCTAACCTAACCTAACCTAACCTAACCTAACCTAACCTAACCTAACCTAACCTAACCTAACCTAACCTAACCTAACCTAACCTAACCTAACCTAACCTAACCTAACCTAACCTAACCTAACCTAACCTAACCTAACCTAACCTAACCTAACCTAACCTAACCTAACCTAACCTAACCTAACCTAACCTAACCTAACCTAACCTAACCTAACCTAACCTAACCTAACCTAACCTAACCTAACCTAACCTAACCTAACCTAACCTAACCTAACCTAACCTAACCTAACCTAACCTAACCTAACCTAACCTAACCTAACCTAACCTAACCTAACCTAACCTAACCTAACCTAACCTAACCTAACCTAACCTAACCTAACCTAACCTAACCTAACCTAACCTAACCTAACCTAACCTAACCTAACCTAACCTAACCTAACCTAACCTAACCTAACCTAACCTAACCTAACCTAACCTAACCTAACCTAACCTAACCTAACCTAACCTAACCTAACCTAACCTAACCTAACCTAACCTAACCTAACCTAACCTAACCTAACCTAACCTAACCTAACCTAACCTAACCTAACCTAACCTAACCTAACCTAACCTAACCTAACCTAACCTAACCTAACCTAACCTAACCTAACCTAACCTAACCTAACCTAACCTAACCTAACCTAACCTAACCTAACCTAACCTAACCTAACCTAACCTAACCTAACCTAACCTAACCTAACCTAACCTAACCTAACCTAACCTAACCTAACCTAACCTAACCTAACCTAACCTAACCTAACCTAACCTAACCTAACCTAACCTAACCTAACCTAACCTAACCTAACCTAACCTAACCTAACCTAACCTAACCTAACCTAACCTAACCTAACCTAACCTAACCTAACCTAACCTAACCTAACCTAACCTAACCTAACCTAACCTAACCTAACCTAACCTAACCTAACCTAACCTAACCTAACCTAACCTAACCTAACCTAACCTAACCTAACCTAACCTAACCTAACCTAACCTAACCTAACCTAACCTAACCTAACCTAACCTAACCTAACCTAACCTAACCTAACCTAACCTAACCTAACCTAACCTAACCTAACCTAACCTAACCTAACCTAACCTAACCTAACCTAACCTAACCTAACCTAACCTAACCTAACCTAACCTAACCTAACCTAACCTAACCTAACCTAACCTAACCTAACCTAACCTAACCTAACCTAACCTAACCTAACCTAACCTAACCTAACCTAACCTAACCTAACCTAACCTAACCTAACCTAACCTAACCTAACCTAACCTAACCTAACCTAACCTAACCTAACCTAACCTAACCTAACCTAACCTAACCTAACCTAACCTAACCTAACCTAACCTAACCTAACCTAACCTAACCTAACCTAACCTAACCTAACCTAACCTAACCTAACCTAACCTAACCTAACCTAACCTAACCTAACCTAACCTAACCTAACCTAACCTAACCTAACCTAACCTAACCTAACCTAACCTAACCTAACCTAACCTAACCTAACCTAACCTAACCTAACCTAACCTAACCTAACCTAACCTAACCTAACCTAACCTAACCTAACCTAACCTAACCTAACCTAACCTAACCTAACCTAACCTAACCTAACCTAACCTAACCTAACCTAACCTAACCTAACCTAACCTAACCTAACCTAACCTAACCTAACCTAACCTAACCTAACCTAACCTAACCTAACCTAACCTAACCTAACCTAACCTAACCTAACCTAACCTAACCTAACCTAACCTAACCTAACCTAACCTAACCTAACCTAACCTAACCTAACCTAACCTAACCTAACCTAACCTAACCTAACCTAACCTAACCTAACCTAACCTAACCTAACCTAACCTAACCTAACCTAACCTAACCTAACCTAACCTAACCTAACCTAACCTAACCTAACCTAACCTAACCTAACCTAACCTAACCTAACCTAACCTAACCTAACCTAACCTAACCTAACCTAACCTAACCTAACCTAACCTAACCTAACCTAACCTAACCTAACCTAACCTAACCTAACCTAACCTAACCTAACCTAACCTAACCTAACCTAACCTAACCTAACCTAACCTAACCTAACCTAACCTAACCTAACCTAACCTAACCTAACCTAACCTAACCTAACCTAACCTAACCTAACCTAACCTAACCTAACCTAACCTAACCTAACCTAACCTAACCTAACCTAACCTAACCTAACCTAACCTAACCTAACCTAACCTAACCTAACCTAACCTAACCTAACCTAACCTAACCTAACCTAACCTAACCTAACCTAACCTAACCTAACCTAACCTAACCTAACCTAACCTAACCTAACCTAACCTAACCTAACCTAACCTAACCTAACCTAACCTAACCTAACCTAACCTAACCTAACCTAACCTAACCTAACCTAACCTAACCTAACCTAACCTAACCTAACCTAACCTAACCTAACCTAACCTAACCTAACCTAACCTAACCTAACCTAACCTAACCTAACCTAACCTAACCTAACCTAACCTAACCTAACCTAACCTAACCTAACCTAACCTAACCTAACCTAACCTAACCTAACCTAACCTAACCTAACCTAACCTAACCTAACCTAACCTAACCTAACCTAACCTAACCTAACCTAACCTAACCTAACCTAACCTAACCTAACCTAACCTAACCTAACCTAACCTAACCTAACCTAACCTAACCTAACCTAACCTAACCTAACCTAACCTAACCTAACCTAACCTAACCTAACCTAACCTAACCTAACCTAACCTAACCTAACCTAACCTAACCTAACCTAACCTAACCTAACCTAACCTAACCTAACCTAACCTAACCTAACCTAACCTAACCTAACCTAACCTAACCTAACCTAACCTAACCTAACCTAACCTAACCTAACCTAACCTAACCTAACCTAACCTAACCTAACCTAACCTAACCTAACCTAACCTAACCTAACCTAACCTAACCTAACCTAACCTAACCTAACCTAACCTAACCTAACCTAACCTAACCTAACCTAACCTAACCTAACCTAACCTAACCTAACCTAACCTAACCTAACCTAACCTAACCTAACCTAACCTAACCTAACCTAACCTAACCTAACCTAACCTAACCTAACCTAACCTAACCTAACCTAACCTAACCTAACCTAACCTAACCTAACCTAACCTAACCTAACCTAACCTAACCTAACCTAACCTAACCTAACCTAACCTAACCTAACCTAACCTAACCTAACCTAACCTAACCTAACCTAACCTAACCTAACCTAACCTAACCTAACCTAACCTAACCTAACCTAACCTAACCTAACCTAACCTAACCTAACCTAACCTAACCTAACCTAACCTAACCTAACCTAACCTAACCTAACCTAACCTAACCTAACCTAACCTAACCTAACCTAACCTAACCTAACCTAACCTAACCTAACCTAACCTAACCTAACCTAACCTAACCTAACCTAACCTAACCTAACCTAACCTAACCTAACCTAACCTAACCTAACCTAACCTAACCTAACCTAACCTAACCTAACCTAACCTAACCTAACCTAACCTAACCTAACCTAACCTAACCTAACCTAACCTAACCTAACCTAACCTAACCTAACCTAACCTAACCTAACCTAACCTAACCTAACCTAACCTAACCTAACCTAACCTAACCTAACCTAACCTAACCTAACCTAACCTAACCTAACCTAACCTAACCTAACCTAACCTAACCTAACCTAACCTAACCTAACCTAACCTAACCTAACCTAACCTAACCTAACCTAACCTAACCTAACCTAACCTAACCTAACCTAACCTAACCTAACCTAACCTAACCTAACCTAACCTAACCTAACCTAACCTAACCTAACCTAACCTAACCTAACCTAACCTAACCTAACCTAACCTAACCTAACCTAACCTAACCTAACCTAACCTAACCTAACCTAACCTAACCTAACCTAACCTAACCTAACCTAACCTAACCTAACCTAACCTAACCTAACCTAACCTAACCTAACCTAACCTAACCTAACCTAACCTAACCTAACCTAACCTAACCTAACCTAACCTAACCTAACCTAACCTAACCTAACCTAACCTAACCTAACCTAACCTAACCTAACCTAACCTAACCTAACCTAACCTAACCTAACCTAACCTAACCTAACCTAACCTAACCTAACCTAACCTAACCTAACCTAACCTAACCTAACCTAACCTAACCTAACCTAACCTAACCTAACCTAACCTAACCTAACCTAACCTAACCTAACCTAACCTAACCTAACCTAACCTAACCTAACCTAACCTAACCTAACCTAACCTAACCTAACCTAACCTAACCTAACCTAACCTAACCTAACCTAACCTAACCTAACCTAACCTAACCTAACCTAACCTAACCTAACCTAACCTAACCTAACCTAACCTAACCTAACCTAACCTAACCTAACCTAACCTAACCTAACCTAACCTAACCTAACCTAACCTAACCTAACCTAACCTAACCTAACCTAACCTAACCTAACCTAACCTAACCTAACCTAACCTAACCTAACCTAACCTAACCTAACCTAACCTAACCTAACCTAACCTAACCTAACCTAACCTAACCTAACCTAACCTAACCTAACCTAACCTAACCTAACCTAACCTAACCTAACCTAACCTAACCTAACCTAACCTAACCTAACCTAACCTAACCTAACCTAACCTAACCTAACCTAACCTAACCTAACCTAACCTAACCTAACCTAACCTAACCTAACCTAACCTAACCTAACCTAACCTAACCTAACCTAACCTAACCTAACCTAACCTAACCTAACCTAACCTAACCTAACCTAACCTAACCTAACCTAACCTAACCTAACCTAACCTAACCTAACCTAACCTAACCTAACCTAACCTAACCTAACCTAACCTAACCTAACCTAACCTAACCTAACCTAACCTAACCTAACCTAACCTAACCTAACCTAACCTAACCTAACCTAACCTAACCTAACCTAACCTAACCTAACCTAACCTAACCTAACCTAACCTAACCTAACCTAACCTAACCTAACCTAACCTAACCTAACCTAACCTAACCTAACCTAACCTAACCTAACCTAACCTAACCTAACCTAACCTAACCTAACCTAACCTAACCTAACCTAACCTAACCTAACCTAACCTAACCTAACCTAACCTAACCTAACCTAACCTAACCTAACCTAACCTAACCTAACCTAACCTAACCTAACCTAACCTAACCTAACCTAACCTAACCTAACCTAACCTAACCTAACCTAACCTAACCTAACCTAACCTAACCTAACCTAACCTAACCTAACCTAACCTAACCTAACCTAACCTAACCTAACCTAACCTAACCTAACCTAACCTAACCTAACCTAACCTAACCTAACCTAACCTAACCTAACCTAACCTAACCTAACCTAACCTAACCTAACCTAACCTAACCTAACCTAACCTAACCTAACCTAACCTAACCTAACCTAACCTAACCTAACCTAACCTAACCTAACCTAACCTAACCTAACCTAACCTAACCTAACCTAACCTAACCTAACCTAACCTAACCTAACCTAACCTAACCTAACCTAACCTAACCTAACCTAACCTAACCTAACCTAACCTAACCTAACCTAACCTAACCTAACCTAACCTAACCTAACCTAACCTAACCTAACCTAACCTAACCTAACCTAACCTAACCTAACCTAACCTAACCTAACCTAACCTAACCTAACCTAACCTAACCTAACCTAACCTAACCTAACCTAACCTAACCTAACCTAACCTAACCTAACCTAACCTAACCTAACCTAACCTAACCTAACCTAACCTAACCTAACCTAACCTAACCTAACCTAACCTAACCTAACCTAACCTAACCTAACCTAACCTAACCTAACCTAACCTAACCTAACCTAACCTAACCTAACCTAACCTAACCTAACCTAACCTAACCTAACCTAACCTAACCTAACCTAACCTAACCTAACCTAACCTAACCTAACCTAACCTAACCTAACCTAACCTAACCTAACCTAACCTAACCTAACCTAACCTAACCTAACCTAACCTAACCTAACCTAACCTAACCTAACCTAACCTAACCTAACCTAACCTAACCTAACCTAACCTAACCTAACCTAACCTAACCTAACCTAACCTAACCTAACCTAACCTAACCTAACCTAACCTAACCTAACCTAACCTAACCTAACCTAACCTAACCTAACCTAACCTAACCTAACCTAACCTAACCTAACCTAACCTAACCTAACCTAACCTAACCTAACCTAACCTAACCTAACCTAACCTAACCTAACCTAACCTAACCTAACCTAACCTAACCTAACCTAACCTAACCTAACCTAACCTAACCTAACCTAACCTAACCTAACCTAACCTAACCTAACCTAACCTAACCTAACCTAACCTAACCTAACCTAACCTAACCTAACCTAACCTAACCTAACCTAACCTAACCTAACCTAACCTAACCTAACCTAACCTAACCTAACCTAACCTAACCTAACCTAACCTAACCTAACCTAACCTAACCTAACCTAACCTAACCTAACCTAACCTAACCTAACCTAACCTAACCTAACCTAACCTAACCTAACCTAACCTAACCTAACCTAACCTAACCTAACCTAACCTAACCTAACCTAACCTAACCTAACCTAACCTAACCTAACCTAACCTAACCTAACCTAACCTAACCTAACCTAACCTAACCTAACCTAACCTAACCTAACCTAACCTAACCTAACCTAACCTAACCTAACCTAACCTAACCTAACCTAACCTAACCTAACCTAACCTAACCTAACCTAACCTAACCTAACCTAACCTAACCTAACCTAACCTAACCTAACCTAACCTAACCTAACCTAACCTAACCTAACCTAACCTAACCTAACCTAACCTAACCTAACCTAACCTAACCTAACCTAACCTAACCTAACCTAACCTAACCTAACCTAACCTAACCTAACCTAACCTAACCTAACCTAACCTAACCTAACCTAACCTAACCTAACCTAACCTAACCTAACCTAACCTAACCTAACCTAACCTAACCTAACCTAACCTAACCTAACCTAACCTAACCTAACCTAACCTAACCTAACCTAACCTAACCTAACCTAACCTAACCTAACCTAACCTAACCTAACCTAACCTAACCTAACCTAACCTAACCTAACCTAACCTAACCTAACCTAACCTAACCTAACCTAACCTAACCTAACCTAACCTAACCTAACCTAACCTAACCTAACCTAACCTAACCTAACCTAACCTAACCTAACCTAACCTAACCTAACCTAACCTAACCTAACCTAACCTAACCTAACCTAACCTAACCTAACCTAACCTAACCTAACCTAACCTAACCTAACCTAACCTAACCTAACCTAACCTAACCTAACCTAACCTAACCTAACCTAACCTAACCTAACCTAACCTAACCTAACCTAACCTAACCTAACCTAACCTAACCTAACCTAACCTAACCTAACCTAACCTAACCTAACCTAACCTAACCTAACCTAACCTAACCTAACCTAACCTAACCTAACCTAACCTAACCTAACCTAACCTAACCTAACCTAACCTAACCTAACCTAACCTAACCTAACCTAACCTAACCTAACCTAACCTAACCTAACCTAACCTAACCTAACCTAACCTAACCTAACCTAACCTAACCTAACCTAACCTAACCTAACCTAACCTAACCTAACCTAACCTAACCTAACCTAACCTAACCTAACCTAACCTAACCTAACCTAACCTAACCTAACCTAACCTAACCTAACCTAACCTAACCTAACCTAACCTAACCTAACCTAACCTAACCTAACCTAACCTAACCTAACCTAACCTAACCTAACCTAACCTAACCTAACCTAACCTAACCTAACCTAACCTAACCTAACCTAACCTAACCTAACCTAACCTAACCTAACCTAACCTAACCTAACCTAACCTAACCTAACCTAACCTAACCTAACCTAACCTAACCTAACCTAACCTAACCTAACCTAACCTAACCTAACCTAACCTAACCTAACCTAACCTAACCTAACCTAACCTAACCTAACCTAACCTAACCTAACCTAACCTAACCTAACCTAACCTAACCTAACCTAACCTAACCTAACCTAACCTAACCTAACCTAACCTAACCTAACCTAACCTAACCTAACCTAACCTAACCTAACCTAACCTAACCTAACCTAACCTAACCTAACCTAACCTAACCTAACCTAACCTAACCTAACCTAACCTAACCTAACCTAACCTAACCTAACCTAACCTAACCTAACCTAACCTAACCTAACCTAACCTAACCTAACCTAACCTAACCTAACCTAACCTAACCTAACCTAACCTAACCTAACCGAACCTAACCGAACCTAACCGAACCTAACCGAACCTAACCGAACCTAACCTAACCTAACCTAACCTAACCTAACCTAACCTAACCTAACCTAACCTAACCTAACCTAACCTAACCTAACCTAACCTAACCTAACCTAACCTAACCTAACCTAACCTAACCTAACCTAACCTAACCTAACCTAACCTAACCTAACCTAACCTAACCTAACCTAACCTAACCTAACCTAACCTAACCTAACCTAACCTAACCTAACCTAACCTAACCTAACCTAACCTAACCTAACCTAACCTAACCTAACCTAACCTAACCTAACAACCAGTTTTTAAGTAAAAATTTTTTAGATTATTAAGTTTTACATATGTTACCATTTATTACGTGTTAAAAAATATATAAATAGAAAGGATACTGAGAACAACATCTGGGAATTTTTGTAGATTTTTAGGACTGAATTTGGCCGAAAAAACCAAAATTTTATAAAAAATTATACGTTTATTGTTAAAATTATTATTAAAGGGGGCTTTAAACGCCAAAAAAATTGCTCAGTTAATATCAGGACATCGAGACCTTTCAAACGAGCCCAAACACGGGCCAAATCCGTGTAAAGACGCCCGAGATAGCCGTTTGCGGTCTGGACTGGCGGCCATTTTGGAAATTTTAAAACCGAAATAACTCTGTTTGTAGAAGTCGTAGCGAGTTCCGGTTTTGGGCCTTATTATTGCCCTGTTATAGTCTCTCTCATAAACACGAAAATACGCTTTACATCAAATTGCGAAGTGAAGCCTCCTTTAAGACTTAAATATAAGGCCGAAAGAGTGCTCTCTGTGACGACCAAAACCGCGAGACTCTGCGACAAAAACTAACCAAGTTATTAATAATTTAAATTTTGGTCGCCATTTTGGTCGCCATATTGGAAAGTTTTGATTTGACGTATCTCTGAAAGTCTTGGGTGGATTTCGATGCGGTTTTCGACACACACGATTGCATAAGATCCTTTATCTTACCATTTGCTAATTATAGTGACTGGCGGCCATTTTGGTTAGCCATTTTGTTAAAAGTTAAAATCTTTTGAAGGACCGCAACGATTTCCACCGGATTTTCGGAATAAGGTAGAATATATCTTTGACGTTCTATCTAAGGAATAAAAATACTCTACATAGAGACAATTGTGCGACTTATGTGCGACTTATGGGTATTTCCTCTCAGATAAGTAAGACTTGCAATTACACTATAATTATATAGAAGACAACCTTTTAAAGGTATAAAATTGCAGTTAGGAACTCTTCTTGAAAAATTTTATTATTAAAAAGTCATTTTGTTTTATTCTCGTTTTATTATTGTTAAATTTGACTGCACACATACCTGTGTTACGGTGGGTTTGGATATTTCCAACACCGTTAGTTTAGGACATTTTGTTATTTTACTTTTATACAATTTTATTATTTTATTTTTCTTCGTTTTTTATTTTATATTTTATTGAACGGTCTGACGCTTTTCCCTGACAATGCTTGGAATCCGAACCGCCAAAAAGGGGCAAGAGGTTGACAAGGAGAGATGTTCTCCAAATGGAGCGGAGATGGCAGGTCCATCTCCAAAAACTGAAACTCAGAAGAGCGTAAGAAGGAGTATTGGAGAATGGGAGACGGGGACAAAGGACAAGGAACCGGGATCTCAAGGAAAGGAATTAAAATTACCCCCAGTGGCTCGTACAAAGCAGGCGACGGATCCTTCCACAAGTAGATCGTCAACTGAAAAACCAGAGAACCCACCCGAAAAAGCATTAGAAAAATATGCAGATAGAGTAACTGAAGCGAGGGCATGTCTGCACAAGGCAAAATTGCACCTAAGCAACTCAAGAAATCTAAAAACAGACATTAAACTTGAGGTCACACAAAAGATAGATAGGTTATATCAATTAGTTAAGGAGGCAGAGATGGAAAGAAAAATGGGACCTGGAAACAAAAAACAGGATGAACAGAGTAAAATGGGGGACAGATCGCAGAGGCAGGATGAAAGAAGGAAAGAAGCAGAAGATAGCCTAATAAAAAAGATAGAGCAACATAGCAAAATGCTCGAGGAAAATAAGAAAGAGATGGAAAACTTGAGAAACGTACTTAAGGAACAAGGAAGTAGGGAGGAAAAGACAACATATGCAAGTGTGGCCGCCAGGAAGAGTAGTGGGATACCATCGGGATACGTTGCGACTCACTCAATCGCAATTTCGTCACAAGATGAAAAAGATACTGGAGACCAAGTACTAGAAAAGATTAGGAAGGTAGTAAACGCAAGGGAAGAAGGATTTAAAATTGATAAAGTGAGGAAGGCCAGAGATCGAAGAATAATTATAGGATGTAGCACTCGAGAAGAAGTTAAAAAGATTCAGGAAAAAATAAGTAAAGAAGGATCCCATTTAACGGTGGAAGAAATAAAAAACAAAGACCCGATGTTGATATTAAAAGATGTGATGAGTTATAACACGGATGGCGACATTATCAGGGCTATAAAACATCAAAACAAGCAGATGTTAGAGGGGTTGGTTGATGAAGAGCAAAGGATGGAAGTGAAATATAGGAAAAAGACGAGAAATCCATTCACTTCCCACGTAGTTCTAAGAGTGTCGCCACAGATATGGGGACGAATGATGGAAAGAGAGCTTATACACGTTGACCTGCAACGAGTGCGAGTGGCGGATCAATCTCCACTGGTCCAGTGTACCAAATGCTTGGGGTACGGGCACACTAAAAAACTTTGCACCGAAACAGCTGACGCGTGTAGTCACTGTGGAGGCCCGCATTTCAAGACAGAGTGCACTGAATGGATCTCGGGTGAACTACCATCATGTGTGAATTGCAGAAAAGGAAAACAAGAAAGAAGCGACCACAATGCGTTCAGTGTAGAGTGCCCGGTTAGGAGAAAATGGGATGCCCTGGCAAGATCATCTATAGCGTATTGCTAAAGTGGTCCCGGGAGTAGCCTTGCACCAAACCGGCAATCAAAAATATTGCGTTGTCCAAGCAAACCTTCAGAGAAGCGAATTAGCAACTGCCGAATTAATTATGCACGCGGCAAAAAGCAAGACCACCTTTGCAATGGTGCAGGAACCTTACATCGGTAACACTGGTAAGATGCGGCACTATCCAGGAACAAAAATCATACAGTGTAACATAAATCAGTCAAGTGAAAAAGTGGTGAAAGCAGCGATTGTTCTGTTTGACGACACCATCGACGTCTCCCAGTATCCGGATCTCACCACCGAGAACATAGTTGTCGCCAAGTTGAGAACTGGAACCTGGGAGATAGGTGTGGTGTCGATCTACCTGGAGTGTGACAAACCCATCGAGCCATACCTGGCCATGATTAAGAAAGCTCTTGAGGGTTTGCGAACGGGCAACGTTATACTGGGTGGAGACGTAAATTCCTGGAATACGTGGTGGGGAAGCCGAGAGTCTGATAGCAGAGGGATTGAAATGGCGGACGCACTTGATGAGTTGGAGCTGCATATTTTAAACCGAGGGTCTGGGCCCACCTTCGACACCATTAGAGGTGGGAGAAGGTTTTCCAGCTGCGTTGATATAACGACCTGCTCGACGGACCTTCTCGGAAAAATTGGGAACTGGAGACTTTCTGGCGACGTTACTGGTTCGGATCACAGAGCAATTCTATTTGAGCTCGAACTCGGCAAGGCTGTCGGCACAGACATCAAAAGAACAACTAGAATATATAACACCAGGAAGGCAAACTGGAACGAGTTTCATACGAAACTAGTTCAGTTATGGCAAAATAAAAACCTAAATGCTGCAGTAATAAAAGAAATAGACAGCAAAATGGCACTGGAAAGCCACATTAAAAACTACACAAACTCAATAGTTGATGCCTGTGAAGACAGTATGCCGAGATTGAGCGGTAAGAAGAGGATGGAGTTGCCCTGGTGGACCGAAGAGCTCAGTGAGCTCAAAAGGGAAGTCGCCAGAAAAAAGCGTCGAATATCCTACGCGGCGCCAGTTCGAAGAGAATGGGTCGTCGAGCAATACATAACTTGCAAAGAAAAATACCGGTTGGAAATGAAAAGGGCCCAGACGTCTAGTTGGAAACAATTTTGCAGCAAGCAGGAAAAGGAGTCCATGTGGGATGGGATTTACAGAGTGATTGGTAGAACAGGAGTAAGGCAAGAGGAGATTCCTTTAATCTGCGACGGTGTCAACGTGGGGAACAAAGAATCTGCCAGGATCCTAGCGGATAGTTTCTATCCAGAGGATGAAACTGAGGACGAAAATGCGGACCACAGGAAGATTAGGGAGCTAGCGAGCAGAGTAAACGTAGGATCGCAAGGTGAACTATGCGACCCACCTTTCACGAAGGAAGAAATGATATGCTCCGCATCTAGTTTCAATCCCAAAAAGGCTCCTGGAATAGATGGACTAACAGCAGATATTTGCAATGCTGCCATCACTCTGAACACCGATTTGTTCCTGGCTTTGGCGAATAAGTGCCTCGAATTGGCATGCTTTCCAAAGCTATGGAAGGGAGCCGTGGTGGTTGCATTACCAAAGCCGGGAAAGGAGAACTACACGCATCCCAAGTCCTATAGACCTATTGGCCTACTGCCAGTTCTTGGCAAGATACTTGAAAAAATGTTGATCAGAAGGATTAGATGGTACACCACGCCGACCATCAGCCACAAGCAATACGGCTTTCTACCCCAACGTAGTACCGAGGACTCCCTCTATGACATGATGCAGTGTATTAGAAATGAGTTGAAGCTCAAAAAACTGATCGTGGTGGTATCATTGGACATAGAGGGAGCCTTCGACAATGCTTGGTGGCCGGCAATACGCTGCAGACTGGCGGAGACGGAGTGCCCAGTGAATCTGAGGCGACTGATAGATAGCTATCTTGAGGATAGAACAGTACGCGTCAGGTTTGCTGGAGCAGAATGGTCGAAAAACACGACAAAGGGGTGCGTGCAGGGCTCAATCGGCGGTCCCACCCTATGGAACATATTATTGGATCCGTTGTTGAAAGAAGTGGGGTTGATGGGGGAGCACTGTCAGGCGTTTGCGGATGATGTGGTCCTCATTGTCTCCGGAGACACGGCACTGGAGGTGGAGAGGCGAACAAATGCTGTCCTCGGGCATCTTTGGAGCTGGGGAGTCAGAAACAAACTACGTTTCGCGCCACATAAAACCAAGGCCATACTATTTACAAATAAACTAAAGTACGACTCACCAGCTCTAACCATGGGTGGGGAGGCCATAGAATACTCCCAAGAAATTAAAATACTCGGTCTGACTATTGACCGAAAATTAACGTTTAATAGGCACATAAAAAATGTATGTAGGAAGACCCAGACAATTTATGGCCAACTCTCAAGAGCCGCAAAAATAAACTGGGGTCTGAATTCGGAGATAGTGAGGACCATATACTTGGCGGTGGTAGAGCCGATAATTCTCTATGCAGCGAACGTTTGGGCACCGGCGACCAAAAAGGTGGAAACGAGAAAATTATTAAACTCAGTGCAACGCGGCTTCGTGCAGAAGATAGTTAAAGCTTATAGAACCGTCTCACTGAATTCAGCCCTCCTTCTGGCTGGGCTGCTCCCCCTAGATTTAAGAATCCGGGAGGCGGCACTTCTGTATGAAATTAAAAAAGGATATTCGAGGGAGGTAGTAGGTGATCGGGATCTGGAGGGAATGGAAGCATATACAGAATTGCCGCATCCCGCGGACCTGGTGGGGCCGAAGTTCATATGTCTGGGCGACGGTGCACAAGTGGAGCAAACAAATAACGCCGAGCTCACCATCTTTACTGATGGGAGCAAAATCGAAGGGAAAGTGGGTGCGGCGCTGTCCATTTGGGACAGCGCGGCTGAAACGAGTACCAAAAAATTTAAACTAGATCACTATTGCACCGTTTACCAGGCGGAGCTGTTGGCCCTGCATGAGGCCACTAAATTTGCACTTCAGTCTTCTGCACGAAGTTGCAACATATACAGTGACTCCAGATCAGCCCTGGAGACTATCACCAGGAGCGATTCCCTTCACCCCTTGGCGGTGAGGGCAAGAGAAAATATAAAAAGGATTGAAGAACATGGAAAGTCACTTGCTCTGCACTGGGTCAAAGCACATGCGGGGGTGGAGGGGAATGAAAGGGCTGACATTTTGGCAAAAGAAGCCGCTTTGAGGACCAAAACCAAAGCATATTACGACAAATGTCCAATTTCATTCGTCAAGCGCCAAATTAGGATGAACTCGCTTGACGAGTGGAATAGGAGATATAGAGAAGAGAGTACGGCCACCACTACCAAGATTTTCTTTCCGGACGCTCTCGATGCTTACCCTATTCTTAGGAAAACCGAACTGGACCCACTGTTAACGCAGGTGCTAACAGGACATGGCGGGTTCTCTGAGTATTTGTACCGTTTCAAATGCAAAGAGAGCCCCTCATGTACCTGTGATAGAGAACATTTAGAAACGGTAATACACCTCATTACAGAGTGCCCTAGAAATTATAGAGCAAGAAAAGAAATAGAATTAAAACTTAAAATAAAAATAAATAGAGAGGAAATACACATAATAATGAAAGACAAAGAAAATAGAGCTAAATTCATAGAATATTGCAAGCGTATCGCGAAAATAGCTGTAGATAGAAATAAGTAGATAATAAAGGGAACTTGAATATGTATGTAAGAATATATAACGCAAGTCCCAAAATAAATAGAAATTAATAAATAAAGAAAATTGTAATAAGTAAATAATAAAATAGTTATAAGAAAAGGAATTTTAAAATATATGTAGTACATATAGAGTAATTTCCATTTAAATTGTAATAAGCTATAATAAGGAACAAAAATATAATGTAGTAGATGTAAGTTAGCGATACGAAAAGTAAATAAGTATAGAATTATATACATTAGAGATACCTAGCAAGTAAGAAAATAAAGCTTTATAGGATACTGTAATAAGTAAATTTAAAAGGAAATAAACGCAATGTGGTGGTAAGAAAATATGTAAAACAATATGTATAGCAATAAGGGATAGAGATAAGAAATAAAATAAAGCTATCAAATACAAACAAAAATAAATAAAAGTCAAAAAGAACATTGACGAATAAACAAAAAGAGCGCAAGGTCCCTGATCTCCCATGTCAGGGGAAAAAAAAAAAAAAAAAAAAAAAAAAAAAAAAAAAAAAAAAAAAAAAAAAAAACCTAACCTAACCTAACCTAACCTAACCTAACCTAACCTAACCTAACCTAACCTAACCTAACCTAACCTAACCTAACCTAACCTAACCTAACCTAACCTAACCTAACCTAACCTAACCTAACCTAACCTAACCTAACCTAACCTAACCTAACCTAACCTAACCTAACCTAACCTAACCTAACCTAACCTAACCTAACCTAACCTAACCTAACCTAACCTAACCTAACCTAACCTAACCTAACCTAACCTAACCTAACCTAACCTAACCTAACCTAACCTAACCTAACCTAACCTAACCTAACCTAACCTAACCTAACCTAACCTAACCTAACCTAACCTAACCTAACCTAACCTAACCTAACCTAACCTAACCTAACCTAACCTAACCTAACCTAACCTAACCTAACCTAACCTAACCTAACCTAACCTAACCTAACCTAACCTAACCTAACCTAACCTAACCTAACCTAACCTAACCTAACCTAACCTAACCTAACCTAACCTAACCTAACCTAACCTAACCTAACCTAACCTAACCTAACCTAACCTAACCTAACCTAACCTAACCTAACCTAACCTAACCTAACCTAACCTAACCTAACCTAACCTAACCTAACCTAACCTAACCTAACCTAACCTAACCTAACCTAACCTAACCTAACCTAACCTAACCTAACCTAACCTAACCTAACCTAACCTAACCTAACCTAACCTAACCTAACCTAACCTAACCTAACCTAACCTAACCTAACCTAACCTAACCTAACCTAACCTAACCTAACCTAACCTAACCTAACCTAACCTAACCTAACCTAACCTAACCTAACCTAACCTAACCTAACCTAACCTAACCTAACCTAACCTAACCTAACCTAACCTAACCTAACCTAACCTAACCTAACCTAACCTAACCTAACCTAACCTAACCTAACCTAACCTAACCTAACCTAACCTAACCTAACCTAACCTAACCTAACCTAACCTAACCTAACCTAACCTAACCTAACCTAACCTAACCTAACCTAACCTAACCTAACCTAACCTAACCTAACCTAACCTAACCTAACCTAACCTAACCTAACCTAACCTAACCTAACCTAACCTAACCTAACCTAACCTAACCTAACCTAACCTAACCTAACCTAACCTAACCTAACCTAACCTAACCTAACCTAACCTAACCTAACCTAACCTAACCTAACCTAACCTAACCTAACCTAACCTAACCTAACCTAACCTAACCTAACCTAACCTAACCTAACCTAACCTAACCTAACCTAACCTAACCTAACCTAACCTAACCTAACCTAACCTAACCTAACCTAACCTAACCTAACCTAACCTAACCTAACCTAACCTAACCTAACCTAACCTAACCTAACCTAACCTAACCTAACCTAACCTAACCTAACCTAACCTAACCTAACCTAACCTAACCTAACCTAACCTAACCTAACCTAACCTAACCTAACCTAACCTAACCTAACCTAACCTAACCTAACCTCTAATTAGCTAGTATATTCTAAATATATAACACAGTATATATTATCATATACTTTTTACTTAGTCTTATTTCTATTTATTACATCTTTTGCTATGTCTATGCAGTATGTTATAAACCTATTTCTATGCTTCTTACATTCTAACAATTTACTAATATTTTCTTTTCTTATTTGCATATTCGTAACCATCTCTAATTTTATTCTTTCTTGTGAGTATTTAGGACATTCTAATATTAAATGTTCCACACTTTCTTCTTTTTGACTATCACAAACACATTCCGGGGAATTTTTACATTTAAATCTATATAGGTAGCTTGAGAAACCCCCGTGACCGGTAAGTACCTGTACTAAAATTGGACTTAGTTCTAACTTTTGCAATATTCTGTACGCCCGCTCTATATCTGGCAAAAACATTTTTGTTACTGTGGCAGTGTTCGCTGTCATGTATCGATTTTTCCATTTTTCAATACTGTCTAGCCGGATTTGTCGTTTTATATACGAGATGGGACATTTATCATAGTCGGACACAGTTTTCTTGTATAAAGCAGCCTCTTTTGCAAGTTGATCAGCTCGCTCATTTCCCGTGACTCCCACGTGGGCTCTAATCCAGAACAAGCGGATAGTTTTATTCTGTTCCTTCACAAGCATGATGTTTTTCTTAATAGCTATCACTAGGGGATGGTATGAGTCTCTATTACGTACTAGTTCCAGAGCTGATCTAGAGTCGCTGAACACGTTTGTTGTTGTTGCTTCGTGTTCCAGTGCAAGTTTTGTCGCCTGAAAGATAGCATAAAGTTCAGCCTGAAAGACGGTGCAGAACGGTTCCAACTTAAATTTTTTGGCTTTAATCTCGGTGTTATTATGCCAGCAGGATAATCCTGCTCCAACTTTTCCTTCAATTTTGCTCCCGTCTGTGTAAATTTGATCACCCATTATGTTGAATTTTCTGAGTGTTTCAGGCTTAGTATCTTCCAGGCATTCGAATGTGACTTCCACTTCCTTGGCTGGATGTTGTGCCTTTAGGAAACAGACTCTGCTTTCTATCTTCCTACAACCTATTTTCTCCTGAGGTTTACCTCTCTTTGCTTCATAAAGAGAAGCTGCTTCTTGGACCCGAAGATCTAGAGGAAGCAATCTTGCTAGGAGCATTGCGGCATTCAGGGAGACTGTGCGATAAGTCTTACACATTTTTTGCGCGAATCCTCTCTGGATTACATTCAGCTGTTTTTGAATGCTAATTTTTTCTGCTGCAGGAGCCCACGTGCTAGCCGCATACAGGATAATCGGTTCTATCACTGCTACATATATTGTCCTGATAATCTCCGGATTTAGACCCCACTCGATTTTAGCCGTTCGAGCAAGTTGCTTGTAGATGTTAGCGGCTTTTCGACAGACAAGTTGCACATGTTTCTGGAAGGTCAATTTGTGGTCTATTGTGAGTCCGAGTACTTTCATTTCTTCCACTAAACTTATCACAGTTCCTCCCATTTGTATATGTGGGGCCTCATATTTAAGCTTTTTTGTTATAATCATAGCGCTTGTTTTATGTGGTGCGAATTTAAGTTTATTTCTGATTCCCCATTCATATACATAAGCCAGGGCGTTATTGGCTTTTTCTTGTATTACTGAGGTAGTTCCTCCGGAGAATATCAGGACAACATCGTCGGCAAACGCTTGACAATACACTCCACGTTTCTCCAACCCATCCAACAGGGGATCTAATAGTAGATTCCAAAATGTAGGGCCCCCAATAGAGCCTTGAATACATCCTTTTGACATTTTTTTCGAACAAATAGCACCCGCGTAGCCTACACAAACCCTCCTATCTTCTAAATAGCTATTTACTAGACGAAATAGATTTTGCGGACAGCGTTTCTCTGCTAGTCGGCACTGAATTGCCGGCCACCAGGCGCTATCAAACGCTCCTTCTATATCGAGCGAAACTATTACATTAATGAGTTTTTTAGTTAAATTTTGTTTTATATGTTTTAAAAGGTCACACAAAGCATCCTCTGTGCTGCGTTGAGGGATGAAACCATACTGCCTAGGATTTGTTAGTGGTAGGAGGTGCCATCTAATCCTCCTTATGATAATTTTCTCAAGCAATTTACCCATGACTGATAATAGACCTATCGGTCTATAAGATTTTGGGGCCGTATAGTTATCTTTGCCTGGTTTTCTTATAACTATGACTCTTGCTAATTTCCAGGGTATAGGAAAGTGTGACAGTTGTAGGCATTTGTTTGCAATGCTCAGGAAGATTTCTGGCGCTTGGGATATTACAACCGAACAGATATCCGCTGTTAAACCGTCTGGCCCTGGCGCTTTTTTCGGATTGAAACTGTTCAACACGTAATTAAGTTCGGCCATAGTGAAGGGCGGATCCATTTCGTCAGTGGCTAGTGAGTCCAACTTGCTTGCCGTTAGTCTTGTTAGCTGATGTTCAGCGTTATCATCATTTTCCCGATCGTCTGGGAAGAATGTCTCTGTTAGCCATCTCACTGAATCGTCCACACTCAGGGCTTTTCCATTCCTTACCAGTGGTTGGTCTTCATATCTTTTACTTGTTTTTGCAATTATTCTATAAATACTATCCCACATACTCTCTTTATCCTGTTTTGTACAGAAGTTCTTCCAGCTTTCTGTTTGGGCTTTTATCGTCTCTTCTTCATATTTTGATTTTGCTAGGAGGAACTCCTCCACTACCCATCTTTTACGGCTAGGTGCAGCACATTGTATTCTTCTCTTTTTGGTGTTCATTTCTCTTTTCAATTTTTCTAATTCTTCATTCCACCATGCTATTTTCATTTTGTTCTTAATTTTAATAAGAGGTATTGTTTTTTTACACGTGTTCTTTACTCCGTCGATATAATTTTCTATCATTTGTTCTAGCCCTTCTTTGGTATTGATATTACTAACCTCATTTTTGTCTATATTCCTTCCTTTTAGCTGATTCATCAATTCTTCTTTAAAAAGAGGCCAATTCGCCTTTTTCGTATTATATATTCTTGTTGTACTCCTTTGTCTATCTTGTGTTGGTTTTTTTAATTTTATATTAAATCTGATCGCATTGTGGTCTGAGCTAGTTAAAGTTTTGTCTATTCTCCAGTCATTTACAGCTCCTAGTAATTCCAATGTGCATGCCGTGATATCAACATGACTCTTATAATGTTTCCCTCCTCTTATGGTGTCAAATGTTGGTTCATTACCGATGTTAAGAATTTGCAAGTTTAGCTCTTCTAAAACCCCTGATAGCGCCTCTCCTCTGTGGTCCTCTGTCACACTTCCCCACCATGTACTCCATGCGTTTCCATCTCCTCCAAGCAGTATTTTGTTGGTTCCTATAGACCTAACAATGGTTTTTATATTATCCAAGTAGGGTTCTATTGGCAAATAATCCTCCATGTAGATCGATATGACTCCCATGGTCCATTCGTTAGTTTTTAATATAGCAACTGCTATATTTTCTGTCGTCAATGTGGGGCTTTCAATTATCTCCACATTCTCGTCGAAAACTACTATAGCCGCCTTTATAGGTTTTGTCCTGTTGTTACTACGTTGAACCACACGAGATCCAACATGTGTTTTAAGTACTCCTTGGGAGCCTATGTAGGGTTCCTGTATTAGCGCAAAAGAAATCCTTTCTTTGGCAGACTCTATAATAAATTCCATTGTCGCCAGCTTTTTTTTTTGTAGGTTGGCCTGTACGACTCTATACGTTTGTAGAGTTTGGAGGGTCTGTGCATAAATAGCTAATTAGAGAAATAAAAACAAAAGGTAAAACTGTGTGAAAATTAACTTAGCAATATAGATTATAACTATAAATGTAGCAAACACACTAATAAAACAAAAAACAACAAATCATAAAGCAGACAACACAAACACATACAAATAAAAAACAAAAACACAGGAAATCGTGAGATACTTACGATCTTCACACCATCCAACAGATTAAGAGCTAAAAAAAAAAAAAAAAAAAGCGTCGAAGCTCGTACATAGTTGAGGAAAGTCTCCGAACTGTGTTGGAGGACACCTTAGCGGTGCACACATAAAAAAAAAAAAAAAAAAAAAAAAAAACCTAACCTAACCTAACCTAACCTAACCTAACCTAACCTAACCTAACCTAACCTAACCTAACCTAACCTAACCTAACCTAACCTAACCTAACCTAACCTAACCTAACCTAACCTAACCTAACCTAACCTAACCTAACCTAACCTAACCTAACCTAACCTAACCTAACCTAACCTAACCTAACCTAACCCAACCCAACCTAACCTAACCTAACCTAACCTAACCTAACCTAACCTAACCTAACCTAACCTAACCTAACCTAACCTAACCTAACCTAACCTAACCTAACCTAACCTAACCTAACCTAACCTAACCTAACCTAACCTAACCTAACCTAACCTAACCTAACCTAACCTAACCTAACCTAACCTAACCTAACCTAACCTAACCTAACCTAACCTAACCTAACCTAACCTAACCTAACCTAACCTAACCTAACCTAACCTAACCTAACCTAACCTAACCTAACCTAACCTAACCTAACCTAACCTAATGAAAATTATACATATAACGTTAGGAATTAACCAAGAAAACTGTATAAAATTACGGGGGGCAGTTAATTACACTATTTAAATAGAAAATAAAAAAGGAAAAGGCCACTTTTTCAGCCGAGTTATAGATGAATACGTGTTTTTATTGATGAATTTAAGTAAGAAATAGACAGAAAATATGAAAATTAAATATATAACGTTACAAATTTACTGAGAAAACTATAAGGAAATGTGGGGAGCGATTAACTTCACAACTTAAACAAGATTTGAACGAAAAATACCAATTTTTAGAAAAGTTATTAGCGAATTTATAGTTGAATTTATGTGATTGTATTGATTGACCACTATACCTCGGTTTAGGTAAATAGTGATTTTTTCCAGTTCTGTATGTTCTATAAAGCAAATAAGAGTGCAGATGGTAGTTTCTACACTAGACGGACCCAATAAAAGCAAAAAGAGCGAAATAAATGAAGATTTGTGAAATTTTAAAAATTTTAGGAAATTACGATTATGGGAAAATGAAGTATGTGGAAATCAATATTTTAGCGGTAGAAATTTATTATAAAAACTATATATAAATACGGGAAGCGGTTAAATACACTATAAACAAAGAAATTTTAAACGGAAAACGCCACTTTTCAGCCGAGTTAGGGATGAATACGTGTTTTTATTGATGAATTCACGTAAATAAGAGACTGAAAATATGAAAATTAAATATATAACGTTACGAATTTACTGAGAAAACTATAAGGAAATGGGGGAAGCAAATAACTACACAATTTAAAGAAGATTTGAACGAAAAATACCAATTTTTAGGAAAGTTATTAACGAATTTATAGATGAATTTATGTGATTGTATTGATTGACCACTATACCTCGGTTTAGGTGAATTAATATATATAATAATATAATAGTGAATTTTTTTCCAGTTCTGTTTGTTCTATAAAGCAAATAAGAGTGCAGATGGTAGTTTCTACACTAGACGGACCTAATAAAAGCAAAAAGAGCGAAATAAATGAAGATTTGTGAAATTTTAAAAATTTTAGGAAATTACGATTATGGGAAAACGAATAATGTGGAAATCAATATTTTAGCGGTAGAAATTTATTATAAAAACTATAGATATATACGGGGGCGGTTAAATACACTATAAACAAAGAAAATTTAAACGGAAAAGGCCACTTTTCAGCCGAGTTATAGATGATTACGTGTTTTTATTGATGAATTCACGTAAATTAGAGACTGAAAATATGAAAATTATAGATATAACGTTAGGAATTAACCAAGAAAACTGTATAGGATTACGGGGGGCAGTTAGTTACACTATTTAAATGGAAAATTTAAAAGGAAAAGGCCACTTTTTCAGCCGAGTTATAGATGAATACGTGTTTTTATTGATGAATTCACGTAAATAAGAGACGGAAAATATAAAAATTATACATATAACGTTAGAAATTATCCAAGAAAACTATATAGGATTACGGAGGGCAATTAGTTACACTATTTTAATAGAAAATTTAAAAGGAAAAGGCCAATTTTCAGCCGTGCTATAGATGAATACCTGTTTTATTGATGAATTTAAGTAAGAAATAGACTGAAAATATGAAAATTAAATATATAACGTTACGAATTTACTAAGAAAACTATAAGTTAATGTGGGAAGCGATTAACTTCACAACTTAAACAAGATTTGAACGAAAAATACCAATTTTTAGAAAAGTTATTAGCGAATTTATAGTTGAATTTATGTGATTGTATTGATTGACCACTATACCTCGGTTTAGGTAAATAGTGATTTTTTTCCAGTTCTGTATGTTCTATAAAGCAAATAAGAGTGCAGATGGTAGTTTTTACACTAGACGGACCTAATAAAAGCAAAAAGAGCTAGAGAAATAAAGATTTGAAAAATTTTAAACAGTTTAGGAAATTACGATTATGGGAAAACGAATTATGTGGAAATCAATATTTTAGCGGTAGAAATTTATTATAAAAACTATTTTCAGCCGAGTTATAGATGAATACGTGTTTTTATTGATGAATTCACGTAAATAAGAGACTGAAAATATGAAAATTATATATATAACGTTAGGAATTAACCAAGAAAACTATATAGGATTACGGGGGCCAATTAGTTACACTATTTAAATAGAAAATTTAAAAGGAAAAGGCCAATTTTCAGCAGTGCTATAGATGAATACGTGTTTCTATTGATGAATTCACGTAAATAACATACATAACATAAACACTCACGCCTGTCACCCAGAGGGGTAGGCAGAGACTACAGACTTCCATTTAGCACGATCCTGACATACCTTTCTCGCCTCTTCCACATTCATATACCTACGCATACATGCTCGTCGGTTAAGGGTACTCTTAATTTGGCCCACTTTTAGTATATCGCCAATTTGGTCGACAAACTTCCGCCTAGGACGTCCTTTTCCGACTCTTCCATTCACTTCTGCAACATATATTTGCTTTGTCAGTCTTTCCGCATTCATTCTTTCTACATGACCAAACCACGTAAATAAGAGACTGAAAATATGAAAATGATATATATAACGTTAGGAATTAACCAAGAAAACTGTATAGGATTACGGGGTGCAGTTAGTACACTATTTAAATAGAAAATTAAAAAGGTAAAGGCCACTTTTTCAGCCGAGTTATAGATGAATACGTGTTTTTATTGATGAATTCACGTAAATAAGAGACTGAAAGTATGAAAATTATACATATAACGTTAGGAATTAACCAATAAAACTGTATAGAATTACGGGGGGCAGTTAGTTACACTATGTAAATAGAAAATTAAAAAGGAAAAGGCCACTTTTTCAGCCGAGTTATAGATGAATACGTGTTTTTATTGATGAATTCACGTAAATAAGAGACTGAAAATATGAAAATTATACATATAACGTTAGGAATTAACCAAGAAAACTATATAGGATTACGAAGGGCACTTAATTACACCATTTAAATAGGAAATTTAAAAGAAAAAGGCCAATTTTCAGCCGTGCTATAGATGAATACGTGTTTTATTGATGAATTTAAGTAAGAAATAGACTGAAAATATGAAAATTAAATATATAACGTTACGAATTTACTGAGAAAACTATAAGGACATGTGGGGAGCAATTAACTTCATAACTTAAACAAGATTTGAACGAAAAATACCAATTTTTAGAAAAGTTATTAGCGAATTTATAGTTGAATTTTTGTGATTGTATTGATTGACCACTATACCTCGGTTTAGGTAAATAGTGATTTTTTCCAGTTCTGTATGTTCTATAAAGCAAATAAGAGTGCAGATGTAGTTTTTACACTAGACGGACCTAATAAAAACAAAAAGAGCTAGAGAAATAAGGATTTGAAAAATTTTAAACAGTTTAGGAAATTACGATTATAGGAAAACGAATTATGTGGAAATCAATATTTTAGCGGTAGAAATTTATTATAAAAACTATAGATAAATACGGGGGGCGATTAAATACACTATTAACAAAGAAATTTAAACGGAAAAGGCCAATTTTCAGCAGTGCTATTGAAAAGGAAACAGGTTCGGAAGGACCAATTTAAAACGAACCAGACGGGCTGGAACGTTCGATAAAGAAACAGAAGGGAGGAATCGAGGCTTCTCTCGATCCGGCCTCCTATAACGCCTACGTTGGGTTCGGGAACAACGTATGTGATCTCCGCAACGGAGTAACACACTAGGGCGATAACCTCTTTCTTTTTCAGCAAGTAGGTTCAGACGGGGATTACGGGTCTTCCGAAGTCGTCCCGGTCCCGACGCCTTAATTCTTCGATGTGGACTGTATAACTTTAGGGATGAGTTACTTGGGAATAAAACAGCAATTATCTTCAAACCGTTCCGTGAGAGAGTAATCACTTTTCCCTATCACTTCCCCACACTTTTTCTTCTTGACTGCTGGTTTTTCACTTTTCCCGAAGGATTTTCTTATTTTCCGAACTATTTCCCCGAACGAATTGCAATAAAACCCGTTCACTAAGCTACCCCCAGAACTATACGCGAAAGTGAGCCGCACCATTCGCGTGCCTGCGCAACTTAACAACATGAATTTGTACTATTACTCTCTCACGTTTCACTTAATTTCTTTATTCACATAAATCATACATAAATTGAGGAGACCTACATCCAGAATAATAGTCCTGGTACCCGCGACGCCTCCCAAATGATGGTGCTAACGCACGGGGGGGAGATTGTTGGCGACGCGCCTATAAGAATGTTTCAGTTTATTAAGTCAACCGATGACGAATAACTTTTCAAAAACTTATTGTCCAATAGAGATGTTCTGATAAGAAAATGCTTAGTTAAATCTTAAAGAAATGTCGAATTAATGATATGAAGGTATTGGGTTCGACTCCCAGGCCGGACTAGTTACTGTTTTCTAAGTAATATCTTTCAATAAATTCATATAGGGAATTTTATGTTATAAATTATGTTACCGGATTTGTTCTCCGGTTGAAATCGTCTTTCCAACGATGTAAATTCAAAGGAATATTAAAGTGAAGTTAGAGATCGGATTTGTTCCCCGGTCGAGATGATCACTCTGTGCATAAATATAATTAACGGAGGTTAATTGCGTGAGTATTGTCTTGTATAAGTTTGATATGTTTGTACGAAAACAAATGCCTATTTGTTATGATTGATTAATGAAAACATTCACTTGTATTGTTATCTGATAAGAAGCATGATAACTGATAAGAATCTTATCAGAGATAGTTTCCTACGGTTCGAAAATTATGTAGAAGCACTTATTTATTTAATATTGTTAAAATTAGTGTATTTCAGACTTTCATTTTTTCTGATAGCCGAGAGCCGTGCAAAGTTAGTTGTTCAAATAGTGTGAGTTCACGGAAGCACGCTGGCCACGCCCCTAGGAGGCCGAATATGTAAAAATTTAAAATGTTTGTAATTTCAGCAATTTATGTAAAAATGACTTGTAAAACATTTCAGGTTGATTGTACGTGCTAAAAAGGTGAATTCCGTTTTATTTTTATGTGAAAATTCCTGTGTATAAGTGAAATAATGATAGTTTTGTATAAGAAATTTAAAAGTGTTTTAAATAGTGAAATAAATAGAGAAAATGTAAATTAAACTATTGTATTAGTTAACATATGTATAAATTCAAGTGGGAAACATTGTTTTAACTTTCTGCGTTAAATATTTAAGAAGTTCGGATTTTGAATTTGTGATTAAAATAGGCATGATTTGTTTTATAAATTAAAGGATTTTTGTGATACGAAAAAATAGTATATATCATGGTGTAGATATTGTTTTGTGCTATCTAAATAGATAACTTGTATTTATGTATGATTTATGTGAATAAAGAAATTAAGTGAAACGTGAGAGAGTAATAGTACAAATTCATGTTGTTAAGTTGCGCAGGCACGCGAATGGTGCGGCTCACTTTCGCGTATAGTTCTGGGGGTAGCTTAGTGAACGGGTTTTATTGCAATTCGTTCGGGGAAATAGTTCGGAAAATAAGAAAATCCTTCGGGAAAAGTGAAAAACCAGCAGTCAAGAAGAAAAAGTGTGGGGAAGTGATAGGGAAAAGTGATTACTCTCTCACGGAACGGTTTGAAGATAATTGCTGTTTTATTCCCAAGTAACTCATCCCTAAAGTTATACAGTCCACATCGAAGAATTAAGGCGTCGGGACCGGGACGACTTCGGAAGACCCGTAATCCCCGTCTGAACCTACTTGCTGAAAAAGAAAGAGGTTATCGCCCTAGTGTGTTACTCCGTTGCGGAGATCACATACGTTGTTCCCGAACCCAACGTAGGCGTTATAGGAGGCCGGATCGAGAGAAGCCTCGATTCCTCCCTTCTGTTTCTTTATCGAACGTTCCAGCCCGTCTGGTTCGTTTTAAATTGGTCCTTCCGAACCTGTTTCCTTTTCAATAGCACTGCTGAAAATTGGCCTTTTCCGTTTAAATTTCTTTGTTAATAGTGTATTCAATCGCCCCCCGTATTTATCTATAGTTTTTATAATAAATTTCTACCGCTAAAATATTGATTTCCACATAATTCGTTTTCCTATAATCGTAATTTCCTAAACTGTTTAAAATTTTTCAAATCCTTATTTCTCTAGCTCTTTTTGTTTTTATTAGGTCCGTCTAGTGTAAAAACTACATCTGCACTCTTATTTGCTTTATAGAACATACAGAACTGGAAAAAATCACTATTTACCTAAACCGAGGTATAGTGGTCAATCAATACAATCACAAAAATTCAACTATAAATTCGCTAATAACTTTTCTAAAAATTGGTATTTTTCGTTCAAATCTTGTTTAAGTTATGAAGTTAATTGCTCCCCACATGTCCTTATAGTTTTATCAGTAAATTCGTAACGTTATATATTTAATTTTCATATTTTCAGTTTATTTCTTACTTAAATTCATCAATAAAACACGTATTCATCTATAGCACGGCTGAAAATTGGCCTTTTTCTTTTAAATTTCCTATTTAAATAGTATAATTAAGTGCCCTTCGTAATCCTATATAGTTTTCTTGGTTAATTCCTAACGTTATATGTATAATTTTCATATTTTCAGTCTCTTATTTACGTGAATTCATCAATAAAAACACGTATTCATCTATAACTCGGCTGAAAAAGTGGCCTTTTCCTTTTAAATTTTCTATTTACATAGTGTAACTAACTGCCCCCCGTAATTCTATACAGTTTTATTGGTTAATTCCTAACGTTATATGTATAATTTTCATACTTTCAGTCTCTTATTTACGTGAATTCATCAATAAAAACACGTATTCATCTATAACTCGGCTGAAAAAGTGGCCTTTACCTTTTTAATTTTCTATTTAAATAGTGTACTAACTGCACCCCGTAATCCTATACAGTTTTCTTGGTTAATTCCTAACGTTATATATATCATTTTCATATTTTCAGTCTCTTATTTACGTGGTTTGGTCATGTAGAAAGAATGAATGCGGAAAGACTGACAAAGCAAATATATGTTGCAGAAGTGAATGGAAGAGTCGGAAAAGGACGTCCTAGGCGGAAGTTTGTCGACCAAATTGGCGATATACTAAAAATGGGCCAAATTAAGAGTACCCTTAACCGACGAGCATGTATGCGTAGGTATATGAATGTGGAAGAGGCGAGAAAGGTATGTCAGGATCGTGCTAAATGGAAGTCTGTAGTCTCTGCCTACCCCTCTGGGTGACAGGCGTGAGTGTTTATGTTATGTATGTTATTTACGTGAATTCATCAATAGAAACACGTATTCATCTATAGCACTGCTGAAAATTGGCCTTTTCCTTTTAAATTTTCTATTTAAATAGTGTAACTAATTGGCCCCCGTAATCCTATATAGTTTTCTTGGTTAATTCCTAACGTTATATATATAATTTTCATATTTTCAGTCTCTTATTTACGTGAATTCATCAATAAAAACACGTATTCATCTATAACTCGGCTGAAAATAGTTTTTATAATAAATTTCTACCGCTAAAATATTGATTTCCACATAATTCGTTTTCCAATAATCGTAATTTCCTAAACTGTTTAAAATTTTTCAAATCTTTATTTCTCTAGCTCTTTTTGCTTTTATTAGGTCCGTCTAGTGTAAAAACTACCATCTGCACTCTTATTTGCTTTATAGAACATACAGAACTGGAAAAAAATCACTATTTACCTAAACCGAGGTATAGTGGTCAATCAATACAATCACATAAATTCAACTATAAATTCGCTAATAACTTTTCTAAAAATTGGTATTTTTCGTTCAAATCTTGTTTAAGTTGTGAAGTTAATCGCTTCCCACATTAACTTATAGTTTTCTTAGTAAATTCGTAACGTTATATATTTAATTTTCATATTTTCAGTCTATTTCTTACTTAAATTCATCAATAAAACAGGTATTCATCTATAGCACGGCTGAAAATTGGCCTTTTCCTTTTAAATTTTCTATTAAAATAGTGTAACTAATTGCCCTCCGTAATCCTATATAGTTTTCTTGGATAATTTCTAACGTTATATGTATAATTTTTATATTTTCCGTCTCTTATTTACGTGAATTCATCAATAAAAACACGTATTCATCTATAACTCGGCTGAAAAAGTGGCCTTTTCCTTTTAAATTTTCCATTTAAATAGTGTAACTAACTGCCCCCCGTAATCCTATACAGTTTTCTTGGTTAATTCCTAACGTTATATCTATACTTTTCATATTTTCAGTCTCTAATTTACGTGAATTCATCAATAAAAACACGTAATCATCTATAACTCGGCTGAAAAGTGGCCTTTTCCGTTTAAATTTTCTTTGTTTATAGTGTATTTAACCGCCCCCGTATATATCTATAGTTTTTATAATAAATTTCTACCGCTAAAATATTGATTTCCACATTATTCGTTTTCCCATAATCGTAATTTCCTAAAATTTTTAAAATTTCACAAATCTTCATTTATTTCGCTCTTTTTGCTTTTATTAGGTCCGTCTAGTGTAGAAACTACCATCTGCACTCTTATTTGCTTTATAGAACAAACAGAACTGGAAAAAAATTCACTATTATATTATTATATATATTAATTCACCTAAACCGAGGTATAGTGGTCAATCAATACAATCACATAAATTCATCTATAAATTCGTTAATAACTTTCCTAAAAATTGGTATTTTTCGTTCAAATCTTCTTTAAATTGTGTAGTTATTTGCTTCCCCCATTTCCTTATAGTTTTCTCAGTAAATTCGTAACGTTATATATTTAATTTTCATATTTTCAGTCTCTTATTTACGTGAATTCATCAATAAAAACACGTATTCATCCCTAACTCGGCTGAAAAGTGGCCTTTTCCGTTTAAAATTTCTTTGTTTATAGTGTATTTAACCGCTTCCCGAATTTATATATAGTTTTTATAATAAATTTCTACCGCTAAAATATTGATTTCCACATAATTCATTTTCCCATAATCGTAATTTCCTAAAATTTTTAAAATTTCACAAATCTTCATTTATTTCGCTCTTTTTGCTTTTATTGGGTCCGTCTAGTGTAGAAACTACCATCTGCACTCTTATTTGCTTTATAGAACATACAGAACTGGAAAAAATCACTATTTACCTAAACCGAGGTATAGTGGTCAATCAATACAATCACATAAATTCAACTATAAATTCGCTAATAACTTTTCTAAAAATTGGTATTTTTCGTTCAAATCTTGTTTAAGTTGTGAAGTTAATCGCTCCCCACATTTCCTTATAGTTTTCTCAGTAAATTTGTAACGTTATATATTTAATTTTCATATTTTCAGTCTATTTCTTACTTAAATTCATCAATAAAAACACGTATTCATCTATAACTCGGCTGAAAAAGTGGCCTTTTCCTTTTTTATTTTCTATTTAAATAGTGTAATTAACTGCCCCCCGTAATTTTATACAGTTTTCTTGGTTAATTCCTAACGTTATATGTATAATTTTCATATTTTCAGTCTCTTATTTACGTGAATTCATCAATAAAAACACGTATTCATCTATAACTCGGCTGAAAAAGTGGCCTTTTCCTTTTTAATTTTCTATTCAAATAGTGTAACTAACTAAACCCCGTAATCCTATACAGTTTTCTTGGTTAATTCCTAACGTTATATATATAATTAATTTTCATATTTTCAGCCTCTTATTTACGTGAATTCATCAATAAAAACACGTATTCATCTATAACTCGGCTGAAAAGTGGCCTTTTCCGTTTAAATTTTCTTTGTTAATAGTGTATTTAACCGCTACCCGTATTTATCTATAGTTTTTATAATAAATTTCTACCGCTAAAATATTGATTTCCACATAATTCATTTTCCCATAATCGTAATTTCCTAAAATTTTTAAAATTTCACAAATATTCATTTATTTCGCTCTTTTTGCTTTTATTGGGTCCGTCTAGTGTAGAAACTACCATCTGCACTCTTATTTGCTTAATAGAACATACAGAACTGGAAAAAAAATTCACTATTATATTATTATATATATTAATTCACCTAAACCGAGGTATAGTGGTCAATCAATACAATCACGTAAATTCATCTATAAATTCGCTAATATCTTTCCTAAAAATTAGTATTTTGCGTTCAAATCTTCTTTAAATTGTGTAGTTATTTGCTCCCCACATTTCCTTATAGTTTTCTCAGTAAATTCGTAACGTTATATATTTAATTTTCATATTTTCAGTCTATTTCTTACTTAAATTCATCAATAAAACACGTATTCATCTATAGCACGGCTGAAAATTGGCCTTTTCCTTTTAAATTTTCTATTGAAATAGTGTAACTAACTGCCCCCCGTAATCCTATACAGTTTTCTTGGTAAATTCCTAACGTTATATGTATAATTTTCATATTTTCATTCTCTTATTTACGTGAATTCATCAATAGAAACACGTATTCATCTATAACTCGGCTGAAAAAGTGGCCTTATCCTTTTAAGTTTTCTATTTAAATAGTGTAACTAGCTGCCCCCCGTAATCCTATACAGTTTTCTTGGTTAATTCCTAACGTTACATATATAATTTTCATATTTTCAGTCTCTTATTTACGTGAATTCATCAATAAAAACACGTATTCATCTATAACTCGGCTGAAAAGTGGCCTTTTCCGTTTAAAATTTCTTTGTTAATGGTGTATTTAACCGCCCTCCGTATTTATCTATAGTTTTTATAATAAATTTCTACCGCTTAAATATTGATTTTCACATAATTCGTTTTCCCATAATCGTAATTTCCTAAACTGTTTAAAATTTTTCAAATCTTTATTTCTCTAGCTCTTTTTGCTTTTATTAGGTCCGTCTAGTGTAAAAACTACCATCTGCACTCTTATTTGCTTTATAGAACATACAGAACTGGAAAAAAAATCACTATTTACCTAAACCGAGCTATAGTGCTCAATCAATACAATCACATAAATTCAACTATAAATTCGCTAATAACTTTTCTAAAAATTGGTATTTTTCGTTCAAATCTTCTTTTAGTTGTGAAATTAATTGCTCCCCACATGTCCTTATAGTTTTCTCAGTAAATTAGTAACGTTATATATTTAATTTTCATATTTTCAGTCTATTTCTTACTTAAATTCATCAATAAAACATGCATTCGTCTATAGCACTGCTGAAAATTGGCCTTTTCCTTTTAAATTTTCTATTTAAATAGTGTAACTAATTGGCTTTCGTAATTCTATATAGTTTTCTTGGTTAATTCCTAACGTTATATATATAATTTTCATATTTTCAGTCTCTTATTTACGTGAATTCATCAATAAAAACACGTGTACATCTATAACTCGGCTGAAAAAGTGGCCTTTTCCTTTTTAATTTTCTATTTAAATAGTGTAACTAACTGCCCTCCGTAATCCTATACAGTTTTCTTGGTTAATTCCTAACGTTATATGTATAATTTTCATATTTTCAGTCTCTTATTTACGTGAATTCATCAATAAAAACACGTATTCATCTATAACTCGGCTGAAAAAGTAGCCTTTTCCTTTTTAATTTTCTATTTAAATAGTGTAACTAACTGCACCCCGTAATCCTATACAGTTTTCTTGGTTAATTCCTAACGTTATATATATAATTTTCATATTTTCAGCCTCTTATTTACGTGAATTCATCAATAAAAACACGTATTCATCTATAGCACTGCTGAAAATTAGCCTTTTCCTTTTAAATTTTCTATTTAAATAGTTTAACTAATTGGCCCCCGTAATCCTATATAGTTTTCTTGGTTAATTCCTAACGCTATATATATAATTTTTATATTTTCAGTCTCTTATTTACGTGAATTCATCAATAAAAACACGTATTCATCTATAACTCGGCTGAAAAGTGGCCTTTTCCGTTTAAATTTTCTTTGTTAATAGTGTATTTAACCGCTTCCCGTATTTATATATAGTTTTTATAATAAATTTCTACCGCTAAAATATTGATTTCCACATAATTCATTTTCCCATAATCGTAATTTCCTAAAATTTTTAAAATTTCACAAATCTTCATTTATTTCGCTCTTTTTGCTTTTATTGGGTCCGTCTAGTGTAGAAACTACCATCTGCACTCTTATTTGCTTTATAGAACATACAGAACTGGAAAAAATCACTATTTACCTAAACCGAGGTATAGTGGTCAATCAATACAATCACATAAATTCAACTATAAATTCGCTAATAACTTTTCTAAAAATTGGTATTTTTCGTTCAAATCTTGTTTAAGTTGTGAAGTTAATCGCTCCCCACATTTCCTTATAGTTTTCTCAGTAAATTCGTAACGTTATATATTTAATTTTCATATTTTCAGTCTATTTCTTACTTAAATTCATCAATAAAAACACGTATTCATCTATAACTCGGCTGAAAAAGTGGCCTTTTTCTTTTTTATTTTCTATTTAAATAGTGTAATTAACGGCCCCCCGTAATTCTATACAGTTTTCTTGGTAAATTCCTAACGTTATATGTATAATTTTCATATTTTCAGTCTCTTATTTACGTGAATTCATCAATAAAAACACGTATTCATCTATAACTCGGCTGAAAAAGTGGCCTTTTCCTTTTTAATTTTCTATTCAAATAGTGTAACTAACTAAACCCTGTAATCCTATACAGTTTTCTTGGTTAATTCCTAACGTTATATATATATATATATATAATTTTCATATTTTCAGCCTCTTATTTACGTGAATTCATCAATAAAAACACGTATTAATCTATAGCACTGCTGAAAATGGCCTTTTTCTTTTAAATTTTCTATTTAAATAGTGTAACTAATTGGCCCCCGTAATCCTATATATATTTCTTGGTTAATTCCTAACGTTATATATATATATAATTTTCATATTTTCAGTCTCTTATTTACGTGAATTCATCAATAAAAACACGTATTCATCTATAACTCGGCTGAAAAGTGGCCTTTTCCGTTTAAATTTTCTTTGTTAATAGTGTATTTAACCGCCCCCCGTATTTATCTATAGTTTTTATAACAAATTTCTACCGCTAAAATATTGATTTCCACATAATTCGTTTTCCCATAATCGTAATTTCCTAAACTGTTTAAAATTTTTCAAATCTTTATTTCTCTAGCTCTTTTTGGTTTTATTAGGTCCGTCTAGTGTAAAAACTACCATCTGCACTCTTATTTGCTTTATAGAACATACAGAACTGGAAAAAAATCACTATTTACCTAAACCGAGGTATAGTGGTCAATCAATACAATCACATAAATTCAACTATAAATTCGCTAATAACTTTTCTAAAAATTGGTATTTTTCGTTCAAATCTTCTTTAAGTTGTGAAGTTAATTGCTCCCCACATGTCCTTATAGTTTTCTCAGTAAATTCGTAACGTTATATATTTAATTTTCATATTTTCAGTCTATTTCTTACTTAAATTCATCAATAAAACACGTATTCATCTATAGCACGGCTGAAAATCGGCCTTTTCCTTTTAATATTTCTATTTAAATAGTGTAACTAATTGCATTCCGTAATCCTATACAGTTTTTTTGGTTAATTCCTAACGTTATATGTATAATTTTCATATTTTCACTCACTTATTTACGTGAATTCATCAATAAAAACACGTATACATCTATAACTCGGCTGAAAAAGTGGCCTTTTCCTTTTTAATTTTCTATTTAAATAGTGTAACTAACTGCCCTTCGTAATCCTATACAGTTTTCTTGGTTCATTCCTAACGTTATATGTATAATTTTCATATTTTCAGTCTCTTATTTACGTGAATTCATCAATAAAAACACGTATTCATCTATAACTCGGCTGAAAAAGTAGCCTTTTCCTTTTTAATTTTCTATTTAAATAGTGTAACTAACTGCACCCCGTAATCCTATACAGTTTTCTTGGTTAATTCCTAACGTTATATATATATTATTTTCATATTTTCAGCCTCTTATTTACGTGAATTCATCAATAAAAACACGTATTCATCTATAGCACTGCTGAAAATTGGCCTTTTCCTTTTAAATTTTCTATTTAAATAGTGTAACTAATTGGCCCCCGTAATCCTATATAGTTTTCTTGGTTAATTCCTAACGCTATATATATAATTTTCATATTTTCAGTCTCTTATTTACGTGAATTCATCAATAAAAACACGTATTCATCTATAACTCGGCTGAAAAGTGGCCTTTTCCGTTTAAATTTTCTTTGTTAATAGTGTATTTAACCGCTACCCGTATTTATCTATAGTTTTTATAATAAATTTCTACCGCTAAAATATTGATTTCCACATAATTCATTTTCCCATAATCGTAATTTCCTAAAATTTTTAAAATTTCACAAATCTTCATTTATTTCGCTCTTTTTGCTTTTATTGGGTCCGTCTAGTGTAGAAACTACCATCTGCACTCTTATTTGCTTAATAGAACATACAGAACTGGAAAAAAAATTCACTATTATATTATTATTATATATTAATTCACCTAAACCGAGGTATAGTGGTCAATCAATACAATCACATAAATTCATCTATAAATTCGCTAATAACTTTCCTAAAAATTAGTATTTTGCGTTCAAATCTTCTTAAAATTGTGTAGTTATTTGCTCCCCACATTTCCTTATAGTTTTCTCAGTAAATTCGTAACGTTATATATTTAATTTTCATATTTTCAGTCTATTTCTTACTTAAATTCATCAATAAAACACGTATTCATCTATAGCACGGCTGAAAATTGGCCTTTTCCTTTTAAATTTTCTATTGAAATAGTGTAAATAACTGCCCCCCGTAATCCTATACAGTTTTCTTGGTAAATTCCTAACGTTATATGTATAATTTTCATATTTTCATTCTCTTATTTACGTGAATTCATCAATAGAAACACGTATTAATCTATAACTCGGCTGAAAAAGTGGCCTTATCCTTTTAAATTTTCTATTTAAATAGTGTAACTAGCTCCCATCCGTAATCCTATACAGTTTTCTTGGTTAATTCCTAACGTTACATATATAATTTTCATATTTTCAGTCTCTTATTTACGTGAATTCATCAATAAAAACACGTATTCATCTATAACTCGGCTGAAAAGTGGCCTTTTCCGTTTAAAATTTTTTTGTTAATGGTGTATTTAACCGCCCTCCGTATTTATCTATAGTTTTTATAATAAATTTCTACCGCTTAAATATTGATTTTCACTTAATTCGTTTTCCCATAATCGTAATTTCCTAAACTGTTTAAAATTTTTCAAATCTTTATTTCTCTAGCTCTTTTTGCTTTTATTAGGTCCGTCTAGTGTAAACACTACCATCTGCACTCTTATTTGCTTTATAGAATATACAGAACTGGAAAAAAAATCACTATTTACCTAAACCGAGGTATAGTGCTCAATCAATACAATCACATAAATTCAACTATAAATTCGCTAATAACTTTTCTAAAAATTGGTATTTTTCGTTGAAATCTTCTTTTAGTTGTGAAATTAATTGTTCCCCACATGTCCTTATAGTTTTCTCAGTAAATTAGTAACGTTATATATTTAATTTTCATATTTTCAGTCTATTTCTTACTTAAATTCATCAATAAAACACGTATTCGTCTATAGCACTGCTGAAAATTGGCCTTTTCCTTTTAAATTTTCTATTTAAATAGTGTAACTAATTGGTTTTCGTTATTCTATATAGTTTTCTTGGTTAATTCCTAACGTTATATATATAATTTTCATATTTTCAGTCTCTTATTTACGTGAATTCATCAATAAAAACACGTATACATCTATAACTCGGCTGAAAAAGTGGCCTTTTCCTTTTTAATTTTCTATTTAAATAGTGTAACTAACTGCCCTCCGTAATCCTATACAGTTTTCTTGGTTAATTCCTAACGTTATATGTATAATTTTCATATTTTCAGTCTCTTATTTACGTGAATTCATCAATAAAAACACGTATTCATCTATAACTCGGCTGAAAAAGTAGCCTTTTCCTTTTTAATTTTCTATTTAAATAGTGTAACTAACTGCACCCCGTAATCCTATACAGTTTTCTTGGTTAATTCCTAACGTTATATATATAATTTTCATATTTTCAGCCTCTTATTTACGTGAATTCATCAATAAAAACACGTATTCATCTATAGCACTGCTGAAAATTAGCCTTTTCCTTTTAAATTTTCTATTTAAATAGTTTAACTAATTGGCCCCCGTAATCCTATATAGTTTTCTTGGTTAATTCCTAACGCTATATATATAATTTTTATATTTTCAGTCTCTTATTTACGTGAATTCATCAATAAAAACACGTATTCATCTATAACTCGGCTGAAAAGTGGCCTTTTCCGTTTAAATTTTCTTTGTTAATAGTGTATTTAACCGCTTCCCGTATTTATATATAGTTTTTATAATAAATTTCTACCGCTAAAATATTGATTTCTACATAATTCATTTTCCCATAATCGTAATTTCCTAAAATTTTTAAAATTTCACAAATCTTCATTTATTTCGCTCTTTTTGCTTTTATTGGGTCCGTCTAGTGTAGAAACTACCATCAGCACTCTTATTTGCTTTATAGAACATACAGAACTGGAAAAAAATTCACTATTATATTATTATATATATTAATTCACCTAAACCGAGGTATAATGGTCAATCAATACAATCACATAAATTCATCTATAAATTCGCTAATAACTTTCCTAAAAATTTGTATTTTTCGTTCAAATCTTCTTTAAATTGTGTAGTTATTTGCTCCCCACATTTCCTTATAGTTTTCTCAGTAAATTCGTAACGTTATATATTTAATTTTCATATTTTCAGTCTATTTCTTACTTAATTTCATCAATAAAACACGTATTCATCTATAGCACGGCTGAAAATTGGCCTTTTCCTTTTAAATTTTCTATTAAAATAGTGTAACTAACTGCCCCCGTAATCCTATACAGTTTTCTTGGTAAATTCCTAACGTTATATGTATAATTTTCATATTTTCATTCTCTTATTTACGTGAATTCATCAATAAAAACACGTATTCATCTATAACTCGGATGAAAAAGTGGCCTTTACCTTTTAAATTTTCTATTTAAATAGTGTAACTAGCTGCCCCCCGTAATCCTATACAGTTTTCTTGGTTAATTCCTAACGTTACATATATAATTTTCATATTTTCAGTCTCTTATTTACGTGAATTCATCAATAAAAACACGTATTCATCTATAACTCGGCTGAAAAGTGGCCTTTTCCGTTTAAATTTTCTTTGTTTATAGTGTATTTAACCGCCCTCCGTATTTATCTATAGTTTTTATAATAAATTTCTACCGCTAAAATATTGATTTCCACATAATTCGTTTTCCCATAATCGTAATTTCCTAAACTGTTTAAAATTTTTCAAATCTTTATTTCTCTAGCTCTTTTTGCTTTTATTAGGTCCGTCAAGTGTAAAAACTACCATCTGCACTCTTATTTGCTTTATAGAACATACAGAACTGGAAAAAAAATCACTATTTACCTAAACCGAGGTATAGTGCTCAATCAATACAATCACATAAATTCAACTATAAATTCGTTAATAACTTTTCTAAAAATTGGTATTTTTCGTTCAAATCTTCTTTAAGTTGTGAAGTTAATTGCTCCCCACATGTCCTTATAGTTTCCTCAGTAAATTCGTAACGTTATATATTTAATTTTCATATTTTCAGTCTATTTCTTACTTAAATTCATCAATAAAACACGTATTCATCTATAGCACGGCTGAAAATAGGCCTTTTCCTTTTAAATTTTCTATTAAAATAGTGTAACTAACTGCCCCCCGTAATCCTATACAGTTTTCTTGGTAAATTCCTAACGTTATATGTATAATTTTCATATTTTCATTCTCTTATTTACGTGAATTCATCAATAAAAACACGTACTCATCTATAACTCGGCTGAAAAAGTGGCCTTTTTCTTTTTAATTTTCTATTAAAATAGTGTAACTAACTACACCCCGTAATCCTATACAGTTTCTTGGTTAATTCCTAACGTTATATATATAATTTTTATATTTTCAGTCTCTTATTTACGTGAATTCGTCAATAAAAACACGTATTCATCTATAGCACTGCTGAAAATTGGCCTTTTCCTTTTAAATTTTCTTTGTTAATAGTGTATTTAACCGCTACCCGTATTTATCTATAGTTTTTATAAAAAATTTCTACCGCTAAAATATTGATTTCCACATAATTCCTTTTCCCATAATCGTAATTTCCTAAAATTTTTAAAATTTCACAAATGTTCATTTATTTCGCTCTTTTTGCTTTTATTAGGTCCGCCTAGTATAGAAACTACCACCTGCACTCTTATTTGCTTTATAGAACATACAGAACTGGAAAAAAAAACTCACTATTATATTATTATATATATTAATTCACCTAAACCGAGGTATAGTGGTCAATCAATACAATCACATAAATTCATCTATAAATTCGCTAATAACTTTCCAAAAAATTGGTATTTTTCGTTCAAATCTTCTTTAAATTGTGTAGTTATTTGCTCTCCACATTTCCTTATAGTTTTCTCAGTAAATTCGTAGCGTTATATATTTAATTTTCATATTTTCAGTCTATTTCTTACTTAAATTCATCAATAAAAACACGTATTCATCTATAGCACGGCTGAAAATTGGCCTTTTTCTTTTAAATTTTCTATATAAATAGTGTAAATAATTGCCTTCCGTAATCCTATATAGTTTTCTTGGTTAATTCCTAACGTTATATATATAATTTTCATATTTTCAGTCTCTTATTTACGTGAATTCATCAATAAAAACACGTACTCATCTATAACTCGGCTGAAAAAGTGGCCTTTTTCTTTTTAATTTTCTATTAAAATAGTGTAACTAACTACACCCCGTAATCCTATACAGTTTCTTGGTTAATTCCTAACGTTATATATATAATTTTTATATTTTCAGTCTCTTATTTACGTGAATTCATCAATAAAAACACGTATTCATCTATAGCACTGCTGAAAATTGGCCTTTTCCTTTTAAATTTTCTATTTAAATATTGTAACTAATTGGCCCCGGTAATCCTATATAGTTTTCTTGGTTAATTCCCAACGTTATATAAATAATTTTCATATTATCAGTCTCTCATTTACGTGAATTCATCAATAAAAACACGTATTCATCTATAACTCGGCTGAAAAGTGGCCTTTTCCGTTTAAATTTTCTTTGTTAATAGTATATTTAATCGCCCCCCGTATTTATCTATAGTTTTTATAATAAATTTCTACCGCTAAAATATTGATTTCCACATAATTCGTTTTCCCATAATCGTAATTTCCTAAAATTTTTAAAATTTCACAAATGTTCATTTATTTCGCTCTTTTTGCTTTTATTAGGTCCGTCTAGTGTAGAAACTACCATCTGCACTCTTATTTGCTTTATAGAACATACAGAACTGGAAAAAAATTCACTATTTACCTAAACCGAGCTATAGTGCTCAATCAATACAATCACATAAATTCATCTATAAATTCGCTAATAACTTTCCTAAAAATTGGTATTTTTCGTTCAAATCTTCTTCAAATTGTGTAGTTATTTGCTCCCCACACTTCCTTATAGTTTTCTCAGTAAATTCGTAACGTTATATATTTAATTTTCATATTTTCAGTCTATTTCTTACTTAAATTCATCAATAAAAACACGTATTCATATATAGCACGGCTGAAAATTGGCCTTTTCCTTTTAAATTTTCTATATAAATAGTGTAACTAATTGTCCCCCGTAATCCTATATAGTTTTCTTGGTTAATTCCTAACGTTATATATATAATTTTCATATTTTCAGTCTCTTATTTACGTGAATTCATCAATAAAAACACGTATTCATCTATAACTCGGCTGAAAAAGTGGCCTTTTTCTTTTTTATTTTCTATTTAAATAGTGTAACTAACTGCACCCCGTAATGCTATACAGTTTTCTTGGTTAATTCCTAACGTTATATATATAATTTTTATATTTTCAATCTCTTATTTATGTGAATTCATCAATAAAAACACGTATTCATCTATAGCACTGCTGAAAATTGGCCTTTTCCGTTTAAATTTTCTTTGTTAATAGTGTATTTAATCGCCCCCCGTATTTATCTATAGTTTTTATAATAAATTTCTACCGCTAAAATATTGATTTCCACATAATTCGTTTTCCTATAATCGTAATTGCCTAAACTGTTTAAAATTTTTCAAATCCTTATTTCTCTAGCTCTTTTTGCTTTTATTAGGTCCGTCTAGTGTAAAAACTACCATCTGCACTCTTATTTGCTTTATAGAACATACAGAACTGGAAAAAATCACTATTTACCTAAACCGAGGTATAGTGGTCAATCAATACAATCACAAAAATTCAACTATAAATTCGCTAATAACTTTTTTAAAAATTGGTATTTTTCGTTCAAATCTTGTTTAAGTTGTGAAGTTAATTGCTCCCCACATGTCCTTATAGTTTTCTCAGTAAATTCGTAACGTTATATATTTAAATTTCATATTTTCAGTCTATTTCTTACTTAAATTCATCAATAAAACACGTATTCATCTATAACTCGGCTGAAAAAGTGGCCTTTTCCTTTTTAATTTTCTATTTACATAGTGTAACTAACTGCCCCCCGTAATTCTATACAGTTTTCTTGGTTAATTCCTAACGTTATATGTATAATTTTCATACTTTCAGTCTCTTATTTACGTGAATTCATCAATAAAAACACGTATTCATCTATAACTCGGCTGAAAAGTGGCCTTTTCCGTTTAAATTTTCTTTGTTAATAGTGATTTTAACCGCCCCCGTATATATCTATAGTTTTTATAATAAATTTCTACCGCTAAAATATTGATTTCCACATTATTCGTTTTCCCATAATCGTAATTTCCTAAAATTTTTAAAATTTCACAAATCTTCATTTATTTCGCTCTTTTTGCTTTTATTAGGTCCGTCTAGTGTAGAAACTACCATCTGCACTCTTATTTGCTTTATAGAACAAACAGAACTGGAAAAAAATTCACTATTATATTATTATATATATTAATTCACCTAAACCGAGGTATAGTGTTCAATCAATACAATCACATAAATTCATCTATAAATTCGCTAATAACTTTCCTAAAAATTGGTATTTTTCGTTCAAATCTTCTTTAAATTGTGTAGATATTTGCTTCCCACATTTCCTTATAGTTTTCTCAGTAAATTCGTAACGTTATATATTAATTTTCATATTTTCAGTCTCTTATTTACGTGAATTCATCAATAAAAAAACGTATTCATCTATAACTCGGCTGAAAAGTGGCCTTTTCCGTTTAAATTTTCTTTGTTTATAGTGTATTTAACCGCCCCCCGTATTTATCTATAGTTTTTATAATAAATTTCTACCGCTAAAATATTGATTTCCACATAATTCTTTTTCCCATAATCGTAATTTCCTAAACTGTTTAAAATTTTTCAAATCTTTATTTCTCTAGCTCTTTTTGCTTTTATTAGGTCCATCTAGTGTAAAAACTACCATCTGCACTCTTATTTGCTTTATAGAACATACAGAACTGGAAAAAATCACTATTTACCTAAACCGAGGTATAGTGGTCAATCAATACAATCACATAAATTCAACTATAAATTCGCTAATAACTTTTCTAAAAATTGGTATTTTTCGTTCAAATCTTGTTTAAGTTGTGAAGTTAATCGCTTCCCACATTTCCTTATAGTTTTCTCAGTAAATTCGTAACGTTATATATTTAATTTTCATATTTTCAGTCTATATCTTACTTAAATTCATCAATAAAACACGTATTCATCTATAGCACGGCTGAAAATTGGCCTTTTCCTTTTAAATTTTCTATTTAAATAGTGTAACTAATTGCCCTCCGTAATCCTATATAGTTTCTTGGATCATTCCTAACGTTATATGTATAATTTTCATATTTAGTCTCTTATTTACGTGAATTCATCAATAAAAACACGTATTCATCTATAACTCGGCTGAAAAAGTGGCCTTTTCCTTTTTAATTTTCTATTTTAATAGTGTAACTAACTGCACCCCGTAATGCTATACAGTTTTCTTGGTTAATTCCTAACGTTTTATATATAATTTTCATATTTTCAGCCTCTTATTTACGTGAATTCATCAATAAAAACACGTATTCATCTATAACTCGGCTGAAAAAGTGGCCTTTTCTTTTTAAATTTTTTATTTAAATAATGTAACTAACTGCTTCCCGTAATCCTATACAGTTTTCTTGGTTAATTCCTAACGTTATATTTATAATTTTCATATTTTCAGTCTCTTATTTACGTGAATTCATCAATAAAAACACGTATTCATCTATAACTCGGCTGAAAAAGTGGCCTTTTCCTTTTAATATTTCTATTTAAATAGTGTAACTAATTGCATTCCGTAATCCTATACAGTTTTCTTGGTTAATTCCTAACGTTATATGTATAATTTTCATATTTTCAGTCTCTTATTTACGTGAATTCATCAATAAAAACACGTATTCATCTATAGCACTGCTGAAAATTGGCCTTTTCCTTTTAAATTTTCTATTTAAATAGTGTAACTAATTTGCCCCCGTAATCCTATATAGTTTTCTGGGTTTATTCCTAACGCTATATATATAATTTTCATATTTTCACTCTCTTATTTACGTGAATTCATCAATAAAAACAGGTATTCATCTATAACTCGGCTGAAAAGTGGCTTTTTCCGTTTAAATTTTCTTTGTTAATAGTGTATTTAACCGCTACCCATATTTATCTATAGTTTTTATAATAAATTTCTACCGCTAAAATATTGATTTCCACATAATTCATTTTCCCATAATCATAATTTCCTAAAATTTTTAAAATTTCACAAATCTTCATTTATTTCGCTCTTTTTGCTTTTATTAGGTCCGTCTAGTGTAGAAACTACCATCTGCACTCTTATTTGCTTTATAGAACATACAGAACTGGAAAAAAATTCACTATTATATTATTATATATATTAATTCAACTAAACCGAGGTATAGTGGTCAATCAATACAATCACATAAATTCATCTATAAATTCGCTAATAACTTTCCTAAAAATTAGTATTTTTCGTTCAAATCTTCTTTAAGTTGTGAAGTTAATTGCTCCCCACATGTCCTTATAGTTTTCTTAGTAAATTCGTAACGTTATATATTTAATTTTCATATTTTCAGTCTATTTCTTACTTAAATTCATCAATAAAACACGTATTCATCTATAGCACTGCTGAAAATTGGCCTTTTCCTTTTAAATTTTCTATTTAAATAGTGTATTTAATTGGCTTTCGTAATTCTATATAGTTTTCTTGGTTAATTCCTAACGTTATATGTATAATTTTCATACTTTCAGTCTCTTATTTACGTGAATTCATCAATAAAAACACGTATTCATCTATAACTCGGCTGAAAAAGTGGCCTTTACCTTTTTAATTTTTTATTTAAATAGTTTACTAACTGCACCCCGTAATCCTATACAGTTTTCTTGGTTAATTCCTAACGTTATATATATCATTTTCATATTTTCAGTCTCTTATTTACGTGAATTCATCAATAAAAACACGTATTCATCTATAGCACTGCTGAAAATTGGCCTTTTCCTTTTAAATTTTCTATTTTAATAGTGTAACTAATTGGCCCCCGTAATCATATATAGTTTTCTTGGTTAATTCCTAACGTTATATATATATATAATTTTCATATTTTCAGTCTCTTATTTACGTGAATTCATCAATAAAAACACGTATTCATCTATAACTCGGCTGAAAAGTGGCCTTTTCCGTTTAAATTTTCTTTGTTAATAGTGTATTTAACCGCTTCCGTATATATCTATAGTTTTTATAATAAATTTCTACCGCTAAAATATTGATTTCCACATTATTCGTTTTCCCATAATCGTAATTTCCAAAATTTTTTAAAATTTCACAAATCTTCATTTATTTCGCTCTTTTTGCTTTTATTAGGTCCGTCTAGTGTAGAAACTACCATCTGCACTCTTATTTGCTTTATAGAACAAACAGAACTGGAAAAAAATTCACTATTATATTATTATATATATTAATTCACCTAAACCGAGGTATAGTGGTCAATCAATATAATCACATAAATTCATCTATAAATTCGCTAATAACTTTCCTAAAAATTGGTATTTTTCGTTCAAATCTTCTTTAAATTGTGTAGTTATTTGCTTCCCACATTTCCTTATAGTTTTCTCAGTAAATTCGTAACGTTATATATTTAATTTTCATATTTTCAGTCTCTTATTTACGTGAATTCATCAATAAAAAAAACGTTTTCATCTATAAATTGGCTGAAAAGTGGCCTTTTTCGTTTAAATTTTGTTTGTTTATAGTGTATTTAACCGCCTCCCGTATTTATCTATAGTTTTTATAATAAATTTCTACCGCTAAAATATTGATTTCCACATTATTCGTTTTCCCATAATCGTAATTTCCTAAACTGTTTAAAATTTTCAAATCTTTATTTCTCTAGCTCTTTTTGCTTTTATTAGGTCCGTCTAGTGTAAAAACTACCATCTAAACTCTTATTTGCTTTATAGAACATACAGAACTGGAAAAAATCACTATTTACCTAAACCGAGGAATAGTGGTCAATCAATACAATCACATAAATTCAACTATAAATTCGCTAATAACTTTTCTAAAAATTGGTATTTTTCGTTCAAATCTTCTTCAAATTGTGAAGTTATTTGCTCCCCACATTTCCTTATATTTTTCTCAGTAAATTCGTAACGTTATATATTTAATTTTCATATTTTCAGTCTATTTCTTACTTAAATTCATCAATAAAACACGTATTCATCTATAGCACGGCTGAAAATCGGCCTTTTCCTTTTAATTTTCTATTTAAATAGTGTAACTAACTGCACTCCGTAATCCTATACAGTTTTCTTGGTTAATTCCTAACGTTATATATATAATTTTCATATTTTCAGTCTCTTATTTACGTGAATTCATCAATAAAAACACGTATTCATCTATAACTCGACTGAAAAGTGGCCTTTTCCGTTTAAATTTTCTTTGTTAATAGTATATTTAACCGCCCCCCGTATTTATCTATAGTTTTTATAATAAATTTCTACCGCTAAAATATTGATTTCCACATAATTCGTTTTCCCATAATCGTAATTTCCTAAACTGTTTAAAATTTTTCAAATCTTTATTTCTCTAGCTCTTTTTGCTTTTATTAGGTCCGTCTAGTGTAAAAACTACAATCTGCACTCTTATTTGCTTTATAGAACATACAGAACTGGAAAAAAAATCACTATTTACCTAAACTGAGGTATAGTGCTCAATCAATACAATCACATAAATTCAACTATAAATTCGCTAATAACTTTCCTAAAAATTGGTATTTTTCGTTCAAATCTTGTTTAAGTTGTGAAGTTAATCGCTTCCCACATTTCCTTACAGTTTTCTCAGTAAATTCGTAACGTTATATATTTAATTTTCATATTTTCAGTCTATTTCTTACTTAAATTCATAAATAAAACAGGTATTCATCTATAGCACGGCTGAAAATTGGCCTTTTCCTTTTAAATTTTCTATTTAAATAGTGTAACTAATTGCCCTCCGTAATCTTATATAGTTTTCTTGGATAATTTCTAACGTTATATGTATAATTTTTATATTTTCCGTCTCTTATTTACGTGAATTCATCAATAAAAACACGTATTCATCTATAACTCGGCTGAAAAAGTGGCCTTTTCCTTTTAAATTTTCTATTTAAATAGTGTAACTAACTGCCCCCCGTAATCCTATACAGTTTTCTTGGTTAATTCCTAACGTTATATGTATAATTTTCATATTTTCAGTCTCTTATGTACGTGAATTCATCAATAAAAACACGTATTCATCTATAACTCGGCTGAAAAAGTGGCCTTTTCCGTTTAAATTTTCTTTGTTAATAGTGTATTTAACCGCCCTCCGTATTTATCTATAGTTTTTATAATAAATTTCTACCGCTAAAATATTGATTTCCACATAATTCGTTTTCCCATAATCGTAATTTCCTAAACTGTTTAAAATTTTTCAAATCTTTATTTCTCTAGCTCTTTTTGCTTTTATTAGGTCCGTCTAGTGTAAAAACTACAATCTGCACTCTTATTTGCTTTATAGAACATACAGAACTGGAAAAAAAATCACTATTTACCTAAACTGAGGTATAGTGCTCAATCAATACAATCACATAAATTCAACTATAAATTCGCTAATAACTTTCCTAAAAATTGGTATTTTTCGTTCAAATCTTGTTTAAGTTGTGAAGTTAATCGCTTCCCACATTTCCTTACAGTTTTCTCAGTAAATTCGTAACGTTATATATTTAATTTTCAGTCTATTTCTTACTTAAATTCATCAATAAAACAGGTATTCATCTATAGCACGGCTGAAAATTGGCCTTTTCCTTTTAAATTTTCTATTTAAATAGTGTAACTAATTGCCCTCCGTAATCCTATATAGTTTTCTTGGATAATTTCTAACGTTATATGTATAATTTTTATATTTTCCATCTCTTATTTACGTGAATTCATCAATAAAAACACGTATTCATCTATAACTCGGCTGAAAAAGTGGCCTTTTCCTTTTAAATTTTCTATTTAAATAGTGTAACTAACTGCCCCCCGTAATCCTATACAGTTTTCTTGGTTAATTCCTAACGTTATATATATAATTTTCATATTTTCAATCTCTTATGTACGTGAATTCATCAATAAAAACACGTATTCATCTATAACTCGGCTGAAAAAGTGGCCTTTTCCGTTTAAATTTTCTTTGTTAATAGTGTATTTTACCGCCCCCCGTATTTATCTATAGTTTTTATAAAAAATTTCTACCGCTAAAATATTGATTTCCACATTATTCGTTTTCCCATAATCGTAATTTCCTAAAATTTTTAAAATTTCACAAATCTTCATTTATTTCGCTCTTTTTGCTTTTATTAGGTCCGTCTAGTGTAGAAACTACCATCTGCACTCTTATTTGCTTTATAGAACAAACAGAACTGGAAAAAAATTCACTATTATATTATTATATATATTAATTCACCTAAACCGAGGTATAGTGGTCAATCAATACAATCACATAAATTCAACTATAAATTCGCTAATAACTTTCCTAAAAATTGGTATTTTTCGTTCAAATCTTCTTTAAGTTGTGAAGTTAATTGCTCCCCACATGTCCTTATAGTTTTCTCAGTAAATTCGTAACGTTATATATTTAATTTTCATATTTTCAGTCTATTTCTTACTTAATTTCATCAATAAAACACGTATTCATCTATAGCACGGCTGAAAATCGGCCTTTTCCTTTTAATATTTCTATTTAAATAGTGAAACTAATTGCATTCCGTAATCCTATACAGTTTTCTTGGTTAATTCCTAACGTTATATGTATAATTTTCATATTTTCAGTCTCTTATTTACGTGAATTCATCAATAAAAACACGTATACATCTATAACTCGGCTGAAAAAGTGGCCTTTTCCTTTTTTATTTTCTATTTAAATAGTGTAACTAACTGCTTTCCGTAATCCTATACAGTTTTCTTGGTTAATTCCTAACGTTATATGTATAATTTTCATATTTTCAGTCTCTTATTTACGTGAATTCATCAATAAAACACGTATTCATCTATAACTCGGCTGAAAAAGTGGCCTTTTCCTTTTTAATTTTCTATTTAAATAGTGTAACTAACTGCACCCCGTAATCCTAAACAGTTTTCTTGGTTAATTCCTAACGTTATATATATAATTTTCATATTTTCAGCCTCTTATTTACGTGAATTCATCAATAAAAACACGTATTCATCTATAGCACTGCTGAAAATTGGCCTTTTCCTTTAAAATTTTCTATTTAAATAGTGTAACTATTTGGTTCCCTGAATCCTATATAGTTTTCTTGGTTAATTCCTAACGCTATATATATAATTTTCATATTTTCAGTCTCTTATTTACGTGAATTCATCAATAAAAACACGTATTCATCTATAACTCGGCTGAAAAGTGGCCTTTTCCGTTTAAATTTTCTTTGTTAATAGTGTATTTAACCGCTACCCGTATTTATCTATAGTTTTTATAATAAATTTCTACCGCTAAAATATTGATTTCCACATAATTCATTTTCCCATAATCGTTTCCTATATATAATTTCCTAAAATTTTTAAAATTTTACAAATCTTCATTTATTTCGCTCTTTTTGCTTTTATTAGGTCCGTCTAGTGTAGAAACTACCATCTGCACTCTTATTTGCTTTTTAGAACATACAGAACTGGAAAAAAAATTCACTATTATATTATTATATATATTAATTCACCTAAACCGAGGTATAGTGGTCAATCAATACAATCACATAAATTCATCTATAAATTCGCTAATAACTTTCCTAAAAATTGGTATATTTCGTTCAAATCTTCTTTAAATTGTGTAGTTATTTGCTCCCCACATTTCCTTATAGTTTTCTCAGTAAATTCGTAACGTTATATATTAAATTTTCATATTATCAGTCTATTTCTTACTTAAATTCATCAATAAAAACACGTATTCATCTATAACTCGGCTGAAAAGTGGCCTTTTCCGTTTAAATTTTCTTTGTTAATAGTATATTTAACCGTTCCTCATATTTATCTATAGTTTTTATAATAAATTTCTACCGCTAAAATATTGATTTCCACATAATTCGTTTTCCCATAATCGTAATTTCCTAAACTGTTTAAAATTTTTCAAATCTTTATTTCTCTAGCTCTTTTTGCTTTTATTAGGTCCGTCTAGTGTAGAAACTACCATCTGCATTCTTATTTGATTTATAGAACATACAGAACTGGAAAAAAATCACTATTTACCTAAACTGAGGTATAGTGCTCAATCAATACAATCACATAAATTCAACTATAAATTCGCTAATAACTTTTCTAAAAATAGGTATTTTTCGTTCAAATCTCCTTTAAGTTGTGAAGTTAATTGCGCCCAACATGTCCTTATAGTTTTCTCAGTAAATTCGTATCGTTATATATTTAATTTTCATATTTTCAGTCTATTTCTTACTTAAATTCATCAATAAAACACGTATTCATCTATAGCACGGCTGAAAATAGGCCTTTTCCTTTTAAATTTTCTATTAAAATAGTGTAACTAACTGCCCCCCGTAATCCTATACAGTTTTCTTGGTAAATTCCTAACGTTATATGTATGGCTTTATAGAACATACAGAACTGGAAAAAAAATCACTATTTACCTAAACCGAGGTATAGTGCTCAATCAATACAATCACATAAATTCAACTATAAATTCGCTAATAACTTTTCTAAAAATTGGTATATTTCGTTCAAATCTTCTTTAAGTTGTGAAGTTAATTGCTCCCCACATGTCCTTGTAGTTTTCTCAGTAAATTCGTAACGTTATATATTTAATTTTCATAGTTTCAGTCTATTTCTTACTTAAATTCATCAATAAAAGACGTATTCATCTATAGCACTGCTGAAAATTGGCCTTTTCCTTTTAAATTTTCTATTCAAATAGTGTAACTAATTGGCTTTCGTAATCCTATATAGTTTTCTTGGTTAATTCCTAACGTTATATATATAATTTTCATATTTTCAGTCTCTTATTTACGTGAATTCATCAATAAAAACACGTACTCATCCATAACTCGGCTGAAAAAGGGGCCTTTTTCTTTTTAATTTTCTATTTAAATAGTGTAACTAACTGCACCCCGTAATCCTATACAGTTTTCTTGGTTAATTCCTAACGTTATATATATAATTTTTATATTTTCAGTCTCTTATTTACGTGAATTCATCAATAAAAACACGTATTCATCTATAGCACTGCTGAAAATTGGCCTTTTCCTTTTAAATTTTCTATTTAAATATTGTAACAAATTGGCCCCCGTAATCCTATATAGTTTTCTTGGTTAATTCCTAACGTTATATATATAATTTTCATATTTTCAGTCTCTCATTTACGTGAATTCATCAATAAAAACACGTATTCATCTATAACTCGGCTGAAAAGTGGCCTTTTCCGTTTAAATTTTCTGTGTTAATAGTGTATTTAACCGCCCCCCGTATTTATCTATAATATAAAATATTGATTTATTAGGTCCGTCTAGTGTAGAAACTACCATCTGCACTCTTATTTTCTTTATAGAACATACAGAACTGGAAAAAAATTCACTATTTACCTAAACCGAGGTACAGTGCTCAATCAATACAATCACATAAATTCATTTATAAATTCGCTAATAACTTTCCTAAAAATTGGTATTTTTCGTTCTTCTTTAAATTGTGTAGTTATTTGCTCCCCACATTTCCTTATAGTTTTCTCAGTAAATTCGTAACGTTATATATTTAATTTTCATATTTTCAGTCTATTTTTTACTTAAATTCATCAATAAAAACACGTATTCATCTATAGCACGGCTGAAAATTGGCCTTTTCCGTTTAAATTTTCTTTGTTAATAGTGTATTTAACCGCCCCTGTATATATCTATAGTTTTTATTATAAATTTCTACCGCTAAAATATTGATTTCCACATTATTCGTTTTCCCATAATCGTAATTTCCTAAAATTTTTAAAATTTCACAAATCTTCATTTATTTCGCTCTTTTTGCTTTTATTAGGTCCGTCTAGTGTAGAAACTACCATCTGCACTCTTATTTGCTTTATAGAACAAACAGAACTGGAAAAAAATTCACTATTATATTATTATATATATTAATTCACCTAAACCGAGGTATAGTGGTCAATCAATACAATCACATAAATTCATCTATAAATTCGCTAATAACTTTCCTAAAAATTGGTATTTTTCGTTCAAATCTTCTTTAAATTGTGTAGTTATTTGCTTCCCACATTTCCTTATAGTTTTCTCAGTAAATTCGTAACGTTATATATTTAATTTTCATATTTTCAGTCTCTTATTTACGTGAATTCATCAATAAAAAAACGTATTCATCTATAACTCGGCTGAAAAGTGGCCTTTTTCGTTTAAATTTTCTTTGTTTATAGTGTATTTAACAGCCCACCGTATTTATCTATAGTTTTTATAATAAATTTCTACCGCTAAAATATTGATTTCCACATAGTTCGTTTTCCCATAATCGTAATTTCCTAAACTTTTTAAAATTTTTCAAATCTTTATTTCTCTAGCTCTTTTTGCTTTTATTAGGTCCGTCTAGTGTAAAAACTACCATCTGCACTCTTATTTGCTTTATAGAACATACAGAACTGGAAAAAATCACTATTTACCTAAACCGAGGTATAGTGGTCAATCAATACAATCACATAAATTCAACTATAAATTCGCTAATAACTTTTCTAAAAATTGGTATTTTTCGTTCAAATCTTGTTTAAGTTGTGAAGTTAATCGCTCCCCACATTTCCTTATAGTTTTCTCAGTAAATTCGTAACGTTATATATTTAATTTTCATATTTTCAGTCTATTTCTTACTTAAATTCATCAATAAAACACGTATTCATCTATAGCACGGCTGAAAATTGGCCTTTTCCTTTTAAATTTTCTATTTAATTAGTGAAACTAATTGCCCTCCGTAATCCTATATAGTTTTCTTGGATAATACCTAACGTTATATGTATAATTTTTATATTTTCCGTCTCTTATTTACGTGAATTCATCAATAAAAACACGTATTCATCTATAACTCGGCTGAAAAAGTGGCCTTTTCCTTTTAAATTTTTTATTTAAATAGTGTAACTAACTGCCTCCCGTAATCCTATACAGTTTTCTTGGTTAATTCCTAACGTTATATGTATAATTTTCATATTTTCAATCTCTTATTTACGTGAATTCATCAATAAAAACACGTATTCATCTATAACTCGGCTGAAAAAGTGGCGTTTTCCTTTTTTATTTTCTATTTAAATAGTGTAATTGACTGCCACCCGTAATTCTATACAGTTTCCTTGTTTAATTCCTAACGTTATATGTATAATTTTCATATTTTCAGTCTCTTATTTACGTGAATTCATCAATAAAAACACGTATTCATCTATAACTCGGCTGAAAAAGTGGCCTTTTCCTTTTTAATTTTCTATTCAAATAGTGTAACTAACTGCACCCCGTAATCCTATACAGTTTTCTTGGTTAATTCCCAACGTTATATATATAATTTTCATATTTTACAGCCTCTTATTTACGTGAATTCATCAATAAAAACACGTATTCATCTATAGCACTGCTGAAAATTGGCCTTTTTCTTTTAAATTTTCTATTTAAATAGTGTAACTTATTGGCCCCCGTAATCCTTTATAGTTTTCTTGGTTAATTCCTAACGTTATATATATAATTTTCATATTTTCAATCTCTTATTTACGTGAATTCATCAATAAAAACACGTATTCATCTATAACTCGGCTGAAAAGTGGCCTTTTCCGTTTAAATTTTCTTTGTTAATAGTGTATTTAACCGCCCCCCGTATTTATCTATAGTTTTTATAACAAATTTCTACCGCTAAAATATTGATTTCCACATAATTCGTTTTCCCATAATCGTAATTTCCTAAACTGTTTAAAATTTTTCAAATCTTTATTTCTCTAGCTCTTTTTGCTTTTATTAGGTCCGTCTTGTGTAAAAACTACCATCTGCACTCTTATTTGCTTTATAGAACATATAGAACTGGAAAAAAATCACTATTTACCTAAACCGAGGTATAGTGGTCAATCAATACAATCACATAAATTCAACTATATATTCGCTAATAACTTTTCTAAAAATTGGTATTTTTCGTTCAAATCTTCTTTAAGTTGTGAAGTTAATTGCTCCCCACATGTCCTTATAGTTTTCTCAGTAAATTCGTAACGTTATATATTTAATTTTCATATTTTCAGTCTATTTCTTACTTAAATTCATCAATAAAACACGTATTCATCTATAACTCGGCTGAAAAAGTGGCCTTTTCCTTTTTAATTTTCTATTTAAATAGTGTAACTAACTGCCCTCCGTAATCCTATACAGTTTTCTTGGTTAATTCCTAACGTTATATGTATAATTTTCATATTTTCAGTCTCTTATTTACGTGAATTTATCAATTAAAACACGTATTCATCTATAACTCGGCTGAAAAAGTGGCCTTTTCCTTTTTAATTTTCTATTTAAATAGTGTAACTAACTGCACCCCGTAATCCTATACAGTTTTTTTGGTTAATTCCTAACGTTATATATATAATTTTCATATTTTCAGCCTCTTATTTACGTGAATTCATCAATAAAAACACGTATTCATCTATAGCACTGCTGAAAATTGGCCTTTTCCTTTTAAATTTTCTATTTAAATAGTGTAACTAATTGGCCCCCGTAATCCTGTATAGTTTTCTTGGTTAATTCCTAACGCTATATATATATAATTTTCATATTTTCAGTCTCTTATTTACGTGAATTCATCAATAAAAACACGTATTCATCTATAACTCGGCTGAAAAGTGGCCTTTTCCGTTTAAATTTTCTTTGTTAATAGTGTATTTAACCGCTACCCGTATTTATCTATAGTTTTTATAATAAATTTCTACCGCTAAAATATTGATTTCCACATAATTCATTTTCCCATAATCGTAATTTCCTAAAATTTTTAAAATTTCACAAATCTTCATTTATTTCGCTCTTTTTGCTTTTATTAGGTCCGTCTAGTGTAGAAACTACCATCTGCACTCTTATTTGCTTTATAGAACATACAGAACTGGAAAAAAAAATCACTATTATATTATTATGTATATTAATTCACCTAAACCGAGGTATAGTGGTCAATCAATACAATCACATAAATTCATCTATAAATTCGCTAATAACTTTCCTAAAAATTAGTATTTTTCGTTCAAATCTTCTTTAAATTGTGTAGTTATTTGCTTCCCACATTTCCTTATAGTTTTCTCAGTAAATTCGTAACGTTATATATTTAATTTTCATATTTTCAGTCTCTTATTTACGTGAATTCATCAATAAAAAAATGCATTCATCTATAACTCGGCTGAAAAGTGGCCTTTTCCGTTTAAATTTTCTTTGTTTATAGTGTATTTAACCGCCCCTCGTATTTATCTATAGTTTTTATAATAAATTTCTACCGCTAAAATATTGATTTCCACATAATTCGTTTTCCCACAATCGTAATTTCCTAAACTTTTTAAAATTTTTCAAATCTTTATTTCTCTAGCTCTTTTTGCTTTTATTAGGTCCGTCTAGTGTAAAAACTACCATCTGCACTCTTATTTGCTTTATAGAACATAAAGAACTGGAAAAAATCACTATTTACCTAAACCGAGGTATAATGGTCAATCAATACAATCACATAAATTCAACTATAAATTCGCTAATAACTTTTCTAAAAATTGGTATTTTTCGTTCAAATCTTGTTTAAGTTGTGAAGTTAATCGCTCCCCACATTTCCTTATAGTTTTCTCAGTAAATTCGTAACGTTATATATTTAATTTTCATATTTTCAGTCTATTTCTTACTTAAATTCATCAATAAAACACGTATTCATCTATAGCACGGCTGAAAATTGGCCTTTTCCTTTTAAATTTTCTATTTAATTAGTGTAACTAATTGCCCTCCGTAATCCTATATAGTTTTCTTGGATAATACCTAACGTTATATGTATAATTTTTATATTTTCCGTCTCTTATTTACGTGAATTCATCAATAAAAACACGTATTCATCTATAACTCGGCTGAAAAAGTGGCCTTTTCTTTTTAAATTTTTTATTTAAATAGTGTAACTAACTGCCTCCCATTATCCTATACAGTTTTCTTGGTTAATTCCTAACGTTATATGTATAATTTTCATATTTTCAATCTCTTATTTACGTGAATTCATCAATAAAAACACGTATTCATCTATAACTCGGCTGAAAAAGTGGCCTTTTCCTTTTTTATTTTCTATTTAAATAGTGTAATTAACTGCCACCCGTAATTCTATACAGTTTTCTTGGTTAATTCCTAACGTTATATGTATAATTTTCATATTTTCAGTCTCTTATTTACGTGAATTCATCAACAAAAACACGTATTCATCTATAACTCGGCTGAAAAAGTGGCCTTTTCCTTTTTAATTTTCTATTCAAATGGTGTAACTAACTGCACCCCGTAATCCTCTATAGTTTTCTTGGTTAATTCCTAACGTTATATATATAATTTTCATATTTTCAATCTCTTATTTACGTGAATTCATCAATAAAAACACGTATTCATCTATAACTCGGCTGAAAAGTGGCCTTTTCCGTTTAAATTTTGTTTGTTAATAGTGTATTTAACCGCCCCCCGTATTTATCTATAGTTTTTATAATAAATTTCTACCGCTAAAATATTGATTTCCACATAATTCGTTTTCCCATAATCGTAATTTCCTAAACTGTTTAAAATTTTTCAAATCTTTATTTCTCTAGTTCTTTTTGCTTTTATTAGGTCCGTCTAGTGTAAAAACTACCATCTGCACTCTTATTTGCTTTATAGAACATACAGAACTGGAAAAAAATCACTATTTACCTAAACCGAGGTATAGTGGTCAATCAATACAATCACATAAATTCAACTATAAATTCGCTAATAACTTTTCTAAAAATTGGTATTTTTCGTTCAAATCTTGTTTAAGTTGTGAAGTTAATCGCTCCCCACATTTCCTTATAGTTTTCTCAGTAAATTCGTAACGTTATATATTTAATTTTCATATTTTCAGTCTATTTCTTACTTAAATTCATCAATAAAACACGTATTCATCTATAGCACGGCTGAAAATTGGCCTTTTCCTTTTAAATTTTCTATTTAATTAGTGAAACTAATTGCCCTCCGTAATCCTATATAGTTTTCTTGGATAATACCTAACGTTATATGTATAATTTTTATATTTTCCGTCTCTTATTTACGTGAATTCATCAATAAAAACACGTATTCATCTATAACTCGGCTGAAAAAGTGGCCTTTTCCTTTTAAATTTTTTATTTAAATAGTGTAACTAACTGCCTCCCGTAATCCTATACAGTTTTCTTGGTTAATTCCTAACGTTATATGTATAATTTTCATATTTTCAATCTCTTATTTACGTGAATTCATCAATAAAAACACGTATTCATCTATAACTCGGCTGAAAAAGTGGCGTTTTCCTTTTTTATTTTCTATTTAAATAGTGTAATTGACTGCCACCCGTAATTCTATACAGTTTCCTTGTTTAATTCCTAACGTTATATGTATAATTTTCATATTTTCAGTCTCTTATTTACGTGAATTCATCAATAAAAACACGTATTCATCTATAACTCGGCTGAAAAAGTGGCCTTTTCCTTTTTAATTTTCTATTCAAATAGTGTAACTAACTGCACCCCGTAATCCTATACAGTTTTCTTGGTTAATTCCCAACGTTATATATATAATTTTCATATTTTACAGCCTCTTATTTACGTGAATTCATCAATAAAAACACGTATTCATCTATAGCACTGCTGAAAATTGGCCTTTTTCTTTTAAATTTTCTATTTAAATAGTGTAACTTATTGGCCCCCGTAATCCTTTATAGTTTTCTTGGTTAATTCCTAACGTTATATATATAATTTTCATATTTTCAATCTCTTATTTACGTGAATTCATCAATAAAAACACGTATTCATCTATAACTCGGCTGAAAAGTGGCCTTTTCCGTTTAAAATTTTCTTTGTTAATAGTGTATTTAACCGCCCCCCGTATTTATCTATAGTTTTTATAACAAATTTCTACCGCTAAAATATTGATTTCCACATAATTCGTTTTCCCATAATCGTAATTTCCTAAACTGTTTAAAATTTTTCAAATCTTTATTTCTCTAGCTCTTTTTGCTTTTATTAGGTCCGTCTTGTGTAAAAACTACCATCTGCACTCTTATTTGCTTTATAGAACATATAGAACTGGAAAAAAATCACTATTTACCTAAACCGAGGTATAGTGGTCAATCAATACAATCACATAAATTCAACTATATATTCGCTAATAACTTTTCTAAAAATTGGTATTTTTCGTTCAAATCTTCTTTAAGTTGTGAAGTTAATTGCTCCCCACATGTCCTTATAGTTTTCTCAGTAAATTCGTAACGTTATATATTTAATTTTCATATTTTCAGTCTATTTCTTACTTAAATTCATCAATAAAACACGTATTCATCTATAACTCGGCTGAAAAAGTGGCCTTTTCCTTTTTAATTTTCTATTTAAATAGTGTAACTAACTGCCCTCCGTAATCCTATACAGTTTTCTTGGTTAATTCCTAACGTTATATGTATAATTTTCATATTTTCAGTCTCTTATTTACGTGAATTTATCAATTAAAACACGTATTCATCTATAACTCGGCTGAAAAAGTGGCCTTTTCCTTTTTAATTTTCTATTTAAATAGTGTAACTAACTGCACCCCGTAATCCTATACAGTTTTTTTGGTTAATTCCTAACGTTATATATATAATTTTCATATTTTCAGCCTCTTATTTACGTGAATTCATCAATAAAAACACGTATTCATCTATAGCACTGCTGAAAATTGGCCTTTTCCTTTTAAATTTTCTATTTAAATAGTGTAACTAATTGGCCCCCGTAATCCTGTATAGTTTTCTTGGTTAATTCCTAACGCTATATATATATAATTTTCATATTTTCAGTCTCTTATTTACGTGAATTCATCAATAAAAACACGTATTCATCTATAACTCGGCTGAAAAGTGGCCTTTTCCGTTTAAATTTTCTTTGTTAATAGTGTATTTAACCGCTACCCGTATTTATCTATAGTTTTTATAATAAATTTCTACCGCTAAAATATTGATTTCCACATAATTCATTTTCCCATAATCGTAATTTCCTAAAATTTTTAAAATTTCACAAATCTTCATTTATTTCGCTCTTTTTGCTTTTATTAGGTCCGTCTAGTGTAGAAACTACCATCTGCACTCTTATTTGCTTTATAGAACATACAGAACTGGAAAAAAAAATCACTATTATATTATTATGTATATTAATTCACCTAAACCGAGGTATAGTGGTCAATCAATACAATCACATAAATTCATCTATAAATTCGCTAATAACTTTCCTAAAAATTAGTATTTTTCGTTCAAATCTTCTTTAAATTGTGTAGTTATTTGCTTCCCACATTTCCTTATAGTTTTCTCAGTAAATTCGTAACGTTATATATTTAATTTTCATATTTTCAGTCTCTTATTTACGTGAATTCATCAATAAAAAAATGCATTCATCTATAACTCGGCTGAAAAGTGGCCTTTTCCGTTTAAATTTTCTTTGTTTATAGTGTATTTAACCGCCCCTCGTATTTATCTATAGTTTTTATAATAAATTTCTACCGCTAAAATATTGATTTCCACATAATTCGTTTTCCCACAATCGTAATTTCCTAAACTTTTTAAAATTTTTCAAATCTTTATTTCTCTAGCTCTTTTTGCTTTTATTAGGTCCGTCTAGTGTAAAAACTACCATCTGCACTCTTATTTGCTTTATAGAACATAAAGAACTGGAAAAAATCACTATTTACCTAAACCGAGGTACAATGGTCAATCAATACAATCACATAAATTCAACTATAAATTCGCTAATAACTTTTCTAAAAATTGGTATTTTTCGTTCAAATCTTGTTTAAGTTGTGAAGTTAATCGCTCCCCACATTTCCTTATAGTTTTCTCAGTAAATTCGTAACGTTATATATTTAATTTTCATATTTTCAGTCTATTTCTTACTTAAATTCATCAATAAAACACGTATTCATCTATAGCACGGCTGAAAATTGGCCTTTTCCTTTTAAATTTTCTATTTAATTAGTGTAACTAATTGCCCTCCGTAATCCTATATAGTTTTCTTGGATAATACCTAACGTTATATGTATAATTTTTATATTTTCCGTCTCTTATTTACGTGAATTCATCAATAAAAACACGTATTCATCTATAACTCGGCTGAAAAAGTGGCCTTTTCTTTTTAAATTTTTTATTTAAATAGTGTAACTAACTGCCTCCCATTATCCTATACAGTTTTCTTGGTTAATTCCTAACGTTATATGTATAATTTTCATATTTTCAATCTCTTATTTACGTGAATTCATCAATAAAAACACGTATTCATCTATAACTCGGCTGAAAAAGTGGCCTTTTCCTTTTTTATTTTCTATTTAAATAGTGTAATTAACTGCCACCCGTAATTCTATACAGTTTTCTTGGTTAATTCCTAACGTTATATGTATAATTTTCATATTTTCAGTCTCTTATTTACGTGAATTCATCAACAAAAACACGTATTCATCTATAACTCGGCTGAAAAAGTGGCCTTTTCCTTTTTAATTTTCTATTCAAATGGTGTAACTAACTGCACCCCGTAATCCTCTATAGTTTTCTTGGTTAATTCCTAACGTTATATATATAATTTTCATATTTTCAATCTCTTATTTACGTGAATTCATCAATAAAAACACGTATTCATCTATAACTCGGCTGAAAAGTGGCCTTTTCCGTTTAAATTTTGTTTGTTAATAGTGTATTTAACCGCCCCCCGTATTTATCTATAGTTTTTATAATAAATTTCTACCGCTAAAATATTGATTTCCACATAATTCGTTTTCCCATAATCGTAATTTCCTAAACTGTTTAAAATTTTTCAAATCTTTATTTCTCTAGTTCTTTTTGCTTTTATTAGGTCCGTCTAGTGTAAAAACTACCATCTGCACTCTTATTTGCTTTATAGAACATACAGAACTGGAAAAAAATCACTATTTACCTAAACCGAGGTATAGTGGTCAATCAATACAATCACATAAATTTAACTATAAATTCGCTAATAACTTTTCTAAAAATTGGTATTTTTCGTTCAAATCTTCTTTAAGTTGTGAAATTAATTGCTCCCCACATGTCCTTATAGTTTTCTCAGTAAATTTGTAACGTTATATATTTAATTTTCATATTTTCAGTCTCCTATTTACGTGAATTCATCAATAAAAAAACGTATTCATCTATAATTCGGCTGAAAAGTGGCCTTTTCCGTTTAAATTTTCTTTGTTTATAGTGTATTTAACCGCTCCCCGTATTTATCTATAGTTTTTATAATAAATTTCTACCGCTAAAATATTGATTTCCACATAATTCATTTTCCCATAATCGTAATTTCCTAAAATTTTTAAAATTTCACAAATCTTCATTTATTTCGCTCTTTTTGCTTTTATTAGGTCCGTCTAGTGTAGAAACTACCATCTGCACTCTTATTTGCTTAATAGAACATACAGAACTGGAAAAAAAAATTCACTATTATATTATTATGTATATTAATTCACCTAAACCGAGGTATAGTGGTCAATCAATACAATCACACAAATTCATCTATAAATTCGCTAATAACTTTCCTAAAAATTAGTATTTTTCGTTCAAATCTTCTTTAAATTGTGTAGTTATTTGCTCCTCATGTTTCCTTATAGTTTTCTCAGTGAATTCGTAACGTTATATATTAAATTTTCATATTATCAGTCTATTTCTTACTTAAATTCATCAATAAAAACACGTATTCATCTATAGCTCGGCTGAAAATTGGCCTTTTCCTTTTAAATTTTCTATTTATATAATGTAACTAATAGTCCCCCGTAATCCTATGTAGTTTTCTTGGTTGATTCCTAACGTTATATATATAATTTTCATATTTTCAGTCTCTTATTTACGTGAATTCATCAATAAAAACACGTATTAATCTATAACTGGGCTGAAAAAGTGGCCTTATCCTTTTAAATTTTTTATTTAAATAGTGTAACTAGCTGCCCCCCTTAATCCTATATAGTTTTCTTGGTTAATTCCTAACGTTATATATATATATATATATATATATATATATATATATATATATATATATATATATACACACATATATATATATACACATATATATATATATATATATATATATATATATATATATATATATATATATATATATATATACACATATATATATATATATATATATATATATATATATATATATATATATATATTTCATATTTTCAGTCTCTTATTTACGTGAATTCATCAATAAAAACACGTATTCATCTATAACTCGGCTGAAAAGTGGCCTTTTCCGTTTAAATTTTCTTTGTTAATAGTATATTTAACCGCCCCCCTATTTATCTATAGTTTTTATAATAAATTTCTACCGCTAAAATATTGATTTCCACATAATTCGTTTTCCCATAATCGTAATTTCCTAAACTGTTTAAAATTTTTCAAATCTTTATTTCTCTAGCTCTTTTTGCTTTTATTAGGTCCGTCTAGTGTAGAAACTACCATCTGCATTCTTATTTGCTTTGTAGAACATACAGAACTGGAAAAAAATCACTATTTACCTAAACTGAGGTATAGTGCTCAATCAATACAATCACATAAATTCAACTATAAATTCGCTAATAACTTTCCTAAAAATTGGTATTTTTCGTTCAAATCTTGTTTAAGTTGTGAAGTTAATCGCTTCCCACATTTCCTTACAGTTTTCTCAGTAAATTCGTAACGTTATATATTTAATTTTCATATTTTCAGTCTATTTCTTACTTAAATTTATCAATAAAACACGTATTCATCTATAGCACGGCTGAAAATTGGCCTTTTCCTCTTAAATTTTCTATTAAAATAGTGTAACTAACTGCCCCCCGTAATCCTATACGGTTTTCTTGGTAAATTCCTAACGTTATATGTATAAATTTCATGTTTTCAGTCTCTTATTTACGTGAATTCATCAATAAAAACACGTATTCATCTATAACTCGGCTGAAAAGTGGCCTTTTCCGTTTAAATTTTCTTTGTTAATAGTATATTTAACCGCCCCCCGTATTTATCTATAGTTTTTATAATAAATTTCTACCGCTAAAATATTGATTTCCACATAATTCGTTTTCCCATAATCGTAATTTCCTAAACTGTTTAAAATTTTTCAAATCTTTATTTCTCTAGTTCTTTTTGCTTTTATTAGGTCCGTCTAGTGTAAAAACTACCATCTGCACTCTTATTTGCTTTATAGAACATACAGAACTGGAAAAAAATCACTATTTACCTAAACCGAGGTATAGTGGTCAATCAATACAATCACATAAATTTAACTATAAATTCGCTAATAACTTTTCTAAAAATTGGTATTTTTCGTTCAAATCTTCTTTAAGTTGTGAAGTTAATTGCTCCCCACATGTCCTTATAGCTTTCTCAGTAAATTCGTAACGTTATATATTTAATTTTCATATTTTCAGTCTATTTTTTTACTTAAATTCATCAATAAAACACGTATTCATCTATAGCACGGCTGAAAATCGGCCTTTTCCTTTTAATATTTCTATTTAAATAGTGTAACTAATTGCATTCCGTAATCCTATACAGTTTTCTTGGCTAATTCCTAACGTTATATGTATAATTTTCATATTTTCAGTCTCTTATTTACGTGAATTCATCAATAAAAACACGTATACATCTATAACTCGGCTGAAAAAGTGGCCTTTTCCTTTTTAATTTTCTATTTAAATAGTGTAACTAACTGCCCTCCGTAATCCTATACAGTTTTCTTGGTTAATTCCTAACGTTATATGTATAATTTTCATATTTTCAGTCTCTTATTTACGTGAATTCATCAATAAAAACACGTATTCATATATAACTCGGCTGAAAAAGTGGCCTTTTCCTTTTTAATTTTCTATTTAAATAGTGTAACTAACTGCACCCCGTAATCTTATACAGTTTTCTTGGCTAATTCCTAACGTTATATATATATATATATATAATTTTCATATTTTCAGCCTCTTATTTACGTGAATTCATCAATAAAAACACGTATTCATCTATAGCACTGCTGAAAATTGGCCTTTTCCTTTTAAATTTTCTATTTAAATAGTGTAACTAATTGGCCCCCGTAATCCTATATAGTTTTCTTGGTTAATTCCTAACGCTATATATATATAATTTTCATATTTTCAGTCTCTTATTTACGTGAATTCATCAATAAAAACACGTATTCATCTATAACTCGGCTGAAAAGTGGCCTTTTCCGTTTAAATTTTCTTTGTTAATAGTGTATTTAACAGCCCCCCGTATTTATCTATAGTTTTTATAATAAATTTCTACCGCTAAAATATTGATTTCCACATAATTCGTTTTCCCATAATCGTAATTTCCTAAACTGTTTAAAATTTTTCAAATCATAATTTTTCTAGCTCTTTTTGCTTTTATTAGGTCCGTCTAGTGTAGAAACTACCATCTGCATTCTTATTTGCTTTATAGAACATACAGAACTGGAAAAAAATCACTATTTACCTAAACCGAGGTATAGTGGTCAATCAATACAATAACATAAATTCAACTATAAATTCGCTAATAACTTTTCTAAAAATTGGTATTTTTCGTTCAAATCTTCTTTAAGTTGTGAAGTTAATTGCTCCCCACATGTCCTTATAGTTTTCTCAGTAAATTCGTAACGTTATATATTTAATTTTCATATTTTCAGTCTATTTTTTTACTTAAATTCATCAATAAAACACGTATTCATCTATAGCACGGCTGAAAATCGGCCTTTTCCTTTTAATATTTCTATTTAAATAGTGTAACTAACTGCCCTCCGTAATCCTATACAGTTTTCTTGGTTAATTCTTAACGTTATATGTATAATTTTCATATTTTCCATCTCTTATTTACGTGAATTCATCAATAAAAACACGTATACATCTATAACTCGGCTGAAAAAGTGGCCTTTTCCTTTTTAATTTTCTATTTAAATAGTGTAACTAACTGCCCTCCGTAATCCTATACAGTTTTCTTGGTTAATTCCTAACGTTATATGTATAATTTTCATATTTTCAGTCTCTTATTTACGTGAATTCATCAATAAAAACACGTATTCATCTATAACTCGGCTGAAAAGGTGGCCTTTTCCTTTTTAATTTTCTATTTAAATAGTGTAACTAACTGCACCCCGTAATCCTATACAGTTTTCTTGGTTAATTCATAACACTATATATATAATTTTCATATTTTCAGTCTCTTATTTACGTGAATTCATCAATAAAAACACGTATTCATCTATAACTCGGCTGAAAAGTGGCCTTTTCCGTTTAAATTTTCTTTGTTAATAGTGTATATAACCGCTACCCGTATTTATCTATAGTTTTTATAATAAATTTCTACCGCTAAAATATTGATTTCCACATAATTCATTTTCCCATAATCGTAATTTCCTAAATACATAATACATAAACACTCACGCCTGTCACCCAGAGGGGTAGGCAGAGACTACGGACTTCCATTTGGCACGATCCTGACATACCTCTTTCGCCTCCTTTACATCCATATATCTACGCATACATGCTCGTCGGTTAAGGGTACTTCTAACGTGGCCCATTTTCAAAATATCGCCAATTTGGTCGATAAACTTTTTTCTAGGGCGTCCCTTTCCGACTCGGCCATTCACATCTGCCATATAAATTTGCTTTGTCACTCTTTCCTCATTCATTCTTTCTACGTGACCAAACCACCGAAGCATTCCTTTCTTAATCCTGGTCACAACATCATCTTGCATACCACATTTATCTCTTATCACGCAATTTCTCACCCTGTCATTCAGATTAAACCCTAGCATATTCCTTAAAGACCGCATTTCTACAGCATTTATTCTACTTTCGTGCTTCTTCTGCCACACCCAGCTTTCACTACCATACATTAAAGTAGGGACTAACACAGCATTATGAATTACCATACGTGCCTGTTTTTTTTTTTTTGTTTTGTAATTTCCTAAAATTTTTAAAATTTCACAAATCTTCATTTATTTCGCTCTTTTTGCTTTTATTAGGTCCGTCTAGTGTAGAAACTACCATCTGCACTCTTATTTGCTTTATAGAACATACAGAACTGGAAAAAAAATTCACTATTATATTATTATATATATTAATTCACCTAAACCGAGGTATAGTGGTCAATCAATACAATCACATAAATTCATCTATAAATTCGCTAATAACTTTCCTAAAAATTAGTATTTTTCGTTCAAATCTTCTTTAAATTGTGTAGTTATTTGCTCCCCACATTTCCTTATAGTTTTCTCAGTAAATTCGTAACGTTATATATTAATTTTTCATATTATCAATCTATTTCTTACTTAAATTCATCAATAAAAACACGTATTTATCTATAGCACGGCTGAAAATTGGCCTTTCCCTTTTAAATTTTCTATTTAAATAATGTAACTAATAGCCCCTCGTAATCCTATATAGTTTTCTTGGTTAATTCCTAACGTTATATATATAATTTTCATATTTTCACACTCTTATTTACGTGAATTCATCAATAAAAACACGTATTCATCTATAACTGGGCTGAAAAAGTGGCCTTATCCTTTTAAATTTTCTATTTAAATAGTGTTACTAGCTGCCCCCCATAATCCTATATAGTTTTCTTGGTTAATTCCTAACGTTATATATATATATATATATATATATATATATATATATATATATATATATATATATATATATATATATTGTAGTGTTATGCTTATACATACTTACATATCATTTTACACTATTTTAAATTTATTTTTCCATTCTGTTTTTGATGTTCTGCATTCGCCTCAAAACTTGATATTTTGCATCACCTTTATTTCCATAGGATCCTGTAATATTTTTAATTCATAAGAACACAATAACAAATCATTTTCACTTCGTATTTTTCATGCTATCAGCACTTTTTAAATCGGTGTCAATGGAGTCTACCTTTTTCGGTCTTTTATTTAGTTCTCCGTAACTCTGCAATTTCGGGTTTCGTGCGCGCTGTTGCGCTACTTTTTTTTCCTATATAAATAATATCTCATTTTTCACTTAAATCTTGCCTTTTCTGTATTACGAGCCTAAAACCAAAATTTGACATGTTTTGACATCGTTGTTTATCAGGTTGTCATGGCAATTTTTATTCAAATATCGTTACCGGCCTGATGTTTTTACTTCAAAATACTCCTTTCTTCTTGGCCATTTACAAAAATTTGCTTTTAATTTAAATAATTTCAAATTTAATGAGAATAATATTACGTTCTTATGTGAGATCCGTCAAAAAACAAAAATAAGCCGAACTCAATCGGCGAATGGGGAGTCTGACTTGAGCTTTGATACTTGAAGCATCTCCTAAAGGCCTTTTCTGCACTGCCTCGGGATCCTGCAAGCCTCTGCCCGCTCCTTAAGTCGTCGCCTAGCCACGCCTACGCCTCCGCCTACTAGTGCGCTGTGTTTACTTACTTCAAACGCTGCGTGCCTTCTCCTGACGTTGCGTGGACCTACTTCAGACGCTGCGTGTTTATTCCGGACGCTGTGTGGGTCTACTCCGGAAGTTGTGTTTGCCTACTCCAAGCGCCGCGTGTACCTACTTTAAACGCTGCGTGCCTACTCCAGACGTTTCGTGGACCTACTCCCGACGCTGCGTACCGGCTCAAGACGCTGTGTGGGTCTACTCCAAGCGCTGCGTGTACCTTCTCCAGACGCTGCGTGTGTTTCTCCAGATTCTACGTGTTCCTAGAGCAGGAGCTGTGCACCTATCATAGGCATAGCCTGTGCATACTTCGTTGCAGTATCTTTTGTTATTTTTTTTTTTTTTTAATAATATTGTAAATCACCATCTTCATTACAACCCATCATCACCTTCATACCTTTTTTTTATAAAAGATACTGTAAAACTTCAAATTTTTAAATAATTTATTTTATTTTGGTTGTTTTCGTTCTAGTTAAGTTAGGTTCTTAGTTTTTTTATTGTCGCTTCACGACATTTGGCGCCCAACGTAAAAGTTCTTCTTTTCTTCACCTTAGCTACGCCTTATCCATTTCCTTTTGATTGAATTGCTTTCTCTTTCGTTCTTAACTCTTTATTTACTCATCCTTATCATATCTTCCAAATTCTAAAACAAAACTTCATCTAGTTTTTCAACTTATTTGGATTTTATTTAGACCTACATATAACACTTCACTTACATTCATCACTTTAATATGTTTACTCTAGATAACTTAAAGAGGTACAATCTTCCAAATTCTGAAACAAAACTTCATCTAGTTTTTCAACTTATTTGGATTATATTTAGACCTACATATAACACCTCACCTACATTCATCACTTTAATATGTTTATTCTAGATAACTTAAAGAGGTACAATCTTCCAAATTCTAAAACAAAACTTCATCTAGTTTTTCAACTTATTTGGATTTTATTTAGACCTACATATAACACTTCACCTACATTCATCACTTTAATATGTTTATTCTAGATAACTTAAAGAGGTACAATCTTCCAAATTCTAAAACAAAATTTCATCTAGTTTTTCAACTTATCTGGATTATATTTAGACCTACATATAACACTTCACCTACATTCATCACTTTAATATTTTTATTCTAGATAACTTAAAGAGGTACAATCTTCCAAATTCTAAAACAAAACTTCATCTAGTTTTTCAACTTATCTGGATTATATTTAGACCTACATATAACACTTCACTTACATTCATCACTTTAATATTTTTATTCTAGATAACTTAAAAGAGGTACAATTTTTAATTAAATTTTTATTTCTTAAACTTAACTTTGCACTTAATACTAACAATGAAAAGGGTTATTAAGTACAAATTTCTTAACAAGGCCGAACTCGAATACGAAGTGAAGATTAGATGTGAGGAACCAGCTAATACTGTTTTGCATGACACTACATTTGTATATATGTGTATATATGTTTGTATATATAAGTTTGTATATATGTATAAATATCAATTTCAGACACATCTCGTTAGTGATGTTGCTGATCTCTGGCTTTGAGCCCTACCGCTCTGGCCGTTCTTAATCTTTACTTAAGTGATAGCGACTAAAGCTTGCTTAAGATTAATTTCTTTAACTTTATCTTCACTCAGGAGCGGATGACAACTCCTTAAATAAGCCTGAACGTCCTTTCAAAATGTTTTTTTTTCCACGCAGGAGCGGATGACAACTCCTTAAATAAGCCTGAATGTCCTTTCGAAAACACACTTTTAGAGTGGTAGTCATTGAATGTGAACTCCACCCTTACCTGAATGCAGATGATGAATGTAAGAGATAGTATATCTGATTTTGCCTGGTGATGTCTGTTTCTGCAAAGCTGTGTTTTTATGGTTTATTTTAGAATGTACATGTCAAAATTTTTGCCGAGTCAAAAATTTTCCAGGGTCGGGGGGAAAATGTAGTGTTATGCTTATACATACTTACATATCATTTTACACTATTTTAAATTTATTTTTCCATTCTGTTTTTGATGTTCTGCATTCGCCTCAAAACTTGATATTTTGCATCACCTTTATTTCCATAGGATCCTGTAATATTTTTAATTCATAAGAACACAATAACAAATCATTTTCACTTCGTATTTTTCATGCTATCAGCACTTTTTAAATCGGTGTCAATGGAGTCTACCTTTTTCGGTCTTTTATTTAGTTCTCCGTAACTCTGCAATTTCGGGTTTCGTGCGCGCTGTTGCGCTACTTTTTTTTCCTATATAAATAATATCTCATTTTTCACTTAAATCTTGCCGTTTCTGTATTACGAGCCTAAAACCAAAATTTGACATGTTTTGACATCGTTGTTTATCAGGTTGTCATGGCAATTTTTATTCAAATATCGTTACCGGCCTGATGTTTTTACTTCAAAATACTCCTTTCTTCTTGGCCATTTACAAAAATTTGCTTTTAATTTAAATAATTTCAAATTTAATGAGAATAATATTACGTTCTTATGTGAGATCCGTCAAAAAACAAAAATAAGCCGAACTCAATCGGCGAATGGGGAGTCTGACTTGAGCTTTGATACTTGAAGCATCTCCTAAAGGCCTTTTCTGCACTGCCTCGGGATCCTGCAAGCCTCTGCCCGCTCCTTAAGTCGTCGCCTAGCCACGCCTACGCCTCCGCCTACTAGTGCGCTGTGTTTACTTACTTCAAACGCTGCGTGCCTTCTCCTGACGTTGCGTGGACCTACTTCAGACGCTGCGTGTTTATTCCGGACGCTGTGTGGGTCTACTCCGGAAGTTGTGTTTGCCTACTCCAAGCGCCGCGTGTACCTACTTTAAACGCTGCGTGCCTACTCCAGACGTTTCGTGGACCTACTCCCGACGCTGCGTACCGGCTCAAGACGCTGTGTGGGTCTACTCCAAGCGCTGCGTGTACCTTCTCCAGACGCTGCGTGTGTTTCTCCAGATTCTACGTGTTCCTAGAGCAGGAGCTGTGCACCTATCATAGGCATAGCCTGTGCATACTTCGTTGCAGTATCTTTTGTTATTTTTTTTTTTTTTTAATAATATTGTAAATCACCATCTTCATTACAACCCATCATCACCTTCATACCTTTTTTTTATAAAAGATACTGTAAAACTTCAAATTTTTAAATAATTTATTTTATTTTGGTTGTTTTCGTTCTAGTTAAGTTAGGTTCTTAGTTTTTTTATTGTCGCTTCACGACAATATATATATATATATATAAATTTCATATTTTCAGTCTCTTATTTACGTGAATTCATCAATAAAAACACGTATTCATCTATAACTAGGCTGAAAAGTGGCCTTTTCCGTTTAAATTTTCTTTGTTAATAGTATATTTAACCGCCCCCCGTATTTATCTATAGTTTTTATAATAAATTTCTACCGCTAAAATATTGATTTCCACATAATTCGTTTTCCCATAATCGTAATTTCCTAAACTGTTTAAAATTTTTCAAATCTTTATTTCTCTAGCTCTTTTTGCTTTTATTAGGTCCGTCTAGTGTAGAAACTACCATCTGCATTCTTATTTGCTTTATAGAACATACAGAACTGGAAAAAAATCACTATTTACCTAAACTGAGGCATAGTGCTCAATCAATACAATCACATAAATTCAACTATAAATTCGCTAATAACTTTTATAAAAATTGGTATTTTTCGTTCAAATCTCCTTTAAGTTGTGAAGTTAATTGCTCCCCACATGTCCTTGTAGTTTCCTCAGTAAATTCGTAACGTTATATATTTAATTTTCATATTTTCAGTCTATTTCTTACTTAAATTCATCAATAAAACACGTATTCATCTATAGCACGGCTGAAAATCGGCCTTTTCCTTTTAATATTTCTATTTAAATAGTGTAACTAATTGCATTCCGTAATCCTATACAGTTTTCTTGGTTAATTCCTAACGTTATATGTATAATTTTCATATTTTCAGTCTCTTATTTACGTGAATTCATCAATAAAAACACGTATTCATCTATAACTCGGCTGAAAAGTGGCCTTTTCCGTTTAAATTTTCTTTGTTAATAGTATATTTAACCGCCCCCCGTATTTATCTATAGTTTTTATAATAAATTTCTACCGCTAAAATATTGATTTCCACATAATTCGTTTTCCCATAATCGTAATTTCCTAAACTGTTTAAAATTTTTCAAATCTTTATTTCTCTAGCTCTTTTTGCTTTTATTAGGTCCGTTCAGTGTAAAAACTACCATCTGCACTCTTATTTGCTTTATAGAATATACAGAACTGGAAAAAAATCACTATTTACCTAAACCGAGGTATAGTGGTCAATCAATACAATCACATAAATTCAACTATAAATTCGCTAATAACTTTTCTAAAAATTGGTATTTTTCGTTCAAATCTTCTTTAAGTTGTGAAGTTAATTGCTTTTCACATGTCCTTATAGTTTTCTCAGTAAATTCGTAACGTTATATATTTAATTTTCATATTTTCAGTCTATTTTTTTACTTAAATTCATCAATAAAACACGTATTCATCTATAGCACGGCTGAAAATCGGCCTTTTCCTTTTAATATTTCTATTTAAATAGTGTAACTAATTGCATTCCGTAATCCTATGCAGTTTTCTTGGTTAATTCCTAACGTTATATGTATAATTTTCATATTTTCAGTCTCTTATTTACGTGAATTTATCAATAAAAACACGTATACATCTATAACTCGGCTGAAAAAGTGGCCTTTTCCTTTTTAATTTTCTATTTAAAAAGTGTAACTAATTGCCCTCCGTAATCCTATACAGTTTTCTTGGTTAATTCCTAACGTTATATATATATATATATATATATATATATATATATATATATATATATATATATATATATATATAAATTTCATATTTTCAGTCTCTTATTTACGTGAATTCATCAATAAAAACACGTATTCATCTATAACTCGGCTGAAAAGTGGCCTTTTCCGTTTAAATTTTCTTTGTTAATAGTGTATTTAACCGCCCCCCGTATTTATCTATAGTTTTTATAATAAATTTCTACCGCTAAAATATTGATTTCCACATAATTCGTTTTCCCATAATCGTAATTTCCTAAACTGTTTAAAATTTTTCAAATCTTTATTTCTCTAGCTCTTTTTGCTTTTATTAGGTCCGTCTAGTGTAAAAACTACCATCTGCACTCTTATTTGCTTTATAGAACATACAGAACTGGAAAAAAATCACTATTTACCTAAACTGAGGTATAGTGCTCAATCAATACAATCACACAAATTCAACTATAAATTCGCTAATAACTTTTCTAAAAATAGGTATTTTACGTTCAAATCTCCTTTAAGTTGTGAAGTTAATTGCTCCCCACATGTCCTTATAGTTTTCTCAGTAAATTCGTAACGTTATATATTTAATTTTCATATTTTCAGTCTATTTTTTTACTTAAATTCATCAATAAAACACGTATTCATCTATAGCACGGCTGAAAATCGGCCTTTTCCTTTTAATATTTCTATTTAAATAGTGTAACTAATTGCATTACGTAATCCTATACAGTTTTCTTGGTTAATTCCTAACGTTATATGTATAATTTTCATATTTTCAGTCTCTTATTTACGTGAATTCATCAATAAAAAACACGTATACATCTATAACTCGGCTGAAAGAGTGGCCTTTTCCTTTTTAATTTTCTATTTAAATAGTGTAACTAACTGCCCTCCGTAATCCTATACAGTTTTCTTGGTTAATTCCTAACGTTATATATATATATATATATATATATATATATATATATATATATATATATATATATATATATATATATATATATATATATATATATATATATATATATATATATATATATATATAAATTTCATATTTTCAGTCTCTTATTTACGTGAATTCATCAATAAAAACACGTATTCATCTATAGCTCGGCTGAAAAGTGGCATTTTCCGTTTAAATTTTCTTTGTTAATAGTATATTTAACAGCCCCCCGTATTTATCTATAGTTTTTATAATAAATTTCTACCGCTAAAATATTGATTTCCACATAATTCGTTTTCCCATAATCGTAATTTCCTAAACTGTTTAAAATTTTTCAAATCTTTATTTCTCTAGCTCTTTTTGCTTTTATTAGGTCCGTCTAGTGTAGAAACTACCAACTGCATTCTTATTTGCTTTATAGAACATACAGAACTGGAAAAAAATCACTATTTACCTAAACCGAGGTATAGTGGTCAATCAATACAATCACATAAATTCAACTATAAATTCGCTAATAACTTTTCTAAAAATTGGTATTTTTCGTTCAAATCTCCTTTAAGTTGTGAATTTAATTGCTCCCCACATGTCGTTATAGTTTCCTCAGTAAATTCGTAACGTTATATATTTAATTTTCATATTTTCAGTCTATTTCTTACTTAAATTCATCAATAAAACACGTATTCATCTATAGCACGGCTGAAAATCGGCCTTTTCCTTTTAATATTTCTATTTAAATAGTGTAACTAATTGCATTCCGTAATCCTATACAGTTTTCTTGGTTAATTCCTAACGTTATATGTATAATTTTCATATTTTCAGTCTCTTATTTACGTGAATTCATCAATAAAAACACGTATTCATCTATAACTCGGCTGAAAAGTGGCCTTTTCCGTTTAAATTTTCTTTGTTAATAGTATATTTAACCGCCCCCCGTATTTATCTATAGTTTTTATAATAAATTTCTACCGCTTAAATATTGATTTCCACATAATTCGTTTTCCCATAATCGTAATTTCCTAAACTGTTTAAAATTTTTCAAATCTTTATTTCTCTAGCTCTTTTTGCTTTTATTAGGTCCGTCTAGTGTAAAAACTACCATCTGACTTCTTATTTGCTTTATAGAATATACAGAACTGGAAAAAAATCACTATTTACCTAAACCGAGGTATAGTGGTCAATCAATACAATCACATAAATTCAACTATAAATTCGCTAATAACTTTTCTAAAAATTGGTATTTTTCGTTCAAATCTTCTTTAAGTTGTGAAGTTAATTGCTTTTCACATGTCCTTATAGTTTTCTCAGTAAATTCGTAACGTTATATATTTAATTTTCATATTTTCAGTCTATTTTTTTACTTAAATTCATCAATAAAACACGTATTCATCTATAGCACGGCTGAAAATCGGCCTTTTCCTTTTAATATTTCTATTTAAATAGTGTAACTAATTGCATTCCGTAATCCTATACAGTTTTCTTGGTTAATTCCTAACGTTATATGTATAATTTTCATATTTTCAGTCTCTTATTTACGTGAATTCATCAATAAAAACACGTATACATCTATAACTCGGCTGAAAAAGTGGCCTTTTCCTTTTTAATTTTCTATTTAAATAGTGTAACTAACTGCCCTCCGTAATCCTATACAGTTTTCTTGGTTAATTCCTAACGTTATATATATATATATATATATATATATATATATATATATATATATATATATATATATATATATATATATATATATATATATATATATATATATATATAAATTTCATATTTTCAGTCTCTTATTTACGTGAATTCATCAATAAAAACACGTATTCATCTATAACTCGGCTGAAAAGTGGCCTTTTCCGTTTAAATTTTCTTTGTTAATAGTGTATTTAACCGCCCTTTGTATTTATCTATAGTTTTTATAATAAATTTCTACCGCTAAAATATTGATTTCCACATAATTCGTTTTCCCATAATCGTAATTTCCTAAACTGTTTAAAATTTTTCAAATCTTTATTTCTCTAGCTCTTTTTGCTTTTATTAGGTCCGTCTAGTGTAAAAACTACCATCTGCACTCTTATTTGCTTTATAGAACATACAGAACTGGAAAAAAATCACTATTTACCTAAACTGAGGTATAGTGCTCAATCAATAAAATCACATAAATTCAACTATAAATTCGCTAATAACTTTTCTAAAAATAGGTATTTTACGTTCAAATCTCCTTTAAGTTGTGAAATTAATTGCTCCCCACATGTCCTTATAGTTTTCTCAGTAAATTCGTAACGTTATATATTTAATTTTCATATTTTCAGTCTATTTTTTTACTTAAATTCATCAATAAAACACGTATTCATCTATAGCACGGCTGAAAATCGGCCTTTTCCTTTTAATATTTCTATTTAAATAGTGTAACTAATTGCATTACGTAATCCTATACAGTTTTCTTGGTTAATTCCTAACGTTATATGTATAATTTTCATATTTTCAGTCTCTTATTTACGTGAATTCATCAATAAAAAACACGTATACATCTATAACTCGGCTGAAAAAGTGGCCTTTTCCTTTTTAATTTTCTATTTAAATAGTGTAACTAACTGCCCTCCGTAATCCTATACAGTTTTCTTGGTTAATTCCTAACGTTATATATATATATATATATATATATATATATATATATATATATATATATATATATATATATATATATATAAATTTCATATTTTCAGTCTCTTATTTACGTGAATTCATCAATAAAAACACGTATTCATCTATAGCTCGGCTGAAAAGTGGCATTTTCCGTTTAAATTTTCTTTGTTAATAGTATATTTAACAGCGCCCCGTATTTATCTATAGTTTTTATAATAAATTTCTACCGCTAAAATATTGATTTCCACATAATTCGTTTTCCCATAATCGTAATTTCCTAAACTGTTTAAAATTTTTCAAATCTTTATTTCTCTAGCTCTTTTTGCTTTTATTAGGTCCATCTAGTGTAGAAACTACCAACTGCATTCTTATTTGCTTTATAGAACATACAGAACTGGAAAAAAATCACTATTTACCTAAACCGAGGTATAGTGGTCAATCAATACAATCACATAAATTCAACTATAAATTCGCTAATAACTTTTCTAAAAATTGGTATTTTTCGTTCAAATCTTCTTTAAGTTGTGAATTTAATTGCTCCCCACATGTCCTTATAGTTTTCTCAGTAAACTCGTAACGTTATATATTTAACTTTCATATTTTCAGTCTATTTCTTACTTAAATTCATCAATAAAACAGGTATTCATCTATAGCACGGCTGAAAATCGGCCTTTTCCTTTTAATATTTCTATTTAAATAGTGTAACTAATTGCATTCCGTAATCCTATGCAGTTTTCTTGGTTAATTCCTAACGTTATATGTATAATTTTCATATTTTCAGTCTCTTATTTACGTGAATTTATCAATAAAAACACGTATACATCTATAACTCGGCTGAAAAAGTGGCCTTTTCCTTTTTAATTTTCTATTTAAAAAGTGTAACTAACTGCCCTCCGTAATCCTATACAGTTTTCTTGGTTAATTCCTAACGTTATATATATATATATATATATAAATTTCATATTTTCAGTCTCTTATTTACGTGAATTCATCAATAAAAACACGTATTCATCTATAACTCGGCTGAAAAGTGGCCTTTTCCGTTTAAATTTTCTTTGTTAATAGTGTATTTAACCGCCCTTTGTGTTTATCTATAGTTTTTATAATAAATTTCTACCGCTAAAATATTGATTTCCACATAATTCGTTTTCCCATAATCGTAATTTCCTAAACTGTTTAAAATTTTTCAAATCTTTATTTCTCTAGCTCTTTTTGCTTTTATTAGGTCCGTCTAGTGTAAAAACTACCATCTGCACTCTTATTTGCTTTATAGAACATACAGAACTGGAAAAAAATCACTATTTACCTAAACTGAGGTATAGTGCTCAATCAATAAAATCACATAAATTCAACTATAAATTCGCTAATAACTTTTCTAAAAATAGGTATTTTACGTTCAAATCTCCTTTAAGTTGTGAAATTAATTGCTCCCCACATGTCCTTATAGTTTTCTCAGTAAATTCGTAACGTTATATATTTAATTTTCATATTTTCAGTCTATTTTTTTACTTAAATTCATCAATAAAACACGTATTCATCTATAGCACGGCTGAAAATCGGCCTTTTCCTTTTAATATTTCTATTTAAATAGTGTAACTAATTGCATTCCGTAATCCTATGCAGTTTTCTTGGTTAATTCCTAACGTTATATGTATAATTTTCATATTTTCAGTCTCTTATTTACGTGAATTTATCAATAAAAACACGTATACATCTATAACTCGGCTGAAAAAGTGGCCTTTTCCTTTTTAATTTTCTATTTAAAAAGTGTAACTAACTGCCCTCCGTAATCCTATACAGTTTTCTTGGTTAATTCCTAACGTTATATATATATATATATATAAATTTCATATTTTCAGTCTCTTATTTACGTGAATTCATCAATAAAAACACGTATTCATCTATAACTCGGCTGAAAAGTGGCCTTTTCCGTTTAAATTTTCTTTGTTAATAGTGTATTTAACCGCCCCCCGTATTTATCTATAGTTTTTATAATAAATTTCTACCGCTAAAATATTGATTTCCACATAATTCGTTTTCCCATAATCGTAATTTCCTAAACTGTTTAAAATTTTTCAAATCTTTATTTCTCTAGCTCTTTTTGCTTTTATTAGGTCCGTCTAGTGTAAAAACTACCATCTGCACTCTTATTTGCTTTATAGAACATACAGAACTGGAAAAAAATCACTATTTACCTAAACTGAGGTATAGTGCTCAATCAATACAATCACACAAATTCAACTATAAATTCGCTAATAACTTTTCTAAAAATAGGTATTTTACGTTCAAATCTCCTTTAAGTTGTGAAGTTAATTGCTCCCCACATGTCCTTATAGTTTTCTCAGTAAATTCGTAACGTTATATATTTAATTTTCATATTTTCAGTCTATTTTTTTACTTAAATTCATCAATAAAACACGTATTCATCTATAGCACGGCTGAAAATCGGCCTTTTCCTTTTAATATTTCTATTTAAATAGTGTAACTAATTGCATTACGTAATCCTATACAGTTTTCTTGGTTAATTCCTAACGTTATATGTATAATTTTCATATTTTCAGTCTCTTATTTACGTGAATTCATCAATAAAAAACACGTATACATCTATAACTCGGCTGAAAAAGTGGCCTTTTCCTTTTTAATTTTCTATTTAAATAGTGTAACTAACTGCCCTCCGTAATCCTATACAGTTTTCTTGGTTAATTCCTAACGTTATATATCTATATATATATATATATATATATATATATATATATATATATATATATATATATATATATATATATATATATATATATATAAATTTCATATTTTCAGTCTCTTATTTACGTGAATTCATCAATAAAAACACGTATTCATCTATAGCTCGGCTGAAAAGTGGCATTTTCCGTTTAAATTTTCTTTGTTAATAGTATATTTAACAGCCCCCCGTATTTATCTATAGTTTTTATAATAAATTTCTACCGCTAAAATATTGATTTCCACATAATTCGTTTTCCCATAATCGTAATTTCCTAAACTGTTTAAAATTTTTCAAATCTTTATTTCTCTAGCTCTTTTTGCTTTTATTAGGTCCGTCTAGTGTAGAAACTACCAACTGCATTCTTATTTGCTTTATAGAACATACAGAACTGGAAAAAAATCACTATTTACCTAAACCGAGGTATAGTGGTCAATCAATACAATCACATAAATTCAACTATAAATTCGCTAATAACTTTTCTAAAAATTGGTATTTTTCGTTCAAATCTCCTTTAAGTTGTGAATTTAATTGCTCCCCACATGTCGTTATAGTTTCCTCAGTAAATTCGTAACGTTATATATTTAATTTTCATATTTTCAGTCTATTTCTTACTTAAATTCATCAATAAAACACGTATTCATCTATAGCACGGCTGAAAATCGGCCTTTTCCTTTTAATATTTCTATTTAAATAGTGTAACTAATTGCATTCCGTAATCCTATACAGTTTTCTTGGTTAATTCCTAACGTTATATGTATAATTTTCATATTTTCAGTCTCTTATTTACGTGAATTCATCAATAAAAACACGTATTCATCTATAACTCGGCTGAAAAGTGGCCTTTTCCGTTTAAATTTTCTTTGTTAATAGTATATTTAACCGCCCCCCGTATTTATCTATAGTTTTTATAATAAATTTCTACCGCTTAAATATTGATTTCCACATAATTCGTTTTCCCATAATCGTAATTTCCTAAACTGTTTAAAATTTTTCAAATCTTTATTTCTCTAGCTCTTTTTGCTTTTATTAGGTCCGTCTAGTGTAAAAACTACCATCTGACTTCTTATTTGCTTTATAGAATATACAGAACTGGAAAAAAATCACTATTTACCTAAACCGAGGTATAGTGGTCAATCAATACAATCACATAAATTCAACTATAAATTCGCTAATAACTTTTCTAAAAATTGGTATTTTTCGTTCAAATCTTCTTTAAGTTGTGAAGTTAATTGCTTTTCACATGTCCTTATAGTTTTCTCAGTAAATTCGTAACGTTATATATTTAATTTTCATATTTTCAGTCTATTTTTTTACTTAAATTCATCAATAAAACACGTATTCATCTATAGCACGGCTGAAAATCGGCCTTTTCCTTTTAATATTTCTATTTAAATAGTGTAACTAATTGCATTCCGTAATCCTATACAGTTTTCTTGGTTAATTCCTAACGTTATATGTATAATTTTCATATTTTCAGTCTCTTATTTACGTGAATTCATCAATAAAAACACGTATACATCTATAACTCGGCTGAAAAAGTGGCCTTTTCCTTTTTAATTTTCTATTTAAATAGTGTAACTAACTGCCCTCCGTAATCCTATACAGTTTTCTTGGTTAATTCCTAACGTTATATATATATATATATATATATATATATATATATATATATATATATAAATTTCATATTTTCAGTCTCTTATTTACGTGAATTCATCAATAAAAACACGTATTCATCTATAACTCGGCTGAAAAGTGGCCTTTTCCGTTTAAATTTTCTTTGTTAATAGTGTATTTAACCGCCCTTTGTATTTATCTATAGTTTTTATAATAAATTTCTACCGCTAAAATATTGATTTCCACATAATTCGTTTTCCCATAATCGTAATTTCCTAAACTGTTTAAAATTTTTCAAATCTTTATTTCTCTAGCTCTTTTTGCTTTTATTAGGTCCGTCTAGTGTAAAAACTACCATCTGCACTCTTATTTGCTTTATAGAACATACAGAACTGGAAAAAAATCACTATTTACCTAAACTGAGGTATAGTGCTCAATCAATAAAATCACATAAATTCAACTATAAATTCGCTAATAACTTTTCTAAAAATAGGTATTTTACGTTCAAATCTCCTTTAAGTTGTGAAATTAATTGCTCCCCACATGTCCTTATAGTTTTCTCAGTAAATTCGTAACGTTATATATTTAATTTTCATATTTTCAGTCTATTTTTTTACTTAAATTCATCAATAAAACACGTATTCATCTATAGCACGGCTGAAAATCGGCCTTTTCCTTTTAATATTTCTATTTAAATAGTGTAACTAATTGCATTACGTAATCCTATACAGTTTTCTTGGTTAATTCCTAACGTTATATGTATAATTTTCATATTTTCAGTCTCTTATTTACGTGAATTCATCAATAAAAAACACGTATACATCTATAACTCGGCTGAAAAAGTGGCCTTTTCCTTTTTAATTTTCTATTTAAATAGTGTAACTAACTGCCCTCCGTAATCCTATACAGTTTTCTTGGTTAATTCCTAACGTTATATATATATATATATATATATATATATATATATAAATTTCATATTTTCAGTCTCTTATTTACGTGAATTCATCAATGAAAACACGTATTCATCTATAGCTCGGCTGAAAAGTGGCATTTTCCGTTTAAATTTTCTTTGTTAATAGTATATTTAACAGCGCCCCGTATTTATCTATAGTTTTTATAATAAATTTCTACCGCTAAAATATTGATTTCCACATAATTCGTTTTCCCATAATCGTAATTTCCTAAACTGTTTAAAATTTTTCAAATCTTTATTTCTCTAGCTCTTTTTGCTTTTATTAGGTCCGTCTAGTGTAGAAACTACCAACTGCATTCTTATTTGCTTTATAGAACATACAGAACTGGAAAAAAATCACTATTTACCTAAACCGAGGTATAGTGGTCAATCAATACAATCACATAAATTCAACTATAAATTCGCTAATAACTTTTCTAAAAATTGGTATTTTTCGTTCAAATCTTCTTTAAGTTGTGAAGTTAATTGCTCTCCACATGTCCTTATAGTTTTCTCAGTAAATTCGTAACGTTATATATTTAATTTTCATATTTTCAGTCTATTTTTTTACTTAAATTCATCAATAAAAACACGTATTCATCTATAGCACGGCTGAAAATCGGCCTTTTCCTTTTAATATTTCTATTTAAATAGTGTAACTAATTGCATTCCGTAATCCTATACAGTTTTCTTGGTTAATTCCTAACGTTATATGTATAATTTTCATATTTTCAGTCTCTTATTTACGTGAATTCATCAATAAAAACACGTATACATCTATAACTCGGCTGAAAAAGTGGCCTTTTCCTTTTTAATTTTCTATTTAAATAGTGTAACTAACTGCACCCCGTAATCCTATACAGTTTTCTTGGTTCATTCCTAACGTTATATGTATAATTTTCATATTTTCAGTCTCTTATTTACGTGAATTCATCAATAAAAACACGTATTCATCTATAACTCGGCTGAAAAAGTAGCCTTTTCCTTTTTAATTTTCTATTTAAATAGTGTAACTAACTGCACCCCGTAATCCTATACAGTTTTCTTGGTTAATTCCTAACGTTATATATATCATTTTCATATTTTCAGCCTCTTATTTACGTGAATTCATCAATAAAAACACGTATTCATCTATAGCACTGCTGAAAATTGGCCTTTTTCTTTTAAATTTTCTATTTAAATAGTGTAACTAATTGGCCCCCGTAATCCTATATAGTTTTCTTGGTTAATTCATAACACTATATATATAATTTTCATATTTTCAGTCTCTTATTTACGTGAATTCATCAATTAAAACACGTATTCATCTATAACTCGGCTGAAAAGTGGCCTTTTCCGTTTAAATTTTCTTTGTTAATAGTGTATTTAACCGCTACCCGTATTTATCTATAGTTTTTATAATAAATTTCTACCGCTAAAATATTGATTTCCACATAATTCATTTTCCCATAATTGTAATTTCCTAAAATTTTTAAAATTTCACAAATCTTCATTTATTTCGCTCTTTTTGCTTTATTAGGTCCGTCTAGTGTAGAAACTACCATCTGCACTCTTATTTGCTTTATAGAACATACAGAACTGGAAAAAAAATTCACTATTATATTATTATATATATTAATTCACCTAAACCGAGGTATAGTGGTCAATCAATACAATCACATAAATTCATCTATAAATTCGCTAATAACTTTCCTAAAAATTAGTATTTTTCGATCAAATCTTCTTTAAATTGTGTAGTTATTTGCTCCCCACATTTCCTTATAGTTTTCTCAGTAAATTCGTAACGTTATATATTAATTTTTCATATTATCAATCTATTTCTTACTTAAATTCATCAATAAAAACACGTATTCATCTATAGCACGGCTGAAAATTGGCCTTTTCCTTTTAAATTTTCTATTTTAATAATGTAACTAATAGCCCCCCGTAATCCTATATAGTTTTCTTGGTTAATTCCTAACGTTATATATATAATTTTCATATTTTCAGACTCTTATTTACGTGAATTCATCAATAAAAACACGTATTCATCTATAACTGGGCTGAAAAAGTGGCCTTATCCTTTTAAATTTTCTATTTAAATAGTGTAACTAGCTGCCCCCCGTAATCCTATATAGTTTTCTTGGTTAATTCCTAACGTTATATATATATATATATATATATATATATATATATATATATATATATATATATATATATATATATATATATATATATATATATATATATATATATATATAAATTTCATATTTTCAGTCTCTTATTTACGTGAATTCATCAATGAAAACACGTATTCATCTATAACTAGGCTGAAAAGTGGCCTTTTCCGTTTAAATTTTCTTTGTTAATAGTATATTTAACCGCCCCCCGTATTTATCTATAGTTTTTATAATAAATTTCTACCGCTAAAATATTGATTTCCACATAATTCGTTTTCCCATAATCGTAATTTCCTAAACTGTTTAAAATTTTTCAAATCTTTATTTCTCTAGCTCTTTTTGCTTTTATTAGGTCCGTCTAGTGTAAAAACTACCATCTGCACTCTTATTTGCTTTATAGAACATACAGAACTGGAAAAAAAATCACTATTAACCTAAACCGAGGTATAGTGCTCAATCAATACAATCACATAAATTCAACTATAAATTCGCTAATAACTTTTCTAAAAATTGGTATTTTTCGTTCAAATCTTCTTTAAGTTGTGAAGTTAATTGCTCCCCACATGTCCTTATAGTTTTCTTAGTAAATTCGTAACGTTATATATTTAATTTTCATATTTTCAGTCTATTTCTTACTTAAATTCATCAATAAAACACGTATTCATCTATAGCACGGCTGAAAATCGGCCTTTTCCTTTTAATATTTCTATTTAAATAGTGTAACTAATTGCATTCCGTAATCCTATACAGTGTTCTTGGTTAATTCCTAAAGTTATATGTATAATTTTCATATTTTTAGTCTCTTATTTACGTGAATTCATCAATAAAAACACGTATACATCTATAACTCGGCTGAAAAAGTGGCCTTTTCCTTTTTAATTTTCTATTTAAATAGTGTAACTAACTGCCCTCCGTAATCCTATACAGTTTTCTTGGTTAATTCCTAACGTTATATATATATATATATATATATATATATATATATATATATATATATATATATATATATATATATATATATATATATATATATATATATATATAAATTTCATATTTTCAGTCTCTTATTTACGTGAATTCATCAATAAAAACACGTATTCATCTATAGCTCGGCTGAAAAGTGGCATTTTCCGTTTAAATTTTCTTTGTTAATAGTATATTTAACAGCCCCCCGTATTTATCTATAGTTTTTATAATAAATTTCTACCGCTAAAATATTGATTTCCACATAATTCGTTTTCCCATAATCGTAATTTCCTAAACTGTTTAAAATTTTTCAAATCTTTATTTCTCTAGCTCTTTTTGCTTTTATTAGGTCCGTCTAGTGTAGAAACTACCAACTGCATTCTTATTTGCTTTATAGAACATACAGAACTGGAAAAAAATCACTATTTACCTAAACCGAGGTATAGTGGTCAATCAATACAATCACATAAATTCAACTATAAATTCGCTAATAACTTTTCTAAAAATTGGTATTTTTCGTTCAAATCTCCTTTAAGTTGTGAATTTAATTGCTCCCCACATGTCGTTATAGTTTCCTCAGTAAATTCGTAACGTTATATATTTAATTTTCATATTTTCAGTCTATTTCTTACTTAAATTCATCAATAAAACACGTATTCATCTATAGCACGGCTGAAAATCGGCCTTTTCCTTTTAATATTTCTATTTAAATAGTGTAACTAATTGCATTCCGTAATCCTATACAGTTTTCTTGGTTAATTCCTAACGTTATATGTATAATTTTCATATTTTCAGTCTCTTATTTACGTGAATTCATCAATAAAAACACGTATTCATCTATAACTCGGCTGAAAAGTGGCCTTTTCCGTTTAAATTTTCTTTGTTAATAGTATATTTAACCGCCCCCCGTATTTATCTATAGTTTTTATAATAAATTTCTACCGCTTAAATATTGATTTCCACATAATTCGTTTTCCCATAATCGTAATTTCCTAAACTGTATAAAATTTTTCAAATCTTTATTTCTCTAGCTCTTTTTGCTTTTATTAGGTCCGTCTAGTGTAAAAACTACCATCTGCACTCTTATTTGCTTTATAGAATATACAGAACTGGAAAAAAATCACTATTTACCTAAACCGAGGTATAGTGGTCAATCAATACAATCACATAAATTCAACTATAAATTCGCTAATAACTTTTCTAAAAATTGGTATTTTTCGTTCAAATCTTCTTTAAGTTATGAAGTTAATTGCTTTTCACATGTCCTTATAGTTTTCTCAGTAAATTCGTAACGTTATATATTTAATTTTCATATTTTCAGTCTATTTTTTTACTTAAATTCATCAATAAAACACGTATTCATCTATAGCACGGCTGAAAATCGGCCTTTTCCTTTTAATATTTCTATTTAAATAGTGTAACTAATTGCATTCCGTAATCCTATACAGTTTTCTTGGTTAATTCCTAACGTTATATGTATAATTTTCATATTTTCAGTCTCTTATTTACGTGAATTCATCAATAAAAACACGTATACATCTATAACTCGGCTGAAAAAGTGGCTTTTTCCTTTTTAATTTTCTATTTAAATAGTGTAACTAACTGCCCTCCGTAATCCTATACAGTTTTCTTGGTTAATTCCTAACGTTATATATTTAATTTTCATATTTTCAGTCTATTTCTTACTTAAATTCATCAATAAAACACGTATTCATCTATAGCACGGCTGAAAATAGGCCTTTTCCTTTTAAATTTTCTATTAAAATAGTGTAACTAACTGCCCCCCGTAATCCTATACAGTTTTCTTGGTAAATTCCTAACGTTATATGTATGGCTTTATAGAACATACAGAACTGGAAAAAAAATCACTATTTACCTAAACCGAGGTATACTGCTCAATCAATACAATCACATAAATTCAACTATAAATTCGCTAATAACTTTTCTAAAAATTGGTATATTTCGTTCAAATCTTCTTTAAGTTGTGAAGTTAATTGCTCCCCACATGTCCTTGTAGTTTTCTCAGTAAATTCGTAACGTTATATATTTAATTTTCATAGTTTCAGTCTATTTCTTACTTAAATTCATCAATAAAACACGTATTCATCTATAGCACTGCTGAAAATTGGCCTTTTCCTTTTAAATTTTCTATTTAAATAGTGTAACTAATTGGCTTTCGTAATCCTATATAGTTTTCTTGGTTAATTCCTAACGTTATATATATAATTTTCATATTTTCAGTCTCTTATTTACGTGAATTCATCAATAAAAACACGTACTCATCTATAACTCGGCTGAAAAAGTGGCCTTTTTCTTTTTAATTTTCTATTTAAATAGTGTAACTAACTGCACCCCGTAATCCTATACAGTTTTCTTGGTTAATTCCTAACGTTATATATATAATTTTTATATTTTCAGTCTCTTATTTACGTGAATTCATCAATAAAAACACGTATTCATCTATAGCACTGCTGAAAATTGGCCTTTTCCTTTTAAATTTTCTATTTAAATATTGTAACAAATTGGCCCCCGTAATCCTATATAGTTTTCTTGGTTAATTCCTAACGTTATATATATAATTTTCATATTTTCAGTCTCTCATTTACGTGAATTCATCAATAAAAACACGTATTCATCTATAACTCGGCTGAAAAGTGGCCTTTTCCGTTTAAATTTTCTGTGTTAATAGTGTATTTAACCGCCCCCCGTATTTATCTATAATATAAAATATTGATTTATTAGGTCCGTCTAGTGTAGAAACTACCATCTGCACTCTTATTTTCTTTATAGAACATACAGAACTGGAAAAAAATTCACTATTTACCTAAACCGAGGTACAGTGCTCAATCAATACAATCACATAAATTCATCTATAAATTCGCTAATAACTTTCCTAAAAATTGGTATTTTTCGTTCTTCTTTAAATTGTGTAGTTATTTGCTCCCCACATTTCCTTATAGTTTTCTCAGTAAATTCGTAACGTTATATATTTAATTTTCATATTTTCAGTCTATTTTTTACTTAAATTCATCAATAAAAACACGTATTCATCTATAGCACGGCTGAAAATTGGCCTTTTCCGTTTAAATTTTCTTTGTTAATAGTGTATTTAACCGCCCCTGTATATATCTATAGTTTTTATTATAAATTTCTACCGCTAAAATATTGATTTCCACATTATTCGTTTTCCCATAATCGTAATTTCCTAAAATTTTTAAAATTTCACAAATCTTCATTTATTTCGCTCTTTTTGCTTTTATTAGGTCCGTCTAGTGTAGAAACTACCATCTGCACTCTTATTTGCTTTATAGAACAAACAGAACTGGAAAAAAATTCACTATTATATTATTATATATATTAATTCACCTAAACCGAGGTATAGTGGTCAATCAATACAATCACATAAATTCATCTATAAATTCGCTAATAACTTTCCTAAAAATTGGTATTTTTCGTTCAAATCTTCTTTAAATTGTGTAGTTATTTGCTTCCCACATTTCCTTATAGTTTTCTCAGTAAATTCGTAACGTTATATATTTAATTTTCATATTTTCAGTCTCTTATTTACGTGAATTCATCAATAAAAAAACGTATTCATCTATAACTCGGCTGAAAAGTGGCCTTTTCCGTTTAAATTTTCTTTGTTTATAGTGTATTTAACCGCCCCCCGTATTTATCTATAGTTTTTATAATAAATTTCTACCGCTAAAATATTGATTTCCACATAGTTCGTTTTCCCATAATCGTAATTTCCTAAACTTTTTAAAATTTTTCAAATCTTTATTTCTCTAGCTCTTTTTGCTTTTATTAGGTCCGTCTAGTGTAAAAACTACCATCTGCACTCTTATTTGCTTTATAGAACATACAGAACTGGAAAAAATCACTATTTACCTAAACCGAGGTATAGTGGTCAATCAATACAATCACATAAATTCAACTATAAATTCGCTAATAACTTTTCTAAAAATTGGTATTTTTCGTTCAAATCTTGTTTAAGTTGTGAAGTTAATCGCTCCTCACATTTCCTTATAGTTTTCTCAGTAAATTCGTAACGTTATATATTTAATTTTCATATTTTCAGTCTATTTCTTACTTAAATTCATCAATAAAACACGTATTCATCTATAGCACGGCTGAAAATTGGCCTTTTCCTTTTAAATTTTCTATTTAATTAGTGAAACTAATTGCCCTCCGTAATCCTATATAGTTTTCTTGGATAATACCTAACGTTATACGTATAATTTTTATATTTTCCGTCTCTTATTTACGTGAATTCATCAATAAAAACACGTATTCATCTATAACTCGGCTGAAAAAGTGGCCTTTTCCTTTTAAATTTTTTATTTAAATAGTGTAACTAACTGCCTCCCGTAATCCTATACAGTTTTCTTGGTTAATTCCTAACGTTATATGTATAATTTTCATATTTTCAATCTCTTATTTACGTGAATTCATCAATAAAAACACGTATTCATCTATAACTCGGCTGAAAAAGTGGCGTTTTCCTTTTTTATTTTCTATTTAAATAGTGTAATTAACTGCCACCCGTAATTCTATACAGTTTCCTTGTTTAATTCCTAACGTTATATGTATAATTTTCATATTTTCAGTCTCTTATTTACGTGAATTCATCAATAAAAACACGTATTCATCTATAACTCGGCTGAAAAAGTGGCCTTTTCCTTTTTAATTTTCTATTCAAATAGTGTAACTAACTGCACCCCGTAATCCTATACAGTTTTCTTGGTTAATTCCCAACGTTATATATATAATTTTCATATTTTACAGCCTCTTATTTACGTGAATTCATCAATAAAATCACGTATTCATCTATAGCACTGCTGAAAATTGGCCTTTTTCTTTTAAATTTTCTATTTAAATAGTGTAACTTATTGGCCCCCGTAATCCTATATAGTTTTCTTGGTTAATTCCTAACGTTATATATATAATTTTCATATTATCAATCTCTTATTTACGTGAATTCATCAATAAAAACACGTATTCATCTATAACTCGGCTGAAAAGTGGCCTTTTCCGTTTAAATTTTCTTTGTTAATAGTGTATTTAACCGCCCCCCGTATTTATCTATAGTTTTTATAACAAATTTCTACCGCTAAAATATTGATTTCCACATAATTCGTTTTCCCATAATCGTAATTTCCTAAACTGTTTAAAATTTTTCAAATCTTTATTTCTCTAGCTCTTTTTGCTTTTATTAGGTCCGTCTTGTGTAAAAACTACCATCTGCACTCTTATTTGCTTTATAGAACATATAGAACTGGAAAAAAATCACTATTTACCTAAACCGAGGTATAGTGGTCAATCAATACAATCACATAAATTCAACTATATATTCGCTAATAACTTTTCTAAAAATTGGTATTTTTCGTTCAAATCTTCTTTAAGTTGTGAAGTTAATTGCTTCCCACATTTCCTTATAGTTTTCTCAGTAAATTCGTAACGTTATATATTTAATTTTCATATTTTCAGTCTATTTCTTACTTAAATTCATCAATAAAACACGTATTCATCTATAGCACGGCTGAAAATCGGCCTTTTCCTTTTAATTTTCTATTTAAATAGTGTAACTAACTGCACCCCGTAATCCTATACAGTTTTCTTGGTTAATTCCTAACGTTATATATATAATTTTCATATTTTCAGTCTCTTATTTACGTGAATTCATCAATAAAAACACGTATTCATCTATAACTCGACTGAAAAGTGGCCTTTTCCGTTTAAATTTTCTTTGTTAATAGTATATTTAACCGCCCCCCGTATTTATCTATAGTTTTTATAATAAATTTCTACCGCTAAAATATTGATTTCCACATAATTCGTTTTCCCATAATCGTAATTTCCTAAACTGTTTAAAATTTTTCAAATCTTTATTTCTCTAGCTCTTTTTGCTTTTATTAGGTCCGTCTTGTGTAGAAACTACCATCTGCATTCTTATTTGCTTTATAGAACATACAGAACTGGAAAAAAATCACTATTTACCTAAACTGAGATATAGTGCTCAATCAATACAATCACATAAATTCAACTATAAATTCGCTAATAACTTTTCTAAAAATTGGTATTTTTGGTTCAAATCTTGTTTAAGTTGTGAAGTTAATCGCTTCCCACATTTCCTTATAGTTTTCTCAGTAAATTCGTAACGTTATATATTTAATTTTCATATTTTCAGTCTATTTCTTACTTAAATTCATAAATAAAACAGGTATTCATCTATAGCACGGCTGAAAATTGGCCTTTTCCTTTTAAATTTTCTATTTAAATAGTGTAACTAATTGCCCTCCGTAATCTTATATAGTTTTCTTGGATAATTTCTAACGTTATATGTATAATTTTTATATTTTCCGTCTCTTATTTACGTGAATTCATCAATAAAAACACGTATTCATCTATAACTCGGCTGAAAAAGTGGCCTTTTCCTTTTAAATTTTCTATTTAAATAGTGTAACTAACTGCCCCCCGTAATCCTATACAGTTTTCTTGGTTAATTCCTAACGTTATATGTATAATTTTCATATTTTCAGTCTCTTATGTACGTGAATTCATCAATAAAAACACGTATTCATCTATAACTCGGCTGAAAAAGTGGCCTTTTCCGTTTAAATTTTCTTTGTTAATAGTGTATTTAACCGCCCTCCGTATTTATCTATAGTTTTTATAATAAATTTCTACCGCTAAAATATTGATTTCCACATAATTCGTTTTCCCATAATCGTAATTTCCTAAACTGTTTAAAATTTTTCAAATCTTTATTTCTCTAGCTCTTTTTGCTTTTATTAGGTCCGTCTAGTGTAAAAACTACAATCTGCACTCTTATTTGCTTTATAGAACATATAGAACTGGAAAAAAAATCACTATTTACCTAAACTGAGGTATAGTGCTCAATCAATACAATCACATAAATTCAACTATAAATTCGCTAATAACTTTCCTAAAAATTGGTATTTTTCGTTCAAATCTTGTTTAAGTTGTGAAGTTAATCGCTTCCCACATTTCCTTACAGTTTTCTCAGTAAATTCGTAACGTTATATATTTAATTTTCAGTCTATTTCTTACTTAAATTCATCAATAAAACAGGTATTCATCTATAGCACGGCTGAAAATTGGCCTTTTCCTTTTAAATTTTCTATTTAAATAGTGTAACTAATTGCCCTCCGTAATCCTATATAGTTTTCTTGGATAATTTCTAACGTTATATGTATAATTTTTATATTTTCCATCTCTTATTTACGTGAATTCATCAATAAAAACACGTATTCATCTATAACTCGGCTGAAAAAGTGGCCTTTTCCTTTTAAATTTTCTATTTAAATAGTGTAACTAACTGCCCCCCGTAATCCTATACAGTTTTCTTGGTTAATTCCTAAAGTTATATATAATTTTCATATTTTCAGTCTCTTATGTACGTGAATTCATCAATAAAAACACGTATTCATCTATAACTCGGCTGAAAAAGTGGCCTTTTCCGTTTAAATTTTCTTTGTTAATAGTGTATTTTACCGCCCCCCGTATTTATCTATAGTTTTTATAAAAAATTTCTACCGCTAAAATATTGATTTCCACATTATTCGTTTTCCCATAATCGTAATTTCCTAAAATTTTTAAAATTTCACAAATCTTCATTTATTTCGCTCTTTTTGCTTTTATTAGGTCCGTCTAGTGTAGAAACTACCATCTGCACTCTTATTTGCTTTATAGAACAAACAGAACTGGAAAAAAATTCACTATTATATTATTATATATATTAATTCACCTAAACCGAGGTATAGTGGTCAATCAATACAATTACATAAATTTAACTATAAATTCGCTAATAACTTTCCTAAAAATTGGTATTTTTCGTTCAAATCTTCTTTAAGTTGTGAAGTTAATTGCTCCCCACATGTCCTTATAGTTTTCTCAGTAAATTCGTAACGTTATATATTTAATTTTCATATTTTCATTCTATTTCTTACTTAATTTCATCAATAAAACACGTATTCATCTATAGCACGGCTGAAAATCGGCCTTTTCCTTTTAATATTTCTATTTAAATAGTGAAACTAATTGCATTCCGTAATCCTATACAGTTTTCTTGGTTAATTCCTAACGTTATATGTATAATTTTCATATTTTCAGTCTCTTATTTACGTGAATTCATCAATAAAAACACGTATACATCTATAACTCGGCTGAAAAAGTGGCCTTTTCCTTTTTTATTTTCTATTTAAATAGTGTAACTAACTGCTTTCCGTAATCCTATACAGTTTTCTTGGTTAATTCCTAACGTTATATGTATAATTTTCATATTTTCAGTCTCTTATTTACGTGAATTCATCAATAAAACACGTATTCATCTATAACTCGGCTGAAAAAGTGGCTATTTCCTTTTTAATTTTCTATTTAAATAGTGTAACTAACTGCACCCCGTAATCCTAAACAGTTTTCTTGGTTAATTCCTAACGTTATATATATAATTTTCATATTTTCAGCCTCTTATTTACGTGAATTCATCAATAAAAACACGTATTCATCTATAGCACTGCTGAAAATTGGCCTTTTCCTTTAAAATTTTCTATTTAAATAGTGTAACTATTTGGTTCCCTGAATCCTATATAGTTTTCTTGGTTAATTCCTAACGCTATATATATAATTTTCATATTTTCAGTCTCTTATTTACGTGAATTCATCAATAAAAACACGTATTCATCTATAACTCGGCTGAAAAGTGGCCTTTTCCGTTTAAATTTTCTTTGTTAATAGTGTATTTAACCGCTACCCGTATTTATCTATAGTTTTTATAATAAATTTCTACCGCTAAAATATTGATTTCCACATAATTCATTTTCCCATAATCGTAATTTCCTAAAATTTTTAAAATTTTACAAATCTTCATTTATTTCGCTCTTTTTGCTTTTATTAGGTCCGTCTAGTGTAGAAACTACCATCTGCACTCTTATTTGCTTTTTAGAACATACAGAACTGGAAAAAAAATTCAATATTATATTATTATATATATTAATTCACCTAAACCGAGGTATAGTGGTCAATCAATACAATCACATAAATTCATCTATAAATTCGCTAATAACTTTCCTAAAAATTGGTATATTTCGTTCAAATCTTCTTTAAATTGTGTAGTTATTTGCTCCCCACATTTCCTTATAGTTTTCTCAGTAAATTCGTAACGTTATATATTAAATTTTCATATTATCAGTCTATTTCTTACTTAAATTCATCAATAAAAACACGTATTCATCTATAACTCGGCTGAAAAGTGGCCTTTTCCGTTTAAATTTTCTTTGTTAATAGTATATTTAACCGTTCCTCATATTTATCTATAGTTTTTATAATAAATTTCTACCGCTAAAATATTGATTTCCACATAATTCGTTTTCCCATAATCGTAATTTCCTAAACTGTTTAAAATTTTTCAAATCTTTATTTCTCTAGCTCTTTTTGCTTTTATTAGGTCCGTCTAGTGTAGAAACTACCATCTGCATTCTTATTTGATTTATAGAACATACAGAACTGGAAAAAAATCACTATTTACCTAAACTGAGGTATAGTGCTCAATCAATACAATCACATAAATTCAACTATAAATTCGCTAATAACTTTTCTAAAAATAGGTATTTTTCGTTCAAATCTCCTTTAAGTTGTGAAGTTAATTGCGCCCAACATGTCCTTATAGTTTTCTCAGTAAATTCGTATCGTTATATATTTAATTTTCATATTTTCAGTCTATTTCTTACTTAAATTCATCAATAAAACACGTATTCATCTATAGCACGGCTGAAAATAGGCCTTTTCCTTTTAAATTTTCTATTAAAATAGTGTAACTAACTGCCCCCCGTAATCCTATACAGTTTTCTTGGTAAATTCCTAACGTTATATGTATGGCTTTATAGAACATACAGAACTGGAAAAAAAATCACTATTTACCTAAACCGAGGTATAGTGCTCAATCAATACAATCACATAAATTCAACTATAAATTCGCTAATAACTTTTCTAAAAATTGGTATATTTCGTTCAAATCTTCTTTAAGTTGTGAAGTTAATTGCTCCCCACATGTCCTTGTAGTTTTCTCAGTAAATTCGTAACGTTATATATTTAATTTTCATAGTTTCAGTCTATTTCTTACTTAAATTCATCAATAAAACACGTATTCATCTATAGCACTGCTGAAAATTGGCCTTTTCCTTTTAAATTTTCTATTTAAATAGTGTAACTAATTGGCTTTCGTAATCCTATATAGTTTTCTTGGTTAATTCCTAACGTTATATATATAATTTTCATATTTTCAGTCTCTTATTTACGTGAATTCATCAATAAAAACACGTACTCATCTATAACTCGGCTGAAAAAGTGGCCTTTTTCTTTTTAATTTTCTATTTAAATAGTGTAACTAACTGCACCCCGTAATCCTATACAGTTTTCTTGGTTAATTCCTAACGTTATATATATAATTTTTATATTTTCAGTCTCTTATTTACGTGAATTCATCAATAAAAACACGTATTCATCTATAGCACTGCTGAAAATTGGCCTTCTCCTTTTAAATTTTCTATTTAAATATTGTAGCAAATTGGCCCCCGTAATCCTATATAGTTTTCTTGGTTAATTCCTAACGTTATATATATAATTTTCATATTTTGAGTCTCTCATTTACGTGAATTCATCAATAAAAACACGTATTCATCTATAACTCGGCTGAAAAGTGGCCTTTTCCGTTTAAATTTTCTGTGTTAATAGTGTATTTAACCGCCCCCCGTATTTATCTATAATATAAAATATTGATTTATTAGGTCCGTCTAGTGTAGAAACTACCATCTGCACTCTTATTTTCTTTATAGAACATACAGAACTGGAAAAAAATTCACTATTTACCTAAACCGAGGTACAGTGCTCAATCAATACAATCACATAAATTCATCTATAAATTCGCTAATAACTTTCCAAAAAATTTGTATTTTTCGTTCTTCTTTAAATTGTGTAGTTATTTGCTCCCCACATTTCCTTATAGTTTTCTCAGTAAATTCGTAACGTTATATATTTAATTTTCATATTTTCAGTCTATTTTTTACTTAAATTCATCAATAAAAACACGTATTCATCTATAGCACGGCTGAAAATTGGCCTCTTCCGTTTAAATTTTCTTTGTTAATAGTGTATTTAACCGCCCCTGTATATATCTATAGTTTTTATTATAAATTTCTACCGCTAAAATATTGATTTCCACATTATTCGTTTTCCCATAATCGTAATTTCCTAAAATTTTTAAAATTTCACAAATCTTCATTTATTTCGCTCTTTTTGCTTTTATTAGGTCCGTCTAGTGTAGAAACTACCATCTGCACTCTTATTTGCTTTATAGAACAAACAGAACTGGAAAAAAATTCACTATTATATTATTATATATATTAATTCACCTAAACCGAGGTATAGTGGTCAATCAATACAATCACATAAATTCATCTATAAATTCGCTAATAACTTTCCTAAAAATTGGTATTTTTCGTTCAAATCTTCTTTAAATTGTGTAGTTATTCGCTTCCCACATTTCCTTATAGTTTTCTCAGTAAATTCGTAACGTTATATATTTAATTTTCATATTTTCAGTCTCTTATTTACGTGAATTCATCAATAAAAAAACGTATTCATCTATAACTCGGCTGAAAAGTGGCCTTTTCCGTTTAAATTTTCTTTGTTGATAGTGTATTTAACCGCCCCCCGTATTTATCTATAGTTTTTATAATAAATTTCTACCGCTAAAATATTGATTTCCACATAGTTCGTTTTCCCATAATCGTAATTTCCTAAACTTTTTAAAATTTTTCAAATCTTTATTTCTCTAGCTCTTTTTGCTTTTATTAGGTCCGTCTAGTGTAAAAACTACCATCTGCACTCTTATTTGCTTTATAGAACATACAGAACTGGAAAAAATCACTATTTACCTAAACCGAGGTATAGTGGTCAATCAATACAATCACATAAATTCAACTATAAATTCGCTAATAACTTTTCTTAAAATTGGTATTTTTCGTTCAAATCTTGTTTAAGTTGTGAAGTTAATCGCTCCCCACATTTCCTTATAGTTTTCTCAGTAAATTCGTAACGTTATATATTTAATTTTCATATTTTCAGTCTATTTCTTACTTAAATTCATCAATAAAACAGGTATTCATCTATAGCACGGCTGAAAATTGGCCTTTTCCTTTTAAATTTTCTATTTAATTAGTGAAACTAATTGCCCTCCGTAATCCTATATAGTTTTCTTGGATAATACCTAACGTTATATGTATAATTTTTATATTTTCCGTCTCTTATTTACGTGAATTCATCAATAAAAACACGTATTCATCTATAACTCGGCTGAAAAAGTGGCCTTTTCCTTTTAAATTTTTTATTTAAATAGTGTAACTAACTGCCTCCCGTAATCCTATACAGTTTTCTTGGTTAATTCCTAACGTTATATGTATAATTTTCATATTTTCAATCTCTTATTTACGTGAATTCATCAATAAAAACACGTATTCATCTATAACTCGGCTGAAAAAGTAGCGTTTTCCTTTTTTATTTTCTATTTAAATAGTGTAATTAACTGCCACCCGTAATTCTATACAGTTTCCTTGTTTAATTCCTAACGTTATATGTATAATTTTCATATTTTCAGTCTCTTATTTACGTGAATTCATCAATAAAAACACGTATTCATCTATAACTTGGCTGAAAAAGTGGCCTTTTCCTTTTTAATTTTCTATTCAAATAGTGTAACTAACTGCACCCCGTAATCCTATACAGTTTTCTTGGTTAATTCCCAACGTTATATATATAATTTTCATATTTTACAGCCTCTTATTTACGTGAATTAATCAATAAAAACACGTATTCATCTATAGCACTGCTGAAAATTGGCCTTTTTCTTTTAAATTTTCTATTTAAATAGTGTAACTTATTGGCCCCCGTAATCCTATATAGTTTTCTTGGTTAATTCCTAACATTATATATATAATTTTCATATTTTCAATCTCTTATTTACGTGAATTCATCAATAAAAACACGTATTCATCTATAACTCGGCTGAAAAGTGGCCTTTTCCGTTTAAATTTTCTTTGTTAATAGTGTATTTAACCGCCCCCCGTATTTATCTATAGTTTTTATAACAAATTTCTACCGCTAAAATATTGATTTCCACATAATTCGTTTTCCCATAATCGTAATTTCCTAAACTGTTTAAAATTTTTCAAATCTTTATTTCTCTAGCTCTTTTTGCTTTTATTAGGTCCGTCTTGTGTAAAAACTATCATCTGCACTCTTATTTGCTTTATAGAACATATAGAACTGGAAAAAAATCACTATTTACCTAAACCGAGGTATAGTGGTCAATCAATACAATCACATAAATTCAACTATATATTCGCTAATAACTTTTCTAAAAATTGGTATTTTTCGTTCAAATCTTCTTTAAGTTGTGAAGTTAATTGCTCCCCACATGTCCTTATAGTTTTCTCAGTAAATTCGTAACGTTATATATTTAATTTTCATATTTTCAGTCTATTTCTTACTTAAATTCATCAATAAAACACGTATTCATCTATAACTCGGCTGAAAAAGTGGCCTTTTCCTTTTTAATTTTCTATTTAAATAGTGTAACTAACTGCCCTCCGTAATTCTATACAGTTTTCTTGGTTAATTCCTAACGTTATATGTATAATTTTCATATTTTCAGTCTCTTATTTACGTGAATTCATCAATAAAAACACGTATTCATCTATAACTCGGCTGAAAAAGTGGCCTTTTCCTTTTTAATTTTCTATTTAAATAGTGTAACTAACTGCACCCCGTAATCCTATACAGTTTTCTTGGTTAATTCCTAACGTTATATATATAATTTTCATATTTTCAGCCTCTTATTTACGTGAATTCATCAATAAAAACACGTATTCATCTATAACTCGGCTGAAAAGTGGCCTTTTCCGTTTAAATTTTCTTTGTTAATAGTGTATTTAACCGCTACCCGTATTTATCTATAGTTTTTATTATAAATTTCTACCGCTAAAATATTGATTTCCACATAATTCATTTTCCCATAATCGTAATTTCCTAAAATTTTTAAAATTTCACAAATCTTCATTTATTTCGCTCTTTTTGCTTTTATTAGGTCCGTCTAGTGTAGAAACTACCATCTGCACTCTTATTTGCTTAATAGAACATACAAAACTGGAAAAAAAAAATCACTATTATATTATTATGTATATTAATTCACCTAAACCGAGGTATAGTGGTCAATCAATACAATCACACAAATTCATCTATAAATTCGCTAATAACTTTCCTAAAAATTAGTATTTTTCGTTCAAATCTTCTTTAAATTGTGTAGTTATTTGCTCCTCATGTTTCCTTATAGTTTTCTCAGTGAATTCGTAACGTTATATATTAAATTTTCATATTATCAGTCTATTTCTTACTTAAATTCATCAATAAAAACACGTATTCATCTATAGCTCGGCTGAAAATTGGCCTTTTCCTTTTAAATTTTCTATTTAAATAATGTAACTAATAGTCCCCCGTAATCCTATGTAGTTTTCTTGGTTGATTCCTAACGTTATATATATAATTTTCATATTTTCATTCTCTTATTTACGTGAATTCATCAATAGAAACACGTATTCATCTATAACTCGGCTGAAAAAGTGGCCTTATCCTTTTAAATTTTCTATTTAAATAGTGTAACTAGCTGCCCCCGTAATCCTATACAGTTTTCTTGGTTAATTCCTAACGTTACATATATAATTTTCATATTTTCAGTCTCGTATTTACGTGAATTCATCAATAAAAACACGTATTCATCTATAACTCGGCTGAAAAGTGGCCTTTTCCGTTTAAATTTTCTTTGTTAATAGTGTATTTAACCGCCCTCCGTATTTATCTATAGTTTTTATAATAAATTTCTACCGCTAAAATATTGATTTCCACATAATTCGTTTTCCCATAATCGTAATTTCCTAAACTGTTTAAAATTTTTCAAATCTTTATTTCTCTAGCTCTTTTTGCTTTTATTAGGTCCGTCTAGTGTAGAAACTACCATCTGCATTCTTATTTGCTTTGTAGAACATACAGAACTGGAAAAAAATCACTATTTACCTAAACTGAGGTATAGTGCTCAATCAATACAATCACATAAATTCAACTATAAATTCGCTAATAACTTTCCTAAAAATTGGTATTTTTCGTTCAAATCTTGTTTAAGTTGTGAAGTTAATCGCTTCCCACATTTCCTTACAGTTTTCTCAGTAAATTCGTAACGTTATATATTTAATTTTCATATTTTCAGTCTATTTCTTACTTAAATTCATCAATAAAACACGTATTCATCTATAGCACGGCTGAAAATTGGCCTTTTCCTCTTAAATTTTCTATTAAAATAGTGTAACTAACTGCCCCCCGTAATCCTATACGGTTTTCTTGGTAAATTCCTAACGTTATATGTATAAATTTCATGTTTTCATTCTCTTATTTACGTGAATTCATCAATAAAAACACGTATTCATCTATAACTCGGCTGAAAAGTGGCCTTTTCCGTTTAAATTTTCTTTGTTAATAGTATATTTAACCGCCCCCCGTATTTATCTATAGTTTTTATAATAAATTTCTACCGCTAAAATATTGATTTCCACATAATTCGTTTTCCCATAATCGTAATTTCCTAAACTGTTTAAAATTTTTCAAATCTTTATTTCTCTAGTTCTTTTTGCTTTTATTAGGTCCGTCTAGTGTAAAAACTACCATCTGCACTCTTATTTGCTTTATAGAACATACAGAACTGGAAAAAAATCACTATTTACCTAAACCGAGGTATAGTGGTCAATCAATACAATCACATAAATTTAACTATAAATTCGCTAATAACTTTTCTAAAAATTGGTATTTTTCGTTCAAATCTTCTTTAAGTTGTGAACTTAATTGCTCCCCACATGTTCTTATAGCTTTCTCAGTAAATTCGTAACGTTATATATTTAATTTTCATATTTTCAGTCTATTTTTTTACTTAAATTCATCAATAAAACACGTATTCATCTATAGCACGGCTGAAAATCGGCCTTTTCCTTTTAATATTTCTATTTAAATAGTGTAACTAATTGCATTCCGTAATCCTATACAGTTTTCTTGGCTAATTCCTAACGTTATATGTATAATTTTCATATTTTCAGTCTCTTATTTACGTGAATTCATCAATAAAAACACGTATACATCTATAACTCGGCTGAAAAAGTGGCCTTTTCCTTTTTAATTTTCTATTTAAATAGTGTAACTAACTGCCCTCCGTAATCCTATACAGTTTTCTTGGTTAATTCCTAACGTTATATGTATAATTTTCATATTTTCAGTCTCTTATTTACGTGAATTCATCAATAAAAACACGTATTCATCTATAACTCGGCTGAAAAAGTGGCGTTTTCCTTTTTTATTTTCTATTTAAATAGTGTAATTAACTGCCACCCGTAATTCTATACAGTTTCCTTGTTTAATTCCTAACGTTATATATATAATTTTCATATTTTCAGCCTCTTATTTACGTGAATTCATCAATAAAAACACGTATTCATCTATAGCACTGCTGAAAATTGGCCTTTTCCTTTTAAATTTTCTATTTAAATAGTGTAACTAATTGGCCCCCGTAATCCTATATAGTTTTCTTGGTTAATTCCTAACGCTATATATATATAATTTTCATATTTTCAGTCTCTTATTTACGTGAATTCATCAATAAAAACACGTATTCATCTATAACTTGGCTGAAAAGTGGCCTTTTCTTTTCTTATTTACCTAAACTGAGGCATAGTGCTCAATCAATACAATCACATAAATTCAACTATAAATTCGCTAATAACTTTTCTAAAAATTGATATTTTTCGTTCAAATCTCCTTTAAGTTGTGAAGTTAATTGCTCCCCACATGTCCTTATAGTTTCCTCAGTAAATTCGTAACGTTATATATTTAATTTTCATATTTTCAGTCTATTTCTTACTTAAATTCATCAATAAAACACGTATTCATCTATAGCACGGCTGAAAATCGGCCTTTTCCTTTTAATATTTCTATTTAAATAGTGTATCTAATTGCATTCCGTAATCCTATACGGTTTTCTTGGTAAATTCCTAACGTTATATGTATAAATTTCATGTTTTCAGTCTCTTATTTACGTGAATTCATCAATAAAAACACGTATTCATCTATAACTCGGCTGAAAAGTGGCCTTTTCCGTTTAAATTTTCTTTGTTAATAGTATATTTAACCGCCCCCCGTATTTATCTATAGTTTTTATAATAAATTTCTACCGCTAAAATATTGATTTCCACATAATTCGTTTTCCCATAATCGTAATTTCCTAAACTGTTTAAAATTTAATAAATACATTAAAGTAGGGACTAACACAGCATTATGAATTACCATACGTGCCTGTTTTTTTTTTGTTTTGTAATTTCCTAAAATTTTTAAAATTTCACAAATCTTCATTTATTTCGCTCTTTTTGCTTTTATTAGGTCCGTCTAGTGTAGAAACTACCATCTGCACTCTTATTTGCTTTATAGAACATACAGAACTGGAAAAAAAATTCACTATTATATTATTATATATATTAATTCACCTAAACCGAGGTATAGTGGTCAATCAATACAATCACATAAATTCATCTATAAATTCGCTAATAACTTTCCTAAAAATTAGTATTTTTCGTTCAAATCTTCTTTAAATTGTGTAGTTATTTGCTCCCCACATTTCCTTATAGTTTTCTCAGTAAATTCGTAACGTTATATATTAATTTTTCATATTATCAATCTATTTCTTACTTAAATTCATCAATAAAAACACGTATTTATCTATAGCACGGCTGAAAATTGGCCTTTCCCTTTTAAATTTTCTATTTAAATAATGTAACTAATAGCCCCCCGTAATCCTATATAGTTTTCTTGGTTAATTCCTAACGTAATATATATAATTTTCATATTTTCACACTCTTATTTACGTGAATTCATCAATAAAAACACGTATTCATCTATAACTGGGCTGAAAAAGTGGCCTTATCCTTTTAAATTTTCTATTTAAATAGTGTTACTAGCTGCCCCCCATAATCCTATATAGTTTTCTTGGTTAATTCCTAACGTTATATATATATATATATATATATATATATATATATATATATATATATATATATATATATATATATATATATATATTTATATATATATATATATATATATATATATATATATATATATATATATATATATATATATATATATATATATATATATATAAATTTCATATTTTCAGTCTCTTATTTACGTGAATTCATCAATAAAAACACGTATTCATCTATAACTGGGCTGAAAAAGTGGCCTTATCCTTTTAAATTTTCTATTTAAATAGTGTTACTAGCTGCCCCCCATAATCCTATATAGTTTTCTTGGTTAATTCCTAACGTTATATATATATATATATATATATATATATATATATATATATATATATATATATATATATATATATATATATATAAATTTCATATTTTCAGTCTCTTATTTACGTGAATTCATCAATAAAAACACGTATTCATCTATAACTAGGCTGAAAAGTGGCCTTTTCCGTTTAAATTTTCTTTGTTAATAGTATATTTAACCGCCCCCCGTATTTATCTATAGTTTTTATAATAAATTTCTACCGCTAAAATATTGATTTCCACATAATTCGTTTTCCCATAATCGTAATTTCCTAAACTGTTTAAAATTTTTCAAATCTTTATTTCTCTAGCTCTTTTTGCTTTTATTAGGTCCGTCTAGTGTAAAAACTACCATCTGCACTCTTATTTGCTTTATAGAATATACAGAACTGGAAAAAATCACTATTTACCTAAACCGAGGTATAGTGGTCAATCAATACAATCACATAAATTCAACTATAAATTCGCTAATAACTTTTCTAAAAATTGGTATTTTTCGTTCAAATCTTCTTTAAGTTGTGAAGTTAATTGCTTTTCACATGTCCTTATAGTTTTCTCAGTAAATTCGTAACGTTATATATTTAATTTTCATATTTTCAGTCTATTTTTTTACTTAAATTCATCAATAAAACACGTATTCATCTATAGCACGGCTGAAAATCGGCCTTTTCCTTTTAATATTTCTATTTAAATAGTGTAATTAATTGCATTCCGTAATCCTATACAGTTTTCTTGGTTAATTCCTAACGTTATATGTATAATTTTCATATTTTCAGTCTCTTATTTACGTGAATTCATCAATAAAAACACGTATACATCTATAACTCGGCTGAAAAAGTGGCCTTTTCCTTTTTAATTTTCTATTTAAATAGTGTAACTAACTGCCCTCCGTAATCCTATACAGTTTTCTTGGTTAATTCCTAACGTTATATATATATATATATATATATATATATATATATATATATATATATATATATATATATAAATTTCATATTTTCAGTCTCTTATTTACGTGAATTCATCAATAAAAACACGTATTCATCTATAACTCGGCTGAAAAGTGGCCTTTTCCGTTTAAATTTTCTTTGTTAATAGTGTATTTAACCGCCCCCCGTATTTATCTATAGTTTTTATAATAAATTTCTACCGCTAAAATATTGATTTCCACATAATTCGTTTTCCCATAATCGTAATTTCCTAAACTGTTTAAAATTTTTCAAATCTTTATTTCTCTAGCTCTTTTTGCTTTTATTAGGTCCGTCTAGTGTAAAAACTACCATCTGCACTCTTATTTGCTTTATAGAACATACAGAACTGGAAAAAAATCACTATTTACCTAAACTGAGGTATAGTGCTCAATCAATACAATCACATAAATTCAACTATATATTCGCTAATAACTTTTCTAAAAATTGGTATTTTTCGTTCAAATCTTCTTTAAGTTGTGAAGTTAATTGCTTCCCACATTTCCTTATAGTTTTCTCAGTAAATTCGTAACGTTATATATTTAATTTTCATATTTTCAGTCTATTTCTTACTTAAATTCATCAATAAAACACGTATTCATCTATAGCACGGCTGAAAATCGGCCTTTTCCTTTTAATTTTCTATTTAAATAGTGTAACTAACTGCACCCCGTAATCCTATACAGTTTTCTTGGTTAATTCCTAACGTTATATATATAATTTTCATATTTTCAGTCTCTTATTTACGTGAATTCATCAATAAAAACACGTATTCATCTATAACTCGACTGAAAAGTGGCCTTTTCCGTTTAAATTTTCTTTGTTAATAGTATATTTAACCGCCCCCCGTATTTATCTATAGTTTTTATAATAAATTTCTACCGCTAAAATATTGATTTCCACATAATTCGTTTTCCCATAATCGTAATTTCCTAAACTGTTTAAAATTTTTCAAATCTTTATTTCTCTAGCTCTTTTTGCTTTTATTAGGTCCGTCTTGTGTAGAAACTACCATCTGCATTCTTATTTGCTTTATAGAACATACAGAACTGGAAAAAAATCACTATTTACCTAAACTGAGGTATAGTGCTCAATCAATACAATCACATAAATTCAACTATAAATTCGCTAATAACTTTTCTAAAAATTGGTATTTTTGGTTCAAATCTTGTTTAAGTTGTGAAGTTAATCGCTTCCCACATTTCCTTATAGTTTTCTCAGTAAATTCGTAACGTTATATATTTAATTTTCATATTTTCAGTCTATTTCTTACTTAAATTCATAAATAAAACAGGTATTCATCTATAGCACGGCTGAAAATTGGCCTTTTCCTTTTAAATTTTCTATTTAAATAGTGTAACTAATTGCCCTCCGTAATCTTATATAGTTTTCTTGGATAATTTCTAACGTTATATGTATAATTTTTATATTTTCCGTCTCTTATTTACGTGAATTCATCAATAAAAACACGTATTCATCTATAACTCGGCTGAAAAAGTGGCCTTTTCCTTTTAAATTTTCTATTTAAATAGTGTAACTAACTGCCCCCCGTAATCCTATACAGTTTTCTTGGTTAATTCCTAACGTTATATGTATAATTTTCATATTTTCAGTCTCTTATGTACGTGAATTCATCAATAAAAACACGTATTCATCTATAACTCGGCTGAAAAAGTGGCCTTTTCCGTTTAAATTTTCTTTGTTAATAGTGTATTTAACCGCCCTCCGTATTTATCTATAGTTTTTATAATAAATTTCTACCGCTAAAATATTGATTTCCACATAATTCGTTTTCCCATAATCGTAATTTCCTAAACTGTTTAAAATTTTTCAAATCTTTATTTCTCTAGCTCTTTTTGCTTTTATTAGGTCCGTCTAGTGTAAAAACTACAATCTGCACTCTTATTTGCTTTATAGAACATATAGAACTGGAAAAAAAATCACTATTTACCTAAACTGAGGTATAGTGCTCAATCAATACAATCACATAAATTCAACTATAAATTCGCTAATAACTTTCCTAAAAATTGGTATTTTTCGTTCAAATCTTGTTTAAGTTGTGAAGTTAATCGCTTCCCAAATTTCCTTACAGTTTTCTCAGTAAATTCGTAACGTTATATATTTAATTTTCAGTCTATTTCTTACTTAAATTCATCAATAAAACAGGTATTCATCTATAGCACGGCTGAAAATTGGCCTTTTCCTTTTAAATTTTCTATTTAAATAGTGTAACTAATTGCCCTCCGTAATCCTATATAGTTTTCTTGGATAATTTCTAACGTTATATGTATAATTTTTATATTTTCCATCTCTTATTTACGTGAATTCATCAATAAAAACACGTATTCATCTATAACTCGGCTGAAAAAGTGGCCTTTTCCTTTTAAATTTTCTATTTAAATAGTGTAACTAACTGCCCCCCGTAATCCTATACAGTTTTCTTGGTTAATTCCTAACGTTATATATAATTTTCATATTTTCAGTCTCTTATGTACGTGAATTCATCAATAAAAACACGTATTCATCTATAACTCGGCTGAAAAAGTGGCCTTTTCCGTTTAAATTTTCTTTGTTAATAGTGTATTTTACCGCCCCCCGTATTTATCTATAGTTTTTATAAAAAATTTCTACCGCTAAAATATTGATTTCCACATTATTCGTTTTCCCATAATCGTAATTTCCTAAAATTTTTAAAATTTCACAAATCTTCATTTATTTCGCTCTTTTTGCTTTTATTAGGTCCGTCTAGTGTAGAAACTACCATCTGCACTCTTATTTGCTTTATAGAACAAACAGAACTGGAAAAAAATTCACTATTATATTATTATATATATTAATTCACCTAAACCGAGGTATAGTGGTCAATCAATACAATCACATAAATTTAACTATAAATTCGCTAATAACTTTCCTAAAAATTGGTATTTTTCGTTCAAATCTTCTTTAAGTTGTGAAGTTAATTGCTCCCCACATGTCCTTATAGTTTTCTCAGTAAATTCGTAACGTTATATATTTAATTTTCATATTTTCAGTCTATTTCTTACTTAATTTCATCAATAAAACACGTATTCATCTATAGCACGGCTGAAAATCGGCCTTTTCCTTTTAATATTTCTATTTAAATAGTGAAACTAATTGCATTCCGTAATCCTATACAGTTTTCTTGGTTAATTCCTAACGTTATATGTATAATTTTCATATTTTCAGTCTCTTATTTACGTGAATTCATCAATAAAAACACGTATACATCTATAACTCGGCTGAAAAAGTGGCCTTTTCCTTTTTTATTTTCTATTTAAATAGTGTAACTAACTGCTTTCCGTAATCCTATACAGTTTTCTTGGTTAATTCCTAACGTTATATGTATAATTTTCATATTTTCAGTCTCTTATTTACGTGAATTCATCAATAAAACACGTATTCATCTATAACTCGGCTGAAAAAGTGGCTATTTCCTTTTTAATTTTCTATTTAAATAGTGTAACTAACTGCACCCCGTAATCCTAAACAGTTTTCTTGGTTAATTCCTAACGTTATATATATAATTTTCATATTTTCAGCCTCTTATTTACGTGAATTCATCAATAAAAACACGTATTCATCTATAGCACTGCTGAAAATTGGCCTTTTCCTTTAAAATTTTCTATTTAAATAGTGTAACTATTTGGTTCCCTGAATCCTATATAGTTTTCTTGGTTAATTCCTAACGCTATATATATAATTTTCATATTTTCAGTCTCTTATTTACGTGAATTCATCAATAAAAACACGTATTCATCTATAACTCGGCTGAAAAGTGGCCTTTTCCGTTTAAATTTTCTTTGTTAATAGTGTATTTAACCGCTACCCGTATTTATCTATAGTTTTTATAATAAATTTCTACCGCTAAAATATTGATTTCCACATAATTCATTTTCCCATAATCGTAATTTCCTAAAATTTTTAAAATTTTACAAATCTTCATTTATTTCGCTCTTTTTGCTTTTATTAGGTCCGTCTAGTGTAGAAACTACCATCTGCACTCTTATTTGCTTTTTAGAACATACAGAACTGGAAAAAAAATTCAATATTATATTATTATATATATTAATTCACCTAAACCGAGGTATAGTGGTCAATCAATACAATCACATAAATTCATCTATAAATTCGCTAATAACTTTCCTAAAAATTGGTATATTTCGTTCAAATCTTCTTTAAATTGTGTAGTTATTTGCTCCCCACATTTCCTTATAGTTTTCTCAGTAAATTCGTAACGTTATATATTAAATTTTCATATTATCAGTCTATTTCTTACTTAAATTCATCAATAAAAACACGTATTCATCTATAACTCGGCTGAAAAGTGGCCTTTTCCGTTTAAATTTTCTTTGTTAATAGTATATTTAACCGTTCCTCATATTTATCTATAGTTTTTATAATAAATTTCTACCGCTAAAATATTGATTTCCACATAATTCGTTTTCCCATAATCGTAATTTCCTAAACTGTTTAAAATTTTTCAAATCTTTATTTCTCTAGCTCTTTTTGCTTTTATTAGGTCCGTCTAGTGTAGAAACTACCATCTGCATTCTTATTTGATTTATAGAACATACAGAACTGGAAAAAAATCACTATTTACCTAAACTGAGGTATAGTGCTCAATCAATACAATCACATAAATTCAACTATAAATTCGCTAATAACTTTTCTAAAAATAGGTATTTTTCGTTCAAATCTCCTTTAAGTTGTGAAGTTAATTGCGCCCAACATGTCCTTATAGTTTTCTCAGTAAATTCGTATCGTTATATATTTAATTTTCATATTTTCAGTCTATTTCTTACTTAAATTCATCAATAAAACACGTATTCATCTATAGCACGGCTGAAAATAGGCCTTTTCCTTTTAAATTTTCTATTAAAATAGTGTAACTAACTGCCCCCCGTAATCCTATACAGTTTTCTTGGTAAATTCCTAACGTTATATGTATGGCTTTATAGAACATACAGAACTGGAAAAAAAATCACTATTTACCTAAACCGAGGTATAGTGCTCAATCAATACAATCACATAAATTCAACTATAAATTCGCTAATAACTTTTCTAAAAATTGGTATATTTCGTTCAAATCTTCTTTAAGTTGTGAAGTTAATTGCTCCCCACATGTCCTTGTAGTTTTCTCAGTAAATTCGTAACGTTATATATTTAATTTTCATAGTTTCAGTCTATTTCTTACTTAAATTCATCAATAAAACACGTATTCATCTATAGCACTGCTGAAAATTGGCCTTTTCCTTTTAAATTTTCTATTTAAATAGTGTAACTAATTGGCTTTCGTAATCCTATATAGTTTTCTTGGTTAATTCCTAACGTTATATATATAATTTTCATATTTTCAGTCTCTTATTTACGTGAATTCATCAATAAAAACACGTACTCATCTATAACTCGGCTGAAAAAGTGGCCTTTTTCTTTTTAATTTTCTATTTAAATAGTGTAACTAACTGCACCCCGTAATCCTATACAGTTTTCTTGGTTAATTCCTAACGTTATATATATAATTTTTATATTTTCAGTCTCTTATTTACGTGAATTCATCAATAAAAACACGTATTCATCTATAGCACTGCTGAAAATTGGCCTTTTCCTTTTAAATTTTCTATTTAAATATTGTAGCAAATTGGCCCCCGTAATCCTATATAGTTTTCTTGGTTAATTCCTAACGTTATATATATAATTTTCATATTTTGAGTCTCTCATTTACGTGAATTCATCAATAAAAACACGTATTCATCTATAACTCGGCTGAAAAGTGGCCTTTTCCGTTTAAATTTTCTGTGTTAATAGTGTATTTAACCGCCCCCCGTATTTATCTATAATATAAAATATTGATTTATTAGGTCCGTCTAGTGTAGAAACTACCATCTGCACTCTTATTTTCTTTATAGAACATACAGAACTGGAAAAAAATTCACTATTTACCTAAACCGAGGTACAGTGCTCAATCAATACAATCACATAAATTCATCTATAAATTCGCTAATAACTTTCCAAAAAATTTGTATTTTTCGTTCTTCTTTAAATTGTGTAGTTATTTGCTCCCCACATTTCCTTATAGTTTTCTCAGTAAATTCGTAACGTTATATATTTAATTTTCATATTTTCAGTCTATTTTTTACTTAAATTCATCAATAAAAACACGTATTCATCTATAGCACGGCTGAAAATTGGCCTCTTCCGTTTAAATTTTCTTTGTTAATAGTGTATTTAACCGCCCCTGTATATATCTATAGTTTTTATTATAAATTTCTACCGCTAAAATATTGATTTCCACATTATTCGTTTTCCCATAATCGTAATTTCCTAAAATTTTTAAAATTTCACAAATCTTCATTTATTTCGCTCTTTTTGCTTTTATTAGGTCCGTCTAGTGTAGAAACTACCATCTGCACTCTTATTTGCTTTATAGAACAAACAGAACTGGAAAAAAATTCACTATTATATTATTATATATATTAATTCACCTAAACCGAGGTATAGTGGTCAATCAATACAATCACATAAATTCATCTATAAATTCGCTAATAACTTTCCTAAAAATTGGTATTTTTCGTTCAAATCTTCTTTAAATTGTGTAGTTATTCGCTTCCCACATTTCCTTATAGTTTTCTCAGTAAATTCGTAACGTTATATATTTAATTTTCATATTTTCAGTCTCTTATTTACGTGAATTCATCAATAAAAAAACGTATTCATCTATAACTCGGCTGAAAAGTGGCCTTTTCCGTTTAAATTTTCTTTGTTTATAGTGTATTTAACCGCCCCCCGTATTTATCTATAGTTTTTATAATAAATTTCTACCGCTAAAATATTGATTTCCACATAGTTCGTTTTCCCATAATCGTAATTTCCTAAACTTTTTAAAATTTTTCAAATCTTTATTTCTCTAGCTCTTTTTGCTTTTATTAGGTCCGTCTAGTGTAAAAACTACCATCTGCACTCTTATTTGCTTTATAGAACATACAGAACTGGAAAAAATCACTATTTACCTAAACCGAGGTATAGTGGTCAATCAATACAATCACATAAATTCAACTATAAATTCGCTAATAACTTTTCTTAAAATTGGTATTTTTCGTTCAAATCTTGTTTAAGTTGTGAAGTTAATCGCTCCCCACATTTCCTTATAGTTTTCTCAGTAAATTCGTAACGTTATATATTTAATTTTCATATTTTCAGTCTATTTCTTACTTAAATTCATCAATAAAACACGTATTCATCTATAGCACGGCTGAAAATTGGCCTTTTCCTTTTAAATTTTCTATTTAATTAGTGAAACTAATTGCCCTCCGTAATCCTATATAGTTTTCTTGGATAATACCTAACGTTATATGTATAATTTTTATATTTTCCGTCTCTTATTTACGTGAATTCATCAATAAAAACACGTATTCATCTATAACTCGGCTGAAAAAGTGGCCTTTTCCTTTTAAATTTTTTATTTAAATAGTGTAACTAACTGCCTCCCGTAATCCTATACAGTTTTCTTGGTTAATTCCTAACGTTATATGTATAATTTTCATATTTTCAATCTCTTATTTACGTGAATTCATCAATAAAAACACGTATTCATCTATAACTCGGCTGAAAAAGTGGCCTTTTCCTTTTTAACTTTCTATTTAAATAGTGTAACTAACTGCCCTCCGTAATTCTATACAGTTTTCTTGGTTAATTCCTAACGTTATATGTATAATTTTCATATTTTCAGTCTCTTATTTACGTGAATTCATCAATAAAAACACGTATTCATCTATAACTCGGCTGAAAAAGTGGCCTTTTCCTTTTTAATTTTCTATTTAAATAGTGTAACTAACTGCACCCCGTAATCCTATACAGTTTTCTTGGTTAATTCCTAACGTTATATATATAATTTTCATATTTTCAGCCTCTTATTTACGTGAATTCATCAATAAAAACACGTATTCATCTATAACTCGGCTGAAAAGTGGCCTTTTCCGTTTAAATTTTCTTTGTTAATAGTGTATTTAACCGCTACCCGTATTTATCTATAGTTTTTATAATAAATTTCTACCGCTAAAATATTGATTTCCACATAATTCATTTTCCCATAATCGTAATTTCCTAAAATTTTTAAAATTTCACAAATCTTCATTTATTTCGCTCTTTTTGCTTTTATTAGGTCCGTCTAGTGTAGAAACTACCATCTGCACTCTTATTTGCTTAATAGAACATACAAAACTGGAAAAAAAAAATCACTATTATATTATTATGTATATTAATTCACCTAAACCGAGGTATAGTGGTCAATCAATACAATCACACAAATTCATCTATAAATTCGCTAATAACTTTCCTAAAAATTAGTATTTTTCGTTCAAATCTTCTTTAAATTGTGTAGTTATTTGCTCCTCATGTTTCCTTATAGTTTTCTCAGTGAATTCGTAACGTTATATATTAAATTTTCATATTATCAGTCTATTTCTTACTTAAATTCATCAATAAAAACACGTATTCATCTATAGCTCGGCTGAAAATTGGCCTTTTCCTTTTAAATTTTCTATTTAAATAATGTAACTAATAGTCCCCCGTAATCCTATGTAGTTTTCTTGGTTGATTCCTAACGTTATATATATAATTTTCATATTTTCATTCTCTTATTTACGTGAATTCATCAATAGAAACACGTATTCATCTATAACTCGGCTGAAAAAGTGGCCTTATCCTTTTAAATTTTCTATTTAAATAGTGTAACTAGCTGCCCCCGTAATCCTATACAGTTTTCTTGGTTAATTCCTAACGTTACATATATAATTTTCATATTTTCAGTCTCGTATTTACGTGAATTCATCAATAAAAACACGTATTCATCTATAACTCGGCTGAAAAGTGGCCTTTTCCGTTTAAATTTTCTTTGTTAATAGTGTATTTAACCGCCCTCCGTATTTATCTATAGTTTTTATAATAAATTTCTACCGCTAAAATATTGATTTCCACATAATTCGTTTTCCCATAATCGTAATTTCCTAAACTGTTTAAAATTTTTCAAATCTTTATTTCTCTAGCTCTTTTTGCTTTTATTAGGTCCGTCTAGTGTAGAAACTACCATCTGCATTCTTATTTGCTTTGTAGAACATACAGAACTGGAAAAAAATCACTATTTACCTAAACTGAGGTATAGTGCTCAATCAATACAATCACATAAATTCAACTATAAATTCGCTAATAACTTTCCTAAAAATTGGTATTTTTCGTTCAAATCTTGTTTAAGTTGTGAAGTTAATCGCTTCCCACATTTCCTTACAGTTTTCTCAGTAAATTCGTAACGTTATATATTTAATTTTCATATTTTCAGTCTATTTCTTACTTAAATTCATCAATAAAACACGTATTCATCTATAGCACGGCTGAAAATTGGCCTTTTCCTCTTAAATTTTCTATTAAAATAGTGTAACTAACTGCCCCCCGTAATCCTATACGGTTTTCTTGGTAAATTCCTAACGTTATATGTATAAATTTCATGTTTTCAGTCTCTTATTTACGTGAATTCATCAATAAAAACACGTATTCATCTATAACTCGGCTGAAAAGTGGCCTTTTCCGTTTAAATTTTCTTTGTTAATAGTATATTTAACCGCCCCCCGTATTTATCTATAGTTTTTATAATAAATTTCTACCGCTAAAATATTGATTTCCACATAATTCGTTTTCCCATAATCGTAATTTCCTAAACTGTTTAAAATTTTTCAAATCTTTATTTCTCTAGTTCTTTTTGCTTTTATTAGGTCCGTCTAGTGTAAAAACTACCATCTGCACTCTTATTTGCTTTATAGAACATACAGAACTGGAAAAAAATCACTATTTACCTAAACCGAGGTATAGTGGTCAATCAATACAATCACATAAATTTAACTATAAATTCGCTAATAACTTTTCTAAAAATTGGTATTTTTCGTTCAAATCTTCTTTAAGTTGTGAAGTTAATTGCTCCCCACATGTTCTTATAGCTTTCTCAGTAAATTCGTAACGTTATATATTTAATTTTCATATTTTCAGTCTATTTTTTTACTTAAATTCATCAATAAAACACGTATTCATCTATAGCACGGCTGAAAATCGGCCTTTTCCTTTTAATATTTCTATTTAAATAGTGTAACTAATTGCATTCCGTAATCCTATACAGTTTTCTTGGCTAATTCCTAACGTTATATGTATAATTTTCATATTTTCAGTCTCTTATTTACGTGAATTCATCAATAAAAACACGTATACATCTATAACTCGGCTGAAAAAGTGGCCTTTTCCTTTTTAATTTTCTATTTAAATAGTGTAACTAACTGCCCTCCGTAATCCTATACAGTTTTCTTGGTTAATTCCTAACGTTATATGTATAATTTTCATATTTTCAGTCTCTTATTTACGTGAATTCATCAATAAAAACACGTATTCATCTATAACTCGGCTGAAAAAGTGGCGTTTTCCTTTTTTATTTTCTATTTAAATAGTGTAATTAACTGCCACCCGTAATTCTATACAGTTTCCTTGTTTAATTCCTAACGTTATATATATAATTTTCATATTTTCAGCCTCTTATTTACGTGAATTCATCAATAAAAACACGTATTCATCTATAGCACTGCTGAAAATTGGCCTTTTCCTTTTAAATTTTCTATTTAAATAGTGTAACTAATTGGCCCCCGTAATCCTATATAGTTTTCTTGGTTAATTCCTAACGCTATATATATATAATTTTCATATTTTCAGTCTCTTATTTACGTGAATTCATCAATAAAAACACGTACTCATCTATAACTCGGCTGAAAAAGTGGCCTTTTTCTTTTTAATTTTCTATTTAAATAGTGTAACTAACTGCACCCCGTAATCCTATACAGTTTTCTTGGTTAATTCCTAACGTTATATATATATTTTTATATTTTCAGTCTCTTATTTACGTGAATTCATCAATAAAAACACGTATTCATCTATAGCACTGCTGAAAATTGGCCTTTTCCTTTTAAATTTTCTATTTAAATATTGTAGCAAATTGGCCCCCGTAATCCTATATAGTTTTCTTGGTTAATTCCTAACGTTATATATATAATTTTCATATTTTGAGTCTCTCATTTACGTGAATTCATCAATAAAAACACGTATTCATCTATAACTCGGCTGAAAAGTGGCCTTTTCCGTTTAAATTTTCTGTGTTAATAGTGTATTTAACCGCCCCCCGTATTTATCTATAATATAAAATATTGATTTATTAGGTCCGTCTAGTGTAGAAACTACCATCTGCACTCTTATTTTCTTTATAGAACATACAGAACTGGAAAAAAATTCACTATTTACCTAAACCGAGGTACAGTGCTCAATCAATACAATCACATAAATTCATCTATAAATTCGCTAATAACTTTCCAAAAAATTTGTATTTTTCGTTCTTCTTTAAATTGTGTAGTTATTTGCTCCCCACATTTCCTTATAGTTTTCTCAGTAAATTCGTAACGTTATATATTTAATTTTCATATTTTCAGTCTATTTTTTACTTAAATTCATCAATAAAAACACGTATTCATCTATAGCACGGCTGAAAATTGGCCTCTTCCGTTTAAATTTTCTTTGTTAATAGTGTATTTAACCGCCCCTGTATATATCTATAGTTTTTATTATAAATTTCTACCGCTAAAATATTGATTTCCACATTATTCGTTTTCCCATAATCGTAATTTCCTAAAATTTTTAAAATTTCACAAATCTTCATTTATTTCGCTCTTTTTGCTTTTATTAGGTCCGTCTAGTGTAGAAACTACCATCTGCACTCTTATTTGCTTTATAGAACAAACAGAACTGGAAAAAAATTCACTATTATATTATTATATATATTAATTCACCTAAACCGAGGTATAGTGGTCAATCAATACAATCACATAAATTCATCTATAAATTCGCTAATAACTTTCCTAAAAATTGGTATTTTTCGTTCAAATCTTCTTTAAATTGTGTAGTTATTCGCTTCCCACATTTCCTTATAGTTTTCTCAGTAAATTCGTAACGTTATATATTTAATTTTCATATTTTCAGTCTCTTATTTACGTGAATTCATCAATAAAAAAACGTATTCATCTATAACTCGGCTGAAAAGTGGCCTTTTCCGTTTAAATTTTCTTTGTTTATAGTGTATTTAACCGCCCCCCGTATTTATCTATAGTTTTTATAATAAATTTCTACCGCTAAAATATTGATTTCCACATAGTTCGTTTTCCCATAATCGTAATTTCCTAAACTTTTTAAAATTTTTCAAATCTTTATTTCTCTAGCTCTTTTTGCTTTTATTAGGTCCGTCTAGTGTAAAAACTACCATCTGCACTCTTATTTGCTTTATAGAACATACAGAACTGGAAAAAATCACTATTTACCTAAACCGAGGTATAGTGGTCAATCAATACAATCACATAAATTCAACTATAAATTCGCTAATAACTTTTCTTAAAATTGGTATTTTTCGTTCAAATCTTGTTTAAGTTGTGAAGTTAATCGCTCCCCACATTTCCTTATAGTTTTCTCAGTAAATTCGTAACGTTATATATTTAATTTTCATATTTTCAGTCTATTTCTTACTTAAATTCATCAATAAAACACGTATTCATCTATAGCACGGCTGAAAATTGGCCTTTTCCTTTTAAATTTTCTATTTAATTAGTGAAACTAATTGCCCTCCGTAATCCTATATAGTTTTCTTGGATAATACCTAACGTTATATGTATAATTTTTATATTTTCCGTCTCTTATTTACGTGAATTCATCAATAAAAACACGTATTCATCTATAACTCGGCTGAAAAAGTGGCCTTTTCCTTTTAAATTTTTTATTTAAATAGTGTAACTAACTGCCTCCCGTAATCCTATACAGTTTTCTTGGTTAATTCCTAACGTTATATGTATAATTTTCATATTTTCAATCTCTTATTTACGTGAATTCATCAATAAAAACACGTATTCATCTATAACTCGGCTGAAAAAGTGGCCTTTTCCTTTTTAATTTTCTATTTAAATAGTGTAACTAACTGCCCTCCGTAATTCTATACAGTTTTCTTGGTTAATTCCTAACGTTATATGTATAATTTTCATATTTTCAGTCTCTTATTTACGTGAATTCATCAATAAAAACACGTATTCATCTATAACTCGGCTGAAAAAGTGGCCTTTTCCTTTTTAATTTTCTATTTAAATAGTGTAACTAACTGCACCCCGTAATCCTATACAGTTTTCTTGGTTAATTCCTAACGTTATATATATAATTTTCATATTTTCAGCCTCTTATTTACGTGAATTCATCAATAAAAACACGTATTCATCTATAACTCGGCTGAAAAGTGGCCTTTTCCGTTTAAATTTTCTTTGTTAATAGTGTATTTAACCGCTACCCGTATTTATCTATAGTTTTTATAATAAATTTCTACCGCTAAAATATTGATTTCCACATAATTCATTTTCCCATAATCGTAATTTCCTAAAATTTTTAAAATTTCACAAATCTTCATTTATTTCGCTCTTTTTGCTTTTATTAGGTCCGTCTAGTGTAGAAACTACCATCTGCACTCTTATTTGCTTAATAGAACATACAAAACTGGAAAAAAAAAATCACTATTATATTATTATGTATATTAATTCACCTAAACCGAGGTATAGTGGTCAATCAATACAATCACACAAATTCATCTATAAATTCGCTAATAACTTTCCTAAAAATTAGTATTTTTCGTTCAAATCTTCTTTAAATTGTGTAGTTATTTGCTCCTCATGTTTCCTTATAGTTTTCTCAGTGAATTCGTAACGTTATATATTAAATTTTCATATTATCAGTCTATTTCTTACTTAAATTCATCAATAAAAACACGTATTCATCTATAGCTCGGCTGAAAATTGGCCTTTTCCTTTTAAATTTTCTATTTAAATAATGTAACTAATAGTCCCCCGTAATCCTATGTAGTTTTCTTGGTTGATTCCTAACGTTATATATATAATTTTCATATTTTCATTCTCTTATTTACGTGAATTCATCAATAGAAACACGTATTCATCTATAACTCGGCTGAAAAAGTGGCCTTATCCTTTTAAATTTTCTATTTAAATAGTGTAACTAGCTGCCCCCGTAATCCTATACAGTTTTCTTGGTTAATTCCTAACGTTACATATATAATATTCATATTTTCAGTCTCGTATTTACGTGAATTCATCAATAAAAACACGTATTCATCTATAACTCGGCTGAAAAGTGGCCTTTTCCGTTTAAATTTTCTTTGTTAATAGTGTATTTAACCGCCCTCCGTATTTATCTATAGTTTTTATAATAAATTTCTACCGCTAAAATATTGATTTCCACATAATTCGTTTTCCCATAATCGTAATTTCCTAAACTGTTTAAAATTTTTCAAATCTTTATTTCTCTAGCTCTTTTTGCTTTTATTAGGTCCGTCTAGTGTAGAAACTACCATCTGCATTCTTATTTGCTTTGTAGAACATACAGAACTGGAAAAAAATCACTATTTACCTAAACTGAGGTATAGTGCTCAATCAATACAATCACATAAATTCAACTATAAATTCGCTAATAACTTTCCTAAAAATTGGTATTTTTCGTTCAAATCTTGTTTAAGTTGTGAAGTTAATCGCTTCCCACATTTCCTTACAGTTTTCTCAGTAAATTCGTAACGTTATATATTTAATTTTCATATTTTCAGTCTATTTCTTACTTAAATTCATCAATAAAACACGTATTCATCTATAGCACGGCTGAAAATTGGCCTTTTCCTCTTAAATTTTCTATTAAAATAGTGTAACTAACTGCCCCCCGTAATCCTATACGGTTTTCTTGGTAAATTCCTAACGTTATATGTATAAATTTCATGTTTTCAGTCTCTTATTTACGTGAATTCATCAATAAAAACACGTATTCATCTATAACTCGGCTGAAAAGTGGCCTTTTCCGTTTAAATTTTCTTTGTTAATAGTATATTTAACCGCCCCCCGTATTTATCTATAGTTTTTATAATAAATTTCTACCGCTAAAATATTGATTTCCACATAATTCGTTTTCCCATAATCGTAATTTCCTAAACTGTTTAAAATTTTTCAAATCTTTATTTCTCTAGTTCTTTTTGCTTTTATTAGGTCCGTCTAGTGTAAAAACTACCATCTGCACTCTTATTTGCTTTATAGAACATACAGAACTGGAAAAAAATCACTATTTACCTAAACCGAGGTATAGTGGTCAATCAATACAATCACATAAATTTAACTATAAATTCGCTAATAACTTTTCTAAAAATTGGTATTTTTCGTTCAAATCTTCTTTAAGTTGTGAAGTTAATTGCTCCCCACATGTTCTTATAGCTTTCTCAGTAAATTCGTAACGTTATATATTTAATTTTCATATTTTCAGTCTATTTTTTTACTTAAATTCATCAATAAAACACGTATTCATCTATAGCACGGCTGAAAATCGGCCTTTTCCTTTTAATATTTCTATTTAAATAGTGTAACTAATTGCATTCCGTAATCCTATACAGTTTTCTTGGCTAATTCCTAACGTTATATGTATAATTTTCATATTTTCAGTCTCTTATTTACGTGAATTCATCAATAAAAACACGTATACATCTATAACTCGGCTGAAAAAGTGGCCTTTTCCTTTTTAATTTTCTATTTAAATAGTGTAACTAACTGCCCTCCGTAATCCTATACAGTTTTCTTGGTTAATTCCTAACGTTATATGTATAATTTTCATATTTTCAGTCTCTTATTTACGTGAATTCATCAATAAAAACACGTATTCATCTATAACTCGGCTGAAAAAGTGGCGTTTTCCTTTTTTATTTTCTATTTAAATAGTGTAATTAACTGCCACCCGTAATTCTATACAGTTTCCTTGTTTAATTCCTAACGTTATATATATAATTTTCATATTTTCAGCCTCTTATTTACGTGAATTCATCAATAAAAACACGTATTCATCTATAGCACTGCTGAAAATTGGCCTTTTCCTTTTAAATTTTCTATTTAAATAGTGTAACTAATTGGCCCCCGTAATCCTATATAGTTTTCTTGGTTAATTCCTAACGCTATATATATATAATTTTCATATTTTCAGTCTCTTATTTACGTGAATTCATCAATAAAAACACGTATTCATCTATAACTCGGCTGAAAAGTGGCCTTTTCCGTTTAAATTTTCTTTGTTAATAGTGTATTTAACAGCCCCCCGTATTTATCTATAGTTTTTATAATAAATTTCTACCGCTAAAATATTGATTTCCACATAATTCGTTTTCCCATAATCGTAATTTCCTAAACTGTTTAAAATTTTTCAAATCTTTATTTCTCTAGCTCTTTTTGCTTTTATTAGGTCCGTCTGGTGTAGAAACTACCATCTGCATTCTTATTTGCTTTATAGAACATACAGAACTGGAAAAAAATCACTATTTACCTAAACCGAGGTATAGTGGTCAATCAATACAATCACATAAATTCAACTGTAAATTCGCTAATAACTTTTCTAAAAATTGGTATTTTTCGTTCAAATCTTCCTTAAGTTGTGAAGTTAATTGCTCCCCACATGTCCTTATAGTTTTCTCAGTAAATTCGTAACGTTATATATTTAATTTTCATATTTTCAGTCTATTTCTTACTTAAATTCATCAATAAAACAGGTATTCATCTATAGCACGGCTGAAAATCGGCCTTTTCCTTTTAATATTTCTATTTAAATAGTGTAACTAATTGCATTCCGTAATCCTATACAGTTTTCTTGGTTAATTCCTAACGTAATATGTATAATTTTCATATTTTCAGTCTCTTATTTACGTGAATTCATCAATAAAAACACGTATACATCTATAACTCGGCTGAAAAAGTGGCCTTTTCCTTTTTAATTTTCTATTTAAATAGTGTAACTAACTGCCTTCCGTAATCCTATACAGTTTTCTTGGTTAATTCCTAACGTTATATGTATAATTTTCATATTTTCAGTCTCTTATTTACGTGAATTCATCAATAAAAACACGTATTCATCTATAACTCGGCTGAAAAGGTGTACCTTTTCCTTTTTAATTTTCTATTTAAATAGTGTAACTAACTGCACCCCGTAATCCTATACAGTTTTCTTGGTTAATTCATAACACTATATATATAATTTTCATATTTTCAATCTCTTATTTACGTGAATTCATCAATAAAAACACGTATTCATCTATAACTCGGCTGAAAAGTGGCCTTTTCCGTTTAAATTTTCTTTGTTAATAGTGTATTTAACCGCTACCCGTATTTATCTATAGTTTTTATAATAAATTTCTACCGCTAAAATATTGATTTCCACATAATTCATTTTCCCGTAATCGTAATTTCCTAAAATTTTTAAAATTTCACAAATCTTCATTTATTTCGCTCTTTTTGCTTTTATTAGGTCCGTCTAGTGTAGAAACTACCATCTGCACTCTTATTTGCTTTATAGAACATACAGAACTGGAAAAAAAATTCACTATTATATTATTATATATATTAATTCACCTAAACCGAGGTATAGTGGTCAATCAATACAATCACATAAATTCATCTATAAATTCGCTAATAACTTTCCTAAAAATTAGTATTTTTCGTTCAAATCTTCTTTAAATTGTGTAGTTATTTGCTCCCCACATTTCCTTATAGTTTTCTCAGTAAATTCGTAACGTTATATATTAATTTTTCATATTATCAATCTATTTCTTACTTAAATTCATCAATAAAAACACGTATTTATCTATAGCACGGCTGAAAATTGGCCTTTGCCTTTTAAATTTCTATTTAAATAATGTAACTAATAGCCCCCCGTAATCCTATATAGTTTTCTTGGTTAATTCCTAACGTAATATATATAATTTTCATATTTTCACACTCTTATTTACGTGAATTCATCAATAAAAACACGTATTCATCTATAACTGGGCTGAAAAAGTGGCCTTATCCTTTTAAATTTTCTATTTAAATAGTGTTACTAGCTGCCCCCCATAATCCTATATAGTTTTCTTGGTTAATTCCTAACGTTATATATATATATATATATATATATATATATATATATATATATATATAAATTTCATATTTTCAGTCTCTTATTTACGTGAATTCATCAATAAAAACACGTATTCATCTATAACTAGGCTGAAAAGTGGCCTTTTCCGTTTAAATTTTCTTTGTTAATAGTATATTTAACCGCCCCCCGTATTTATCTATAGTTTTTATAATAAATTTCTACCGCTAAAATATTGATTTCCACATAATTCGTTTTCCCATAATCGTAATTTCCTAAACTGTTTAAAATTTTTCAAATCTTTATTTCTCTAGCTCTTTTTGCTTTTATTAGGTCCGTCTAGTGTAAAAAATACCATCTGCACTCTTATTTGCTTTATAGAACATACAGAACTGGAAAAAAATCACTATTTACCTAAACTGAGGTATAGTGCTCAATCAATACAATCACATAAATTCAACTATAAATTCGCTAATAACTTTTCTAAAAATAGGTATTTTACGTTCAAATCTCCTTTAAGTTGTGAAGTTAATTGCTCCCCACATGTCCTTATAGTTTTCTCAGTAAATTCGTAACGTTATTATTTAATTTTCATATTTTCAGTCTATTTTTTTACTTAAATTCATCAATAAAACACGTATTCATCTATAGCACGGCTGAAAATCGGCCTTTTCCTTTTAATATTTCTATTTAAATAGTGTAACTAATTGCATTCCGTAATCCTATACAGTTTTCTTGGTTAATTCCTAACGTTATATGTATAATTTTCATATTTTCAGTCTCTTATTTACGTGAATTCATCAATAAAAAACACGTATACATCTATAACTCGGCTGAAAAAGTGGCCTTTTCCTTTTTAATTTTCTATTTAAATAGTGTAACTAACTGCCCTCCGTAATCCTATACAGTTTTCTTGGTTAATTCCTAACGTTATATATATATATATATATATATATATATATATATATATATATACATATATATATATATATATATATATATATATATATATATATATATATATATATATATATATATATATATATATATATATATATATATATATATATATAATTTCATATTTTCAGTCTCTTTTCCGTTTAAATTTTCTTTGTTAATAGTATATTTAACCGCCCCCCGTATTTATCTATAGTTTTTATAATAAATTTCTACCGCTAAAATATTGATTTCCACATAATTCGTTTTCCCATAATCGTAATTTCCTAAACTGTTTAAAATTTTTCAAATCTTTATTTCTCTAGCTCTTTTTGCTTTTATTAGGTCCGTCTAGTGTAGAAACTACCAACTGCATTCTTATTTGCTTTATAGAACATACAGAACTGGAAAAAAATCACTATTTACCTAAACCGAGGTATAGTGGTCAATCAATACAATCACATAAATTCAACTATAAATTCGCTAATAACTTTTCTAAAAATTGGTATTTTTCGTTCAAATCTCCTTTAAGTTGTGAATTTAATTGCTCCCCACATGTCGTTATAGTTTCCTCGGTAAATTCGTAACGTTATATATTTAATTTTCATATTTTCAGTCTATTTCTTACTTAAATTCATCAATAAAACACGTATTCATCTATAGCACGGCTGAAAATCGGCCTTTTCCTTTTAATATTTCTATTTAAATAGTGTAACTAATTGCATTCCGTAATCCTATACAGTTTTCTTGGTTAATTCCTAACGTTATATGTATAATTTTCATATTTTCAGTCTCTTATTTACGTGAATTCATCAATAAAAACACGTATTCATCTATAACTCGGCTGAAAAGTGGCCTTTTCCGTTTAAATTTTCTTTGTTAATAGTATATTTAACCGCCCCCCGTATTTATCTATAGTTTTTATAATAAATTTCTACCGCTTAAATATTGATTTCCACATAATTCGTTTTCCCATAATCGTAATTTCCTAAACTGTTTAAAATTTTTCAAATCTTTATTTCTCTAGCTCTTTTTGCTTTTATTAGGTCCGTCTAGTGTAAAAACTACCATCTGCACTCTTATTTGCTTTATAGAATATACAGAACTGGAAAAAAATCACTATTTACCTAAACCGAGGTATAGTGGTCAATCAATACAATCACATAAATTCAACTATAAATTCGCTAATAACTTTTCTAAAAATTGGTATTTTTCGTTCAAATCTTCTTTAAGTTGTGAAGTTAATTGCTTTTCACATGTCCTTATAGTTTTCTCAGTAAATTCGTAACGTTATATATTTAATTTTCATATTTTCAGTCTATTTTTTTACTTAAATTCATCAATAAAACACGTATTCATCTATAGCACGGCTGAAAATCGGCCTTTTCCTTTTAATATTTCTATTTAAATAGTGTAACTAATTGCATTCCGTAATCCTATACAGTTTTCTTGGTTAATTCCTAACGTTATATGTATAATTTTCATATTTTCAGTCTCTTATTTACGTGAATTCATCAATAAAAACACGTATTCATCTATAACTCGGCTGAAAAGTGGCCTTTTCCGTTTAAATTTTCTTTGTTAATAGTATATTTAACCGCCCCCCGTATTTATCTATAGTTTTTATAATAAATTTCTACCGCTTAAATATTGATTTCCACATAATTCGTTTTCCCATAATCGTAATTTCCTAAACTGTTTAAAATTTTTCAAATCTTTATTTCTCTAGCTCTTTTTGCTTTTATTAGGTCCGTCTAGTGTAAAAACTACCATCTGCACTCTTATTTGCTTTATAGAATATACAGAACTGGAAAAAAATCACTATTTACCTAAACCGAGGTATAGTGGTCAATCAATACAATCACATAAATTCAACTATAAATTCGCTAATAACTTTTCTAAAAATAGGTATTTTACGTTCAAATCTCCTTTAAGTTGTGAAGTTAATTGCTCCCCACATGTCCTTATAGTTTTCTCAGTAAATTCGTAACGTTATATATTTAATTTTCATATTTTCAGTCTATTTTTTTACTTAAATTCATCAATAAAACACGTATTCATCTATAGCACGGCTGAAAATCGGCCTTTTCCTTTTAATATTTCTATTTAAATAGTGTAACTAATTGCATTACGTAATCCTATACAGTTTTCTTGGTTAATTCCTAACGTTATATGTATAATTTTCATATTTTCAGTCTCTTATTTACGTGAATTCATCAATAAAAACACGTATACATCTATAACTCGGCTGAAAAAGTGGCCTTTTCCTTTTTAATTTTCTATTTAAATAGTGTAACTAACTGCCCTCCGTAATCCTATACCGTTTTCTTGGTTAATTCCTAACGTTATATATATATATATATATATATATATATATATATATATATATATATAAATTTCATATTTTCAGTCTCTTATTTACGTGAATTCATCAATAAAAACACGTATTCATCTATAGCTCGGCTGAAAAGTGGCATTTTCCGTTTAAATTTTCTTTGTTAATAGTATATTTAACAGCCCCCCGTATTTATCTATAGTTTTTACAATAAATTTCTACCGCTAAAATATTGATTTCCACATAATTCGTTTTCCCATAATCGTAATTTCCTAAACTGTTTAAAATTTTTCAAATCTTTATTTCTCTAGCTCTTTTTGCTTTTATTAGGTCCGTCTAGTGTAGAAACTACCAACTGCATTCTTATTTGCTTTATAGAACATACAGAACTGGAAAAAAATCACTATTTACCTAAACCGAGGTATAGTGGTCAATCAATACAATCACATAAATTCAACTATAAATTCGCTAATAACTTTTCTAAAAATTGGTATTTTTCGTTCAAATCTTCTTTAAGTTGTGAAGTTAATTGCTCTCCACATGTCCTTATAGTTTTCTCAGTAAATTCGTAACGTTATATATTTAATTTTCATATTTTCAGTCTATTTTTTTACTTAAATTCATCAATAAAACACGTATTCATCTATAGCACGGCTGAAAATCGGCCTTTTCCTTTTAATATTTCTATTAAAATAGTGTAACTAATTGCATTCCGTAATCCTATACAGTTTTCTTGGTTAATTCCTAACGTTATATGTATAATTTTCATATTTTCAGTCTCTTATTTACGTGAATTCATCAATAAAAACACGTATACATCTATAACTCGGCTGAAAAAGTGGCCTTTTCCTTTTTAATTTTCTATTTAAATAGTGTAACTAACTGCCCTCCGTAATCCTATACAGTTTTCTTGGTTCATTCCTAACGTTATATATATAATTTTCATATTTTCAGTCTCTTATTTACGTGAATTCATCAATAAAAACACGTATTCATCTATAACTCGGCTGAAAAAGTAGCCTTTTCCTTTTTAATTTTCTATTTAAATAGTGTAACTAACTGCACCCCGTAATCCTATACAGTTTTCTTGGTTAATTCCTAACGTTATATATATCATTTTCATATTTTCAGCCTCTTATTTACGTGAATTCATCAATAAAAACACGTATTCATCTATAGCACTGCTGAAAATTGGCCTTTTTCTTTTAAATTTTCTATTTAAATAGTGTAACTAATTGGCCTCCGTAATCCTATATAGTTTTCTTGGTTAATTCATAACACTATATATATAATTTTCATATTTTCAGTCTCTTATTTACGTGAATTCATCAATAAAAACACGTATTCATCTATAACTCGGCTGAAAAGTGGCCTTTTCCGTTTAAATTTTCTTTGTTAATAGTGTATTTAACCGCTACCCGTATTTATCTATAGTTTTTATAATAAATTTCTACCGCTAAAATATTGATTTCCACATAATTCATTTTCTCATAATTGTAATTTCCTAAAATTTTTAAAATTTCACAAATCTTCATTTATTTCGCTCTTTTTGCTTTATTAGGTCCGTCTAGTGTAGAAACTACCATCTGCACTCTTATTTGCTTTATAGAACATACAGAACTGGAAAAAAATTCACTATTATATTATTATATATTATATTAATTCACCTAAACCGAGGTATAGTGGTCAATCAATACAATCACATAAATTCATCTATAAATTCGCTAATAACTTTCCTAAAAATTAGTATTTTTCGATCAAATCTTCTTTAAATTGTGTAGTTATTTGCTCCCCACATTTCCTTATAGTTTTCTCAGTAAATTCGTAACGTTATATATTAATTTTTCATATTATCAATCTATTTCTTACTTAAATTCATCAATAAAAACACGTATTCATCTATAGCACGGCTGAAAATTGGCCTTTTCCTTTTAAATTTTCTATTTAAATAATGTAACTAATAGCCCCCCGTAATCCTATATAGTTTTCTTGGTTAATTCCTAACGTTATATATATATAATTTTCATATTTTCAGACTCTTATTTACGTGAATTCATCAATAAAAACACGTATTCATCTATAACTGGGCTGAAAAAGTGGCCTTATCCTTTTAAATTTTCTATTTAAATAGTGTAACTAGCTGCCCCCCGTAATCCTATATAGTTTTCTTGGTTAATTCCTAACGTTATATATATATATATATATATATATATATATATATATATAAATTTCATATTTTCAGTCTCTTATTTACGTGAATTCATCAATGAAAACACGTATTCATCTATAACTAGGCTGAAAAGTGGCCTTTTCCGTTTAAATTTTCTTTGTTAATAGTATACTTAACCGCCCCCCATATTTATCTATATTTTTTATAATAAATTTCTACCGCTAAAATATTGATTTCCACATAATTCGTTTTCCCATAATCGTAATTTCCTAAACTGTTTAAAATTTTTCAAATCTTTATTTCTCTAGCTCTTTTTGCTTTTATTAGGTCCGTCTAGTGTAAAAACTACCATCTGCACTCCTATTTGCTTTATAGAACATACAGAACTGGAAAAAAAATCACTATTAACCTAAACCGAGGTATAGTGCTCAATCAATACAATCACATAAATTCAACTATAAATTCGCTAATAACTTTTCTAAAAATTGGTATTTTTCGTTCAAATCTTCTTTAAGTTGTGAAGTTAATTGCTCCCCACATGTCCTTATAGTTTTCTTAGTAAATTCGTAACGTTATATATTTAATTTTCATATTTTCAGTCTATTTCTTACTTAAATTCATCAATAAAACACGTATTCATCTATAGCACTGCTGAAAATTGGCCTTTTCCTTTTAAATTTTCTATTTAAATAGTGTAACTAATTGGCTTTCGTAATTCTATATAGTTTTCTTGGTTAATTCCTAACGTTATATATATAATTTTCATATTTTCAGTCTCTTATTTACGTGAATTCATCAATAAAGCACGTATTCATCTATAACTCGGCTGAAAAGTGGCCTTTTCCGTTTAAATTTTCTTTGTTAATAGTGTATTTTACCGCCCCCCGTATTTATCTATAGTTTTTATAAAAAATTTCTACCGCTAAAATATTGATTTCCACATAATTCGTTTTCCCATAATCGGAATTTCCTAAAATTTTTAAAATTTCACAAATGTTCATTTATTTCGCTCTTTTTGCTTTTATTAGGTCCGTCTAGTGTAGAAACTACCACCTGCACTAGAAACTACCACCTGCACTCTTATTTGCTTTATAGAACATACAGAACTGGGAAAAAAACTCACTATTATATTATTATATATATTAATTCACATAAACCGAGGTATAGTGGTCAATCAATACAATCACATAAATTCATCTATAAATTCGCTAATAACTTTCCTAAAAATTGGTATTTTTCGTTCAAATCTTCTTTAAATTGTGTAGTTATTTTCTCCCAACATTTCCTTATAGTTTTCTCAGTAAATTCGTAACGTTATATATTTAATTTTCATATTTTCATTCTATTTCTTACTTAAATTCATCAATAAAAACACGTATTCATCTATAGCACGGCTGTAAATTGGCCTTTTCCTTTTAAATTTTCTATATAAATAGTGTAACTAATTGCCCCCCGTAATCCTATATAGTTTTCTTGGTTAATTCCTAACGTTATATATATAATTTTCATATTTTCAGTCTCTTATTTACGTGAATTCATCAATAAAAACACGTACTCATCTATAACTCGGCTGAAAAAGTGGCCTTTTTCTTTTTAATTTTCTATTTAAATAGTGTAATTAACTGCACCCCGTAATCCTATACAGTTTTCTTGGTTAATTCCTAACGTTATATATATAATTTTTATATTTTCAGTCTCTTATTTACGTGAATTCATCAATAAAAACACGTATTCATCTATAACTCGGCTGAAAAGTGGCCTTTTCCACTTTTCAGCCGAGTTATAGACGTTTAAATTTTCTTTGTTAATAGTGTATTTAACCGCCCTTCGTATTTATCTATAGTTTTTATAATAAATTTCTACCGCTAAAATATTGATTTCCACATAATTCGTTTTCCCATAATCGTAATTTCCTAAACTGTTTAAAATTTTTCAAATCTTTATTTCTCTAGCTCTTTTTGCTTTTATTAGGTCCGTCTAGTGTAAAAACTACCATCTGCACTCTTATTTGCTTTATAGAACATACAGAACTGGAAAAAAATCACTATTTACCTAAACTGAGGTATAGTGCTCAATCAATACAATCACATAAATTCAACTATAAATTCGCTAATAACTTTTCTAAAAATAGGTATTTTACGTTCAAATCTCCTTTAAGTTGTGAAGTTAATTGCTCCCCACATGTCCTTATAGTTTTCTCAGTAAATTCGTAACGTTATATATTTAATTTTCATATTTTCAGTCTATTTTTTTACTTAAATTCATCAATAAAACACGTATTCATCAATAGCACGGCTGAAAATCGGCCTTTTCCTTTTAATATTTCTATTTAAATAGTGTAACTAATTGCATTCCGTAATCCTATACAGTTTTCTTGGTTAATTCCTAACGTTATATGTATAATTTTCATATTTTCAGTCTCTTATTTACGTGAATTCATCAATAAAAACACGTATTCATCTATAACTAGGCTGAAAAGTGGCCTTTTCCGTTTAAATTTTCTTTGTTAATAGTATATTTAACCGCCCCCCGTATTTATCTATAGTTTTTATAATAAATTTCTACCGCTAAAATATTGATTTCCACATAATTCGTTTTCCCATAATCGTAATTTCCTAAACTGTTTAAAATTTTTCAAATCTTTATTTCTCTAGCTCTTTTTGCTTTTATTAGGTCCGTCTAGTGTAGAAACTACCATCTGCATTCTTATTTGCTTTATAGAACATACAGAACTGGAAAAAAATCACTATTTACCTAAACTGAGGCATAGTGCTCAATCAATACAATCACATAAATTCAACTATAAATTCGCTAATAACTTTTCTAAAAATTGGTATTTTTCGTTCAAATCTCCTTTAAGTTGTGAAGTTAATTGCTCCCCACATGTCCTTATAGTTTCCTCAGTAAATTCGTAACGTTATATATTTAATTTTCATATTTTCAGTCTATTTCTTACTTAAATTCATCAATAAAACACGTATTCATCTATAGCACGGCTGAAAATCGGCCTTTTCCTTTTAATATTTCTATTTAAATAGTGTAACTAATTGCATTCCGTAATCCTATACAGTTTTCTTGGTTAATTCCTAACGTTATATGTATAATTTTCATATTTTCAGTCTCTTATTTACGTGAATTCATCAATAAAAACACGTATACATCTATAACTCGGCTGAAAAAGTGGCCTTTTCCTTTTTAATTTTCTATTTAAATAGTGTAACTAACTGCCCTCCGTAATCCTATACAGTTTTCTTGGTTAATTCCTAACGTTATATGTATAATTTTCATATTTTCAGTCTCTTATTTACGTGAATTCATCAATAAAAACACGTATTCATCTATAACTCGGCTGAAAAAGTGGCCTTTTCCTTTTTAATTTTCTATTTAAATAGTGTAACTAACTGCACCCCGTAATCTTATACAGTTTTCTTGGTTAATTCCTAACGTTATATATATAATTTTCATATTTTCAGCCTCTTATTTACGTGAATTCATCAATAAAAACACGTATTCATCTATAGCACTGCCGAAAATTGGCCTTTTCCTTTTAAATTTTCTATTTAAATAGTGTAACTAATTGGCCCCCGTAATCCTATATAGTTTTCTTGGTTAATTCCTAACGCTATATATATATAATTTTCATATTTTCAGTCTCTTATTTACGTGAATTCATCAATAAAAACACGTATTCATCTATAACTCGGCTGAAAAGTGGCCTTTTCCGTTTAAATTTTCTTTGTTAATAGTGTATTTAACAGCCCCCCGTATTTATCTATAGTTTTTATAATAAATTTCTACCGCTAAAATATTGATTTCCACATAATTCGTTTTCCCATAATCGTAATTTCCTAAACTGTTTAAAATTTTTCAAATCATAATTTTTCTAGCTCTTTTTGCTTTTATTAGGTCCGTCTAGTGTAGAAACTACCATCTGCATTCTTATTTGCTTTATAGAACATACAGAACTGGAAAAAAATCACTATTTACCTAAACCGAGGTATAGTGGTCAATCAATACAATAACATAAATTCAACTATAAATTCGCTAATAACTTTTCTAAAAATTGGTATTTTTCGTTAAAATCTTGTTTAAGTTGTGAAGTTAATCGCTCCCCACATTTCCTTATAGTTTTCTCAGTAAATTCGTAACGTTATATATTTAATTTTCATATTTTCAGTCTATTTCTTACTTAAATTCATCAATAAAACACGTATTCATCTATAGCACGGCTGAAAATTGGCCTTTTCCTTTTAAATTTTCTATTTAAATAGTGTAACTAATTGCCCTCCGTAATCCTATATAGTTTTCTTGGATAATTCCTAACGTTATATGTATAATTTTTATATTTTCCGTCTCTTATTTACGTGAATTCATCAATAAAAACACGTATTCATCAATAACTCGGCTGAAAAAGTGGCCTTTTCCTTTTACATTTTCTATTTAAATAGTGTAACTAACTGCCCCCCGTAATCCTATACAGTTTTCTTGGTTAATTCCTAACGTTATATGTATAATTTTCATATTTTCAGTCTCTTATTTACGTGAATTCATCAATAAAAACACGTATTCATCTATAACTCGGCTGAAAAAGTGGCCTTTTCCTTTTTTATTTTCTATTTAAATAGTGTAATTAACTGCCCCCCGTAATTCTATACAGTTTTCTTGGTTAATTCCTAACGTTATATGTATAATTTTCATATTTTCAGTCTCTTATTTACGTGAATTCATCAATAAAAACACGTATTCATCTATAATTCGGCTGAAAAAGTGGCATTTTCCTTTTTAATTTTCTATTCAAATAGAGTAACTAACTGCACCCCGTAATCCTATACAGTTTTCTTGGTTAATTTCTAACGTTATATATATCATTTTCATATTTTCAATCTCTTATTTACGTGAATTCATCAATAAAAACACGTATTCATCTATAGCACGGCTGAAAATTGGCCTTTTCCTTTTAAATTTTCTATTTAAATAGTGTAACTAATTGCCCTCCGTAATCCTATATAGTTTTCTTGGATAATTCCTAACGTTATATGTATAATTTTTATATTTTCCGTCTCTTATTTACGTGAATTCATCAATAAAAACACGTATTCATCTATAACTCGGCGGAAAAAGTGGCCTTTTCCTTTTACATTTTCTATTTAAATAGTATAACTAACTGCCCCCCGTAATCCTATACAGTTTTCTTGGTTAACTCCTAACGTTATATGTATAATTTTCATATTTTCAGTCTCTTATTTACGTGAATTCATCAATAAAAACACGTATTCATCTATAACTCGGCTGAAAAAGTGGCCTTTTCCTTTTTTATTTTCTATTTAAATAGTGTAATTAACTGCCCCCCGTAATTCTATACAGTTTTCTTGGTTAATTCCTAACGTTATATGTATAATTTTCATATTTTCAGTCTCTTATTTACGTGAATTCATCAATAAAAACACGTATTCATCTATAATTCGGCTGAAAAAGTGGCCTTTTCCTTTTTAATTTTCTATTCAAATAGAGTAACTAACTGCACCCCGTAATCCTATAGTGTTTTCTTGGTTAATTCCTAACGTTATATATATCATTTTCATATTTTCAGCCTCTTATTTACGTGAATTCATCAATAAAAACACGTATTCATCTATAGCACTGCTGAAAATTGGCCTTTTTCTTTTAAATTTTCTATTTATATAGTGTAACTAATTGGCCCCCGTAATCCTATATAGTTTTCTTGGTTAATTCCTAACGTTATATATATAATTTTCATATTTTCAGTCTCTTATTTACGTGAATTCATCAATAAAAACACGTATTCATCTATAACTCGGCTGAAAAGTGGCCTTTTCCGTTTAAATTTTCTTTGTTAATAGTGTATTTAACCGCCCCCCGTATATATCTATAGTTTTTATAATAAATTTCTACCGCTAAAATATTGATTTCCACGTAATTCGTTTTCCCATAATCGTAATTTCCTAAAATTTTTAAAATTTCACAAATCTTCATTTATTTCGCTCTTTTTGCTTTTATTAGGTCCGTCTAGTGCAGAAACTACCATCTGCACTCTTATTTGCTTTATAGAACATACAGAACTGGAAAAAAAATCAGTATTATATTATTATATATATTAATTCACCTAAACCGAAGTATAGTGGTCAATCAATACAATCACATAAATTCATCTAAAAATTCGCTAATAACTTTCCTAAAAATTAGTATTTTTCGTTCAAATCTTCTTTAAATTGTGTAGTTATTTGCTCCCCACATGTCCTTACAATTTTCTCAGTAAATTCGTAACATTATATTTTTAATTTTCATATTTTCTGTCTATTTCTTACTTAAATTCATCAATAAAATACGTACTCATCTATAGCACGGCTGAAAATTGGCCTTTTCCTTTGAAATTTTCTATTTAAATAGTGTAACTAATTGCCCTTCTTAATCCTTTATAGTTTCCTTCGTTAATTCCTAACGTTATATGTATAATTTTCATATTTTCAGTCTCTTATTTACGTGAATTCATCAATAAAAACACGGATTCATCTATAACTCGGCTGAAAAAGTGGCCTTTTCCTTTTTAATTTTCTATTTAAATAGTGTAACTAACTGCCCCCCCGTAATCCTATACAGTTTTCTTGGTTATTTCCTAAAGTTATATGTATAATTTTCATATTTTCAGTCTCTTATTTACGTTAATTCATCAATAAAAACACGTATTCATCTATAACTTGGCTGAAAAAGTGGCATTTTCCTTTTTATTTTCTATTTAAATAGTGTACCTAACCGAACCCCGTAATCCTATACAGTTTTCTTGGTAAATTCCTAACGTTATATATATTATTTTCATATTTTCAGTCTCTTATTTACGTGAATTCATCAATAAAAACACGTATTCATCTATAGCTCTGCTGACAATTGGCCTTTTGCTTTTAAATTTTCTATTTAAATAGTGTAACTAACTGGCCCCCGTAATCCTATATAGTTTTCTTGGTTAATTCCTAACGTTATATATATAATTTTCATATTTTCAATCTCTTATTTACGTGAATTCATCAATAAAAACACGTATTCATCTATAACTCGGCTGAAAAGTGGCCTTTTCCGTTTAAATTTTCTTTGATAATAGTGTATTTAACCGCCCTCCGTATTTATCTATAGTTTTTATAATAAATTTCTACCGCTAAAATATTGATTTCCACATAATTCGTTTTCCCATAATCGTAATTTCCTAAACTGTTTAAAACTTTTCAAATCTTTATTTCTCTAGCTCTTTTTGCTTTTATTAGGTCCGTCTAGTGTAAATACTACCATCTGCACTCTTATTTGCTTTATAGAACATACAGAACTGGAAAAAAATCACTATTTACCTAAACCGAGGTCTAGTGCTCAATCAATACAATCACATAAATTCAACTATAAATTCGCTAATAACTTTTCTAAAAATTGGTATTTTTCGTTCAAATCTTCTTTAAATTGTGTAGTTATTTGCTTCCCACATTTCCTTATAGTTTTCTCAGTAAATTCGTAACGTTATATATTTAATTTTCATATTTTCAGTCTCTTATTTACGTGAATTCATCAATAAAAACACGTATTCATCTATAACTCGGCTTAAAAGTGGCCTTTTCCGTTTAAATTTTCTTTGTTAATAGTGTATTTAACCGCCCCCCGTATTTATCTATAGTTTTTATAATAAATTTCTACCGCTAAAATATTGATTTCCACATAATTGGTTTTCCTATAATCGTAATTTCCTAAACAGTTTAAAATTTTTCAAATCCTTATTTCTCTAGCTCTTTTTGCTTTTATTAGGTCCGTCTAGTGTAAAAACTACCATCTGCACTCTTATTTGCTTTACAGAACATACAGAACTGGAAAAAAATCACTATTTACCTAAACCGAGGTATAGTGGTCAATCAATACAATCACAAAAATTCAACTATAAATTCGCTAATAACTTTTCTAAAAATTGGTATTTTTCGTTCAAATCTTGTTTAAGTTGTGCTGTTAATTGCTCCCCACAAGTCCTTATAGTTTTCTCAGTAAATTCGTAACGTGATATATTTAATTTTCATATTTTCAGTCTATTTCTTACTTAAATTCATCAATAAAACACGTATTCATCTATAGCACGGCTGAAAATTGGCCTTTTCCTTTTAAATTTTCTATTTAAATAGTGTAATTAAGTGCCCCCCGTAATCCTATACAGTTTTCTTGGTAAATTACTAACGTTATATATATTATTTTCATATTTTCAGTCTCTTATTTACGTGAATTCATCAATAAAACACGTATTCATCTATAACTCGGCTGAAAAGTGGCCTTTTCTGTTTAAATTTTCTTTGTTAATAGTGTATTTAACCGTTCTCCGTATTTATCTATAGTTTTTATAATAAATTTCTACCGCTAAAATATTGATTTCCACATAATTCGTTTTCCCATAATCGTAATTTCCTAAACTGTTTAAAATTTTTCAAATCTTTATTTCTCTAGCTCTTTTTGCTTTTATTAGGTCCATTTAGTGTAAAAACTACCATCTGCACTGTTATTTGCTTTATAGGACATACAGAACTGGAAAAAGAACTCACTATTATATTATTATATATATTAATTCACCTAAACCGAGGTATAGTGGTCAATCAATACAATCACATTTAATTCAACTATAAATTCGCTAATAACTTTTCTAAAAATTGGTATTTTTCGTTCAAATCTTGTTTAAGTTGTGAAGTTAATCGCTCCCCACATTTCCTTATAGTTTTCTCAGTAAATTCGTAACGTTATATATTTAATTTTCATATTTTCAGTCTATTTCTTACTTAAATTCATCAATAAAACACGTATTCATCTATAGCACGGCTGAAAATTGGCCTTTTCCTTTTAAATTTTCTATTTAAATAGTGTAACTAATTGCCCCCCGTAATCCTATATAGTTTTCTTGGTTAATTCCTAACGTTATATATATATATATATATATATATATATATATATATATATATATATATATATATATATATATATGTATATATATATATATATATATATATATATATATATATATATATATATATAAATTTCATATTTTCAGTCTCTTATTTACGTGAATTCATCAATAAAAACACGTATTCATCTATAACTCGGCTGAAAAGTGGCCTTTTCCGTTTAAATTTTCTTTGTTAATAGTGTATTTAACCGCCCCCCGTATTTATCTATAGTTTTTATAACAAATTTCTACCGCTAAAATATTGATTTCCACATAATTCGTTTTCCCATAATCGTAATTTCCTAAACTGTTTAAAATTTTTCAAATATTTATTTCTCTAGCTCTTTTTGCTTTTATTAGGTCCGTCTAGTGTAAAAACTACCATCTGCACTCTTATTTGCTTTATGGAACATGCAGAACTGGAAAAAAATTACTATTGACCTAAACCGAGGTATAGTGGTCAATCAATACAATCACATAAATTCAACTATAAATTCGCTAATAACTTTTCTAAAAATTGGTATTTTTCGTTCAAATCTTCTTTTAGTTGTGAAGTTAATTGATCCCCACATGTCCTTATAGTTTTCTCAGTAAATTCGTAACGTTATATATTTAATTTTCATATTTTCAGTCTATTTCTTACTTAAATTCATCAATGAAACACGTATTCATCTATAGCACGGCTGAAAATCGGCCTTTTCCTTTTAATATTTCTATTTAAATAGTGTAACTAATTGCATTCCGTAATCCTATACAGTTTTCTTGGTTAATTCCTAACGTTATATGTATAATTTTCATATTTTCAGTCTCTTATTTACGTGAATTCATCAATAAGAACACGTATACATCTATAACTCGGCTGAAAAAGTGGCCTTTTCCTTTTTAATTTTCTATTTAAATAGTGTACCTAACTGCCCTCCGTAATCCTATACAGTTTTCTTGGTTAATTCCTAACGTTATATGTATAATTTTCATATTTTCAGTCTCTTTTTTACGTGAATTCATCATTAAAAACACGTATTCATCTATAACTCGGCTGAAAAAGTGGCCTTTTCCTTTTTAATTTTCTATTTAAATAGTGTAACTAACTGCACCCCGTAATCCTATACAGTTTTCTTGGTTAATTCCTAACGTTATATATATAATTTTCATATTTTCAGTCTCTTATTTACGTGAATTCATCAATAAAAACACGTATTCATCTATAACTCGGCTGAAAAGTGGCCTTTTCCGTTTAAATTTTCTTTGTTAATAGTGTATTTTACCGCCCCACGTATTTATCTATAGTTTTTATAAAAAATTTCTACCGCTAAAATATTGATTTCCACATAATTCGTTTTCCCATAATCGTAATTTCCTAAAATTTTTAAAATTTCACAAATGTTCATTTATTTCGCTCTTTTTGCTTTTATTAGGTCCGTCTAGTGTAGAAACTAACATCTGCACTCTTATTTGCTTTATAGAACATACAGAACTGGAAAAAGAACTCACTATTATATTATTATATATATTAATTCACCTAAACCGAGGTATAGTGGTCAATCAATACATTCACATTTAATTCAACTATAAATTCGCTAATAACTTTTCTAAAAATTGGTATTTTTCGTTCAAATCTTGTTTAAGTTGTGAAGTTAATCGCTCCCCACATTTCCTTATAGTTTTCTCAGTAAATTCGTAACGTTATATATTTAATTTTCATATTTTCAGTCTATTTCTTACCTAAATTCATCAATAAAACATGTATTCATCTATAGCACGGCTGAAAATTGGCCTTTTCCTTTTAAATTTTCTATTTAAATAGTGTAACTAATTGCCCCCCGTAATCCTATATAGTTTTCTTGGTTAATTCCTAACGTTATATATATAATTTTCATATTTTCAGTCTCTTATTTACGTGAATTCATCAATAAAAACACGTACTCATCTATAACTCGGCTGAAAAAGTGGCCTATTTCTTTTTAATTTTCTATTTAAATAGTGTAACTAACTACACCCCGTAATCCTATACAGTTTTCTTGGTTAATTCCTAACGTTATATATATAATTTTTATATTTTCAGTCTCTTATTTACGTGAATTCATCAATAAAAACACGTATTCATCTATAGCACTGCTGAAAATTGGCCTTTTCTTTTTAAATTTTCTATTTAAATATTGTAACTAATTGGCCCCCGTAATCCTATATAGTTTTCTTGGTTAACTCCTAACGTTATATATATATTTTCATATTTTCAGTCTCTCATTTACGTGAATTCATCAATAAAAACACGTATTCATCTATAACTCGGCTGAAAAGTGGCCTTTTCCGTTTAAATTTTCTTTGTTAATAGTGTATTTAACCGCCCCCCGTATTTATCTATAGTTTTTATAACAAATTTCTACCGCTAAAATATTGATTTCCACATAATTCGTTTTCCCATAATCGTAATTTCCTAAACTGTTTAAAATTTTTCAAATATTTATTTCTCTAGCTCTTTTTGCTTTTATTAGGTCCGTCTAGTGTAAAAACTACCATCTGCACTCTTATTTGCTTTATGGAACATGCAGAACTGGAAAAAAATTACTATTGACCTAAACCGAGGTATAGTGGTCAATCAATACAATCACATAAATTCAACTATAAATTCGCTAATAACTTTTCTAAAAATTGGTATTTTTCGTTCAAATCTTCTTTTAGTTGTGAAGTTAATTGATCCCCACATGTCCTTATAGTTTTCTCAGTAAATTCGTAACGTTATATATTTAATTTTCATATTTTCAGTCTATTTCTTACTTAAATTCATCAATGAAACACGTATTCATCTATAGCACGGCTGAAAATCGGCCTTTTCCTTTTAATATTTCTATTTAAATAGTGTAACTAATTGCATTCCGTAATCCTATACAGTTTTCTTGGTTAATTCCTAACGTTATATGTATAATTTTCATATTTTCAGTCTCTTATTTACGTGAATTCATCAATAAGAACACGTATACATCTATAACTCGGCTGAAAAAGTGGCCTTTTCCTTTTTATTTTTTCTATTTAAATAGTGTACCTAACTGCCCTCCGTAATCCTATACAGTTTTCTTGGTTAATTCCTAACGTTATATGTATAATTTTCATATTTTCAGTCTCTTTTTTACGTGAATTCATCATTAAAAACACGTATTCATCTATAACTCGGCTGAAAAAGTGGCCTTTTCCTTTTTAATTTTCTATTTAAATAGTGTAACTAACTGCACCCCGTAATCCTATACAGTTTTCTTGGTTAATTCCTAACGTTATATATATAATTTTCATATTTTTAGTCTCTTATTTACGTGAATTCATCAATAAAAACACGTATTCATCTATAACTCGGCTGAAAAGTGGCCTTTTCCGTTTAAATTTTCTTTGTTAATAGTGTATTTTACCGCCCCCCGTATTAATCTATAGTTTTTATAAAAAATTTCTACCGCTAAAATATTGATTTCCACATAATTCGTTTTCCCATAATCGTAATTTCCTAAAATTTTTAAAATTTCACAAATGTTCATTTATTTCGCTCTTTTTGCTTTTATTAGGTCCGTCTAGTGTAGAAACTAACATCTGCACTCTTATTTGCTTTATAGAACATACAGAACTGGAAAAAGAACTCACTATTATATTATTATATATATTAATTCACCTAAACCGAGGTATAGTGGTCAATCAATACATTCACATTTAATTCAACTATAAATTCGCTAATAACTTTTCTAAAAATTGGTATTTTTCGTTCAAATCTTGTTTAAGTTGTGAAGTTAATCGCTCCCCACATTTCCTTATAGTTTTCTCAGTAAATTCGTAACGTTATATATTTAATTTTCATATTTTCAGTCTATTTCTTACTTAAATTCATCAATAAAACATGTATTCATCTATAGCACGGCTGAAAATTGGCCTTTTCCTTTTAAATTTTCTATTTAAATAGTGTAACTAATTGCCCCCCGTAATCCTATATAGTTTTCTTGGTTAATTCCTAACGTTATATATATAATTTTCATATTTTCAGTCTCTTATTTACGTGAATTCATCAATAAAAACACGTACTCATCTATAACTCGGCTGAAAAAGTGGCCTATTTCTTTTTAATTTTCTATTAAAATAGTGTAACTAACTACACCCCGTAATCCTATACAGTTTTCTTGGTTAATTCCTAACGTTATATATATAATTTTTATATTTTCAGTCTCTTATTTACGTGAATTCATCAATAAAAACACGTATTCATCTATAGCACTGCTGAAAATTGGCCTTTTCTTTTTAAATTTTCTATTTAAATATTGTAACTAATTGGCCCCCGTAATCCTATATAGTTTTCTTGGTTAACTCCTAACGTTATATATATATTTTCATATTTTCAGTCTCTCATTTACGTGAATTCATCAATAAAAACACGTATTCATCTATAACTCGGCTGAAAAGTGGCCTTTTCCGTTTAAATTTTCTGTGTTAATAGTGTATTTACCCGCCCCCCGTATTTATCTATAATATAAAATATTGATTTATTAGGTCCGTCTAGTGGAGAAACTACCATCTGCACTCTTATTTGCTTTATAGAACATACAGAACTGGAAAAAAAATTCACTATTTACCTAAACCGAGGTATAGTGCTCAATCAATACAATCACATAAATTCATCTATAAATTCGCTAATAACTTTCCTAAAAATTGGTATTTTTCGTTCAAATCTTCTTTAAATTGTGTAGTTATTTGCTTCCCACATTTCCTTATAGTTTTCTCAGTAAATTCGTAACGTTATATATTTAATTTTCATATTTTCAGTCTCTTATTTACGTGAATTCATCAATAAAAAAACGTATTCATCTATAACTCGGCTGAAAAGTGGCCTTTTCCGTTTAAATTTTCTTTGTTTATAGTGTATTTAACCGCCCCTCGTATTTATCTATAGTTTTTATAACAAATTTCTACCGCTAAAATATTGATTTCCACATAATTCGTTTTCCCATAATCGTAATTTTCTAAACTGTTTAAAATTTTTCAAATATTTATTTCTCTAGCTCTTTTTGCTTTTATTAGGTCCGTCTAGTGTAAAAACTACCATCTGCACTCTTATTTGCTTTATAGAACATACAGAACTGGAAAAAATCACTATTTACCTAAACCGAGGTATAGTGGTCAATCAATACAATCACATAAATTCAACTATAAATTCGCTAATAACTTTTCTAAAAATTGGTATTTTTCGTTCAAATCTTGTTTAAGTTGTGAAGTTAATCGCTCCCCACATTTCCTTATAGTTTTCTCACTAAATTCGTAACGTTATATATTTAATTTTCATATTTTCAGTCTATTTCTTACTTAAATTCATCAATAAAACACGTATTCATCTATAGCACGGCTGAAAGTTGGCCTTTTCCTTTTAAATTTTCTATTTAAATAGTGTAACTAATTGCCCTCCGTAATCCTATACAGTTTTCTTGGTTAATTCCTAACGTTACATGTATAATTTTCATATTTTCAGTCTCTTATTTACGTGAATTCATCAATAAAAACACGTATTCATCTATAACTCGGCAGAAAAAGTGGCTTTTTCCTTTTTAATTTTCTATTCAAATAGTGTAACTAACTGCACCCCGTAATCCTATATAGTTTTCTTGGTTAATTCCTAACGTTATATATATAATTTTCATATTTTCAGCCTCTTATTTACGTGAATTCATCAATAAAACACGTATTCATCTATAGCACTGCTGAAAATTGGCCTTTTTCTTTTAAATTTTCTATTTAAATAGTGTAACTAATTGGCCCACGTAATCCTATATAGTTTTCTTGGATAATTCCTAACGTTATATGTATAATTTTTATATTATCCGTCTCTTATTTACGTGAATTCATCAATAAAAACACGTATTCATCTATAACTCGGCTGAAAAAGTGGCCTTTTCCTTTAAAATTTTCTATTTAAATAGTGTAACTAACGGCCCCCCGTAATCCTATACAGTTTTTTTGGTTAATTCCTAACGTTACATGTATAATTTTCATATTTTCAGTCTCTTATTTACGTGAATTCATCAATAAAAACACGTATTCATCTATAACTCGGCTGAAAAAGTGGCCTTTTCCTTTTTAATTTTCTATTCAAATAGTGTAAGTAACTGCACCCCGTAATCCTATATAGTTTTCTTGGTTAATTCCTAACGTTATATATATAATTTTCATATTTTCAGCATCTTATTTACGTGAATTCATCAATAAAAACACGTATTCATCTATAGCACTGCTGAAAATTGGCCTTTTTCTTTTAAATTTTCTATTTAAATAGTGTAACTTATTGGCCCTCGTAATCCTATATAGTTTTCTTGGTTAATTCCTAACGTTATATATATAATTTTCATATTTTCAGTCTCTTATTTACGTGAATTCATCAATAAAAACACGTATTCATCTATAACTCGGCTGAAAAGTGGCCTTTTCCGTTTAAATTTTCTTTGTTAATAGTGTATTTAACCGCCCCCCGTATTTATTTATAGTTTTTATAACAAATTTCTACCGCTAAAATATTGATTTCCACATAATTCGTTTTCCCATAATCGTAATTTCCTAAACTGTTTAAAATTTTTCAAATCTTTATTTCTCTAGCTCTTTTTGCTTTTATTAGGTCCGTCTAGTGTAAAATCTACCATCTGCACTCTTATTTGCTTTATAGAACATACAGAACTGGAAAAAAAAACACTATTTACCTAAACCGAGGTATAGTGCTCAATCAATACAATCACATAAATTCAACTATAAATTCGCTAATAAATTTTCTAAAAATTGGTATTTTTCGTTCAAATCTTCTTTTAGTTGTGAAGTTAATTGATCCCCACATGTCCTTATAGTTTTCTCAGTAAATTCGTAACGTTATATATTTAATTTTCATATTTTCAGTCTATTTCTTACTTAAATTCATCAATGAAACACGTATTCATCTATAGCACGGCTGAAAATCGGCCTTCTCCTTTTAATATTTCTATTTAAATAGTGTAACTAATTGCATTCCGTAATCCTATACAGTTTTCTTGGTTAATTCCTAACGTTATATGTATAATTTTCATATTTTCAGTCTCTTATTTACGTGAATTCATCAATAAAAACACGTATACATCTATAACTCGGCTGAAAAAGTGGCCTTTTCCTTTTTAATTTTCTATTTAAATAGTGTAACTAACTGCCCTCCGTAATCCTATACAGTTTTCTTGGTTAATTCCTAACGTTATATGTATAATTTTCATATTTTCAGTCTCTTATTTACGTGAATTCATCATTAAAAACACGTATTCATCTATAACTCGGCTGAAAAAGTGGCCTTTTCCTTTTTAATTTTCTATTTAAATAGTGTAACTAACTGCACCCCGTAATCCTATACAGTTTTCTTGGTTAATTCCTAACGTTATATATATAATTTTCATATTTTCAGTCTCTTATTTACGTGAATTCATCAATAAAAACACGTATTCATCTATAACTCGGCTGAAAAGTGGCCTTTTCCGTTTAAATTTTCTTTGTTAATAGTGTATTTTACCGCCCCCCGTATTTATCTATAGTTTTTATAAAAAATTTCTACCGCTAAAATATTGATTTCCACATAATTCGTTTTCCCATAATCGTAATTTCCTAAAATTTTTAAAATTTCACAAATGTTCATTTATTTCGCTCTTTTTGCTTTTATTAGGTCCGTCTAGTGTAGAAACTAACATCTGCACTCTTATTTGCTTTATAGAACATACAGAACTGGAAAAAAACTCACTATTATATTATTATATATATTAATTCACCTAAACCGAGGTATAGTGGTCAATCAATACAATCACATTTAATTCAACTATAAATTCGCTAATAACTTTTCTAAAAATTGGTATTTTTCGTTCAAATCTTGTTTAAGTTGTGAAGTTAATCGCTCCCCACATTTCCTTATAGTTTTCTCAGTAAATTCGTAACGTTATATATTTAATTTTCATATTTTCAGTCTATTTCTTACTTAAATTCATCAATAAAACACGTATTCATCTATAGCACGGCTGAAAATTGGCCTTTTCCTTTTAAATTTTCTATTTAAATAGTGTAACTAATTGCCCCCCGTAATCCTATATAGTTTTCTTGGTTAATTCCTAACGTTATATATATATATATATATATATATATATATATATATATATATATATATATATATATATATATATATATATATATATATATATATATATATATATATATATATATATATATATATATATATATATATATAAATTTCATATTTTCAGTCTCTTATTTACGTGAATTCATCAATAAAAACACGTATTCATCTATAACTCGGCTGAAAAGTGGCCTTTTCCGTTTAAATTTTCTTTGTTAATAGTGTATTTAACCGCCCCCCGTATTTATCTATAGTTTTTATAACAAATTTCTACCGCTAAAATATTGATTTCCACATAATTCGTTTTCCCATAATCGTAATTTCCTAAACTGTTTAAAATTTTTCAAATATTTATTTCTCTAGCTCTTTTTGCTTTTATTAGGTCCGTCTAGTGTAAAAACTACCATCTGCACTCTTATTTGCTTTATAGAACATGCAGAACTGGAAAAAAATTACTATTGACCTAAACCGAGGTATAGTGGTCAATCAATACAATCACATAAATTCAACTATAAATTCGCTAATAACTTTTCTAAAAATTGGTATTTTTCGTTCAAATCTTCTTTTAGTTGTGAAGTTAATTGATCCCCACATGTCCTTATAGTTTTCTCAGTAAATTCGTAACGTTATATATTTAATTTTCATATTTTCAGTCTATTTCTTACTTAAATTCATCAATGAAACACGTATTCATCTATAGCACGGCTGAAAATCGGCCTTTTCCTTTTAATATTTCTATTTAAATAGTGTAACTAATTGCATTCCGTAATCCTATACAGTTTTCTTGGTTAATTCCTAACGTTATATGTATAATTTTCATATTTTCAGTCTCTTATTTACGTGAATTCATCAATAAGAACACGTATACATCTATAACTCGGCTGAAAAAGTGGCCTTTTCCTTTTTAATTTTCTATTTAAATAGTGTACCTAACTGCCCTCCGTAATCCTATACAGTTTTCTTGGTTAATTCCTAACGTTATATGTATAATTTTCATATTTTCAGTCTCTTTTTTACGTGAATTCATCATTAAAAACACGTATTCATCTATAACTCGGCTGAAAAAGTGGCCTTTTCCTTTTTAATTTTCTATTTAAATAGTGTAACTAACTGCACCCCGTAATCCTATACAGTTTTCTTGGTTAATTCCTAACGTTATATATATAATTTTCATATTTTCAGTCTCTTATTTACGTGAATTCATCAATAAAAACACGTATTCATCTATAACTCGGCTGAAAAGTGGCCTTTTCCGTTTAAATTTTCTTTGTTAATAGTGTATTTTACCGCCCCCCGTATTTATCTATAGTTTTTATAAAAAATTTCTACCGCTAAAATATTGATTTCCACATAATTCGTTTTCCCATAATCGTAATTTCCTAAAATTTTTAAAATTTCACAAATGTTCATTTATTTCGCTCTTTTTGCTTTTATTAGGTCCGTCTAGTGTAGAAACTAACATCTGCACTCTTATTTGCTTTATAGAACATACAGAACTGGAAAAAGAACTCACTATTATATTATTATATATATTAATTCACCTAAACCGAGGTATAGTGGTCAATCAATACAATCACATTTAATTCAACTATAAATTCGCTAATAACTTTTCTAAAAATTGGTATTTTTCGTTCAAATCTTGTTTAAGTTGTGAAGTTAATCGCTCCCCACATTTCCTTATAGTTTTCTCAGTAAATTCGTAACGTTATATATTTAATTTTCATATTTTCAGTCTATTTCTTACTTAAATTCATCAATAAAACACGTATTCATCTATAGCACGGCTGAAAATTGGCCTTTTCCTTTTAAATTTTCTATTTAAATAGTGTAACTAATTGCCCCCCGTAATCCTATATAGTTTTCTCGGTTAATTCCTAACGTTATATATATATATATATATATATATATATATATATATATATATATATATATATATATATATATATATATATATATATATATATATATATATATATATATATATATATATATATAAATTTCATATTTTCAGTCTCTTATTTACGTGAATTCATCAATAAAAACACGTATTTATCTATAACTCGGCTGAAAAGTGGCCTTTTCCGTTTAAATTTTCTTTGTTAATAGTGTATTTAACCGCCCCCCGTATTTATCTATAGTTTTTATAACAAATTTCTACCGCTAAAATATTGATTTCCACATAATTCGTTTTCCCATAATCGTAATTTCCTAAACTGTTTAAAATTTTTCAAATATTTATTTCTCTAGCTCTTTTTGCTTTTATTAGGTCCGTCTAGTGTAAAAACTACCATCTGCACTCTTATTTGCTTTATAGAACATGCAGAACTGGAAAAAAATTACTATTGACCTAAACCGAGGTATAGTGGTCAATCAATACAATCACATAAATTCAACTATAAATTCGCTAATAACTTTTCTAAAAATTGGTATTTTTCGTTCAAATCTTCTTTTAGTTGTGAAGTTAATTGATCCCCACATGTCCTTATAGTTTTCTCAGTAAATTCGTAACGTTATATATTTAATTTTCATATTTTCAGTCTATTTCTTACTTAAATTCATCAATGAAACACGTATTCATCTATAGCACGGCTGAAAATCGGCCTTTTCCTTTTAATATTTCTATTTAAATAGTGTAACTAATTGCATTCCGTAATCCTATACAGTTTTCTTGGTTAATTCCTAACGTTATATGTATAATTTTCATATTTTCAGTCTCTTATTTACGTGAATTCATCAATAAGAACACGTATACATCTATAACTCGGCTGAAAAAGTGGCCTTTTCCTTTTTAATTTTCTATTTAAATAGTGTACCTAACTGCCCTCCGTAATCCTATACAGTTTTCTTGGTTAATTCCTAACGTTATATGTATAATTTTCATATTTTCAGTCTCTTTTTTACGTGAATTCATCATTAAAAACACGTATTCATCTATAACTCGGCCGAAAAAGTGGCCTTTTCCTTTTTAATTTTCTATTTAAATAGTGTAACTAACTGCACCCCGTAATCCTATACAGTTTTCTTGGTTAATTCCTAACGTTATATATATAATTTTCATATTTTCAGTCTCTTATTTACGTGAATTCATCAATAAAAACACGTATTCATCTATAACTCGGCTGAAAAGTGGCCTTTTCCGTTTAAATTTTCTTTGTTAATAGTGTATTTTACCGCCCCCCGTATTTATCTATAGTTTTTATAAAAAATTTCTACCGCTAAAATATTGATTTCCACATAATTCGTTTTCCCATAATCGTAATTTCCTAAAATTTTTAAAATTTCACAAATGTTCATTTATTTCGCTCTTTTTGCTTTTATTAGGTCCGTCTAGTGTAGAAACTAACATCTGCACTCTTATTTGCTTTATAGAACATACAGAACTGGAAAAAGAACTCACTATTATATTATTATATATATTAATTCACCTAAACCGAGGTATAGTGGTCAATCAATACATTCACATTTAATTCAACTATAAATTCGCTAATAACTTTTCTAAAAATTGGTATTTTTCGTTCAAATCTTGTTTAAGTTGTGAAGTTAATCGCTCCCCACATTTCCTTATAGTTTTCTCAGTAAATTCGTAACGTTATATATTTAATTTTCATATTTTCAGTCTATTTCTTACTTAAATTCATCAATAAAACATGTATTCATCTATAGCACGGCTGAAAATTGGCCTTTTCCTTTTAAATTTTCTATTTAAATAGTGTAACTAATTGCCCCCCGTAATCCTATATAGTTTTCTTGGTTAATTCCTAACGTTATATATATAATTTTCATATTTTCAGTCTCTTATTTACGTGAATTCATCAATAAAAACACGTACTCATCTATAACTCGGCTGAAAAAGTGGCCTATTTCTTTTTAATTTTCTATTTAAATAGTGTAACTAACTACACCCCGTAATCCTATACAGTTTTCTTGGTTAATTCCTAACGTTATATATATAATTTTTATATTTTCAGTCTCTTATTTACGTGAATTCATCAATAAAAACACGTATTCATCTATAGCACTGCTGAAAATTGGCCTTTTCTTTTTAAATTTTCTATTTAAATATTGTAACTAATTGGCCCCCGTAATCCTATATAGTTTTCTTGGTTAACTCCTAACGTTATATATATATTTTCATATTTTCAGTCTCTCATTTACGTGAATTCATCAATAAAAACACGTATTCATCTATAACTCGGCTGAAAAGTGGCCTTTTCCGTTTAAATTTTCTGTGTTAATAGTGTATTTACCCGCCCCCCGTATTTATCTATAATATAAAATATTGATTTATTAGGTCCGTCTAGTGGAGAAACTACCATCTGCACTCTTATTTGCTTTATAGAACATACAGAACTGGAAAAAAAATTCACTATTTACCTAAACCGAGGTATAGTGCTCAATCAATACAATCACATAAATTCATCTATAAATTCGCTAATAACTTTCCTAAAAATTGGTATTTTTCGTTCAAATCTTCTTTAAATTGTGTAGTTATTTGCTTCCCACATTTCCTTATAGTTTTCTCAGTAAATTCGTAACGTTATATATTTAATTTTCATATTTTCAGTCTCTTATTTACGTGAATTCATCAATAAAAACACGTATTCATCTATAACTCGGCTGAAAAGTGGCCTTTTCCGTTTAAATTTTCTTTGTTTATAGTGTATTTAACCGCCCCTCGTATTTATCTATAGTTTTTATAACAAATTTCTACCGCTAAAATATTGATTTCCACATAATTCGTTTTCCCATAATCGTAATTTTCTAAACTGTTTAAAATTTTTCAAATATTTATTTCTCTAGCTCTTTTTGCTTTTATTGGGTCCGTCTAGTGTAAAAACTACCATCTGCACTCTTATTTGCTTTATAGAACATACAGAACTGGAAAAAATCACTATTTACCTAAACCGAGGTATAGTGGTCAATCAATACAATCACATAAATTCAACTATAAATTCGCTAATAACTTTTCTAAAAATTGGTATTTTTCGTTCAAATCTTGTTTAAGTTGTGAAGTTAATCGCTCCCCACATTTCCTTATAGTTTTCTCACTAAATTCGTAACGTTATATATTTAATTTTCATATTTTCAGTCTATTTCTTACTTAAATTCATCAATAAAACACGTATTCATCTATAGCACGGCTGAAAGTTGGCCTTTTCCTTTTAAATTTTCTATTTAAATAGTGTTACTAATTGCCCTCCGTAATCCTATACAGTTTTCTTGGTTAATTCCTAACGTTACATGTATAATTTTTATATTTTCAGTCTCTTATTTACGTGAATTCATCAATAAAAACACGTATTCATCTATAACTCGGCTGAAAAAGTGGCCTTTTCCTTTTTAATTTTCTATTCAAATAGTGTAACTAACTGCACCCCGTAATCCTATATAGTTTTCTTGGTTAATTCCTAACGTTATATATATAATTTTCATATTTTCAGCCTCTTATTTACGTGAATTCATCAATAAAACACGTATTCATCTATAGCACTGCTGAAAATTGGCCTTTTTCTTTTAAATTTTCTATTTAAATAGTGTAACTAATTGGCCCTCGTAATCCTATATAGTTTTCTTGGATAATTCCTAACGTTATATGTATAATTTTTATATTATCCGTCTCTTATTTACGTGAATTCATCAATAAAAACACGTATTCATCTATAACTCGGCTGAAAAAGTGGCCTTTTCCTTTTAAATTTTCTATTTAAATAGTGTAACTAACGGCCATCCGTAATCCTATACAGTTTTTTTGGTTAATTCCTAACGTTACATGTATAATTTTCATATTTTCAGTCTCTTATTTACGTGAATTCATCAATAAAAACACGTATTCATCTATAACTCGGCTGAAAAAGTGGCCTTTTCCTTTATTTTCTATTCAAATAGTGTAAGTAACTGCACCCCGTAATCCTATATAGTTTTCTTGGTTAATTCCTAACGTTATATATATAATTTTCATATTTTCAGCATCTTATTTACGTGAATTCATCAATAAAAACACGTATTCATCTATAGCACTGCTGAAAATTGGCCTTTTTCTTTTAAATTTTCTATTTAAATAGTGTAACTTATTGGCCCCCGTAATCCTATATAGTTTTCTTGGTTAATTCCTAACGTTATATATATAATTTTCATATTTTCAGTCTCTTATTTACGTGAATTCATCAATAAAAACACGTATTCATCTATAACTCGGCTGAAAAGTGGCCTTTTCCGTTTAAATTTTCTTTGTTAATAGTGTATTTAACCGCCCCCCGTATTTATTTATAGTTTTTATAACAAATTTCTACCGCTAAAATATTGATTTCCACATAATTCGTTTTCCCATAATCGTAATTTCCTAAACTGTTTAAAATTTTTCAAATCTTTATTTCTCTAGCTCTTTTTGCTTTTATTAGGTCCGTCTAGTGTAAAATCTACCATCTGCACTCTTATTTGCTTTATAGAACATACAGAACTGGAAAAAAAAACACTATTTACCTAAACCGAGGTATAGTGCTCAATCAATACAATCACATAAATTCAACTATAAATTCGCTAATAACTTTCCTAAAAATTGGTATTTTTCGTTCAAATCTTCTTTTAGTTGTGAAGTTAATTGATCCCCACATGTCCTTATAGTTTTCTCAGTAAATTCGTAACGTTATATATTTAATTTTCATATTTTCAGTCTATTTCTTACTTAAATTCATCAATGAAACACGTATTCATCTATAGCATGGCTGAAAATCGGCCTTTTCCTTTTAATATTTCTATTTAAATAGTGTAACTAATTGCATTCCGTAATCCTATACAGTTTTCTTGGTTAATTCCTAACGTTATATGTATAATTTTCATATTTTCAGTCTCTTATTTACGTGAATTCATCAATAAAAACACGTATACATCTATAACTCGGCTGAAAAAGTGGCCTTTTCCTTTTTAATTTTCTATTTAAATAGTGTAACTAACTGCCCTCCGTAATCCTATACAGTTTTCTTGGTTAATTCCTAACGTTATATGTATAATTTTCATATTTTCAGTCTCTTATTTACGTGAATTCATCATTAAAAACACGTATTCATCTATAACTCGGCTGAAAAAGTGGCCTTTTCCTTTTTAATTTTCTATTTAAATAGTGTAACTAACTGCACCCCGTAATCCTATACAGTTTTCTTGGTTAATTCCTAACGTTATATATATAATTTTCATATTTTCAGTCTCTTATTTACGTGAATTCATCAATAAAAACACGTATTCATCTATAACTCGGCTGAAAAGTGGCCTTTTCCGTTTAAATTTTCTTTGTTAATAGTGTATTTAACCGCCCCCCGTATTTATCTATAGTTTTTATAACAAATTTCTACCGCTAAAATATTGATTTCCACATAATTCGTTTTCCCATAATCGTAATTTCCTAAACTGTTTAAAATTTTTCAAATCTTTATTTCTCTAGCTCTTTTTGCTTTTATTAGGTCAGTCTAGTGTAAAAACTACCATCTGCACTCTTATTTGCTTTATAGAACATACAGAACTGGAAAAAAAATCACTATTTACCCAAACCGAGGTATAGTGCTCAATCAATACAATCACATAAATTCAACTATAAATTCGCTAATAACTTTTCTAAAAATTGGTATTTTTCGTTCAAATCTTCTTTAAGTTGTGAAATTAATTGCTCCCCACATGTCCTTATAGTTTTCTCAGTAAATTAGTAACGTTATATATTTAATTTTCATATTTTCAGTCTATTTCTTACTTAAATTCATCAATAAAACACGTATTCATCTATAGCACTGCTGAAAATTGGCCTTTTCCTTTTAAATTTTCTATTTAAATAGTGTAACTAATTGGCTTTCGTAATTCTATATAGTTTTCTTGGTTAATTCCTAACGTTATATATATAATTTTCATATTTTCAGTCTCTTATTTACGTGAATTCATCAATAAAAACACGTATTCATCTATAGCACTGCTGAAAATTGGCCTTTTCCTTTTAAATTTTCTATTTAAATAGTGTAACTTATTGGCCCCCGTAATCCTATATAGTTTTCTTGGTTAATTCCTAACGCTATATATATAATTTTCATATTTTCAGTCTCTTATTTACGTGAATTCATCAATAAAAACACGTACTCATCTATAACTCGGCTGAAAAGTGGCCTTTTCCATTTAAATTTTCTTTGTTAATAGTGTATTTAACCGCTACCCGTATCTATCTATAGTTTTAATAATAAATTTCTACCGCTAAAATATTGATTTCCACATAATTCATTTTCCCATAATCGTAATTTCCTAAAATTTTTAAAATTTCACAAATCTTCATTTATTTCGCTCTTTTTGCTTTTATTAGGTCCGTCTAGTGTAGAAACTACCATCTGCACTCTTATTTGCTATATAGAACATACAGAACTGGAAAAAAAATCACTATTATATTATTATATATATTAATTCACCTAAACCGAGGTATAGTGGTCAATCAATACAATCACATAAATTCATCTATAAATTCGCTAATAACTTTCCTAAAAATTAGTATTTTTCGGTCAAATCTTCTTTAAATTGTGTAGTTATTTGCTCCCCACATTTCCTTATAGCTTTCTCAGTAAATTCGTAACGTTATATATTTAATTTTCATATTTTCAGTCTATTTCTTACTTAAATTCATCAATAAAACACGTATTCATCTATAGCACGGCTGAAAGTTGGCCTTTTCCTTTTAAATTTTCTATTTAAATAGTGTAACTAATTGCCCTCCGTAATCCTATACAGTTTTCTTGGTTAATTCCTAACGTTACATGTATAATTTTCATATTTTCAGTCTCTTATTTACGTGAATTCATCAATAAAAACACGTATTCATCTATAACTCGGCAGAAAAAGTGGCTTTTTCCTTTTTAATTTTCTATTCAAATAGTGTAACTAACTGCACCCCGTAATCCTATATAGTTTTCTTGGTTAATTCCTAACGTTATATATATAATTTTCATATTTTCAGCCTCTTATTTACGTGAATTCATCAATAAAACACGTATTCATCTATAGCACTGCTGAAAATTGGCCTTTTTCTTTTAAATTTTCTATTTAAATAGTGTAACTAATTGGCCCCCGTAATCCTATATAGTTTTCTTGGATAATTCCTAACGTTATATGTATAATTTTTATATTATCCGTCTCTTATTTACGTGAATTCATCAATAAAAACACGTATTCATCTATAACTCGGCTGAAAAAGTGGCCTTTTCCTTTTAAATTTTCTATTTAAATAGTGTAACTAACGGCCCCCCGTAATCCTATACAGTTTTTTTGGTTAATTCCTAACGTTACATGTATAATTTTCATATTTTCAGTCTCTTATTTACGTGAATTCATCAATAAAAACACGTATTCATCTATAACTCGGCTGAAAAAGTGGCCTTTTCCTTTTTAATTTTCTATTCAAATAGTGTAAGTAACTGCACCCCGTAATCCTATATAGTTTTCTTGGTTAATTCCTAACGTTATATATATAATTTTCATATTTTCAGCATCTTATTTACGTGAATTCATCAATAAAAACACGTATTCATCTATAGCACTGCTGAAAATTGGCCTTTTTCTTTTAAATTTTCTATTTAAATAGTGTAACTTATTGGCCCCCGTAATCCTATATAGTTTTCTTGGTTAATTCCTAACGTTATATATATAATTTTCATATTTTCAGTCTCTTATTTACGTGAATTCATCAATAAAAACACGTATTCATCTATAACTCGGCTGAAAAGTGGCCTTTTCCGTTTAAATTTTCTTTGTTAATAGTGTATTTAACCGCCCCCCGTATTTATTTATAGTTTTTATAACAAATTTCTACCGCTAAAATATTGATTTCCACATAATTCGTTTTCCCATAATCGTAATTTCCTAAACTGTTTAAAATTTTTCAAATCTTTATTTCTCTAGCTCTTTTTGCTTTTATTAGGTCCGTCTAGTGTAAAATCTACCATCTGCACTCTTATTTGCTTTATAGAACATACAGAACTGGAAAAAAAAACACTATTTACCTAAACCGAGGTATAGTGCTCAATCAATACAATCACATAAATTCAACTATAAATTCGCTAATAACTTTTCTAAAAATTGGTATTTTTCGTTCAAATCTTCTTTTAGTTGTGAAGTTAATTGATCCCCACATGTCCTTATAGTTTTCTCAGTAAATTCGTAACGTTATATATTTAATTTTCATATTTTCAGTCTATTTCTTACTTAAATTCATCAATGAAACACGTATTCATCTATAGCACGGCTGAAAATCGGCCTTCTCCTTTTAATATTTCTATTTAAATAGTGTAACTAATTGCATTCCGTAATCCTATACAGTTTTCTTGGTTAATTCCTAACGTTATATGTATAATTTTCATATTTTCAGTCTCTTATTTACGTGAATTCATCAATAAAAACACGTATACATCTATAACTCGGCTGAAAAAGTGGCCTTTTCCTTTTTAATTTTCTATTTAAATAGTGTAACTAACTGCCCTCCGTAATCCTATACAGTTTTCTTGGTTAATTCCTAACGTTATATGTATAATTTTCATATTTTCAGTCTCTTATTTACGTGAATTCATCATTAAAAACACGTATTCATCTATAACTCGGCTGAAAAAGTGGCCTTTTCCTTTTTAATTTTCTATTTAAATAGTGTAACTAACTGCACCCCGTAATCCTATACAGTTTTCTTGGTTAATTCCTAACGTTATATATATAATTTTCATATTTTCAGTCTCTTATTTACGTGAATTCATCAATAAAAACACGTATTCATCTATAACTCGGCTGAAAAGTGGCCTTTTCCGTTTAAATTTTCTTTGTTAATAGTGTATTTTACCGCCCCCCGTATTTATCTATAGTTTTTATAAAAAATTTCTACCGCTAAAATATTGATTTCCACATAATTCGTTTTCCCATAATCGTAATTTCCTAAAATTTTTAAAATTTCACAAATGTTCATTTATTTCGCTCTTTTTGCTTTTATTAGGTCCGTCTAGTGTAGAAACTAACATCTGCACTCTTATTTGCTTTATAGAACATACAGAACTGGAAAAAAACTCACTATTATATTATTATATATATTAATTCACCTAAACCGAGGTATAGTGGTCAATCAATACAATCACATTTAATTCAACTATAAATTCGCTAATAACTTTTCTAAAAATTGGTATTTTTCGTTCAAATCTTGTTTAAGTTGTGAAGTTAATCGCTCCCCACATTTCCTTATAGTTTTCTCAGTAAATTCGTAACGTTATATATTTAATTTTCATATTTTCAGTCTATTTCTTACTTAAATTCATCAATAAAACACGTATTCATCTATAGCACGGCTGAAAATTGGCCTTTTCCTTTTAAATTTTCTATTTAAATAGTGTAACTAATTGCCCCCCGTAATCCTATATAGTTTTCTTGGTTAATTCCTAACGTTATATATATATATATATATATATATATATATATATATATATATATATATATATATATATATATATATATATATATATATATATATATATATATATAAATTTCATATTTTCAGTCTCTTATTTACGTGAATTCATCAATAAAAACACGTATTCATCTATAACTCGGCTGAAAAGTGGCCTTTTCCGTTTAAATTTTCTTTGTTAATAGTGTATTTAACCGCCCCCCGTATTTATCTATAGTTTTTATAACAAATTTCTACCGCTAAAATATTGATTTCCACATAATTCGTTTTCCCATAATCGTAATTTCCTAAACTGTTTAAAATTTTTCAAATATTTATTTCTCTAGCTCTTTTTGCTTTTATTAGGTCCGTCTAGTGTAAAAACTACCATCTGCACTCTTATTTGCTTTATAGAACATGCAGAACTGGAAAAAAATTACTATTGACCTAAACCGAGGTATAGTGGTCAATCAATACAATCACATAAATTCAACTATAAATTCGCTAATAACTTTTCTAAAAATTGGTATTTTTCGTTCAAATCTTCTTTTAGTTGTGAAGTTAATTGATCCCCACATGTCCTTGTAGTTTTCTCAGTAAATTCGTAACGTTATATATTTAATTTTCATATTTTCAGTCTATTTCTTACTTAAATTCATCAATGAAACACGTATTCATCTATAGCACGGCTGAAAATCGGCCTTTTCCTTTTAATATTTCTATTTAAATAGTGTAACTAATTGCATTCCGTAATCCTATACAGTTTTCTTGGTTAATTCCTAACGTTATATGTATAATTTTCATATTTTCAGTCTCTTATTTACGTGAATTCATCAATAAGAACACGTATACATCTATAACTCGGCTGAAAAAGTGGCCTTTTCCTTTTTAATTTTCTATTTAAATAGTGTACCTAACTGCCCTCCGTAATCCTATACAGTTTTCTTGGTTAATTCCTAACGTTATATGTATAATTTTCATATTTTCAGTCTCTTTTTTACGTGAATTCATCATTAAAAACACGTATTCATCTATAACTCGGCTGAAAAAGTGGCCTTTTCCTTTTTAATTTTCTATTTAAATAGTGTAACTAACTGCACCCCGTAATCCTATACAGTTTTCTTGGTTAATTCCTAACGTTATATATATAATTTTCATATTTTCAGTCTCTTATTTACGTGAATTCATCAATAAAAACACGTATTCATCTATAACTCGGCTGAAAAGTGGCCTTTTCCGTTTAAATTTTCTTTGTTAATAGTGTATTTTACCGCCCCCCGTATTTATCTATAGTTTTTATAAAAAATTTCTACCGCTAAAATATTGATTTCCACATAATTCGTTTTCCCATAATCGTAATTTCCTAAAATTTTTAAAATTTCACAAATGTTCATTTATTTCGCTCTTTTTGCTTTTATTAGGTCCGTCTAGTGTAGAAACTAACATCTGCACTCTTATTTGCTTTATAGAACATACAGAACTGGAAAAAGAACTCACTATTATATTATTATATATATTAATTCACCTAAACCGAGGTATAGTGGTCAATCAATACAATCACATTTAATTCAACTATAAATTCGCTAATAACTTTTCTAAAAATTGGTATTTTTCGTTCAAATCTTGTTTAAGTTGTGAAGTTAATCGCTCCCCACATTTCCTTATAGTTTTCTCAGTAAATTCGTAACGTAATATATTTAATTTTCATATTTTCAGTCTATTTCTTACTTAAATTCATCAATAAAACACGTATTCATCTATAGCACGGCTGAAAATTGGCCTTTTCCTTTTAAATTTTCTATTTAAATAGTGTAACTAATTGCCCCCCGTAATCCTATATAGTTTTCTTGGTTAATTCCTAACGTTATATATATATATATATATATATATATATATATATATATATATATATATATATATATATATATATATATATATATATATAAATTTCATATTTTCAGTCTCTTATTTGGGGGTCATTGTAGAAGCGTGCTCGTCGCGACCCCTGCCAGCCCTTTTCAGGGCTGCAATTCTACACAGCTGCGCACCCATGCGAACGAGGGTTAGGGCGTCCCCCCAAGGCGACGCACACCAGCTCGTCCCCGTTGGTGTGGATTGCAGCGCGCAAAGCGGCGATGGGGACCGCCACCCGTCACGCACAGCCCGACACGGCGGAAGGTGGAGGACGGAGTGCAGAGTTGGCACGTGGAATGTTAGAGGAGGCATGAGAGATAAGACGAATGAGTTGATCGAAATAATGAAAGAAAGAGAATTAGATGTCGTGTGTATGTCGGAGACCAAACGGAAAGGCAGTGGTATTGAAAAGCTCCCTGGCGGGACGTTAGCTATATGGTCCGGAGTCCCGGAAAGCGAGAACGCCTGCCAAGGAGTGGGAGTGCTGTTGTCGTCCCGGTTGGTCGATCTTATGACTGAATACAAGGTTGTGAACTCAAGACTTCTCTGGGTTCGCTTCAAAATGGGACTGACGAAGTTATTCCTTTTGGCTGTTTATGCGCCGGTAGCTTCGTCGTCCAGGGCTGAGCTGGAGGAGTTTTGGGAGAATGTAAGAGAAGTTCTAGATTTGGTTAAGGGAAACGAAAGAACTGTTGTATGTGGTGATTTGAATGGATGGGTAGGCATCGCTCGACCAGGATACGAGTCGGTGCTTGGAAAGTTTGGAGATAAAAGGGTTAATGATGCTGGCAAGCTTATACTGGCTGTATGCAAGGAAAAGGGTCTTCTTGTGACAAACACTATGTTTAATCACAGGAAGATCCATATGTACACTAGAGAAAGAAAGAATGAGAGAAGTATGATTGATTTGTTCCTGGTGGATGACCGACTGCGAAAACAGGTGATGGATACACGAGTGTTCAGGGGTGCTGACCTGGGAACGGATCATTATCTAGTAATTACTAGATTTAGGGGTTTGTTCGCGGGTTGGCGCCACCGGACGGCAGTAACAGAACCACAGTCGGTCTGTCGCATCCGAAGCTGGAAGCTTCAGGAAGCGGATACTAGGGACAAATATCACACGAGGGTAGCCGAAAAGCTTGACACCATCGATGGCAGGAAAGAATGTGTGGAGAGAACATGGCAGAACCTTAGGGATGGAATGGTAAGTGCAGCGGAAGAAGTATGTGGTAAGACAAAAAGAGGTAGTAGTAAAAGAAGAGATGCATGGTGGAATGACGAAGTGAAAGAAGCTGTAAAAAAGAAGAAAAAAGCATGGTTAGACTACTTAGCCTCTAGTAACGATGAGCATATGAGAGAGAAGATGAAAGAAAGATATAAGCTGCAGAAAGTTCATGCGAAAACATTGATTGAGGAAGTACGTGAAAGGTGTAGAATAGAAGCGGACGAGAGGTTGTCGCACAACTTTAGGGAAAACTCCAAACTCTTCTGGAAAGAGGTTGGAAGGTCCCGGAGTGGTGCGACAGCTTTAAGAATGAACAAAGTGCTTTCGAGAACCAATGACGTCCTCTCGGAAAAATCGGACGTCATGCAGCGATGGAGTGAATTTTATAGAGAATTGTATGCGTGTCATGATCTCAGTGAAGGATCCGGGGGTGACGCCGTGACTGGCACGCCAGACACGGACCTCGATGACACTGAGGTCATCAGCATGAAAGAGATTGAACGTGCGATTCGAAGTTTGAAATGTGGTAAGGCTGCGGGACTAGACAGAGTTACTGCTGAAATGGTCAAGTACGGTGGGCCTCGCGTCTGGGACAGCTTTCATCTGCTGTGCAATTTGTGCTGGCGGACGGGAGATGTCCCGGATGATTGGCGATCCGCGGTCATTGTGCCTTTATATAAAGGTAAAGGTTCACATTTTGACTGTGGGAGCTATCGGGCGATCAGCTTGACCAGTTTAGCAAGTAAAGTTTATTCGAAGATTTTGACACGCAGGATGCAAGAGAAATCGGAAAGATTCTTATGGGAGGCACAATGCGGATTTAGACCTGGAAGAGGATGCACGGATCAAATGTTTTCTCTCCGCATGATCACGGAGAAGCTTCTGAGTGTTAACCAGAGGATTTTCTGTGCTTTTGTGGATCTGGAGAAAGCATTTGATAAGGTTATAAGGAAGAAAATGTGGGAACTGTTGCCGGGATATGGTGTGGATGGTCGATTGCTAAGGGCTGTGCAGTCACTTTACTATGACTGTAAAGCCTGTGTGCGGGTAGGGCATGACCTGTCACCCATGTTTAGCGTCCAAGCGGGCGTAAAACAGGGTTGTGTCATGTCTTCCTGGCTGTTCATACTGTATCTCGACAGCTGTTTACAGAAGCTGAAAGATAGCTGTTTGGGTGTGAAATTGGGTGACATAAAAGTTAATTGTCTGCTGTATGCTGATGATGCAGTGCTTATTGCACCATCAGAAGCAGAACTGCAGGCATTAGTCACGTGTATGAAAGAGGAATGTGAAATTAAAGGTCTCCGTTTGAATGCTAATAAAACTAAGGTTCTGGTATTTGAAAAGGACGAAGAGAGAACGAAATGTGAAATATGGGTAAATCAGGAATGTCTAGAACAGGTAAATGAAATTGTATACTTGGGGAGTGCTTTCAGCCGGGATGGAAGATGTGATTTAGATGTGGATAGGCGTGTCGCTGCCGGAAACGAAGTCAATGGTGCCCTGAATACATTAGTCAAAAGGCAAGGCGTGGTGAAGAGTGCACGCCTTGCAATACATAACGCAGTTTTGGTACCGACTTTGTTATATGGCAGCGAAACCTGGGTATGCCAGAAGAAGCATAAAAGCAAGTTGAATGCAGTGGAGATGCGATCTCTTCGTAAAATGTGTGGCGTTACCATAGCCGACCGAAAGCGAAACGAAGAGATTCGCAATATGGCAGGATTGAAAGATGACCTTATCACAAAAATTGATAGGGGCGTACTCCAATGGTTTGGGCACGTTGAACGAATGAGTGAAGACCGAATGGTGAAGAAAATATATAGAGCGAAAGTAAATATTAAAAGGTGTCGAGGTAGACCGAGACTAACTTTCGAAGACCATGTGAGCAAATTGCTCGAAGCGGGGAGGGTCAAAAGTACTCGGATACCTAGACGTGCATGTATGAAGAAGTTAATGAACCTGAAAGAAGCGAAAGAGGTATGTAAGGATCGTGACACTTGGCGATCTGTTCTCTCTGGCTACCCCGTTAGGGATTGTGCGTGACGATAAGTAAGTAAGTAAGTAAGTAAGTCTCTTATTTACGTGAATTCATCAATAAAAACACGTATTTATCTATAACTCGGCTGAAAAGTGGCCTTTTCCGTTTAAATTTTCTTTGTTAATAGTGTATTTAACCGCCCCCCGTATTTATCTATAGTTTTTATAACAAATTTCTACCGCTAAAATATTGATTTCCACATAATTCGTTTTCCCATAATCGTAATTTCCTAAACTGTTTAAAATTTTTCAAATATTTATTTCTCTAGCTCTTTTTGCTTTTATTAGGTCCGTCTAGTGTAAAAACTACCATCTGCACTCTTATTTGCTTTATAGAACATGCAGAACTGGAAAAAAATTACTATTGACCTAAACCGAGGTATAGTGGTCAATCAATACAATCACATAAATTCAACTATAAATTCGCTAATAACTTTTCTAAAAATTGGTATTTTTCGTTCTAATCTTCTTTTAGTTGTGAAGTTAATTGATCCCCACATGTCCTTATAGTTTTCTCAGTAAATTCGTAACGTTATATATTTAATTTTCATATTTTCAGTCTATTTCTTACTTAAATTCATCAATGAAACACGTATTCATCTATAGCACGGCTGAAAATCGGCCTTTTCCTTTTAATATTTCTATTTAAATAGTGTAACTAATTGCATTCCGTAATCCTATACAGTTTTCTTGGTTAATTCCTAACGTTATATGTATAATTTTCATATTTTCAGTCTCTTATTTACGTGAATTCATCAATAAGAACACGTATACATCTATAACTCGGCTGAAAAAGTGGCCTTTTCCTTTTTAATTTTCTATTTAAATAGTGTACCTAACTGCCCTCCGTAATCCTATACAGTTTTCTTGGTTAATTCCTAACGTTATATGTATAATTTTCATATTTTCAGTCTCTTTTTTACGTGAATTCATCATTAAAAACACGTATTCATCTATAACTCGGCCGAAAAAGTGGCCTTTTCCTTTTTAATTTTCTATTTAAATAGTGTAACTAACTGCACCCCGTAATCCTATACAGTTTTCTTGGTTAATTCCTAACGTTATATATATAATTTTCATATTTTCAGTCTCTTATTTACGTGAATTCATCAATAAAAACACGTATTCATCTATAACTCGGCTGAAAAGTGGCCTTTTCCGTTTAAATTTTCTTTGTTAATAGTGTATTTTACCGCCCCCCGTATTTATCTATAGTTTTTATAAAAAATTTCTACCGCTAAAATATTGATTTCCACATAATTCGTTTTCCCATAATCGTAATTTCCTAAAATTTTTAAAATTTCACAAATGTTCATTTATTTCGCTCTTTTTGCTTTTATTAGGTCCGTCTAGTGTAGAAACTAACATCTGCACTCTTATTTGCTTTATAGAACATACAGAACTGGAAAAAGAACTCACTATTATATTATTATATATATTAATTCACCTAAACCGAGGTATAGTGGTCAATCAATACATTCACATTTAATTCAACTATAAATTCGCTAATAACTTTTCTAAAAATTGGTATTTTTCGTTCAAATCTTGTTTAAGTTGTGAAGTTAATCGCTCCCCACATTTCCTTATAGTTTTCTCAGTAAATTCGTAACGTTATATATTTAATTTTCGTATTTTCAGTCTATTTCTTACTTAAATTCATCAATAAAACATGTATTCATCTATAGCACGGCTGAAAATTGGCCTTTTCCTTTTAAATTTTCTATTTAAATAGTGTAACTAATTGCCCCCCGTAATCCTATATAGTTTTCTTGGTTAATTCCTAACGTTATATATATAATTTTCATATTTTCAGTCTCTTATTTACGTGAATTCATCAATAAAAACACGTATTCATCTATAGCACTGCTGAAAATTGGCCTTTTCTTTTTAAATTTTCTATTTAAATATTGTAACTAATTGGCCCCCGTAATCCTATATAGTTTTCTTGGTTAACTCCTAACGTTATATATATATTTTCATATTTTCAGTCTCTCATTTACGTGAATTCATCAATAAAAACACGTATTCATCTATAACTCGGCTGAAAAGTGGCCTTTTCCGTTTAAATTTTCTGTGTTAATAGTGTATTTACCCGCCCCCCGTATTTATCTATAATATAAAATATTGATTTATTAGGTCCGTCTAGTGGAGAAACTACCATCTGCACTCTTATTTGCTTTATAGAACATACAGAACTGGAAAAAAAATTCACTATTTACCTAAACCGAGGTATAGTGCTCAATCAATACAATCACATAAATTCATCTATAAATTCGCTAATAACTTTCCTAAAAATTGGTATTTTTCGTTCAAATCTTCTTTAAATTGTGTAGTTATTTGCTTCCCACATTTCCTTATAGTTTTCTCAGTAAATTCGTAACGTTATATATTTAATTTTCATATTTTCAGTCTCTTATTTACGTGAATTCATCAATAAAAAAACGTATTCATCTATAACTCGGCTGAAAAGTGGCCTTTTCCGTTTAAATTTTCTTTGTTTATAGTGTATTTAACCGCCCCTCGTATTTATCTATAGTTTTTATAACAAATTTCTACCGCTAAAATATTGATTTCCACATAATTCGTTTTCCCATAATCGTAATTTTCTAAACTGTTTAAAATTTTTCAAATATTTATTTCTCTAGCTCTTTTTGCTTTTATTAGGTCCGTCTAGTGTAAAAACTACCATCTGCACTCTTATTTGCTTTATAGAACATACAGAACTGGAAAAAATCACTATTTACCTAAACCGAGGTATAGTGGTCAATCGATACAATCACATAAATTCAACTATAAATTCGCTAATAACTTTTCTAAAAATTGGTATTTTTCGTTCAAATCTTGTTTAAGTTGTGAAGTTAATCGCTCCCCACATTTCCTTATAGTTTTCTCACTAAATTCGTAACGTTATATATTTAATTTTCATATTTTCAGTCTATTTCTTACTTAAATTCATCAATAAAACACGTATTCATCTATAGCACGGCTGAAAGTTGGCCTTTTCCTTTTAAATTTTCTATTTAAATAGTGTTACTAATTGCCCTCCGTAATCCTATACAGTTTTCTTGGTTAATTCCTAACGTTACATGTATAATTTTTATATTTTCAGTCTCTTATTTACGTGAATTCATCAATAAAAACACGTATTCATCTATAACTCGGCTGAAAAAGTGGCCTTTTCCTTTTTAATTTTCTATTCAAATAGTGTAACTAACTGCACTCCGTAATCCTATATAGTTTTCTTGGTTAATTCCTAACGTTATATATATAATTTTCATATTTTCAGCCTCTTATTTACGTGAATTCATCAATAAAACACGTATTCATCTATAGCACTGCTGAAAATTGGCCTTTTTCTTTTAAATTTTCTATTTAAATAGTGTAACTAATTGGCCCTCGTAATCCTATATAGTTTTCTTGGATAATTCCTAACGTTATATGTATAATTTTTATATTATCCGTCTCTTATTTACGTGAATTCATCAATAAAAACACGTATTCATCTATAACTCGGCTGAAAAAGTGGCCTTTTCCTTTTAAATTTTCTATTTAAATAGTGTAACTAACGGCCATCCGTAATCCTATACAGTTTTTTTGGTTAATTCCTAACGTTACATGTATAATTTTCATATTTTCAGTCTCTTATTTACGTGAATTCATCAATAAAAACACGTATTCATCTATAACTCGGCTGAAAAAGTGGCCTTTTCCTTTATTTTCTATTCAAATAGTGTAAGTAACTGCACCCCGTAATCCTATATAGTTTTCTTGGTTAATTCCTAACGTTATATATATAATTTTCATATTTTCAGCATCTTATTTACGTGAATTCATCAATAAAAACACGTATTCATCTATAGCACTGCTGAAAATTGGCCTTTTTCTTTTAAATTTTCTATTTAAATAGTGTAACTTATTGGCCCCCGTAATCCTATATAGTTTTCTTGGTTAATTCCTAACGTTATATATATAATTTTCATATTTTCAGTCTCTTATTTACGTGAATTCATCAATAAAAACACGTATTCATCTATAACTCGGCTGAAAAGTGGCCTTTTCCGTTTAAATTTTCTTTGTTAATAGTGTATTTAACCGCCCCCCGTATTTATTTATAGTTTTTATAACAAATTTCTACCGCTAAAATATTGATTTCCACATAATTCGTTTTCCCATAATCGTAATTTCCTAAACTGTTTAAAATTTTTCAAATCTTTATTTCTCTAGCTCTTTTTGCTTTTATTAGGTCCGTCTAGTGTAAAATCTACCATCTGCACTCTTATTTGCTTTATAGAACATACAGAACTGGAAAAAAAAACACTATTTACCTAAACCGAGGTATAGTGCTCAATCAATACAATCACATAAATTCAACTATAAATTCGCTAATAACTTTCCTAAAAATTGGTATTTTTCGTTCAAATCTTCTTTTAGTTGTGAAGTTAATTGATCCCCACATGTCCTTATAGTTTTCTCAGTAAATTCGTAACGTTATATATTTAATTTTCATATTTTCAGTCTATTTCTTACTTAAATTCATCAATGAAACACGTATTCATCTATAGCATGGCTGAAAATCGGCCTTTTCCTTTTAATATTTCTATTTAAATAGTGTAACTAATTGCATTCCGTAATCCTATACAGTTTTCTTGGTTAATTCCTAACGTTATATGTATAATTTTCATATTTTCAGTCTCTTATTTACGTGAATTCATCAATAAAAACACGTATACATCTATAACTCGGCTGAAAAAGTGGCCTTTTCCTTTTTAATTTTCTATTTAAATAGTGTAACTAACTGCCCTCCGTAATCCTATACAGTTTTCTTGGTTAATTCCTAACGTTATATGTATAATTTTCATATTTTCAGTCTCTTATTTACGTGAATTCATCATTAAAAACACGTATTCATCTATAACTCGGCTGAAAAAGTGGCCTTTTCCTTTTTAATTTTCTATTTAAATAGTGTAACTAACTGCACCCCGTAATCCTATACAGTTTTCTTGGTTAATTCCTAACGTTATATATATAATTTTCATATTTTCAGTCTCTTATTTACGTGAATTCATCAATAAAAACACGTATTCATCTATAACTCGGCTGAAAAGTGGCCTTTTCCGTTTAAATTTTCTTTGTTAATAGTGTATTTAACCGCCCTCCGTATTTATCTATAGTTTTTATAACAAATTTCTACCGCTAAAATATTGATTTCCACATAATTCGTTTTCCCATAATCGTAATTTCCTAAACTGTTTAAAATTTTTCAAATCTTTATTTCTCTAGCTCTTTTTGCTTTTATTAGGTCAGTCTAGTGTAAAAACTACCATCTGCACTCTTATTTGCTTTATAGAACATACAGAACTGGAAAAAAAATCACTATTTACCCAAACCGAGGTATAGTGCTCAATCAATACAATCACATAAATTCAACTATAAATTCGCTAATAACTTTTCTAAAAATTGGTATTTTTCGTTCAAATCTTCTTTAAGTTGTGAAATTAATTGCTCCCCACATGTCCTTATAGTTTTCTCAGTAAATTAGTAACGTTATATATTTAATTTTCATATTTTCAGTCTATTTCTTACTTAAATTCATCAATAAAACACGTATTCATCTATAGCACTGCTGAAAATTGGCCTTTTCCTTTTAAATTTTCTATTTAAATAGTGTAACTAATTGGCTTTCGTAATTCTATATAGTTTTCTTGGTTAATTCCTAACGTTATATATATAATTTTCATATTTTCAGTCTCTTATTTACGTGAATTCATCAATAAAAACACGTATTCATCTATAGCACTGCTGAAAATTGGCCTTTTCCTTTTAAATTTTCTATTTAAATAGTGTAACTTATTGGCCCCCGTAATCCTATATAGTTTTCTTGGTTAATTCCTAACGCTATATATATAATTTTCATATTTTCAGTCTCTTATTTACGTGAATTCATCAATAAAAACACGTACTCATCTATAACTCGGCTGAAAAGTGGCCTTTTCCATTTAAATTTTCTTTGTTAATAGTGTATTTAACCGCTACCCGTATCTATCTATAGTTTTAATAATAAATTTCTACCGCTAAAATATTGATTTCCACATAATTCATTTTCCCATAATCGTAATTTCCTAAAATTTTTAAAATTTCACAAATCTTCATTTATTTCGCTCTTTTTGCTTTTATTAGGTCCGTCTAGTGTAGAAACTACCATCTGCACTCTTATTTGCTATATAGAACATACAGAACTGGAAAAAAAATCACTATTATATTATTATATATATTAATTCACCTAAACCGAGGTATAGTGGTCAATCAATACAATCACATAAATTCATCTATAAATTCGCTAATAACTTTCCTAAAAATTAGTATTTTTCGGTCAAATCTTCTTTAAATTGTGTAGTTATTTGCTCCCCACATTTCCTTATAGCTTTCTCAGTAAATTCGTAACGTTATATATTTAATTTTCATATTTTCAGTCTATTTCTTACTTAAATTCATCAATAAAAACACGTATTCATCTATAGCACGGCTGTAAATTGGCCTTTTCCTTTTAAATTTTCTATTTAAATAATGTAACTAATAGCCCCCCCGTAATCCTATATAGTTTTCTTGGTTAATTCCTAACGTTATATATATAATTTTCATATTTTCAGTCTCTTATTTACGTGAATTCATCAATAAAAACACGTATTCATCTATAACTGGGCTGAAAAAGTGGCCTTATCCTTTTAAATTTTCTATTTAAATAGTGTAACTAGCTGCCCCCCGTAATCCTATATAGTTTTCTTGGTTAATTCCTAACGTTATATATATATATATATATATATATATATATATATATATATATATATATATATATATATATATATATATATAAATTTCATATTTTCAGTCTCTTATTTACGTGAATTCATCAATAAAAACACGTATTCATCTATAACGCGGTTGAAAAGTGGCCTTTTCCGTTTAAATTTTCTTTGTTAATAGTGTATTTAACGGCCTCCGTATTTATCTATAGTTTTTATAATAAATTTCTACCGCTAAAATATTGATTTCCACATAATTCTTTTTCCCATAATCGTAATTTCCTAAACTGTTTAAAATTTTTCAAATCTTTATTTCTCTAGCTCTTTTTGCTTTTATTAGGTCCGTCTAGTGTAGAAACTACCATCTGCATCCTTATTTGCTTTATAGAACATACAGAACTGGAAAAAAATCACTATTTACCTAAACTGAGGTATAGTGCTCAATCAATACAATCACATAAATTCAACTATAAATTCGCTAATAACTTTTCTAAAAATTGGTATTTTTCGTTCAAATCTTCTTTAAGTTGTGAAGTTAATTACTCCCCACATGTCCTTATAGTTTCCTCAGTAAATTCGTAACGTTATATATTTAATTTTCATATTTTCTGTCTATTTCTTACTTAAATTCATCAATAAAACACGTATTCATCTATAGCACGGCTGAAAATTGGCCTTTTCCTTTTAAATTTTCTATTAAAATAGTGTAACTAACTGCCCCCCGTAATCCTATACAGTTTTCTTGGTAAATTCCTAACGTTATATGTATAATTTTCATATTTTCATTCTCTTATTTACGTGAATTCATCAATAGAAACACGTATTCCTCTATAACTCGGCTGAAAAAGTGGCCTTATCCTTTTAAATTTTCTATTTAGATAGTGTAACTAGCTGCCCTCCGTAATCCTATACAGTTTTCTTAGTTAATTCCTAACGTTACATATATAATTTTCATATTTTCAGTCTCTTATTTACGTGAATTCATCAATAAAAACACGTATTCATCTATAACTCGGCTGAAAAGTGGCCTTTTCCGTTTAAATTTTCTTTGTTAATAGGGTATTTAACCGCCCTCCGTATTTATCTATAGTTTTTATAATAAATTTCTACCGCTAAAATATTGATTTCCACATAATTTGTTTTCCCATAATCGTAATTTCCTAAACTGTTTAAAATTTTTCAAATCTTTATTTCTCTAGCTCTTTTTGCTTTTATTAGGTCCGTCTAGTGTAAAATCTACCATCTGCACTCTTATTTGCTTTATATAACATACAGAACTGGAAAAAAATCACTATTTACCTAAACCGAGGTATAGTGCTCAATCAATACAATCACATAAATTCAACTATAAATTCGCTAATAACTTTTCTAAAAATTGGTATTTTTCGTTCAAATCTTCTTTAAGTTGTGAAGTTAATTGCTCTTCACATGTCCTTATAGTTCTCTCAGTAAATTCGTAACGTTATATATTTAATTTTCATATTTTCAGTCTATTTCTTACTTAAATTCATCAATAAAACACGTATTCATCTATAGCACTGCTGAAAATAGCCTTTTCCTTTTAAATTTTCTATTTAAATAGTGTAACTAATTGGCTTTCGTAATTCTATATAGTTTTCTTGGTTAATTCCTAACGTTATATATATAATTTTCATATTTTCAGTCTCTTATTTACGTGAATTCATCAATAAAAACACGTAGTCATCTATAACTCGGCTGAAAAGTGGCCTTTTCCGTTTAAATTTTCTTTGTTAATAGTGTATTTTACCGCCCCCCGTATTTATCTATAGTTTTTATAAAAAAATTCTACCGCTACCGATCCAGCTGCCCTAAGCGAACCGTGGAAATGAGAGTTGATCGATCTCGAGAGGGTAGTGTAGCTAACGGCACTGCCTGGCGGCGACAGGATCATCGTTCACCTCACGCTAGGGAGGTTACAGCAGTTACGGTTCACGATCACAATAAAAGATACAGCCCTAGGTGCTATGGCTGTGGGGAAAGGGGCCATCTTCGGTCCAGCTGCCCTAAGCACACCCTAGGAAGGGAAGGTGAACGGTCTCAGAAAGGAAGTGCGGCTAACAGCACCGCCCAGCAGCAGCAGGAATACGACTTTACTATCAGACACTGCAGCAGGAAATCTCACGGCAACGCAGATGCATTGTCAAAAAGACCTTGTCCTGAAGATTGCAACCATTGTACTAGGCAAGAGAGTAAGGAAGTGGTATCCGTGAGGATGCTCAGGACAGACCATCTCAGCAACGGGTGGAAGGACAGCCTACGACATGCACAGGAGGAAGATCCGGACATTAAGCCGATTCTGGGATGGATGAAGGCCCGTGCTACCAAGCCTAAGTGGAGGGACGTCTCAGCGATGAGTTCAACCACGAAAAGCTATTGGGCCCAATGGGACAGCTTGCTGCTTCAGGATGGAGTCCTGTGCCGTAAATGGGACAATGGTCGAGGAGACAGCTGTCGTTTACAAATGGTTGTCCCTTAAGCTAAAGTGCCGAATGTTCTACAGCTGTGCCATAATGGTCGTTCGAGAGTCCATCTGGGAGTTAAACGAACTCTACTGAAGGTCCGAGAACAGTTTTACTGGGTCCATTATCGTGACGATGTCGAGGATTGGTGTCGTACATGTACAAGTCGTGCGGCTGTGAGGGGACCTCAGACACGGAGTAGAGGAGCATCGAAATTGTACAATGTTGGTGCACCACGGGATAGGACATCCCTTGACATTGCGGAGCCGTTACAGAAGGGCGCAAGAGCGACTCCTAAGATCGTCCATGTGGATCGCCTAGCGCGTTATTATGGGGCCGATAATGCTCGGGACGAGCATGTCTTAGGAGGGGGCAGTGTTACGCCGCGCTCAAATCAGCGTACTAGCGCCATCTAGTGTCAGGAACTAGAGCGAGGGGAGCTTTGCAGTAAATGACATCACAAATCTTTCTACCGACAGCGCCACCCGAAGAACTAAATTTCTGGAAAATCTACACTCGAATACTCGTTGCCTGGCGCGCATTTACCTGAATGTTCGGGACGCTTCTTTGCTAATTATATAAATAGGCGCTGCAAGATGCGATCGGCAGAGTTGAACTCAGCGACACAAGCGAAGCTTCGGAGCGGAATTAAGTGAATTAGTGTATTTAATTATTAGTGTTTTTAGTTTTAATTTGTGTAAAGTAAATTAAAGTGTTAATTTAGGTAATTCTATCGGCAATTTTTATTGTCACGAACCTCAAGCTCGTAACAGTACGTTCTGTTTGCGTATGTTCAAATTGTTTAACGCGTATTATTATTTTTATATACGTATATTTATTTTTAAGTAATTGAGGTGATTCCTGTTTAAACAAGTCTGGAGACGCCAGTAACTTAAGGTATCTTCGATAAAGATTTAGTGGACTGTAATTTTGGTGCATACGGCAAAGGGGAAAATAAATAGGTGGGATAGCACGCACTGACCTGATGAGGGCTGCCGCGCCTTCCTCCTGGAGTGTCTGCTATATAGTGAGCTCGCCACGTGGTTCGGCGCACACGCACTCTCGGAACAGTCTCGCGAAGTCCCACACTCTCCACCTTTGCCCTTACGGGGGCGTCTCACACTTTTATGAGTTACAAAGACACAATGTCTGATGCGGTGAATATTAAACATAAACAGGAGAACTCAATGTTCGTCCTGCGCGGTTTGCAGTTAATGTACATAAGACACGACGGGTGGCCGTGCGTTGCGGATGGCGTAATATCACTTAGTATAATGACGCGCGCCGAGATCCTCTTTTTAACCTCGGCAGCAGCGCGTGCGGTAGGAAAGGGAAGGAAGGAAGGAAACAAAAAATATGCACTAGTCATGTTGATAAAGTAGATATAACTTAGGACGGACTCAATGCGATATATAATGTAATGTTGATAAAGTAGATTGTTAACTGGCGTTACCATTTCCTCCCGCCCTTAAAGGGTCACCTTTAAAAGACAACCGTAATATAAAAGTACAAGGAAAACAAATAAATAAGCGGTATATAAAGTGAGAGGATGCGCTCAATGCGCATGTCTCATCTACTAACCTTACTTGGTAAGCGAGAAAATGTATACATAAATATAATATTGCGGTTTAATACTTTTTAATATATATAAATATAAACTTAATTCCTAATTTAGATAAATAATTATAATCAAAATAATCGTGATTTATTGTCTTGGGAGAGGGCAAATACGAGCAACAGGACGGAGGTATGTTCCCTTAGTAGTTCTCACGGTCACTACTCGAACTACGCCATCCTTCGAAGGATGAACAGACTCGACAATCGCTAATGGCCAAGCAAGGGGCGGTTCATTATCATTTATTACAATTACAACCATGCCTGGTACGATAGCCGTAGACGGGGTGTTCCACTTCTGACGAACTTGTAATCCGTGAAGGTATTCCGTCCTCCACCGGTCCCAAAACGACTGAACTAATTTATCCAGTAAAGAATGCCTGTGTAACAGACTGGTAGAGTCAGATTTGACTTTGGGTGCGGGTAATGACAATAAAGGTGCGGTATTCAAAAAATGACTCGGAGTAAGAGCTGAAGGCTCTGCAGGATCAGAACTCAATACTGTCAAGGGCCGCGAGTTTAGCAAGCACTCAATTTGCGCAAGAACAGTATTAAGCTCTTCGTATGAAAGTAACTGATGTCCGATAACTCGGAACAGATGCGTTTTTACGACTTTGATCATACTCTCCCAGGCGCCTCCAAAATGAGGAGAGTTCGGACAGATGAACTTCCATGTTATACGATTCTCAGCACACTCTTGCTCAAGCTTTGGGCGGTATTCAACGTTTAGAAATTTATAGAGATCGCGAAGATACGAAGCGGCACCTTTAAAATTCGTTCCATTATCCGAATATAAAAACTGAATCGGCCCTCGTCTAGAGAGGAAACGTTTAAGCGCAGCGAGGAAACTAGAACTACTAAGATCTGTAGCGATTTCTATATGTACAGCTCGAGTCGTGAGGCATGTGAAAACACATAAGTACGCCTTCTCGCTGCGTACACCACGACGACGTACAGGAGTGTATGCGATAGGACCGGCATAATCGCAGCCCGTGTGTGTAAATGCCTTAATAGCTTGTCTTACACGACTATGGGGAAGATCAGCAATCAAAGGGTAAGTTGGACGGGGTCTAAGCCGGAAACATATATTACACTTGTAGACTCTGCTTCTCACAGTGCGGCGTGCGGAAAGTATCCAAAATTTTTGACGGAGCAATGACAATAACAATTCAGGCCCAGCGTGTAAATTTTTAATATGATAATAGTCAATGATCATGTTCACTACATGATCACTGCGCGGGAGTATAATTGGATGTTTTTGCGTGTAATCTAATGCGGAGTTCGAAAGACGACCACCAATGCAGATTAAACCATTCTCAATAAAAGGCCTTAAACGATTGAAAGCGGGCGAGCAAGGTTTGTTACATTCAATATTTAAATATTCCACTGCAAAATGCTGTTTTTGCAGGGCGCGGAGGATTATAACCTCAGAGAAACTGAGATCATCAGCAGTCACTACAGTAGTGCTGCGGCGGGGCAATAATTTAGCAAACTTACACACGTACGCAATTATACGTAGAAGTTTACTCCAAGAAGAGATGCGGAGTGCGAGCTCATAAATCGCAGAATTACAGACGGATGTGCACACAGTGTGCGACAAAATCTTCTTCTCAGGCATATTTGCAATAACCTCATTGTCTAAAGTACGAAGAGGCCATTGAGATGGATCTAACGAGGTCCACTGAGGCCCATGGAGCCACAGGGGGTTTGAAACTAATTTATTTGGCGTAACGCCACGTGAAAGTATGTCAGCGGGATTCTCAGTACCTGCGACAAGATAAAAGTTATCAGCGCGAATATTGTCGGTAATCTGAACAACGCGGTTTGCAACAAAGGTCTGCCACTTGTGTGGCGAACTCTTTATCCAGTACAGAGCTACTTTTGAATCTACAAAGGCATAGACTGATATTGTAAGGTCAAGAGAATAATTGTCGAGTACTCTGCGAAGCAATTTTGAGAGTAAAACCGCTCCACAAAGCTCAAGGCGTGCAATAGATAGTGGTTTCGTCGGTGCGACTTTAGTCTTTGCACAAATCAACTGGACGGTGTTACCATTGACGCTCTTTACATGTATGTAGACTACGGCTCCGTATGCGTGCTCGCTGGCGTCGGAAAACCCCAGGAGTGACGCAGTACAGTTTTTGGATACACCAACATGTCGCGGGATACGTAAATCATTAAGAGCTGGTAATTCAGCACAGAATTGCCTCCACATCTTAATAATTGGCGGTGGTGGTATGTCGTCCCAATCTAAATTAAGTTGCCAAAGCTGTGGGAGCAACGAAACCCATTATGTCCCACAGGCGAGCGACAGTAGATAAGATGGCGCGCTTAGTGCACGTCACATCAGCGGGAACAGATATCTTAAAATAAAAGGCGTCACTATCGGTAGACCAATGCAAGCCTAGTATTTTATGTGGCATTGATTTATCGAACTCTACTTCTCCTGTAATTTTATGGGAAGTAGGGAGGTCATCTAAAACAGATCGACGGTTACTATGCCATTTTATCAGGTCCCATTGGGCACCCTTGAATAAGTCTATCAGCTGCCGAGAGGTCTCACTGGCCTCGGATTCACTGGGCATAGAGAACGCGATGTCGTCCATATATAGCGAAGTAAATGCGATACGACTCGCAAGCGGATACTTTGCGCCGTCGTCATCAATGAGCTGTCTTACCGTGCGCAATGCATGGTATGGACTCGAAGTTAAACCGAAGCACACGCGATTGAAGTGGTACAACACAAGTGGGTCTTGTGGACGGAAGCGGTATAGGAAGCATTGGTAACGACGATCAGAATCGAGAACAACTATTTGCAGAAATTGTTGGCGACAGTCGGCTGTCATAGCGATTGGATGTAAGCGGAAAGTTAAAATTATATTGAACAAGTCGCCTTGCAAATTTGGTCCTGAATGAAGAATATCATTTAATGATCGCCCAGTGCTAGTCTTACTGCTAGCATCCAGGACGATGCGCAGACGCGTTGACTTCTTATCTTCGCGTAAGACTCCATGATGCGGTATGACATATATTGGAGCGGGTTCATGAGAGTCATACGGCGGTGCGGGGGATATATAATTTTTAGCTAAGTATTCCTTTATGACGTCATCATATGCTAACCTTAATGTAGGCGAGGCTTGAAGTTTCCTCTCCAAGCACATGAATCGTCGTCGAGAGGTTTCATAAGAATCTCCGAGAGAGTAAACGTCATCTTTAAATGGCAGGCCAATAATATATCTACCAGTAAAAGGATCGCGGGATGTCGTAGATTTATAAAACTCTTCACATTCAATGTCTGAAGGACACTGAATGGGCGGTGCGGAGGGTGGCTGTTCAAGCTCCCAAAATCGTTGCACTAATTTGTCAACGATAGGAGACTCTAGAACTGAGCAGCACGTTAAAGAATGATTTACCTGAAGTGTCGGCACTGAGCCCATAATAACGTAACCAAATACCGTATTCAAAGCCGAGGGCCCGGACAAGTCGTTAGACGAATAAATTACGTCTGGACATAGTAAGTGCGGGAAAAACATCAATTTTATTAGGCATGCTATAACATTCATCAGCGAGTCTTATGCCATGGAAGTGTGATAAGACAGATGTGTCTACCACAGCAGTGGGCAAAAGGTCGGTGATTTGATCAACAACTAGCGTTGAAATATTGAAGTTAATATTCGAGTCGAATCGTGAGAAAATTTTAATATCAATCGATTTCGATTTTACAATTTTTTCAACTCCACCGAATCCCTTTACTACAGTACATTCGGTATCGTGTTGTTGAACGCCTAAACGATGACAGCACTCTTTAGTCATAAAATGGCTTTGAGCCGCGGAGTCTAATAATATACGAATAATTTGTTTCTCTCCCTTAGCATCGTAAGCAAATACTTGAGCGGTTGATAATAAAACAGTTCTCTGCGAACGACTTGCGCGCGCGGGAGGCGGTGAACGTTGAGAAACATTCTTGAACGAAGTACACAGCGCGACGTCTGAACGCGCACCTGCGGTGAGGGGTGGCGAGTGTGCGGGCGCGGGGGTTGTAGACTTCAGTGTAACTGGCTGAAGCGGTGGAGAACGCGCCAGCGCAGGGGAAGCATTATCGCTTCTGCGGTGGAAGTGCAACAATGTGTGATGTTTAAATTTACAAACTCGACAACTATAATTTAAAGAGCAACTAGACACTCGATGACTTAAACTGAGACAATTCACACATGCATTGTTACTCTTTACGCATTTAAATCGTTCCTGCGGCGTCATTTTATTAAAGTCTGCACACTTAAATAGGTGTTGATGCACAATATTATCGCACAGACACTTTGAGCAACTAGTCGTCGTGCTTACGTACGCCTGATACTTCGGCGACGAAGTATTATTACAGCGACGATTATTACCGTTACCTCGTCGATTGTTTGGTGCGCTATTAGAATTTGTACTAGAATCGGTGCGTTGCAAAACTTTGGAGCGGGTCTTAATAAAATTTACTAAATCATCAAAGGTAGGTACCATCGAGTTATGACTATATTCGAAAGAGCGAATGGTATCCGGGTCCAGCTTCTTAAGCGCGATATGAAGAACAATTGAGTCCGCGAGATTATCTAACTTTAAGTTTTGTAAAGCGCGCACTGCACTTATAAAGTTATCAGTAAATAAATCAAAATTATTTGCGGTGGCCGATTGCAATGGCTTAAATTCGAACATCTGATTAATATATGTAGATGCTAGCATACGCCGGTCTTCGTATTTGTCAACGAGTGCTTGCAATAAAATTTTATAATTTTCAGCGCAAGGAGTTATACCTGAGCATACAGATAGGGCTTTGCCCGTTAGTTTACCTAGCAAATAGTATAACTTTTCAGCGTCGGTAAGCGATGTGTTGTCATGGACGGTTGATTTAAAGCTAGCATAAAATAAAGGCCATGAGCGAATGTCACCCGAAAATGGCGTAAGTTCGATAGGCGGAAGTGTGAATCTGGCTTTAGATGGTGTACTAGTACTTTGTAAATTAGATTGCGAATATTGTAAATAAAGCCTATTTATTCTACCGCAAAGAGACTCAAACGCAATGAGGCTGTTATAATCAGGTTTAGCAATAGGGTTTATTTTTAATAAATGTGAATTATAATTATCTAAGACCTGTTTAAACTCAATACGTAAAGCATTAATATTAGAACTTCCATCAAGAAAACGCTCCATCGTTGAAGTGTTTATGTGGATGTCCGAGGACATATCATATATTTTTTGCACTATTTCAAATAAAGCATCTCGTTTAGCTAACAATAAAACCAACTCAGCATCAGGTGTGCCCTCATTATCCGAGGAATCGCTATTATTCGATGCTATTTGTTTTTTAGGCGGCATTACAACTTAAGTTATGCGGCAAAAATAATATAATTATAAGCGGGTAGTCTGTAAGCGACCTCGCTACGCGGTTGAATTATTAAATATTAGTTTTGTTAACGATGAACTTTAATTGTTAACTTTTATAATAATTATGAAGTTATTTATAACGAATATAATGCTTAAATATATGTGCAAATAATAAATGTAATTTAACAGTATAATCTATAGATGTAGTTAAAAGTTGATGACGTGATGTGAACATACAACAAATAATTTATATAGGTAATTATATGCTTATTCATTCTATGAATATAGTTTTAAAATTACTATGAATGTCACCTATTAGGACCTATTCTAGTGTTCTAATAAGGGCGGGGTTAATCCGAAGTCGGATTAAAATATAAATAATTAATTATATAAACGCTTATTACGATAACGATCTAATAAGGTCGGAAAGTCAAGGTCAATCCAGCGAGAAGTGACCATTAAAAATGGAAAGTCAAGGTCAATCCAGCGAGAAGGACCATTAAAAATGGAGACGCCAGTAACTTAAGGTATCTTCGATAAAGATTTAGTGGACTGTAATTTTGGTGCATACGGCAAAGGGGAAAATAAATAGGTGGGATAGCACGCACTGACCTGATGAGGGCTGCCGCGCCTTCCTCCTGGAGTGTCTGCTATATAGTGAGCTCGCCACGTGGTTCGGCGCACACGCACTCTCGGAACCTTTGCTCTTACGGGGGCGTCTCACACTTTTATGAGTTACAAAGACACAATGTCTGATGCGGTGAATATTAAACATAAACAGGAGAACTCAATGTTCGTCCTGCGCGGTTTGCAGTTAATGTACATAAGACGCGACGGGTGGCCGTGCGTTGCGGATGGCGTAATATCACTTAGTATAATGACGCGCGCCGAGATCCTCTTTTTCACCTCGGCAGCAGCGCGTGCGGTAGGAAAGGGAAGGAAGGAAGGAAACAAAAAATATGCACTAGTCATGTTGATAAAGTAGATATAACTTAGGACGAACTCAATGCGATATGTAATGTAATGTTGATAAAGTAGATTGTTAACTGGCGTTACCAAAGTCATTATTCTTCAAGCAAGATGTCTGGTTTGTATCTTTAATTTATCTTTAACTAGCTTTTCGCCTGTAGCTTCGTCCGCGTGAATTACAGTTAAATTGCGTAACTTTTATCATCTTAAAGAAACTTTTTTTTTCAGGATAAAAAGTAGGCCATGTCCTTTTCCGTATCCCTGAATATACTAGGTGTTACAAAAAGGGTAAACATCCGAAGGGAGGTAAATCTACTCATGAAACTGAACAACTTTCTCCAAAGAAACACATACTTATCAAAATCCGAAAAAAATTCAATCACCTATACAAATTGTCTGGTCACGTGCCCAATTTTGTATGGGATATCAAAAAAAATTTTCGGATTTATAAGTACCCTTTTTGTAACATCCAGTATGTAATACAAGGAAGATCGGCTTGATAGTGGGGAAGGCCAGTGGCGATTTCCGGAATAACCCGAAATATAATTGGGTAACATTAATTACTACCCAATTACATTTTGGGTTATTCTGGAATTTACTATATTAACTATATTATACATAATATACGATATATATATACTAATAAATAAAATTGAAGTGTCTATTTGTAATTTCAAAATTACAGCTTTTTACCAAATACATATGAAAGTATATACGGTACTAATAACAAAAATACAATTTTTAAAGTTTTTGTCTGTCCGTCTGTTTGTTCCGGCTAATCTCAGAATCGGATGGACCGATTTTGACGAGATTTTCACTGGCAGATAGCTAATGTCACAAGGAGTAACTTAGGCTATTTTTATTTTAGAAAAACAATTAGGGTTCCGTGCAAAAAAATTAAAAAGCCCAAATAACACGCGGGCGAAGTCGCGGGGAACAGCTAGTTATACCATATTATCATATATTATATTTATTTAAGTAAATCACACATTTGTTTTGTGTTCACCTTAACTTAAAAATCATGACTTATACTGAAGTTGCTTATATTAAAAACGCCGACTACCTCTGTGGTCAACCAGGGTAAACCCCGATTTTCAAGGTGTCGCCGCTCTGAGGTCCCGGGTTCGATTCTCGGTAGGGTGAAGTTTAGAAAAACTACTTTTCTCAATTTTTCCTTAGTCTGGGTATTGCTGAAAGACGCCCCCAGTGTATCCGTTGTTCGGTACCTCTAATAACGACGTTCTTCGAAACCTCTTTGAGACCGACAATGTGTATGTTGTCTGGCGCATTTATTAGTATTTGATTAAAACACCAGTTCAATTGACATAACAAACTTTTTTGCAGGCATGAAAAGGAAACTATTACCCATTGTTTTTGACTCGGAAGACACTAAAATGTCCCAAAGTATTTTGAAATCGACAAATTACTATGGAAAATTGACAAAAGTATCGGAAACGAATAAACCTATTCCAGTATACGAACCAGAAGATAATGAAGATATACGAGAAAATATACCAGAAGATATACGAGTAGAAGAACCGTTGTCACAGAGTTTTACGCCGCCAAAAAATGAAATACTGGATTCGTCAATAAATCAATTAGGATCTTCACCTTTAAAGCATAATTCTGAGGAACCAGTGGACTGTGACTCACCTCCGGAACAAGTTTGTGAAAATAAATTGTCATCGGCGCACCAAATTCCAAATTCCGTTTGCCCAGATTGCGTACAATGCGAAATAGTGGACAAAAGAAATTATCATTTTTGCCAAGTACTGATGACAGAGTTGCAATTTTTACACCCTTGTATGAGAACTGTTGCCTATCGCCATATTTTAAAAATTGTAGATGGACTAAAAGGGAGCCATAGTAAGGACGACATAAAAGTCATCCACGTCAAACCTGGAAATCTTAATTAAAACAATTATGTTGTTAAAGAGTGCTATTAAACACTTCAGGAATACTTCTGCAGTCGTACCGCATAAGGATTTTAACAATTTGCGATCAACGGATATGTCAGACTATCGCTTACAGATAGTATAAGTTAGAAATTGATAGACTATCATTGGCGTTTTCGCCAAAGTGCTAAAAATGCTTACGCGCTACGACTGCTGAACACAACTTTTGAAAAGGCAAATTTTTTAAATAAAATTGTAAATGAAACAAAGTGTTTTAGTATATTTTGACATTTATTGATACTATTCATCTCAAAAATTTGACAAAAATTCAAAACGTCAAACAACAACTATTTATTGAAATTTTCTTCAGAAATGAAAAAAAAATCCAAGCAAAACATTTTAGTCAGCTGACAAATTTGTAAGGGAAGTCTAAAAATTATTTCATTTCTAAAGAAAATTTTGATAAAGTTGCGAAATATAAATTTATCTACTACTTATAATTACTTAAATTCGATAGATAAAAACATGATTATATAAGGGGGTAAAGGACGGATTCCCGAAAATTGTTGATTTTGATTAATTCTGTTTATTTTTGCCAAAGAAAACGTATAATTACTAATACTAAAAGAATTGTTATTTTTGTTAAACTTTTTTCTTATTTTCTTTTATAATATGATTAGCAAAACTATCTGTTAATAAGTAACAGAAATTTTCTGACAAATTATTTGGCTTCTTTTGTTAATTATTTTTGTTATGTATTTTATTATTCTGAATAAACATAATATCTTCTATTAAATTGCTTTTTAAATTAAAACGGTACTTCGAAACTACGAATTTCAAAGAAGAAAATCCGCTCCACGCTGACTTGAGTGGCTGGACAAGATAAAACAATGCATGCCAATTTATAGAGACGAGGATAAGTGTTTTTTTTCGACCCCCAGTGATTTAATATGTTTTCTGTCGACTTAAGAAGAATTACCTTAAGAAACATAGCAATTTCGTCATCCAAGTTTTTGAATCCATGTGGGCGCATGTTATCAGTTCCTAGTCTTATAAGGTTCTGAATATCACTTTGAGCCTCCACATACTTTGTGCTAAGAAAATCTTCTAACAAAGTTCGAGCACTATCTGTTTCTGTTTGTGAAGCAGACGTAGAAGAAGAAGGAGGCAAATTTTCTTTGTCAGTGTTCAAATATTGCAAATGAAGATGTAAATCTAACAGTTTTCTTTTTGCATGAAGTTGCTGATGTTCAGCCATTGTTGCATTGATTCTACCATCCAAAAAAATAGCACAAATAAATGCGTCGTTGTTAAGTAACATGTTTTCCCTATTTTCCATATAACTTACTAACAAAATGCTCAAGTCCGTAGCAATGGTTTTTAACTTAATTTTGCACAACAACCAATGTAAATAAAAGTCGCTGATTGTTATCTGCTCCTGTTGTAATATTTTTGATAGTTCTTTAGCAGGCAACAAAGAATCCATATAATTCTTTAATGAATTTCAAAAAGTTTCCGTCAGGTGTAAGCTGGAATCAACGGAATTTTCACAAATTTCTTTGAGGTCTATTAATCTCTGAATCATATCCACAGTTGAATTCTATCTTGTAGGACTATCAAGAATAGCTTGATTTTTTCCCGATTTGGATATAATATTAGAGTGTATTTGTGTCCGCAACTTTTTAGCAGTTTGTCGAGCACCGTCAATCACTTGCTTAATATCACCACCATCGCAAGCATCTAGTACAGCTAATTGTAATGTATGTGCAGCGCATCTTACTACTGCTATACTTCTCTGCTGAGTTGTATTTTCATGACAGTGCATTGACAGTGCTGAGGTAATGGTTTCAGTGAATTGCTCTTCTCTTTCGGTGTAAAATCCCGTGTCACCGTCATAATAATCAGTGTCCGAATCCGAATACGCTGAGTGATTTTCAATATCAACTGTGGAGATCATCATGGAATCCGAACTTTGACCTTCAAAGACGACAGCGTCTTTCATTTCAGTATTTGCGTTTGCACTTTCTTCGCGAACAGCATCAGCAGAAACGTTTCGATTTTCTTCGTTGATTAATCTACTCATCTTTATCATATTTGATCCATTATCAGTTGTAAAACTGTATATGTTTTCTAAACCAATTCGCAATCGTTGAAGAACATCCAAAACTTGGTATTTCAAATGCTCTGAAGTATGTCTTTCAAAAAGTTCAATCATGGCCAAATGTTTTAATAAAATATCTCCATTTTCTATGTATTGAGCATTTATTCCCATAAAGCTTCTCAAAGAAAGTGATGCAATGTCTATTTTTATGCAAATCATTTTATTCTGGAGTTCTTTGGCTAAATCATACCGTAATGTTGCAGCAGTTTCTATGACGTTGTTTCTAATAGTTCGAGAACTCACTTTTATATTGCAGTCAGGTATTAAAGATAAAATATTTTGGAATGCTTCATAATTGAGAAGTGACAGAGGAAGCTCATGATTACAAATAAGTTTCGTACACTCTCTGGTAACAATTTCAGAATTAGGTGTCAATTTTTTTGTATCCCTTTGTTTCATATTAATTTCTTGTACTTCTTTATACTCTTTTTTATGTATTTTAAGATGTTTAAGAAGATTGGAACTGTTGATACTCTGTAACAGAGAAGACAACATGAGATGAGGATAAAGTTAACTTTTCCAAGAAAAGACAAATAAAGGTAGTATTTGTGGAATATGAGATGTACCTAACATTCATATTATTTAAAAGCCTAGTAATAATAGTTAATAAGCATTTATTTTGACACTTCGGAAATCCCTACCAGCCTTCCCCACTGTTGGGGATTTAATCCCCTACTAATATGAAATTAATTAATTTTGTATCATTTTTTAAACCTTAATATATTAAAATTATTTTTTCATACTAATAGTTAGTGGGGCTTGAAATACCCACCAGTGGGAAAAGCCTGTGGAGATTTTCGGAATAACCCTTGTTAGACAATGTATTTCTTAAAAAAAAATATTTTTCAAAAACGTTTTCAACACTAACAAACTAAGCAACTTTAATTACTTAAAATTTAACATTTTAAAATTTAATATATTACATACAGTCATTTTAGGTACCATATTTTTTTATAAAGAAATAGGCATTTCTTAAAAGTATTTTATTAACAAATTTGGGTAAACAATAATTATGTGAACGACTCAGTGAGTTTCATGCTATAATTTATAGTACAGTGTAATAAAAGTTTCTGAAGATTAGTGTATTTTTCGTATAAATCTACAAGAAATAATACAAAGTAAGGCCGATCTTGTTTAGCGGCTCACGTAGGTAACTCCTTGTCACTTTCCTGAGTAAGTACAGAATACATAATAGTACAGGTATAGGCATAAGAACCTACAAAGAAAAAATACCTACATAGGTATTTTTTTCTAGCTTATGTAAAAAAAATGCTTCGTATGTAACAAAAGGTTATCTCCATCGTGAAGTGATGGTAAGCGCAAGTACTTACATCGAGTGACAGAGGCCTGGTATTATCTACTATTTTGAAAATAACTCTAAATGTGTACCTACTTTAATAAGAAACTATATTTTACTTACATTCCCCAAACGTTTATTTAACTTAACATTCCACGAACTATTTTACTTACTGGGTCGTGTGCTCGTGTGCACTACTTGCCTCCAAATTACATCGGAAGACGACCTACTTTTAATAGGTATAACATGCAAATTTAAGAATTTCTGAAGTTTTTCTAAGTAACCAATAGTATTTAGTATTTAATTTATCTGATGAAATGAATACCTAATTTGAGAATTTTATTAGGAAGGTATGTAGGTAATAGGTATGTATGTATGTAGACTAGTACTTAAATAACAGTTTTAAATATACATAACACAATAGCAGATGATTCGAAGAATTTAACTAAAACAGTTGTAGGTACCTATTGATTATAAAACATTTATCTACCCACTTACAGATTTATGTTAAAACAACGTAAACAGACTGACATTAATTAATTTAAAATGATTAAAATATTTTACAAATAATAAATACCTATATAAGACCTAGTTTACTTAAATTTCAATTATAAGGTATAGGTACATAATTTATTGTATTAATAATTTGTACGCTAGACGAAAATCAGATTTATTTATATGTATTTTCCATCAAATCATCTTAGTTTTTATTGATAAGTAGCTATGTAATGTAATGTGTAAGTATAACAAATTGAAACGAAATAGGTAGGTACTTACATTTAAGTGCTTGTTGCAAATCACGCACTTAGATTTTGATTTAGTTTTTTCAACCTCGAAGTATCTGTAGACGTGATTTTCTTTCTTTCGTCCCATCTCTTTCAGTAGGTTTTTAAATAATCTTATTAAAAAAACAATCATTAAATAAGCTGATGCGTTTACAACTCCGCTCGTTTTCTTTGCGTTTGTGCGCCAACTACTTGCTCGCTCAACGCAGCGTTGCCGCTTCACGTGACACGTGCTGCGAAGTCTGGCAACGTCGCACAGTTATCATAAGTATCGATACCAGATATCGATAAAGGTATCGTTATTTTTATACCGGTATAGCACATATCAGTACCAAATACTGATAATTGAGTTATTAATACCAATATCGATATTATTAGAGAAGTATCGGTATTTTCAAAATATCGATATCAGTCCCTGCATGCAAAACAATTTACGTGAATAGGAGGGAGAGAAAGAGATGAAGAGACTATGAATGATTTTGATTTACTTAGACTGCTACCTTTGTCATGTTTAGTAGATTTACTGGCATGAACTGTTTCTAGAACAGTTGCCCTTTGACGAAGGAAATCAAAAAAGTATGTCAATATTACTGTATCTAGGCTGCTTCTAAATTCCCCCCAGTTTCTAGCCGTTGCAGAATCAAGATTCGCAGAAGCCATATATATAACAAGAGAGTTCTAATACTCTGTCGGCTCTCCCAACGAATTTAAGGCGTTCAAATTTTTTGAAACTTTATCTATTAAGTCACGCAAACCCTTTTCAGATTCTTTATACACGGGTTGTAACGAAAACAAACATTTAATGTGTTCGTTTACTAAAAGACGCGTGTTATCAAATCTATCGCAGAGGAGCGACCAAGCGATTGGATAATTTATGGAAGAAACTGTGACTGAACTTATGGCTGCCTTAGCGGAACCCTCTAAATATGACAATAAATAATATAATTTGCTTATATCATCTAAAGTACCATTTTTATGAATTAAAAATAAGTACATGTGCCGTTGTAGCCAAGATGGTTAACGCTCGCTGTAAATATATCAGACCGCGAGTAACCCGGGTTCGATTCCCGCCGGCACCATTGAAATTGTTAATTGCAATTTTAAGTGCTGATTCGTGCTCGGCGGTGAAGGAAAACATCGTGAGGAAGCCTGCATGTCTGCGGAATAAGAGGAAAAAATATTTCGAAGACATGTGAAGTTCGCCAACACGCATTGGAGCAGCGCGGCGGACACTTCCTTGCCCTAAAACCCCCTCAGATATGAGGGGAGGCCTGTGCCCAGCAGTGGGACGTAAATAGGCTGTAAGTTTTTACATTCTTTGAAATCTAACCATTTATTTGGATCACCACTAAAAGAAAAATTTTTTATTGGCCACAATTTTATAATTTACTTAATCTCAAATTTAATTCGTTACATTGGCTTTTATTTAATTTGACATCTAAGAGGGGCTTTAAATGCTTTTCAAAAAGTGAAATGCGAGTTTTAATACGTCCTCTTTGTGCAATAAGTTCCTTTAGGTCACTTATATTGGGAGAGCAAAATAGGTTATAAAAATAAGAAATAGTTTAATTTGTAATATTAAACATGATACTCGGCCTCTAGTGCTTACGGAAAGCAGACGTGTTTGTGAAATAGCATAAAATATTAAAATTTTAACATTAGTTTGACAGTTAAATGTGACCCTTACGCCCATATTTCTAAATTCTGATTACTTAAAAAGTGCATAATAACTAAAGACCTTATATTCCGGTGCAAAAGTACACAGTGGCACATACGCAGCCCCGCTCAGTAGGTACCGTGAGTAACGAAAACAGCTGCCTTTTCTATTGCAATCGCACTCGTACGAAGACTTTGCATACGACGACGCGACGCATCACGCAATGAATCTACAGAGAACACCGCCTAGTGGGATATTGATAAGCGGGAGCGGAAGCGCCAGCGGGTCGGTGCCTAATTTACCCACTCATAGTGACAAGGATTTTCATTCCAATGTGTCTCTGAGAAAAAGAAAGGAACGCACTGATGAAATAGACTATAAAAAAGATTTTGCAAGCTTTCGTACAGACATGATGAAGTTCTTAGAAGAATTCGGAAAAACACAAAATGAGAATCTGAAATACATACGTGAAGAAATATCGGAGATTAAAAATGAAAAAAAACAATAAAATCAACAACAAAAAACTTTACACAACGATTTGAACAAATAAACTCTGAAATAGAAAATATTAAATACAACCAAACTGTTACTCAAAACCAAATAAAAAACATAGAAAGTGAAATATCCCTTATAAAAGATAAACAACACATTGAAAGTTCAACGGATAAATCGCCCGTCTTGTGCCACGAAAACCTCATCCTTGAACTCAAAGACCGATACGACCGTGAGAAAAACATCATTATTGTGGGTATACCCGAAATAAATGAAAAAAATTCAAAAGTGAGACGAAATTACGATAATGAAGAAGTGATGAAGTTGTTGATATCATTACATGAAAACTGCCCAAAACCAATTAAATCTATTAGACTAGGGAAATATGTTTCAAACAAAAGCCGGCCTATAAAAGTTTTCTTTAACAATATAGATACTCCGAAATATCTCTTACGGAATAAAAAGTACCTAGCCGAAAATCTTAGTATTTACTCAGATCAAACGCCAGTTCAAAAACAGTATTTAAGGCAATTGAAGGAAGAATTAAAGAAACGAACAGAAAAAGGCGAAAAGGACCTTATTATTAAATATATAAAAGGCACACCTTCAATTGTTATAAACAAAACCCATCAAAAAAACCAATAATGCCTTCACCACAAACCGGAAAAAATACGGATAGATTAAGCCATCAATTAGTAAACAATTATGAAAACATTCCATTGCGCCCGTCCTCCTTAAGATTTTTTTATGCTAATTTACGTAGTATTCGCAAAGCTGGGAAACTCGACGAAATAAAATGCATATTAAAAGCAATACCGATGACTACACATTTATTAATTTTTACTGAGACATGGATTACTTCGGAAACCGACGCAAAATTATATCAGATACCAAACTATAAACATATTTACAATTATAGACAAAATTACAAAGGTGGTGGCGTTTCAATTTACGTACATAATAGCATAAAATACGATATAACGGAAAAATTGTGTGAGAATGGAAACCACTACTTATGGATATACATAGATAAACTATCTTTAAACATCGGTGCAATATACAAACCTGGAAGTTCTAATGTAAACAACTTTTTAGAAACATATTCCTCACAGTTGGAACGGAGGAGAAGGGCGATTGTGTTTGGAGATTTTAACATTGATCTACTTAATACAGATAGTAACGTCATAAAATACCTAGCCGAAATAAAAGAAATTGGATATGAAATATTGAATAAAATTAATAAGCTGTACAGTACTCGTGAAACCACCACCACAAGCACTATACTGGACCATGTATGTACAAATATAAACAATCACTCATTTAGTTTCTCAATAATTGAATCGTGCCTATCTGATCATAAGCAGATATTTCTTGAAATAAGCAACTTGACAACAAAGACATATAAAAGAGTTCAATATATAGCGCTTGATTACGAAAAGTTATACAACACTACTTTAAAAGCCAAATACACTAATGAAGAAAATGACTATTACTACCTAGAGAGATTTATGTTAGAACAAATAAACAAAAATAAAGTAAGCAAGACAAAAATTCTTAACCCTCCACAAAAAGACTGGATAAACCGAGATATTATTAACTCAATAAATTTACGAAACAACTTATGGCAGCAGACTAAATCTCACCCAAAAGACGATAATCTACAAAAAAACTTAATTAAAGAGCAGAACAAAGTGAAAAACCTTATCAAGACACACAAGAAAATCTACTATCATAAGTTATTTCATAACAATTACAATAAACCTAAGAAAATGTGGGAGATAATTAATAACTTAGCGTTAAACAAAATTAGAGACAGCAGTGCTCCTCCCAAACTAATATCGAATACTGGACTAATAACAGAAGGTAATTCAATATGTGACTTATTTAACTCATTTTTCTCCTCAATAGGTTCGGACTTGGCTAACAAAATTCCTAATAAGTATCACATAAACAGCGATAACACGCTTATGTACGAACTTAACTACACGCATGAAATAACACTTAGTGAACTTGCACCCTGTAATATCACTGAAGTATCAAAAATAATCGACGATCTTGATACCAACACTAGTACTGGTCTATATGGTATCAGCACCAAAGCGATTAAATGTCTGAAAATTATAATTGTAGAGAGGCTAACGAACTGCATAAATATGTGTTTGACACGCGGTATTTTTCCCGACACACTTAAAATTGCTAAGGTCAGTCCTATTTTTAAATCCGGAATTAGGACTGACCCAAGTAACTACAGACCAATCTCTGTCTTGCCTGTTATATCAAAGATATTTGAACGAATACTTTATAACCGCCTAAATGAATACCTAATAAAAAAAAAGTTTTTAATTGACCAACAACATGGCTTTCGTTCCAAATCGAGCACTCTGACAGCTGCAGTAGACTTAGTCACAAAAATTAAAACTCAAATCGATCAAAAGAATATCGCTTTAGGGATTTTTATTGACATAAAAAAAGCATTTGACACAGTAAGCCATCATAAATTGTTGCAGAAACTAAACAACATAGGCGTTACAGGCAAGGCCCTCGAAATGTTTACATCGTTTTTACATAATAGGCGACAAGTTGTTCAAATGGATAATTTTACCAGCTCGATTAAAAACGTATCCTACGGCTGTCCTCAAGGCTCAATTATAAGTCCATTATTGTTTTTAATCTATATAAATAATATAAACAAATTAGGGCTAACAGGTCACCTAACATTATATGCCGACGACACATGTCTCTTCTATTTCGATAAATCTATTCACAACATTAAACCTATGCTCAAAAAGATCTTGACTTACTCGGAGAATGGTTAAAATATAACTTGCTAACAATTAATATGTCAAAAACATCTTTCATGATTTTTTCTACAAAGAATAAACCTTTACCAGAGTTTGCACATCTTACTATTGAAGATAAAATAATAAAACGTTCAACTCAGGAAAAATATCTAGGTCTATTGTTAGATGATAAACTCACTTGGAGAATGCATATCGATCACGTCAAATCAAAACTGACGTCATTACTATGTGCACTACGTAAAGTCGCAAACTGTATCCCGGAAAAGGTTCGTACAATCATATATAACTCTTTAGTTAAATCACATATCGAATATCTAATTGAGATATGGGGAACAGCTGCTAAAACAAATCTAAATCCACTTCAAAGGATACAAAATAAAATTATCAAAACATTATTCCACTATCATTATCTAACGCCAACAAAAGTACTATACGAAAAAACTAACTTGCTAAATCTTACACAACTATACATTTATTGCACTTGCACTCTAATAAAAAACATTACCACTAATTCTATTCAATCAAACATACAATTACATAAAAAAACAACAACACACAACTTAAGAAGTAAAAATAAACTACAATTAATAACTACACGAACTAATTATGGCAAAAAAACTTTGTTGTTTGAGGGAGCACAGCTGTTCAATAAACTACCAGATGACATAAAAAATTGCAATAACATAAAATTGTTTAAAAGTAAACTTAGGAAATACGTACGTACAGTGTAATCTTTTCTGACATAGTAAATAATCCTAATCTTATACCTCATACTAAATAAGCTTAAAACTATAACACCTCCAGCACTAGAGGTAGATGCGATAGTTTTACTTTAGTATATAATTACTTTGTATCTCATTTTAAGTGAACCATTGTATGTTCTTATGAGAAATAAATTTCTTTAAACCGAACATGAATTTTGTAAATAAGAAAAAAACAATGAATACAACCTCGTGCGCCGCGCTGGTACAAAGCGGCTACAATGGCACAGCTGACGCGACAGGAAGCCGGCCGAAGCGTCGAGTCGGTGCTCTGGTACACCGCATCGCGTACAATTCTCGCCGGTTCAATCCCGGAAAATTCTGGAATAGTCGGCAAATATGTTTAAGTAATTGACAGTACTCTGAATTTACTTTTATGAGGGACGTTTAAGCAAAACTGAAATCCTAAAGTAAAGATAATTCGAAGCAGATACGTACTTGTTATAAATATAATTATAATTAAGTTTACAAATGGAATATTAACATCTATATAAGCCATAACGGAAAACACGCAGAATTAAGAATGTGAATAATTGAGTAAATTATATGAGTAAGTTCCTGTACGGTAGTGCTGCCTGTCAAAAGATAAAAAAAGTAGACAGAAGAACCTGGTTTGAGGAAACGACAGACATACTGAAGGCCGAAGAAGGATCCATATTTGCTTGGCAAAGTTCACAAGATGACGGTGAGTCATGCGGATCTTTATTATTTATTAGAGAAATAGTCGCCTTTTCATGATTTTATTGTGATGTGTATGGCGGCGCTGTCGTCGCGCCGCAAGCGAAACACAAAGAAGCCTAAATCACGCCATCAAAATTCGGAATCATAAACAGTATATATAGAACATCTCCGAACTAACACATGGAGTGTTGGCCGCTCCCCGGGCAGATCAACTTGTCCAGCGGGAGATCTCCCCTTTTCCTTCAACGGCCACAGTGGTGACCCCGACGTGATCTGAACACGCACACAACAACCTTCGGTAACTTCAAGCTTTGTCATCGTAATAAAATACCCCACCCATTCGCTCCCGAGCAGATATCGTCTGCAGTCTTCATATCCTTTAAGCCATCTAGCTTCACCAGGTTAATCGCAGCACTGGAATAATAATGCTTCTTGTTCCTTCAAACTAATCTCTGCGCTATACAGTACAGTTCGGCACGGCTCTGAGCCTTACTGCTCGCCTCTGCTTCACGGCACTCTCGCAGATTACTTGCCTTCTTCTCGACTCACCGCAGACTACAAGGCAATCCACTGACACTTGCACATTCATCGACAACTAGACTGTACCATCGACCTCCGGTCTGAGCAGGGGGGTGATGTGGGGGCGCTGTAGTCGCGCCGCAAGCGAAACGCACAAAAGCCTCAATAACGCTATCAAAATTCCGAATCATGAACAGTATGTATAGAACATCTCAGAACTAACACATGGAGTATTGGCTGCTCCCCGGGCAGGACACTTTGTCCGGCGGGAGATCTCCCCTTTTCCTTCCACGGCCACATGCGTATGGTTGTAGTTGTGCGTAGTGTACAGAAGTTTGTTTATATAAGACAGTGTTATGTTTCTTTCTACAGATGCGGCAACCAATCTACATTGACTCGATCGATGGCTGCTACGTAAACTGTTGCATAGCTGCCACTGAAAAACTTTAGTAGTAGTTGTTCAACCGGTAGTGCTTTGAATTTAGTACAATCATATAGCTTATGGTTTTGATTACATGCAAGACAATTTACGTGAATAGGAGGGAGAGAAAGAGATGAAGAGACTATGAAAGATTTTGATTTACTTAGACTGCTACCTTTGTCATGTTTAGTAGATTTACTGGCATGAACTGTTTCTAGAACAGTTGCCCTTTGACGAAGGAAATCAAAAAAGTGTGTCAATTTTACTGTATCTAGGCTGCTTCTAAATTCCTCCCAGTTTCTAGCCGTTGCAGAATCAAGATTCGCAGAAGCCATATATAACAAGAGAGTCCTAATACTCTGTCGGCTCTCCCAACGAATTTAAGGCGTTCAAATTTTTTGAAACTTTATCTATTAAGTCAGGCAAACCCTTTTCAGATTCTTTATACATGGGTTGTAACGAAAACAAACATTTAATGTGTTCGTTTATTAAAAGACGCGTGTTATCAAATCTATCGCGGAGGAGCGACCAAGCGATTGGATAATTTATGGAAGAAACTGTGACTGAACTTATGACTGTCTTAGCGGAACCCTCTAAATATGATATTAAATAACAGAATATTTCATCATCTAAAGTACCATTTTTATGAATTAGAGATAAGTACATGTGCCGTGATAGCTCAGATGGTTAACGCTCGCTGTAAATATTATATCAGAACGCGAGTAACCCGGGTTCGATTCCCGCCGGCACCATTGAAATTGTTAATTGCAATTTTAAGTGCTGAATTACCACGTGCTCGGCTGGAAAGGAAACATCGCGATGAACCCTACATGTCTGAAGAATAAGAGGAAAAAAATATTTCGAAGACATGTGAAGTTCGCCAACACGCATTGGGGCAGTGCGGCGGACACTTCCTTGCCCTAAAACCCTCTCAGAAATGAGGGGAGGCCTGTGCCCAGCAGTGGGACGTATATAGGCTGTAAGTTTTTACATGTCTCTGAAATCTAACCATTTATTTGGATCACCACTAAAAGAAGAAATTTTTATTGGCGTCAATTTTATAATTTACTTAAACTCAAATTTAATTCGTTACATTGGCTTTTATTTAATTTGACATCTAAGAGGGGCTTTAAATACTTTTCGATAAGTGTAATGCGAGTTTTAATACGCCCTCTTTGTGCAATAGGTTCTTTTAGGTCACTCATATTGGTAGCGCAAACAAAGTTATAAAAATATGAAATAGTTTAATTTGTAATATTAAACATGAATTTTGTAAATAAGAAAAAACAATGAATACAACCTCGTGCGCCGCGCCGGTACAAACCGGCTACAATGGAGCAGCTGACGCGACAGCAAGCCGGCCGAAGCGTCGAGTCGGTGCTCTGGTACACCGCATCGTGTACAATTTTCGCCGGTTCAATCCCGGATAATCCTGGAATAGTCGGCAAATATGTTTAAGTAATTGACAGTACTCTGAATTTACTTTTATGAGGGACGTTTCAGCAAAACTGAACTCCTAAAGTAAAGATAATTCGAAGCAGATATATACTTGTTATAAATATATATTTTACAAATGGAAAGTTATAGTTTACAATTGGATAGAGTATAGTTTACAAATGAAATATTAAAATCAGTAGCATTGAATTTTTTTTGCGATATTTAGAAACGGTCAATTCTAATTTAAATAACAAAGGAGGAAAAAAATAATTAAGTTGAGGGTAATTTTGAAAAGATGCGTACACAATCCACTAGCATTTGAACAAAAAGAAGCAAAATTGTTTAAAAGAAGTAGGATTTAATTGGAATGGGCTTACTTCCATCGGTTATGGATTGTTTCACCACGTCCTACGGGTGTATCGCCTTCCAAAGTCGATTTTGATTCGGACGCCAGGGGTCACCAAAAATGTTTCTTAATTTCTCTTGCTTGTTTATTTTCTTTGTATTTAATGAAGTTAATGAAGAACACATGATACTATTAAGTAACTTTATATTTTAATTAAAAAATACAAAAATGAAGTATGAAAAATGATGTTGTATGTTGTGACTTATGTTACGATCTTCAATCTAATGTTAATTAAGAGGGTAGGTATGTAACATTGAGTTATACAACACTAGAGGAGCAAACCACATTACCGCGCGTTGAAAAAAGTGTAACCACTATCCAAACGCGACGACGTAGCTCTGAAACTAATAACAATTTTAAATAAACATATATCTATCTCACTTACACAAGTTGCGAAAACAATATCGTCGCTAAGATTAGATAAAGATAGACACCAAACATGCAATGGCGGTTTGGTGTGGCTTACTATATGAAATTTTACCTAAAATACGCAATAAAAATGATTTTTTTAAAGCTGCAGTTAATTCTTTTTATATTAAAAAAGTATATTTTATTTTAAAATCTTTATGGCTTCCCCTTAGAAAAAAAGGATACAAAGCTCAGCAGATGAATAGAAGTAAACATAGTGATGAAATAAAACGTATTTTTATTGTACTAATAAATCAAACAATATAAAATAGGTAATAAAATATAATTAATATAAAATTTATATGAAATTATAATTAATATAAAATAGGTACTAAAATATATTTAATAGATAATTCATGAATAAACTAAAATAAGAATAAATAATTATTTTGTATGAAAGTTAAAACTTAGTTTTTTATAATAATTTGAAGAATATTTAAAATCAATATTAGACATTAGCTAGGTATATGGCTGTGGCCATATGTGCAGTGGGAACGCTTTAGCGCGATTATTACTGATAAAATAAATCAATGTTCTTTAGCCATCCGTTTTGTGCTATACACAAGCTATTATGAAAAAAACACTCAAAAATAGGAAATAAAAAAATAGGCACGTGCACAATCAATACAAAAAAAAAATTCAATTGGATTCAGTTTCATTACCCAATAAAACAAATTTTAAACTTCTATTTTTAATTTTACTCCTTATAATATAAACCTCTGTAGCAAATATTAACTAACTTGAATTTAGAACTATGAAGGGATTCTTTATTATTTATTATTTTGAAGACAAAATTAATTAATTTAGTAACACCGATATTTTTTTTTCACTGCTGCATTGGAAGAAGTTTTCAAGCTACTGGGCTGGATAGGATACGGTATTATAATCAATAGAAATAGACACTTAAACAGAAACAGAAACTTTTTTATTCAATGTAGATTATAAACAATACTCATTAAAAGTCAATTTTATCATTTACCACTGTACATCACATCACTCACCTTCGATTTGCCGACGATATAGTTCTTATGGCAGAATCGCTGGAGGATCTAAGCACAATGCTCAATGACCTCAATAGTGTCTCCCAACGGATAGGTCTGGACAAAACGAAGATCATGTGTAACGTCCATGTCACACCTTTACCGGTAGTTGTTTGGGAGCACTAAGCTGGAAGTTGTTGACGAGTTTGTTTACCTGGGACAAAAATCAGTCGACACTAACGTGGGATACCTAATACGGAGTAAGCAATGCTCTGCGCACGCGTACCGCCGTACCGGTGGGACTCAGCTGTAGTAGCAAAATACAGAAACCCAAGCGACACAAATTTTTTTTGTTAATTTTTTGTTCAATTTAAAGTGACTATTATTAATTTTTCTAACTTCTTTTAAATTTTTGAAAATAATCAAAATGGAGATATTTTATCATCTCTACCTCTTTTTTCACTTTATCTTATTTTACAGATAGAAAAACGAAAAAATGACAATTCTTGTCGGACTAAAAATACATACCTGTTTTCTTGTAGGACGATGTTTCATTTGGGCAGAGAACACACTAACCTATCATGTAATATTTTTGTCCTACAGTTAGTAATGAAAAAATGGTCTTGTGGTATTAACAACTTCTGAGCGTAGGACCAGGATAACGTACCACGCAATTTGTGGGACAATATGTCTGTTAAATTATATAAATATTAACTAAGCAAAAACAAAAAAAAATCAGCTGGTTAGTAATCATTTATGACGACCTCGTTATCGATACATATTGGATAGAGGGGACTCATTGATCAAACCATAGATTTTGTAGGACAAATAGTTTTTCGAATAATTTGGATAATTATCTTGAGATTTAACAAAAAAATTCAGTTAGTAATAAATATTTGAGAATCATCAAATCAACATATTTTATCCTTGCTACTTCTGTTAGCTACCACAATCGAGAGTTTCGTACAGGAAATTATTGGGCGTCTCATCAAAATAAAGCTACTGACGGAAAATTAGCTTGATAGTAATCACGTGTAAAAATAGGCGATGGATCCTGGACTATTAAGTCTTGGGGTCTAAAATTGGATTTCATTACCATTCTCCGGTTCACTTCCCTACTCAAATACAAACCCTTAAATACAACACCGTTCCACTTCTTTTTCTCTCTTTATCTTAACTGGTTTTTAAATCAATTGCTTTTTTTAAGGCTTGGCAAGCTGCAGCGACTAAAAATATCAAGGAATCTTGATACATTTGTATATTTTTAGCAAGCTAGCCGGTTTGCTGAGTGCAGAGTAGACACAATAACAAGTCTAAGAGATTTGAGTTCGTAATTTGTGAAAAGATACCGCCATGTATGTCAGACCCTCATTCATTAATGATCACGTTATCGAATTTTTCTAAAGATTCATCATAAATCTTGTTCAAAAGATACCTCATTAATAAGAAATCAATTATTCGAGGAATCCCGAATGCAAAGCTTGGCCGATGGTAGATCTCCCCTTCTCCTTCGTTGGTCTTTTTGTGCAGAATGGTTTACTCTTTGGAGAAAGCTATAAGCTATAAGGGACAGTAGCCTAATGGCAGGGCGCGGACCGCGAACTCAAAAAGGTCGTGTGTCGGCGTGAACCACTCGTAACACAAGCAATTCAAGTTTACCACGAGTGGTTAAGGGGAATATTAGTAATGTTTATAGCATTGTTAATATTCTTTAAAAAAACGTTGCTACGTTTGTATTCCTTTAGCAAATTAATTCTTGGAGAATAATCCATCACCCAATCCAGTAACCGGTAATCGTAAATAATAAATAGTTTACCTGCCTTGTGTTTTGTTTAAGGCGAACGCCACGCACATTTAGTTTCAACTTACCATCCTATAATACGTGTTAATATCAATACTAGACAACCCTATTGTACACAAAACAAAGATTTAATTAAAAATGTAAAAAAATATTGTCTTTAAAAGCTTTAAAGAGGGCCACACACGCTAGGTTATGCTTGTCAGTTTTGCCCGTGTAAGCAAAACTGACAGGCTCGACCGAGTTTCATGGGACACACACACGTAACGACAAACCTGCACAAGCTCTCAGTCACCACCATCCACCATGGCACCGGCAGCGGTGGTTGACGTCGACTCAATAGCGCTCATAGGATTATTTGTAATTTTGAAGAAAAAAAAAGGTAAAAAAACGAAGCCGTATAGAGTGGTGCAAAAAGTGGTTACAGAAAAGGAGAAAATACAGCCATGTCAAATTACTAAAGGAATTAACATATTATCCGAAAGATTACCGTAATTGTTTACGTATGGACGAAAAAACTTATCTTACGCTGTTATCGAAAGTAACTCCATTAATTAAATTATTTTTTTAAATTATTTTTTCTGCGTATTAATTTTTTTGACAACATCCTCTTTTGTCGCATTTTCCTCTATTTCTATTAATTTGGTTACAAGTTTTTCATATTCTGCCGCTCTTCTATTTCGGTCATGATACTCTTTATCCTTCAATCGGCATATACAGGGCTCCGATTTATATTATTCCAATAAATTCCTCTAAAATTGCATTTCGTTTGCGAGATGACATTATTGCGCAGTGACGGACGACGCCATATCCTCTCGACACTTGCCGGATAACGGAGTAATAGTGTTCTGTGAACTGAAGCCCGCCTGCCAGCCTGCCACACACGTTCAGTTATGCTTGCGCAAGCGACCTGCGCAAGCATAACCGATCGGTTAAAATATCAATTTTTATATTTTTAATTTTGCTTGCGCAGGCAAGAAATTATGTCATACACACGTTCAGTTATGCTTGCACAGTTAAACTGTGCAAGCATAACCATCGGTTATAACCTAGCGTATGTGAACGGCTTAACATAATTGAAATATTTTTTACCTAAAGTACGGCCAATGGGAAGCGATACCAAATGGAAATAAAACCAATGCAAGGTTATTTATTAGGAATAGCAGGGGTGCGTAACCTTTGATAGTTAGAGTTAGATATTAAAGTAGACAATATAGTTTTAAAAAATGTCTATATATGATAAAACATGGATGAAAGTAAAATACAAAAAAATGGATGAAAGTAATGTTGAAAGTCCAATTGGTTAATTTTTATATAACTGATATATATTCATAAATTTGTTTGTATTAAAGTTACAGCTTATATGGGACTTATATATTCGTACTCCTGGTCACAGGCCTCCGCTCATTTCTGAGGGTGTTATAGGTCAAAGAATTGTCTACCGCGCTGCCCAATGCGTGTTGGCAAACTTCTCATGCCTTCGTAATATTTTTTTTCTTATTTCTCAGACATGCAGGATTCCTCACGATGTCTTCCTTCATAATAAACAAATTCTAAATCAGCACTTGAAATTGCAACTAACAATTTAATTGGTGCCGGCGGGGATCGAATCTGAAATTTACAGGGAACGGTAACCATCTGAGCTACCTTAAGCTAGCTTAATGTTATTGCAGCGTTGTTTGTATTAAATAGATAATAATCGTTCTATTTCACGTAAAACAGCGCAAAAAGTGAACATTTTATTACATTAGTAATACATTGATAAAAATAATTATTTATAAAAAATAGTACCCAAAAATATGTCATAACAAAATAATGTATGTTTACGTGCATGTTTACGTAAAAAGATGTCAGTTGTAAGACAACTTTTCATTTTTATTATAATATGTTGTATGTTTTTATTATGACATAATCCGTAATGATTATCCCAAGGGATGATTAGGGTGTAATGCCAGTGGACCGGTTCTATAGCTTGAAGAGCTGTCAAATGATGGGGAAGAAACATCCCGAGTGGCAGTCTCATACAGGCAAATGCATATTGGTTGCCTAAAATATAAAGTGACGAATTAAAAAAAAAACATAGATGGCGCAGTAATCTTTTCGTTCTAAAAAAAACTTAAACACGAAATTTATTTATGGGCTAGTAACATTAAATTACGCCAACTTTGAAATTTATAAGGACAAAATTGTCATGCTACTCTCTCTCTTATCACGTTATGTCCTGACATCAGGATGGTTTAAAACTTTTTGATAGGCAATTTCATTTCCGAAGAAGTAGTAAAGAACACCTTTCTCGTGCAGCAATCTTCTATAGCCAAGATTTCAACAAACTATTTAAAAAAGGGCACGATTTTCTTTTTTTATTGTTATTTCAATTATCAAACCTGTAATTTTATAGATAATTTCCTAATACTTTAGAAACTAAATTTGGTTATTTTTGGTTAGTCTTTATTAATAAAGTAGGTTGCATAAGTTCAGCCCAACACAAAAAACGACAATACATATATTCCGGTCACGATTTCAATTTAAAACATTACCTATCTTGAGATTATCTTACGGTTATACTGTTTATATGTACGTAGCTGCAAGTTTTTTAAATGTGCCAGCTATTGTTGCGATCGGTCGTTCGGATCGTTATGTTGACTTTTTATTTTATATAGATTCTGTGTTATATAGAAAATAATGATTATATTGTTGTGATTAAAACGTATAACTATAGTGTCTATGATACTCATAACTAATATTTGCCGCAGACATGTGTCAATCATGAATGATTCGTTGGTCTGTGCTGGTACACTTAAAAGGTGGTCCATTCATCTGTTTTTGAATGTTCCGGTACAAGTACAACCAATCACAAGCATCTGGTTGGTAATGAAAAAAAAACAATTATCAATACAACAACACCTCTACCTAGACATGTTAACATATTAATCTTAAATATTAATCAAAATCATAAGCATCAACACCGCGAGGAAACTACCACTCTTTACTGCTTAAACTGATAAGAGTCCAGAATCCAGAAGTACAAAATTACGAATTCACTTAACGACTTGTACTACGTGGTAGTTATGATCGAGATTAAACGTGCTGCGGCGATGCTTTTGAACGCGGTGCTTCTGTTGTCGAACCTTTGACGATGCCGACACTGGTGCCGCATCACGTTTACAGTTACTGTCGCCGACTACGGTATTGTAAGACTTTAAAAGCTTACTAAACTTTAAATAAACTAGCTAAAACCGGATTTTAAATAACTAACATTTTTATATTCATTATTATGTATTTTTTGTTTTTGATAATGTCATCATAGTACTTATGTGCCCTTTTCGGTTATTTTTATATCACATTATAGTCTTGGTATCGTTTAAATACGACCGCGGAGAGCAAGAGAAGCGAACGAGAGGAACGAGAATCTTATCTACAATACAAAGAATGAATGCGAAGGAATCATTGAAACAATAGAGCTACGATTCCAATTTTTTCGTAAAACGTAGCAAAACTTACTCCCTTAAAACCGAATTCCTGCTTCGACGATGTAAAAAGTTCTAGCTCGACACCTTTAGAAGGCTTATATTTAGTGTTAATATTTAATAAAGAGAACTCTCGTTGTTTGATCACGGAAGCGTGAGATCGAATGAAAAGCAATGTAAATATACAAAACATACAAAACATACAAAGTGCATATTATCAAGAAATGAAAGTTACAAATAATTAGTCCAAAACTAAATAGTCCATAATATGGTACGGATTTTGAGATTTTTTTTTATATTTACGATGATGATGGATGATTGAGGTGTATATTTCTCGTTTCTTCGTTTTACGTTCTACAAATTAATATTAAAAAAATCTGTTTATTGTGAAATTCTGTTTAAAGAAATAACATACAGGATAATACAAGATGACTAACCGTGGAGTGGCGGTGTAAGAATATCCACTAGCTCATATCGCCTCGAGAGTGTGGTGAGAGGCGACAGGGGGAAAATAAAACAGGATGAATGATAATATGACAAGATGACTAACCGTGGAGTGGCGGTGTAAGAATATCCACTAGCTCATATCGCCTCGAGAGTGTGGTGAGAGGCGACAGGGGGAAAATAAAACAGGATGAATGATAATATGACAAGATGACTAACCGTGGAGTGGCGGTGTAAGAATATCCACTAGCTCATATCGCCTCGAGAGTGTGGTGAGAGGCGACAGGGGGAAAATAAAACAGGATGAATGATAATATGACAAGATGACTAACCGTGGAGTGGCGGTGTAAGAATATCCACTAGCTCATATCGCCTCGAGAGTGTGGTGAGAGGTGACAGGGGGAAAATAAAACAGGATGAATGATAATATGACAAGATGACTAACCGTGGAGTGGCGGTGTAAGAATATCCACTAGCTCATATCGCCTCGAGAGTGTGGTGAGAGGCGACAGGGGAAAAATAAAACAGGATGAATGATAATATGACAAGATGACTAATCGTGGAGTGGCGGTGTAAGAATATCCACTAGCTCATATCGCCTCGAGAGTGTGGTGAGAGGCGACAGGGGGAAAATAAAACAGGATGAATGATAATATGACAAGATGACTAACCGTGGAGTGGCGGTGTAAGAATATCCACTAGCTCATATCGCCTCGAGAGTGTGGTGAGAGGCGACAGGGGGAAAATAAAACAGGATGATTGATAATATGACAAGATGACTAACCGTGGAGTGGCGGTGTAAGAATATCCACTAGCTCATATCGCCTCGAGAGTGCGGTGAGAGGCGACAGGGGGAAAATAAAACAGGATGAATGATAATATGACAAGATGACTAACCGTGGAGTGGCGGTGTAAGAATATCCACTAGCTCATATCGCCTCGAGAGTGTGGTGAGAGGCGACAGGGGGAAAATAAAACAGGATGAATGATAATATGACAAGATGACTAACCGTGGAGTGGCGGTGTAAGAATATCCACTAGCTCATATCGCCTCGAGAGTGTGGTGAGAGGCGACAGGGGGAAAATAAAACAGGATGAATGATAATATGACAAGATGACTAACCGTGGAGTGGCGGTGTAAGAATATCCACTAGCTCATATCGCCTCGAGAGTGTGGTGAGAGGCGACAGGGGGAAAATAAAACAGGATGAATGATAATATGACAAGATGACTAACCGTGGAGTGGCGGTGTAAGAATATCCACTAGCTCATATCGCCTCGAGAGTGTGGTGAGAGGCGACAGGGGGAAAATAAAACAGGATGAATGATAATATGACAAGATGACTAACCGTGGAGTGGCGGTGTAAGAATATCCACTAGCTCATATCGCCTCGAGAGTGTGGTGAGAGGCGACAGGGGGAAAATAAAACAGGATGAATGATAATATGACAAGATGACTAACCGTGGAGTGGCGGTGTAAGAATATCCACTAGCTCATATCGCCTCGAGAGTGTGGTGAGAGGCGACAGGGGGAAAATAAAACAGGATGAATGATAATATGACAAGATGACTAACCGTGGAGTGGCGGTGTAAGAATATCCAGTAGCTCATATCGCCTCGAGAGTGTGGTGAGAGGCGACAGGGGGAAAATAAAACAGGATGATTGATAATATGACAAGATGACTAGCCGTGGAGTGGCGGTGTAAGAATATCCACTAGCTCATATCGCCTCGAGAGTGCGGTGAGAGGCGACAGGGGTAAAATAAAACAGGATGAATGATAATATGACAAGATGACTAACCGTGGAGTGGCGGTGTAAGAATATCCACTAGCTCATATCGCCTCGAGAGTGTGGTGAGAGGCGACAGGGGGAAAATAAAACAGGATGAATGATAATATGACAAGATGACTAACCGTGGAGTGGCGGTGTAAGAATATCCACTAGCTCATATCGCCTCGAGAGTGTGGTGAGAGGCGACAGGGGGAAAATAAAACAGGATGAATGATAATATGACAAGATGACTAACCGTGGAGTGGCGGTGTAAGAATATCCACTAGCTCATATCGCCTCGAGAGTGTGGTGAGAGGCGACAGGGGGAAAATAAAACAGGATGAATGATAATATGACAAGATGACTAACCGTGGAGTGGCGGTGTAAGAATATCCACTAGCTCATATCGCCTCGAGAGTGTGGTGAGAGGCAACAGGGGGAAAATAAAACAGGATGAATGATAATATGACAAGATGACTAACCGTGGAGTGGCGGTGTAAGAATATCCACTAGCTCATATCGCCTCGAGAGTGTGGTGAGAGGCGACAGGGGGAAAATAAAACAGGATGAATGATAATATGACAAGATGTCCATTCAGTATGCTTGGAGTTAAAATCTCCAAACATAATGACTGAATTGCCTAAGGATAAAATGGCCTCAAAATCTTTTTTGAGGGGCTGGGTTCCTGAAGGGATGTAACAGGAGGCTATGAGGATGGACTGATGTCCAGTCATAGCTTGCCTGCATACCGTGGCTTCCATGTTGGTAAGCTGCGGAGTAGAAATGGGCGAGCAATGAAGTGTCTTCTTGTAATAGATGGCCGTTCCGCCGCCTCGGCGGTCGGGTCTGTCGTTACGAAGAAGAGAGAAGTTTTTAATAGAAAGGCCTCTAGTGTCCCTGAGTTTTGAGATTAGTTTCCTGTAGGAGGAGGAAATCGACTTCACGATTCCGAAGAAAGAGCTTAAGCTCTGGGAGGTTATTCCGCAAGCCGCGAATATTAAATGATACAAGCGATAAATCCTTAGGTTTGATACGACCGTGAGATTTTGGTAGAGTAATTATCTCAGTCATTGAAGTTAAGTTAATTAGGTTAACTCAACTTACAACGCTAACAGAAGATTATTATGTTCTGCAAGAACGAGGAGACGTTCTTGAGGGGACTTCGCCGCGCGCAGTTTGCGTGCTACTACGGTGATTTCCCTAACGTCAATATTCCTAATAGCGGAATATAGTGTGTTGTAATCATCAGGTGTGGGCTCTGCCACATGGGCGTAGGAGGTTGTCCGCGGTGGGTCTGCCTTTTTGGGGCCCCAGGGAAAGACTGGAGGCTGCATAGGCCTGGAGAAGCCCGGAGGGGGCCGAATTATGCCCTGAGGGGGCCTAGGGGGACCCTGAGAGGGTCGAGAGAAGCCCTGGATGGGCTGAGAAAGGCCCTGACGGGGCCGTTGTTGGAGGGCTGGGAATGAGCGGTCATTGACCGGCGGTGGAGCTTGCCTACTGGGGCGAGGTTGAGGTGCGCGGGGGCAACCCTTATAGTTAGCCGGGTGTCCTGTCTGCTTGCACAGGACACATGCGGGCGGGGATTCGGCGTCTTTGGGCCGGGGACATTCTTTTGTGTTGTGGGGTTCGAGGCACTTAACGCACCTGGGTGGGGCGGAGCAGTTGGCCGCCGCATGGCCATATAGTTGGCAGCGGTGGCACTGCGCCGGGAAACCGGGCCTATGTGGGGCCTCTACCTTCACCCTCGACAGGCCACACACTGTGCGTACCTGCCGGAAGATGGCTTTAGCCACAGGCACGTTCGATAGGATGACTAAGGCAAGGTTGTATCTCTTGCCCGTTCTATTGTGCATTTTGTGCACGGCTTCCACGGGGAAGCCTTGGGACTTAAGGTCCTCAAGGATTTCCTCGTTAGAGAACTCGAAAGGGACGCCTCGGATGACGGCCCTGACTTTACGCTCTTTCGGGAGAGCGTAGGTGTGGTAGGACACTCGTTCGGCTGTGAATAGCCTGGTGATTTTGCGGAAATCCTCGATCGAGCTGGGGATGATTTTGATAGCCTCCCCGAGGTTGACAGCATGGTCGTATTTGATTCCTGCGTCGTAGCAGGTTTTTGAAAGCTGGGTAAATTTTGCCTTGTCTCTTAGGAAGACAGGGGGCGGAACTTGCTTCTTAGCAAGGACTGGAGCACATCGAGAGGATGGTTTTGTTGGAGTTGGGATGTCTAGTGACATGAGTGGGACGGCGGCAGTGGCGGGGGCTGCAGAGGTTGTAGGAGCGGCAGGGGCCAATGAGGTAGGGGGGGTGCGTTTTAACGCGGCGCGATTTCCGTTGCGCTTGGAGTTAACTGTGGTGGTCGGTCCTCGTACGCAATGCGTAGCTATATACGCGTGCGTACGGTCGAACGAGCACTGTAACGACTTGTGAACTTTCATACAAAAGGCAAGCGCGACCGACGTACTCACCGACGGTCGATCGAGCTCTGAAACCGGCTTTAGTTGTCCACTCACATCTGTATGATTCTTTCTTCAAAGGACCATATCAGCCTGGTTCTCCTATGACATGACCAATGTAATACCTGGACTGACCTCTCTGAGTTTGTTTCGGCAGATCGAGTGCTTCTTCTCAGTTTGATGTATTTGTTGTGTGCACGCGAAATTTTATTAACAGACCTTTGGTAGTCTGGATGTTATGAAAAATCTATTGAATGTATCTGTTTAAAATAAAATTATTTGCATTTTTGAACAACAAATCTACCCCTGTATGGTAACTGTTTTGCAATTTTCGTTATTCTTACGGTATTTATTTTCGCCCAAAGATGTGTTAAAACTAGTGTTGAAACTTGAAATTTTCGACGCTTATAACTTTTAAACATACTCTTTTTTACTTTTTTGTTTCCATAAAGGGCTAGATAATGATGAGACAAATTGAAATTATTATTTATTTTGAACGTACACCATGAAACAGTGGAGTAATCGCCGGACTGCGTTTGTATGGAAGAATAAGCGACTAGTGTACCCTTAAATACTATGTACATATCTATGTATAATATGATTTTTAAATGACATGATCAATGTAATACCTGGACTCGGAATTCGTATGAAAAATAAATTTAAATAGTTTTTGTATGTTTTTACAATACAGTATGGCATTTTGGACATACAACGTATGGCTACAATGGCGACTTTAATTTAACACACATATACGTTTTCACACTTTCATTTCATGACGAAATTATATTGCCATTAAACGACATTATTTAGGGATATATTTAAAATTTTAGAAAATAGCATGTTAGAGCAACCTGTACTTAAAGAACTGTCGCGCAGTTGTCATTTGCCGGGTTCACGGATCATAACATTGCATCATCGAAATTAAAACGAATAAGCAATACTATTGAAGGAAAGAAGATTTGTCGGAGAGCGGCCGGCGCAGGAGACACCTGCTCCTCTCCCGCACCCCGCCACACTGATATCGAAATATTTTTATAGTACTAGCTGAACCCGTGTCCTTGACACACTTGTTCATAGCAGTGCGCATAATTAGGTCGACTAATATTTTGGTGAATAATTCCGCGAAAAGACGCTTACCTATTGTTTTATTTATTAATTTTTGTGTAATTAGGTTATGGTACTGCGACAAAAACGCTTTGTTTTGGTTTTTTTCCAATTTAGTTGGTACATTTACATCTCCTGCGATACGGACGCTTTTATTTGTGTTATTAGTGCTTGTGTAAACCTGTGATCGTGATGGCAAATACACATCCGAACTACACAGCAGCTGAATATGCGGACATGATCCTAATTTACGGAGAATGTCATCAAAATGCCGCCCTTGCGATTAGAACATATCGCGAGAGATATGGCGATACAAGACAATGCCCTACTCATTCTCGCACTATTGTAGGAGCTCTTCAGCGCATCCGCGAAAACCGACCAGTGGATCCTAGGTATCAACGCCCTGATCGACCGCCTACACGACAATACTCAATCCATTTAACTGAAAATGTGATACAACACTTCGAAGACCAACCCAAAACTAGCCTTCGCCAGAGTGCTAGGCATTTTCAAGTCCATCACAGAACCGTCCATAGGATATTAAAGCGCGAAAAGTGGCACCCATTCAAGTTTAGAAAAGTACATACTCTGCTATCGCGTGATAAAATAATAAGAGTTAATTATTGTCAGTGGTTACTGAGAAAAATTGAAGAGGACAGTGACTTTCTTTCTCAAATTTGTTGGACTGATGAAAGCACGTTCACCAGAAACGGCATGTGGAACCAGCACAATCTGCACCACTGGGCACCAAAAAACCAAAATCCGCGCGTTTGGCGGGAGTCAGCCCATCAGTACAGATTTTCGGTAAATGTTTGGGCAGCTATTCATGGTGACAACATCATCGGACCCGTATTCATTGATGGGGCTTTGAACGGCGAAAGGTTTGTTAATCTCATCGATCACTAATATTAATAATCTATTAAATAATACGGTGTCAGAATACACAAACAACCTAAACGTCCATCGATACCAACGAATGTGGTATCAATTAGATGGCGCGCCTGCACACTCTGTAACAACAGCCAGGCAGTGGCTAAATGACACGTTTGGTGCACAATGGATTGGTAGATTTGGACCTCGTAGGTGGCCAGCAAGATCGCCAGACCTCACGCCACTCGATTTTTTTTTTCTGGGGGTGCATCATAAACGATGTATACGCGGAGAACGTGGATTCGGTGGAACAATTACGCCATCGAATAATAAATGCGTTTGAAAAATTGAAGGAAATGGCTACAAGTGACAATTTATTATCAAATGTGCGAGAAAACATGAAACGCCGTTTAGTTCTTTGTATCTGCCAACAAGGTGGCCTTATTGAAAACAAGAAAATTTAAAATAAAGACAAATTAAAGCAGTGATTAGTGATAACAGTAAACAAATAGTAACACGAGAGTGTGATATGATACGTGTTTGACTAAGCATCTCCGCTGTAGGTACCACATAGGACGCGCGCCACCACGCCGATAAGTTTCTTTGATAAACAAGACACTTTGCGCGGTTGCCAGCCCGCTAAACGCTGCGTTGCCGCTCCGAGTTAACGTAAACCAACTAGGTAAGTATTTTCATGAATGAATTTTTGCAAGGATGATTCCAATTTTAGTTACTTTTTTAATATTTAGTTTGTTTGAAAAAAATAATTTTTCAATTTACGAGTAATTTTAACTTTTTAAAATGAATATGATTAATGGTCACTGACCCTACCCGTGTATTAAATTAAAGTCGCCATTGTAGCCATACGTTGTATATTAGGTTGCTTGACAACTTATTTTTGCATTTTGAACCTTTTTTGGCTGGGACACTAGTTCGGACCCCAGTTTCATTTAGTAACAGGTCACTGTATATAGGCATCAAAAACAGAAAAAGAACCAGATACTTCATTAAACACAATATGTTCTAATCTAATTTATTTTATGATATTATAAGATAATATTTGATAATACAGCCAATTTATATTCAGCAGACATACTAACAAAATAATATATATTACTTGATACGATTTTTACTTACCTCTTTGTTGCTGAGGTTTAGACTGTATTCTAATTTGATATGCATCCTTTCAAGTAAAGGCCTTTGGTAAAGTTTCTGAAAAAATATAGTGTATCATTACGCTTGAGTAAAAGATGCCAAAATTATTAATCAACAAGTTTTTATTAATTAAATTTTTTATTATTTTATTTAACAAGTACACTTACAATACACATATACGACATAATCACGAAAACATACACATTTCTATACTATCTGATATGTATATCAATAACAAGTGTACATAACATTCATTTTTTTACATTGTAGAGCCACACTGCAGCTATATTATGGTTGTAGCATGAATTGGTCAGCTGGACAAGGGAAGGACCACACTCTCAGAAAACCAGCGTAAAATAGCAGCTTAATACTGCTGTGTTTCGTATTGCGAGTATAGAGAACTAGAGACCCGTTTTACTGGGATCGAGGCATTCCATCTTAGTCCTCAGGGGTGACAATGCATCTGCATTTTGATTCTAAATCGAATGTAGATGTCTATGGGCCACGGCATCCACGTACCATCAGGTGGACTGTGTGCTCGTTTGTCACTCTTATCCTATAAAAAAAAGATTGAGTCATGCAATTTTGGGTTATTTATTCATTAATTGAAACATTCAAGATCAGAATAGTGCCACTCAGTAGCGATTACATTAAAGTATGCGCCCATGAGCATTAGAAGAAAACACATCGCCATATCAAGAACACTGCACATAACCAGGCCCACGCACTCTCAGTGTATGATAGGCATGCGTAAGTGTACTAAACTAATAACAAGCTTTAAATTAAAAAATTACCTTCAGTAGCACGTGAAATTTCAGCATGAATATTCATCATCAAAGATCCAGTTGAAACCATTCCTAAAAACCAAATTATATTGTATAAACATATTATGTATATTAAATTTTGTACTCCCTGGCTGCAATCCTAAAAATACACCAACCTAAGATATCATCATGAATAAGGCATGCTTTTAATTCCTATATTTAAATATTTTCATTCAGAAGAACTCGCAGTTTCGGAGTCCAAAGGGGAGAAACTAAGTTAAGGTTTGTAATAAATTGAGACATATTTTTTTCTGGCATAGTTTATGTATGAATGTTCAGAATACTTTCAGTTTTATGGAAGCTTACATATTTAGGTAAAAATTATTATTATTCTATGACAATTCAGGCAAGTTTTAAAATTCATTTTCTTAGAATTTGTGGTAGCTCAGTGTGTTAGCGCTTGCCGCAAATTTCACAGTAAACGATCAACCTGGGTTCGATCTCCTCCGGCACCAACAAATTAATTAATTGCAAATTTAAGTGCTAATTTACCACATGCTCTGCAGTGAAGGAAAACATTGTGAGAGAACCGGCATGTCTGAGAAATGAAAAACAATATTTCGAAGACATTTGAAGTCCACCAACATGCATTGAGGCTGTGCGGAGGACACTTTCTTGCCCTAAAACCTTCTCAGAAGTGAGAGGAGGCCTGTGCCCAGCAGTGGGACCTATATAGACTGTTACTTTACTTTTTTAGAATTATAGTATTCTTCTTACTAAATTTTCAAAATTTATTGACAAATTGCTTTTCTGTCCTAAAAAAATCTAATGTCTAACAAAATTTCATCTAATGAGGGGTTTGAGTTCAAGTTTCTTGTTTATAAAAAAACACTTTTATTCTTGTGGTTCTATGCAGAGGTGTTATACCAATGAGTTTTTTGCGAGTGGCAGATTGCCAAGTGTTTTATTATACAGAGCTTTTGGATTCTCTTATGTTTAAATTAAATACTACGTACATATCTATGCATAATATTACTTTTAAATTATTAAATATTAGTAGTTCTTATGGAAAATAAATATAAATAGTTTTTGCATGTTTTCACTTTTTTGTTTACAGTATGGCATTTTGGACATGTATTAAGTTGCTTGATAAAACTTATTTTTGCATTTTGAAGCTTTTTTGGTTGGGACACTTGTTTGGACCCCAGTTTCATTAGTAATAGGTCACTGTATATAAGCATCAAAAACAGAAAAAGAACCAGACACTGAGGTGTATCTCGCTTTAACAAACACAATATCTTCTAATCTAATTTATTTTATGTTATTATAAAATAATATTTGACAATAGACCTAATTTATATTCAGCAGACATACTAACTAAATAATACATATTACTTGATACGATTTTTACTTACCTCTTTGTTGTTGAGGATGAGACTGTTTTCTAACTTGATCTGCATCCTTTGAAGTAGAGGCAATTTTCTGAAAAAATATAGTGTATGATTATGCTTGAGTAAAAGATGACAAATTATTAATCGACAAATGCTTTCAGTAATTAAATTCTTTATTACTTTATTTAACAAGTACCCTTACAATACACATATATGACACAATCACAAAAACATACACATTTCTATACTCTCTGATATGTATATCAATAACAAGTGTGCATAACATTCATTTTTCTACATGGTAGAGTCTCACGCTGCAGCTATATTATGGCTGTAGCATGAATGGGTTGGCTGGACTAGCAAAGGACCACACTCTCACAGAAAACCACTGTAAAATAGCAGCTTAATGCTGCTGTGTTTCGTATAGTGAGTGTAGAAAACCAGAGACCCGTTTTACTGGGATCGAGGTATTCCATCTTAGTTCCCAGGGGTGACAACACATCTGCATTTTGATTCTTAATCAAATGTAGATGTCTAGGGGCCACAGCATCCACATACCATCAGGTGGACTGTGTGCTCATTTGTCAACTTTATCCTATAAAAAAAAGATGGAGTCATGCAATTTTGGGTTAAATACTCATTAATTGAAACATTAAAGATCAGAATAATGCCAGTTAGTAGCAATTACAAGAAGCAGCATTAGAAGAAAACATATCGCCATAGACGAGCCGAGTGGGAAATATGTGGATGGGGAAAGGGGGTATAATCAAGAACACTACACATAACCAGAACCAGGCACTCTCAGTGTATGACAGGCATGCGTAAGTGTACTCAACTAATAACAAGCTTTAACCTTTCCCTTACTGCGGCCGCCATATAACAAAAAACAGCTTTGTACCGGGCCATCTGTCGTCACCTCAGCTGGCGGCACTTGTTTTAAATATTTATGTTTCTCACGACCTTTCATTTGTGTTTAAAGAGGTTTTAGTTACAGTTATTTAAAGCCGATAAGATTTTCGATAAGTAGAAACAATAACCATAACATTTAAATGTTTATGTTATTATGTACAGCTCTTTTGTTTCTAACGGATCTTTATAAAGTGTACTTACTGACAATAAATTTTGTTTTATGAATGAAATATCGTAAGTTTTTATTTTACTTTTATGTCCTTACAATCAATAAAACATATTCTTCCTAAATGAATCAAAATTATGCATGTAATAATTATAATAATTCTACTTTTTCACTTGCAAACATTTGCAAAAAAATTCGACAATAGACAGTTTGCGCGCGCTTTGTAACATCATTTTCAAAACCTTTTTGTGTATATATTATAGTGTCTTCCTTTATTTTTCTTATACAATCATATAGATATAACATTTAGCAATTCCTAGTAAAAGTATTTACTATGGTATTCGAATAAGAAATATACTATTATTATCTTATTAGAAATCTTGATCGTTATGAATTGTTCGCGTAGAGGTTTTTTGTTTCTACTTTTTTAATCAATTGAAACATAAAAAGTTACTGTTGTTGTAACTTAGATCATTCAAAAACATTACGTAGTAAAGATAAATAACATTACTTACAGTTTTTTTGAAAGAAAATCCAACTAAAATCACAATCACAAAACTTCAACGATTACGCAACCCACCGTACCGGCATGCAAAAGCGAATGGCTGTTATATTTGATGATGTCTATGTAACCGAGTGAATATAATGCTACAGAATATTCTTTAGTTCGTTCAGAATCGAATGAAATAGTGTTCAATCGAAAATATACTGTATTTTTATATCAATTAATGACGAAAATAGCAGCACGTAATGCGGACATGTATACATGTCCTCGGTACTTAGCGGTCACAAAACTTGGACCTGTCAACATGTCCTCGGTACCTTAGTGAAAAAATTACCTTCAGTAGCATGACAAATTGCTTTTCTGTCCTAAAAAAAATCTAATGTCTAACAAAATTTCAGTGGCAGATTGCTAACAGTGTTTTATTATACAGAGCTAGTGGATTCTCCTATGTTACCACTACATAGAAATTACATTTATGCACTACATACATACTAGTTACCCAGAAAGCATGTGACGTACTGCTATATACTTACATCAATTTAAAGTGGGATAAATTTTAGCAGTAAGCCTTCTTCCAACAGTGCGAAACTTTTGGTCAAAATGCCTGTCACACATGTAGATATTTCCTAATATATATGAAGTTCCTCTGAGTTTCATTTCCTCAGACAATACTGCCAACCACATATTAAATATAGGGTTAATATTTCCAATATGGACCATCTATTTCAAAGCCCATATTTTTTTTGTAGATAGTACTCACTAAAAGAAAGCGTTTTGCAAAGTTTTAGGTTGCGGAAACTTACGGTTCATGAGATATATTTTTTTAAACTTTTCATACAAATTGGCAAATAACACGCAATTACACCAATTACAAAATGAATTTGACAAATCATTGATGTCAAACGTCAATTAGTGTAGGGTTCCGAATATTTTGAAAGTATCGATACGTACTCGATACCAAGTATCGTAGCAAAAGTATCAATACTACTTGGTATCGAGTACATTTCGTTAATTTTGGAGACTAGGGGGGTAAGAAGCCGGGAAGTTGTGCTCCGGCGCTCCGTGTCAGCTCCGGCGCTCCGGCGCTGCGGGATGAGCAGTGCCTTCGCCCTAGCGTAGTTCCCTACGCCGGGCGGGCACTGCTCTCCCTCCGCGCCTCCGGGCTCTTATATACACTCTAGGGGTAGGGCAGACAAGACCACGTGGATAGTGGGATACTCTGATTCGGTTTTGGGTACTTTTTGAATATTAAATAAGTAAGTCAATAAGTAAGTAAACACTTTATTGTAGTAAGAATTAGATAATACAGAAAGTTGCAAACAATAAAATAAAAGTACAAAAGCTGTACTAATTAAGAAATACAAACAAGTTGCAAACAATGAAATACAAGTACTAAGGTGGAACTTAAATAGAGTAAACTTTATTCTACTTTATATATACTTGCACTTATCAGCTCTTCCTATGCACCTAATTGTTTTGTCATAATTTTTCGTCTCCAAAATTAACGAAATGTACTCGATACCAAGTAGTATTGATACTTTTGATACGATACTTGGTATAGAGTAGGTATCGACACTTTCAAAATATTCGGAACCCTTCACTAACTGACGTTTAACATCAATCATTTGTCAAATTTATTTTGTAATTGCGTGTTATTTACCAATTTGTATGAAAAGTTTAAAAAAATATATCTCATGAACCGTAAGTTTCCGCAACCTAAAACTTTCCAAAACGCTTTCTTTTAGTGAGTACTATCTAACAAAAAAAATATGGGCTTTGAAATCGATGGTCCATATTGGAAATATTAGCCCTTTTCTAATTCTATCGGCCTGCAATGTCAAAAGTTGCCATAATAACCAGAATTACAAATTACTTAATTACCTTGTAACATTTGAAAACATTTAAAAAATCACTACCAAAAAGGCTTGAATAACATTTGAAGAGAAGTAGTTTTTTAGTTTATTATATTTTTAATTAAAGTTTTATTGTAAAGTTTGAAATAATTAAAAACCAAAACAAAATACAATTAATATTGTTCCAATATACCACTTTCTTTATATGGCCACCCAACCCTTTTAACACCGCCATCTATTAGAATTTTGTATAAAACGTTTACTTAAGTTTCATTACGGTGTCCTAAAGATTGCGCCCAGGCGTCACACAGTGTCAGGTTTGTATTGAAGCTTCACCCCCCTGAATAGTACAATTACACCGTGACTCTACCTCAGGGATCCTACTCTAGGGGATTTGTCTAAATCGTCACACTTGACAGGTGTATTCACGATCGCAGTGCCAGAGCGAACGATCGTCGGTTTGAGTATTTTACGCTTGTTGTAAAGAGGTTGTTATACCGCCATCTACTGGAAATTTACGCTTATTGTCAAGAGATTGTTATATCGCCATCTACTGGAAATTTACGCTTATTGTAAAGAGGTTGTTATACCGCCATCTACAGCAAATTTAAGCTTATTGTAAAGAGTTGTTATACCGCCATCAACCTGTAATTATAAAATGTTTCTGTCGTTTCCTATACTTGTCGCTTACTTCACTTATGAAACCAAATCGTGTGATAAATTATTTTACAGCGATTTTATACACATATTTACGCTTCTTGTAAAGAGGTTGTTATACCGCCATCTATCGGTAATTATAAAATGTTTTTGTCGTTTCCTATACTAGCCTCTTACGTCACATATGAGTCCAAATCGTGTGATAAATTATTTTACAATGATTATATACATGAATAAACAAAATTGATAATCCTCCTAAAAATACTAAAATAAAATATAAGAAAATCAATATGTATGTATATACATACATAAACACTCACGCCTGTCAAACAGAGGGGTACAATATGTATATACATACATAAGCATAGGCGGCGCAAGGCGTGGGCCACGTGTGCGACCGCCTACGGCCTCGCGACCCAAAGGGCCTCGCACCCCGAAAGATCAAAGAATTTTCATTCATCTATTAGTTGCCTTTGAGTATTAAATAATTACTTAAAACTATAAAGAATAGAAGTGATTGTTGACTGTCTAAGTTGAAGACCAATAGTGTCAGCGACATTGCTGGTGACAAGATAGACATTATCCTGATCACGTCCTAGACTTCAATCTGAACGAGATTCCTAAATGATAATCCTAGAAGAGATCCGAGAATGGCTTCCAAGGATATTAAAAACGCCAACGTACCTGGTGAGTATAGAAGTACAACAGAACTTTTGCAAGAGAGTGGATAATCGGTACACATTAACGTCCCTAAAAGCTATGAAATTTTGCCCTTCCACTTGACACTACGTAAAACATACTCAAAAGTGGAAAAAAAGCAAAATACCTTTATTTTCAAAAAAAAAGATAGCTCCCTCACAAAGAATTATAGCTGGTTTGTCTTCTAAACTGCATTACCAGACATAAAAAAATGTCTTGCATGCAGAATTCATGACTTCTAGTCTTTAAAATACGCTGATTTGAAACCCAGCACTATGCTCAGTTTAACCTACATACTATCTACCAACAGTTAGGTTAAGTCATCAGAAAAAGTGTTCATGTCTCATGTATACGGGGGTTGTTAGGAAACTACTAGTTATTGACGAATATTTCTGTTACAAATATGGGAGGAAAATGTGACGTCATAGATTTAATATAACAAATGTCGTTGATATTTTCATCCACGGCAAACCATGCAAAAAGGTATATATTTGGTAGTTTCTTTTACGTGGTGGAGCCATACTGCAGTTATATTAGTAGTATAGTTGTAGCACGAATGGGTCGGCTCGACCGGGGAAGGACCACGATCTCACAGAATACCAGCGTCAAATAGTAGCTTAATGCTGCTGTGCTTCGTATGGTGAGTGTAGAGAACCGGAGACCTTTTTTACTGGAAACGAAGCATTCCACTTAAGTCCTCATGGATGACAACGCATCTGCATTTTGATTCGTAATTGAAGATAGATGTAAATGTCTACGGGCCACAGCAACCACTTACCATCATGTGAACTGTGAGCTCGTTTGTCATCCTATCCTATAAAAAAAGTTATAAAAGGATAATTTTAATGATTTTAATATGGGCGCTATCATACAAACAATTTACACCGCACAGTGTTTTTAGTGTATTTTCATGAACGACGGAAATTAACCCACTAGGCTAGTCCACCTTCGACCAAAAAGTCAACCGACGAATAGAAATCGATTGTGAAGTCCAATAATTCTCAAAATATGTGTACTACAACTATTGTGTGTTGCAATGACTTATGGATTCGAGGCACGGTCCTTTACTTTTGGCATGAGAGAAAGCTTAAAGTCATTCTGCAAACTATGGAGAGGGCTGTGTTCGGAGTAACTTTGCGTAACAGAATCCGTGTCGAATATATTTGCAGCAGAACCAGGGTTACAAACATTGTTCAAGGTATCGGTAAATAATGTGCAATGGGCTAGCCATTGCTCGAAGAACCGACTACCTATGGAGAAGAAAGGTTCCCGAAAGACAGTCTCCTGGTAAGAGGAGCAAGGTTATCCCCAATAAATGGAGGTCGAACGAACAGGTAAATCGTGTAGGATATTGATGTATACATGTGGCTCAAGATCGTGACTGTAGTACTACTAGGGGAGGTCCATATTCAGCTGCGGACTTGTGACGGGTTATAATAGAGATCCAAACACAATTAATGGAAAATAATTATTCGTCACCAAGCGCCTCGCAAAATAGATCTTGCCCACACCAAATTTAGGTCTTGCTCCGCCCCTGTCATAAGCACTCACGCCTGTCCCCCAGAGGGGTAGGAAGAAACTATGGACTTCCATTTGGTACGATCCTGACACACCTTTCTCGCCTCCTCTACATGCATATACTTACGCATACATGCTCATCGGTTAAGGATTCTCCTAATTTAGCCCGCTTTCAATATATCGCCAATTTGATGGTCGAGAAACTTTCGCCTAGGACGTCCGTTTCCGACTCTGACGTTCATTTCTGCAACATAAATTTGCTTTGTCACTCTTTTCTCATTTATTCTTACCACATGACCAAGCCACCGAAGCATTCCTTTCTTAATCCTGGTCACAACATCATCTTGTAACACACTCTTCTCTTATAACTATATAATACGTTATTGCTTATCACACAATTTCTCACCCTGTCATTCAGATTCAGCCCTAACATACTTCTTAACGACCAGATGATGATAGATGATATTCCAGATAATAAGCCAAATAATAAGTTTAAAATAATATTATTTATTCTAATAGGCTCAGATGAAGTAAAAAAAGTTTTTATTTCATCTACCTAGTAATTCTAAAGTAAAAGTTACCTAGTAATTCTAAATACGTAAAATACACTCGTGATGCTTTCTACTTCCTTTAACAAACTACAGTTAATCCATTCGAAAATGCCGACTCCCAAAACACACCGACTGGTGACGAGCAGCATTATCAATGTTAGGATGCTGGCTCCTCGTTTTATAATCATTATTACAGTTCTTCACAAGTCCACAACTGAACATTCCCCCAAGGTATGCCACAAAACACAGTCCTAAGCTACATCCATTTATTGACTTCCTAAATGTCTTAGCTGTTCTTCATTCAACCAAGTGGGGGACCATCCTACACTTCCAGGTCAGACAACAGCTGTTCAAGACGAAGTAGGTTCAACATTATTTTTATCTGCATGCAAGCTCCACAAACCGTTGCGAGAAAAATTATCTGGACACGAACTAACAGATAGATGAAAAAGTGATACTATAAGGGTTTTCTTTTTTTTTATAGGACTCCACTCCTAACGACTATACGGCCCACCTGATGGTACGTGACTACTGCCGCCTATGCAAAACTGCAACACCAGGGGAATTGTAGGTACGTTGCCGGCGTTTTAGAAAGGAGTAAGCTCTGTTCTTGAAGGTCCCTAGTCGTATCGGTCCGGAAAAATCACCGATGGTACCTAAACTGTTCCACAGATAGGACGTACGCGGTAGAAAACTTCTAGTGAAACGTACAGTGGTGGACCGCCAAGCATCCAGATGGTGTGGATGGTATCGGAAGTTTTGCCGCGATGTGCGTTCATAGAATTTGTCTGCTTATATTAATCCGAACAATTCCGCAAAGCACTCCTCAAGGTAGATGTAAAAGAAAAAGCAAAGGGATGCAACATCTCTTAGCAGCGTCAGTAAATCGAGGTGATCGGAAAGGACTTGGTCGTCGACGATTCGAGCCGCTTTGCGCTTGATGCGGTCAAGTGGAAGGAGCTACACTGACTAGCACCGGCCTACAAATAGGAACGTTATTACTATTCCATTTGAGGCCGAAATTGCGTCTTGTAAAGTTGCAGGCAGTGTGTCGGCATGAAATACTGTCCAGTACTGCTGAGCACGCCAAGCTTTTTTAATTATATTAAAGTAAAACGATTGTAAATTAAATAAATTATTAATGTTGTAAATGGCTGTTGTAAAAAATACAGTACACTCGTATATGTATTTTAACAGCCGTGATGTAGAAAGAGGAAAAGATGCATAGTAATACGGACGCTCGCGCTCAGCGATAAAGATTTATTTAGCTTGCGTGTGCAAATTATCTTATTAATAATAATTATGTTTGCTATTAAACGTCGGCAAGTAGTCAACATCAAAAGAGTGAAACTTCTGTACGGAGTACTATTATTTTTCTGTGACTGTGTTTCGGGCTGATAGGATATATGTAATACCAATGAAAATGAAAATGAAAATGAAAAATATTTATTCAGTATATTTTACATAGTATCATGACAAATAAGAAGAAGGATTTCAGCTGTGTCCGTTTTTATAATTGATTTGGTTTTGTAATGTGATTGCTGTGTTTTCTAAGAACTTAGCGCCGCTTGAATATACTCATTAATCGTTTCGACTAAGAACTTGAAAGACACTTGATGGATGGTAAGAACTGACTAATCTTCTTCGGTGGTTTGTAGAATATTCTAATGGAAGTTCGCTTCAAGATGTAGCCAATCTTGATCTATCGATATATCTTGATCTGTGAAACCTCTGAAAAATTGTAGTACATCAGTCACACGTTCGACTGTGGCTGGTTTCGCTCGGTCACTGTGACGTACGTGCGGGACTCGAAGCTTTTTATCGTGAAGAACCTGCTTGACGTGCTGAAGCTCGGCGGCCACATGTTTGCTGTTACAGATCCCTCGTGCTCTCTGTAGCAAAGATTTGCCCACGGTAGCTAACTGTGAAGGTGAGATTCACCGTTTAAATGTCGGTTTATATGGGTCTTCTTTCTAAACACAGTGTGACCTATGGTGTTGTCAGAATTTCGTAAGACTAACACATCCAGGAAAGCTAAAGTATTATTTGCTTCTAACTCCATAGTAAATTGAATCTGAAAGAATATCGATTTTAAGATATTCTTAAAAATGTAATTACTTTGTCTGATGGTAAAATTGTGAAAGTATCGTCTACGTACCCCTTGTTCTACAAGTTTGAACCTGTAACACTTGGAGTTACAGGTTCAGTAAAGAAGACTTTCTCCTCAAAGTCTTCTAGAAATATATCGGCGACAATAGTAGATACAGTTGAACCCATAGTAACACCGTCTACTTGCTTGTAAAACTTTTCCTTCCACAATACATAGCCATGTGTAAGGCAATGTCTGAGTAGTACTGCAAATTCTGCTGGCATTTTATTTTCCTCTAGTTTCCTAGTTATAATTGAGATGCAGTCTTCAAAAGATAGGCATATTAATAGAGACACAGTAAGTTCATTCTGCGTGGATCTTACCATAAGTAATAATTAAAGGGACGTCAGTCACCTAAGTTTCCTGTGACTGTGGGTGCTGAAAAGCACCCGAAACGTCGAGAATTAAAAATCAAACAAATTAAATGCGATAAAATCCGTAAAAGTAGTTTTAATCAATGTGTAGTATTCGCCTCATCATCATCATCATCATTACAGCCCTTCACAAGTCCACTGCTGACCATAGGCCTCCCCCAAGTACGGCACAAAGCACGGTCCTGAGCCACCTGCATCCATCGACTTCCTGCATGTCTTACCAGGTCGTCACTCCATCTAGTGGGGGGTCGCCCTACACTACGCCTACCGGTACGAGGCTGCCACAATATTCGCTTAAATATGAGAAATCATTATATAAAATTTAAACATTTTAAATTACACTTTAAGCAAAAAATTAAGAGAGGATTTCAGTTATATCAGATCGGACATTAAAATTTCGACTCAACATTAGTGTCTATTTAAAGAAACTAACAAATATTTATCGGTTTATTTTTCGTACATTTAAAATAATATTATTGATATTAGTTTCTTAATCAGAAAGATTTTTGAAAAATTATCTCATTCGAAAGAATACTGTGAGATAAAAGCTTTAAAATATTTTTTACTCAAAACCTGCCTGACGTATAATAAGTATGATTTTGTATTAATGTTATATCAAAAATTGGTGACTTTTTTTAAATAAAGTGTCTGATGAAAGAGGGCTACTGAATCTCATGGACATCTGCAATCAATTTAATAAGATCAAGATGGAATACTTCACAGCCTGCAATTTTATTTGCTTTCTTTACCCTACAAATCGGAATTCAGAGGTACACATACTGCTATTTGGTTGCAGCAATAGGTATGATACTGGTACCTACCCAGATGGACTCCTACGTAGAAAAAAACTCTTATCGGCTAGTTAAATGTATCATTACGATCTCCTTTTTTCACCCATTTACAACCCGCAGTTGTGTATCAGTTTCTCTAAGAGATGTTGTAATGGACACTTAGGCAGGTCTTTGTTTATTAGTAAAAGTGGAAAAATTAAGGTAATCGATTTACATGTTTACTTAATATAGTTTGAAAATTTAGGGGGAACTAATAAAACGTACCATTTTATAGAATAAAGTGTAATGTAGTGACAAACGAAGAAACGAGAGATCCAATTGATGGTAAGTGGGTGCTATGATATATATATATATATATATATATATATATATATATATATATATATATATATATATATATATATATATATATAACCATAGAGATCTCCATCTGTGTCGGTTGAGAATCAAAATGTATATGCGCTTACCCCTGAGGATTAAGACGTAATCACTCGTTGCCGGAAAAAATGATCCCTGATACTCTACACTCACCATAAGAAACACCTATATTATTTATACACCTGTATTATTTTTGGTGTTTTGTGAGTTGGAGTTGAATCGAGTTGACCAATTCGTTAGACAGCTATGTATATCTAGGTACTCGTAACATAGTTATAGCGTTGCTCTTCCAACTAAGACCTTACATTGGTGTACAAAACAATTTTTAACAATTTGCCTTACATTTGTTCTGCTTATCGGTTTATTTCTTTCTGGCAGACATTTCTATTTTTATTACAGATATCACCCGCTGCTCTGAACATATAATTTTATAAACCCTACACAAATCCAACGCCTTATATAAATAAAGGACATAATTTATCCTGATAATTTCTTTGAATAAAAACTATTACTTTGATTAACATCAATTTATAATTAAAGAAAAAGCTGCAGGAACCCCAACTTATTGATTAAAATATGGGTAATAAAATAAGAAAACGAATAAAAAAATATAATATACTTGTCATGTCTGTGAAATATGGGCTTTTCCATTCCCAATATTGAGAAGATATGTCCAATAATAGACAGAATAGAAAAATAAAACTTTTTACAAAGCTTCTTCTAAAAATGTAACTATAAATTAAAAGTCCATGATATGCTCAGAATGTAGATCAATAAATATGAGGTCGTTTTCTTATAAAAAGATCAGCAGACAATTATCGTGAACAAGATCATCAAGTCACAAAGTTACTTGCAAAGTAAACCAGAAAGGGAAAACTTTACTCTTTTATTAGCTTCGCGTGTCTATCTATCTATCTATCCATCTTTTTTTTATAGAAGATGGGGCTAACGAGCATGCAGCTCACCTGAGGTTACGTGAATACCGCTGCCCATGATCAACTGCAACACCAAGGGAATTGCAGGTGCGTTCCCGGCCCTTCAGAAAGGAGTAAGCTCTTTTCTTAAAGGTCCCCAGGTCGTATTGGTCCGGGAAAATTGCCGGTGGTAAACTATTCCACAGAGAGGTCGTCCGCGCAAGAAAACTCCTTGTGAAACGTACAGTGGTGGACCGCCATGCATCCAGATGGTGTGGATGGTATCGGGACGTTTGCCGCGTAGTGCGTTCACGAAATTTGGCGGCTGGGATTAATCCGAACAATTCCTCAGATCCATCCATCCACTCCCCGTGGTATATGCGAAAGAAAATGCAACGAGATGCAACATCACTTCGTAGCGCCAGTGAATCGAGCCGATCGGAAAGCACTTGGTCGTCGATGATTCGAGCTGCTCTGCGCTGGATGCGGTCAAGTGGAAGGAGCGGGTACTGGGGAGCTCCAGCCCAGAGATGGGGACAGTATTCCATGTGCGGCCGATATGTCGACGCCGAGGATATCAATACTGGCTGAGACAACAAGGGGAGTGCCTTGAAACTGGGGAGATACTATATTTAGTCGCCCCCAATCCGAGACTCTGTTCAGCAAAGACTCGACTTCAGACACAAGTTTGTCCCGGTACTCGGAGACGTTTTCCCAAGAAATATTGGCACGGCCGGTGTGCAGAGCATCACCAGTGCTGTCATCTGCACAGCAATGAATGTTACGGGTTCGCAACATATCATTGGTATGCAGAAGAAACAGCGTTGGCGATAGCACGCAGAGTTGTGAAACACCAGCATAGTAAGTAGTAATAGGCATGTAATCGGAGCTTGCACCGTCTAAAAAGACTTTGATGCTCCGATCTGCAAGAAAGCTGGTAGATCCAATTGCAAAATTTCTCGGGAAGTCCATAGGAAGATAGCTTCGAAAGAAGCGTTTTGTGTTAAACCCGATCGAAGGCCTTCGCAATGTCCAAACTAACGGCCACAGCAGTGGTTGACCACAGCAACCACTTACCATCAGGTGGACTGTGTGCTCGTTTGTTATACTATTCTAAGTTCGTTTGTAATACAATTAAAAGCTCCATAAGTTGTTGACTCCCGACGTTTCATGTACTTTACAGCTAATACAATCGCGAGGACAGGGAGGGGGCTGAGGTTTTTGAAATCCCGATGTTTATAGTTGTAAACCATGAGTGCTGTAAAGCACCCGAAACGTCGAGAAATAAAAAGTCTAAATAAAACTCGATAAAATCCGTAAAAGTAATGTCCGCGTAAATTTAAGAAGACATTACATTCCTAAATATTTTTGTCTACCGCATACGTTATAATGGCGATAGTACATAAAATTAAAAGGAAATTTAATGGCCATTACTTATGGGAACGCATTAGTTTAACGATCCTTAATTGTGCTGAATAATCTTTAAACATTATTGTTTTCATTTTAACAGAAACCTATAGTTAATATGCATATGTACATATTATAATAAAATTTTGTGATTGCCGCCAATACGTATATAGTTTGTGCAAAAAATGTTTACAAAAATTCTACGTTCCTTTGTCTTAATCTTTATATCTTTTACAGCATTCCAATTGAAATATGATGAAAAAATCATTCGATGGCGTATTCTAAAATTGAAGGGAATTTAAAAGAGTTCAGAACCGATGGAAAACCGCGAAACAATATTCCAGCTGGCTCATTCGATAATAATAACGTTTCCGAGCGAGAAAGCACCTAATGTGCCCTGCGGGGTATATCCACCTTCAATTTCTTGCCAGATTATTTCTTGTAAAATTCCTTGCGTATTTTTCCTTTAAGGAAACCGTATTGATCAGCACAGAAAATTATATTGAAATATTTTCCGAAATTAATTTTTGACAACTTATTATTATAAGATTTATTTAGATTACGTTTTGGGTATGTTCCAAAACGGAACCCAGTGTACTGTCCAATGCAAACGACGTCATGAGTCGACGCTATACTGGTGATTCGTTCCATAACACAGGGCAGTATATGACGTTATACATTTGCGCCATATTGGAAAAGAGTTGGCGATTATTTTGTCATTTTGTGCTCCAAAAATCATTATATCCTCCTAATGGACATACCAGCAATTATTCTATAATTTTTTTTGTATTTGAATAAATAAAAACAAATTCTGACATGCTTCATTCAGCGCACACACAATTAAAAATTGATTTATTATGGCCGAATATCCGACACAATATGGCGGCGGCACGCCAATACAATATAGTGTCAATTGATGAAAACTGACAACGTTTCGGAACATACCCTTTATTTAACTATATGTCATATAACAAGACAATAAAGAAATAAAAATAAAAATTAATATCATAAACTTTCCTTTAAAGCTTTATCTAACCTATATCATTCCTCTTTCTAAAAATACATGGTGGTAAAATAATTGTACTAAAGACTTCTTCTTGGCAACTGTCATACCCTATTTCTTTCTTTGCGATAAAAAATTTAGCCATAGAACTATTTTGTACATTACGCTATGGGCTAGGTCTCTATCCAAAAATGAACTAGAATTTTAATACACATACGAGATAGGAACACCGGCGTACTGCGCACGTGGTACAACTACCCTGAAAGTTCTATACTGATCACTAATCCCTTCATATCACATAAATAGATCTGCTAGTGACAGTTGATGTACTTCTACTTTTTAATTTTGAGAAAAACATAAATTAAAAAAGGAGTTCCATTCCGATTTTTGCAATTGGCTGTTTGTTTACAGGTGTTCAATCCGTTCGCATCGTCAACATCCGAGTACCTGAAGTCATTCAATATGGAACTAGAGACGCAGTGACGCTGGACTGCGATTACGTAACAACAAACGTAACAGGATTAGTAGTAAAGTGGTTTTACATGGACCGATCGCAGCCTGTGTATCAATGGATACCTCCACAGAAGCCTCAAGCTTTAGGTTTATTAAAAAATAAAGTTAGTTTTTTATTATTTGTATTAATAAATTTACCGCCTAACATCAGAGCTTGCACTGCCATGTTCTGGTCTGTAGGGTGTAGAAAGATAAGACACTACAGACCGTTAGACATTCCACCATAGTCATCACAACTGATAACGCACCTGCAGCCTTCTTTGTTTGAAGTTGATTACAGGTTCCTCTGGGTGTCAGTAGCCGCTTACCATCAGGTGGAATGCAAATTTGCTTGTCACTTAAATTTTATAGCAAAGAAGATATCAACTCTTAAGGAGTAAAGAACTAAAGAATCGACGAAAGGAAACTGAATCAAGAGATGGAAGGCAGCATTTTTAAAAGACTCTATAATAATAAAATAAAACTGCGTTTCCCAATCAGCGTGTCGGGCGTATCAACCAATACAAATACGCCTGTGAGGCAATCAGCGGGAAAAGAGTAGGGATATTCAAAAGTCGTGAAAGCAACAAATCACAAGTGAACAAAAAATGGGCTGCAATGAATAAATTAATTTATATGATCACTTGAACACACACACACACACACACACACACACAAAGAAGAGTGTGGTTTGCAAGATGATGCGGTGACCAGGATTAAGAAAGGAATGCTTCGGTGGTTTAGTCATGTAGAAATAATGAATGAGGAAAAACTGACAAAGCAAATATATTTATTTATTTATTTATTTAAAACTTCATATACACAAGTGGTATATAGGCGGACTTAATGCCTAAGGCATTCTCTCCCAGTCTACCTTGGGATGATGCAGAGATAGAATGAAGTAGGTGTAATAAAAAGTTAATATGCGAATACTAAAATAAAATAACAAAAAAAATTTAATACATGGAAATAAAATACATAAGATATAAATGGTACATCGCAAAAAATAGATAAAATTATATTAATATTCATACACATATATGTATATAAAATATATAATATACATAATTACAATAAGAACAATAAGAATACATATATATATATACATATAAACATACATATATACATATATATACATATACATACATACACACACAAACATACATATATACACATATACATACATATACACATGTACAACTAGTGCGTGTTGCCAGTGATGTCTTATGGATCAGAGACGTGGTCCTTCACTGCTGGCCGTATGAGGACGCTGGTTCTGCCAATGATGAGGATGATGATTCTGCCAATTTATTAAGTAAGTGTTCCCGAACTTTCATCTTGAACGCGTACCGATTGCTAGCCGTCCTGATTTCGAGTGGGAGTGCGTTCCAAAGGAGAATAGATTGAATGTGGAAAGAAGAATGAACAAGTCCAGAGCTGTGGGATGGACATAGGAGAAGAAGGTTGTTCGTAGAGCGGAGGTTTCTCTCATGACTAGCACTAAGCAACTGAAAGTGAGGAGATAAGTAGGTAGGGGAAGTTGGAGACATCAGGATAGAATAAAGGGTGGTGAGTGCACGCAAACTACGGCGTTGACGAATAGGTAACCATTTTAATTGTGATCGATACGTGGATACATGGTCATACTTTCGAAGATTGAAAATGAATCGAATGCAGTTATTCAGAAGACGGTCATATTTGTTGAGAAGGTCTGCATTCAGGTCGAAATAACACACATCACCATAGTCGATTAGGGGAAAAATTAAACTCTGCACAAGCATTGTCTTAATTTCAGATGGTAGAAAATTTTTTAGGCGATAGAGAGAACGCAGGGTACCAGTGACTTTCTGGCTAACGGTCGTTGTTTGGGATTTCCAACTCAGAGTTGAATCAATTAATAAACCTAGATCCTTCACAGTGGAACACAATTGAATCTCAGTACTATTAAAAAAGATAGGAGGTACAGCTACTGTTTTCAATCTCTGGATCATCGGACGGCTACCAATTATTATGGCCTGACACTTCGAAGGGTTGACCATTAGGCCAAACCTGTCAGACCAGTTCTTAATGTACTCAAGGTCCCTGTTAAGTGTGTCCACCGCTGTAGAAATATCGTCAATACTCGCTTGTGTGTACAATTGCAAGTCATCAGCATACAGATGATACGCAGACTGAAGGTTTTGAGTAATGAGATTAATAAATATAGAAAACAATAAAGGAGATAATATGCCGCCTTGAGGGACACCAGCATGTATGTCAAGCCAGCTAGATGATAGCTCATCGATGCGAACCGACTGCTGGCGCCCTCGAAGATATGATGAAAACCAATCCAGTGCTTCGGGTGAGATCATAGAAAGGGAGAGGATGGAAATTAGAATGTCATAACTAATGGTATTAAAGGCGTTCGAGAAGTCAACCAAAACCAACACAGTGACTTTAGTGTCCTCAATGCCTGCCCTATTATCACCAGTTACTTTCAGGAGTGCGGAAACGGTACTATGACCGGGCCTAAAGCCAGACTGCAAGTCACTTAATAAGTTATTACGAGAGATAAACTGTGAAAGTTGCTTGTGGACACAGGCCTCAAGGACCTTGGATAAGAAGGGAAGGATGGATATAGGTCGGAAATGATTGGGTAAAGTGGGATTTTTGATCTTTTGTAAGGGAATAACGTAAGCCTTACGCCACAGTGAGGGAAAATTACCAGAATCCAAGGAGAAGTTAATGATGTGCGAGATGACTGGAAGGATATGGTCTAGTATATAGATAATCATCCGTCGGCTGATGTTGTCGTAACCTACAGCATTAGATTTAATGGAAAGGATTATCTTCTTGATCTCATCTACAGCTACTGGAGAAAATTGAAACAGATTAATATCAGGACGAGGTAAACCCATTAAGTGTTCAACAGTAAGACGCTTGGTCTGGTGATCAAGAGGACTGTTGGAGACACATATATGTTGCAGAAGTGAATGGAAGAGTTGGAAAGGGACGTCCTAGGCGAAAGTTTGTCGACCAAAATTGGTGATTTACTAAAAATGGGCCAAATTAAGAGTAACCTTAACCGACGAGCATGTATGCGTAGGTATATGGATCATGCTAAATGGAAGTCTGTAGTCTCTGCCTACCCCTCTGGGTGACGGGCGTGAGCGTTTATGATATGATATGATCACTTGTTGTGTACTAATTAAGTTGTAAATTTACGTAAAATAATTTTGGAGATGAATGGTAAGACGGATATTTCAATTTACCAACATTCGCGGTATATTTTGGCCTTACTGGCCACTAAAAAGCTTGACATGCTCAGCAGAGCGGGACAGTATTTCATGCCGGCACACCGCCCGCAACTTTTACAAGGCGTAGGTTCGGTCGCACATGGAATACAGTTCCAATCTCTAAGCTGGGGCTCCCCAGTACCAGCTCCTTCCACTTGACCGCATCCAGCGCAGAGCGGCTCGAATCGTCAACGACCGAGTGCTTTCCTTTCGGCTCGATTCACTGGCGCTGCGAAGAGATGTTACTGGATTAATCACAGCCACCAAATTTCATGAACGTACTACACGGTAAACCACTCGACACCATCCACACCATCTGGATGCTTGGCGGTCCACGACTGTATGTTTCACTAGAAGTTTTCTTCCGCGTACGACGTCTCTGTGGAATAGATTACCAACGGCGATTTTCCGGACGGATACGACCTGCGGGTCTGAGAGCCGGCAACGCACCTGCACTTCCACTGGTGTTGCGGTATTCTAGGGCGGCGGTAGTCCCTTAACATCAGGTGAACTGTATGCTCGTTTGCCCCTCTTCTATAAAAAAAATATTTTACAACTGGAAAAAATCCCCGAAAAACATTATACTACAAAACGGCCGTAATTTTTTGTACATTTTCTCGGCTCAATAGCGCAGTGCCTAAGCTCTTGGCTGTTGCGCATTGGGCTTCAATCCCGCACAGAACAAGTCTATATGGCCTACTTACAATTATTTCGAGTCTGGAAGTCTGTCAGTTTTTAGTTTAACAAATTTAGTAATACGACTCTACAGCATAATAGAGAATAATGCGAACAAAGTAACGTCGTTCTTATTATGTACGAGTACTAATTACTTCATAATTATAAAATGCTACAATTTTCGTTTTTGCAATTCCAGTTGGCAGAATCGCTGGAGGACTTAAGCACTATGCTCAATGACCTCAATAGTACCTCCCAACGGATAGGTCTTAAGATGAACATGGACAAAACAAAGATCATGTTTAATGTCCATGTCACACCTATGCCAGTAGTTGTTGGGAGCACTAAGCTCGAAGTTGTTGACGAGTACGTTTACCTGGGACAAATAGTCCGGCTAGGTAAGTCCAACTTCGACCGAGAGGTCAATCGACGGATTCAACTCGGCCGGGCAGCGTTCGGGAAATTACAACGCATCTTCTCGTCAGGTATACCTCAAAACCTGAAAACTAAGTTGTACAACCAGTGCGTGGCCAGTGATGACATATGGAACTGGGACGTGGTCCTTCACTGCTAGCCGTATGAGGACGCTCAAAGTCGCTCAGCGAGCTATGGAGACGGCTATGCTCGGAGTTTCTCTGCGTGATAAACTAAGAAATGAGGATATCCGCAGTAGAACCAGAGTGACCGACATAGCCCAACGGATTAGTAAGCTGAAGTGGCAATGGGCCGGCCATATAGCTCGAAGAACCGACAACCGTTGGGGAAAAAAGGTTCTCGAGTGGCAGCCTCGTACCGATAGACGAAGTGTAGGGCGACCCCCCACTAGATGGAGTGACGACCTGGTAAGACATGCAGGAAGTCGATGGATGCAGGTGGCTCAGGACCGTGCTTTGTGGCATACCTTGGGGGAGGCCTATGTTCAGCAGTGGACTTGTAAAGGACTGTAATGATGATGATGATGATGAATTCCAGTTGGACTTGTCATACAAAGTATCACACAACTCTTAAACTCAACACAGAGCTTTGCGGATATTACAACCTGGGACAGAACTTACTGGAAATTATACGTGTGTTCTATCAACGTTTCTAGCCGAGGATGAAAAAACACGGCCCATGACAATTTTTAGTAAGTATATTTTTTGTATATAATCTAGTTTTTATATGACTCATGCAGCTGTGTTAGGGTTGAACCACAAATAAGTCAACTAGACTGAGGGAAAAACCCCGTTCTGAGAATACTAGCATGAAAGATCAATTTAATGATGCTGTGTTACGTATGGTAAAGTCAAGTTAGAAAGGAGTAGTAGAGCAGTATTAGTTAATCCTTCGCGCTACGTCATGCGTTTTTCCGGACTTCACAACATCATCTCGATTTTTTTATTCGTCAGTCATGCGGGTTTCCTATTGGGACTTGAGACTCTGGTACTAATGGGACAGAGTTATATCCAAAGAAGTATTATTTATATTGTTTGATGGCTTATCGGTATGCTATTAAAATTTATAGTTTATGTTTATACCGTAAAATATCAATTTAAATATTGTATTGTATATTATTATGACAGATGAAGAAAGAAACAATATTATTACACAATTATAACCCAAAAATAGGAGGAAGCTTGTGCTTATCTGGGAGAAGTTCATAAAAATTTATTTAGGGGTTATATTTTTATTTGGTATAATAAAAACACTGAATGCTAATCAAAATAACATTATAATTCAACGCACCCGTAATCAATCTTTGAGAGCCCATTGCTGGACGTAGGCCTACATCAATTTGGACTGATTAGTGAAGTCCGCCACGTTTTGACCAATCTAAGAAACGGTTTTGAGTGTTAGGACTCGTTTTATGGCTAGGAGTCCACATGGTTAGGTGCTCACCTCTCAACTGCCAAATAGCTGCTCGTGAACTGCTGTGTTCCGATCTGAAGCCAGTTTAGTTACAGGCTGTGAGGCATTTCATTTTATGCTTGATATGTAGCCTTCTTTATTTAAAGTTATTTAGAGGTAACTGCAGTAGCCACCTTCTATCAGGTGGACTGTTTTGCAAAAGATTCTGAGTGACCCACGTTTACTGTCTATGTATTATTTAATATGTTTCCTTCTATTTTATCTATATATTTGATATATATTTATTGAATGATTAAAAAGCTCCCATCCTCCATTTTTAATTTCAAAGTGAAAAATGTAATTTTTATTCTTCATCGATGAAGGTTTTAGATATCTCTGGGATAAATTAAGTGATCACTTCCCGTCAGGACATTTGATATCTTCATTTATTGTTAAAATATTTTATATTTCTATATAGTACTGGTTGATGTCGTCAGAGTTTAAGCATATATAAGTTTGAAACTTTAGTACCAGTGAAGAATTTTTTCGAAACATTTGCGTTGTTATGGCAAAATGATTAGGCTTCTAGCGGTGTTTGGTGACCGCGTCAAGCGGTAAGTGGCCGCCACAATTTATAACTCTGTTAACACCGACGCGGAAGCTTTGATCGAGCTACCACTACAATACCTCGCTAATATGACTTCGACGATGTTGCTTACATTGGGTACATCAAATTATGACTAGAATAAAATAGTGCGTCAGTGGCGACTATGTGGCAGATATGTAGCAAGCGGCTGACGTCGACCACACATGTACAGGGAATCCACTTCTTATAGAGTAAGAGTGCCAAACGAACACTCAGTCCACCACAGTGGCAAGTGGATACCGTGACCCATAGACATCTACATCTATCCTCATTAAAAGTTCAAAACGCAGATGCGTTGCCACCCATGAGGTCTAAGATGGAATACCACATTTCCAGTAAAAAGGTTATTCAGTTCTCTACACACTAGGACGAAACACAGCAGCATTAAGCTGCTGTTTTCCGCTGTTATTCTATAAGAAACGTGGAAGCGTGGACAGCGTGGTCCTTTCCCGGTCGAGCTAACCTATTCGTGCTACAACCACAATATTTGATGCATCTGGCTCTAACAAGCATGACAGAAGCATTTAAACTACTTATCACTGGCCACTGGTGGCCGCTGGCGATGGCTGACTTTGCCCAGCCTTAAAATCCAATAGTACGTGCTTGCTCTGATTAATAAAACAGGTAAAACAAATATTAACGGAACATGCAATACTAATACAAGACGAAGAGAAGCATGTCGTTTGTTAATTGAATACAAATGACCGTTTTGATTACACGATGAAATCGATCAATACTCGATAGGATCTGAATGTTGTCGGATAAAAATTACATAGAAAGCTATTAAACTTGCTTAGAATGTAAATTTTATTTTAATTGACTCGGGTCTACATTGTTACCGAATTCTCAAATGGTCGTAAAACTAAATATGGTAGTAATATATAAATTGCTTACTTGTATCGGGTATGATATTACTACAGTATAGAGCAATAATGCCTATAAAATATGGTGCATAAATTTAAATAACAACACTATATTCTTGATTCTTGTATCCACTACCCCATATCGATATAATATATTATTATATATTTGCTTTCATTCAGATGACATTCGCCACTACATGGTGAAGGTCCACAAGACTATCACCAAATTCGTTAAGCTTGAGACCACAGCCAAATGCTTAAGTCACAGCGCTATATTAATATAAAAAAATTTAATATAAAATAATTATTTTAAAACAATTTAAAAGTGAGGTCGAATGGATCTCACAAGGTTACGACAGATGAGAAAGTTGAACGTTGATTTATTAATTCATACAAATATTTTTCGTATTCGTTGAATTTTAATTAATTTTATTCATCTTTTGACTTAAATATATTTTATTCGATAATAGCATTTAATCGAACACAAGGCTTTATTTTACTTTGAAATATTACAACAATAAGTGAATGCTAGGGTCTACGTCTATCCTCAAATGATATTTAAAATATTATATCAACCTGAGTACTACCAATTGAGAGTTACCAATGAAAACAGTTTTCGGTTGTCGTTACTTATCATGAGCTACTATTTTAGCAGCAGCCACTGCAGCCATTAAGTTACTTAAAACTTTCATATTAATGAATAACCAGTTTTTTATTATTACAATTTTTTATATTTCATGTAAACATCTTCATATGATGATATATTTATTTCATTTTGGCTACCTCGTTGGTCTATTGGTGGTGAGCGAGACTGCTGATTTTGTGGTTCTGGGTTCAAATCCCGGGTCCGCTCCAAATCAGTTATTAAGTGGTGTTGTCAATAAATTCTCATTAGTAATCTGGAGTCAGGCAGTTGTCTATTTTTCATTCTCGCGCCTGGAAAAAAAGTTAATGCTGTGCCTGATTTGTATATATAGTCTTGTCGGATTGCTGTCCCACCGGAATATGAGAAAGGGAATAGTAAATGCACCTGTATTGCGCACACACTTGAGCCCTATAACTTTGTTCTGACTGATTCTGTTAGACTGGGATCTTATGGCCACGAAAATTATTTCACGATAACGTATGTGAGAGATGTCTATAAAAATGCTCTTTCAAGTGTTATTGCTAATGAATTCGTTAAGGTATTGGGAGGGGCATCAATGACAATTTTATATAAAAAAGTATATATCATTATTTGTTCATTAAAATGAACTAAATAACTAATTTTTTCAATGCCTGAAACAAGATTTGACATGATTCAAGATCGACTAAATGATGGATATTTGAACATTATTTGCTCTGTTGAAGGAGTCTTTCCGAAGCCTGAACTTGTTATTTTAGTTGGTAACAGGTAATGATTTTAATTTTCCTTCTAAGCTTATCGACTTCAAATTAAAACACTAAAATGTGCCGTAAGGTTGGGGATTAGTAAATTAAATCTATATCTAGAAATGCATTAATTATCCGCAATTTTTAAAGATCCTAACCAAGCTTTGAAAGAGTAGATTGAGATTGGCTATAATGATGACGATGGCATAGTTAAGAACCTAAAGGTTCCAAACCTTCAAAGTTTTTATTTTTAATAATTGGGAAATCATACGTAATATAATTAAATACTTATGAATAAATATTTAATTATATTACGTTTTAAGTATATATAACTATTATTATATTTACTTTAATTATGCTATACACAATTCTACGAAATTGAAGATTTTTTTTTTAATTAAGTTGCTATGTTATCGAAATGTGCAAGGTGACTGGATGTATGTGAATGATATGTAGATGTGTATCATTATATGCATTAAATTTTACTAATTATTTTTATAGAATAAAAATAACAAACGAGCACACAGTCCACGTTATGATAAATAGATGCTATAGCCCATCAGCATCAACATTTATCCTCGCTTATAAATCAAAATGCAGATGTGTTGTCATCCTCGAGGACTAAGATAGGATGCTCAGTTTTCAAAAAAAAGTCTCCGGTTTTCTGCACATTACCATACAAAACACAGTAGTTACATTAAGCTGTTATTTCACGCTGCAATCCTGTGTGGCCCATTTATGCTACAGCCATGATGTTGTAGTTGCATCATCGCTCTACCAGCATACAATATTTATCTTATAGGTATGTGTAAAACTTTTTGTAAATAGGAGTAAAAATCTAATTTATTCTCAGTAAACTAAGTTAAGCGGTCCTTTAAATTAACCTATTTAGGTTTCTATGATTTTGGAAAAAGATCACGAACGTGTACCAATTAACGTGCCTAATGAACGTGTGAAACAGGTTTTGTACCAATATGCCCAGCATACGACGTAACATCTAAGTCGCTTGACATCGCTTTCAAGCATTAAATCCCTTACGTCACACATCACGCACGGTCTAATGAGTTTCATTTTGCTCCTGCTATACAAGCGAACATTGTTTAAAACATAATTATAATTATTTATCTAAATTCCGTTATTTAACAAATAAGGAACTTTATTTTTACGTAATTCAAAATCGCAGCATAACTGTTTTTTAAACATGGTAATTTTAAAATAAATAGCACTTGACTGTACTTCCAATCCTAAAATTTTTGTTTCATGACTTTTTTAAACTCTGTTATTTAATATTTAATTCTTTTTTTTTTTGAAATTTTATTTTTTCATTACTCTTCACCGCGGCGTTGGGATTATCTCAACTTTACTAATAATTATTGCAATGCAACTTTTGTTCTTGCGTGAGAAGATAAAGACTTAAGTAGCAACATAGTTTTCTAACTTTTAAATGTTGAAATATATTTTTTTAATTTGGCGCACACCAATACCCAAATATCAAATTGTCGCCAGTACGCACATTTTCCTCAGTGATGGCAGTTGGGTTTTCACGAATTTCATCATGGAGAGTAACAGGGCTACGATCAAATTCTGCGTACCCATTACGGCGCTTAATTGAGGTGCTTCCCTCCCAAATGCATTTTAAAGACGGGCAGTGCAATCTTGCGAAGAGAGTGAACCTTTAAAACCAAAAAAATATAAATGCTTTTTTTGCTGCAGGTGACGGATTTCAACTTGTGATAATAAATTATTGACACGCAATTTCCCGCCAAAAATTATTTATGTAAGTGAAATTATGAGTTTTATTGATTTAAAAATTCCACCTAAATCCTCACGGATGACAACGCATCTGCACTTTGATTCGTAGTCTATCATGTATAGATGTAGATGTCTATGGGCTATAGTAACCACTTACCATCAGGTTGACTGTGTGCTCGTGTGTTATCCTATCCTAAAAAAAAGGTAAATGTAGAGAACCGTAGACCCTTTTTACTGGAAATCAGGCATTCCATCTTAATCCTCATGGGTGCATTTTGATTCGTAATCGAGGATACATGTAGGTGTCTATGGGCCATAGCAACCACTTACCATCAGGTGAACTATGAGCTCGTTTGTCACACTATACTACATATAACGAACTGCTATATAGTAGTATACTAATGGAGATAGCAACAAAAACATAAAACAAAACTTACTTATATTTATTTAAATGAAGTGTCGACCAAAACACAAATATTATTAGGACAATCCGTGGCGCAGTAGCTTAACAACGAGTTACAGTGCTAAGGGCAGCGGGTTCGAATCCCGCACAGAACAAATATTTGTATAGACAACAAGTAATTGTTCCAGGTCTGGATGTTTGTCCTTGTGAAATATGTTTATAAACTGCTCCCACGGTACAGGAGAAATTCCTAGTGTTAAGGTATCGGTTTTAAAAATAAAGAACAAATTTAAGAAAATTGGTGGCTTATGATCAGGATTAATTTATATTCGAATGATATATTCAAGTATGGCTGACGTCTTAAGTAGTTAATGCTTGCTAATTTTATTAAAATTAAATGTAGGGTGATTTATAGATGTTTGTACATTTTAAAATATTTTTAAATACTTTTACAAGCAACCGTTACCGTTTCCGTTACCGTTACAGCCCACTGAAGTCCACTGCCGAACACAGGCCTCCCAGATTGCCTCATAGTTACCACCCTTGGCAAGCAGGTTGGCAACCGCAGCTTTTTATTTGTAGTTGATATTAGGAACACGCTGCTGCCCATCTCCTGATTTGTTTCCCTTTGTCGTCTCTTACCGTCGCTACTTACTGACATGGGGCAGCGGATGTTCTCACACCGACACATAACTAATAAACTCATTCGATCGCTCGTATGAAACAGAATCTTTACCATTAATACGCTACATTGCTTAAGTGCACATGAGTATTATTGGAAATCAATATGTTAAGTATATATGTAGATAAGTACCAACTCGACGACAAACATCCGATACAGGGATCTCTTTGATGAAATGGAACGTTACGAGGCTTAGGAATTACCTTAATCTAATGCCTATAGACTTTTATGATCCTAAGTATCATTCTAAATAATTAATCCGTTATCTCGTAAAATTCTGAGAAATTTGATGGTTGAAAAAAAATTAGATAAATGCCACTTTGCCGCGCAATATGTTTTGCTTGTATTGGAGTCGAACGTTAGTGTGTGTGTGTTTAACTATTTTTAATCTGTATTTTTATTCTGTGCATATCCTTTTCTATCTGCTTAAAAGTGAAAGGATAACGAGAACGAATAAAAGGCGACGTTCAAAAGGCTTACCAGAAGTCATAGAGAACAGAAGACGTTAACATCTCAGAGTAATTACTAGCGTAGAGAGAGTCTCAAATTAGTAACAAAATTGTTACAGCTGAAGTCTTTACACATTAATTACGTTTAACATAGTACAAGATAAGATATAGCTTTGTTATTCACACCTCTTTCTTTTACAATATTGTTGCCGTTTTTCAATTACATAGACTGATATTGATATGCCATTAGAGTAAGGAAAAACGTTGTTGTTAAATTCATTTAGTCTATGACGTATCAAAATTAACGACTTTTGTAATGCGTTTCGTAATACTTATTTATATCAACGAAAATTTATGGAAACTACGTCTGAGATCTTACAACTTAAACGTAGTTGAATGATGAAAAATTTAGCATTATCTTTTTATAATTAAAATATATCGTGAAAAGTTCATTATGAAATCTACTTAAATTCAGCTGCTATATTTCCGACAAATAAAATAGTAACCGTAGATTTATTATGGGTTTTACAAGGAATAACAACTGTGTTTGTTTCATCGACCCTAAGCCAGTGTCTCGGAACGTACACAGAAAAAAGGAAAAATTTCGAAAGTTTTTAAAAAAAAATATAATAAGGGTGCAAAATGTGCACAAAGTCTACCCGATGGTAAGTGGATGCTGTGGCATAGACATGTAAATGTATCCTCGATTAAGAATCAAAATGTAGATGCGTGGTTACCCTTAGGACTAAGATGGAATACGTTTATTCCTTATATCCTTAGTGATAAAATCTTTACAAACTGAAAAAGCATTCATACTTTCGCCACAGCATTAATAACAAAATTAATTATACAAAATCGCTTTGGAAAAATCTAAAAAGCACTGTATTACCTCCAAAACAGACCGTAATTTTTTTGTTTTCACATATCACATATGTACATAGTTATAATAAAGGAAACCTGCATGCCTGTACACTTAAATACAAATTTTTAAGCCACGTAATTTCAACCTACGCGAATTTGGCACCGTGTCGGGTACCTCGCGTGAGTACCCTTCAGAAATGCTTGTTCTCAGTAGTGGTATGTATGTAAACTTTAGCTTTAACTTTTTAACTTATGTAAGTTAAAAAAAAACTTATACATCAAAAATCCTACAAAAATTTACTGATGATCAATTGTAAACCGTTATATACTTCAAAATTCTGTGAGTGTAAGAAATAAAATATTCCAATAACATAGTACAACACATTTTAATTTACGGGGGTTTATATATGCAGTGAATCTTTCTTTTAAAAATTGTTATATTTTAAAATAGTAGAAGCTCTTTGCAATTTATAGCTCGATGCGCTTCTGGTCTAGGACGGTGCTTGATAGCGTATGATATAAAATAAAATGTATGCTCATGAGACCAAAGTTATAATCCTGATATCAAAATGGCTACCTTCCGATGTTGGACAGATTGATAATAAGTGGGAAATGAGATTCATTTGCCTTATAACAGACGATAAAATAGAGTTATCTTTTTTTTCTGAACTGTCCGATATGATCAGATACTGTAAACTCATTATTAATAAACTGAAGGTATAGAGCTAACTATTACATCTGGACGGCAAACACCTCAGTGTCCTTCGTGACCATGGGTGGTGTAAAGCATTCGAAACGTCGGTAATTAGAAAGTTAAATTAAGCGCGATAAAATCCGTAAAAGTTAGTTTCATTTAACGTGTAGTTCTCGCGTAAATGTAAGAAATAAATGTCTATGTATTAAATTGTATATAGAAATAAAACAACTGGGGTTAATTTAAGAAATTCACCCTCATTAACTACTCGTAATAAAGGACCGTATATGATCACATCAATATATTTTGCGGCAGTCAGCGTGTGAGTATAGGGAGAAATATAGTTAGGTCATTCCAAAGCCCATTTATATCTTAATCAGAATAAAATGAAACGGTCGTCTGATTATTCAGCTCCCGTGACCCCTTACTCAGTTGTCTTCTTTTCATACGTATCATAGTACCTGAGTACTGTTAATATTAGCCAAAGCTAATAATTATTCATCCGACTAAAACTAAACTTCCAGGGCTGGATTTGTTGCTTAATGTTCCCACAAAAAAATACTTACAAGACTTTCATTTGCGTTGAATTTGCATTGCATTTGTTTTCCATTGTTTAAATGCGTATTTATAAATTCGTACAGCGTTTTGAAAAAATTTGATAACGTTGTATGCCGTCATTAATTAATATATTAATGAACCAACACTACAATAAACGATTATAAAAACTGTATGAATACTCTTTTTTTTTTAAAGAAAAAAGATATTGATTCAGTTTAAAAAACAGTTTATTAAAATCTTTTCTGCAATGACGAGCGTGGTAAATTAGATTGAAATATTTAACTTTTTCATTTTTTTGGTGGTTTTATTTACATAAACTACTTCGCATAAAGGCATACTTTAATGATTCTTAATTTCAGTCCATTGCCCTTATTGGTACGTCTAACACCTCACAAATAAATTTATTAGAAAAACTAATTTTTTTTAATTAATTAGTTTACCACGAACGTTTTATGCATGTACAATATAACTATTTTAGTGCAGCAAAATAACTACTGAACATAAATCAAAATTGTTAAAATGATCAAAATCACGAGTCACGGCCGCGACACTATGTTAAACAATCCTCGTAAATACACGTAGTCGTGAAATGCTTACGCTGTTATTTTGAGATTAAAGCGGCTGGCACTATTTGGAACGGCACAAAAATTTTCCCAAAAATACGATTATAAGAACATACACGAATGAAATTCAGGTTTGTATAAACCTTTGTAAAGCATGGTTAGTAGTGATTAATAATTATTTAATTTTGCCTTCTGCTGTATGCAGGAGAGGGCTGGTCTTAGGGTTTCTCGCTCTGGTAAAATTCACAATGAAGTTATTATTCCTTACAGAAAAAAGTAACTTTGTAAGCAATTTATTGATCATATTACGAGTAATTCTTGATATAAAAATCGGTAAATTGAAACTTGAAAATGGTAAAATTTATTCGTATGCGGACGACACTGCTGTCGTTTTCACAGGTAAATCATGGGATAAAATATACGAAAAAGCTGAACTTGGGCTGTCCAAAATTGCGAATTGGCTCACAATGAACTTGCTTGCCCTTAGAGCGTCTAAAACAAAATAAATATATGCTTTTCCATCAACAAACGAATACAACCTTGTTGGGGACAGTGCCCTGTACACCTTGTGATAGGGAGTACTGCCTACCCTGAAGATGATAAATTAAACTTGGACTGTACTGAATTAGTTTTATTCGTGTTACAGGAATAACCCGACAATGTAACCGTGCGATCGTTATCTAAAACTGAGTCGTTCTGTGCGACCGGCGAACCGCTACCACCGCTACCGTATCTTCCGTACCACTCCCCCCTCCTGCCGCTGCTAAACTACGTGACGCATGTTTATGCAGTAACGTCTCGCACAACCTTGTCTTCACCATATACTCCCGGCGTTGAAGAGTCATCTTCAATGTTTGATGTCGGCAAGGGGCATATTGTGTTGAAGGCTCGCCTGATTATTCCCTTCCTGGTACGGATGTCAGCGACTCTGGCAACTCCATCCCTTCCAGGCAGCACTCGAAGGACTCTCCCGAGTAGCCACATGATGGGTGGATTGGACTTATCTTTTATGATGACAAGTGTTCCTTCCTTAAGTGTATCATGTGACTGCATCCATTTTGTCTTCTGCTGAAGTAAAGTGATATACTCATTAGAAAATCGGTTCCAGAAATGTTGTTTTAACAGTTGGATTCTGTGAAATCTTGCGAAGGATGATATTTTTTTGGTGCTGATCTGTGATTCTGGTGCAAAAATAAGAGACCGTCCAATAAGGAGATGGGCTGGAGTCAAAGGATAAAAATCTGCGGGGTCATTAGATAAAGGAGTGAGTGGGCGGGAATTTAATATCGCTTCTACTTGAATTAATAAACTGTTCATTTCTTCGTAATCTAGGAATGTCAGATTTAAAACACGTCGGAGGTGGTGTTTTATAGATTTAACAGCCGACTCCCACAAGCCGCCAAAATGAGGGGTATATGCGGGAATAAAAGTGAAAATAATACCTTGCTCAGTCATGTCTGCAGGTGAAAGCTGTTTAAGAAGTCCAGATAACTCACGAAGTTCAGAGTTGCAAATGATGGTTACATTAATGAACTGGGAATTGAAAGAAAGGGGAATGAAAGTGAACGCAAGTAAGACGAAAGTGATGGTTTTTGAAAGAGAAGAAAGCAAAACGGTATGTGAAATAAGAATAGAAGGAGAGTTAATTGAGCAAGTGGATGAGTTTGTGTATTTGGGATGTGTATTTAGCAGGGATGGTAGATATTATAGGGAAATAGAACGACGAGTAAATGCAGGGAATAGAGTGAATGGGGCACTACACTCTATTATGAAGAACCAGAATGTGTCAAAACAGGCACGTATGGTAATTCATAATGCTGTGTTAGTCCCTACTTTAATGTATGGTAGTGAAAGCTGGGTGTGGCAGAAGAAGCACGAAAGTAGAATAAATGCTGTAGAAATGCGGTCTTTAAGGAATATGATTTAATCTGAATGACAGGGTGAGAAATTGCGTGATAAGAGATAAATGTGGTATGCAAGATGATGTTGTGACCAGGATTAAGAAAGGAATGCTTCGGTGGTTTGGTCACGTAGAAAGAATGAATGAGGAAAGAGTGACAAAGCAAATTTATATGGCAGATGTGAATGGCCGAGTCGGAAAGGGACGCCCTAGAAAAAAGTTTATCGACCAAATTGGCGATATTTTGAAAATGGGCCACGTTAGAAGTACCCTTAACCGACGAGCATGTATGCGTAGATATATGGATGTAAAGGAGGCGAAAGAGGTATGTCAGGATCGTGCCAAATGGAAGGCCGTAGTCTCTGCCTACCCCTCTGGGTGACAGGCGTGAGTGATTTATGTTATGTTATGTTATAACTCACGAAATGTACCTATAAATGTCGTTCCATTATCGGAATAGATGGTTCGCGGTTTACCTCTACGAGACGTAAATCTATTCAGAGCTGCTATAAAGGCTTCCTTCGTCAGGTCCGAAACAAGCTCAAGATGCAAGGCCTTTGTTGCTAAACAAACAAACACACAAATATAAGATTTTATATGTTTACATCCCCTTCCCTTGTGGTTGGCTATCATCACTGGCCCAGCATAATCTACACCCGTGTCAAGAAAGGGAAATTCTAAATGCGCACGCTGTTCAGGTAAATTACCCATAACAGGTTGAAGTGTTTTTCCCTTAAGCCTACAACATTTCACACATGATCGGACAGTACGTTTAGCTAGATTTGTGCCTCCTAAAACCCAATAATTTTGTCTCACTGTAGCCAGCAACAGTTGAGGACCCGAATGTAAATACTTAATGTGTAGCATTACAAGGAGAGATCGGCATAAAGGATGCTTGGCACTCAATAAAATAGGATGTTTGACATTGTAGTCATAATAGGTATTAGAAAGTCTCCCACCAACTCTAATAAGTTTATTATTGTCAATGAAGGGTGATAGAGGTAAAAGTCTGTTTTTACGAGATAATTTTTGGTTAGTGATGAGCAACTGGTATTCCTCTTGAAAGGATTCCTCCTGAGCAAACCTTAACAGGAAATTAGTAGCGTTAGTAAGCTCAGCAACTGTTACGTTACCGCTTATTCTCTTTGATTTATAGCGACAGTTATTTATAAATCTAAATATAAACGAAGTAATACGTTGTAATTTTGAAAATGTGGAAATTTTTGTGATCAATTTTAAAATTATATTATTTTCTTTAACCACGTGAAGGCATTTAATCATTTCTGGTAAATTAGAAGGATGTAATTCCTGCTTAGGTTGGACTGGCCAATTTGCTGGATTTAATTGAAGGAAGGAAGGCCCTGACCACCACAAAGATCATTTACCTAGCATACCAGCTCTCAAACCTCGTGAAACGAGATCTGCGGGATTGTTCTTTGAGGAAACATGGCGCCATTCATGATTACAAAAACCTTCCTGTATCTCTGAAACACGATGACGCACAAACGGCTTCAGTTGGCTTGGAGTAATTCTGAGCCAACCCAATACGATTGTGGAGTCGGACCACAATATACACTTATTAATGGTAAGTGTTAAAGATTCTAATACCTTGATGCCAAGGCTCACTCCCAATAGTACACTGCAAAGCTCTAATCGAGGAATACTGACCGTTTTCAAAGGGGCTACCTTACCCTTGGAAGTAAGAAGGCGTGTAGTAACTGTATCATCAACGTCTAAGCATCTAACATATACGCACGCGCCGTAAGCCTTCTCCGACGCGTCTGTAAATATATGCAGTTGTATATTAATTGGTGCTTGAGAAGCAACACACCTTGGTATATTTAAGCTATTTAACGTTGGTAATGATGAAGCAAATTCTGACCAAGCCTTTTTAATATGAGCTGGAACTGGCTCATCCCAACTACATTTTTTTTTGCCACAATTGTTGCATTAATAATTTAGCTTCTACAATACTAGGCATAACTAGGCCGAGGGGATCAAGTATTTGGGCAATTGTCGATAAAATAGAACGTTTGGTGATAATGTCATTTAGTTGTATAGAAATTGGAAATGTTAGAGTATCCGCAGAGTATATCCAATTTAAACCTTATGTTTTAGAAAGACTGTCATTACTAAGATCTACAGATCAGATAAATTAATCTCACTGGATATCGCTACTAAAATTTTGCTATTGTTAGAATACCATTTACGCAAATTTAACTGCGCTGACTTTAAGACCTTACATACTCCCTGACAAAGTGAAATTACTTCTTCTACAGTTCTGTGACCAGATAAAAAATCATCAACGTAAAAATCCTGACAAATTGCGCGTTTCATATCTGGATTTGTAGACTCCTGACCTAACTGATACAAACATCGTGTAGCTAGATAAGGTGCTGAAGATGTGCCGTAAGTAACTGTATTCAGTTGATAAGTTTTGATAGGATGAGAGGGGTCGAACCTCCATAAGATTTGTTGAAGTGTGCGTTGCTCATTGAAGACTTCTGTTTGGCGAAACATCTTTTCTATATCAGCGGTTACAACGTAGTTATGTTGTCTAAATCTTAACAAGATTGACCATAGATCTTCTTGTAATGTTGGCCCTACTCTTAAAATATCGTTTAGTGATTTACCAGTTGATGTAGTCGCTGACGCATCGAACACAACGCGCAACTTCGTAGTCGTACTAGATTCCCTTAAAACACCATGATGAGGTAAATAACAGGTGATGGTTTGATGCAATTTAGATTCTGTCATGTGACCAAGAGTGAGGTACTCTTTCATAAATTCTACATATAATTGTTTCATAATAGGGTTACGATCTAATCTACGTTCCAAAGATAAAAATCTACGCTCAGCCAAATTATAGGAATCTCCCAAGACTGCGGGTGATTCTTTAAGTGGCAGCGAAACAATAAATCGGCCATCTGGTTTACGCCTTGTGGTCCTTATAAAATGTTCCTCACAAGCGCGTTCTTCAGGGGAAAGGTTATGCTTGGGAGAAATAGAATCTAACTCCCAGAAACGAGTGAGATCAAAGTCTAAATGGTTACTTAACATACATATAGAGTTGTGTTTATTATTAAGATTATTTTCTAAGATAGAACCTGACACAAGCCATCCTAACCTTGTTTCGAAAAGAGTGGGGTTGTTTTTCCCAAATTAATACGATTTGTTCCAATCACATTCCAAAATATTTCTGCTCCAACTAAAATATCAATTGTAGATGGAATGTGAAATGAAGGATCAGCTAAATAAAGACCTGATGGTATTTTTATGTTCCGTATGTTAACATACGTAGAAGGAAGATGTGTTGTGATGTTCGGTAAAATTATGCAATCAATGTCTGTCCTATAGTCACCAACGTAAGACTCCAATGTAAGAGAGCAAGACTGTGAACTACTGAGAGGTTGATTGTTGATACCAGACACCTTAGAATCTGTTGAAATAGTATTAAGTTTTAGCTTATGACAGAAGTCCTGAGTTATGAAATTATTAGTGCTTCCATTATCAAGTAAAATTCTAGCAGCATGCGGCTGTCCATTAACATCGAGGACCTTAACTAAGGCTGTGGAAAGTAAAACGATAGAATTTGTATATGCGTTAGTATGAAGTTCGTTAGCCGAAAAAGCTACATACTGTGTGGCAGATTGATCAGAATGCAATAAAGTATTGTGCCTTTTGGTGCAATATTTGCAATGTGTCAATCTACATTCGATTTCAGAATGACCGAAACGCAAGCAATTCAAGCAAACTTTGAATGTTTTAGCCTTTTGAATTCTCATATCAACTGGTAACATTCTGAAAGATTCGCAATTAAATAAAGTATGATCTTTATTACATAAGGGACATAGATAGAATTTTTTACTAGATGACAATATAAAACCTTTTTGTTTATTATTTACATTATCAACTTTAATTTTTTCAATTTTCGATACTTCTAATGTTTCTAAAATATCTGCCTTAGTAGAAATAAACTTAATAAAGTTATTTATAGTAGGGGGATCCTGTAGGTTACTTCTTTGGAATTCCCATTCCCTGTTTGTGACGCTATCTAATTTACAAGACATCATATGAATAATCAGTGTATCCCAATGTTCTACTGGTTGACCTAAATTAGCTAGTGCTCTCAAGTTTTTATTTATCGTGTCTATCAAATTACGTAAACCTATACTAGACTCCTTTTGAATAGATTCTATTTTGAACAGCGAATTTAAATGATGATTTTCCAGAAGACACTTATTATCGTATCGTTCACATAGGATTTTCCATGCTGACTCATAATTATCTGCGCAAAAATCTAAGCCTGATATGATTAAGGCTGCATTACCTTCAAGAGATGCCCGCAGATAATGGAATTTATTTACATTGTCGATGTTATTGTCTGAATGGATTAAAGAGTAAAACGTATCCCTAAACCCAAGCCAGTGTTGATAGTCACCATTAAAATGTGGCAAGTCTATTTTAGGGAGTTCAACAACCTTACGTTTGTGTGAGTGTGACGCTGCATCAGAGCAGACCGCAGCCATGGTGCCTTGCGAAGGAAGTGAAAGCTTGCTATGGCTTTGGATCAAGGCACGACCGGCAGACACAAGAGAGTAGTATTGTAACTCGAAGGCCTCGCGCTCCTTAAGTTCGTCCTCGGGCATGTCAAACAACTCCTCCAGTTCACTCTGCAAACCGTCGAAATCATCGTGTAAATTTTCAATTTTATCTAAACGCATCTGAAGCTCAATTTGAACTTGCAACTCATTAATTTCTTTAATATTTTGAATTGATTTTAAATAACTATTAAAGTTAGTAAGCTTTCCTTTAATTGTAGCTCTTTTTTTAATTAACTGTTTTATTTGTTTTTCACTCACTGTTATTTTTTTATTTTAATTAATAATTAATAAAAGGAAAACAAAAAGTAAGCAACGTTTGCTTTTATTAAATTTTAAATAAGACCTTAATCAGCTAAACCTTTAAATCAAATTAAAGTAAATAATAATTTATGAGTGAAAATTAAAGTAAGTAATAATATATGACGCCTGATAAAAAAATACAACAAATATTTTGCAACTAAATTGCCAGGCGCTCAATATTCCAACAATGTACACATTTATTTTCGTAATATCGATCTGTAAGAAGAATTGTAAAGGTTAGAAGTCTGTAATAAAATAATTTAAATACTGGTAATGAATAAAGAAAGGCGATATGTAAGCTATTATTTTTAATGATTTAAGACTTTAAAGGTTGGAGACGCCAGTAACTTAAGGTATCTTCGATAAACATTTAGTGGACTGTAATTTTGGTGCATACGGCAAAGGGGAAAATAAATAGGTGGGATAGCACGCACTGACCTGATGAGGGCTGCCTTGCCTTCCTCCTGGAGTGTCTGCTATACAGCAAGCTCGCCACGTGGTTCGGCGCACACGCACTCTCGGTTAACAGTTTCGTGAAGTCCCACACTCTCGACCTTTGCCCTTACGGGGGCGTCTCACACTTTTATGAGTTACAAAGACACAATGTCTGATGCGGTGAGTATTAAAGATAAACAGGAGATCTCAATGTTCGTCCTGCGCGGTTTGCGGTTAATATATATATATATATATATATATATATATATATATATATATATATATATATATATATGAGACGCGACGGGTGGCCGTGCGCTGCGGATGGCGTAATATCACTTAGTATAATGACGCGCGCCGAGATCCTCTTTTTCACCTCGGCGGCAGCGCGTGCGGTAGGAAAGGGAAGGAAGGAAGGAAACAAAAAATATGCACTAGTCATGTTGATAAAGTAGATATAACTTAGGACGAACTCAATGCGATATGTAATGTAATGTTGATAAAGTAGATTGTTAACTGGCGTTACCATTTCCTCCCGCCCTTAAAGGGTCACCTTTAAAAGACAACCGTAATATAAAAAGTAAAAGGAAAACAAATAAATAAGCGGTATATAAAGTGAGAGGATGCGCTCAATGCGCATGTCTCATCTACTAACCTTGCTTGGTAAGCGAGAAAATGTATACATAAATATAATATTGCGGTTTAATACTTTTTTAATATATATAAATATAAACTTAATTCCTAATTTAGATAAATAATTATAATCAAAATAATCGTGATTTATTGTCTTGGGAGAGGGCAAATATGAGCAACAGGACGGAGATATGTTCCCTTAGTAGTTCTCACGGTCACTACTCGAACTACGCCATCCTTCGAAGGATGAACAGACTCGACAATCGCTAATGGCCAAGCAAGGGGCGGTTCATTATCATTTATCACAATTACAACCATGCCTGGTACGATAGCCGTAGACGGGGTATTCCACTTCTGACGAACTTGTAATCCGTGAAGGTATTCCGTCCTCCACCGGTCCCAAAACGACTGAACTAATTTATCCAGTAAAGAATGCCTGTGTAACAGGCTGGTAGAGTCAGATTTGACTTTGGGTGCGGGTAATGACAATAAAGGTGCGGTATTCAAAAAATGACTCGGAGTAAGAGCTGAAGGCTCTGCAGGATCAGAACTTAATACTGTCAAGGGCCGCGAGTTTAGCAAGCACTCAATTTGCGCAAGAACAGTATTAAGCTCTTCGTATGAAAGTAACTGATGTCCGATAACTTGGAACAGATGCGTTTTTACGACTTTGATCATACTCTCCAAGGCGCCTCCAAAATGAGGAGAGTTGGGACAGATGAACTTCCATGTTATACGATTCTCAGTACACTCTTGCTCAAGCTTTGGGCGGTATTCAACGTTTAGAAATTTATAGAGATCGCGAAGATACGAAGCGGCACCTTTAAAATTCGTTCCATTATCCGAATATAAAAACCGAATCGGCCCTCGTCTAGAGAGGAAACGTTTAAGCGCAGCGAGGAAACTAGAACTACTAAGATCTGTAGCGATTTCTATATGTACAGCTCGAGTCGTGAGGCATGTGAAAACACATAAGTACGCCTTCTCGCTGCGTACACCACGACGACGTACAGGAGTGTATGCGATAGGACCGGCATAATCGCAGCCCGTGTGTGTAAATGCCTTAATAGCTTGTCTTACACGACTATGGGGAAGATCAGCCATCAAAGGGTAAGTTGGACGGGGTCTAAGCCGGAAACATATATTACACTTGTAGACTCTGCTTCTCACAGTGCGGCGTGCGGAAAGTATCCAAAATTTTTGACGGAGCAATGACAATAACAATTCAGGCCCAGCGTGTAAATTTTTAATATGATAATAGTCAATGATCATGTTCACTACATGATCGCTGCGCGGGAGTATAATTGGATGTTTTTGCGTGTAATCTAATGCGGAGTTCGAAAGACGACCACCAATGCAGATTAAACCATTCTCAATAAAAGGCCTTAAACGATTGAAAGCGGGCGAGCAAGGTTTGTTACCTTCAATATTTAAATATTCCACTGCAAAATGCTGTTTTTGCAGGGCGCGGAGGATTATAACCTCAGAGAAACTGAGATCATCAGCAGTCAATACAGTAGTGTTGCGGCGGGGCAATAATTTAGCAAACTTACACACGTACGCAATTATACGTAGAAGTTTACTCCAAGAAGAGATGCGGAATGCGAGCTCATAAATCGCAGAATTACAGACGGATGTGCACACAGTGTGCGACAAAATCTTCTTCTCAGGCATATTTGCAATAACCTCATTGTCTAAAGTACGAAGAGGCCATTGAGATGGATCTAACGAAGTCCACTGAGGCCCATGGAGCCACAGGGGGTTTGAAACTAATTTATTTGGCGTAACGCCACGTGAAAGTATGTCAGCGGGATTCTCAGTACCCGCGACATGATAAAAGTTATCAGCGCGAATATTGTCGGTAATCTGAACAACGCGGTTTGCAACAAAGGTCTGCCACTTGTGTGGCGAACTCTTTATCCAGTACAGAGCTACTTTTGAATCTACAAAGGCATAGACTGATATTGCAAGGTCAAGAGAATAATTGTCGAGTACTCTGCGAAGCAATTTTGAGAGTAAAACCGCTCCACAAAGCTCAAGGCGTGCAATAGATAGTGGTTTCGTCGGTGCGACTTTAGTCTTTGCACAAATCAACTGGACGGTGTTACCATTGACGCTCTTTACATGTATGTAGACTACGGCACCGTATGCGTGCTCGCTGGCGTCGGAAAACCCCAGGAGTGACGCAGTACAGTTTTTGGATACACCAACATGTCGCGGGATACGTAAATCATTAAGAGCTGGTAATTCAGCACAGAATTGCCTCCACATCTTAATAATTGGCGGTGGTGGTATGTCGTCCCAATCTAAATTAAGTTGCCAAAGCTGCTTTATTAACAATTTGGCGTACGCGACTGTGGGAGCAACGAAACCCATTATGTCCCACAGGCGAGCGACAGTAGATAAGATGGCGCGCTTAGTGCACGTCACATCAGCGGGAACAGATATCTTAAAATAAAAGGCGTCACTATCGGTAGACCAATGCAAGCCTAGTATTTTATGTGGCATTGATTTATCGAACTCTACTTCTCCTGTAATTTTATGGGAAGTAGGGAGGTCATCTAAAACAGATCGACGGTTGCTATGCCATTTTATCAGGTCCCATTGGGCACCCTTGAATAAGTCTATCAGCTGCCGAGAGGTCTCACTGGCCTCGGATTCACTGGGCATAGAGAACGCGATGTCGTCCATATATAGCGAAGTAAATGCGATATGACTCGCAAGTGGATACTTTGCGCCGTCGTCATCAATGAGCTGTCTTACCGTGCGCAATGCATGGTATGGACTCGAAGTTAAACCGAAGCACACGCGATTGAAGTGGTATAACACAAGTGGGTCTTGTGGACGGAAGCGGTATAGGAAGCATTGGTAACGACGATCAGAATCGCGAACAACTATTTGCAGAAATTGTTGGAGAGAGTCGGCTGTCATAGCGATTGGATGTAAGCGGAAAGTTAAAATTATATTGAACAAGTCGCCTTGCAAATTTGGTCCTGTATGCAGAATATCATTTAATGATCGCTCAGTGCTAGTCTTACTGCTAGCATCCAGGACGATGCGCAGACGCGTTGACTTCTTATCTTCGCGTAAGACTCCATGATGCGGTATGACATATATTGGAGCGGGTTCATGAGAGTCATACGGCGGTGCGGGGGATATATAATTTTTAGCTAAGTATTCCTTTATGACGTCATCATATGCTAACCTTAATGTAGGCGAGGCTTGAAGTTTCCTCTCCAAGCACATGAATCGTCGTCGAGAGGTTTCATAAGAATCTCCGAGAGAGTAAACGTCATCTTTAAATGGCAGGCCAACAATATATCTACCAGTAAAAGGATCGCGGGATGTCGTAGATTTATAAAACTCTTCACGTTCAATGTCTGAAGGACACTGAATGGGCGGTGCGGAGGGTGGCTGTTCAAGCTCCCAAAATCGTTGCACTAATTTGTCAACGATAGGAGACTCTAGAACTGAGCAGCACGTTAAAGAATGATTTACCTGAAGTGTCGGCACTGAGCCCATAATAACGTAACCAAATACTGTATTCAAAGCCGAGGGCCCGGACAAGTCGTTAGACGAATAAATTACGTCTGGACACAGTAAGTGCGGGAAAAGGGATGCGCCTATCAAAGCATCAATTTTATTAGGCATGCTATAACATTCATCAGCGAGTCTTATGCCATGGAAGTGTGATAAGACAGATGTGTCCACCACAGCGGTGGGCAAAAGGTCGGTGATTTGATCAACAACTAGCGTTGAAATATTGAAGTTAATATTCGAGTCGAATCGTGGGAAAATTTTAATATCAATCGATTTCGATTTTACAATTTTTTCAACTCCACCGAATCCCTTTACTACAGTACATTCGGTATCGTGTTGTTGAACGCCTAAACGATGACAGCACTCTTTAGTCATAAAATGGCTTTGAGCCGCGGAGTCTAATAATATACGAATAATTTGTTTCTCTCCCTTAGCATCGTAAGCAAATACTTGAGCGGTTGATAATAAAACAGTTCTCTGCGAACGACTTGCGCGCGCGGGAGGCGGTGAACGTTGAGAAACATTCTTGAACGAAGTACACAGCGCGACGTCTGAACGCGCACCTGCGGTGAGGGGTGGCGAGTGTGCGGGCGCGGGGGTCGTAGACTTCAGTGTAACTGGCTGAAGCGGTGGAGAACGCGCCAGCGCAGGGGAAGCATTATCGCTTCTGCGGTGGAAGTGCAACAATGTGTGATGTTTAAATTTACAAACTCGACAACTATAATTTGAAGAGCAACTAGACACTCGATAACTTAAACTGAGACAATTCACACATGCATTGTTACTCTTTACGCATTTAAATCGTTCCTGCGGCGTCATTTTATTAAAGTCTGCACACTTAAATAGGTGTTGATGCACAATATTATCGCACAGACACTTTGAGCAACTAGTCGTCGTGCTTACGTACGCCTGATACTTCGGCGACGAAGTATTATTACAGCGACGATTATTACCGTTACCTCGTCGATTGTTTGGTGCGCTATTAGAATTTGTACTAGAATCGGTGCATTGCAAAACTTTGGAGCGGGTCTTAATAAAATTTACTAAATCATCAAAGGTAGGTACCATCGAGTTATGACTATATTCGAAAGAGCGAATGGTATCCGGGTCCAGCTTCTTAAGCGCGATATGAAGAACAATTGAGTCCGCGAGATTATCTAACTTTAAGTTTTGTAAAGCGCGCACTGCACTTATAAAGTTATCAGTAAATAAATCAAAATTATTTGCGGTGGCCGATTGCAATGGCTTAAATTCGAACATCTGATTAATATATGTAGATGCTAGCATACGCCGGTCTTCATATTTGTCAACGAGTGCTTGCAATAAAATTTTATAATTTTCAGCGCAAGGAGTTATACCTGAGCATACAGATAGGGCTTTGCCCGTTAGTTTACCTAGCAAATAGTATAACTTTTCAGCGTCGGTAAGCGATGTGTTGTCATGGACGGTTGATTTAAAGCTAGCATAAAATAAAGGCCATGAGCGAATGTCACCCGAAAATGGCATAAGTTCGATAGGCGGAAGTGTGAATCTGGCTTTAGATGGTGTACTAGTACTTTGTGAATTAGATTGCGAATATTGTAAATAAAGCCTATTTATTCTACCGCAAAGAGACTCAAACGCAATGAGGCTGTTATAATCAGGTTTAGCAATAGGGTTTATTTTTAATAAATGTGAATTATAATTATCTAAGACCTGTTTAAACTCAATACGTAAAGCATTAATATTAGAACTTCCATCAAGAAAACGCTCCATCGTGGAAGTGTTTGTGAGGATGTCCGAGGACATATCATATATTTTTTGCACTATTTCAAATAAAGCATCTCGTTTAGCTAACAATAAAACCAACTCAGCATCAGGTGTACCCTCATTATCCGAGGAATCGCTATTATTCGATGCTATTTGTTTTTTAGGCGGCATTACAACTTAAGTTATGCGGCAAAAATAATATAATTATAAGCGGGTAGTCTGTAAGCGACCTCGCTACACGGTTGAATTATTAAATATTAGTTTTGTTAACGATGAACTTTAATTGTTAACTTTTATAATAATTATGAAGTTATTTATAACAAATATAATGCTTAAATATATGTGCAAATAATAAATGTAATTTAACAGTATAATCTATAGATGTAGTTAAAAGTTGATGACGTGATGTGAACATACAACAAATAATTTATATAGATAATTATATGCTTATTCATTCTATGAATATAGTTTTAAAATTACTATGAATGTCACCTATTAGGACCTATTCTAGTGTTCTAATAAGGGCGGGGTTAATCCGAAGTCGGATTAAAATATAAATAATTAATTATATAAACGCTTATTACGATAACGATCTAATAAGGGCGGAAAGTCAAGGTCAATCCAGCGAGAAGTGACCATTAAAAATGGAGACGCCAGCAACTTAAGGTATCTTCGATAAAGATTTAGTGGACTGTAATTTTGGTGCATACGGCAAAGGGGAAAATAAATAGGTGGGATAGCACGCACTGACCTGATGAGGGCTGCCTTGCCTTCCTCCTGGAGTGTCTGCTATACAGCAAGCTCGCCACGTGGTTCGGCGCACACGCACTCTCGGTTAACAGTTTCATGAAGTCCCACACTCTCGACCTTTGCCCTTACGGGGGCGTCTCACACTTTTATGAGTTACAAAGACACAATGTCTGATGCGGTGAGTATTAAAGATAAACAGGAGATCTCAATGTTCGTCCTGCGCGGTTTGCGGTTAATATATATATATAAGACGCGACGGGTGGCCGTGCGCTGCGGATGGCGTAATATCACTTAGTATAATGACGCGCGCCGAGATCCTCTTTTTTACCTCGGCGGCAGCGCGTGCGGTAGGAAAGGGAAGGAAGGAAGGAAACAAAAAATATGCACTAGTCATGTTGATAAAGTAGATATAACTTAGGACGAACTCAATGCGATATGTAATTTAATGTTGATAAAGTAGATTGTTAACTGGCGTTACCAAAGGTGATAAAAGGAATTGTGATGAATTTACTTAGATGTTTTATTAATATAAATTTATGAAGTAAAAAATGATAAAAAAATAAAGTTATTCTTATTTCTATGATATAAGATGTGATAATAAAAAAATATATATTTTTTATTGTTTAACTTAAATATGACTTTAACTTTTATTGTTTAATGAAGTTAACTTTAACTTTGACTTTTATTATTAACGTGAATAAACGCAAAGGGATGATTAATCTAAATACAGTTAAAATAATGACGTGGCTGAAATTATAAGATGTAAGAACACGAAGAAATGAGTAAAATTTATAGTATAAATAGAATGAGTAATAATGAATATATAGGGAAATGATTGTGATTAGGATGAAAATAGGAAATGGAACGATCTCACGTATCCTTAATGTGGGATGACCGAAGCTTCCGGAAGATGTCGGGCGTCTTAAGACCTGTGCACAATTATAATGCAGCTTTCCTTTGTCGATTAAGTGTTGATGTTAATGCCCGGTAATGTCAGCTATGCAGCATTGTTCACTCCGGTGAAACAATTCAACTTGAAGACGGCGTAGGAAGGGTGCGCGTGGTGACTTTCGAATGACCTCTGACGCGATTCAATTATTTCTTCTTGGGTGATTCTCCTGTTTTTCTTGAAGGATCGAAGGACCATATGTTGGGGACAGTGCCCTGTACACCTTGTGATAGGGAGTACTGCCTACCCTGAAGATAATAAATTAAACTTGGACTGTACTGAATTAGTTTTATTCGTGTTACAGGAATAACCCGACAATGTAACCGTGCGATCGTTATCTAAAACTGAGTCGTTCTGTGCGACCGGCGAACCGCTACCACCGCTACCGTATCTTCCGTACCACTCCCCCCTCCTGCCGCTGCTAAACTACGTGACGCATGTTTATGCAGTAACGTCTCGCATAACCTTGTCTTCACCAACCTACAACACGCAATCTCAAAATACACAACTGTGGTTTGCGCAGCAATTGCACCTGCATATTACTATAGAAAAAGTTACTAGTACTAGATATTTAGGGGTTATAATTGACCAAACACTCACATGGTACTCACATATAGAAGCAACTAATAACAGGTTACGAAAACTTATTTGGATGTTTAAAACCCTCAGGCGTGTCGCAACTCGTAAACCTCTAAATCAAATATATGCTGCACTAGCCCAATCGATTTTGACATATTGTATACCAGCTTGGGGTGATGCTCCGAAAACGAAACTCTTACAACTAGAACGTGGTCAACGTTCATTAAGGGGAAATATAATCTCAAATGGCTTAGCAAGATCCTCCGTTATGCCGAAAGTATTGCAGCATTAATTTTGAAATAAATATATGGTAAAGTTGGGGATTAATGTTAAGGACTATGTTAGACGAAAACACGATTCCGTAAAATTTTCTCGATAGAAAAAAAAATCCAAAGTTACCTCCAAACTGAACATTAAACCGCTGTTATTCATAAAATACTTTAAATAAGATCATGAAACTTTGCATACTAACTGAACTAACTATAAAGCAATGCTTATGTTATTTACTTTTTTTTAAATACCATTATTTTCACTGTAAAAAGAAATTACCTAAACTATCGGCGCGTAAGCTTGATTCCTGTCGCCCCGTTAGTATCGCTCCGGCTTTTGAAGGGAGAAGTTGTGTCGCTTACGATCAGAATACACAATACGCAACAGGACGACGTAAAATTAAAATGGGAAATAACCGTTATAAAAATAAGAAGCGACTGGGTTGGCGTTAATAAACAGGCATAAATATGATAAAATAAAATAAGTATCTAACGAAATAAGTATCTAACGACCTATCTACTTACAGTATTAGTGATTACAAACATGTCGGTACATAGCATACGATGCGCGGGGAAGTGGGGGCGAAATTAGAATTTGAGCTGACTTACTCTATCCTCTTAATAAAGGTAATGTACAACAAACCATATAGATTTCCTACAGAAGAACTTTACTCAGCGGTTTATTGAGTGTTAGAAAGTTATAACTTTTTTACGTGGTAGAGCCATGCTGCAGTTATATTAGTAGTATAGTTGCAGCACGAATGGGTCGGCTCGACCGAGGAAGGACCACGCTCTCACAGAATACCAGGGTGAAATAGTAGCTTAATGCTGCTGTATTTCGTATGGTGAGTGTAGAGAACCGGAGACCCTTTTTACTGGAAATGAGGCATTCCATCTCAGTCCTCACGGGTGACAACGCATCTGCATTTTGATTTGTAATGGAAGATAGATGTAGATGTCTATGGGCCGCAGCAACCACTTACCATCAGGTGGACTGTTGCTCGTTTGTCAGCCTATTCTATAAAAAAAAAATTTTAAATTTATTGTTAACAATACACAAAACAACTTTCTACACCTGCAAAAGTAGTAATAGACGAGGAAAGGTTTTTGAATTAACTCTAGATAAGACAAATTTTGCTAGTCACCATTTTAAAAGACAGGCTGGTTATTTATACAACGTATTCAATAAAAAAATAAAAATCTATTCACTGAATTCTAATAAGCTCAAGAAGACAGTCACAGAATGTCTTCTCAAACTTAACTATGATGAGGTCGAGAAATGTAATTAAAGTTAGTTAAATAATAAACAAAAAATGTAATTCTAGCTATAGAAGATCGGGACATCCTGCCACAAGTATATATTTACTAAAATGGTAATGTGTGATATTTTTAAAGAAATGAACAATTTTTATTTTTAATTTTTATTTTTATTTTTTTTTTTTTAAATTAGTAACAAATGATTAATAACAATTTCTTAATACACAGAATTACGTGCGAAATGTAGAAAACAAATTTATGTTGCAAAAGTGAATGAAAGAGTCGGAAAGGAACTACCTAGGCGAAAGTTTACCGACCAAATTGGCGATATATTAAAAAGTGTGCCAAATTAGGAATACCCTTAACCGACGAGCAAGTATGCGTAGGTATATGAATGTGAGAAAAGCGAGAGATGAGTGTCAGGATCGTGCCAAATGGAAGTCTGTAGCCTCTGGGTGACAGTCGCGAGTGTTTATGTATTACGTAACATAAACATAAAACGTAAACACTCACGCCTGTCACCCAGAGGGGTAGGCAGAAACTACATATTTCCATTTGATACGGTCCTGACATACCTCTCTCGCCTCCTTCACATCCATACACCTACGCATACATACTCGTCGGTTAAGGAAACTCCTAATTTGGCCCGTTTCCAATAAATCGCCAATTTGGTAGATAAATTTTTGCCTAGGACGTCCCTTTCCGACTCTGCCATTAACTTCTGCAACATAAATTTTCTTTGTCACTCTTTCCTCATTCATTCTTACCACATGACCAAACTACCGAAGCATTCCTTTCCTAATCCTGGTCACAACATCATCTTGCGAACCACACTCTTCTCTTATTACACAATTTCTTACCCTGTCATTCAGATTCATGTATTATGTATGTATTTATTATGTGGAAAGTCAATTTTTGCTTGTACTTTCCGTGTTAAAACTCAAAGCAAACTTTCTTCTTTTCAATATTCTCTTTGTGTAATAGTTAATGACTTTCTGGAGCTCTATTATTAGCACCAAAGTAAGAATGATTAAAAATAGCTTCCATTTAATAGTTACTTGAAGGCGAACTTCGTTTCATTTCTTTGTGCTTTGGTTATGACGACTCCGATTTCATTTAGATATTTAATTACTTTACTGAATTTTGATCATTTATTTTGTCTAGGAATTGTTACTGTAAATATTAAAAATATATTTAGTCATGTATGGCGATGTAAAAATATCTGTCGTAATTATTATGATAGGTGTAGTTATAGGCGATAGAGAGTAACTTAGACAGAAGATGGGCAGTAGTTCCTGAAAACAAAATATTATACAAAACTACGGTTTCAGGATTTACCTGGAGCTAGTAAATCCTGAAACCGCATGCGGGTTGGCCTACTAAGCGTGACAAAATTGGAAAAATCCCCCCTGTGAGGCAGTTTAGGGGGAGGGACTATGCTCAGCAGTGGACTTCATAAGCTGTTACAGATGGATTTAGTTATGTACGATTACTCACTGAACATCATATTGTACATATTTCAAATGAAAGTTATTTCATATTTTGTCGTGTTCTAATTAAAACTTGGAACATCATTCATAAGTGCATAACATATATATGTAGGTGCGCAAAATGTGAAAATTTATGAAGAGCGCGTCGCAAGCTAATTGACGTCCTTCATAAAGTTTGGCTGATTAATTAACAATTGTTATTCATAGTAACACTTACTCACAACATCCTTTTAATTTAAAACTCCAAAGTCAACAGACACCTCAACAGAAGAATACCTACCATCGTGTACGTGTAAAATTTAATTTGAAAAAAAAAATCTCTGAAAGCTTTTGCATTGTTGGCGTTCACGAAATCTTGTAGAAGCGAAGAAGGAATGCAAAGTGAACTTTTTAACTAGTTCACGATTTCGCTAATCTCCCTATAGTCCTACCATTAAAATGAATTCCAATTATTATATTTGTTTGGGCATAAATAAATAAAATTAACCGCACCCCGTAACTATTTTTCTGTTCCATTGATTAATGTGTTCCCGGGTTAAAAAAGACGTGTGGCACTCTGCCGCGGTAAAGCTATTGCATAGCATTTTGTATCAACTTGTGCAATTATAATTATTTATTTATTTTATTTATGCAGTATTTCTTTTTCTTTGATATTAATTCAAGTTACACATTTTGAGCGTGGTGACCGATAAGAAAACAATTTTTTTTCTTTTATTAAATAAATAAAAAGTTAATATTGTTTAAAATATTTTTATTATTTTACAATACATGTGGGTTTTATTATCTTACATGTTGGTAATTCAGGAATATTTATCATTGAAACTATAGGTTTGTGATAACTGAAATAAGAAACATAAGTTTGTTAATAATAAATGCACTTTGTTCATTCATATTCAAAACACTTTATACACAAATTTTACAAGTACAGCTATTCACTGTTGTACATAAATACCTATACACCTATATACTTTCTCATAAACAGCTGCTTATGTATTCGTCCGATTTCGGAGCAGCTGGTCTCGATTCGTGCGAGCTTCGTAGAGTCGCACAATACGTCTAGTTGCACGCACACAAACACCGTGTCGAAGACTGCCGAAAAGAAACGACGTTAGAGTCACAAGAGACAATGCACGGCCTTCAAGCCACACGTCCGTGCCCGTCGGAGTGGGGAGAGTGAGGTTTTTTCGTTACGGAATTTCTGGATTCGGTCCCCGCGCCTTGAGCCCGCGATAGAAGCTATGCAATAGCTTAAAAAACAACTCGTGACAAGATGAAATAGCGCCGCTCCAAAAGAATTTCGGAAGAAAAAAAGGTAAAAAAAAACTAAATATATTGGCCTATTGACCGCTATTTCAGATTTTTGTTATCATTACTCTTGAAAACTAAACACGGGTTATGGGTCATGTTCACTGTAAACGAGCGACATAAGTTCTCAATAGACGACGATGATTAACCAATCGCGTACTTTCGTTTAATGCTTCGTGCTCTTGTAATTCATTAACGCTCTAAATAAACTAATACGCTTTCCAAATTTAGGTTTCAAGACTTAGGCAGATTTATTACTTTCGTTATCAAAATTACTGGCTACAGCTTTTAAATGGATCTGCTTGTCTAGAAAAGTGTCAAGTTTCAACATAAAGTAAGGAAAACCTGGGAACCTAAAATTGAAGATATGCCTGGTGAGTTTTGTATGTCGGGTGAAGAGTTTTCATCGATACGAGCAGAAATGTTCATGAACTTTCAAATATGCCAAGCAAATGCGATATATGTATGTGGCCGTGGAAGGAATAGGGGAGATCTCCCGCCGGGCAAGGTGTTCTGCCCTGGGAGCGGCCAACACTCCGTGTGATAGTTCGGAGATCTTCTATATATGCTGTTTATGATTCGAAATGTTGATAGCGTGATTTAGTCTTCGGTAAGTTTTGCTTGCGGCGCGACGACAGCGCCGCCACATCAAACCCCTGCTCAGACCAGAGGTCGACAGTGCAGTCCAGTTGCCGGTGCGTCCTTAATGCCGGTGGGGAATGCATGCTGTGTGCGTAAGGGCAAGTGACACCGGTGCGAATGATGTGCCGATGTGTAATGCATGCCGTACTACGCACTGGTAAGTGATGCCGGTGAGAACGATGTGCCGGAGCAAGTGCAAGAAGTCTGCCTTATAAATCTGCGGTGAGTCGAGATGAAGACAAGTTGGACTGGCTTGCAGGAACTGAAGACTGCAGAAGATGATTCTCAGTAGTGAATGGTAGGGGTTCTTGAGGATAATTACGAAGGCTTGGAATTGTAGTTTCCGAAGGTGTTTGGTTGCGTGTTCAGATCATGTCGGATGGTCACCACTGTGGCCGTGGTAGGAAAAGGGGAGATCTCCCGCCGGGCAAGGTGTTCTGCCCGGGGAGCAGCCAACACTCCGTGTGATAGTTCGGAGATGTTATATATATGCTGTTTATGATTCGGAATGTTGATAGCGTGATTTAGGCTTCGGTATGTTTTGCTTGCGGCGCGACGACAGCGCTGCCACAAGTATATATGTATAATAGTTTTTACACTGACAAGAAATAAGTTAAAAAACTCCTGAGACAATATTTTTGTTTACGGCTAAACGTGGGCATTTCCCTTAATATTTGGCGTAACCACCATATTTAGCAGGTAGGTTAAGGATCGCAATACATATTAGGCTTCATTTACGCTACTTTTTACTGGCGATAGGCCGCGAGATAGTTTTTAACATAGTATGTGTGGAGACCGCCGATATTCATTCTGAATTCCCTTACAATACCGAGACAAGTAGGGGCACTGAAGAGATAGATTCTCTTGCACCGTCAACTTAACGTCGTGTGCTAGAACACTATATTTTAACATTTTTGAGCAAATCCAATTTTCAGTAATATTTCCAAAATAGCTTCACACTTAACACTTCATCTGACTACCCTCTGAGCTTGTGAAGAACTTACATTTACGAAGTGGTTGTTAGACATCAACGCTTTTCGGAACACAAAGAAATTGCGTACTCGAATAAATTGACCCATTGACATAAATTACATAGCCTGTATTGATTTTCGGGCATCATTATTTTTTGACTTCATGTTAAAGAGGCCAATGTCTTCATTACTCACTACTTTGGCATATTTTGACTCCATGAATGGATGTTTTTCAACATTTCTGTAATGACATAAATACAGAGATAGCTTTTATTTCAAGTGTTCACCCTTTCTATATATTGAATACAAGGAAAACACAACAACACAAAACAAATTAAAAAGGAACAAATTTTATTTTGATACGGATCAATGACACACACAACAACATACAAACCTATAATTTATATGTACGTGTACGTCAAAGGCATGCCAAAAAAGGATTTATCACTGAGAGAGGATGATATCGAGGAACTAACTATCATCGAAGTTTTATCTTCGTTCTCAGAGTAACATCGCATAGGTAGCATTTTTTTCTTGTATTTTGCTACTAGTGTATTCACGGGTTGGTTTAACATCAGGTGTGAATCAATTTCATTTGACACAGCAAAAGAGAAAAAACCTAAGTGTGGAGGAATACATAAACGTCTATCTTGCAGTTTGATTTAAGTTTTAAAATTTGTAATATCTAGAAATTTTTAATAAAAGGCTACTAGCAGCATTTTTAACACCAATATTAGCCCATTTGCTGTCCCGTATACTACATATTATAGTTCATTGCTTTTGTCTTACTATTGTGTCTGAAAATCGGACAGTGATAATTTTAAACTACAATCCTTTTTTTACAGGATAGGATAAAAAGCGAGCACATAGTCCACCTGATGGTAAGTGCTTACAGTGGCCCTCAGACCACTGTGTATCCTCGATTTCGAATCAAAATGCTTATGCGTGAGCTCTAAGATGAAACGTCTCGTTTCCAGTAAAAAGGGTTTCCGGTTTTCATTTTCTTTTGGTTTCATTTTTGCAATCAAATTTGTAGTAAGTATTGCAATATGTATCGAACAGTAAAAAATATAACATCTTTACCACTTTTTAATTCACGTCTACATAAAGTTTTATTTAACGTGGTTGAGTCATGCCGCTATATTATGGATGTAACACTGATGAGTCAGCTCCACCGGGGGGCGGAGCGTAGTCTGTTCCTGCTGTTCATCTTTGTTTCAGTTTCCCCTCTGCTATCTCTTACAAAACCTAAGAGAAGATATATGGCAGCGGACATTTTAACACCGCCACTACACAAGAGTAAGAGTTTTCGTGTATTCAACACTCACCATACGAAACACATCAGCATTAAGCTATTATTAGAGCGAGGTCCTTCCCCGGTCAAGCCGACTCATTCGTGCTACAACTATACAACTAATATAACTGCAGAATGGCACTACTCCTTGTGTTAGGTTCGTTCACGACAATTCAATTGGAAGGTTTAAACATTTTTAGATTTGCCGTTCGTACCCTTAACAATTAAGGTACCTACCGTCGCTGTCACCTCTATTGTTTTATAATATATTTATTTTAGTTATTAAAGCTATAAAATTTGACGACTCCGTGGCGCAGTGGTTTAGCAATTAGTGGCCGCGCTTGGGGGTCGCGGGTTCGAATCCCGCACGGAACAAATATTTGTATGGCCTACAAATAATTGTCTCCGGGTCTGGATGTATGTCCTTGTGCAATTTATGTTTGTAAACTGCCTCCACGATACAAGAGAAACTCTTAGTGTAGGGGTAACGTTTATAAAAAAATTTAAAAAAATCTTTTTAGCAGATGAATTAATTGGATGACAATTTTGGTATTTTTTTTAATTTATAATTTTGTGTAAATATTATATATGTGCCGGACGGGCGAAACTCTCCGTAGTAAATGTTGTCGAAGATACTTCGCGAGTCGCTCACGTCCTACACCTATAGGTTCCGGTGGGTACTTTCACCGCCGTCTTTGTGGGTGCCGCTGAGGTATTGTGGACTGTGGTTCAAATCAAAATGCACGATTAACAAATACAAATAGCAAGGTAGTGGCCAGCGGTTCGACTGATTGATTAGTCGCGAAATTTTATAACTATAACTATCGATCACGGTTGTTAAACTACGGTTGTTCACTATTGGTTGGTCACTGTATATTTCGAAAGATTTCTTTAAATTGTACGGTGGTATCAAAGATCTATTGGTAGTAGCTGGTTTTCTAACACTACTGACTAGCAGCTATTATCAACTAAACTAATTGATTTTATCACTTGTGTAACTGCGGATATCAGTTACCACTTTCACTATAATATGTAACTGCGAATATCAGTTACGACTTTTTTCGGCTAGCTAACACTTTCACGATATGTAACTGCGAATGTCAGTTACGACCTTTTTCGGCTAGCTAACACTTTCACTATTCACTATATACTGCTACTAGTCACTTCAGCTACCACCGGATACCACTCACTTCACTTCACTGTCACTGGTAGTTCTTCACACTACTACTGGTACTGGGTCCCGAGCCCCTGAGGTAGACTTGGGCAATACTTTGCAGTGAGCCGCTTGCCATTTTCCGTTTGCCTCTTTATTGCATAAACTTTTCACTATACAAATGGCATAAATTGCAATATTTTCTATACAAAACTAATTGCTACACTAACATGCTATACATCATTAAATCGGTAGTCTGGTACTTTATTAGTATATCATAAATGTTACTCAAAATATTAACATTGTAAAAAGTTATTAAACGAAATGTCCAAAATTTTCATAATATTTGGGTACATTAATTCTTTGTTTTTTCTATAACTACGAAATGCGTTTAATTATACAAAAATATCCCTACACTTCTTTAATCTATAAGCCATATGCTAATTGAATGTCATATTTATAACTCTTTTAGAACATAAAATTATTTTCCTTATTTTAGTATGAACTATTACGCAGTTAATTAAAAACTTTTCCACGATAAGACGCGCTGTGATTGGTCGATTTTTTGGTATATAATAAAAGTTGTTTATATCACTTGTTATCAAAACGACATTCTATACAAATATACTAAGAGTTATAAACATGCTAAATAACTATATTAATACACGTTTTCACTCAGTTTTGTCGGTAATTTCATTATTAATACAAAAAACAATATTCTTTATAACTTCGTTTCTTAGCGTTGTTAGGCCGTCGCGAACATCTCTCCCGCCGTGCAGCGTCGCGACGTTTTTCTCACAGCGGCGCTGCATCCATTTCGGTGAGCGACGTTGCTTCTACTTCGGCAGCGGCACGAGTTTCCTGGTTGGCCTCTTGATTAGGCCGTTTGCTGTGCGTACCTCCACAGTGCGAATCTGTCCGTCCGCACCGGGGTAAACAGCTTCCACCCTACCTCGTGGCCAGGTGTTACGAGGTAACTGGCCGTCAGCTATGAGGACTGGATCGCCCACCTGGAGATTGGGACCTCGCCCATGGGCCTCCCGCCGGTTTTGAAGTTGCGGTAAATACTCTCGGACCCAACGCTGCCAGAACATGTCAGCGAGTATCTGGGAGCGTCGCCAGTGTTTTTTGCTATTCATATCTTTTTCATCAAATACTCCAGGTGTCGGCAATCTCGCAGATCCTCCTGAAAGGAAGTGATTTGGAGTGATGGATTCGTCGTCGTCGCTGTCTACAGAGATGTGAGTCAATGGTCTGCTATTTACTGTGTACTCCAACTCGCAGAGCAGCGTGGCTAATACTTCCTTATGCGGATGTCTCTCATGAAGGACGGTGTATAGTGCCGTCTTCACGCACCGTATGAGACGTTCTCTCTTGGTTGGTGTTTCATGCAGCAAATTGATTGGAAGTCGAGCGAGCTTTAGGCTGAAGCTCAGCTGATCGGTACCCGGTTTCCAGATTAATACGAGTATCTTTTCCTCGGTTCCTTTGTTTCCCAGATCGACTGACTCCGATGCTTCATGGTCAGGTTCTAATTCTTTTACAACTTCTGGTGCGTTGGAAACCCATTTTCTTAAGTTGAAGTGCGCGTTTTTGTGTATGTCGCGTACTTCCTTCGATATTCGCTTTGCCTCTTCCAGAGACTGGAAACTATCGAGATAGTCATCCATATAGTGGTTTTGGATGATAGCTTCTACGGCTTCTGGATACTTGTCTTTGTATTTTTTAGCGTTCCAGTTCTTCGCGAATATGGCTGTGCAGGGCGAACTGGCTGCACCGAAAATGATCGACGTCATTCTATATTCCTGTGGAGCTTCATTACGTCGATCCCCTCTCCAGAGATATCTTAAGGCATCTCTGTCTTCGGGTCTAACTTTGACCTGCATGAACATTTCGGCTATATCCGCGGAGACAGCGATTTTATGGCAGCGAAAACGCATCATGACCCCTGGTAGTGATTGCAGTAGGTCTGGACCCGTGAGCAGGAAGTCGTTCAACGACACTTTGTTTTGGCTGCGGCATCGTGTACTATTCGAAACTTCTCTGGTTTCATTGGGTTATGGACGTCGAAATGGGGTAGGTACCATGTTTTTCCCGGTGTGCTAGTTTTCGGTGCTATCTCGGCGTATCCTTTTTGTACAAGGGAATTCATTTGTTCATCATACTTCCTTTTTAGATCTTCGTCTCGATCTAATTTTCTTTCAATGGAAACGAGCCGTTTTATTGCTGTTTCGTAATTACCAGGCATCTCGATATCCTTTTCCTTCCAGAGAAGCGCTGTTTCTATGTGCCCGTCTTGTAACTGACGGGTGCTGCTATTTAGTATATCTTCAGCTTTCTTCTCTGGATCAGAGTCTGGTCTTCTCGGATTGATAATGAGAGATTCCAGCGCGAAATATTCGCGGAGTTGGTCATCTATAGTTTCCTCGCTCTTGTGCAGCTCATTGGCCGCGTGGACGCGCTGATGCGGGGCTTTAGTGTGTGCCCCGTGTAGCACCCATCCTAATTCTGTGAGCGAGGCGATTGGCTGGTGCGGCGGACCTCTTCGGATTTGAGTGGCTATCAGAAGTCTCCAATTGTCCTGTCCTATTAGGATCCTTGGGTTGCCGGAGTCATATATTAGCTGCTCCTTTAGGTCTTTCAAGTGTTTGCACTTGGCTATGTCTACTGCACGCACAGTCTGTGGCCCCAAGTTTAGGCTTGCGACCGTGCGTGCTCTGAATGGCACCCTTTTGCTGTGGAGACTCTTCAGCGATACTTTGATCCTTCGGGATTCCGGTGAATCGAGGGTAGTGTTCCCGATAGCGGTGATCTTAAACGGGTTGAACCGCCCTTTAGCTCCAATTTGTTTGGCGATCTCTTCATCCATTAGTGAAACTGTTGACCCATCATCCAGCAGGGCGTGTGTGTTTACAGCTCCCGCCGGTCCAATTACTCGCACTGGAATTATTTTTAAATAGGCTTGATGCTTTGACACACCGAATGAGTTAGCAACAGTTTCTTGAGGTTCTTTTTGTTTGACCTCAGTCTTCTCCTTTGTATTACTATGGAGAAGTCGATTGTGTGTCGCGGTGCATCCTTTTATTCCACACTTATTGGTTTTGCATTTGTGTGTCTGATTTCTATAACGTAAATAGCGGAAACATAAATTATTTTGCTTTGCGAGTTCCCATCTTTTGTTGATATCTGCTTCCTTAAATTGTTTACATTCGGATCCGTAGTGACCCTCCTTTCCGCACACTCTGCATTTCGGAGACGGCTTAGTAGTGGCCGCGTGTGCTCGATGTACTGAACGATTGCTTTGTGCTTCGTTTACAATTTCTGGAGGCGCAAATGCACTGCAGAAGCGAGCTTGCTCGGTAATAAAATCGCTGAAGCAGCCGAGGTCTGGTCTAGAGTCATATTTTTCGGTGTAGATTCTATACCACTGGGCACGTATAGAGTTTGGCAGTTTGTCGGTGAGGTGTCGTAGCAGCTCTGCGTTGACGAGGTAATGATCTCGTTTTAGGGCTCGAAGAGTGACGACGCTTCCCCTCACTTTGCTCGCGAATGTGCAAATGTCTCTGGGCGCTTCTGTACAGCGTGCTAATCCTCGCAACTTCTCGGTTTCTGCTTGCGCGATTGAATCTGGACGCCCAAATTGTAGCTCCAGTTCTCGCATAATCTCATCTGGCTTAGCATGCCCGATGAGTTCTGAACTGACTGTTTCCAAGGCTCTTCCTTGTAGACTTCGTCTTAGTCTAGCAGTGTTTTCAATGTCATTGAAGTAGCCTCGGGTTGTTTCGTAAATGGAACGGAATGAAAGCCACTCGGTATGTGCTCCGCTAAAGCTTGGCAGTGTCATTATAGCTTTCGACGCTGCGAAAGTATGCGACGATAGTGGCGCACTCTCTAACTTTGATTTGTCAGCAAGCGCGGCTATAGCGGACGTGAGCTCCGATATAAATGGACGGAGCCCCCTGTCTTCACTTATGACAGGTTCCTGGCTAGCTTTCTTTGGCATGAGATCCTTGGGTACGTCTGCTGGATAGGAATCCTGGTATGTGAGCTCTGATACAATCGGTAGGAGCCCCCTGTCTTCATTAACGATGGGTTCCTGGCTGAGCTTCTGTGGCATGGAATCCCTTTGTACATCTTCTGGATAGGAATCCTGGTTCGTGAGCTCCTTTTGGGGCTCACTGAGGTCGACAACGTCCGGGTTTGGCTTTGTGACGGTTTTATTAAATGGGGCCTTCCCTCCGGTGGTTGCGCCTTGATTTGACTTTTGTTTGGCTACCGAATTTTCGAGCCAAGATCGAACGTACTCACTTTTGGAGTGACCATCTTCATCATAGTCGTCTGATTCGTCTTCTCCTTCAGCCATCTGTAAGGAGATCTGCGCGAGTTCTAGTTTGATCTTCAATACTTCTTCACGAGCCTTCAAAATTCTTCTATTGGGCCGAACAGTCTTCTTTGACTTCGTACTGCAATCGGTGTGGCCCCTCGGTGGCTCTTCGGTGTGGGTGTCTTCCCGGGCTGTTGGCGATGATGCACGGCTAAAGTCATCGTTGCCTTCTATATGTTCCCTCTGCTTTGTTGTGCGGGCCGTAGTGGTCGGCGCGGGCAGGGGTATCCCCCCCTCGGGGGGGCAGCACAGCGGTTCGACTGATTGATTAGTCGCGAAATTTTATAACTATAACTATCGATCACGGTTGTTAAACTACGGTTGTTCACTATTGGTTGGTCACTGTATATTTCGAAAGATTTCTTTAAATTGTACGGTGGTATCAAAGATCTATTGGTAGTAGCTGGTTTTCTAACACTACTGACTAGCAGCTATTATCAACTAAACTAATTGATTTTATCACTTGTGTAAATCAGTTACCACTTTCACTATAATATGTAACTGCGAATATCAGTTACGACTTTTTTCGGCTAGCTAACACTTTCACGATATGTAACTGCGAATGTCAGTTACGACCTTTTTCGGCTAGCTAACACTTTCACTATTCACTATATACTGCTACTAGTCACTTCAGCTACCACCGGATACCACTCACTTCACTTCACTGTCACTGGTAGTTCTTCACACTACTACTGGTACTGGGTCCCGAGCCCCTGAGGTAGACTTGGGCAATACTTTGCAGTGAGCCGCTTGCCATTTTCCGTTTGCCTCTTTATTGCATAAACTTTTCACTATACAAATGGCATAAATTGCAATATTTTCTATACAAAACTAATTGCTACACTAACATGCTATACATCATTAAATCGGTAGTCTGGTACTTTATTAGTATATCATAAATGTTACTCAAAATATTAACATTGTAAAAAGTTATTAAACGAAATGTCCAAAATTTTCATAATATTTGGGTACATTAATTCTTTGTTTTTTCTATAACTACGAAATGCGTTTAATTATACAAAAATATCCCTACACTTCTTTAATCTATAAGCCATATGCTAATTGAATGTCATAATTATAACTCTTTTGGAACATAAAATTATTTTCCTTATTTTAGTATGAACTATTACGCAGTTAATTAAAAACTTTTCCACGATAAGACGCGCTGTGATTGGTCGATTTTTTGGTATATAATAAAAGTTGTTTATATCACTTGTTATCAAAACGATATTCTATACAAATATACTAAGAGTTATAAACATGCTAAATAACTATATTAATACACGTTTTCACTCAGTTTTGTCGGTAATTTCATTATTAATACAAAAAACAATATTCTTTATAACTTCGTTTCTTAGCGTTGTTAGGCCGTCGCGAACAATATAAGATGTGCAATCAAAGAAAAACAAGATAGGTTTTGAAAGTAACAGAAAATTTCTATCTGCAGATTTTTAATTTTTTTTTATAAAAGAATATTCAGCAACAATAAAACTTTAAAAAATAAATTACTTTATTTACAAACTTTGAAATATATGGCTTTAAGCTAATTAAAAATGAGTAAACACAACCTTTTTACTTCAAATAGAGCAAAGGTTCAAGTTCCCCATAAATACTTCTTTATATTAATCAAGATCACAGAAAGAGGGATACACAAAGTTGTATCCGAAAGCGCTTTGAATGGATTTAAGGTGACGCCTTTGATGTACAAGAGCCTGTAAGTACACTTAAAAAGTAAGAATATGAGGTTGTTAAGGTTACATAAAAATCTAAGAATAGTCGAAACAAGCTTTATTATTGTAATGTACACATACGTATATTTAAGCACAAGCATTTATAAGACATAAAGATGCAAATTAAGAATGTGAAATTTACGATGAATGCATAGTCGCTGAACTACCAATTTACTTAAAGCAGTTTTAATTTAAACAAAATAAGTTCTGATTTACCACGTTCTCAGTGTAAAAGAAAAACACGTAAGCAGACCTGCGCATCTGAGGAATTAAAATGTTCAAAGAAACACGAAATCCACCAACGCGTTTGACAAATTCTTATCGTCTTATGATTAGTCCATAACTACAAATGTTTTTGGATGTAAAATTAATTGTTTGCGGAGACATTATATAACAGGATTAGTTTATCATATTCCTAAAATGAAATAGTTGTTTTCATTTATTAGAACATTTTATGCGATTGCGTTCACAACTACAATTAAAATGCTTGTGTTTGTCGTATTGTGAACAACTTTACATGGCAAAATCTCGGAAAATTGGTCTATACGTTGCCGGAGTTGCACATTAAAAATATCTAGCACATTAATTGTACAGATAGCAGTCTCAGTTATTTCTATTTACGTTATTAAATTACAGCAACTTAGTATTACAAGTAATATTTATTAATGTAATTTACTTGTAATAATGGACTGCAACTATAAGTGCTAGAAGAGTTAGAGATATTAAAAAATAATATCATTTTTGTTGAAGGCTGAATCAAAAACTGAATTTTAATATTCGTAGGAGTTTGCAATGAACAAAGAAGTTGTTGTACTTTACTTCCAAGACAAAAGATTCATTCATATCGATTTTTAACCGTTCGAAAATGCAGGATTTCTGTACTCCTTTTGTATTTCATTATATAAATATTATATAAAAATAAAATACACCAAGCCTTAAGTTCAGAAATTCTTCGTTATTAGAGAATCGCAATATCGATATGAATGAATAAGAAGAGATGTAAGTACAAAATCGTTGAGAGGTAATTATATTACAGCAAAATAACCCGAAACCATAGATGAATGATTGGTCTCGCTGCGCTCGACTAGATACCGCGCTATCTAAGAACAATAGCTCCGTGAATGCGGCAACTCATTATTGTAGTGTGCGTAAGACATCGTCACTTGACTATTGTCAGTTGTTACCAGCTGCTCAACTGTTACCCGAGTTAATGGGAAAAATATTTTATGCTGAGGTCTATTAGTTAAGTCTCAGAAAATACTTAGTAATGAACAATGAATTAAAAACGAATAATAAATAATATAAATATATTTGTATATAGGTTAGGAGTAGGTTTCTTCTTTAGAAAAGAAAAACAGGTTAATAAAAGAATAAAATTCATTAAGTAGGTATTAATTATTTAAAATTACATTCCACTAACTTGTACAAGTTTACGATACATTTGCCTTTTGGAATTTACACATATTTGTAAATTTTCTCTTTTCGATATATAATGAAGACGAATTTGTAAATACTTCTCAACTACTAGCCGAATCAAATTAATTTGATGTATAACACCATTAACGTGGCTTGTGTCAAAGTCGAAATATTGTCTAGAACCCGTCCCAATAAATTTTTTCATTACATCAATAACAATTTTTTTATACATTAAATCTGACTTTATGTGGGACACCTTATCTATATTATGTATTATGGATTCTGAAACCATGCATATTAAATATACATCTTCAGAGGCATATGATAATCCACCTCTGTCTTTTAATGTCACAAATTTATGAAACCAACTACGATTATTTGCAGTTAAATTATCAATACAATGAATGCATTTCAATTTTTTTGTCAAGAACTGGACAACAAAACCGGCTATATAACCAACAACATGGTTTTTAAAATTCGACATATATGGCACATCCAAGAATTCTGTGATCTCGTCAAATTCATCTTTAACCGTTTCTAGTGCAGTTAACAATACTGAATCTTCTTCTTCAAAACGTTCACACATGGTAGTTTTATTTATACATTTAAGCGCTGAGGAGCAATTTAAAACAGCAATATTTTGTAGTGGGATGCAATTTCCAGTATTGCTTGTTTTCAATTCTAAGTGACACAATAGTTTTCTATATATGCCTTTAAATTGTTTAGTATTCGGATTATCATTGAGACCGCCATGCATTCTGATCGCACCAAACAATAATTCAATATGATCCTGAGTCAACTTGTAGGATGAAATGAATTTTAATAAACCCTTATCTAAGAGATTAGTTATGTGTTTGAGACTTTCAATACACACTAACATTCCTAAAAATCCAGTATTTGCTTGAGTACTTAAAACAGGCTTAAAGCTTTTAATAATGATTTTTTTTTGCTGGTTGTGTTCTTTAAAAGAACGTTTTCTGGAGGATTTTATATTTAAGTTTATAATATATTGTTTCGCATGTTCTAAATAATTAAGAATATTATCTTTATTTCCATTATATATGGGATGACTAAATCCAAGTTGCTTCAAATCTCTGGTATTGAATATATCAAATAAATTATTGCATAATAAAATGAACTTCTCTGTTGCTTCACTCCTTTTGAATTCGGGTAAATATAAATCTTCTCTACAGAATTTCAGAGCGATTGCAACGCTTCTGCTCAACAATTGGGAAGCAAACTTTACTTTCATTACATGATTACGAAACTCTAAATGACGTTTCGTTATTTTATTAGCTAAATGGAGGCCTTCTTTATCTTGCAACTCGTTTAGTTTTTCTAGAAAACTCCAATCAATTTCATTTTCTTCGTCATCTAGAAAAGTCTTTTTACTTTCGAAATGATTTCTGATCAATTTAAACATATGAACAGGATCAAGGAAAACAGCCACTTCGTCATTTGAAGAAGGATGTTTGAACGTAGTCTTCAAATTATTGGGATCCTTTATTCGACAACCTAATATTTCCATCGCGGAGATATTTGAAGGATGTCCATCGAACGTAATTGATACGACACGTACACCCACTTCATGGCATTTACTTAAACATAGCGATATTAAGTTTGCTTTTTGGTATCCTGTTAGGCCATGCACTAAAAAGTACCCTACAGGCAGTTTCCAGTGCTCAGTTAAGCAAACCAATAGGAACACATATGCCTCTGATGCTAATACAGAAGTGTTATTTACACCAGTACCCATATCAACATAACCGTGATTTTGATTGCGGTCCCACATACTTTGTTGGCGTAAAGCTATTTCATCGGCTATCAGCGCGCAAATAACATTGCCTTTATCAGCTTTTAGTTTTAATAACATGAACGCTTCTTCAGTAAAACCTGGAGCACCATCGATGTTGCGATACCATTTGCCTAATGTTTTGGCATGTGGCAAACATGTGCTAAATTTACTTCTCACGTAATTATATGCAGATGGAAAGTAAAAGTTTAAAGTTAAACAGAATTTCTTGAGTTCCTTAGTATATTTCGGCAAGATTTTCTTTTCATTTTTATGCTTCTTATATATGTTATTGAACAAATCTGCTGCGACAACATTTTTACTGAGAATATTATATATATCATTATCAATGAACCGTTCTTGCTTTAAAGATTTGATGATACTTTTTAAATTACAGTTAGCTTTTTTTAATCGACGAGTCTTTTCACGCAAGGTTTTAATTATTCTCCCATGTTTTGATTGTAAAATAGTTTTCTTGTTAAGCTCTTTTTTAAGCTTTATCTTTTCTGATGAATAATGACTGCATTACACATATACTTAATCATTATAAAAGCAACTCTGTCTGTAACGTTTTCACAACTCAACCACTGAAATGAATTTGGTAACATTTTGTACGGAAACACACACTTGACCAAATTATTTAATTTAGAAATCTTCCCCGGCGTGCGCACAACAACTCACCCAAATTTCATCTCAAAGGTTAGTTTTGTGAACTAGGTCAGATTACAAAAAAAAAAACTACCACGTGCTGAACCTAATAATACCCACGCGCTTTAATTTTTTACAGTAACCAGAGTATCCCACCCAAACCCAGGTAGTGGTAGTAGTTATTTAACGACTTATTCAACGACAGACTTTTTATCTGAGGATTGAACAACCGGCCCTAAATAATTTATAGAACTAGGTTAACTATACAATAACTAGGTTAGATAAATGAAATACATATGTTATTTGTTAAAATACAAAAACAATAAATTCACATACGAAAATCTCAACCACGGGGAACTTGACTCTTGTATACGCGGCAACACTGAATGGCGTTTAGGGTTCAGGTTATTTTATGTTGAAATTTCGAAATTATACGATACTTACTGATGATATGTGATCCCAGTGTCTTTCTTATTTCTTGTAGTATTATTTTTACACAGTTTCACTACGCATACTGGCATTTTACTTCGGATTATGCCCAAAATTTAATAAAACATTCAACACATGCACGTCACAGACAGCTTGGAGTGCGACTGGCTCGGGTACGCCGACTTCGGCGTAGTATTTGTTGCCGCATTAGTCAAGTACGCCGGCGGTATCTAGTCGAGCGCAGCGAGACCAATCATTCATCTATGCCCGAAACAGTAAAAAATTAAATTGTCAGCAAATCACAGTTGGCAACTATTTTATAGATCGGTTCAATACAAAATTACTAAACGCTCAATACAGCCTGGGTTACATATTAAGTTATCAGGATGATACACTTCACAGTAAAATTGTATTTTAATTAAATTACAAAAATGTGTAATTTAATGAAAACTTTAAGGGAAGTGCCAGTTGCTGGAATAAACAGAACATACATTGTCAGACCTAACATATCCGGCCTGGTAATAAAGAGAAACGTCTAAGAATTAAGGTCAAGATTGGGATATTTCCTTGTCTTACTAAGCTTGGCGGTGGATTGATTGCGAATAATTTTTATAGATGTGGCAGATCACGATGAAAATAAATTCAACGGATTGACTGGGCTAAGCTAGAGGAGGTGGATAGCTAGAGTTAAGCGCGGAGAATTTATCATAGTCACCTCTTACGACACAAACGGGACATCATTTCCATTTACAAATATGATTTTTACGTGGTAGAGCCAGGCTGCAGCTGTACTGTGGCTAAAGCGCAAACAGATTGGTAAAACCTGAGGAGGACCACGCTCTCACAAAATACATAATATGATGAGTGCACAGAACTGGAGATCCTTTTTCACTGGTAACTGCGTGTTCCATCTTAATCCTCAGGGAAGACAACGCATCTGCTGCCACTCCACAACGAACTGTCTTTGGGGGCCGCAGCATCTATACCATCATTATATTTAGCTGAGTTATTCATAGATGGTGGTTTAATATCAATTTAAAAAAGTCCAATCCTAAGAGTAGTAAAAACAGGGAATAAAGGTTTTTAAAGTAACTGTGTAAACAGAAAATGATGTTTCCCAAATTGTAAAATATTTGCTTAAGCTAAATGAGACACTTAATTTCGCAAAAGAGTACAATAAACTTTATAAAGATATACGAAAGTCAACTAATGACAGATTGCGACAAGAAGGAGTAATTTGCGTACCTGAAGACCTGGTTTTACTTGTTCTCCAAAACAATGGAGTCCATTGTAAACTGCCAGCTCATGAGGTACCTTGAGGATCATCAGCTGATTAGTGACCGCCAATACGGTTTTCGCCGTGGTCGGTCAGCTGGGGATCTTCTGGTCTACCTCACTCACAGATGGGCGGAGGCAGTAGAGTTCAAGAGGGAGGCATTGGCCGTTAGTTTGGACATTGCGAAGGCCTTCGATCGGGTTTGGCACAAAGCGCTTCTTTCGAAGCTCCCTTCCTATGGGCTTGCCGAGAAATTGTGCGATTGGATCACCAGCTTTCTTGCAGATCGGAGCATCAAGGTCGTTGTAGACGGTGCAAGCTCCGATTGCAAGCCTATTAATGCTGGTGTTCCACAGGGCTGCGTGCTATCGCCAACGCTGTTTCTTCTGCATATCAATGATATGTTGCATACCCGTAGCATTCATTGATATGCAGATGACAGCACTGGTGATGCTCTTTACACCGGCCGAGCCAATATTTCTCGGGAAAACGTCTCCGAGTGCCGGGACAAACTTGTGTCTGAAGTCGAGTCTTTGCTGAACAGAGTCTCAGATTGGGGACGACTAAATCTAGTCCAGTTTAACCCCCAGAAGACACAAGTTTGCGCGTTAACCGCTAAAAAGAACCCCTTTGTCGTATCCAGTCGTATCGTGTCGTATCAGCCAGTATCGGAATCCTCGGCGTCGACATATCGAGTGACGTGCAGTTTCGTGGTCACTTGGAAGGGAAGGCCAAATTGACCTCTAAAAAGCTTGGCGTGCTCAGCAGCGCGGGACAGTATTTCATGCCGGCACACCGCCTGCAACTTTACAAGGCGCAGGTTCGGCCGCACATGGAATACTGTTCCCATCTCTGGGCTGGGGCTCCCCAGTACCAGCTCCTTCCACTTGACCGCATCCAGCGCAGAGCGGCTCGAATCGTCGACGACCGAGTGCTTTCCGATCGGCTCGATTCATTGGCGCTGCGAAGAGATGTTGCATCTCTTTGCGTATTTTATCGCATCTATCACGGGGAGTGCTCTGAGGAATTGTTCGGATTAATCCCAGCCGCCAAATTTCGTGAACGCACTACACGGCAAACATCCCGATACCATCCACACCATCTGGATGCTTGGCGGTCCACCACTGTACGTTTCACAAGGAGTTTTCTTCCACGTACAACCTCTCTGTGGAATAGTTTACCACCGGCGATTTTTCCGGACCGATACGACCTGGGGACCTTCAAGAAAAGAGCTTACTCCTTTCTAAAGGGCCGGCAACGCACCCGCAATTCTCCTGGTGTTGCGGTTGATCATGGGCGGCGGTAGTCACTTAACATCAGGTGAGCCGCATGCTCGTTTGCCCCCTCTTCTATAAAAAAAAAGTCACATTTTAAGCAATGGTTCAAAAGTTGTTAGTCAAAAATTCCTACAAATGAGAGATGGCTCCTAACTAATTACCAATAAGGTTAATCCCACAACCTATCTGATAGCTCATAACACTGTGCCTCGGGTTTTGAATTTGAAAAAATCGTTATCATTCTAGGTATGATGAACAGAGCCAAGAATGTGATGATTCCTTTCATTTTATTAATAAAGAAAAACTTAAAAGTTAGAGTCTTCTATATCTACTGATCGATAGTTCTTGCGTCTTACAAGGCTCAGTAACTGCAATGAATTATTTTTAATAACGATACATTAAGTGAAAACAATGTAATATTTCATTTACTCTAACAATAATTTCTTAATAGTAATTATTCTTTCACCACAAATATAACGACTATTTCTTTCGAAATATTTATCAACAAAGTGGAAAAATATCCTACCCTTTAATATTTCATCTTGTCATCTTTGTTTGAGGCATTAGTGCTCTACCAACATTAATTATATTTTGAATAAATTTAGTAATACCGCGATCACGTCTTTAGTCACGTACAAGCAAAGATATTTTTGTTAAAATTTAAATATTTTAGGCAAGAATATAGACAAAAATAATGTAATGTATTAAATATTGTCACCCAACTTGGTAGAAATGCGCTGCAACCGGGGAGTTCAATCATTCAAGATAAGTGAGTTACATAACATTCATGATCTCTTGTTTCAATTGATTGTCAATTCATACATTTATTTTAATAAAACGGTTCAAAAAATCCACCTATATTATTCAACTAAAATGACAAAATTATGGTTAAATTGAAGTACTTCCTTTGTATGAAAGATAAAATTATAAGGAAAACGCTGCTACAGTATCTATGTTATTATATTGATTGAGTTTTGTACTAATATATGTAAACATATAGGCATATTACATATAAGAATATAATAAGATGTGGTGGTACGTGGGCTAAGCGCTCGCTGTAAATTCCACAGTACGCGGGCATCTTGGGTTCTACTCCCGCCAGCAGCAATGAAATTGTTAATTGCATTAAGTGCTGATTTATCACGTAAAAAATAACATCTCCTTGTCCCAAAAATCTTTCAGAAATATATTTATTGAAGCGTGTGTGTTAATAATTTTAACTTCCATACAAAATAAAAGTACCAATTTTTACTCAAAAGTTAATAATCCTCTTTATACATTTTGATAAACACTAACCACGGGCACAGAATAAATAATAGTACACAGAATAAATAATAGTACTACGTACTACGGGTTACTCAGTCACGGCTTTCTCATCGAAGAAACATTAATAGAAATACCTGATTTGAATTTCGTTCAATTTTTTGTGTTCTGATTTCACTATGTAAATTGAACTTTGTAAATAGTACAGTGTTCCAAAAATGCTGCAAAAAAATTAAAAAACATATCTTTTTGCCTTTTACTGTTCACTGATCTTGCTATACATTCTGATTTGGAAAACTGTTACATAACATTAAAATATATCGAACATTAAAGAGCTATATTAAAATAACTAAAACTTAAAACTTTAATTACCATACAGTCCTTACTTCCACTGGTATCGAGCCAATAAGCTGGTACAGCGGTGTGACAATACCCACTACTCATATCGTCCCGTGGGTGACGCAGGAGGCGACAGAGATAAACAAACCAGTAGCAGCGCCTTCATAATAACAACTAGAAATAAAACCGCGGTTGCCAATGTTGCAACTGTGGCAAATATTCTCCTTATGATTTGATCCCTTCGCTTATGAGGAGGTTTAAGTTTAGCAATGGGCTTTGGCAGTTCGTAGTGTTTAATCTCCTCCTCCCATCTCCTGTTTCAGTTGCCCTCAGTCGCCTCTTACGACACCCGAAGGGTTGGCACGTTGTACATCGTGATAAGCAACTGATTAATGTTTATTCCTAAAAGCAATGCACAATAAAATATAAACAAATACTAAGCGTAGGTAAATAAAATACGGTTCAATAAATTAATAACATAACCAAATAATATATCGACAGTCGTCTATATACTCGTAAGTACCGTTAGGCTTCGCGTTCAAGACGTCATCGGTTTTGCCGTTCTTATTTACTGATATTGATATACGCTCCGCCGAAATAACAATTATACGTCACATATATTTCACGGAGGTTGATATAGAATCGTTAGAAGCGATAATAATATAATAATATTCCACAACTATCACACAACGTCATCTAGTCCCAAGCTAAGCAGAGCTTGTGTTATGGGTACTAGACAACTGATGAAACATACTTATATATTTCTAAATACATAAATATTATAGATAAATTACACCCAGACACAGAACAAATGATTGTGCTCATCACACAAACATTTGTCCTGGGTGGGAATCGAACCCACGACCTCCGGCATAGCAGTCAGGGTCACTAACCACTAGACCAACAAGCCAGGCCAGTGATAACTTTCATATGTATGTTTCTCTTAAAATCATAATAAGAAAGGAACAGGTAAGTGCACATTCAATTCACAATCATTCTCGAAGTTTTGATTTGAAAATATATCCAGAATTTAATACCAAATATATGACCATTGTCGTATATCAGTTTCGAAGAAGTGTTAATTCTTACGGTTTTACATCCACATACTTTCGCAATTCAAGTCCGATAAGTATCAACTAATTTTAAGACTTTTCCTTCTTTACAAAAAGGTGACGAACGGGCGCACAGTCCGCTTGATCTTAAGGGAAAGTAGACATAGTGACCCAAAAACACCTACATCTATCCTCGATTAAAAATTAAAGTGGAATTTGACTAAACTAAACTATGGACACACCTGAAGACTATTACATGACTGAGGAGCAATGCCCTGTTACCAGTAAAACGGGGTCTTGTCATTCTCTTATCTTACAAAACACAGTCGCATTCGGCTGCTGTTATACGGTTATATTCTGTGATAGCTTACTCTTTTGTTGATTCAATTTATTGGAGTGTAAGGAAAAATATATTAACTTTTACTCCTTATTCTCCAATCCCTTCCATTACATTCCCTTGCTTTTCCGTTCGTATTTTTAACACGTCTAGGTAATCAATTTATACAACTTCCAGCTACGGATGGCTGATATATAATATAATTTTTTCTTCTGTAATAAATATAATTTTTTCTGTACCCAGAGAGGATTTAACAATTCGTAATTCATCACGCTTTGCAGGCGGATTGTCAATCGCAAACGTTTCGCATCTTCAAGGCTGCTTTCCATTACCGATTAGGGTATTTTACTATCTAAAAAAACGTTTTAAATTTCGTAGCTCTTGTCATGAATTTTCCTTACAGTCCAAAGAAAACCTTTCGCTCCAATGTTTGTACACTCCTCGACATTTTATGATAAATCTTTTGCTGTTCTTGGAGTAAGACTCTGGAACTCCTTACCCCAGTCCATTACGAGTAAAAGTGCTCAGTCATTAAATGTGTTCAAGAAACAAATTAAGGAACACTACTTGTCTCTTTAAATCCTCTCTCTTCCTCCTCTTAGTTATGGTGACTAATATACCTTTAGTATGTTGTCATTTTATAGTATATAAGTTGTATTTAAAAAAAATTGCAGAAAAATCTGCGTGATAAAATGGGACTAACATATCGCTTTGTATTACGAACTCAAATCAAATGAAAAATATAAAATAATAATTCATTTGTTAAATATTAATTTTAGCATTTTCATTAAATATCCGCTGTTTACTGCTCCATATCATTCCGCGGGTGTCGTGAGAGGCTGCAGAGGGGATCTGTGACTCGGCAGCAACATTTCTGACAACAACTTAAAATAATAAAAATATTGACGTTGCCCACCCGTCAGTGAAGCGTGGCAACTGTAGCAAGTATCCTCTCCTATGGAGCAATCTATGGGACAAGGGATTGTGTTCAGAAGTAGGCTTTGACATAATGATGATGATGATAGCGAGGATTACAAAAAACTTATAATGTTAATCCCAAAATGCCGGCATCTCTTCATTAAAGGGTATAGAAACTTGCTTGATACAGAGTCATGTAAATTTACTCTTAACAATTTAAGTTATTAGTTATTTTTATTCTGCATTATCTGCATTCGTAGTGTATTTGTGTGTTTCCTACTACAATAGATTTTAGCATACAATTTTAGACAAGATTAAACTAAAACACATTGAAGCAAAAACGTGAGAAAAAGTAAATGATGTCGCATTATGCCGTCACATCCTCTAAAAAGGTGAATCAAATTCCTAACGCTTTTCAATTTACATGCTCTTATGGTAATTTTGCATTCTTTCAAGATGAAGGTATGTCAAGTGTTATTAATGATTTCTTATATTTACGCGACGACCATAAACAATAATTAAAAAAGCTGAAGGTACTCCGGGTTTAACAATGACATCGGGACGTCAGTCATCTCAGTCCCCCGTGACCATGGGTGCTGGAAAGCGCCCGAAACGTCGGGAATTAAAAATAAAAAGTAAAAATAAACGCGATAAAATCCGTAAAAGTAGTTTTAATCAAGTGTTATTAAATTACTGGTTGTAAGCAGTCACGTTCTATATAACGCTTTCTCTTAAACATTCTGATGCTATATTGCTTTAGAGAATATCAACCCAGGCGAAAATTGACAGGAGGTATTTCGTTGCATAAACATAAGTCTGGTCTAAGTAAAATGACGATGAGGATGAGATACAAATAATTGATATGATATTTCCAGAGAAATCGAGTTTTTTGGTAGTGGAGAGTTATCCTCAGAAAAAAGGGTGACATATTCTAGAAAAATCTGATTTATTTTTTATACTATTTTTTATACGTGGTAGAGCCACGCTGCATTTGTACTGGATGTATAGTTGTGGCACGAATGAGTCGGCTCGACCGGGGAGGGACCTCGCTCTCACAGAATATCAGCGTGTAATAGTAGCTTAATGCTGCTGTGTTTCGTATGGTGAGTGTACAGAACCACAGACCCTTTTTACTGGAAACGAGGCATTCTATCTTGGTCCTCACGGGTGGCAAAGCATCTGCATTTTAATTCGTAATCGAGGATAGATGTAGATGTCTATGGGCCACAGCAGCCACTTACCGTCAGGTGGACTGTGTGCTCGTTTGTCAGCATATCCTATAAAATAAAAAAATGAAAAATTCAGCTCCAGTCTATCGCCATGGTGAGCACCTTCTTGCTCACGTGAGTAAAAAGACGCGTATTGGTCATGTTGGTATTATTGGATATATGTTTGTTATTCACTAGAGCCTCATACAATAACCATTTGGAAAAAAATTCAGGGAAAAAATGAGGGAGGTCATATGTTCAGAGGTGTGATGTAAACAAGCTATAATTTTATTAAGCTTTTATAAAACCTACAGCAGAAAAACATAATAAAACTATATGTAAGTTTCATATTGATTGTATTGTATACTCACATAAGTCTTCCACACTAAATTGGCTAAAGGGATATGAAATATAATGCACAAGAGGGCAATTAATTCTTTTGTCTACTACAGAACAAAAGACAGAGTTATTCATCTTTCATTGCACTTAGCGTTCTTTAACTACTGTAGTAAAACGATCAAAAATATTGATTCCTTTTTGAACTTCTGAATAGTTGAACATGATCAAGTTATGTAAAAATTTCGAATGTAAAAATCGAAATTAGGGTATTTTTTCGACCAAATTGCAAGTGTAATTTAAAAATCTCGCAAATCCTGCGTTCCTATTGTTCTGTGAAGGCAGCGAAAAAGAATCCACCCGCCTTACGTCCCGTGGGTGTCGTAACGAGGCGACTACAGAAAAGGTTAAAAGATAAATAGATAGTGGAAATATAGATCAAAGATGTGGAGCAGCGAACAGTGCGAAGTAGAGGTACTTATTGTTATTTGCTTATTAACGAATGTATTTTCCAATAATACATACTCTTTTTATTTTTTTTGCGTGATAGAGCCATGCTGCTGCTATATTAGTAGTATAGCTATAGTACGAATGGGTTGGCTCGACCGGGGAAGGACCACGCTCTCACAGAATACCAACGTAAAATAACAACTTAACGCTGCTGTGTTTTGTAAGGTGTGTGTAGAGAACCAGCGATCCTTTTTATTGGAAATAAAGCATTCCATCTTAGTCCTCACGGGTGACTAGCCATCTGCATTTCGATTCGTAAATGAGGATAGATGTAGATGATGTATTTAGACACCTGCAACCACTTACCATCCGGTTGATTGTGTGCTCGTATGTCACCTATAATGTTATCCTATGAAAAATACTCGTAAATAGTTTTATGTCAATAAAAACTGAAATAAGATATTAAAACAAGCGTTATTCTCCAATTATAGGGGCTACAACATCCATTACAGCGATTGCTAACCATCTGAGCTACCACGGCTCTTTCATTTCTGAGAGGATTTTAAGGCAAGGAATTATCCGCCGCGCTGACCCCATGCGTGTTGGCGAACTTGTTAAATCAGCACTTAAAAATTGCAATTAACGATTTCATTGGTGCCGGCGGGGATCGAACCCGGTTTGCTCGCGTACTGTGAAATTCACAGCGAGCCCTCTCAGAAATGAGCGGGAGGCCTGTGCTCAGCAGCGGGATGTATATAGGCTGTAACTTTACTTTACAACATCCATTATGCAAAGCTTAATAATAGAAACAATATTAATCCAACATAAGTTACATAAAACACTAGTTATGGAAAAAATATACTACTGTTCACTTCTACCGGCAGTCCTTATTTAATTACAACAGTAAATAATAATAATAATAATAGTAATACTAATAATAAAAAAAATGGCGGACGTTGTCAAAAGTAAATGATGCAGTCAGTACAAAATCTTAAAAATGAATTTTTGTAGCATATGTTTCAAGTTCCCAAATAACAAATTCTCAACGCAAATAGATTTTACAATATCAATATAAATAAAACTTTAAAAATCTGTGGATAAGAAACTAATTTCAAGTAAAATGTATTTCTTTCAAATTGACAACTGTCATCTAAGAAATTTTACAAACAGATTTATAAAATATTTAATTTAACTTTACATGATGCATCGAACGAGACGACAAATACGAATAAATACCGCCAATACCACAATCGCACACGTGACATCGCCTACGGAGGACTACACATCCATGGAATGTAATCCAAGAGGCACAAGAAGAACCCCCGTACCATCTTTGAGCGGACGAAGAGCGCCAGCGGCTGGCTTGGGACCTGCAGGAATTACCATCCTACATGAGGACCCCGCTACTGATGGTGTAGTGCGACTAAAGACTAAAGAATTAAATATAAGTGTTATGCGCGCGTACTATAAGGCTACCAAAGGAGGAACCAATCTTACATCTTATCGCCCTAAAATGCTGTCTGAATTCCAACAGCTACAACCCAAACTAACAAACAAAACTGCCCAAAGACTTTCAGATCAAGTACGTGTAATTCTAAGTCGTAAGATTTTGGACGACAGATTAATTGAACAACTTTGCAGTGAGTACTCAACATCTATTATTTAATTCCTGATTCCCAACGAACACTTCCAGGTGAGACTGATGACTTAAATGTAAATAACAGTAACCATAATATAAATATTACTAACTTAAATAACGAAAAAACTGGTCAAGAGCATGTCGCGCCATGCTTAGTGTAGGGTTCCGTTGTTTCCCGTCCGTCACAATAAGTGTTCCCACTTATGAGTTTGTACAAAAACTGTTGTTTCCATCCAAGTTCAAAATTATTTTCCTAGAAAGCCCTTATAAAGTTCTACTTTTCAGATTTTTTTCATATTTTCTAAACTTACGGTTCAAAAGTTAGAGGGGGTGGGCACATTGTTTTTTAATTTTGGAGCGATTATTTCCGAAATTATTGACATTATCAAAAAATGATTTTTGTAAACCCGTATTCATTTTTAAATATCTTTCCAACAATATATCACACGTTAGGGTTGAAATTAAAAAAAAATCACTTCCCACTTTACATATTGGGGGGCTACCCTAATAAAACATTTTTTTACAATTTTTATTTTACCACTTTTTCGGATTGATACACATATTGGTACCAAATTTCAGCTTTCTAGTGCTAACGGTCACTGAGATTAAGCGAGAACGGACAGACGGATAGACAGACATGGTGAATCTATAAGGGTTCCTAATTGACTACGGAACCCTAAAAAGTAGAGCAAAATTGTTTTGATATAGATGTGAGTTCCCAAGACGGCGAATATATGAAAAGAACTTTCGAGTGTTCCCTTCTGAAATATAAAATAGAAAATTAATAAGCTACCAAACAAGTAACAGACGTAAAAAAATAGTTACTTTAGTAAATCAAATCGCTAATGAAAATGATATTAGCCAATCAGATCCCCATTTACACAAAAACAAAAGTTAAAAGCATGGGCAAACCGTATTAGACGGTATTCAGAAAGATCTAAACGGTACTTCCAGAATCGCACATTCGAAAGTAACCAAAAGTGTATCGGTCTTGGGAGAGCACTACAACTAATAGTTGTACTCATGGCAGCCCAAGCTTAAATGAATGTCAAAATTTTTGGAAAAGTATGTGGTCTAACGAAGTTTCTCATAATGAAGGCGAATGGATTCATGCAACCGAACGTAAGTTTTCTAATTTGGCTAACATGGGTTCTATTTCAATTACTGCTGAAGATAAGACACAACTTTTGGCTGAAATGGATAACAAGTAGCCACGTGCGTTTGGCTGCACAGATTCAAGAAGCCATTGAGTGCTGTGAGCTCCCGAGACTTCTTACAACTGGTATTACCCACTTACTATATAAAAATGGAAACACCACGGAACCTAAAAATTACCGACCTATAACATGCCTTTCAACTGTATACAAATTAATAACTGCAATTTTGAATAACAGGATCTATGAACATTTGGTAAATAATAACATTCTTTCAACTGCACAGAACGGATGTCGGAAAGGGTCACGTGGTTGTAAAGAACTTCTTCTCATTGTCACAGCTATTTGCCGACAAGTCTTTCGTAATCGCAAAAATATGTCCGCTGCTTGAGTGGATTACAAAAAGGCATTAGACTCTGTTCCACATTCATGGCTAAAGAGAGTTTTAGAAATATATAAAATAGATGACAAAATTTGTAAGTTCTGAAGTAAATTAATGGGTCAGTGGAGCACTGTCCTAAATCTACCAGGTGAGTGGCAAAGTAGTTCGATAGACTCTATAAATATTAAACGGGGTATATTCCAGGGCGATAGTTTGAAACCAACTTTGTTTTGTTTAGCCCTGAATCCTTTAAGCACTGCTATTGAGGAATCCGGATTAGGTTTTCGGTTTCGAGAAGAAAACTCACCGATCTCACATCTACTTTATATGGATGATCTCAAACTATTCACATCAAAAGAGAGTAATCTACTATTATTGTTGAAATTAACACATAGTTTCAACAATGATATTAGAATGGAATTTGGAATAGATAAATGTGCTGTCATCAACGTAAATAGGGGCAAAATTAAAGATTGTAATAATTTTGCAATTACAAATGACTTAAATTTCAGTTCTCTTTCTGAAACAGAAACCTATAAACACTTAGGCATGGCAGAAACGCTAGGAATTAATGACAAAAATATTAAAGAAAATTCAAAAGTAAAATTTATGTCAAGATTAAAAAAAGTTATCAAAAGTCATTTATCCGGCGGAAACAAAATTAGAGCATATAACTCCTGGGTAATACCTAGCCTTCTATATACTTTTGGTATTACAAGATTGTCTCAAACGGAATTGGATGACTTAGATAGATGAGTCCGTACATTAATGACTACGCACAGAATGCACCACTCACGATCATCTGTCATGAGGTTGTATCTTCCAAGAAAAGATGGTGGACGTGGCTTATTAAACATTAAAAACCTACACAACCGTGAAGTATACTACCTCAGAGACTATTTTATTAAAAAAAAGACACATCACACATTCATATTGACGTAGTGATTGATGACAAATCATTAACCCCGCTTAATATGCCGGCAAAGGACTGGCAGAGGCCTCATACTATGACTATAGATGAACGCAAAAAGGTTTGGAATTACAAACAACTGCATGGTCGATTTTTTAAAGCATTGACGAATCCTTATGTAGACATGGTTGCATCAGTACATTGGTTACAATTTGGTGACCTTTTTGCAGAAACTGTAGGTTTTATCTGTGCAATACAAGATGAAGTAATTAAAACGAACAACTACCGGAAATACATTTTGAGGGACGGCACAGTTGACGTATGTCGCGCATGTCACCACCCTGGAGAGTCCCTCAGACATGTTATTTCCGGTTGTTCACAACTATCAAATGGTGAGTATTTGCACAGTCATAACCAAGTAGCTAGAATAATACACCACCAGCTTGCCATTAAATTTGGCTTTACTCAACGGGATGTTCCATATTATAAGTATGAACCAAAGCCAGTCCTTGAAAATAGAAGTGTCACGCTGTACTGGGATCGGTCAATTATCACAGACAGGTTTATAGTGGCAAATAAACCTGACATTGTGGTGATAGACCGAACTACACGCAAGGCAATAATAGTGGATATCAGTGTTCCTCATGACGAGAATTCGTAAAAACAGAGAATGATAAAAAAATAAAATATATCGACTTGGCTCATGAGATTGTCGCTATGTGGGACGTTGATTTTACTATTATTGTACCAATAGTTGTATCAGTCAATGTACTTATTGGTAAAAATATGGACGATTATCTGTCCAAGTTAGGTTTGGGCAAATGGCTGAAAGCATTAATAATATTTAATAATAAAAATAATTCAAAAATCGGACTTATTAAATACGGCTCGAATAGTAAGAAGGTTCCTATCTTTGGATGCCTAACTTCACCGATGGCTTAGAATTCCTCGCCGCGGTGGATAATAGCCGAAATAATAATATTATTTATATAGATTGTATTTATATTTATAATATTATAGTTTTGTGATAATATATGTGATCATATAATAATCTTTATTTCAGACAAGAGTCCATAAAATGGTTAGTAACATAACATTATTATAGAATTGTTGTTAGTTAAATTGCTTAAAAATCTAAGAAAAGAAAAAAAATCATACATTTTAACAACAATATCCATAATTACTAAAACTACTTAAATTACTTATTTACTTACTTAAAATTACTTAAATTTACATTTTAATTCTTATGGATGTGAATGCGGATCCAGTGTCTTAAAAGCGGAGAGTCCCACCTATCGGCTTAGGCGGTTAAGATGCTATTAGAAGAGTCTCTAATACGAAAAAGAAGCGAGGCGCATCTCTTTCGCACTATAGCGTAAAAGTCATCGATACGTGCCTCCGCGAACATAGCAGATGCACTACAGTGACGAGCTTGTCCCATCAAAATCCTAAACGCATTGTTATATTGCACGCGCAGTGCACTATACGTCCGCTGCGTGTACCCAACCCACATGCTACACGTATAAAAAGTTTGACAGAATGCTTTGAAAAGCATTATTTTAACCTGTCTAGAGGACTTGGCGTATCAGCGAGCGAACATGCTGAATGTTGCAACGTACTGCCAGTGCTCTGCGTTATCTCTCAATATCACAGTCATCGCTCATGTTTTCAGTGAGCCAGTGCCCCAGGTACTTAAACTGAGGTACTCTTTTTATAACTGACCCACACAAAATTACAGGCGGTAAGTTAGCTCCTCTCTTAGCGTCTGCCCCAAAAATCATTAGCTCACTCTTTTTTGTGTTGTATATAAGCCCATGAGTACTGGCATATGATTCACAAATTTTCACTAATTTTCTCAGTGCTCTGATCGATGGGCTCAACAACACCATATCGTCCGCGTAACTTATGTGATTTATATTGACTCCGTCTATTGAACACACAATACCAGTGTTGAGCTCAGCGATCAACCCATTAATATATAAATTAAATAAGGTAGGAGAGCTTAATCCGCCCTGCCTTACCCCACACTCTAAACCGTATTCATCTGACATACCTGTGCCCCATCTAACGTAATTCGTTTGATGTGAGTACCAAAATTGGAACATAGTGATAATCTCTTCAGGTATGTCAGTCTCTTCTCGCAGCTTTCGCCATAATACCCAGAAGACACCAAATCGAATGCTTTGGATAAATCCAAGAAGCATGCATACACAGGGGTTCTTCCGGTCGTGTAGTACTGGACCGTTTGCTTGAGAGAGAAAATTGCACTCTCTGTTGATAGTTTCTGTCGAAAACCAAATTGTGCATCATGCAAGGAGATGTGTTTCTGCAGATAATCAAGCAGACTGTCAAGCACTTTCGCGATTACGGTAGCTAGTGATATCGGCCTGTAGTTAGACACGTCTGCCGCGTCCCCCGTTTTATTTTTTATAATCGGTACCACCAAAGTCTTCATAAGGTTTGCTGGCAAATACATATGCGATAAACAAAGATTAAAAAACAATGCCAGCACTCTTGGTAAATGAATACCTACATATTTCAAATGCTCAATACTGAGCCTGTCATGTCCTGGAGATTTTCCACGCTTCATATTATTAATAAGAGCATCTATTTGATTTACTGTGATTCTTATACTGATCGCCGATTGCTGATATTGCCCATCTATCGATTGCGTTGAGGGGCCTAGGGGAGGGGACAACTTTAAAATAATTTTTGAAAAGATTTGCTATCTCACTCGCTCCGCTAACACCTGAGACACTAGCAGTGAGGCTCGAGCGACGATTTAAACTACTAGTATGCTTCCAGAATTCTTTAAAATTTTCTTTAGCATGACATGACGCCACTTTATCCAATTTAATTTGCTCTACATTATCTTGACACCATTTTAACTTTGCTTTAAAATTACGTCTAGTATTACACATATTGTAAACATTTCCGGCGCATGGTTTACCAAACGTATGCCAGATTTGAAAAGCTGCACGAGCCTCTCTGTGGGCGTCTCTAACATATCTATTCCAGCTAATCACATATTTCTTATGCTTTTTATGTATATAAGTTTGTTTCGCTGCCTCACTTAGAACTCCCACAATTTTACAATACATCTCATCTAATATTTAACTTATGACTAGGATCTGTACACATTTTATCAGAACACTTTTCAAATTGCTGCGGAAAGTCTATGTCACTCAATTTAACATTGCATATCCGCCTATACATATTTATTTGGTTATCATTTCTTTCACCCCATGTCGTCTTATTTACATAATTTTTTTTATTTTTTACACTGTTACTTCTAATCAAGCTTATGTTACACTCTATTTCCATTGGATAGTGATCCGAATAATATGAACTATATAATACTTTTGCGCCAACAACTAAAGTCTGAGCCGCTTCAGTAACAATACAATGGTCCAGCCAGCGCTGACAACCATGTGCCTCACTAACAAATGTATATGTGTCTAATGAAAGCACATTCATATCCACGCAAGACCACAAACATTCTGAACAAAAGTTTAATAATTCATTACCAAAAAGCGTACCTGGATGCGCATTGAAATCACCTAGTATGAAAAAAATTTTAATGGCCTCACTTTCCACAATTGCGTTTGCTTCACTCAGGCACTCAGTGAACTCAACTAAATTTTCACTACAGTCCGTTGGCATATATACTGAGAATATCAGTAACGTACACTCTGGCAGTTGCAGCTTAATTGCTGCAAGACGCACACTGTCACACTTTACTACACTAACTATTTTAAAAGCACTCTAATCTAATACATTATATAGGAAATTAATAAAAAGTAAAAAAGACTTTCCCACCATTTTTCAATTGTTTATGTGTAAGCCAAAATGAGTGAATCTAACGAAGAAATTCGATACATTGTGAAGTTTTATTACAAGAAAGGGAAAAAGGCGACGCGAGCCGCGAAATAAATTTGTGATGTTTAAGGATCTAAAGCAGTGTCAATAAGCGCAGCACAAAGTTGGTTCAAGCGTTTTCAGCACGGAAATTTTGAAGTCAAAGATTTAGCCTGCTCTAGTCGCTCTCATATCTAAAATTTTCACATGTAGATTATGACTTTGCAATATCATATTATCAACTATGACACTAGCTGCAATTCTAAATATTTTAAGTATGAATTTTCTGAGACGACTGATGCTATTAAAAGTATGTGTTGTAATTGATATCTGGTAGCTGAGAAAGTTTTTTACATTTTTCTAAGCGTGAAAAAAGACTTTAGAATTTAACCCCTAAAAATATGAAGAGAATAAACAAACGCTACATAAAAATCCTTCTGTTATCTTCATCACTCAAAATCGTTCTTTGAAAGCATTTTCAATATGAATACGTTACCTTTTTTATAGAAGAGGGGGCAAACGAGCATGCGGCTCACCTGATGTTAAGTGACTACCGCCGCCCATGATCAACCGCAACACCAGGGGAATTGCAGGTGCGTTGCCGGCCCTTTAGAAAGGAGTAAGCTCTTTTATTGAAGGTCCCTAGGTCGTATCGGTCCGGAAGAATCGCTGGTGGTAAACTATTCCACAGAGAGGTTGTACGCGGAAGAAAACTCCTCTTGAAACGTACAGTGGTGGACCGCCAAGCATCCAGATGGTGTGGATGGTATCGGGACGTTTGCCGCGTAGTGAGTTCACGAAATTTGGAGGCTGGGATTAATCCGAACAATTCCTCAGAGCACTCTCCATGGTATATGCGAAAGAAAATGCAAACAGATGCAACATTTCTTCGCAGTGCCAGTGAATCGAGCCGATCGAAAAGCACTCGGTCGTCGACGATTCGAGCCGCTCTGCGCTGGATGCAGTCAAGTGGAAGGAGCTGGTACTGGGGAGCCCCAGCCCAGAGATGGGAACAGTATTCCATGTGCGGCCGAACCTGCGCCTTGTAAAGTTGCCGGCGGTGTGCCGGCATGAAATGCTGTCCCGCTCTGCTGAGCACGCAAAGCTTTTTACCTAAATAGTATTTATTACCATCCGCACAATAAAACTTTCTAAAAAGCTTTGGCAGTTGCTGTAGCAAAATATATATATTATGGGTAAGCAATTCTTCAAAAAACGTAACCATAAATTAATAGTCCATAATATGCTCAGATATAGTACAGATACATACAGATATAGTAATAAATATGATGTTATTTTTTATAACAAAGTTTAGCAGATATTTTTCATAAACAAGATCATCAAGTCACAAAGATACAAACTGAACCAAAAAGGGAAAAAAATTCTTCAATAACACGCTTTTATTACCTTCGCGTGTATCTATGTAACGAAATATTTTACTAATTTGTGGTCGGCTGGTTAACTTAAAAATTTGCACTCGTATTTAAGTGCAATGATAGTACAAGAATCTAATAACTTTATCCTAACATCCTGATGAGGATCACCAGTATAAAATAAAATCATAACCAGGATTTTCACGATATCAATGCGTGTTGTTTGAGTTTTTTAATTATGAGGTATATAAAACTGAAGCGATAAGCGAACTAAAAGCTCACATGATAGTAAATGGCTGCTGCAGTCCACAGATACACGCAGCGTCCTTGTAACAAAGAAGGCTGCAGATGCGCCGACACCTCTGAGGACTCACATGGAATGCCTCACAGCCTGTAACTATACTGGCTCTCTATACACATGTCAGCTGTCCGCAGACACCCGCAGTGCCCTTGAAACAAGAAGGCTGCAGATGCGCCGACACCTCTGAGGACTCACATGGAATGCCTCACAGCCTGTAACTATACTGGCTCTCTATACACATGTCAGCTGTCCACAGACACCCGCAGCGCCCTTGAAATAAGAAGGCTGCGGATGCGCCGACACCTCTGAGGACTCACATGGAATGCCTCACAGCCTGTAACTATACTGGCTCTCTAAACACATGTCAGCTGTCCGCAGACACCCGCAGCGCCCTTGAAACAAGAAGGCTGCAGATGCGCCGACACCTCTGAGGACTCACATGGAATGCCTCACAGCCTGTAACTATACTGGCTCTCTATACACATGTCAGCTGTCCACAGACACCCGCAGCGCCCTTGAAATAAGAAGGCTGCAGATGCGCCGACACCTCTGAGGACTCACATGGAATGCCTCACAGCCTGTAACTATACTGGCTCTCTATACACATGTCAGCTGTCCGCAGACACCCGCAGCGCCCTTGAAACAAGAAGGCTGCAGATGCGCCGACACCTCTGAGGACTCACATGGAATGCCTCACAGCCTGTAACTATACTGGCTCTCTATACACATGTCAGCTGTCCACAGACACCCGCAGCGCCCTTGAAATAAGAAGGCTGCAGATGCGCCGACACCTCTGAGGACTCACATGGAATGCCTCACAGCCTGTAACTATACTGGCTCTCTATACACATGTCAGCTGTCCGCAGACACCCGCAGCGCCGTTGAAACAAGAAGACTGCAGATGCGCCGACACCTCTGAGGACTCACATGGAATGCCTCACAGCCTGTAACTATACTGGCTCTCTATATACATAACACCGGGTCACAGCAGTTCAAGCACTGCTAAAAATAAATAAAAAGATAAGAATCTTAAACATTTGACAGCGTACTCATTATATCAAATGTATACAATGTTTGCTTGGTAACACTCCTGAAATTTGGCGTTATTTTGATATATGTAATAATATTAACATTTGATAGCTACAAGTCTCTTCTTCGATGTTTCTGGTAAAAATCCGTACATGGAAACCTTTTCTATCTTGGTGCCGCTCTCTATCTAGAAACAAAGGAGGACATACTCGTAGATTTTATTGCACACAGGTTAGCACTAAATAACTTTTTCTAATTATTTATTAATTATTTATTTCATTGATAACTACCTAGCAAGTCCCATTAATTATTCATTTATTGATCAATTTACCAGCCGTCAAAAGTTTACACTGCTAACATAAGCTTTATCATACATTGCCATAGAGGCATTATATTCTAAAAGTTGCTACACTTGGCAAGCGGGTTTGCAACCGCAGTTTTTTTTACTGTTTTAGTTGTTATGAGAAATCTGCTGCTGCCCATCTTCTACTTGGCTTATTCATTTTTTATTCTCCAAGTGACCCATACTATGTATCACTTGATACATACGTAATGAAAATTATATGAAAAAGAAAGAAACAGAATATATTTAACCGTTATCTTTTGTTAGTTTAATTTTGTTGTTTGAATTTTATTATTTATTGTTTCACTCAAGTCATGATAATATTTTACTGTGAATGTAATATTGTGATTTTAAACACCTATTATCGTCCCGTGAGTATCGTAAAAAGTGACTACGGGATATACTGGGAGGATCTTATGACTTGCATTTAAAAATTCGAATGTGCTATCTCACGTCTGTATTTTGGGTAAATACGTATTATATTACTACAGAAATATTCATTCTTTTATTTATTTTTTGCAATCACAGTATTTTTAGGCCGCACAATATTTCTTTTATTAAAATATTCTCTGAAAAATGCATTTCTCACAGACAAGCATAAAGCTATATAAACGTGAAATATACAGTGAAATCAAGTTAGAAAAATATGTTCGTTTCAAAAATAGAATTATTTGTTTTCCTATAAGTTAAATTCAACAATTTACAAAATATTCATATTCAACAATTTACAAAATATAACTTCTAACCGGCATAGTATTAAGGTTAGATGACAGTAATTCCGTACAAGATATATTGCTTGTCATCTGCACCCACTAAATTACCATAACGTGACCAGGTGTGTAACGGAGTCTTCGCAATGCGGTAAAAGAAATCTTATATTCATGACATTATTGTGAGAAAGGTGCTTTGTCCGAGTACAGCTGAGCAATTCAGCACTTCTATTTACTATTCGGATAACAAACGATCAATGATTTATACATTTTTATATCCTAACTTGTTTATTTTTAATAATATTATGTGTAACTAGATGGTATGAAGACCTGATGAAACATGCAGGGAGTCGATGGTTGGAAGTGACTCAGCCGTGCTTTATGGTAATTCGTACAACAGTCAAAGTCCACTTTAAAAATATATTTTTTTATTAAATACTTTTCTTATTTTATTAAATAGTATTTATGGATGGATTCATAGAAATTTGGAGAAAAAATTCCACCTAAACGTGCCAAAGTAGGGAATAGAGTCTTCAATGTAACTATTTTAAACGACATTGAGCTTGTGATATTCTTTATTCCTTTTAAAAGGGGAAAAATTTTCTTTGAAATCGGCCTTCACTTTTATTAAAATAAAATATATTAAATGAAATTGTTTTTACTGATTTTATCGCATTTAATTAAAAATTTTAATTCTCGCCGTTTCTCGTGCAATAGAGAAGATGGTTAGGTTCTACCGTCTACTTGTGATCCTATAATTAACAAATCTAAACTCAAACCCAAGCATACCACTGCAAGACTTCAAGTAAATAATCTTGGATTTGTCATGGGTACATGTCTTCCATTTACGGAATTACTAAGTTTTAAAATAGTTTATTTCTCGCATGTAAGATCCACTCTTGAGTATGCATGCCAGGTTTGGTCACCATTTTTTAAAATTTACATTAATAATACTGAAAGAATTCAACGTAAATTTATCTCACACCTGAACTATAAATTTAAACATAAAAGCTCATCATATTCAGATGATTGCCGACACTATAACCTTCTTACGCTTGAAGAAAGACGTAAACTGTTAGATATGGGATTTCTATACGATATCTTACGCGATGGTATTGACTGCCCAGATTTACTGAATACTGTCACGTTTAATGTGCAAAGAAAACGTACAAGAATCACCAAAAAAACTTTGTTTAGTACGAGTATACCTCGTCATTCCACACTTTATGGTAAAATTAGTATCTCAACACGTTTGCCATCAAATTATAACAAAACATTTAATATCATCAATCCCTTTATAGGCAGTAAAAGTGATTTTAGAAACAAGGTACGTACATGCATATTAAACACAGCTTCTGTTGTTTAATTTACCTTTATTTGTAAACGTAGGATGCCAGTACTACATTATGAAGGAACACTTACTTTAGGTAGCTATGTTTGAATAATAAGTGAGCTATTTATATATTTTAATATATTTTAAAATATTTATGTACAATGGTGTGTACATAAACTTGTATATATATATGTAATGATACATAGAATATTTTAGTCATGATATAAATAAACGAATTATAAAATTAACTCGAAAAGTAAAAATCACATATCAATTTGTCAGTAAGACCTAATATCTTAGTGTTAGTAAACCTAAAACTACTTAATTTTATTAAGTTGTTTTAATTTTTTTAATTTCTTATCTTAATAATAGCTTACCTTTATATTTAATATGTGGATAACTGCTATTGGCGTATTTGAAGTAAATTTGAAATTGTATTTAGTGATATACGCTGTTGTTATCCTTATTAAAATTAAAATTAAAATAAACTTTTTAAAACTGAAATTGTAACGTAATTATCTAAATCCACAACAACGAGATTATATATGAATATTTAAAACAATACTTTTTAAAGATAACAAAATGTTTTCCTTATCATTATTTTCTTGTTGCAATGGAAGCATCGAAGTTTATTTGTAAATGAACAAATTTTATGAACAGTTCCATTTGACTAACGAAATAAAGGAAAGCAACGTCGCTATAAAATTTTTTTGGCACTTATAAAGGTTCAATTTAAGAAAATTACTTTCAAAAACTAGTTTTTCACATATTTTTTAAGTCGATACAAGCAGAAATGCATTAAAATACCTAAGTAAGAAGTTTCTTTCCAATATATTTGTCATATTTTTTAGAAAATGATAATGTAGTGATCATATTATATGTGAGATGTTCGCCATGTAGTGGCGGCGTAAGAGAATCCACTACCCCATATCAATTGACGGTGATCATATATATGTGAGATGTTCACCGTGTAGTGGCGGCGTAAGAGAATCCACTACCCCATATCAATTGACGGTGATCATATATATGTGAGATGTTCGCCATGTAGTGGCGGCGTAAGAGAATCCACTACCCCATATCAATTGACGGTGATCATATATATGTGAGATGTTCGCCATGTAGTGGCGGCGTAAGAGAATCCACTACCCCATATCAATTGACGGTGATCATATATATGTGAGATGTTCGCCATGTAGTGGCGGCGTAAGAGAATCCACTACCCCATATCAATTGACGGTGATCATATATATGTGAGATGTTCGCCATGTAGTGGCGGCGTAAGAGAATCCACTACCCCATATCAATTGACGGTGATCATATATATGTGAGATGTTCGCCATGTAGTGGCGGCGTAAGAGAATCCACTACCCCATATCAATTGACGGTGATCATATATATGTGAGATGTTCGCCATGTAGTGGCGGCGTAAGAGAATCCACTACCCCATATCAATTGACGGTGATCATATATATGTGAGATGTTCGCCATGTAGTGGCGGCGTAAGAGAATCCACTACCCCATATCAATTGACGGTGATCATATATATGTGAGATGTTCGCCATGTAGTGGCGGCGTAAGAGAATCCACTACCCCATATCAATTGACGGTGATCATATATATGTGAGATGTTCGCCATGTAGTGGCGGCGTAAGAGAATCCACTACCCCATATCAATTGACGGTGATCATATATATGTGAGATGTTCGCCATGTAGTGGCGGCGTAAGAGAATCCACTACCCCATATCAATTGACGGTGATCATATATATGTGAGATGTTCGCCATGTAGTGGCGGCGTAAGAGAATCCACTACCCCATATCAATTGACGGTGATCATATATATGTGAGATGTTCGCCATGTAGTGGCGGCGTAAGAGAATCCACTACCCCATATCAATTGACGGTGATCATATATATGTGAGATGTTCGCCATGTAGTGGCGGCGTAAGAGAATCCACTACCCCATATCAATTGACGGTGATCATATATATGTGAGATGTTCACCGTGTAGTGGCGGCGTAAGAGAATCCACTACCCCATATCAATTGACGGTGATCATATATATGTGAGATGTTCACCGTGTAGTGGCGGCGTAAGAGAATCCACTACCCCATATCAATTGACGGTGATCATATATATGTGAGATGTTCGCCATGTAGTGGCGGCGTAAGAGAATCCACTACCCCATATCAATTGACGGTGATCATATATATGTGAGATGTTCGCCATGTAGTGGCGGCGTAAGAGAATCCACTACCCCATATCAATTGACGGTGATCATATATATGTGAGATGTTCGCCATGTAGTGGCGGCGTAAGAGAATCCACTACCCCATATCAATTGACGGTGATCATATATATGTGAGATGTTCGCCATGTAGTGGCGGCGTAAGAGAATCCACTACCCCATATCAATTGACGGTGATCATATATATGTGAGATGTTCGCCATGTAGTGGCGGCGTAAGAGAATCCACTACCCCATATCAATTGACGGTGATCATATATATGTGAGATGTTCGCCATGTAGTGGCGGCGTAAGAGAATCCACTACCCCATATCAATTGACGGTGATCATATATATGTGAGATGTTCGCCATGTAGTGGCGGCGTAAGAGAATCCACTACCCCATATCAATTGACGGTGATCATATATATGTGAGATGTTCGCCATGTAGTGGCGGCGTAAGAGAATCCACTACCCCATATCAATTGACGGTGATCATATATATGTGAGATGTTCGCCATGTAGTGGCGGCGTAAGAGAATCCACTACCCCATATCAATTGACGGTGATCATATATATGTGAGATGTTCGCCATGTAGTGGCGGCGTAAGAGAATCCACTACCCCATATCAATTGACGGTGATCATATATATGTGAGATGTTCGCCATGTAGTGGCGGCGTAAGAGAATCCACTACCCCATATCAATTGACGGTGATCATATATATGTGAGATGTTCGCCATGTAGTGGCGGCGTAAGAGAATCCACTACCCCATATCAATTACGGGTATCACAAAACGCGACCGAAGTAAATTGAAAATAATGGACAGCATATTACAAATAGCAGCTAAAAATAATAAAACACTGAGGCTACCATGCTAAATCTTAGTCAAATTATAAGGCCAATCTAAAAGGGAGGTCTATGTTCAGCAGTGGACTTTTAGTAGGCTGTAATGAGCTAACGATGAATGAATGTCATTTGTAAAATACTAAGGCTGGTATTCTGACACAAATTTTAGTTGAAGCTAATTCTTCATAATGAAGTCTGGATCGTATCATGACATATTTTTTTTATTATGTGCGAGCAGCTATGCAGGTCTAGGGAAAGAGACTAGTATCACTGCGACCTAGAAGATCTATTGTGATCGCTGCTATGGCTATAGTTCACGGCTAAGCCCTATGTCTTCAATGAATAGAAGGAGTTGCTTAGCCGTGAGCAATTTCACTTCTTCTGGGTGGAGTACATAGTTTCCCAGGTGAGTGTTACGTTTGCGCATTAAGGGTCCGCAATTGGTTAGGATGTGTAGAGGCGTTTCTTCCGTTACGGAACAGAACCGACACGTCCTTGAGTTGCTTAGTCCCAGGATGGACATGTGCTTTTTAAGACAACAGTGTCCAGTTAGGGCTCTTGCCAGAATGCGCAATTTATTTTTACTTAATCCCAGGGCTTCTGAAGCGAATTTACGGTCAAAAGCCCGGATTAAGGTTTTAGAATGTATTAAGTCTAGTGTGTCAGACCAGATCTTTAGTGATTTATTGTGATAAAGAGTTTCAATCGGGCTAGGCTTCTTGAGATTCCACAAAATGGCTCAGGTCCAAATTGTGTGCACTTTGAGCCCTCTCGTGCAAGTTTGTCGGCAAATTCATTGCCTACAATACCGTCGTGACTCGAAACCCATCTTAAAACGACCCTGTTGTTACATCCCAGGGCGTTTAAATAGTTCATGTGGTCTCCAACTAGCTTCGAGTTCACTAAGTTTGACCTCAGCGCTAGCAGTGCTGCTTGACTATCAGATTTTATGTAAATTATATGGTTGACGTAGTGTTTTTGCAGATTGATTTCCGCACACTGAAGTATGGCGAAAATTTCTGCCTCTCTGGAAGATAGAGGTGTATCTATCCAAATTCATGCTAAGTTTGAATTTGGGGCGTTCCCCGTAAATTCCAAAGCCCATGTTGAGGCCCATTTTAGACCCATCTGTACACCATATGAGGCTACCGACATCACATATAACCTGGCCATTCAGCCAGTCTTCTCTGGAGGGTAATTCCACTATATACTTTTTATCAAAAGTTTGTAGTGGACGCATGATATCTGAGATCATGCATAAGACCGGTGATTTCTTAATTAAGCCCAGCATGGATCTCAATCTGTAGGAGAGCAAGCTCAGACCGCCCTGGGCGTTAATCCTATAAAAACCAGCCCTCGCCTCCTTGTCTAGATAGAGATCAAGGGGCGTTAGGCAAAGAAGTACATTAAGAGCCGCTCCAGCATCGCATAGCTCCAGTTAACATGAAGCTGGCAGTCCTTTGTAGACTATTTAGTCAGTCCGCAGTCGTCTTTTGGTTGACCTTGTTACAACAGACAATACAGGCGTAGGTGAGAGTCGGCCTCACTATGCTGCTGTACAGCCATAGGACCATACTGGGTCGCAAGCCCCAGTTGTTCCCGACCGAACGACTGCACGTAAACCTAAAGCAAGTTTTGCCTTATGGCATACGTTGCTAAGGTGAGAGTCCCACGTTAGTGTTTGATCGATTGTTACGCCCAAGTACTTAACCTCCGTGGAAAATGGTACTTCTTTAACATTAAGTTTTGGTTGGACTAATTTGTCCAGCCGTCTCTTTTTGGTAAAGGGTATTTTATAACAGTTTTATCAGCATTAACTGATAAACTGTTATCCCTACACCAGTTATTTATGGTGTTCAGGGCTCTTTGTATTATTGACGATAAAGTAGGTACTTATATGATGACATACAAAATTTGTGGATTTTAAATTTAAGCCCGAGATTGTCTCTGATTACAAGCTAGAGAACAGTGTAAAACGCTTGAGATTATGTTAATATAATTAATGTTCCGTTTGCCAAACGGAGGAATCATTATAAATTGCTACAGACTGTTTCAGAGCTGATGTTAATTATAATGAATTTTGTAAAAGTAATATATAATAATAGTATTAAAATCTTTTTAAACATCTCAATACACAGATAGTTATTACAAATGTATAAAAGAAGATTATCAAAATCTCAGCATAAAAATAAAAACTTAGCGATGTGGTGGTCACAGCTGCCACATTCTGTGGTTGAAACCCTACCGATTTGTGGTCCTTCATTCGAATTTAAATTTGAATTTGGAATTCTTAACCAAAGAGGAGATATTTCAGATCAAAGTGGTCAGTACGACAAAACGCTAATTTCATATGTAAAGATCCGATATTATATTTATTTATAATTTATTGTTATCACCTTAAATGATAGAATCACAAAGGACGGACTTATAATGAAATATAATGGTAGGCGCAAAAGGATAAAAAAGTTAGCAAAAAAATTAAAAATATATTTTTAAATTGTCCGCCGCGCTGTCCCAATTCGTGTTGGCGAATTTCAGATGTCTTCGAAATATTTTTTTCCTATTTCTCTGACATGCAGGTTTCCTCACGGTATTTTTTTCCGCCGAGCACGTGGTAAATCAGCACTTAAAATTGCCATTAACAATTTCATTGGCGCTAGCGGGAATCGAACCCGGTTCGCTCGCGTACTGTGAAATTTACAGCAAGCGCTAACCATCTGTACCTACTGTACTAACACGGCTTCTATAAAATATGTTTATTACACTAATTAATAATTTATTTCAGTTTTTATTTATTTCCAGACTAACAAAGTGTATTCCCATTTTATTTTGTGGAATCACAAGCAGTTCCCTCGCAAATTATTGCTGCAAAACCACAAGCAGGATCTTCAAAAAGGACAACATTAGGAAGACAACATTATATTCACTAAAGAACAACCACAAACATCAAAGCATATCAGATAATGTTGAACCTGAAAAAGAAAGTACTCAATATGAAAAAAAAATTAAATTACATAAGGAATATTTTTGTAATCTAATATTTAATATGTTTTATAATTTAAAATTTAAACTGATTCTATTTATAAGCTGCCTTTAATACTTAATATATTGCATATAATACAGAGACAAAATTTTTAGTGTCAATTCAGGGAAATAGATAGACAACCAAATATTATCAAAACAAAATTAATATTTGTGGATGTTGCACTTTGCACTTATGTGTAGGAGCTTATTTATTAAATAACTTTTTTTTTGATTAATATATTGATATTTTGGTTATTGTAGACATTTCGTGATTTGTGATTGTACATATTATCAAGTCATCCATGATTGTAAATCTTATATATTATGTTTTTATGTTGTAATTGTAATATTGTAATCAATATTGATTTTCTTTTCATGTTTAAACTCATCAAATGTTTTTATAGAAATAACTAAGCTGCTGGAGAAATTTTGTCTTTAATAATGTATGTTTCTTTAATTTTAATTAGTATTTTTATTTTGAATAAATAAATAGAAATTTTGTAATTTTTGTTCTTTTATTTAGCGCTGGGATAGGATATAAAAAAAAAGCTCACGTTCAAATTTTCTCGCCACACGAGTAGTACAGGTAAGCTGACGATAGATCGAGCTAGTAGGTATATATATCACATTTCTTAAATTTTGTATGAAGTTGTCGTTCTTCTCTGATAGGAATAATAGTGTTTTGTGGAATGGTGTGGCCCATAGACATCTACATTAATTTTCGATGACTGCCTCGTTGGTCTGGTGGTTTTATTAGTGTAACTGCTCACCATGAGGTCCTGGGTTCGAATCCCGCATCGGGCCAAAAATAAATTATGGAGTTTTTCCGTCAAGAAATTCTCAGTACCTGCCCGGAGTTAGGAAGTTGGCGGTGTCTCACCCCCGTGTCTGAAATCACGTAAAGCCGTTGGTCCTGCGCCTGATCTCTCTCCGGTCGTATCGGTTTACCGTCCCCTCGGATTATGAGAGTATGGGAATAGAGAGTGCACCTGTGCTTGCGCATACACTTGGGCACTATAATCCTGCCCTGCGCCGATGGCTAGTTTCCATTAAGGCAGGCCGCCATGACTGAAATTCGTGCTAGAGGACATTATTATTATTATTAATTTTCGATTAAGAAACAAAATGCGTGTACGTTGTCTCATTTCCTGTTGAAAGATTCTTTGGTTCTCTACCCTCACCGTACGAGACACGGCAACATTAAACTGCTATTTTACGCAGATATTCTGCGAAAACGTGGTCCTACCCCGGCCAAGCCGACCCATTTGTGCTGCAACCATAATAGAGCTGCAGAGTGGCTCCACCATGTATATAATAAGGATTTGTCTTGATAGTCCCGTTTGGCGGATTGAAGATCGCAGTACTAGATGCGAGCACTATCGACGCTGCTGCACGTCGCTGACCTGCACAGCAGTAGTAGTAGTATAGGGTACTACGAATTATAATCAATTCATATCTATTCATTTTTATAGATACTAGCTGCTACCCGCGGCTTCGCCCGCATGGTTACTGGGAAATGAACTATCCATTGCTTTTTGAATTGAAAGTCAGAGATGCAGCCATTAAAAGGAAACTGAGCAAAATTGATTCGTCAGCCTATTTAAATGTTTTGAAACGCAGCGTATAGGAAAGCATGAAAATAGCCTGTTCATTCCAAATGGAAATGGGATATTTTTTAATTAAAGGAAACTGAGCATCATTATCCGTCAGGGATGCAGACTTTTGTAAAGAAACTGAGCTAAATTGATTCGTCAGAGATGCAGTTTTCTGAATTGAAAGGAAACTGAGCCAAATAAAAGATCGGTCAGAGATGCAGCCTTTTGAGTTGAAAGGAAACTGAGCTTAATAGGTCCGTCAGAGGTGCAGTATTTGGAATTGAAAAGAAACTGAGCTAAATAGGAAATTTTGAATTGAACGGGAAGATTTGTGGGAATTCTGATTAATTAATTGTGGGAATTTTGGAAATAAAACTAACTGAACACTATTTTAAGACGCTACTGTACACAATGTTATATGTTTTTCCATTCGGGGAAAGAATGTCGAGATTCTGGGCATTTGACACACGCGAACATGCTACATACAGCTGACCATGAGAGATGCACGGTTTTTCTAAGTTGACCCCCCCTACCTGTAACGTTTGCCCTTGCGCTTTGTTAATTGTTATTGCAAAACTGAGCTAAATAGGGAACTGCAACCTTTTGAATTGAAAAGGAAGATCTGTGGGAATTATAGGGATCCATGGTATAATAACATTTTCACCTTTTCCTACGCCTGTCAAAGTTGTAGCAAAGATTATGTTCCGTCCAAGATGTGTCACACGCAGCCTTGTCCCGTTACATAACCGAGGAGCATCTAAATTTCGCATTAGCATGACTGGGACGCCATATTTTAATTGAAGCTTATGTGACTACACCTGACAACTCTAGAGAATTTAAAAACTCTACGGGATATGAAGTGCTCTGTTCTGTGTCCATAACTGTGTCTACTGACAAATATTTTGTTATTTCTCCTGCTACTTCGCTTAATATATCTGAATTTATTTTGTTAACGCTCTCATTTTTTGGTGCAAGAATCGCCCTTTCACACAACCATTTGTCTTCATGCATGTTGTTCGTTAAATCTGAATAATTCGGAATGACTCTGTACTAAATTACAAAAATCTCTCGTCAATTTAACGCAGCCCTCAGTATCCGTTTCCAACCTCCCATCGCCAATTATTAATAGTGTGTCAGCATAGTTTCCAGCATTGATATCATTGTACAAATGCACTCTCATATTCGTAGTTAAACTGAATTTTGTCACCTTGTTCCATAAAATAGACGACTTGAGGCATGCTTTAATTTCATCTGCAGGTGTGCCCTTTTGAAAGACAGGTAAAGTTTGGCGAAAGTCACCAGCCAGTAAAACCACCATTCCTCCCATTACATTGGTATTGCTGCGAAAATCCTGGAGCGTCCGATTTAGTGCTTTTATAGCTTTTTTATGCGACGTTGTACTTTCGTCCCATACTAAAAGTTTGCACTGTCGTAGCATTATACCTCGTGCATAGTGCACGAGGTATAATGCTAAATTTGCAGATCGGCGATTCTTCCTGGGCTAGATTTAGAGGGAGTTTTAAAACAGAATGTGCAGTGCGGCCCCCGTTTAGTAGCGTGGCGGCTAAACCGGAAGCTACGGCCACAGCAATGTTTTTATCTTTCCGTACTTGTGCTTATAATAAATTTAACAATAATGTCTTCCCAGTTCCTCCAGGGGCATCTAAAAAGAAAAGTGCACCATTTCCAGATTCAATTGTTGATGTGTTTTTAAAAACTCGTTTTTTTTTCGTGAAGCAAGTGGGGTACAAATTCGGTTACTTGTTGCTGCAAAACTGGTATATCGTAGTTTGTTTCACGTATGATTTCATCACTTAGTTCATTTTCGGTTGTTCGCTGAGGGCTTATCATTCCAAAGTCGCTTAATTTTTTGCCTACCATTGCCATTACTTTATCTTCATTTTCCAGGTGCTTCATTATAAATGTGTTCATTGTATGTCATGTTCGCGTGTGTCTGCTGTAACCTTCGCAAAATATTTTCTGCCATGTACTCTTTATATTTGTTCCACGACATGTGGCATTAGATAGCCCGATAAATAAGATAATAAGATGATATGAGAGGTGCTTAAAGATCCCTAATTTTGGCTGGTGACTGACACTGCACAGCTTCCCCCATTATCCCATATCCCAGTGATTATCGTTTTCTAAAAGATGCAGAGCTTTACATGCTTCTCTATAAGTTGCACATTTCTGACCGTTGACAGTTTTAAGGTCTTTATATCCTGTAGGATCCCAAACATGGTGCAGTGGCAATCGTAAACAGAAACATTCAAAATTAGTTACATGGACTGATGACTTTACACCGGGCCAATTTGCAACAGGCGCACCTTGAATACGGCGTTTGCACTCCTTCCTAGATGTGTTCCAAGTATAATAGCGGAGGATTTAAGAATATAACGACGTTTTTGCAAAGGGGTCGGTTTGACAAAGTTGAAAGAAGGTTGTTGGTGTAGTTTTTGGCGGTGATGCAATTATTTCTTGGAAATTTCTTATGGTGAAATATACACGCTCTCCCAGCAAGGTGAGTAACTGTTGGGTGCCTTTCGTGTAAAGGGAAGCCATGGAGATGCCACGCTGCCTCGTTACTGCTGACATAACCTGTCTGTACTTCATTAACGGGATGTGCCTCACCTTCACTCCTGAGATTAAATATTGCTTGGTCGCTTCCATTATTTATGTACTTACAGATATACTTGATTGCGCGGACAAAGCTACATGCTTCTACATTAATGTGGGCATTAAAAATTTTACATAGAATGGGCGAATACGAGACACTCCAGCCGTTATCTAAGGTTTCGAACGCTCCAGAGCGAGATTTGATTGTAACTTTCCTGCCACCATCTTCGGGAGCTCTGCGCTGTATAAAGGGTAGCCATTGTCATTGTGCACTGTTTCTTTTAATAGCTGTTGAGCGAATTTCTTTGTACATTTTCCTTCTTTCATACATGGCGATATTGAATTTCGTGCTCCACATGGACCGTGAATTATATTTCGGACGATGGTATCATACAATTCTTTATTTTGTTCAGGATCCGGAATCTCGGCGCTTATTATGTCGTCAATTTGGCTGGGCCGCAACTTCTCTATAAGCCATATTAGAATGTGGGCATGCGGTAATCCTCTTTTTTGCCATTCAATTGAATACATGAAGCACTGCACCTCTCCGAAAATTTTCCCTTTGTTAATTATATTCATTAATTTTTGTACTTTTAATCTAAATACTCTAGCAACTAAATTTTGAAAACAAATTTTTTTGGCCCGGAATTAGCTCCTCGGTTATTTCTTTCCATGTGGGATTGCAAGTAAAAGTAACAAAAAGATCAGGTCTTCCGTAAGTTCGTACATAGGCGAATGCGTCTTGTGTGTACTCATGTAGGTAGCGGGGACTGTTAACGAATGATGAGGGCAGTATTACTATTTCACCTAAATCTCTGGGGTTTACATTGGCATCGCTAGAAACTGCATCTTGTAAATGTATATAATTCTCAACGCGCAGCTTTTTTTGATTTAAAGATATGTAACGGAGACGTTCACTTTCCACCTTCACATACATGTCTACCAAAAATTTATGAAATAATTGTCTACACCGGGCTAAGAGCAAGTCATTATTAAATTAATCCTGTAATTTCTGACAATACACACAACGCTTCTTAATTTAAATTGCAAGCTCAACTAAAAAGGATATCGATCTAACTATGACATCGGAAAGTCAAACACCTCAGTCTCCCCCTGTGACCCTTTAAACGTTGGGTTAAATAAGTCAAATTAATAAGTTTAATAAATCAAATTAATCTCGAGTATTATTGTAAATATTAGAAATTAATGTAAATAGTAAATTATTTTGAGTGTAAGTAAGATATTTGTACTTCTACCACTTTAATGTAAGTGTATTATGTATTCAAAGCAAAAGCGTATTATATTATATTATATTTTATTCTATTATATTTAATAAGTTCTATTTTATATCCTAAGGTATACCATTATACTATCTGTCTGTCACTCTGTTATATACTATTCTATTCATCGGTCGGTTAAGAAGTAGTGTTTATTCAGAGCGTTTTTTCCCTGACTGGCTAAGAGAATAAATGGGGTAAAATTTGCTGCACCATAATCTTCCACATCTAAATTATAATTACGATAATTCAAATGCATAGACATTTATTTGATAGTTTTTTTGTAAATTTTTATGATACGAAAAATGATTACGGACGGCTCCGTGGCGCAGCATTGAGTTACAATGCTAAGGGCCGCGGGTTCGAATCCCGCACGGAACAAGTATTTGTATGGCCTACAAGTAATTGTTCCGGGTCTGAATGTTTGTCCTTGTGAAATTTGTGTTTGTAAACTGCCCCCACGATGCAGAAGCACATCCTAGAGTAGAGGTAACGTTTTTCAAAATAAATCATTTTAAAATTATCAATATATTTTTTTCATTTTATTAATTACCTGACTACAACAAAACATCTTACATAAGTATTTTATATTCGTCCGAATTATAATACCTATATATTATGTATTGGACTGAATTGGGTTGATAAAATTAAAGTAGCCAAAAAGGCCGAATACCAAACAATACGCGAGTACACAGGGTTCAATTCCCGCCAGCACCGATGAAATTGTTAACTGCCATTTTAAGTGCTGAATTACCATGTGCTCGGCGGTGAAGGATGTCAGCATGTCTGAGAACTAGAAAACGTATTTCGAAGACATGTGAAGTTCGCCAACACTCTTTGGGGCAGCGCGACGAACACTTCCTTGCCCTTAAACCCTCTGAGAAATGAGACGAGGGCTGTGCCCAGCCTATATGACTTATATAGGCTGTTACTTTAACTTTTTAACCGAACAATAGCCGAATATTCGTTGCAAGTCTAATTCGGACGTTATTACTTAGCGTTGTATGTGGTAATAAAGGAGCTAGTAGGGATGGGCAATTTAACTAAGAAATAATAAACCATATCACATCTATTTCCTATATTAATCTTATACGTACTTCGTACGATTACTTGCTCAAATAGTTTGAAAATGTATTGTCTCAACTCATGTGTAGTCGTAAGAAGTCTTTGATCTTACCACACAATGAAATTTGCATTATACTCGTAGCTTTTTACATCCGCAAGACATCAATTTCGTCTTCCTTTTGTCGAATATTATGAAGTCGTAATTCAAACACTTTTTTTAAATTGAAAAGCAATGACGACGCTGATAAAAATGGAGAATGAAATAAATGGGGTTTTCTCTATTTTATAGTAAAATACAATTTATGTTTTGTATATTAAAACTTCTACGTCTAAATTGGCTCACGCTTGTTGTCTTCAACCATAATCCATTACAACTTTGAAATTGTTTTTGTTGAAATTATCTTTTTTTTTTCTTTATCTTTCTTGAGAGCACCTCTCGGTATCACACTCTTGTATAATTGCCACCGTCAATCAACAGTGCGCGTACCGCTGTGTTCCGGAAGGGTAAAAGTACTAGTCTAATTACAGACTGAGAGTCATTTTCGTCTCAGTCCGCAGTGGTGACGAAAGGTCAGAGGATACTTTCATTGCAAAGAAGAGACTTTCCTGGCTTAAGTTGGCTAACGGTGGCCATGAGCTCCAAACAAACACAAATACAAAACAAACTTTTCATCGGTTGCTCATGAATCCGTTAAAATTAAATTCGAATGTTAGTTAGTAAACGACCATTATTTACAAAATACAGATCAGAAACGAGGGTTGTATGTTATTGTTAGCGTTGTACATTTACCAAAAAGCATTATGTGTAGCATATAATAATAAGCCCCGCAGACAGATATATATATATATCATCGTTATAAATAATATTTAAATCTATATTTGTAAAATCCATTTATAATTGGCTTATAATAATTGTGTAATCTATATTTCCTGTGCGATTCAAATATATTATTAGTACTGTAAATTCGTAACGACAAGTTCAAAAACTGAAGTATTTTAAAGTGCACGCAGCCAAATTTACCACAATTTAAATCGAGACGTGTTACAATAGTTTTATATGAATATTAAACTTTAATCGCAAAAAAATCTGCCTTTGAACCGATTAACCATGTGTGTTTCTCTTCACTACCGCTCCCCATCTCGAGAAAAAAAGTACAGCCGGGTTAGCATGAGCAGGGGATAAAAATTTTATCCACCGATTATATCCACTGACAAGGGATAAAATTGTCTTATCCCTATGTCAAAGCTTTATCCACCCTGCGAGCATGAGCCTATGGTGGATATAATATCGACAGTAGATAAACTTATCCCCGCGCATAGATAATATACCATAGTATAAAGCTATAAACTATACTAGCTATAAACTAGTTTTAAGATTAAGTAGATTTACATTAACTTATATTTCCTTTTACCTTTTGTTTATTATATTGCTAAACTGTTCATAATTTTTGTTAAACAATATGTCATTTATAATATTTGTTATATTTATTTTAAGTGTATTTCTGCCTTGTTTTTATTTTTTCTATTATTCTAATTCTTTCTTTATTTTCTTTTGTATAATATTTAAGTTAAATATACATTGCTTATATCAAATCGCAGGTATTACTTTGTGATAGCATTTATTTAAAAATATGTGTTTAGAATTAAGCCAATTGTGAAACTGGACAATACAGACCCTTTGGAGGTGGTGTAACCTCTTGAAGAAATTAAAAAATATATATCCCCGCAATTACTGCCATTATAAAAAAATTACAAAATACATCACAATTGATGTCTACTATAAGTCACAAAGTTTTAATTTTAACTGAAAATGATGAAGCATGAAGAATAAAAATGTAATGATTTCAAACAAAACAAGGAATAAATAATTTTATAATCATGAGTATAGTATATTTAGCAAGCTTTGCTAAAGAATTAACATATTTCTTAATTTAAACCTTTGAATTGTAACTTTACTAAGTTTGATAACTTTATTTTAAAACGTTATAATACTTACCTAAAATATAGTATAGACCGATTCTATTATCATTAAATTTGACTTGACCATGGACTCGCCTTGGGTGTTGTTGACACAACCTATGTAATTAAATCATGGCATTGAGTTATTGAGACTTTTTTGGACAAGGTGGTTGTAATAGATGCTTACTTTAATATGCACTGGTAGTCCATCCACAGAATTAATAGGCTTTAAAGCCTCATAGAGTTCTTTATACAAATACAAAACAATCTTTGAGCATACGAAACCAGCGTAGAAATTCGTTGTCGGAGAATTCCAATAGATTAAGTATTCTGATCTCGTATCGATCGCTGATGTAATTTTCTTTCTTGTTTTTCAATTTCTGACACGAAAATGTAGTTGCAATAGGCTCGAGACATCTTTTTTGTATTAAAATGGTTTGAAGATAAACTTAAACCCACGTCCACGAAAGAGGATAAAATTGCCCCTTTCAAATGTCAAAAAGGGATGATTTTTTCTCTTTCTCTTGGCTCCATGCTACGGACGGGGAGATATATGTCCACTCGTTAGGTCAGACGGGGATATACTATAGAGATAAGATAATTATATCTCTTGTCAGTGGATATAATCGGGGGATATAATTTTTGTCTCTTGCCCATGCTCGCAGGGTGGATAAAACTAAGCAAGGGATAAAAGTTATGTCCTCTCTCCGGGGATATATTCTCTCCGGCTCATGCTAGCCCGGCAGAATGATCTTTCTTGCAACTTCGATCGCTTGGAATGTGTCCGACACCGCCTTGCAGCGTAAATGACAAACAACTGCAGTTTCTCTTTTAAATTATGTCGAGTGTATGGGACATCTTTCTATCTATATAACACAAAACATGTTTCTACCTGTGATATATAGATAATTATAGACTTTGAAACCATCCAACCTATTGTAATGAAATTTTGCGTATGTGTTTAAATGGGTCTGGATGGGTTCGGATTACCTTCAACTTTTTAGACCATAGACCATAAATGTGCAATATTTAAAAAGCAGAAGGTACTGCGGGCTAACAAGCTAAAGAAGCATATTTTGTTTATATCGATTTAAAAATGGCGATAATTTGCTTAACAGCCTAAACGGTGTTACGAGGTTCTTGTAGTTTTAGTAGCTGTACTGTAATGAGTTGTATATTAGAATATAATACATTTGAACCATTTAGAGGCGGCGCTGACGTCGAGATCCAGAAATTATCCTTGCAAAGCGGGGGTGGATAGCTAGTAACGGATATTTTTGTTACATAATTATGGTAGTTCCCCGTAGTGTAACATTTAGATTTTAAATTACTTTTTTTTTAAGATTTAAACAAAACGAAAATGGATGAATATTATATAATATTATCGTACTATGTATTAAGTTTCTTGGTGAATGCATCCAGCAAATACCTGAACTCCTCCATAGGTCATTACTCCACCTCTTAACTACATCATAGCCATATCTAGAAATCACTGTGTTATTCATTTTAAACACAACAAAGCTATGATACCCGACCTAAAGGTAAGTAAACAAATAGTTAGTTGTTAGAAAATTTTGTTTTATTTTTTCATTTTCATTAAAATTCATTTCGAATTTAACAGTTAAAATTTTATAGGTGATATCATGTACTCGTAGTTACTATTGCAAGCTTCCAACTCGCCTACCACAATGAATGTAATGTAATCAATGTAAAGTTGGCTAATTACATTAGCTCCTGAAAAGAGGTAGACCTTACACTCTGATGCTACGTGCGAAACATTTTCTCAGTTAATATGTTTATTATTTATGTTAACTAACACCTTATATATATAATAATAGGCTATATATATATATATATATATATATATATATATATATATATATATATATATATATATATATATATATATATATATATATATATATATATATATATATATATATATATATACTAGCTGTGCCCCGCGGTTTCACCCGCGTTTTTCTCATTTCCGTGGAAATAGCGAGATAAAATATTGCCTATATTATAGCCTCCCTCAATAAATGGACTATTGAATATTTAAACAGTTTTCATATCAGATCAGTATTTCCCGAGGTTACCGCGTTCATAGCAAACAACCAAACTTTTCAGTTTTATAATATTAAGAAAAATATAGATTAAGTTAAATTGTATAAATCGCAGGCAATAGCTGTCTATCTGTTCGACATTCAGCCAGACACATAAGAATTACGACTACAGGCGGAAGTATCCGTCCACTTTAAATCGGGTTAAAATATTATTTTAAAGTACTTTTGAGTAAATTATATTTGAAAAATTATAAGAACTACTAAGTTACTAAGCTGTTTGGATAGTTAAATGTACTCAATATTTATTTATCAATTAGAACCTAATGATTATAACATAAAAAATGGGTTTAGAACTGAAAATAACTTTTGTTTGGTTTTAAAAATAACGTTTTAGTTGGGTTTAAATGTAATCAACACCTACTAAATGAATTTAAAGTGAATTCAAAATATTAAATTTATTGGATTCCGCACACAACCACTGCGTAAGGGGCCGACCGCGCGAGTGGTTGTCCCACACCCCAGTGACACCCGCATCGCATGGTGCTGGCAGTGTACGCCATATAAGGATTTTTCGACGTTACTGTTGAATGTTTTAACATGGAAAAGTAGTTATTGTGAGATAACTATAATAGTTAGACATATGGTATTGCAGACTTTTATGTAGATATTGATGTCCTCCATAAAACTGTAGCACATCACTTTCCTGTATTGTCAATAGTTTCCGCAGCGTACGCGATATATGATTTTTTTGGTATTTTTTTCCAACCTTGGGTTAGATTAACGAAGTTTTCATGCGGATCCCTAAATTTTTTGAAAACGTTTTATCGCCTATGTTCATCAGGAATAATGTAGAATTCTAATGGTGAAAGAATTTTTCAAATCGGTTCAGTAGTTTCAGAACCTATTCAATTCAAACAAACAAACAAACAAATCTTTCCTCTTTGTAATATTAGTATATATATATATATATATATATATATATATATATATATATATATATATATATATATATAATTCTTTATTTCAGAAATTTCTTTCCATAGAGTGGGTTAGTAATTACAAAAAGAACTTATAAGCTAGGGTTAGTAAAAAATTAAATTTAAAAGGCTACATACTATATTACTATACACTATCTACTTTATATTTATCAGAGCAGGTCTCGAGCCAATATGGACGCTGTTCCAGTGTCTCAAGATAGGACAGCAATAGCGACTCCCTATCGCCGCCAGGAGGCTGTTGGAGCTATCCCGGACACGGCGCCATGCGGAGGCAACCCGTTTGCGCATGATAGCTAGGAAACTGTCTATGCGAGCCTCAGCAAACATTGCCGACGCGCTGCAGTACCGAGGCAGCCCCATCAGCATCCTGAAACCGTCATTATATTGGACGCGTAGGGTTGTGAGCGTCCTCCGTGTATACTCAACCCGTAGACTGCAGATGTAAAAGGACTGACAATAGGCTCTGAATAGAGTTTTTTAACTTCTATATTACACCCTGCAAATCTAAGGGTGAGCATATTCGCTCTCATAGCTAGAGCCCTGCGTTCCCTCTCTATGTCAATATCATCTGACATATTTTCAGTAACCCAGGTATTTGAAACTTGTCACTCTTTTCAGTGGTACACCTTCAAGAGCGACAGTGGGAAAATTGTAGCTCTTATATTTTGATTTAAAAAACATGATCTCACTTTTCTTGACATTGTATCGTAGGCCATGAGCCGTTGCATACTTCTCACAGATACTGAGTAGTTTTCTTAGACCACTAAATGATGGGCTCAGTAGCACCATATCGTTGGCGTAACTAATGTTGTTTTATGCAATATTTTCAATAGAGCAGCCGACTCCACTACCACTGAGTTCGCCAATCAGAATGTTCACGTAGAGGTTAAAAAGTGCAGGAGAAGATAGTCCGCCCTGTCTTACTCCGCACTCCAGCCCATACGCCTCAGATTGCACGCCTGCCCACCTCACCTGATTCTGTTGATTGTCGTACCAATACTGAAACAGACCTATTAAGTCATTAGGAAAGTCATTAGTTTCAGTAGCCAGCTTGTTCCAAATTAGATCGTATTTAACCGTATCAAAGGCCTTTGATAGGTCCAAAAAACAGCCTATAACAGGTGTCCTACGATTTGTGTAGTAACGTACGGTGTGCTTGAGACAAAGTACAGCACTTTCTGTGGATAACTGCTGTCTAACACCAAATTGTGCATCACGCAGATTAATGGATGCCTGTAACTTCCTCTCAAGCAGACCGTCCATCACTTTCGCTATAGTAGTAGCCAGGGAGGTAGGTCTATAATTGTTTTTGTCCGACAAATCTCCTGTTTTATTTTTCAGTACTGGCACAACAAGCTTTTCATAAGATCAGAAGGTAAGTACAAGTGTCCTATGAAAAAGCAAATAACATGGCCAAGACACGTGGAAGGTGGACACCAGCATATTGCAGGTGTTCGATACTGATATTGTCATGACCTGGAGATATACCGCGTGTCATTTTTTAATTACGTCTTTAACATGTTTAGCCGTAAAGCACGTGGTTTCATCTCCATCCCGGATACCTGTATCGAAATTCTGCGATGATTTTTGATCGGTACACTTAAAGTGATTTTTAAAAATATTTGCCAATTTACTCGCATCACTTTCACCATCTATACTCGCAGGGACTCTCAGCGTTGGATTCATTTTGTTGGTTTGTTTCCAAAATTTAGAAAAGTTTTTGGTTTTAATATGTGTAGCCAAAATTTGCATTTTTATTTTTTGTTCGTTATTCTGACACCATTTTATTTTTGATTTAAACAGTTTTCTACTTTCTTCCATTTTTTCGTAATAAATTCCAATTTTAGGTTTTCCATATGATAGCCACATATGAAAGCAAATTCGCGCCTCACTGTGAAATGGTTTAACATATTTATTCCAACCCAAAACATATTTATTTCTACATTTCCTATACTCATGAGTCGCTATTGCTGCCCCTCTCAAAGTACCTATAATGCTGTCATACATTTTATCAATTATTAATTTATGTTCCAAAATAGAACAGTGGTTATTAGCACAAGACATAAACTCTTCAGGAAAATCTATATATCTAAGCTTTTCACAACAAATTTTAAAATATTTTTTTTATTTGACTTTGATTTCTTACACCCCATACAGCTTTATCAGATTTAAGATTACATTCTTGTTCTTTATAACTTATTTTTCCCATATCAATAGTTATTTCAAGTGAAAAATGGTCAGACCAAAAAACATCATAAAGTACCCTAATGTTTATATTTATATGTCCTCCAGACCGAATTTCGACCACGGCGGCCTGCCTCAACGGAGACTAGCCATCGGCGCAGGACAGGATTATAGTGCCCAAGTGTATGCGAAAGCACAGGTGCACTCTTTATTCCCACCCAGGGCCAACGGCTTTACGTACTTTCTGAGGCACGGGGGTGAGACACCGCCAACTTCCTGACTCCGTGCAACTACTGAGAATTTTTTGACGGAAAAACTCAATAATTAATTTTTTGGCACGACCCGGGATTTGGACCTAGGACCTCATGATCAGCAGCTGCACTGCCACAACCACTAGACCAACGTGGCAGTCAACTAATACTTTAATAAATATACAACAAAAGGACTTAATGCAAGTAGGCATTAAATGCCAGTCATCCCGTAGAGAGATGTTAAATGTAACTGATAAATTCATTCACTAATAGAATATTCGCTGTTGACACAATCGCTGTATGAGTTTGCCACGTCCACGTCCACGTCCACAACCACCACGTCCCAACGTCCTAACGTAGTTAAGTATGATCAGAGCTCTTGTCGGAGTACGTCAGAGGTATATTCTTTGGTTTGGGTTTTGATTTAGGAAACTGTAACTAAGAAAACTGTAACTGTTTGTTCTCCGAAAAAATGTGTCTTTTTTGATGAAAAGGACTTTAAGACTCAATTTTCCCATTAAATTGCGAGGAATAAATTTAAAATTTAAATAAAATATTCATATTTATTTTTAAAATAAAACTAGTTTATACGGATTTTATCGCGTATATTAACTTTTTTAATTCCCGACGTTTCGAGCACTTCACAGCAACCATAGTCACGGGAGGGACTGAGGTCTTCGGCGTCCCGATGTAATAGTTACTCGGGGTTATTTACAGATAAAAATTATTAATTTTTGTTCCGGTCTACACAGTATAAACTTATAGTATCTTGAAATATTGCAGTCGTATGCTTGGGTTGGGTTTTAATTTTATTAATTATAGGATCGTCGTCGAAAACCTTAGTCCCCTCGTGACCATGGGTGCTGTAAAGTGCTCGTAACGTCGGGAATATAAAAAGTTAATATACGCGATAAAGTCCGTAAAAATTTGTTGTATTAAAATGTGTAATGTTCGCGTAAATATAAGAAATCGTTACATATTTATTTTTACAATTATATTTTCCACTCATTTTAAATTTAAGTTCATGAACTTATATGAATATTTTTTTAAACTGGCATCTCCATTGAAATTGCCACAGTCATACCACATACAGCTTAGTACTTGACCTAAATAAATTAAAATTAATTTAAAAATAAAAATTTGCTATTTTTATAATCCTCTCTAATATGTAAAAAAGAGCATTATACTACTCTGTGTAAAAAGTATCGGGAATATGTCAATGAAAAGACCCGCGTAAAAGAGGTCGTTCTATTTTTTTTACTGCATGTTGGTAGCACTGTACTGATTTAGCACGCAAAGTTTGAGCGGGATCTGTCATTTAATTTGTTTTAAACTACACTTTTTGTTGGTCATAGTTTTGAGTTCTCGGCGATTTCTACAACGGAAAATATTGTTGAACAAAGAGTGTGCCTTAAATTTTGTGTTTCGAATGATATTTCATGTAGTGAATCACTAAAAATGTTGCAAAATACCTACGGCGAATCGTGTATATCGAAAACAAGGGCTTATAAATGGTATAAGGCTTTTAAAGAAGGCCGAGAAGTAGTAGTAGACTTGCCTCGTTCTGGTAGACCTTCAACCGCTACGACCAAAGAAAACATCGACAAAATCAAGAAGCTAGTGCTCGAAAATCGACGTATGAGTCTAAGGGAGTTGGCTAGTGAGGTGAACATATCTTTTAAGTCCGTACACAACATTCTCATTGACATTTTAGGCATGAAACGCGTCGCCGTTCGACCAGTTCCAAAAGTGCTCAATTTTGTTCAAAGAGCGCAGCGAAAACATGTCGCTGAAGACATGGTTTCCCGAGCTTCTACGGATCCGACCTTTATGAAACGTATAATAACTGGCGACGAGACATGGGTTTATGAGTACGACATGCAAACAAGCCAACAGTCTTCAGAATGGCGTCTCGAAAACGAGCCGAAACCCAAAAAACCGCGGCAAAGTCGCTCCAAAATCAAGGTGATGCTGACAGTTTTTTTTGACTACCGTGGTGTGGTTTACTCCGAATTCCTTCCAAAGGGAGAAACAGTGAATAAAGAATATTATTTAGGCTTCATGAAGCGTTTGCGTGAGAGTATTCGCCGAAAACGTCCAGATTTGTGGCAACACAACTCATGGATGCTGCACCATGATAATGCACCATCACACACAGCCATTATAGTGAAAGAGTTTTTAGCGAAAAATTCAACAAAAGTTCTCGACCAAGCACCGTATTCACCTGATATGGCTCCGTCTGACTTTTTTTTATTTCCCAAGTTAAAATTACCACTTCGAGGAAAACGTTTTGAGTCGATAGAAGCCATAACAAAAAATTCGCTGAATGAGCTAAAGGCCATACGGCAAATAGCCTATGAAAAATGTATGGAAGACTGGCTGAAGCGTTGGAGATGTTGTATTGCAAGCGATGGGGCCTACTTTGAAGGCGATAAAATAAATTTAGATGAATAATTTGTATTTTTTGTTTTATTGACAAATACCCGATATTTAGTACAAAGGTATTCATAACAAAATAATTTTGAAATATGTTACAATGGCCAAAGAGTGTTCAATTCAATTTTGAGGTAGCGTGCGCTGCTACTACTGCTGCTCGGGTGCCAAGCAAAAAGGTCTGACAATAGTTTTCATTTTGCATAAGTGGATTTGGATTACCATTACACCAAATTCATAAACTAATATTTTTCCTAATTTAATATTAAATCGTTTCCGAACGTAAGGGAGCTTACCCCTCCCTTCTTACATTTATATCTCTTTAAACTGTGACTCTATTCAGTGCGCGCCCGGCGCTCAAGTAAAACATCCTGTGAGAACTTGCATATCTAAGAAAAAATATTTCGAAAACCTGTGAAGCATACAACATGCATTTGAGCAACGCCTCTGGCTAATTTCTTCATAACCCTATATCGTAGAATAGAATGGATTCTAATCAGCTTCATTCAATTTGGATAATGCATGTGATTCTTCATCATCATCATCATTACAGCCCTCCACAAGTCCACTGCTGAACATAGGCCTCCCCCAAGGTATGCCACAAAGCACAGTCCTGAGCCACCTGCATCCATCGACTTCCTGCATGTCAGACCAGGTCGTCACTCCATCTAGTGGGGGGTCTCCCTACACTTCGTCTACCGGTACGAGGCTGCCACTCGAGAACCTTTTTTCCCCAACGGTTGTCGGTTCTTCGAGCTATATGGCCGGGCCATTGCCACTTCAGCTTACTAATCCGTTGGACTATGTCGGTCACTCTGGTTCTACTGCGGATATCCTCATTTCTAAGAGAAACCGAGCATAGCCCTCTCCATAGCTCACTGAGCGACTTTGAGCGTCCTCATATGGCTAGCAGTGAAGGACCGCGTCTCAGTTCCATATGTCATCACTGGCAACACGCACTGGTTGTACAACTTAGTTTTCAGGTTTTAAGGTATACCTGATGAGAAGATGTGTCGTAATTTCCCGAACGCTGCCCAGCCGAGTTGAATACGTCGATTAACCTCTCGGTGGAAGTTGGATTACCTAGCCGGACTATTTGTCCCAGGTAAACGTACTCGTCAACAACTTCGAGCTTAGTTCTCCCAACAACTACCGGCATAGGTGTGACATGGACATTAAACATGATCTTTGTTTTGTCCATGTTCATCTTAAGACCTATCCGTTGAGAGGCCCTATTGAGGTCATTGAGCATAGTGCTTAAGTCCTCCAGTGATTCTACCATAAGAAATATATCGTCGGCAAATCGAAGGTGAGTGATGTACTCGCCATTGATGTTAATATCGTATCCTTTCCGGTCCAGTAGCTTGAAAATGTCTTCCAATGCAGCGGTGAAGAGTTTCGGGGAAATAACGTCACCCTGTCTTACACCTCTCTGCAGTTGGATAGGTTTCGTACTCTGTTTCTGTACTCGGATAGCCATCGTAGCCCTACTGTACAAACACTTCAGCACTTCGATATGCCGACAGTCAACTTGGCATCGTTGAAGAGACTGTAGCACCGCCCAAATTTCGACGGAATCAAAGGCTTTCTCATATTCCACACACGCCAGGCAAAGTGACAGATTGTACTCTTCGGACTTCTGTACAATATGCCGAAGGGTATGTATGTGGTCTATGATACTAAAGCCTTTTCGGAAACCGGCTTGTTCGGGAGGCTGGAAGTCGTCGAGTCTGCGTGCGAGACGATTCGTAATGACTCTCGAAAACAGCACGTAGACGCGGCTCAGAAGGGATATCGGTCTGTAGTTCTTCAAGAGGCCGTTGTCACCTTTCTTGAAGAACAAGACCACCGCACTTCTACTCCACGCCTCCGTAGTAGTGCCACCATGGAGGACGGAATTAAAGAGCCTTCTTTCTTGTAATTCTTTTGAAAACTTACCAAATACATCCACGAAATTAAGTGGGGTAGTGGATTCCCGTATGAGGCAGGAAAAATGCCAAATCTGTTAAAGTGTTGCACCTATATATATATATATATATATATATATATATATATATATATATATATATATATATATATATATATATATATATATATATATATACAATACAATACAATACTCTTTATTGTACACCAACAAAACGTTTATAAATAATGAAAAAATAATGAGGGATAAACAAAAGGCGGTCTTATTGCTACATAGCAATCTGTTCCAGATAACCCAGAAGAGGAAATTAATAAAAATAAAAATAAGATTAATAGGTAGGGTGCACTAAATTAGATAAAAAAAATACAACTTATATACTATAAAATGACAACATACTTAAGGTATATTAGTGACCGTAACTAAGAGTAAAAAGAGAGAGGAGTTAAAGAGACAAATAGTGTTCCTTAATTTGTTTCTTGAACACATTTAAAGATTGAGCACTTTTAATGAACTGTGTGTAATTTATCTATAATATTTATGTATTTAGAAATATATAAGTATGTTTATTAGTTGTCTAGTACCCATAACACAAGCTCTGCTTAGCTTGGGACTAGATGGCGTTGTGTGATAGTTGTGGAATATTATTATTATAAAAAAAAAATGAACTGGGGTAAGGAGTTACAGAGTCTTACTCCAAGAACAGCAAAAGATTTATCATAAAATGTCGAGAAGTGTAGAACATTGGAGCGAAAGGTGCAGCCACCGGCTGCAGGCCCATCGGTAGCTCCTACATCTGCAGCACCTGACTTAGGTGCTCTGATGGTGATGCTGCAGGAGCAGGCTCGCCGACAGGAGGAACAGGTCCGTCAGTTGAAAGAGCAGCTGCAGAGCGGACAGGAGGAACAGGCCCGGCGATTGGAAGAGCAGCTGCGGGGCGGACAGGAGGAACAGGCCCGCCGATTGGAAGAGCAGCTGCGGGGCGGACAGGAGGAACAGGCTCTCCGACAGGAAGAACAGGCCCGCTGGCAGGAGGAACAGGCCCGCCGGTAGGAGGAACAGGCCCGTCGTTTAGAAGAGCAACTCCAACGCGATAAGGAAGAGCAGATGCTCCTCATGAAGGACCTTCACGCTATCTTCGGAAAAGAGATACGGGAGGTGAAGGATAAGGTTGCTCAACATGACAACCGCCTGTCGGAGGCCGAAACCCGAATCGACCAAGTAAACAATCGGGTTGACAACGTAATGGCTGACGTGAAGAAAACGCTGGACGACCTCAAACTTGAGGATGGAACAACAGCTCCCGTAGTAGCTACAACACCTTCGCTACGTGGATTCAAAGTGCCGCCGTTCGACGGGACTTCTTCCTGGTCGGCCTACAAAATCCAGTTCGAGGCCGTCATGGAGGCAAACGGCTGGAATAAAAGCCAGGCCATGACTGCACTCACCTTAGGCCTGCGCGACCAAGCCTTAACCGTGTTGGAAGCTCTCGGTAAGAAAGTGACCTACGAGCAGCTCCTTGAGGCATTGGAGGCGAGATATGGTGATGCTCACCTGGAACACGTCTTTCGCGCGCAGCTTAAAGATCGCGTGCAACGCAGCAACGAAAACCTGCAGCAGTGGGCCCTTGAGGTGGAGAAGATGGTTCGAAAAGCATACCAGTCTGTACCTGCGCTCATTGAAGGGAACCTGGTGCAGACATTCATCGACGGCATCCGCGACCTGGAAGTCAGAGCTGCTGTGAGGCTCGGGCACCACGAGACGCTTAAGGACGCCTTGGCCCATGCACTGGAGGTAGAAGCCGTGCGGCAGGATCATCGTTCCCATCGCGTCAGGGAGGTTGCAGCAGCTACTGTTCGCGACCACAATAAAAGATACAGCCCTAGGTGCTATGGCTGTGGGGAAAGGGGCCATCTTCGATCCAGCTGCCCTAAGCACACCCTAGGAAGGGAAGGTGAACGGTCTCAGGAAGGAAGTGCGGCTAACAGCACCGCCCAGCAGCAGCAGGAATACGACTTTCCTATCAGACACTGCAGCGGGAAATCTCACGGCAACGCAGATGCATTGTCAAGAATACTGTTACGAGCTTAGGGTTCGTGACAATAAAAATTGCCCATAAAATTACCTAAATTAACACTTTAATTTACTTTATACAAATTAAAGTAAAAAAACACTAATAATTAAACACACTAATTCACTTAATTTCACTCCGAAGCTTCGCTTGTGTCGCCGAGTTAAACTCTGTCCCGATCGCATCTTGCGCCATCTATTTATTCAAATCAGCAAAACATCCGGAATGTTCAAGTAAACACGCGCAAGGTACCGAGAAATCGAGTATAGATTTTCTAGAAACTTAGTTCTTCGGGCGGCGCTGTGGGTCGAGAGATCCGCGATGTCATTCTCTGCAAAGCCCCCCCCGCTCTCGCTCCTGATACTAGATGGCGCTGATTTGAGCGCGGCGTAACAATACCTTTTCCTGAAGATTGCAACCATTGTAGTAGGCAAGAGAGTAAGGAAGTGGTATCCGTGAGGATGCTCAGGACAGACTACCTCAGCAACGGGTGGAAGGACAGCCTACGACATGCACAGCAGGAAGACCCGGACATTAAGCCGATTCTGGGATGGATGAAGGCCCGTGCTACCAAGCCTAAGTGGAGGGACGTCTCAGCGATGAGTTCAACCACGAAAAGCTATTGGGCCCAATGGGACAGCTTGCTGCTTCAGGATGGAGTCCTGTGCCGTAAATGGGACAATGGTCGAGGAGGCAGCTGTCGTTTGCAAATGGTTGTCCCTAAAGCTAAAGTGCCGAATGTTCTACAGCTGTGCCATAATGGTCGTTCAAGAGTCCATTTGGGAGTTAAACGAACTCTACTGAAGGTCCGAGAACAGTTTTACTGGGTCCATTATCGTGACGATGTCGAAGATTGGTGTCGTACATGTACAAGTTGTGCGGCTGTGAGGGGACCTCAGGCACGGAGTAGAGGAGCGTCGAAATTGTACAATGTTGGTGCACCACGGGATAGGACATCCCTTGACATTGCGGAGCCCTTACAGAAAGGCGCAAGAGGGACTCCTAAGATCGTCCATGTGGATCTCTTGGCGCGTTATTATGGGGCCGATAATGCTCGAGACGAGCATGTCTTAGGAGGGGGCAGTGTTACGCGCTCAAGTCAACGATATACTAGCGCCATCTAGTGTCAGGAACGAGAGCGAGTAGAGCGTCGCAGAAAATGACATCACTCAACCGACAGCGCCATCCGAAGAACTAAGTTTCTGGAAAGTCTATACTCGCACACTCGTCCCTTTGCGCGCATTTACCTGAATATTCGGGATGTTTCTTTGCTAATTTAAATAAATAGGCGCTGCAAGATGCGATCGGGGCAGAGTAGAACTCGGTGACACAAGCGAAGCTTCGGAGCGGAATTAAGTGAATTAGTGTGTTTAATTATTAGTGTTTTAAGTTTTAATTTGTGTAAAGTAAATTAAAGTGTTAATTTAGGTAATTTTATCGGCAATTTTTATCGTCACGAACCTCAAGCTCGTAACAATACATTAAATAAGACGCAGTAGACCGCAGAAAGTATATGAGTATTCCGACGAAGACGGATTGGGAGCCACTTGAGTTTAGTGCGGTATTCCGAGACATGGTCATATTAACGAAGCTCAAATATGAACCGTATACAGAGATTTTGGAGTCGCTCAAGTTTATTAAGTTGCTCCTCGGTGATATCAAGGTATCAGCATAGTCGAGGATAGGGAGTAGCAAAGATTGAAAGATTGTGCAAGCGTAATTTTGGTGGAAATGCGTAAAAAGTAGTTAAGCCTTCGGAGTGAAGCAATAAGCCGCGAAGATATATATATATATATATATATATATATATATATATATATATATATATATATATAAACCAATGAATTTCGTAGTAAAAGGAGGCCATATAATTTAAAAATTTCAACGCCGGAAAATTAAAAAAATGCTAAAATCAACTGTGATTACTGAAGCATTTGTGTCGCAAAATTTTAGCTTCGAAAGCAATTTCACTAAAAGCAATTATGTAACGTGTCGGAGTAATTTTGAGCGGAATTTGCAAACAGATTCATTGAAAACTAGCGAATAATTTTTTTCGAATGTAGTGTTGCTTTCCACCTGTGCCAATTTGCAAAGGTCTGCGTCTTTTTTACGTTAAAAATATCCATCTTCGATTATTTAAACGTATATTCAGATTAAAAATAAATTATATAATTTTGTATTTCATATTCTTTTATTATTTTAATGTAGTATTATGTAAATAATCACAATGTAGCATCCAATCATGATCACATTCAATCCAAAGTAACATAGCTGACCTCATAGAGGACTACGTATCGTAGTAGACTGCCTCGTTGGTCTATGGTCGTAAACACTACTGCTTATCATTTGTTCGAATTCCGGGTCCGACCAAAATCAGTTACTTATTGTTTTTTTTTGTCAATAAATTCTTAGTCATAGGAAGTCATGAAGTTAACGGGATTCACCACATGTCCTTGAGAAAGCACGTGAAGCTGTTATTCCTGATCTCCCTCGGTCTGATCTCTCTCCGGTCGTGTCGAATTACCATATAAGAGCGAGGGAATATAGAGTACACATAATCCTGCCCTGCGCAATTGGCTAGCCTCGGTTGTAACTGGTCGTCGTTGCGGGAATTCGGTCTGGAGGACATTATTAGCCGACTTCAAAAAAGGAGATGGATCACAATTTTACTGTATATATTGTGTATGTGTATGTATCTAAGCATGTATGTATGTAATTGTGAACCGATTTTTTCATTAAAAAGGTTAAGGCTGTAAAAATATGGGATGAAAATAATGTCACGAGACGTATAATATGTGTTTACGTAATGTCAACAGCAAAAGGAAAGAGTACCTCCGTGCGTCGACAGAAATGAAGATTGCAGTTTACGGGTATTTTGATTGAAATGAAATCTATAGAAAACTGACAGACAGGAAAATCTATGTCAATGGTTACGATTCTGGATTGAATCCTAAGGTATCAACTATAATAATGTTCATCTTCTATGTGAACTTCTACTTTTTTTATTATATATATATTTAATTATTATTTTTAACTACATTAACAACAATGCCGAAGCTGTTGTTTCAGTTAGTATTTAAATCAGGTCATGGTTTAAGAAAGATATAATATTGTTAGTTACATCCCCATACAACATCGATTGTTATTTACATTGAACTAGTTTTCCTCACAACATTGATGCTAAACTTTCCCTGTCCAAGCTTAGCTGCACCATTTATCAGGAGTAGTCCAAAGAACAGAAGTTCGATTGAACACGACAGAGGAAAATCAAATAGTAGAACTTATTTTTGATTATAAATCTAAATAATAAAGAAATTATGGTTCCCAAACCTCCTGTCAGGCGCGCCAACTAGGGCAGGATACAGATTGCCTATATGATGATAATGCGTACTCCGCGATGTGATTCTGCGTGCGACCTCTCTGTGGAATAGTTTACTACCGGCAATTTTTCCGGACCTTTACGACCTGGGGACTTCCAGAAAAGAGCTTACTCCTTTCTAAAGGGCCAGCAACGCACCTGCGATTCTCCTGGTGTTGCGGTTGTTCATGGGCGGCGGTTGTCACTTAACATCAGGTGAGCCGTATGCTCGTTTACCCCCTTTTCTATAAAAACTGCAATCTATGGGGAAGTCCTGTTTTCAGTTGTTGGCTTTGGATAGGCTATAATGAAAAAATAATTGAATATTTACAATTTTTCACTATTCAGAAAATTACTACCGAAATAAATTTATTGATTACGCATATTATAATAAAACGATGAAAATAATTCACGTTTAAATTGATATTAACGATCAAAGCCGTAACCCCTTGAGGGCAACATCGATGACAAAATGAGACTCGTTACTGATTTGGATATACTATACACGACCAGCGTTAGGCCAATTAATGAGTTTCAGTACATTTTAACTAAAATGTCTCAAATATATTCCCGAACAACAAGTTGTAATTTATTAACGGTAGATAAATCCTAAAAATGTTAGTAAGCTATTCTCATGTTTAATAATATTATTTTTAAAAACTGTAAATCAACACGCATTGATCATTGTCTGTAATCATCGTAGAGAGAAAAATATATTCGTATATATATTTTAGCGTGATGGTCATAATCAGGATACTAGGAAAATATAAGTTATTAAAATACAGTATTGACATTAATTCGAGTGCAAATGTTGAAGTCAATCGGCCGTCTTTAAGTTTTTGAAAATTACATAAAAGTTCCGTTACACAGATAGATGATACACGCAAAATTAATAGAAGCGTGTTAAAAAAAGCGGAGCTAACGAATATTTTCAAAGCAATAATGTTATCGATAGCAATGTTTCTTAGTTATTTAAACTTTTCCACTGTATTTGTATTTTGTTCACATTTTACCCGTTAGGCGGATAGCGAAATATTTATTTGTGTTGACTTACTTGTCCGTTTATGTTAGTTTTCTGTCATAAGCAAATATTTGTGTTTACGAGCACTGATAATTTCAGGTATCAAGGAAGTGACACAACATTACTATTTAAAAATGTATTTATTGCTTTTCGAAGTATTCTCCGCGAAATTTGACATATTTTTCCATGCGATGGAACCAATCATTGAAGCAACCATTCCATTTGGAAGTTGGGGTCTCCAAAATGGCCGTTTTGTAAGCGTCTGCAGCTTCTTCAGGTGATGAAAATCTCTGTCCACGCAATTTATTCTTTATTTTAGGAAAAGTATAGAAATCATTGGGGCTTAGGTCGGGGCTGTACGACGGATGTTCTAATAATTCTATGTTTTCTTGCTCTAAAAACTCTTTTGTTCTGTGTGCGGTGCGAGAACTCGCATTGTGGTGATAGAGAATAATGCGGCGGTTGCATTTCTCTTTACGGAGTTCAGAAACTACTGTGGCAAACAAATGCTAGCATACCATTTAGCATTAACCGTTCTTTGTCTCTCAAGAGGAATAGTCGTAACATGGCCGGTTTTGGAGACAAACGTGGCCACCATTTTTTTTTTGTAATACTCCGTGAACAATTTTTGTTGGCGTGTTGCAATGAGTTAAACTCATTTCGAACACCCAAACTCGTGACTGGTTTTTGTTTCGGGTTCGTACGCGTATATCCAGGATTCGTCACCTGATACAATGTTGTATACAGCATTTGAAGATCCTGCGTGGAATCTTTCGAGAGTGCTGACGTACCAAGTAACGCGAGCCGCTTTTTGCTCTTCACAGAGCGAATGCGGTATCCATAGGGAAAACAACTTTTTTACACCTAATTGTTCATGCAAGATTATTTGTATTTGACTCATGCTAATGTCTAAAGTAGCCTGAATTTCGCGGTATGTCACAGTCGATCTTCCTCAATCAGCTTACGCACAGCATCAACGTTTTCTTGGGTGACTGCAGTTTTTGGACGACCTTGACGGGGATCATCACTGAGCGCGACACGTCTACGTTGAAATTCAGCAAACAAGCGATAAATTGTGGTTTTGGATGGGGCTTCATCACCAAATGCAGAAATCATCCGGTCAACACACTGTTTTTGTGATAAACCACTTCGAAAGTCATAATAAATCATCGCTCTTGAATTTTCTCGAGTCAATTCCATTTTCTCAACGACTAAACAAGTTTGACAAAACCTTGTGACAAGACCGAGAATCTTTTTTTAAATAAAGTACACGGTTGACCGAGCTTTGCTCGGTATTTTTCGCTCGGTTTTTTTTTAATTCGTGTGTTTATGAAATGATATTTAGATACAAATTACATACCGATGAAATACGAATAATATTTTTTGATCTTAGCGACATAATAGAAAATACTGAACTGGTTATTTGAATAAAAAATCATGAGTGCAATTAGTTTAAGTTAAATTTTCGTATTTTTAAAAAAATACTAAAAAAGGGCTGGAAAATTAGATTTTCTCAAAAAAGAAAGGAACTTGAAAAAAAATTAAAAAAAATTCGGTCGGTTGGTCTGGGCTCGAACCATGGTATTACGATTTTGTGACCGCCCAATATATCAATTAAGCTACTCGTAATCATAAATAAACTGTCAAAATTTACCTTCTTATTCTAACGATATTGTAGCAGTTTTTCATTACCTAAAAACACGGACAAAAAGACATTTTCTAAAAATAAATCCTAGCTAGATCGATTTATTGCCCCCGTAACTCCCTGCGCACAAAATTTTATGAAAATCGTTGGATCCGTTTTCGAGATTCCGATAATATATATATATATATATATATATATATATATATATATATATATATATATATATATATATATATATATATATATATATTATATATATATATATATATATATATATATATATATATATATATATATATATATATATATATATATATAATTGCCACGCTTGGTATACGGATTGTTAAGCGCAGTTTATTTTTATTGTTTTAAGCCAGTGCTTAGCTACAATCCCACCTGATGTAAGATGGTGAATCACACTGACTTAATAAAAACCTATTCACTCTTGCCTGACACCCACACTGTAATAGGATGGAAAGAGAGGTACTGGCAATTTATTCCACTCCTTTCATGTACCCACAACGACGTAGCAAACCGTTTGGTTCTAATGCATGTAAGTCAACAACTAAAGGGCTGAGACTGACCGAACGTCTGATTATCCGATGGTGGAGGGCAGAGGGAAGAATGAAATTATGCAATTCCTGCGCACACTCTCCGAAATGCATCATGTAGATAACCGAAAGGAAAGACTAGAAAACTTTGCGCCCGTATTTGAGGCTAATAAGATTGTTTTAACCAAATTCAGGTTACCAATAATCCTCTTAGCACGCCTTTCCATTGAGTCTAAAGCTGCAAATATATTGCAGCAATACTCCATGCACGACCGAAATTGCGCTTTATATAAAGTAAGCAGCTGTCCCGGTGTGAAGTATCGCTGCACCTTTGCAAGGACCGCCCGAAGTTCGGATTTGAGGATATTTCAACCCCCAAAAACTGAAGGCGGTCGGTGTATTTCAGTGATAGTTGATATTAGGAACACGCTGCCGCCGTTCTCCCGATTTGCTTCGTCTGTCGCCTCTTACGACACTCACGGGAGGACATGGGGCAGTTGATAGTCCTACACCGCCACTACACGGTCATGGTTAACCTGGTAAAATTATTATAACACAATCGTGACCGTTAATTATTCACATGATTTTAGATGTGAAAGTTCGTCTTCAGTCGTTAGATATTAAAATCCCAGCGAATCTTCTACGTGTATTTACTCAAATGCCAATTAGCAGCAAAAAAAAAGCAGTAAACAGTGCGATTTCGCAAAAAGTTAGCTTTAAGAGATACGATCGTGTATAAAGTACTTCTGTTATCTCAGAGCAGGTTCTGTCAAATCTTTTAAGCTGATTTAACTCGATACAAAGCCAAGTTACAATTCTTGTGACTGATGCTTTCATTTTTAAAAGATTCAATCCAGAGTCGTTACCATTGACGTAGACTTTTCTGTCTGCCAGTTATCTATAGATTTCATTTCAATCAAAATACCCGTAAACTGCAATCTTCAATGCTGTCGACGCATCGACGCGACACATGTTATACGTCTCGTGACATTATTTTCGGAACACACAGCAACGAATTGATACTCTCTGTTGATATAAACTTCCCTCGACCGATATTTATTTATTTAAAAAACTTTATTGCACTTAAAATGTACAATTGGCGGACTTAATGCCTTTAGGCATTCTCTACCAGTCAACCATGAGCTAAGCAGAGAACTTTAGCAGGTGCCATAAAATATGTGGATAATTTATACGTAAATGTAAATATATAAATAGACATACCATAAGTGTAAATACAAAAATAAATATACACAACTACAATTAACCTAAGTAATATATGATACATTTCATACATAATGTTTAAATCCTATACTATTAAACGAGCAATTCTTGTATATATGTATATATATATAATCGGGATCTCGGAAACGGCTCCAACGATTTTCATAAAATTTAGTGTCCCGGGAGTTTCGGGGATAATAAATCGATCTAGCTTAGATTTATTTTTAGAAAATGTCTTTTTGTCCGTGTTTTTAGGCAATTAAAAACTGCTACAATATAGTTAGAATAAGAAGGTAAATTTTGACAGTTTGATAATGATTATAAATAGCTTATTGGTATAATGGGCGGTCACAAAATCGTAAAACCTCGGTTCGAGCCCAGACCGACCGACCGACTTTTTTATTTTTTTTTTCAAGTTTCTTTCTTTTTTGAGAAAATATATTTTTTTCGAGCCCTTTTTTTAGTATTTTTTAAAAACACGAAAATTTAAATAAAAATAATTGCACTCATGATTTTTTATTCAAATAACCAGTTCAGTTTTTTCTGTTATGTCGCTAAGATCAAAAAATATTATTTATAATTCATCAGTATGTAATTTGTATCTAAATATAATTTCCAAAACACACGAATTAAAAAAATCGAGCGAAAAATACCGAGCAAAGCTCGGTCAACCGGGTACTAGTACATAATACATACATTTTAAGTATACTTACATACGAACATAACTAAAACAAATTAAATAAAACTATTATTTACGGATTTTATCGCATTTAATTACTTTAATTTATTTTTATTATTATCCCGACGTTTCGGGTGCGTAAATCGGACCAAAAATTAATATTAAAGTAATTAAACGCGATAAAATCCGTAAATAATAGTTTTATTCAATGTGTAGTGTTCGCGTAAATTTAAGAAATCATTATAAAACAAATTAAGTAATTTAAAATGTCAAGTCACATATAAGCAGAAACAATTAAATAATGAAAGTTACTTGCTGGAAGAAGAAAGGTAGTGATCAGTCACCATCCTCTTAAATGTAGCAAAAGAAGTCGGTTTTCTGATATGAGGGGGTAATTTATTCCATAGCCTTATGACCTCAGCGGCGAAAGACTGAGACATAAATTTGGTACGGCGAGGAAAAACACATAATGTAGTTCCCTCGGAGGATCGCAGGTTACGATCGTGAGAAGAACCCAAATACTGAAACTTGCATTTCAGGTATTGGGGAGTGCATGGATCATATAATACAGGATTGAAAAAAGCGTGCGAAGAATTTTGATACATCTACGCTGATGGATAGGTAGCCATTTAAGCTTAGAACGATATATGGATACATGATCGTATTTACGAAGGCCAAAAATAAAACGGATGCAATTATTTAATAAACGATCCAATTTGCACAGAAGTAGTTGACTCACATCAGAGTAACACACATCAGCACAATCAATGAGTGGTAAAACAAGCACTCGCACCAACACAGCCTTAGTCTCGGTTGGAAGGAAATTCTTGAAACGATAAAGGCCACGCAGGGTGATTGTCACTCTCCGGCTTATTTCAGCCACCTGAGATTGCCAACTTAAATTAGCATCAATCATTAACCCAAGGTCTTTAACTACTTGACTAAGAGGAATAATTGTGCTATTGTAAACGATAGGCTCCAGTGAATTAAAATCTAATTTAGCTATACGGCGAGGACTACCGAGAATTATCGCTTGACATTTAACAGGACTGACAGCAATTCCATAATTTCTGCACCAATCACAGATGGCCTCAAGATCTAGATTTAAAATTTCGATCGCGGAGTTAACCTCTGCTGGATCAATCCGAGCGTACAGCTGTAAATCGTCAGCATACAGATGGTAGGAGCATTTGAAATTTACAGTTATGAGATTTATAAAAATAGAAAATAATAAAGGAGAAAGAATTCCGCCTTGTGGAACTCCAGTAGTAAGATCAGACCAATCAGAGAAAGACTGTTGGTTGACTTTAACTCTTTGCTGGCGACCACGAAGATAAGTTGATAACCAATCCAAAACTGACGAAGAGCAACCCATGTATTTACAGATAGCAAGAGGAATGTCATGATCAACTGTACAGAAAGCATTGGTGAAGTCAATTAATACGAGAACCGTTAATTTTGATTCCTCCATACCCTCTCGTATGTCATCAAGAACTTTAAGGAGAGCAGTGGTTGTACTATGCCCAGGAGGAAAACCTGATTGCAAGGGACTAAGAAGATTATTTTTATAAATGTAGCTGGATAACTGTTTGTATGCAGAAAAGAAAGGGAAGTATAGAAATTGGTCGAAAATGGTTAACAGAACTGGGATTATTTAACTTGGCAAGTGGAAGGACAAATGTTTTACGCCAAAAAGATGGAAAAACCCCAGTAGAGAAAGAAAAATTGATGATGTGGGTAATGATTGGGAGAATGTTGTCAAGTATGGGGATAATCATATTTCTACTCACATCATCATAGCCAGTTGCTTTAGATTTAATGGAAAAAATAATTTTACGAACATCTTCATCGGTTATTGGAGAAAAAGCGAAGCAGTTTGCGTCGATTTTGGGAAGTGATGAGATAAGAGAAATAGTTCTATGTTTAATGGAATTATCGACATTAGTTGCCGAGGAGAAGTGCTTATTAAGATCATTGAGAGATATTGACCCCATATCAGGGCAATTCTTTAGTCTACCTAACCCAAGGGAATTAAGAAACTTCCAAGTGCCGGCTGGCGAAGAGCTTATAATATTCTTATGGATATGTCGGCGTTTTGCAGCTCGAACCATCTGATTTCATCTGTTTCTGGTAGCCTTATATACATTCCAATTGGAATCACAGCGATTGTTTTTAAATCTTACAAAAGCCCGATCACGTTTTGCCATTGCTTTACGGATGTTACTGTCCATCCACGGTGCTGGGAGGCGCTTGACTTTAACATTGCGAATCGGCGCTACTGCATTGTATAACTGAAGGATATTATCAGTCAGTGTCTCTACCATATGATTTACATCTGATGTATTAAAAATATCTGACCAATCTATTGAGGCGGCTTTCCGTTTCAACAACTCCATATCCAGAGTCGCAAAGCTACGCAGACGCAGAACAGGTGCGGTAACTTTAGGCGATTTGACTCTATAGGTAATGAATAGAAAATCGTGGCGCGAGAAACCAGAAGCCGGAAACTGCCCATGATTTAAAACATGTTCAGTAGACGAAACGATTATCAAATCTAGCCATGAATCAGCAATGTTAATATTAGAATGCGTGGGTCCAAGTGGGAGAATAGAGAAATTTACTGAATTCATGATCATTCGTAGTTCTCGCGATCTAGAAGAGTTCTGCAAAAGGTCAGTATTGAAGTCGCCCATAATTATGTGATGTGCGTACTCAGATGCGATATTCATGACAGCTGACTCAAGGTCATGAAAATAGTTAACTGAAGGCGGAGAATATTATTATTATTATTTGGGGTATCTATATAGTTTTATTATTATTATTATTATTTATTTAATTTCAAGTATCCAAGACTCATTTTCATTTATATAACTTTTTCTTTTTCTCAAATTATAATTATTAAAAAAATCTAATAATCTAACAAAATATGACGAGACAAATATATTAAAACTATTAAATTATTACTAAATGCCGTAATGCACTTAAACAGCAGTCAAATTAGCTGCTGGGCATATGCAGTCTACAACAATGTTGCAGATAGGGACAGTTCACTCTGTCACCTATCATTTTAAGAATGCCATTGGGGCTGGCCCTTATCCTACGCACCAGCGATGCAGCTCTTTTACGCAAAGTTGCGTAAAAACAATCTACATGTGCTTGAGCAAACATCGCTGATGCGCTGCAGCGTCGGGACAGCCCCATCAGCACCCGGAATGCGTTGTTATATTGGATCCGGAGAGCTCCATAGGCCCGTTGTGTGTAGTCCCTCCACAGGCCGCACGTGTAAAGAGATGTACAAAACGCTCTAAATAAAGTGAGTTTAACCTCCCTTGAACATCTCGCGAACCTACGTGCAATCATATTTGCACGAACCGACAGAGCCCTACGTTCCCTTTCTATGTCAGTAGTATCCTTGAGGTCGGACGTAACTATATGACCCAAATATTTGAAACAGTCAACCCTAGTTAATGGTGTGCCATTCAATTTAATAGGAGGCACATTACGCGTATGATCCCGTCCGGCCTCAAAGATCATATACTAACTTTTTTGTGCATTGTACTTCAGCCCATGTTCGGCTGCGAATGTCTCACAAACACTAAGCAATTTTCTTAACCTTTTAATAACCGCCTTTTAATAACCTAATAATAAATTTAACCGCAATTTTTTCTTAACCTTTATTGATACACTCAGCAGCACCATGTCATCTGCGTAACTCAAGTTATTAACACAAATTCCATCTATATGACATCCGACATGCATGCTGCTAAGCGCCTCAATAAGTGCATTTACATAGAGGTTAAAGAGACTGGGTGAGCTTAGCCCAACCTGTCTCACCCCACATTCCAACCGGTATGGCTCAGACAAAACATTAGCCCATCTAACGCAATTGACCTGTCCCCCATACCAATATTTTAAAATCTGTATCATTTGACCTGGTAATTTAATATCCTCCAATTTTTTCCACAGTATATTGTAGGAGACCAGATCAAATGCCCTCGACAGGTCAAGGAAACAAGCGTAGACAGGTGTTTTCCTATCGACATAATATTTGACAGTGTGCTTAAGGCAAAGTATCGCACTTTCTGTGGACAGTCCGGTACGAAATCCGAACTGATTGTCATGCAGTTTTAGATATTTATTGATCTGCGTATTAAGCACACTGTTCAATATATTTGCTATGATGGTTGCCAAGGATATTGGTCTATAATTACATTTATCTGACAAGTCACCCGTTTTATTTTTTACCACCGGTACTACTATGGTCTTCATTAGATCAGGGGGCAGATATGCATGCCGTAAACATGTAGTGTAGAACATAGCCAGTACGCGGTGTATATGTGGGCCTGCATACTGTAGATGCTCGATACTGAGACAATCATGACCTGGAGACTTGCCCCTAGACATAGATTTTATGACTTTTGCTACATCTTGCACACTTATTCTGTCCCCTACTCCATCAATGACTGTCCCAGCATCTTGCACCGATTCATAAGGATATGACCCTAGTGTCGACTTTACAGAGAAAAGCTCCCTAAAGAGGTTGGCAATATCCTTTGGGTTACTCACCCCGCCCACACTCTATCTATTATAGCACTTACCGCACTGAGGCAATCGGAGTAATCAGGTGGATTGTCCTTACAATCCGTGGGCATATATACACATATTACAATAATAGGTCGATCTATCGTCAGAATTTTAATCGCGCACAAGCGAGCATTATCGCAACGCAACACATTTACGTCATGGAAAACTGCCCTTCTCCATAACAGAGCAACTCCCCCATAAGGTCGACCGCACAGTAGTTCCTTCGTCGTATCCACAGCAGAAGTACCTGTTGATCCAAAACCATCATCGATCGAGCTGAGATACGGTATCTCGTCCGGTAACAGCCAAGTCTCCTAGAGTGCAATTAAATCTGCATGTCGACAGAGTTCTCTAATACTGTCCACGGTGCGTTTCACGTTTTTATAATTGAAGCTAGCAAATGTTATTGGTCTTTTACTTATTGTTCAAGTGTAAATTGCCGTTTACAGAAGAGTCTCTGTTCGCATTTCTGTGTTTGAAGTGTATAAATTTTCTAAAAATAATACCCTTCGGCCATATATTTGCATCAAGAAACAATGGTACTTTGTCAGAATCTACAAAGAAGTTATAGGCTTTGTGATCGGTAGCCTTTTTTATATGAATTTTTTCTAGTGACACTGTTTCCTGTATTTTCGCTTTAATATAATTAATTATGTCGCTTTTTTCTGTATCTTGATGTATTTTCGTAATAAAAATTGGCGATTTACGTATTGAGGCTTTAAATTTTTCACCTAAATCGCTCGTATTTATACCCACTTGACCTCTGTATCGATAGTTAGGTTTCTTTTTATGCTGAACTTTCTGCCATTCATATTCATTTTTTGAAATTACGTCGTCGATGCAAGCACACTCTGATTCCCCAGCATTATTCAATAAGTTTGTTTTGTTACTTATAACGTTCTTACTTGTCATACTTGCGTTCTGACCGGTTTCGCATGACTCAGATTGAACAACCACCTGCGAACAATGGTTAGTATTATGATGCGATGATAACGGCGAAGATACCCGTTCGTGCACAATATTATTTTTTTGGCCGGTAGACTGATTATTGTCTACTTTCTTTCTTGGGCTACAACTAGGTGATTTTTCGTCTCGTATTAGTGAAGACGATATATTTGTATTCTACATCTCTTTAGACCTAACGTAAGTGAAATCATGTATAGCAGACATACCTATTGGTCAACTATCAAGGCCCCAAGCACTCAGCCTTGGGTTCACATTACACATGCGCGGCGGATGAATATCCTTCATTACCAATACTTTACTTTCAAGCTCTTTATGCTGTTAAAGCGGAGTGTACGTCGACTTTATGCAGTCTATATCGAAACGTAATTTTGCAATATCCTTTAGTAGTTTTGTACAGTCAACACGATCAAAAGTAATTGTTGGTAATTTTTCTAACTCCCTTGCAACAAAGACAGGAATCAGATCAAGTTCAATAGTTTTAAAAAGCTGAATAATATCCGGCATGTCACGTTTTTCTTTTCCCTCTCTCTTACGTTGTATTTTTCGCTTATCCGATGGTATAGCATCAAAAAACAATGCTTTCGACTTTTGAATCTCTGCACTGGTAAACGCCGAAGAACACAAACGCAACAATAATTCTTCATCCATCACAGATATTTTGTTCTGAATGTAACATAACAGTTCGTCTATGACGATATTACACACGGAACACTTTAACGTCTCCGACATTATAACGCACGACCAATTTGTCGTTCGTACCCATAATTATACTATAACTCCGAGAATAATTTTGTTTCCATTTAAGAGAACTTCTACGAAGAGATACTCAAGAGATCCAGACGCTATAGAAGGAGAAGATGCGATAACTTTATAAGGGATACCACAGCGAAGGTAGATCGCCACTCCACTACCTCGGCTTCCTAGTCTATCATTTCGTAATAGCACAAAGCCGGGTATACTAAAAGAAGTCGAGAGTAGAGATGGTTTGAGCCAGGTTACAGAGATTAAGATAGCATGGATCGTATCGGTAAAGATATCCAAAAGTTCGGAGAAATGATGTGGTAAGCTCTGCGCATTGATGTGACAAACATTGAATTGTTTATGGGAATTTGTAAGTTGTTGAGCAATAAACATGTTTAGGCTAACCGATTCTGTTACCGAGTCTTCAGTGGACTTAAATGATAAATCTGAGTCAGAAATCGAGTAAGAGGAACCATCATCAGACATTGTATTGTAAAACGAATATATATATATATATATATATATATATATATATATATATATATATATATATATATACATATATATATATATATATATATATATATATATATATATATATATATATACTATACTATACTATACATATATACTACAAAACTACTATATATATATATATACTACAAAATCATAAACATGCAAGTATGTCTGAATATTAACGGCACAAGATTACAAAGGTAGGGTGAATTAAATTCGACATAATCTAAACAGCACAGAATTTAGATCATGTTGTGACATAACTGCTAGTAGTAAAATGCTAATGTAAAATAAAAGAGAGAGAGAGAGAGAGAGAGAGAGAGCGAGAGAGAGAAGTAAAACATGCAATTATTCAATATTTCGCTTTGGTCAAAATCCCGGTAGCTACCGATACAACATTAAATGAAAATCATTTCGTATTTAACCTATGCATGTCGTGCTATCTACACTCTCCCAAAAGTACTCTGTGCTATGTTTATTGTTTGTTGTTTTATGTTACTTGTCTATTTTGTTATTTTATTGTATACTGATATTACCTACTGTTCTATTATAAAATATTAATCCTATATATTTCTATCTAACACGCAAAAACATTTAAAAAATTTAAACGTATACGTACTAGTACTGATATTTGAAATCATAGATTGGGTACAAATCATTATTAGGTATTATTATATTTAACAATCAGTATGAGAATCAATAAAAGGTATACAGAATTATCTAATAGAATAGGTTTTTTTTTATTTTATAGAATAGGCTGACAAACGAGCACACAGTTCACCTGATGGTAAGTGGTTGCTGTGACCTATAAACATTTACATTTATCCTCGATTACGAATCAAAATGCAGATACGTTGTCACCGGTGAAGACTAAGATGGAATGCCTCATTTCCAGTAAAAAGGATCTCCGGTTTCTACACTCACCATACGAAACACAGCAGCATTAAGCTACTATTTCACGCTGGTATTCTGTGAGAGCGTGGTCCTTCCCCGGTCGAGCCGACCCATTCGTGCTACAACTATACTACTAATATAACTGCAGCATGGCTCTACCACGTAAAACTGCAGCATGGCTCTACCACGTAAAACTGCAGCATGGCTCTACCACGTAAATATATAAAAAAAAATAATAGAATAGGTATCCGGTTGTATTATTGAATTCCATGTACTACTTAAGCTATAGTACTATCTTTTTAAAAATATATAATTTAATGACTAAAATCCTAGACCTAATGTATTATGTAATGAAATCACTATAATTAAAACTTGTAGGTTATGAATAGAAAAACTTAATCTAATACTTTATGTAATCTAGTAGTAACTACTTAATCTGGTGTAAGGAATAAAACAAGACACTTAAAACAAAAATAATGATCCTAATTAGAAATAAACAAATGCTTATTACTTACTAAATATTACTACACTAAATAGACAAAAATTTTCTTCTTATGTTTGACTATAATAAAAAATACAGGATAAAAAGAGTTAAAAGAAAAAGGTATATACTAGGTATATAAAAATTAAGCCCATGAAAGACCAACAATAGGGTCTTAGTAAATTGTATCTTTAGTTATATAAAACAACTTAATATGTTGCAATTAGTTTATCAGTGAAACAATTATGATTGAGACGAGATTACACTACAATGATTCCCCAAAAAAACCGCATTATTTAATCTTACCAGCACGTCTGGTACGTGCTAGTTCAGACTTTCCAGATGACCGAGCTGCATTGTCACCTGATACCAACTGGCCGACGGGATCCGATTTCTTACCAAGAACAAACTTTTCAAGGTCTTCAGAAGTAAATACTTTATGCTGGCTTCCATCTGGCAATTTAATCGTGATGTTTCCGTCCAGCGTCCAAACGTTACGCATACCGAAAAGTTTGCGTGCTTCCATAAATACAGCTTTGCGATGTTTAGTTAGGAATTCAGAAAGTATAAAGGGTGTGCCCTTAAGTGAAACCTTTTTCCTCCAAACAGTGTAGCGGAGGGATGAATCAGTAAGTCTAAAAAGTACAGGCCTACTATGGCCCGTAGATGCTGATCCAAGTCTGTGTACAACCTTGAAGGAGGAGGCTATGATGTCGATGAGACCAAGGTTGTTTTTTAATATTGTGGTAACAATACCAGCTGTATTCTCATCAGCCTTTTCAGGTACTCCACTAAGGATGAGGTATTTCTTTCGGTGTCTCATTTCCAATGAATTGGCTCACCTCGTAAATTTGCTGTCACATTAGCTTGAAGATCTCCTGAACATAGTCGCGAAAAACATTAAATTCCTTATTAATTTGCACAAGATTTTCTGGTTTGGTCGAGGCAGTGCCAAGTTGACGCTCAAAGTCATCCATTATTTTTAGAAGTGTAGCTTTTATTGTTTTTTGAGTTTCAGAAATATCGATAAGGTTAGTCATTTTATTGTCAGTGGAATTCCGTAACGTGAAAATTGCACTTAAATAATATGGTGTTGACACAGTCGCCGGCAGGTGTGTTCACTGTGTTATTTGAAGAAATAACATTTTAATTTCATATTGTGCGGACAACATTAAATTATTGTCCGCACAATATGAAATTAAATAGGCAATAATATTAAGATTAAACATGAAATTATGCTAGAAAAATACTTTTTATACTAAATACATAAAATTCGATCACAGAAACGTGTGTTAACTTTTTGAACACCTACCCACTCACATATCACTCACACTCAGAATTAATCTAACATTTTACATTTAAATTCGTACACTTCTCTTAGGAAATAAGATGAGGTCTGTAAACTCACCTCAAAGTCAGTTGAAACATTTTAAAAATATTTTACGCTGTTACTTTTTAACTTGACTCTCTTATAGTGGTAGTAGACGGCCTACATTACCATTATTGATATGATGACCACCATGTATCGGAAGCGTTGAGATCTTTTTGGAGTTTCCCTGATTCACCTACTACGACACTCACGGGACGAATTGGGGTGGTTATCATGAATTATCTTACACCGTAATCTCTGTTAGTACCTCATATTGAAATTTGTTAATTTACTTTACTTTTAGTGCAAATGCCACATTTTAGATAAGAAAACTATATATACTTTTTCAATTCAACCTATCAATAGTTCTCTGCTGAACATCGCCTATATACACACGGGATATTTGCCGTAGTTTTTACGCCTGTCAGGCGGGTGAGCAACCGCAGTTTTTTTTATTTCTTAGTTGCCTCTTACGACAAAAGGAAAATACTCTAAAAGGTCATAAGCGTGTTGTTTAAACGGCCGTCCGTACTACTCAACGTGTAGATGCTACCGTAGCTTACCGTGTAGTGGCGGTGTAACTATATCCAATACCCCATGTCATCCCGCGGGTGTCGTAACAGGGAAACAAATCGGGAGATAGTAACGTCTTTGCAGTAGCTTTTTTTCTAATAAAGACTTAAAATAAAAAATTGCATTTGCTAACCCACTTACCAAACGTAACAATGACATGAGGCAATCTATGGGGGAGGCCTATGTTCAGCAGTCGACTTTAAGAGGCTGTAACGGTAACGGTAACGGGCTACGTAGTTGAGTAGTAAGTCAAATACTAATTAAGAAGTAATAAATTACGTAGTAAAAATAAAACAGTAGCATGATTCTAAAATAAGTCAAAATAATACATCTGAGAAATATAATTGTTGAAGCGTGCGCCAAATGACCTGTTATTATATGGCTAATGTTGAAATTTATTTGTAGAAATTGCATGATCATGCAGCCAACACAACACTTCGTTGAGATCGTTCGGATAAAATCTTTGTCGACAACAATATCGCGTGACAAAGAATGAATTGATTTCATGAAATCCTAAACCAAATTTTCCGTACTGTAAATTTAGGTCAAAGTTATATCAAACGTTTAGTAATAGTGTCCTCTAGGCCGAATTCTCATTACGGCTGCTATTCACAGCAGCTGTTTGTATGTATCTTATGGTGAGTGTAGAGAACCGCAGACCCTTTTTACTATAAGAGGTATTCCATCTTAGTCCTCAGGAGTGGCTAAGTATAAGTATTTCGATTCTTAATCAAGCATAGATGTAGATGTCTATGTACCACGGCATCAACTCACCAGCTGATGTACTGTGTGCTCGTTTGTCAACCCTATTCTATAAAAAACCTTTTGATCAGCAATCGCGTTTACAACCACTAGACCAACGAGGCAGTCATCATCAAACATAGCATCATATAAGATAAATGCACACTTTCTCCAAGCTTAAGTCGGGAGCGTCTGTCGAGATAGGACGTAAGTGGCGTATGCTCTTGACTCAGGCATTATGGCAGTTTGAGTGACATAACGGTGCGTACAGATATTGTGCGTTTCATTTTGAGTGACCACCACAATTTGTGAATCTGTTTTTACTATGTCTGCTGTGCAGCCACAGTTTAATCGTACAACTGCTTATATGGAAACGACAAGACGACAATGTCGGATATTTACAGTACTTACACCCAAATTTTAATTCAGTAAAGAAGTGCGTCAGTTGCAGGCGTCGACATCACGTGCGGCGAATTAAAACCAAACGTATGGAAAAGCATGTAAACTTGTTGTCGCTGGCCACCACAAAATATCATAAAGTCACCTCGTAACATAAACGTAAGTGTCTTTTCAACTATGCGCTACTAAAGTACTCTCGTGAGCAAGCTAGTTGAAACTAATGGGAAAGAAGCCTTATATACTCTAACAAGATATACACTTAACAAGAATCTCACTTCTGGGTTTTTTCGTTGTGCTAATAAAATGTGTTATAAATTAACGACCTAAATACTGTCCACAGGAGGGTGATGGAAAATATAGTCCATACGCTGCAGTGCGTGATGGCAGCCTTCGTGTATCCTTGAATTACTTTTTTTTCTCAGGCGAGCACAAATTATAAGTATATCGGCAGATTTATGTGCCGATTCTCACGCCTGTTGTCCTGAGAGATATGCACATACACACCTCTCACGCTTATTTCACATCCGTAAATTAACTACGCATACATGTTTGTCATGAATCGAAGATGAAGTACGGCGTCTCTTGCCGGCCCTGTTATTTTATTACAATTTTGACGGCGCTGCAGGTTCTATTCCGCACTGAATATGTTTTAAAAATAATTGTTCAGGGTTTGAATGTTTGTCCCTGTGCAATTTATGTATTAAAATTGCCTCCATGATACAGAAGAATATCCTTGTGTAGGTCCTAGGAGAATGTCCTAATTACGCTAAGAATATATATTACTGGTCACTTAAAGAGTCAAGTGTGTCCTATGCATTTTTAAGGCGGGGATTGTCCCTTGTGCTACCACAATCTGTATTAATGTTCTCTCTTTTTACAGAATAAGGATAAAAAATGTGTACACATTGCACCTGATGGTAAGTGGATGCTGCGGCCCACAGACATCTACATCTGTCCTCGATTGCAAATCAAAACGTAGATTCGTTGTCACCCGTGAGTACTAACATGAAATGCCTCATTTCCAGTAAAAAAGGGTCTCTGAATCTCTGCTCTTACCATACGAAACACAGCAGCTGTTAGCTGCATAATTTACGCTGGTTTCTTTGAGAGCGTGGTCCTTCCCTTGTCGAGCCAACCCATTCGTGCTACATCCATAATATATAGTTGCAGCGTAGCTCTACCTCTCTACTAATAACATCGACATATGTCGTATAATAAGTTAAACAATCTGTAAACATTAATAAAACTGATAATCCATATCCTTTTGTTTGTATCAGACTCATCTCGTTGATTCAAAAGAACTTACGGAGCGATATGTTTCCTTTTGCGCAGTGGTAGAGGAACCGCTATTTTTTTATAGTCAAAACCTAATCTACATATTATGAGAGAGTACAGACGACCGTGATCTGTACGATTTAACTAGTTACCCGCTGATGCAGCGACAGCCGCAAACGATCGTGTGCACCTCGGGCTTATTCTAGTCATGAAATTTACTACATCCTTATACCTACTTTTCTTAAATTCCACTCTAGTGTTACACTCTAGCTACCGCTGCGGCCGCGAGTAAATATCGGGAGCATGAGTTCTTAGTTTGGGCAATAAACGAGCGTACAGTCCACCTAATGGTAAAAGAAATGTTGTGGCCCACACCTGTAAATGCAAATATGGCAAATATACTTTATAAGAAAATTTATAGGGAGGTCTATTTTCAACAGTGGACTTTAACAGGCTATAACGGTAACGGTGACATCAAAAGCGACTTAAATATTTTAATTTGTCTATTTGAGGCATTCTATTTTTTTAAATATTGAAGATATATTCCTTATTGATTCTTATTTAGATAATTAAAGATTAATAAAGGTGTCTATTTAATGAAACAATATAAAAAAATAATCCAGTTATTATCAATACAGATCTAAGCTAAATTGGCTTACAATCCGGCAGAGGTGCAAATCCAGAATATTGCTTGTACTTTTTTCCATATTAAATGATCCATCTTCGCCTTATTCTCTTAAGAGTAAATTTCATTATCTTTCCTCATCTCATGATAGGGTCCTACGATCTTCTTCTAACAACAAAATCTGTACTCCTGTTCACTTCACCGAGTTTTATGGTAACTCCTTCACAGTTCAGGCTACATGCCTTTGGAACTCCTTGCCCGATGACTACAGAAAAGCTCCCAATAAGTACGCTTTTAAAAAGTTGGTCCGTGAACATCTATTAAAGACACCGCATTTACATGACACATCTATTTAATATTTATTGCTAAACACACGGATATATTCATAGTCATTTGTATGTACTAATTATGTATGTATTTATATATGTATATTTGTATGTATATGCATGTATTTATATATTTGTATATATGTAAGGGTAGATCATATATGTATAGTTTATTTTAGTAGTATGTATATATTATGTAGTTAATTATCATTTGTATTGTGTTATCTTATTCTATATTGCCACACCTACGTCAAATTCTCACCACTCCATGGGTTGACTGGTAGAGAATGCCTCAAGGCATTAAGTCCGCCCTTTGTATTCTTTTGTTTAAGGATGCAATAAAGAATAAAATAAATAAATAATAAATATCATTTCAGAGGAATACCCGCTAACACCGTTACCCGTTTGTTTAATGAGAAATTATGATCTGAATGTGATGCACAAAGGTGCGATTATTTATAATGACTTACAAGAGCTATAAACCGTACTTACAATTAACAGCGTGAATGGAATTTCCTTGTTAGATGGTAATGCGACACTGAGCTAATTGCGAAATATGCTTGGAATTTTGATATTGTATAGCGGAATAATAACAGGTTATATTGTAATACAAGTGATCTCAACAACAGCGTGACGTACAGGGTCCAATTGTGAATCTAAATCTTTCTCGAAACAACTTAATCACACGTTTAGGAGGAGTTCAGTCACACACACGAGGGCAGAATTATGTATAGAAGTATAAGGCAGTACATACACAAATTATTTTTTCGAATTAATAATTATTTGAAAAAAATTACTTTCAGTTTTTGAAAATAATTTTTTAATAACTTTATCACTTATATTCGTTCCATATATTCAATATATATAAATATTCATATTTCAAATAACTTTATCACATATATTTGTATGTTATAACAATTAAATAAGATTATTGTAAAAGTAAGTTACAATGTTATTTCATTACTTAGTTTAAAATACTATTTTATTTTGACTGTGGAGTGCCGGTGTAGAAATATCCACTACCCCATAGCAACACGTGGGTGTCGTACGAGGTTACAGAGAAAACAACTTTTCTAATAACAACTCAAAATAAAAACTGCGATTGGCAACCCGCCTGCCAATAGTGTCAACTACAGCGTGTGTCTCTCTGTGAGGCGATCTATGGGGGCAGCCTTTGTTTAGTTGTGGACTTTTAATAGCCTTTAACGGTAACGGTAAATATTTTCTTAACTATCATTATATAAATCATTATTAAAACGTTAATGCTACGCGTTTTTGCTACAAAGTACGGTCCTGAGTACTGAGCCGAGCTATCGTAGCTCAAAACTGAGCTCTCACAGTAAATTTTAAGGCTAGGGATCAAACCCGGATTTGATCCTTGCCGGTGATAATGAAATTATTAGTCACGATTTTTTTAACGTTATCCCCCCCACACTACGCTTTTCTCCTCTATCGTGAGGGCAGTTTACATACATAAATTTCACAAGGACAATCATCCAAACATGGAACAATTACTGGTAGGCTATAAAAATATTTGTTCGGTGCGGGATTCGAATCCGCGCCTCTTAGCGCTGCAGCTCAGTGCTAAGCTACTGTACCGCAGATGCGTGGTGCGTGGCGTTGCACGTGATGAAACCTGCTAGTTCAAAAAAATTTAAAATTAGTGAAGTCCGCTACATCCTCAAGCACACCCAACCAGAGCTCATTGCTCCACAAGTCTCTTTAAAACGAGAAGTGGCCTTCGAGTAATAATCAAATTTATGGCGAACAGTTTTTCACTGAAGAACCACTAGACCTAGAGCATGTGATAACAGTAGTAACGATGTATTTCTAGTAATGTTAGCAATAATGCGCTCTAGATAGAATCTGTGTAGGAAATGTAGTCGTCTCGTAGAATCGTAGAATCTCGTAGTCCGTTGAGACGGCAACCCGACACGACCAGAGAGAGATCAGTCGTTAAACCAACGGCTTTACGTGCTTCTTGATGCAGGGGTGAAACATCGCTAACTTCCTGAATCCAGGCTGTTTCTAAAATTTCTTAACACAAAAACCAAATAACTGATTTTATCCCAACCTGCAATTCGAACCCAGGATCTCGCGATCAGTAGTCGCGCTTACGACCACTGAAAACTACGAGACAGTCAATGTTAAATTTACGTTACGTTAAAACGTTAACAACAACACTATTTTGTGACAATGAAGGTTTCCGGCCTTTTATTGTCATGTGAAAATAAAAAATGGTTAACGTAAATAAAAGCAGCTGAAACGTGTGACAACGTCAAATCGAGCTTTAAAGCCATTGTGTTATTTGTTTAGAGCGCGAGTGTCATCAATTTATAAACCTGTTACGTCAGGGGACAAGAGGTAAAAACACTTAAGTGAGACCTTCATTCCCGCGGGACCAAGGGTGTATAGAATAGCGGGATAATTCGATTTGTGACTATGAGTAAGTAAGTACACATCCAAATGTAATAAAAGTGACATCTACACAATATATTAAAGATATATTAAAAGATTGAAAAATGGATGATCTTCTTCTATTATCTTGTTTTTTTTTTTTTTGGATCGGCAATACTACATTAAAACTAAAAATTCATTAGTTTCAAGATACCTCGTATATACTAGGCCAGTGGTTCTTTACCTTTTATCTTGCCGTGGACCAACAAGAATTTAGGTATAATATTATAGTAAGGTTGACTTTTAAGTTGGTTCTGTAAGTAAAACACATAAAAAATAAGTGTGGTAAGGGGTGTCATTGTGGACCTCTTATATAAATGTAGCCACACATTGTTTTGTACAACCTATCGGCAGTATCTGGATATAAACCGTCTCCATGAATGTTGTATGCTTTTCTAAATATGAGAAAATTTAATGATGCCTTCGCGGAAGAATTCGGGTGCCTTTAGGAACCACCATTGGTTCACGGGCCAACGTTGAAGAACCACTGTACTAGGCTTCACATTCAAGACACTAAAGTTAAAACATCGTTTTTTTATTTAACCACGTTAACCCTATATTAAAGCATATTTAAAACAAAGAATCTGGATTCATTTTTCAACTGTCTAAATGTGAATTAACATTCGATACTCGATTTAGACCATTCGATTCGACCGTCTTTCACGCATCCTAGAAAATATTTTTCCATACTGACTTTTTTCTTGTTGTTGATGGGCTGAAGAACAAAAAGATTGTGAACAAAGAAAACTATAAAAATGTGAAAAATTATCAATACGCTTTACGCTCCGTTTCTCCATCTAAATACAATTACAACTCCAAACAAATGCCAACTTTATTTGTGTTCCAAGTCGATTGCGCACCCTTCAACCTGAACCCTACCGGCCCCATGACTCAACCTACAAGAAAATCACTTTAGTTTTTTTTTTAATGATAAGGTTTACAAAACAGCGTTGCTTTAAAATTAAATTTTATAAGCATTACAAACCACCAACGAAAACTAATAAGCTTTTAAATTCGCTGCTAAGATACAGTATATCGGAGAATTAAAGTTCCGACTATTTTTTCTATTCTAAGCTGGCGCTTAACTACAACCTCAACCGCTGGTAAGTGGTGATGTAGCCTGAGATGGTGAAGCTCACTAACTTAAAAAAGCCTGCTCACCCTTCATTAGCCATTACGTGCAAATTGTTCTATTATTTTTAGTTTTTAAGGTCAGTTTTTATTTTATTTTTTAAGTCTATTTTGTATATGTTCAAAGTAAAAACTAGAATGTCGTCTAGATAATTACATTAAAAACTTTAATATCTATTTTTCCGCCTTTGGATAATTTTTTTGTTATTATTTGGTTATATCGAACACTCTTAAAGTATAACTTATTAAATAAAATAAGTATCACTATAAACACTAAAAATAATGAAGCTATGCCCGATCATAAATAAAAAATCCTTCTTCTTTTTTAAAATCGTTTAAAAATATGTAATATATTGTAATATAGTTGACATAGATTAAAAATATCGTATTGAATGATATTTGTACGGATTGTCAACTTATAATAAAAATTGACAATCCATATTGAATTGTTATATACCCACCTATAATACAAATTAAAAATAGGCCTCTGCAATTTTACTGCAGTAGATTTCTTCACATGTTCGAGAAGTAAATGGAGTAGTGACAGTCTGTCATGCTGCTCCAGCAGTAGGACTACACTAAAGATAATTAAAATATACATATCTATGGGGGTCACTTGCATGCTGCTGACACATAGATAACCACTTTTAAAATGTTTGTGTCTGTCCAAGCTAATCTTTCAAATAATTTAATCTATTGTTTTGAAACTTTATGAGCAGAGAGGAGGAGCAATGCCAGGAGGCATCTTCTTCTTCTTCTTTAAGTGCCTCTCCATTACTGAAGGTCGGCAGTCATCCTTCTAAATTGTTCTTTGTTCATGGCTAGCCTGAACAGATCTTCAACTTTCTTTATCCCAGTCCATTTCCGGATGTTACATAGCCACGACATTTTCCTTCTACCAACACCTCTTTTACCCGCTACTTTGCCCATCACAATAGTCTGCAGCAGTTGGTAACGTTCATGCCTTAGCACGTGTCCTAGGTACGCAACTTTTCTCTGTTTGATGGTTTTGACAAGTAGGGGTTCATTCCTTTTCATCTGTTTGAGGACCTCAATGTTGGTAACTTTGTCTGTCCAACTTATTCGGAGCATACGGCGATATATCCATATTTCAAATGCTTCTAGTTTCCTACGGAGATCTTCCTTCATAGTCCAAGATTCGCATCCGTATAGTATGACAGGCCAAATATGGCATTGCATGAGTCTTGTACGTAGTTCGATTGATAGTCTCCTTGTAGTAAGGACTTTGCTCATCCTCATGAAAGAGGCTCTTGCAGTTTCAATTCGAACTCGTATTTCCGTGTCACTCTCCCAAGAATCAGTTACCCAAGATCCAAGATACAGGTACTTCTGAACTTGTTCGATACTATCTTGTCCTATACATACACTACACTGCTTTGGCGCTCTCGAAACTACCATGATTTTGGTCTTAGACACGTTTATATTTAGTCCTGATTTTGTGCTACACTCGATTATGCGGTCAAGTATTTTTTGAAGACCTTGTTCTGAAGATGCAATAAGAACAGTGTCGTCAGCGTATCTCAAGTTGTTAATCAGTTGGCCATTGACAAGGACTCCTTCTTCAACATCTTCTAGCGCTTCGTTTATAATATTCTCCGAGTACAGATTAAATAGCAGAGGCGACAAAATGCATCCCTGACGTACTCCTCTTTGGACAGCGATTGAGTCGGTAAAACCTTCCTTCACCCTTACGTTTGCGTTCTGTTGCCAATACAGATTTTGGATTATGCGTATGTCTTTCGTATCAAAGCCGATTGTCTTCAAAATGTGTATAAGAACGTCGTGCTTAACACGGTCAAAAGCCTTCTCATAATCTATGAAACATATGTATACATCTTGTTGCATATCATAACATTTCTGTACAAGAACATTTAACGCAAACTGGGCTTCTCTTGTACCCATTCCATTTATATGTATATATATATATATATATATATATATATATATATATATATATATATATATATATATATATATATATACGGTTAATATAATGTAAATGGATGCATGTTTGATAGCTCCCTGGGAAAGAGATGGTCGCTTCAAATTGTTTTTAGAATTATTTGTAGGCTATACTGAATAAAAATTATTCCATTCTATTCTATTTACGATAAAAATATTTTATGATAAGAAAAACGCCTAGGTGGTGCAGTGGCTTAGCAACGAGTTGCAGCGGTGGAGGCCGCGGGTTCAGATCCCGCACGGAACAAGTATTTGTGTGACCTACAAATACTTGTTTCGGGCCTGTACGTTTGTCCTTATGCAATTTATGTTTATAAACTGTCTCCACAACACAGGAGAAAATTCTAGATTATTAAATACAGGAATTCCCTAGTCACGATTTTCACTGTTAACAAATGGGTAGTGTTAGACATTGAGCAAATGACCATAAATAGTAAATATAAAGTGCATATCTATGACGCGACAAAAGGAAGACTCATGTTTTGTTATCTATGCCATATATTCCATTTTAGAAAGTACTCTGTGATTCCATTTTTCTACTCCCTTTATGTACTAATTCTGTTTTTCATATTAATAAGAAAATTAAGTTTAAATAAATAATTAAGTGTCTTATTAAGTGTAATCCTTATAAATAAATTTCACATACACAATAGTGGCGACGAGATACGTGATTGAATCTACGCAAACTACAAAGAGATATATTAAAAGTGTGCCTCGCCTATTTAACCTCATTCTTGTGAAAAAAAAACTCCACGTGCACCCACCCTTTTTTTCCCTTCTATCCAGGGGTTCCATATCCTGTGATGATAACCCGCTTCACGCAATTCCATTTTCTATCATAAAAATTCACAATGGAACAACAAATAACTGCAGTACTGATGCAAATGATGGAAACAATGCGAGGTATGCAAACACAGCAAGCTAATTTGCAAAAAGCATTGCTTGAGCAAGGTACAAAGACAGTTAGTGGCATAAATTTACAACCATACGATGAAATAAATGAAGCTTTTCGAGTTATTTACAAAGATTACATAATTACGTCACTTTAAAGGGAGTTACAGACGACACTACAAAATTACATATATTTTTAAATTGCATTGGTCCGAAATACTATCAAGTTTTAAAAAACATTACGGCACCAAGTAATCCTGAATCAAAAACTTACAATGAATTAGTGCAAATCCTAGGCAATCATATAGCCCCAGAGCCTGGGGAAGTGGCACAGAAACACAAGTTCTGTCTCAGAACACAGAATGAGTATGAATCAGTTGCAAACTTTGTGGCAGGGTTGAAAGAGATCGGAGGGAAATACAATTTCATATGCAACAACTGCAAGCAGTCTACTTTTGAGACTCACCTCCGGGTACAATTCATTCGAGGGCTGCGTAATGCTGAAATTAAGGAAAGACTACTCCAAGAACCATCAACCACAAAGTTTGATGATATTATGAGAATTGCATTAGCTATTGAAATATCCAAATCTGAAACTAAAGAAATGGGATCAGAAATACAGTCAAATATAAATAAAATTTCAGTAAAGAAGTATAAAAAGAATACATTTGCTAAGAATACACAAGAAGCTACAAATAAAAGTGTTAAGTGTTTTAGATGTGGAAAAAATAACCATACAGCGAACCAGTGTAGAATAAAAGACAAACTATACTGCAGGAAATGTAAAATAAAAGGGCACACACAATCAGTTTGTTTCAAGGAGCAAAAACAGATTCAAATAGAACTAGAGAGTAACTCTGACGAGGAAGTCTATGAAATTAATAAATTACAAAACATACATGTACAGAGTGACAAATTCTACATATTTTTAACATTGAATGGGAAATTGCATAAATTAGAAATGGATACGGGTGCAGCAGTTACTACATGTTCTGCTGAATATTTCTACAAGAATTTTCCAAATTCAAAATTAATAAGTACTACAGTCAAGTTGAGAACATACACCGGGGAAATTATAAAACCTCTGGGGACCTCAAAAATTCAAATTTAGGAAAAAAAATATAGGAAGAATATTCATTATAGACAGGAAGGTAGACCCAGTAGTTGGAAGAGAATGGCTTAGAGAACTTAAGTTGCAATTTAACCTTAACTCTATAAGTAAAGAAGAAAGAGATATAACAGATCAAGAATTTAGAGTAAAGCTTCACAATTTATTAGAAGAATATAAAGAATTATTTACAGAAGAAATTGGCAAAATTAACAATTTTCAAGCAGCATTTAAACTAAAGGAGGGAGCAGTACCAATATTTTTGAAACCTCGACCTGTACCATTTGCATTGAAAAATCAAGTAGAAGCAGAAATTGATAGATTGGAAAAAGCAGGCATTCTTGAAAAAGTCACTTACTCACAATGGGGTACACCTGTAGTCCCCGTAATTAAACAAAATGGTAAGGTACGTTTATGTGCAGACTATAGAGCAACTTTAAATAAAAATCTTGAAAATGACAATTATCCTATTCCTAGAATAGAAGAAGTCTTTTCAAAATTGAGTGGTGGAAAGTACTTCTGTACACTTGATATTAATCAAGCATATCTACACATGTTAACCATTGATGAGACAGCCGAGATGCAAGCCATCAGTACATGTAAGGGTACTTATAAAGTGAAAAGATTAATGTTTGGTGTTAAGGTAGCACCAAATGTTTGGCAACGGTACATGGATCAAACGCTACACGGAATAGATGGTGTAGCCTGTTTTTTTGATGATATAGCTATACAGGGAAGAACATACATTCAATTGTTACGAAGAATCAGAACAGTTTGCGAGAAATTACAGAAATGTGGACTACATCTAAATTTAAAGAAGTGTCAATTTTTCCAAAAGTCAGTAACTTACCTGGGACACAATATTAATGAAAATGGATTACATCCTACTCAAGATAAGATTAACGATATCAAGAATAGCCCACGGCCTACTGATGTATCATCTCAACGTACCTTTTTGGGAATGATCAATTATTATCAACAGTTCATTCCAAATCTAGCATCAAAGTTAAATCCACTTTACAACCTATTATAGAAAGATAAAGAGTTTATATGGACCAAAGAATGTGAGAAAATTTTCCAAGAGTTAAAAGATGAAATTTGTGGAGAAAAAGTGTTAATACCATTTCATGAGAGCTTGCCTGTTACCCTTGCTACAGACGCATCACCTACTGGATTTGGAGCTGTTTTATCACACATTATACCAGACAAGACTGAACGACCAATAGCATTTGCATCAAAATCCCTAACGAAAGCTAAGAAAGGTTACAGCCAACTTGATAAAGAAGCAGCAGCGTTAATATGGGGACTAAAGAAGTTCTGGCAATACTGCTATGGAAGAAAAATTACATTGATTATTGACAATCAACCCTTGTCTAGAATTTTACATCCAGAAAAAGCTACACCACCTACCACAGCAATTAGGCTTGTGCACTATGCAAACTTCTTAGCAGGATTTGACTATGATATAAAACTCAGGAAGACAACAGAACATGCAAACGCAGACTACTTTTCAAGATTAAATAAGTCTACGGAGGCAGAAAATGACAAACTAACAGATGATGATGTATTTTACTTAAATCAAATCTCAGAAATGCCAGTTACACTACAAGAAATTAGAGAAGCTACGAGAAAAGACCCAGACTTACAAAAGCTCTACCTAAATATACAATCTGGTAGAAGTGACCCTAAGAGGCTTCATGAATTCTCTTTACAAAGCAACTGCATTTTTTATGGAACAAGAATTGTTATACCCAAACAGTTACAACCCATTATCTTAGATGAACTACATACAGCGCATACAGGCATTGTGAAGATGAAAGCATTAGCAAGAAGCTATGTGTGGTGGAAGAATATAGATACAGATATAGAAAAGATGGTTAAACAATGCAAGATGTGTTGCCTTATGCAGAAAAACCCTGTTAAAGTACCAGTACACAGTTGGGAATATCCAAAAGAGCCATGGAGCCGAATTCACATTGATTATGCAGGACCATTTATGAATCAATATTTCCTTATTGTTGTGGATGCTTATACAAAGTGGTTAGAAGTCATACCAACAACATCTATCACGTCGTTATCAACCATAAATATACTCAAAAAGTTATATACTACTTTTGGCCTACCAATCACCCAAGTTTCAGATAATGGTAGACAGTTTCGGTCAGAAGAAATGTTAAAATTTTTAAAAGAAAATGGTATACAAGCAAAGTTCATTGCACCGTTTCACCCTTCCACAAATGGACAAGCAGAAAGATATGTTCAGAAATTCAAAAATAAATTAAATGCAATGGCTAAGGAAGAAGGATCATTACAAGACAAACTACAAAAATTTCTGATGATGTACAGAAAAACACCAAATAGCTCAACTGGATTGAGCCCTGCAGAGATGATGTTTAAGAGATTGTATAGAACAAGGATAGATTTAGTGATAAGAGAAGATACAGAAAAGGAGTGCAAGAGTAATAATATAAAAGTAACTAAAGAATTTAACAGAGGAGACAGAGTACAGATCAGAATGTATGATAGCAATAAATGGAAATTCGGAAAGATTATAAACAGAAGTGGAAAACTACATTATGAGGTAGAGGTAGATGGAAGGATACACCATAGACACGTGGACCAAATCATCAAAACCTTGTGTACTATTGAAAACTCTTACATACCAGTTACCTATCAGCTAAATTCTAGATATCTGCAAGAAGCCATACCTACAGAAAACAACCCTAAAATAGAGGAAACTCCACAATCTAGTCCTGTACAGATGAAGGATCTACCGATGCAAGAACAACAGGAACAAGAACCGGCGCAACCTACATTGCCTGAAAATTCTACAACTAGCAATAACATACCAGAAAGTAGACAACGCCGATCACAAAGAATTAGAAAGAATCCGGATCGGTTAAACCTGTGAAAGGAAGAAAATAATAAGGTGGGAGAGGCTGTTAGACATTGAGCAAATGACCATAAATAGTAAATATAAAGTGCATATCTATGACGCGACAAAAGGAAGACTCATGTTTTGTTATCTATGCCATATATTCCATTTTAGAAAGTACTCTGTGATTCCATTTTTCTACTCCCTTTATGTACTAACTCTGTTTTTCATATTAATAAGAAAATTAAGTTTAAATAAATAATTAAGTGTCTTATTAAGTGTAATCCTTATAAATATATTTCACATACACAATAGGTAGCACCTAATAAGTTATAACTACACGTCTTTCATAATTTATGAAGTCTTAAAAGCAAAACTTCTAGCGCTCATCCTAAGTTTCAAACTTTTTAATTCAATATACAAATACTTTAAAAGTAAACATTTTTAACGCGAAGATTTGTACTTTTAAGAGTTTTATTATTAACGTGAACATTACACAACAATCTCTAAGATGTAAAGCTAAAACATTCATCAGGCTTTGCTACGTTGACTTTCTACAGACGTTAACGCTAATAGAAAACTTTAAAATTGAATCAACGCTAAATCACGTGTCGTTACGTGGTAAACCTACGCTGCAGCTATATTATGGTTATAGGACGAATGGGTATATATTGTGACCAATATATATCTACATGTATCTTCGATTTAGATTCAAAAAGCAGATGTGAGGTGAGAACTAAGAACTAAGAACCATGAGAACTAAGATGGAATGCCTGGTTTCCAGTAAGAAGAGTCTCCAGTTGTTTAAACTCACCTACGAAAAACTTTTACGCTGGTATTATTTAGGTGTGTAGTCCTTCCATGCGCAGACCCATACGTGCTGCAACCATAACAAAGCTGCAGCATGGTTCCATAACGAATAAAGTGTTGTACAAAAATACTTTTTGTACCAAATGAAATTATATTAATGTTCTATCGTGACTGCGAACGCATGGCCTAATGGTCTGATATCTCTCTATTTAGGAATGTTATACAATTCTGCGAGGCGTGGGTTCGAATCAGTACTTGTGTAAAGCTCAATCGTTAGATTGAGGTTCTGGTTTTGTTTTAATTCTCTATCGAAGTTCCTGTCTCATAAATATCGTGAACTAATTACTTCCTTAATTTTTTTATAGAATAATGGTGACAAACGAGCACACGGTCCCGATAGCCAGTAAATGCTTATGGCCTATAGACATCTACATTTATAGTCAGTTAGGAATCCAATTGCAGATTCGTTGTCATCCCTGAGGACTAAGATGGAATGCCTCGTTTCCAGTAAAAAGGGTCCCCGGTGCTCTACACTCACCATACAAAATATATGCTTTTCATTAGGAAAGACTAAGTATACCAGCCTCATGAGGGCAGGTATGGGCCATATAGAATCCACAACAATCCTAAAACTATCACTTTTTGTATCGCATTAGAGTTTCTCATACTCACTATGCTGTAGTTGGCTGGCATGGAGCTAATATCTTTGCGTTGGTAATACTATTTTCCATCACCATTTGTAGGTTTTGGCTTTCGCGTAGATAGTTGTGCTCTAGGAATACAACTGCTTAATACTGATAACCACACCGTGTGTCGTGGCGGTGTGAGAACATCCAGCACCCCATATCGTCCCGTGGGTGTCGTAAGAGGCGACGGAGGGAAAATGAACCAGAGGATGGGCAGCAGAATCTTCTTGCTAACAACTCAAAGTAATAAAATAAAAGACTGTAGTTTCCAACCCACTTGCCAAGCGTGGCAACTATGTTTGCCATAATATTCACTCACTGGGCAATCTATGAAGGAGGCTTTGCATGGACTTTCAGTTACCTTTACTATTACAGACCATCAGAAGTCCACTGCTGAACGCAGGCCTCTCCATAGATTGGCTTGTAGGATATTTACTATAGTTGCCACGCTAGGCATGGGTGATAACTTATCTGCATTTTGATTCTTAATCAAGGATACATTTCTATTAGCCACATCATCCACTTACCATTAGGTGGACTGTGTACTCGTTAGTCACTCTTACACTATATAAAAAATATCGAACGTGGTGAGTCTTTCCTAGTGTAGTGGTTTCGTTGGTTGGTTGTATAGCTGGGATTAGTGGTGACTCGTTAATACACACAATTAAGGGAAGACTAGAAATGCTCTTCCAACTAGGCAAGGCACGTAATTTTTACTAAGGTTCTGTAGTTAAACAATGAACCCTTTAGTTTTGCTATGTGCATTCATCCGTCCCCAGTTTTACTCGAAGACCGTAAGTGCTACTAAACTGTAATTTCTCACAGTTACAAATTTTAATCACGCCTATAAAACTATTATAAAATCTTGAATAACATTTTCATTTCGGATACCTCAAATAATTAAAGCATTGTTTTGAGTATTAATATAATGCTCCAGAAACTTTAATTTAAATCTAACTTCTCAATTAAAATAAATCGTGTAACAAGAAACTTCACCTCAGTGTCAACTAGTGACACCTGGTGAACGTAAGATTATTAGCCCTCATTAACACCTGATTCTATCATAAAAGGGAATTTCGAACAAAGAGGAATAAAACCATACATTTGTGAACGTAGGTATAATGTAAGGTTGCATTTTATTGATACTACTGCAACCATCCCTAGCATGAACAAAAGCTTGATATAACCTTTCCAGCCTTGTATAATTGTATTGTCCAAACAGGCTGAAAGTTTTGTTCGTTAATAACCTGAGCGTTTCAATTTTATTAGTATTTACAATTTCGTCTCATTCATTACATTTTCTAACAATTAATATTTACAACTAATTGCTTATACTTAAAAATATAACCACAAGGAATGCTTAAGAAGAAGTAAACTAAACTAATTTGTGTAAAAATAAAATGCAAGTTTTAATTTAATTTTGGAATTTTATATAACAATTATTTGCTGGAGAGCCGTCTGTCTTCACACTTTGAATTTGGGGATCAAAAGGGAATAAGCCAATACAAAAACTTATAAAATTAAATTAAAATGTTGCAGATAATAATTAATACATAATGTCCTCCCGACCGAATTTCGGCGACGGCGGCTGTCTCAACGGAGCCTCCGTATTCTCCGTATGCTAAGCTATCGGCGCAGGACAGGATTACAGTGCCCAAGTGTATGCGCAAGCATAGGTGCACTCTCTATTCCCTCACTGTCATAATCCGATGGGACGGTAAACCGACACGACCGGAGAGAGATCAGGCGCAGGACCAACTACTTTACGTGCTTTCCGAGGCACGGGGGTGATACACCGCGCACTTCCTGATTCCGAGCAACTACTGAGAATTTCTTGAAGGAAAAACTCAATAATTAATTTTTGGCCCGACCCGGAATTCAAACCCAGGACCTCATGATCAGCAGTCGCACTACTGCAACCACCTGACCAACGAGGCAGTCAATTTCTTTCTTCAGATTAATTCTTCAGTTCTTCAAATTAATACATACGGAATACATGTAAATATTATTGATTGTTAATTTATTTTTTAATCAATTTCATTTATAATGTAGTGTCCGCGCAAATATAAGAAAATGGTGACGTGAAATTTCTCCATCGCTCATCGCGATGAAATATAATACGATACCATCCATATCATCTGGATGCTTGGCGGTCCACGACTTTACGATTTACCAAAAGATTTATACCTCGCATTTGAAATTTAAAAATAATCTCCTTCTACTTTTACCAGCAACGCATCTGTTATCTTCTCCGTAAAAATTTAGACCACCTAATTTTGAAACTTGGCACCTAATTAGCACCTAAAAAGCCCCTAATTTCGGCTTTTTTAATGCAATCTCCCGACTTTGCTTTGCTGGCGAGACACAGCTCATTATCCTGTCCATGCTTATTGATGTGCCGAGTTCTTCATCGTGTACCAACTTGTACCGCTTATCGACTCATTGAGTTTTTTTAAAGTACAACAATGATACTTCCCACTAAAATATTAGTCATTCTTATAACAAGTTGGTATATGTAAAATAACTTATACACTTTTTTGAAAGTTTCAAATAAGAAATTGTATTAGTTAATAGGGGTCGATATTTACACGAGCTTTTATGACTCCCAAAATCACTTTTTGTTTATTAACCTCTAGGAAACTGATTTTGAACCCAAGATATCGATCACTTTGGGAATCCCTGTTGCACACCTACAGAATTGATATTCGAAGTAAAGAAGGCCATCTGTATGTTTTATCACAGAACATTAAAACTAAAAAGATGGCAGCATAATTTGTAATTATATTGGTTTTTTACCTATAAAATCGTAGCATAATATGGATTTTTGATGCAAAGGAAGTCCTGCAATCTGATGGTAAAATTTATGTAATAGACAGTAGACACCGCCACCGACCGTTTAGTAAAAGGTAAAAAAAATAATAGGTTAACAACCCGCCAGCAAATCATTGCAACTATGACAACTACCTAGGTGGATTGAAAAGTACTCGGCCTAACACAGATCCATTCATTCTAAAAATCAAATCTACCCACATTATTTAGTTCAGTTCAGACTAGTTCATTGTGTGAAGTTCGAAACGTGTGCGATAATTAGTTGTGATTTTATAAATTTATTAACAAAGTAATAGGACATAATTTCCGCGAATGGAGCAAATCGAGCAGCGTGCCGTCATTAAGTACCTCCATAAGAAGGGGCTATCATCAAAAGCCATCTATGATGACATGGTCAGTACATTAGGCGATTGTGCTCTGTCATATTCATCCGTCAAAAAATGAATAGCAGAATTTAAGCGTGGTTGAGAGAGTGTGAAAGATGAACCCCGCTCTGGAAGGCCTTCGACGTCAACTACTGACGAAAATATTAAAAAAGTACTTGATTTAATAATGGGAGACCGCAGATTAAAAATTAGAGAGATAGCCGAGATTATAGGCATCTCTTATGAACGAACTCAAAACATCATTGTCAACGAGTTGGGTTTCCACAAGGTGTCTGCGAGGTGGGTTCCGCGACTGCTTTCAGTTGAACAAAAAAGGACGCGATTGACTATTTCACGCGACTGTTTGGAGTTATTTGAAGCCGATGCAGATGATTTTTTGAATCGTTTTGTTACTATGGACGAAACATGGGTTCATTACTGTACACCGGAAACAAAACAACAATCAAAACAGTGGAGAAGACCTGGTTCACCACCCCCTAAAAAGGCTAAGTCGATTTTGTCGGCAAATAAGGTGATGGCTTCAGTATTCTGGGACTCGAAAGGTGTGATTATGATTGATTATCTTGAAAGGGGTCAGACTATAAGCTCTGATTACTACTGCACCTTACTACGTCGTTTACGAGAGGAAATAAAAGAAAAACGTCGAGGAATGCTCAGAAGAAAAGTCCTGTTTCATCAAGATAACGCCCGTGTTCACACGTCAGTACAGTCAATGGCTGAAATTCACAACTGTGGCTTTGAACTGTTACCGCATCCGCCGTATTCACCTGATCTGGCACCATCAGACTTCTTTCTGTTCCCTAACCTAAAAAAGCACTTGGGGGGTCAAAGATTTTCGACAAACGACGAGGTCAAAGCAGCTGCAGACGCATATTTTGACTCTAAGGAAGAATAATTTTTTTTCAACGGTCTAAATGCTTGGAAGGGGAGGTGGCAAAAGTGTATTGAACTTCATGGTGATTATGTAGAAAAATAAAAATATAACTGATTTAGTATGTGTTTATTTTCTTGGTTAGGCCGAGTACTTTTCAATCCACCCTCGTATTATTCCCCCTTAGTATAAGTTCATCTATGTGGGAGTTCTATATAAAACAATGGATTTTTATAGGTTATATAGTAACCGTAACAGCTACTAGCGTTAATTAGCATAAATAGGTATTAGAACTATAATAAACAGGCATTTATCCATTAATATAACTCTTAAGTTTTGGAAAAAAATAAATAGTAAGAAATTAATGAAAAGTAATTTATTAAAACTATTTGAAAGTGATTATTACAAAATTTCCAAAGTGATTATAAAAATGATTAAATCGCGTAAACAATTTGTAGACGTGAGATACGGATGTAAATTAAGGTCAATAAATATTTATGAACACACGCCAGCTTCAGTAATTAATGAAGTTTGGGATAGTGTTTGTATAGTATGAACGCAGTATGTATACATTTTATAACACAAATTATTATCTTTAGGATGTTTTGTTTTCTAAAATATAACAACACCGATTCATTCGTGCTACAACCATAATGTAGCTGCAGCGTGACTCTACCAGGCAAACGTAATACTACGATTTTAATCTTTTATTATTTATAAATTAAACATCTTTAATAAGCAAGGTATAGTATTTAACAAACAACTCTACATCGTTCATGTATTGTTTAAGTCTTTGCCTAGGACAGCCAACACTACATTTATTAAACATTGAATTAGCATATTGCATCCACTCTGCGTACGTCTTACTCGATTATTCCGATTTGGATTTGGGCGCATGTATTGAAAATTGAATCGATTCTGTCTTGATGATTCAGCAACATATATTTGTTGGTGTTGTTGATATCGATGGAATGCTAACTAAAAATTATTTTACACTTACCCTGAATAAATATTGTTCTTTTATTAACCGTGAAGAATAATGGCTAACTCATTATTCACTCACAACATACACTTATCTATAATTCACTTTTTGGACAATTACTTAAAAAGTTATATATAGAAACAAAAATGTTTACAATAATATAATGTTCTTCAGACCGAATTTTGGTCACAGTAGTCAGTTCAATGTAGACTAGCCGTAGTGTCCAAGGTTGTGTTACGCAAGCGCAGGTGCAGTATCTATTCCGTTCCTCTCATAGTCCAAGGGGACGGTAAACCGACACCACTGGAGCGAGATCAGGTGCAGGTTGTTTTACAAGCAATTTATTACGTTTATAATATAATATAAATCAGGATTTTGGTTTCTTCGGTAAGTCGGCGATAGATACATCGGCAGGAATCCTGTACGGTCGACCGTACGATGGAGTTGCTCTTTTATGGCGAAAGAGTGTCTTTAGATTGGTCTCCATTATTTTGTTCAAAAGTGAGCGTATCGTAGCAATTAAAGTGAATATAGGGATCGGCTCTTTGCTTATATTTAGTGTTTATATGCCAACGGATATTCTGAAAATTTGTTAGAATTTAGTGACTGTTTGAGTGAAATTGCGGCGATTGTTGAAAATCAAAATGTAGAATCTGTGTTTATCTTAGGGAACTTTAACGCACACGCGGAAAATCGTTTCGGTAGGGAATTACTTAGCTTTTGTTTCGATCAAAATTGGTTGCGTGCTGATATGTCAAAATTAAGTGAAAACTCAGATACCTATACTTTTATAAGTGAGGCGCACGGTAGCAGGCGTTGGCTAGATCATTGTGTTGTCACCAACGCCGCCTGGAGGGTGGTGGTCGGTGTGGATATACACTACGACATTTATTGGTCGGATCACTTCCCACTGGAGATACAGTGTGACCTGTCTATGGTCAGACCTAAATTTAAATCGCAAAATAGGGTAAGTATTAATAAACAAGGTAGTTTGGGGACATAGATATGAAGGTCAAATTGCAACATACCATGATCTTTGTTTATAAAATTTGTGAGATATTAATACTTTAAATGAATATACTCCTATTCCTTGCTGTGATAGAATGTGTTATAACCTTGATCATAGAAAATCTATAGATATAATGTATAATAAAATTGTTGCATCATTGTCCAGGGCCGCTATATTTAGTTATAATAAGGGAAAGTGTCGGAAGGGCGTTCGTATTGTTGGCTGGAATAAACATGTTAGGGATGCTCACCGGGATGCTAGGCAAAAATTTATAAATTGGGTGTGGCATGGCAAACCTATTGCTGGTAAATTATATAAAGAAATGTATGAATCAAAAAAGTTAATTAAACAGAAATTAAATTTTTGTCAAAATAATGAATATCAAATTAAAATGGACATGTTAGTTGAAAAGCATAAAAACAAAGACTTTTTTTTTTTGGAAACAAACAAAAAAAGGTGAATCCTAAGCCTAGTATCCCTGTGAGTATTGAGGGTGTGTGAGAAATTTATTTCAGGAGCATTTTAAGGTAATATCACCGAACATTTCGTCGCGGATTGTATCAGATGTTGATGACGGCCAGACGGGCGCAGGCATGCCAATTACCTTTACACCGAATGATGTTTTCGACGTAATTAAAAACATGACGAGGGGTAAATCACCTGGGCACGACGGCCTCAGCATTGAGCATCTCCTGCATGCGGGGCCTCATCTCACCGGGATTCTAGCTACTTTCTACACCCTTTGAATGAGACATTCCTATCTTCCTGAGCAGCTGATGAGAACTATTGTTGTCATCATCATCATCATCATTACAGCCCTTCACAAGTCCACTGCTGAACATAGGCCTCCCCCAAACAACGCCACAAAGCACGGTCCTGAGCCACCTGCATCCATCGACTTCCTGCATGTCTTACCAGGTCGTCACTCCATCTAGTGGGGGGTCGCCCTACACTACGCCTACCAGTACGAGGCTGCCACTCGAGAACCTTTCTTCCCCATCGGTTATCGGTTCTTCGAGTTATATGGCCGGCCCATTGCCACTTAAGCTTACTAATCCGTTGGGCTATGTTGGTCACTCTGGTTATAATGCGGATATCCTCATTTCTGAGTCTATCATGCAGAGAAACTCCGAGCATAGCCCTCTCCATAGCTCGCTGAGCGACCTTGAGCGTCCTCATACGGCCAGCAGTGAAGGACCACGTCTCTGATCCGTAAGTCATCACTGGCAACACGCACTGGTTGTACACTTTAGTTTTCAGAGATTGAGGTATACCTGACGAGAAGATGTGTCGTAATTTCCCGAACGCTGCCCAGCCGAGTTGAATCCGTCGATTGACCTCGCGGTCGAAGTTGGACTTACCTAGTCGGACTATTTGTCCCAGGTAAACGTACTCGTCAACAACTTCGAGCATAGTGCTCCCAACAACTACCGGCATAGGTGTGACATGGACATTTAACATGATCTTTGTTTTTTCCATGTTCATCTTAAGTCCTATCCGTTGGGAGACACCATTGAGGTCATTGAGCATAGTGCTAAGGTCCTCCAGTGATTCTGCCATAAGGACTATATCGTCGGCAAATCGAAGGTGAGTGATATACTCGCCATTGATTTTAATACCGTATCCTTTCCAGTCCAGTAGCTTGAAAACGTCGAAAACGTCTTCCAACACAGCGGTAAAGAGTTTCGGGGATATAACGTCACCCTGTCTTACACCTCTCTGCAGTTGGATAGGTTTCGAACTCTGGTTCTATACTCGGATAGCCATCGTAGCCCTACTGTACAAACACTTCAGCACTTCGATATACCGACAGTCAAATTGGCACCGCTGAAATGACTGTAGCACCGCCCAAATTTCGACGGAATCAAAGGCTCTCTCATAGTCCACATAAGCCAGGCAAAGTGGCAGATTGTACTCTTCGGTCCTCTGTACAATCTGCCGCAGGGTACCATAGACCATATACGGTCTATGGTACTAAAGCCTTTTCGGAAACCGGCTTGTTCGGGAGGCTGGAAGTTGTCGAGTTTGCGTGCGAGACGATTCGTAATGACTCTCGAAAACAGCACGTAGACGCAGCTCAGAAGGGAAATCGGTCTGTAGTTAGTCAAGAGGGCGTTGTCGCCTTTCTTAAAGAACAAGACCACCGCACTTCTGCTCCACGCCTCCGGAGTAGTGCCACCATGGAGGACGGAATTGAAGAGCATCTGAAGGACTTCAAGTGCCGGTGTTTTAGCCGCTTTCAGAAGCTCCACTGTAATTCCATCCTCGCCTGGCGCCCTGCCGTTTTTAAGGTGCTGGAGAGCCATTCTAATCTCGCTCAGACTGACGTCCGGGATATCATCGGAATAGTATCGGGTAAGACTTGTAGTCAGGGGGTTTTCATGCTGGTCTACCTTTCCGGTGATCCTGTTATGGAATACGGGTACGCGACCCCGGCTCCCCGAGCTACTGTTATTCTCATACCTTTCCTGCCGGGATAACAGTATCCTTACACCTACGCTCCTACCCCCAACCCTCTTTTTCCTTTTCCCAAAATGGTAGCTTCCTCTACCAACAATATAGCATACCCAAAGAGGGTTGGTGTCAGGCAGGCGGCCGACTGTAAAACTTTTGCCAAATCCCATGCAGTAAACTTATGAATATTACGAGTTGTGGGATATATGACAGGGCTAGGGCGTACCCCGCAGGCGACGCGCAGGGGCAGCACCCGGCTCCTGTGGGAAGTGGGCGAGGGTTGTCGCACCTTACGGAGCGGGTGCGACGTAAGAGGCGAGCCCGGAGAGAGAAGAATGTCAGAGTGAGGGTTGCAAGCTAGAATATAGGTACGATGACTGGAAGAGGAAGAGAGTTAGCAGATGTTTTGAAACGACGAAGAGTGAATGTTGCCTGTTTGCAGGAAACAAAATGGAAGGGCAATAAAGCAAGAGAGATTGGGGAAGGATACAAGTTTTATTATTGTGGAAGTGACGGGAAGCGAAATGGAGTAGGAGTTGTGTTAGATAGTGGAATGAAAGAACGAGTGACAGATGTGAAAAGAGTAAATGACAGAATGATAGTTGTTAAATTAATGATTGAAAACAAAGTAGTGAATGTTGTAAGTGTGTATGCTCCGCAAACAGGCTGTGAAGAGAGTGTGAAAGAGAAGTTTTGGGAGGAATTTGATGGTATGATGATGGGAATACCTGACAGTGCGGATGTTTATATGGGAGGAGATTTTAATGGACATGTAGGGAGAGTGAATGACGGGTATGAAAGAGTACACGGTGGATGGGGGTACGGAGTGCGCAACCGTGAGGGGGAAGTTCTTCTGCAAGCAGCATGTGCTTTCGACCTGGCTGTAGTAAACACGTGGTTCCAAAAACGAGATCAGCATCTTGTTACTTATAAAAGTGGCCACCACGCGACACAGATCGACTATCTTCTGTTAAGATGGAACCAAATCAAGAGTATAAAAAACTGCAAAGTGCTTCCAGGTGAAGACTTAGTATCCCAGCACCGAATTCTGCTGGCTGACATCTGCTAAACTGTTCGCCTCAACAAACATAAGGATCGTCCCCCACCCAAAATAAAGTGGCATTTGTTGCATAAGGAGGAGTATGCAAGTGAATTTAGAGAGCTAGTTGTAAACAAGGTGATAGAGATGGGTGATATGGAAGGAATGAGTGTGAATGAGTGCTGGAAGGAAATGGCTGATTGTATCCGAAGTGTGGCAAGGAAGGTGTTAGGAGAAACAAAAGGGAAGCGTATGATAGATAAGGATGGGTGGTGGTGGAGTGAAAGTATTAGAGAAGTTTTGAGAGAAAAGAAAAATGCCTTTAAAGAATGGCAGAGCGTAGAAGACCAGAATGAATCCATAAAAGAAAGTAAGAGAGGGGCGTATAAAGAATGTAAGAAGAGAGCGAAGAAGGAAGTTGCTATTTGTAGGGCAGAGGCGCAAGATAAATTATATCGGTCCCTTGAAAGCCCCGAAGGTCAAAAACGACTTTTTCAAATTGCAAGAGCGAGAGAAAGGAATGGAAGAGATGTTTCACATGTAAAATGTATAAAAGATGATTCTGGAAGGATTTTGACTGACGATGAAAGTATCAAGAAGCGATGGAAGGAGTATTTTGAGAAATTGATGAATGAGGAGAATGAATGGAGTGGTATGCTTGAAAACCCACCAGTGAATATGGGCTTAGTGAGAGAAATTAGTGTGGAAGAAGTAAAAATGGCTGTTAGACATATGAAGAATGGGAAGGCAGTCGGCCCAGACGGAATACCAGTAGAAGTGTGGAAGTTGCTGAGTGCGGATGGATGGAAGTGGTTGAGTTTATTTTTCGGTAAATTGTTGCAGGAAGAACAAATACCTGAGGAATGGTGCAGTAGTATACTGGTCCCCATTTTTAAAAACAAAGGAGACGTTCAAAACCGCAACAGTTACCGGGGAATAAAACTCATGTCACATACGATGAAAGTCTGGGAAAGAATAATAGAGAGAAGAATGAGAGAAGAGTGTGAGATAACACAAAACCAGTTCGGATTCATGCCCGGTCGAGGTACGACAGATGCCATTTTCGCATTACGCCAATTGTGCGAAAAGTACAAGCGCGTGCGTAAAAATCTGCACATGGTTTTTGTCGACCTTGAAAAGGCGTACGATCGGGTTCCCCGTGAGGTTTTGTGGTGGGCGTTAAAGATGAAAGGTATGCCTGGGAAGTATGTGAGGTTAGTCCGTGCTATGTACAGAGCATCCCGTACATGTGTACGATCTGCCGCGGGAACTACGGGCAGTATCGATGTGGCGGTAGGGCTGCACCAAGGGTCGGCATTGAGCCCTTACCTCTTCCTACTGATTATGGACACTTTGACGTCGGACCTGCAGGATGAGGCACCCTGGTGCATGCTCTTTGCCGATGACATCGTGCTTGTCGGGGAAGAAGGCATCGAGGTACAGAGCAGACTGACGGGGTGGCAACAGAAGCTGGAAAGTGTTAGCTTGAAGATCAGCAGATCCAAAACCGAATATCTGTGCTGTGATTTCGGCGGTCTTTCCAGTCCTGTACCCATGTCGTTGGATGGCGCTATACTGCCTACCTGCTCAGATTTCAAGTACCTCGGTTCCCTCATTCAAGGCGACGGCGGAATAGATAGAGCTGTGCAGCATAGGATTAACGCAGGGTGGATGAAATGGCGACAGGTCACAGCCACAACGTGCGATCCCCGAATGCCAATAAGGCTGAAGGGGAAAATTTACAAATCGATCATCCGACCTGTCGTCATGTATGGAAGTGAATGCTGGGCCGTCAAGAAGAAGGATGAAAATAGACTGCATGCGAATGAAATGAGAATGTTACGATGGATGTGTGGTGTGACAAGGATGGATAAGATAAGGAATGAGTATATAAGAGGAACCTGAAAGTAGCGCCAGTGGTAGAAAAGGTGAGAGGAAGCAGATTGTCATGGTTTGGGCATGTGATGCGGAGGAATGAAAGTCATGTCACAAAACGAATGTTGAATATGAATGTGGAGGGACACACGGGCAGAGGAAGGCCGAATAAAAGATGGATCGATTGTGTGAAGAGTGATATGAGAATGAAAGGAGTAAGTATGGAAATGACGGCTGATAGAGAGGAATGGAACAAGAAGGTTTACTGCACCGACCCCAGATAATGGGAAATGGTTTAGTGAATGATGATGAGTATCGGGTAAGACTTGCTCTTGGATCGCTACTCACACTTGCGTGTGGCTCCAACGATAATGTGTACAGCTGCCCATAGAACCTCTCAATCTCACTCAAAATCTCAGGTGTCCCGGAAACGATGCTGCCACACTCAGTCTTCAGCTTTGACAGTTGGCTCTTTCTGGCAGACAGATCTCTGGCAAAGACTTTGGAGCCCTGGTTCCGCTCGATTGCTTCTTTAATACGAGCAGTATTAAAGTTGCGTAAGTCTCGCCGTATGCATTTGGAGTTCTGTCTGTTCAGTTGCCTGTATGCTGTCAAATCTGTTGACGATTGCAGCCTCATCTCCCGTCTAACAGCGATGAGATTAAGAGTGTGATCGGAGAGTTTTTGTGTTCTTCTGCGGCGGGTATTGCAGAACTTAGCTCCGACCGCACGGACAGTTTCCACGAGCTTGTCATTCATATCGTCCACTGCATTGCAATCTTCTAGGCACTGAAAGCGGTTACGTAACTCGAGATGAAAAGTCTCGGTATTGTTGTGCCTATAGTAAAAAATAAAACTGGAGATATATCTGACAAAGAGAACTATAGGCCCATCTCATTAGCTACTATCATGGCTAAGGTGCTTGACAGTGTGCTTGAGCGGCATCTCAGTGGATATCTAAAATTACATGACGCTCAGTTCGCATTTAAAAGAGTCTCTCCACTGAGAGTGCAATATTAACACTCTAGCATACTGTTAGGTACTATACCAATAGGAAAACACCAATTTACGCTGCCTTCCTGAATCTGTCAAAGGCTTTTGACCTAGTTAATTATGATATTCTGTGGAAGAAGCTGCGTGAAGTGGCCTTACCAAGCGAGTTGATTGAAATACTTAAACACTGGTATGGCCATCAAATAAATAAGGTCAGATGGACAGAGGCACTGTCCAACGAGTACAGGTTAGAGTGCGGGGTGAGACAGGGTGGCTCAACTTCACCAGCGCTCTTCAACCTGTACATTAACCAGTTGATCGTTAAGCTCAGCAACGCTGGTGTCGGCTGCTCAATTGATGGGCATTTCGTTAACAGCATAAGCTATGCAGATGACATGTTGTTGCTGAGCCCATTGATTAAAGCACTGAGGATATTACTTAATATTTGTGATACACATGCTGAGACTCACGGTCTCATTTATAATGCAAAAAAGTGAAGTATTGTTATTTCGAGCTGGATCAAAAATTTAAATGATTCCACCTGTTAAGTTAAGGAACGTACAGTTGAATAGGGTGTATCAATTTAGGTATCTTGGTCACGTTTTAACTTAGGATCTGACTGATGATACGGACATAGAAAGAGAAAATAGGGCATTGGCGGATCGCTGTAACATGCTGTCCCGTAGCTTTGCGCGATGTACAGAAGAAGTTAAGGTAACACTTTTCAAAGCCTTTTGTCAGTCATTTTACACGTGCAGTCTATGGGTTTGGTACATGCAGAGAGCCTACAATGCCCTTCGGGTACAATATAATAATGCCTTCAGGATGTTGATGGGATTTGCGCGGTATTGTAGCGCCTCAGGAATGTTTACAGCGTACAGTACGGACGGTTTTCATGCCATAATTCGAAAAAGAATAGCATCCCTCATGCGCAGGGTTCGTGGGAGCTCCAATAGCATTCTGAGGGCAATATCTGATAGATTTGATTGTCCCATACTAGGGCACTGGATGCGTATGCACTTGCATGTGTCTTGTGTCATGGAGTACCAAAAATAAAAAAATAATTGTTATGAAAATTGTGCGTGTAATAATTTAAGGCTAACATAGGTTAAGCTAATTTACTAACATAATTATGGACTATATAAGGGTCTGAAATAAATTTAATTATTATTATTATTATTATTATAAAAACTTTCAAATAATCCTGATAATGCTCGAAGTATGAGCGTTTTCAATAAAATTGGAAGACCTTTTGTTCTCAATAGTCTATACAGACATTACAGTAGATCCGTATGTAATAGTGAAGCTGCCTCACATTGAACTGACAAACATGAATAGATTTTTTTTAATCTGTCGGTCTTTCTGTCGGGCTAATATTTGTAACGGCTGAAGCTACTGTAAGGAAACTTCACGAACAGATAAAGAACAATAGTAGAAGTGAACTAGGCTATACTTTATCCGAAAAACTTGGATATTTGTCTTGAGAATCCGAAAAATCAATAAAATGGAAGTAAATGGTCTTTGCCACGCCTACGCTAGTAATATTAAGTCAATGGCCACGCCACGTTAATAGATCCTACCCAGGCGCAGTTGGGCGGTTCGCTAGTAAATAATATAAATATATAGTGTGATGGAAAGCTTTTGTTCTAGATTGATACTGTATGTTTTTAACATAAAGCGTGACGTACGAACGCACTCCAACTGAGGGCTAGTGGATGCTGTGACTCATATATGTGTATGAGTCACAGCATCCACTACATCTAACTTCCAATAAGAATTAAAATGCAGATGCGTTGTAACCCCTGAGCACTACGATGGAATGCCTAGTTTCCAATAAAAGTTTTTTCATTTCTCTACATTCAACACATGAAACACGACAGCATTAAGCTGTGATTTTACGTAGGTAATCTGTGAAAGCCCCGGGGTATATATATTTTTCATTATAAATTATGTGTAAATATATATTATGTTCAATTATATTTATACATATCTTTTATTTATAATATTACAACCAATTGCATTATTTGATGCACAAAAATAAATTCATTAATGCAAAAAGATCCAGGAAATTTCGGGCGGAAAAAGTCACTTTTTCTTTGTAAATGTCATCTGGACAACTTTTTTCGTTTAAACTTGGCCTCCATTTTAAAATCATTCACGTGAAAACTTTAAATTAGCGATTACCGAATATTTAAGGTAATTTCGCGAATTCTTTTTATGCATATACGGCCTTAATTATAGTAGTTGGTGAACGTTAACGTAAGTTTTGATCAACTCTATAGCTGTTGTCTCTAACTATTGTCATTTAGTGAAAAGAGAGAGAGAGCAACTTTAAGCATTTCTTAAGATCTAAAAATATATGTGAAAGTCATAATTAGTTTTAAAAAAACATTTTTATTGTTTTGTGTGAGAAAAAATGAGAAAATCTAATAACCCGTAGCTAACTACCAGTGTTCGTGCTTCCGAATTTAAAAGATTACAAAGCAACTAATTAGCAACTATTGAGCTACAAATTCCCATGCAAATATCAATGGGTTCTGCTGACTTTTCACTGCTAGCTCGATGGGCTTTCTGAGAAAGGTATGGAGCAATTAAATGAAACTAAATTTTACGGATTTTATCGCGTATAATAGCTTATATTATAAATTTCCCATTTTCAAGTACTTTACAGCACCCATGGTCCCAGGTGGGGTGGTGGTCATCATGAGGTGTTCGACATCCTAATGTTCGAGTTAATCACGGCTACATTCAATTTACAGTGAAATTTAAAATAAGTTACTGTACGCGATGAATAGCCCTAATAGTAATAGTATTAGGGCTATCGCGCCGCAATAATATTCCCTGAACATATTTTATTCTCCTGATATGCAGGCCTTCATCACAATCACAATGTTTTTCTTCACTATCGAGCACAAATTCATCGGTGCCGGTAGGGATCGATCCCGTTTTGCTCTTTCCGATGTGTTTTGATATTTGCTACAAGCGCTTACAGCACTTGGCTCCTAAAGCTAAATTAAATTTACATTTTCTCAAATTTAAATTTAAATTTTCGATAATATAATATTTTTAAGAACATTTTGCAACAAGAAAACCGGAATTTCGGTTAAGACAATAGTTTATAAACAAAAACATTCTAACTAGCGCAAAGTACTTACGAAGTTATAACATTAGACTTCAAAACTTATGTATGCAGTGTCTTTTCCAGTTTCCCTACTTACATAATTTATGGCGACGATATAATAAGTAGTATGGTATTGAATCAAATGTAATAATAGCAACAAAGTACATACATCGTCCGGCTCAGTCTTCTCTCGTTCCTGAAATGATTTAGAGACGGGAAGAGACCGCCCGCTCTCCTGTGTTGTTTTAATTTCTCAAGAATTGCGGGTTACTCGCACTTGAGTGCTTATCTTCCGAGTTACCGAAATATACTAAAAAGAACAAAAAACGAATTAATACCAGGAAGGGAAATCATTTGTGTTTCAGCAAACAAGCTAAACAAGTTTTTTACGTGTTAAGTACGATAGCAAAACATCAATTATTGTCACGTAAAATATTTGTTGCAATGTTAGTAAACATTGCATTGTTAATATGCATATAGAGTCTGCCATTCATGCGTCGCTCTTGATAGTTCTGTTATGGATATAGCGTGCAAATTTCTGATTGCATGGATTAACTTTCTAATTATATAGTTACATTTCTTTTTTACATTGCAGGAGTTGTATTTCAGTGTTGTTTTGTTAAATTTGAAATGATCATGCCCTCCTATAGCCGTACGGTCTGGGTAGAGTATATTCTTATCGCTCAAATACGAGCGGAGGGTATGCTTATTTACATGTATATATACGTGAAAATGGTGAAGTCAAACTTTGTACCCCTTTTAAGCATACTGCGCGCACAGAAGAGAGTGGGATTCAGCATAGTTGAAGATTGTATGGAGAAGGAGTGCACAAAGCTAATATTTGTATATAATACTCATATGTTTTACAAATACATTAAATTAAATTCTTTCCTTGCGCTCATACTCCCAAAGACTTACATTGAGTTCAAGCACATGTATATTATAAATGTATATTATTAATGATGATGATGATGAAGGCCAATGTCAAAACTCAGTAGTCTGTGATCAGACAATCGCACAAAGTAGAAAATGCCGCAAAAAATTTTAAAATGTAATCAATTAATAATTACTACTCAATTTTGTGAGAATTCAAATATTTGTCGGCGCGTCTATGAAATGCGGGGTAGATCGAGAGTGAGCTGGAGGTTGCGTCACTCTGGCGGAGCGCCGTGCGAGGGAGTGCGAGGGTTCCGCTGAAGTTATTCTATGACTGAAATCATTCTACCAGTGCAAAGTTAGTATTGTGGTCCTGTCCGTTGAGGTTCTTCTGGTGCAGGCAAAGAGGACGGTGCTGCAGGGGGGCTGCCTTGTGTTGCGCTGGGATGTGTGATGTTGTCATGTGATTGCGTCCCTCACGTTGCACCGGTGTGTGGTTGTGGCTGAGACGTATTGCGATGTGTTCGAACTGTGGTTGCTCTGTAATAATGTGTGATGCGTTACGCTGTCTCGTTACTGATAATAGTTATTTGCGTGAGCGGGAGAGCAGCTTGAGCACACGCTCTCACAGTTTTACTGTTTTAACAGTTGACGCTTTGCTGATGTATTTTCGAGATCATGGTTGGGTTCTCTTGTTGTATTTTCTACAGAATTGGCATTATTGGCATTACAGTTGTGTTTTAATTATATTTGAATTTTTCAAGAATCTGTGAAGTGTATTTTAAGACAAAAAGCGCTTATTTAATATTTTTATAATAGATATCAGTATTTTAATGTGCAGTTGAAAGTGAAATACAGATTGTTAAAAACACAAACATATTTTTTTATAAATTACGGTCAAATTTCGACCACCAGGATGCCACCAATAAGTATTTTTATACATATTATAACGACTTTGTAACAAATGTGTTGTGGTCCTGTCCCAAACAAAATTTTATTAAGGGAATTTTATACTTGTTTCATGCAGGGAAAACCACAAACTATTCCAACACTTTAACTTTCTGTTTAAACATTTTCAATAAAATTTCAACAATTTAAAGAAGAATTCCTGTTTTAGATACGATTCAAGTATATTTAGAATAATATTTTAGTAACCCTTTTAATGTTTACTAGCTTAACTAGTTGACCTATGTAGTTGACCTGTTGTCCTGCTGATACACTAGAAGGGTTGTTGGTAAATAAAACGATCCGCAACAGTGTATGATCTAATTTGGTCTATATTTTTTGAGTTTACAGGTAACTTTTATTAAATACATGTTATTTAATTTTTCGACATAAAACCTTTTATTATAATACACTTGGAATGTCATTTTCGAAGCTTAAAATTCCCTTCTTTAATAACCATTCATCGTGTGTGCACCTAAAAAATCTTGTCCTGTAGCGACTACTGCTTTTTTATCGAATCTCAGTCCTCTCAGATATTTATTTCATCTCCCAATGTAGGATGCTCAAGCCAACATCTCGAATTTCAGCTATAAGAAGGGTGATCTCGTGAGCCTGGCTGCTATCATAGTGAAACAAAATAACAGAAAAAATAGTTTGCCTCGCATGGCCTCGCCATTTTTGCGGATTTTGTTGCGCAATTTTTTTATTAACGATCGAAATTTTTAATCATTACCCTTGACTGTCCCAAAAAAAGTTTTGCGAAATATTTAGTTTGTTCTGCTTCTGCGCATTTATAAGCATCCTGAATACCCAGCGCGTGTATACTTTTTTCTTTCCCAAGTGTTCAGTGTTCATATTCCGCCATTCGCCTACTGGCGTACGCATCTTTTTTTTTTTTTTTTTATAGAATGGGCTGACAAACGAGCACACAGTCCACCTGATGGTAAGTGGTTGCTGCGGCCCATAGACATCTACATCTATCTTCCATTACAAATCAAAATGCAGATGCGTTGTCACCCGTGAGGACTGAGATGGAATGCCTCATTTCCAGTAAAAAGGGTCTCCGGTTCTCTACACTCACCATACGAAATACAGCAGCATTAAGCTACTATTTCACGCTGGTATTCTGTGAGATCTGATCTTCTCGTCAGGTATACCTCAAAACCTGAAAACTAAGTTGTACTGCCAGTGCGTGTTGCCAGTGATGACATATGGAACTGAGACGTGGTCCTTCACTGCTAGCCGTATGAGGATGCCCAGAGTCGCTCAGCGAGCTATGGAGAGGGCTATGCTCGGAGTTTCTCTGCGTGATAAACTTAGAAATGAGGATATCCGCAGTAGAACCAGAGTGACTGACATAGCCCAACGGATTAGTAAGCTGAAGTGGCAATGGACCGGCCATATAGCTCGAAGAACCCACAACCGTTGGGGAAAAAAGGTTCTCGAGTGGCAGCCTCGTAACGGTAGACGAAGTGTGGGGCGACCCCCCACTAGATGGAGTGACGACCTCGTAAGACATGCAGGAAGTCGATGGATGCAGGTGGCTCAGGACCGTGCTTTGTGGCATTACTTGGGCGAGGCCTATGTTCAGCAGTGGACTTGTAAAGGGCTGTAATGATGATGATGATGATGAACCCTTTTAATCAGTTTGGTTAGTGCAAATCTGATATAACTGATGTATGAATAAATTCAATTAAAAAAATTATCGTATTAAGCCGAGTTAGATCTTAGGCAAAGACTGCATCAAACATGACTTGACTTCATTCAACACCAAACATGGTTTCTCGGAGAAGCTGACGGAGGACAGTAAAGCAGAGAACCCACACAAAGTGGTTCAAAAACTACACGACAGAACTTGTTTCGTAAACTAAAAAGGCGAAAAGGACATGAAAGCTGAAATACATTGTAGTGTGTGTGTTACACACGTCTGCATTAGATGTAGACGCTCCGTCCCCTCCCAGATCAGTCTTGATAATAACCAAAAGAAGTGTCACCAGCCATAGTGCTTACATTGTGTGCAATAAACGCACAAGCCACTGATTAAGAGCAATTATTTACCACGTACCGCTGTTTACACAGGCCTCCTCTCACGAAAGGAAACGCCAGAACGCCGAAAGTTCAGAGTGATTTCTTTTTTTTTTTCTAAGAAACGTTGCCAGGTTATGGTTTGAAAAAAAAGAGCATATCTTTGTCTTTTACTATATTATTCACTGCATATTGTCTTTGGTTTTGTTTAAAACCAAAAAATATTTTTTCATAGGACAGTATTTGGTATCAAATTTGATACCGTCCTGAGCCAGCGGTTGCGCTCGCTTGTTATGGCTTAACGGGTTAACAAGAATGTTTTTGGAGCAAGCAAGAGCAATTTTAGCAAACTTTATGCAAATCCAATTTTATACTTATAATATTAATTTTGAGTTACTTTATTCTTACAAATTTGTATCTCAGTGAGTAACCAATGCTTGAGAGCTTTTACTATATTGTTTGCAAAAACAATAAAACCATATGTTTTTATTATTTTCTTGCAATCAGTCACTATGTATGTAATGTAATGGGTTGGTGAAAACAACAACATTAGTAATATAAAATGCTATATAAATAAATACCTAGATAAATACATTAATAATAATGTTCATATATACAAAATAAGTAAAAATAATATATGTTAAGCCTATGTGAGTTATTAAAGCTAGATAAAGGGAGTTTCGCCAAATGCCATGCTAATTACGCTAATATTTTAAAATTTTCACAGACGCACGCCGTAACGAAATTCACAAACCAAATGACGGGGCGACGGTTACTTACCATCAAATAGGCGTGTTCGACTTCCCCCTCTTCTATATATACATATATATATATATATATATATATATATATATATATATATATATATATATATATATATATATATATATATATATATATATATATATAGAAATAGAAATAGAAATAGAAACTTTTTTATTCAATGTAGATTATAAAAATACTTATTGAACGTCACTTTTTTAATTTACCACTGGTTCGCAAAAAAAAACCTCTGTCCTGGGAAGAACCAGCAAGAAACCCAGCGGGACTTTTTTTTTAATAATAGCTTACAATCATGTTTACAATCAACAACACAAGATAAATTAGAAATAGCTTGGTAGCGATCACCCTTCCCAGGGGTTATTATCATCTATAAATTCCTTAATATTATAATAACCCTTTTTATACAAACTTAGTTTAATAACATTTTTGAACTTTGTGTATGACAAATTTTGTATATTTTCTGGGATTTTGTTGTAAAAGCGTATACATCGCCCCAAGAATGAATTACTGACTCGGTGGAGTCGAGTAACAGGTACTACCAGCTTGTGTCTGTTCCTAGTATTTACAGAATGAATATCACTTATTTTCGCAAAACTACTTTTATTTTTGTGTACGTACATTACATTTTCATAAATGTATTGAGAGGCCAGAGTTAATATATTAATTTCTTTAAATTTTTGTCTCAGTGACTCTTTTGGTTTTAAATTATATATTGCTCGAATGGCCCTCTTCTGTAAAATAAATATAATTTCAGTGTCAGTCGCGTGTCCCCATAGCAAAATACCATACGACATAATGCTATGGAAATAACTGAAGTAAACTATTCTAGCTGTTTCAACACTGGTAAGAGTTCTAATCTTTTTTACAGCATATGCTGCAGAACTAAGTCTGCTAGCTAGTTTTGATATATGGGGGAGCCATTGAAGCTTTGCGTCCAGTGTGATTCCAAGAAAAATGGTGGTATCGACAAGACTCAGCTCCTCCCCATTTAAAATTACATTAGTATTGACATGTTTAACATTAGGAGTTACGAATTTCATACATTTAGTTTTAGTTCCATTCAAATGCAAATTATTAACATTAAACCAATTGACTAACTTAGCTATAGCATTATTTACTTCGTCGTAATTTAATAACTGTCGTTTTAATTTGAAAATTAATGAAGTATCATCAGCAAATAATACTATATCATGGTTATCCCCTACTATGTAAGGTAAGTCATTAATATATACAAGAAACAGAAAGGGGCCAAGAATTGAGCCCTGAGGAACGCCCATTTGTACAATCGACCCGGAAGAACTCATACTATTAATAACAACTTTTTGTGTTCTGTCACTTAAATATGAAATAATTAATTTAAGAGCATCATTTCTTACACCGTAGTGTTGAAGTTTCCTGATTAATGTTTCATGGTGAACACAATCAAAGGCCTTGGATAGGTCACAGAACAAACCCAAAGCATCCTGTGAATTCTCCCATGCATTAAATATATATTTAATCAGCTCAACACCAGCATCAGTTGTCGAGCGACTCCTTGTGAAACCAAATTGATTTTTATGAAGTAATTTATTTACATTAAAAAAAATTAACAATTGATCAAGAATAATTTTTTCAAAAATTTTACTAAGTGTTGGCAGTACAGAAATAGGTCTAAAATTAGAGGGGTCCAATGTACTACCAGATTTAAATAAAGGTATTACTTTACTATGCTTCATTAAATCAGGAAACACACCAGATTTGATACTACTATTAAAAATAATAGATAGTTGAGGTGCGATTGTATCTATTATAGACGCAATAACTTCAACAGAAATCCCCCACAGATCGGCGGTTCTCTTAATATCAATAGTCTTATATGCGTATATATATATATATATATATATATATATATATATATATATATATATATATATATATATATATATATATATATATATATATATATATATATATATATATATACGCACAGCCCGACACGAGTGCAAAGTTGGCACGTGGAATGTTAGAGGGGGCATGAGAGATAAGACGAATGAGTTGAATGAATTTTCTACAAACGAATAAGTTTTCTAACTTTTAAATGTTGAAATATACTTTTTTAATTTGGCGCACACCAATACCCAACTGCGTACCCATTACGGTGCTTAATTGAGGTGCTTCCCTCCCAAAAGCATTTTAAAGGCGGGCAGTGCAATCTTGCGAAGAGAGTGAACCTTTAAAACCAAAAATATAACCATACTTATATAACCAAAAATATATAGATAATAAATTATTGACACGCAATTTCCGACCAAAAATATTTAAGTAAGTGAAATTATGAGTTTTATTGATTTAAAAAATCCACATAAATCCTCACGGATGACTACGCATCTGCACTTTGATTCGTAGTCGAGGATAGATGTAGATGTCTATGGGCCATAGTAACCACTTACCATCAGGTTGACTGTGTGCTCGTGTGTTATCCTATCCTAAAAAAAATGGTGAATGTAGAGAACCGTAGACCCTTTTTACTGGAAATCAGGCATTCCATCTTAATCCTCATGGATGCATTTTGATTCGTAATCGAGGATACATGTAGGTGTCTATGGGCCACAGCAACCACTTACCATCAGGTGAATTATGAGCTCGTTTGTCACCCTATACTATAACAAACTGCTATATAGTAGTATACTAATAGAGATAGCAACAAAAACATAAAACAAAACTTACTTATATTTATTTAAATGAAGTGTCGACAAAAGACACAAATATTATTAGGACAATCCGTGGCGCAGTAGCTTAACAATGAGTTACAGTCTAAGGGCAGCGAGTTCGAATCCCACACAGAACAAATATTTGTATAGACCACAAGTAATTGTTCCAGGTCTGGATGTTTTTCCTTGTGAAATATGTTTGTAAACTGCCCCCACGGTACAGGAGAAAATCCTATTGTTAAGGTATCGTTTTTAAAAATAAAGAACAAATTTAAGAAAATTAGTGGCATATGATCAGAATTAATTTATATTCGAATGATATATTCAAGTATGACTGACGTCTTAAGTAGTTAATGCTTGCTAATTTTATTAAAATTAAATGTAGAGTGATTTATAGATGTTTGTACATTTTAAAATATTTTTAAATACATTTACAAGCAACTGTTACCGTTTCCGTTACCGTTACAGCCCACTGAAGTCCACTGCTGAACACAGGGCTATCCATGGATTGCCTCATAGTTACCACCCTTGGCAAGCGGGTTGGCAAGCGCAGTTTTTTATTTGTAGTCGTTATTAGGAACACGCTGCTGCCCATCTCATGATTCGTTTCTTATTTTCTTACTTACTGACATGGGGCAGTGGATGTTCTTACACCGACACATAACCAATAAGCTCATTCGATCGCTCGTATGAAACAGAATCTTTACCATTAATACGCTACATTGCTTGTACACATGATTATTATTGGAAATCAATATGTAAAGTATACAGTGTGTAAGTGTAAACACCGTTGTCACTGAAACCATAGGTGGTTGGCTTTAATATAAAAATATTTATCCGATTTTAAAAAAAAAAAAACGCTATTTTCTTTTATAAAATTAAAAAGTTTCTGTCCGACACCGTCCGTAAATTCATGGATACCCTATGCACTCGAGTGACGTAATCACTGTAAAGATCACCGCCCGCCCTTGCTACCTACACAACATTTCAATATAAACACAATGGTACACATAACCTATCATGAAACTTTTCCTTCATACTTTCACACTTGCTTAGGACAGATAAAAATACCTACCCTTTGTGTTGTGTGACGAGTCCAAATTAATGTAAGTTAGATTTAACAACAAAGAAAATTAAACATTAATAATAGTAAATAGTAAATCATTAGGTAGGATTTTTGGCGTATTTACCGTATACCGTACCGCGGCCCTGGAACGCAAAGGGCATTTGAAGCATAAGCTGACCGTTCATTGTACGGAAAGATCATACAAAGCGAGGCCAAGACAAAGGATTTGTATAGCTTGATGTGTAGCCTGATTGATTGGTTATTTACACTTACCTATTAAATAAAATCCTCGTAAATGAATTCCATTTTGATCAGCTTTTACATTAATCGTAAAAGCTAGAAGCACAACAGTGTCATTTCTCTAAATACACTAAGAATTCGCCTTTTGAGTTCGGACGTATTACGGAACTTAGTTGCATACACTCGGTGCTTCAGTTCTTCCCAAAGATAAAAGTCCAGCGGGGTAAGGTCGGTTCATCGCCCAGGAAACTCCTCAACCAGCATAGCCCTGATTTGCAGCTGAAAATGTGCAGGGGCACCGTCATGTTGGTAGTAGAGGTTTCTCAGTGAACGGAGAGGCACATTTCCACTGCACGTTTATGTATTACAAACTAAATACACTCGGATCAAAACTACAAGGAACCTAAAGCGACGTAGAATGTCGGCACGGCGCGCGGCGCGGTTTTAAATTAAATTAACATGTACATTCCCCACCGACGCACCGAAGTACTGACAAACTGACACAGTGACATTGGCCTTGACCGCGAATCGCTGCCGCTACCTACGATACGTTGAGTTTTTTGTTGTGAATTCTGTAGGTATAGTCCCTACTTGCCTAGGGTGAAATAATTGTAAGAAAAAATTGAGATTTGATTTAAAAAAAAATGTTGTTATTTTTCATTGAAATTACTTTCTATAAGTGAAACCAAACCACTGGTTTCAAGGACAACGGTGTTTACACTAACAGCCTGTATATGTAGATAAGTACCAACTCGACAACAAACATACGATACAGGGATCTCTTTGATGAAATGGAACGTTACGAGGCTTAGGAATTACCTTAATCTAATGCCTATAGACTTTTATGATCCTAAGTATCATTCTAAATAATTAATCCGTTATGTCGTAAAATTCTGAGAAATTTGATGGTTGCAAAAAAAAAATTAGATAAATGCCACTTTGCCGCGCAATATTTTTTGCTTATATTGGAGTCGAACGTTAGTGTATGTGTGTTTAACTATTTTTAATCTGTATTTTTATTCTGTGCATATTTTTTATATGTGCTTAAAAGTGAAAGGATAACGAGAACGAATAAAAGGCGACGTTCAGAAGGCTTACCAGAAGTCATAGAGAACAGAAGACGTTAACCTCTCAGAGTAATTACTAGCGTAGAGAGAGTCTCGAATTAGTAACAAAATTGTTACAGCTGAAGTCTTTACACATTAATGACGTTTAACATAGTACAAAATAAGATAGCTTTGTTATTCACACCTCTTTCTTTTACAACATTGTTGCCATTTTTCCATTACATAGACTGATATTGATATGCCATTAGAGTAAGGAAAAACGTTGTCGATAAATTCATTTAGTCTATGACGTATCAAAATTAACGACTTTTATAATGCGTTTCGTAATACTTATTTATATCAACAAAAGTTTATGGAAACTGCGTCTGAGATCTTACAACTAAAACGTAGTTGAATAATGAAAAATTTTGCATTATCTTTTTATAATTAAAATATATCGTGAAAAGTTCATTATGAAATCTACTTAAATTCAGCTGGTATATTTCCGACAAATTATCCGTGGATATAGTATTGCTTTTACAAGGAATAACATCTGTGTTTGTTTCATCGACACTAAGCCAGGGTCACGGAACGTACACAGAAAAAAGGAAAAATTTCGAAAGTTTTTAAAAAAAAATATAATAAGGGTGCAAAATGTGCACAAAGTCTACCCGATGGTAATTGGATGCTGTGGCATAGACATGTAAATGTATCCTCGATTAAGAATCAAAATGTAGATGCGTGGTTACCCCTGAGGACTACGATGGAATACGTTCATTCCTTATATCCTTAGTGATAAAATCTTTACAAACTGAAAAAGCATTCATACTTTCGCCACAGCATTAATAACAAAATTAATTATACAAAATCGCTTTGAAAAATTCTAAAAAGCACTGTATTACCTCCAAAACAGACCGTATTTTTTTTGTTTTCACATATCACATATGTCATCATCATCATTACAGCCCTTCACAAGTCCACTGCTGAACATAGGCCTCCCCCAAGTAATGCCACAAAGCACGGTCCTGAGCCACCTGCATCCATCATATATCCAGCATATCGCATGCCGGATATGCTCATTTCTGAGTCTATCATGCAGAGAAACTCTGAGCATAGCCCTCTCCATAGCTCGCTGAGCGACCTTGAGCGTCCTCATACGGCCAGCAGTGAAGGACCACGTCTCAGATCCGTAAGTCATTACTGGCAACACGCACTGGTTGTACAATCTAGTTTTTAGAGATTGAGGTTTACCTGACGAGAAGATATGTCGTAATTTCCCGAACGCTGCCCAGCCGAGTTGAATCCGTCGATTTACCTCTCGGTCGAAGTTGGACTTACCTAGTCGGACTATTTGTCCCAGGTAAACGTACTCATCAACAACTTCGAGCATAGTGCTCCCAACAACTACCGGCATAGGTGTGACATGGACATTAAACATGATCTTTGTTTTGTTCATGTTCATCTTAAGACCTATCCGTTGGGAGGCACCATTGAGGTAATTGAGCATAGTGCTTAAGTCCCTCAGCGATTCTGCCATAAGGACTATATCGTCGGCAAATCGAAGGTGAGTGATGTACTCGCCATTGATGTTAATACCGTATCCTTTCCAGTCCAGTAGCTTGAAAACGTCTTCCAAGGCAGCGGTGAAGAGTCACGGGGTTTCGAGTGCAAGCGATGGTAAGTGGCTACTGCAGTCCACTTCAAGCAGGTGCTCTTAGCTAACAGTGCAAGCGATGGTAAGTGGCTACTGTAGTCCACTTCAAGCAGGTGCTCTTAGCTAACAGTGCAAGCGATGGTAAGTGGCTACTGCAGTCCACTTCACGCAGGTGCTCTTAGCTAACAGTGCAAGCGATGGTAAGTGGCTACTGTAGTCCACTTCAAGCAGGTGCTCTTAGCTAACAGTGCAAGCGATGGTAAGTGGCTACTGTAGTCCACTTCAAGCAGGTGCTCTTAGCTAACAGTGCAAGCGATGGTAAGTGGCTACTGCAGTCCACTTCAAGCAGGTGCTCTTAGGTAACAGTGCAAGCGATGGTAAGTGGCTACCGTAGTCCACTTCAAGCAGGTGCTCTTAGCAGTCACTTCTGAGTAAAGTTCCAGCCTATAATACGTTCGACTGCTCACTGTTGAACAACACAAGCCTCGTGTCATTTGTGTATTATTGTGGGTTTGGAGTGTTATATTCATAAACAGCATTCTTAGCACAATTTTATGTTTACTGTAGAGTTTGTGTTATTTTAAAACAATATTAAAATATTTAGTAGCACGTAACACGCAACGGATAGCGTCCATCGCTCTTTTTGTTTTTTGTGGAGTTTCTGTTATGTATGTTTATGCATACTTGCAAGAAGAAACTCATTACAGCAAAAGTTAAAAAATGAATTTGTAGTCGAACGTGGTAACATGCTGCGCTATTCCAATGCTCTATTACAAGATTTCACATGAGCTATCATTACTTACTACTGTTTATAATTAACTTTTATTTTTAGATCCACCATTGACGCCTCCAGATACATCGAACTCATCACATATATCTCCTGACAAAGATGATTATCAATTACCTGTTTTACATTAAATAACGACTATTTATAGTACAACTAATTCATTTTTTCAATAATTTTATTAGATTTTTGGAATTAAACTAATTTTACAGGTTTTATCACATTTAATTTTAAGTTTTTTTAATCCCTAAGTTTTGGGAACTATACAATAACTATGGTTACGGGTGAATGGGGGGGATGAGGTGTTAACATTCTGACGGCATAGTTAACGAACCTGAATTTAACTTTGAATAATGACACGTTGGGAATTAAAAAAGTTAAAATTAGTTTTGTTTCATGTGTAGTATTCTCGTAAATATAAAATCTTTGTTAGAGCTTTTGTTCAGCCAGGAGTTCTCTGACATTATAACGTAAATTTTTCGTGTTTTGTAATTTCTGCTTTATCAAGACGGGATATTTTCGGTTTCTTAAAATTTTCTTTTTTACATTTATTGAAAACTGACTCAACAAGATTATCAAAATTTACTGAATAACGAAATAAGTTAAAATTAAATTTATTTATGCAATTGAAAAATAGCGAAAAAAATTAAAAATTGAAAATAATTTTTCGCCAAGAAAAGTATTCACAATTAAATTGCACCGTTCATTAAAATTATTTTTATTTGCAGGATATGCCGTTTTCGCCACTCCAATATCGATTATTGTATCAATAACGATGTGTTATATATTGCAATCTAGATGAAATTATGAAATAAAGAGCCATATAATTTGTAAATGCTCGTATAAGGGAGCGTTGATGAATAGAGCGGGTTTGCTGGCGGGATGTTAACTGGAGAGCATACAGTAGCAGTTAGATGAGCAATAAATAACACTTCTTGAGAATTTCTTCTTGTTTTATTTCTTGATTCCTTATTATTACATTGCCGGATTTGGAATAATTTACCACGAAAAACGCCCCTTTTTTATAAGCGGCTGTAACCAATCATAATTAAGAAAAAATCGCACACGGCATTAGTAAATCTATTGACCAATCAGAGCGCAGAGTAACCCTTTCTAAGAGAGATTCACGATTTCCTTAATAAACGTGGTAAAACATTCCTTACAATATTTATATTTATTCCTAACGATAGATACAACTTATTTCTACTATTATAAACATAAATCATTCAATAAACCTTTATTTTACATTTATAAAAAATAAAAATAGTTTCGCGGTCGCCTCACGGTTTAGCTCCGGAGTAGGACTATATTTTTTGCCGAACATACAAGTGGCGCCGCCAAGAGGTAGGAATGTACAACACTTTTTCAGGAATTATGCTTAAGAATCTATACAATATTTTTTCATGAAATTTAAATCTTTCTCATAATGAAATAACATTATACAGCGATTAATTGACATATTAATGTTTCTTTTGAAGTACTTTAAAGGAAAAAGAATTATATTAATCACTTATATGTTAAATAGCTCTTAAAGTTATGATAAAAGAAATCTTACTAGAAAATAAGCTTATACTTGCGTCTAATGTTCTAATCAGACCTAAATAATATTAAATAGATTCATATAAGTCACTTTAAGATAAAATAGAAGTGTTTAATTTACTTTCCTGTTTTTTCAGCACTAATCAGTCTTTACACTTAGCTTTATTTTACGAATAGGAAACAGTTAAGATTAATACCATCACCTAATTTTAAATCACTAATAAGGAATAATTAAGATTAAATGCTAACACTTAGTTTTAATTCACTGACAATAAATAATTAATATTAAATGTTCGAATTCACTTTGTCGTCGCTAACATTCTCCCCCACGGTGCGTAGCACTGCATCCTCTGGAGGCGACGACTCCGCTGGCACCAGCACGATGACACGTCGAGTTGGACGGCGAAGTATTCCGCCTGATGTCCGCACGTCCAGCACCCTGGTTCTTCCGTCTGGTCCGGGATAGGTTTTGACGATTTCACCGCGAGGCCATGAGTTTCGCGGTAATGTGGCGTCCACTATTAGCACGATGTCTCCTTCCCTTGGGTCTCTGGTTTCTTTCCCCTCGAGTTTCCTTGGCATCAGAAGAGGTAAGTATTCTTTAATCCACCTTTTCCAGAAGTGGTCTGCGAGTCTCTGGGTGGTTCTCCAGCTTGCCTTTCCGATGAGCTCCGTGTCGCTGAACTCTCCCGGCGCCATAGCTCCGCATGATCTTCCCAGCAGAAAGTGGTTCGGTGTTAGGCTCTCCTCGTCTCCTGGGTCCATGCTAATCGGGGTGAGAGGTCTCGAGTTGACGATGTGTTCAACCTCAGTCATTAGCGTATGGAGTACTTCCTCGGGCGGGCTCTTCTCGTTGAGGACTACTGCTAGCGCCGTCTTGACTGTTCGTACGAGCCGCTCCCAGGCGCCTCCCATGTTCGGAGCTCCCGGGGGGATGAACTTCCACTGGATGCCCTTTTCCTGTGCGGCCTCCTCTAATTCCCTTTTTGCTCCGACGAAATTAGTTCCGTTGTCGCTATATACGGTTTTCGGAGTTCCTCTTCTGGCTGCCATTCGTCGGAGTGCCATGATCATTGAGCTGGCGCTGAGAGAAGGTACCAGTTCTAAATGTACTGCTCTAGTTGTGAGGCAGGTAAATAAGGCTCTCCAGCGCTTCTCGTTTCTTCTTCCGATGGTGACTTGCATCGGCCCGAAGTAGTCTACGGCTGTGCAGGAGAACGGAAATTGATGATGCTGCAATCTTTCACTCGGCAGATCTCCCGTTGGTGGTATCTCTGGTGAACTCTTCTTTGTCTTGCACCAATGACAGCTGTGTGCGACCACTTTTAGAGTTGCTCTTAAACCCAAGATCCAGAACCTTTGACGAATTTCGTTCATTACTGTAGCGGTGTTTCCGTGAAGGAATTTCCTGTGATAGTGTTGTATTATTAGACGAGTTATTTTTTGTTTTCCGTCTAAAATGATAGGATTCATTATTCTTCCGTTTCGGTCGTGAAATTTCATTGTTCTGCTCCTTAATTTAATTATTCCGTCGTCTCCAATGTAAACGTTGATTTTCTTAAGTCGGCTCGAATTTCCTAATGGCTTTTCTGACTTCAGTTTTCTTATGTCTGATGCAAAACTATCGCTCTGGCTTATTTTTATTAATATCTCTTCGGCCTTTTTTAGGTGTTCTGCTTCTATGGGTGAGTTATTTTTACTTCCGCTGGTCGACGGGATTGAGGTTTGTGCTTCTTTCTTCTGGATTTTTTGTGGTTTCCAAGACTCATCCTTCTGGCGTGCGGCGGTGGTGGTCGCTTTACGGCTCTTCTTTAGTAGGTGTGTAAAGGCGATCACTCTGGCTGTAGTGCGCAGCAGTCGTTCCCAGCTCGAGAACCTTTCTAGGTTTAATAGGGTGTCTTCTGCTGCCATCGTTGCCAATACCTTTTGCTTGCTTTTTTCTTCTGGCATAACAATTTCTGGCTTGAAGTCGTGAAATGGCCATTCTTCTTCTGGTCGACGGAGAAATGACGGGCCTTTGAACCATCTGGCGTTGTGGTCGAATTCGGTTGGGGTTCCCCTCGTGGCGTCGTCCGCTGGATTCTCCTTGGTTGGCACCCATCTCCAGTCTTCTGGCTTGGACCTTTCTTCGATCTCGGCGAGTCGGTTGGCCACAAATGTTTTGAACTTCCTTGGTTCTGACTTTATCCATTGCAGCACTGTGCTGGAGTCGGTCCAGTAAACTTTTCTCGTTATGTCGAGCTCTGATTCCTCTTCGATTTTGGCGGCTAGTCTGCTTCCGAGTAAAGCCGCTTGTAGCTCCAGCCTCGGAATTGACACAGGTTTCGTTGGCGTTACCCTTGCTTTGCCGGCGATCATGGAGACATGGACGTTTCCTCCGGGCTCGACTATTCTCCAGTAGACTACTGCTGCATAGGCTTCTTCACTCGCATCGGAGAATGTGTGTAGCTGTCCTTTTCTGCCTTTGGGTGAGACGCACCTCGGGATCTTCAGCCTCGTTAATGTTGACACTTCTTCCAGGTATTTCATCCAGACTTCCTTTTGATGTTCGTTGATTGGTTCCAGTCTATTTTCTTTCGCCAGATGTCTTGGATTAGTTTCTTTCCTTGTATTAGAACTGGTGTAGCAAAACCCATTGGATCGAAGGTGGACATTACAGCGCTTGTGACTTCTCTTTTTGTTGGAGTCCTTCTGCCATCTTGCAGGTCCTCCGGCGTGTTGCGTAGCCCGACGTTGAAGGCTAATGTATCTTCTTTCACCAGCCATCTTAGTCCCAGAGTCTTCTCTTCCTTGGTCAGTTGTAAGGAGTTTTCTTTGTTTGCGTCTTCTACCTCTGATATTACCCCCCAGTTGTTGCTGGCCCATCCCTTCAGATGAAAGTTTGCTCTTGCGTGAATGTCTTTCACTTCTTTGGATATTTTCTTTGCTTCGGTTGTAGATGCGAAGCTCTGCAGATAGTCGTCCATGTAGTGTTTTCTCTTAATTGCTTTCACTGCTTCAGGATGAGTGTTCTTAAATTCCTCTGCGTTCTTGTTCATTACGTATATGGCTGTTGCAGGTGATGACGCTGCCCCGAAGATGATTGAAGACATTCTATACTCTTCAGGCTTGCCGGTTCTTCGGTTTCCGCGCCACAGGAACCTGAGACTGTCTCGGTCGTCTTCTCTGACTTTTACTCTAAGAAACATGTCTTGTATGTCTGCCATGACGGCTACTGGTCCCTCTCTGAAACGCAGCAGTACTCCGAATAATGATTGTAGCAAGTCCGGGCCCGAGAGCAAGGCGTCGTTGAGGCTCTTTCCTTCATATTTGGCAGCTGCGTCGAACACTATTCTTAGCTTCTTCTTGACTGGGTGTACAACAGCGAAGTGGGGTAGGTAGAATGTCCTTCCTTTGTTAGAGGTTTCTGGAGCCTTCTCTGCGTATCCTTTTTCGATTAGACTCAGGATCTGCTCCTCGTAGTGCTTTCTTGCTTCTTGATCACGATCCAATTTTTTCTCGATGCTGACCAGGCGTCGAACAGCTTGATTGTAGTTGTTGTGCAGGTGTTCATCTTCTTTTTTCCACAGGAGTCCCGTTTCATATTGACCGCTTGGCAGTTTCTTGGTAGTTTTCTCGAGGGTTTCTAATGCTCTTCTGTCGCTGTCGTTAGATGGTGAACGATTTTGGATCCCTAGAGACTCTAATTGGAAGTGTTCTCGGACGAGGTCTTCTATGTCTTCCTTGCCGGTGGTCGCTCTGCCATAATGAGTGAAGTGTACTGTGGCAGTTGTTCCTGTTTCACATCCGTGTAACACCCACCCTAAGTTCGTGAGGGAAGCTACAGGATCTGATGGTTTGCCCTTTTTCAGCTTTCTTGTCACTATCAGTCCCCAATTGTCTTGGCCTATCAGTAGCTTGGGCCTCTCGGAGACGTAGAGGAGTTGATTTTCAATTGCCTTCAGGTGCTCACAGTTTCTCACGGTGTCCTTGTTTATGCATTGTTCAGACAGCTTCAGGTCGTCGATGGTTCTTGCTACGATAGTTCTCTTTTCTTTTCTATGAGCCCCTTTTATTTTGAACTCGATCTTCTGTGAACTATCTTTTCTTAACACCTTTCCGCCAACGGTTTCGATCGTGAGTTTTTCTTTCTTTCCTTCGACTCCGATTTTTTCAGCAATTGATGCGTCTAAGAGTGTGACCGTTGACCCTTCGTCTAGTAGTGCTAATACGCGAACTTGTCCTTTTGGGCCATAGAGGTTCACGGGGATCATCTTTAGGTAGGCCTTTTCTTCTCCTTTGGCGTTATGGATTGAAGCGACCTTTTCTTCTGAGATGCTATTGGTGTCTTTTGCTTCTTTTTCTATCGACGCCGGTGGTTTGTCAGAATGTAAGATGGTGTGATGCCATCTTTTACACAGCTTGCAGACTGGTGCTTTACAGTTGATTCTTGAGTGTCTGAATCGAAGGCACTTGAAGCATATCTTTGCCTTCTTGGTCATATCCTATTTTCCATTCAGGTTGGCTTCTTTGAACCTTTTTCATTCTAATGCGAAGTGTTCTTCCCCACAGAACGGACACGACTTCTTATATTTCTCTTTTGACGCTTCTTGAACCAAATGAACGGGTTTTCTTATTCCTCTTCTTTGTTCTGAGGGCGCTTCGGGCGGGACGAAGTCTCCGCACATGTCGGCTTCTGTTTCTAGGAACGCTTCGATAAGTAATAGCTCCTGAATTTCCTCGTCTCTTCTGCTTCTGTGGTAGGCGAACCAACGGAACTTCATTGACGTCGGCATCTTGTCTACTATAACTCTTAGCGTTTCAGGTGAACTGAGATACTGTGGTTTCTTCAGGGCTTTGATTGTTTCGACTGCGTTCTTTACTTTGCTTGCAAATATGCAAATGTCGCTCGGGTTTTCGCCGACTCTTGGGAGGTTCTTCATTTTTTCTAGTTCTGCTAATGCTAGTGCTCCAGGTCTTCCGAATCTTGCTTCTAGTCCCTTGATCACTTCGCGTGGGTCTTCGGCGGTGAATAGCAGGCTTTGGACGGCTTCTCTAGCTTTTCCTTGGATCGCTATTCTAAGGCGTGCTAGGTTTTGATTGCTACTGAAAGAAGCAGCCGTATCCTCGTATGATCTTTTGAAGGTGGAGACGCCAGCAACTTAAGGTATCTTCGATAAAGATTTAGTGGACTGTAATTTTGGTGCATACGGCAAAGGGGAAAATAAATAGGTGGGATAGCACGCACTGACCTGATGAGGGCTGCCGCGCCTTCCTCCTGGAGTGTCTGCTATACAGCAAGCTCGCCACGTGGTTCGGCGCACACGCACTCTCGGTTAACAGTTTCGTGAAGTCCCACACTCTCGACCTTCGCCCTTACGGGGGCGTCTCACACTTTTATGAGTTACAAAGACACAATGTCTGATGCGGTGAATATTAAACATAAACAGGAGAACTCAATGTTCATCCTGCGCGGTTTGCGGTTAATATACATAAGACGCGACGGGTGGCCGTGCGTTGCGGATGGCGTAATATCACTTAGTATACTGACGTGCGCCGAGATCCTCTCTTTCACCTCGGCGGCAGCGCGTGCGGTAGGAAAGGGAAGGAAGGAAGGAAACAAAAAATATGCACTAGTCATGTTGATAAAGTAGATATAACTTAGGACGAACTCAATGCGATATGTAATGTAATGTTGATAAAGTAGATTGTTAACTGGCGTTACCATTTGCTCCCGCCCTTAAAGGGTCACCTTTAAAAGACAACCGTAATATAAAAAGTAAAAGGAAAACAAATAAATAAGCGGTATATAAAGTGAGAGGATGCGCTCAATGCGCATGTCTCATCTACTAACCTTACTTGGTAAGCGAGAAAATGTATACATAAATATAATATTGCGGTTTAATACTTTTTTAATATATATAAATATAAACTTAATTCCTAATTTAGATAAATAATTATAATCAAAATAATCGTGATTTATTGTCTTGGGAGAGGGCAAATACGAGCAACAGGACGGAGATATGTTCCCTTAGTAGTTCTCACGGTCACTACTCGAACTACGCCATCCTTCGAAGGATGAACAGACTCGACAATCGCTAATGGCCAAGCAAGGGGCGGTTCATTATCATTTATCACAATTACAACCATGCCTGGTACGATAGCCGTAAACGGGGTGTTCCACTTCTGACGAACTTGTAATCCGTGAAGGTATTCCGTCCTCCACCGGTCCCAAAACGACTGAACTAATTTATCCAGTAAAGAATGCCTGTGTAACAGACTGGTAGAGTCAGATTTGACTTTGGGTGCGGGTAATGACAATAAAGGTGCGGTATTCAAAAAATGACTCGGAGTAAGAGCTGAAGGCTCTGCAGGATCAGAACTCAATACTGTCAAGGGCCGCGAGTTTAGCAAGCACTCAATTTGCGCAAGAACAGTATTAAGCTCTTCGTATGAAAGTAACTGATGTCCGATAACTCGGAACAGATGCGTTTTTACGACTTTGATCATACTCTCCCAGGCGCCTCCAAAATGAGGAGAGTTGAGACAGATGAACTTCCATGTTATACGATTCTCAGCACACTCTTGCTCAAGCTTTGGGCGGTATTCAACGTTTAGAAATTTATAGAGATCGCGAAGATACGAAGCGGCACCTTTAAAATTCGTTCCATTATCCGAATATAAAAACTGAATCGGCCCTCGTCTAGAGAGGAAACGTTTAAGCGCAGCGAGGAAACTAGAACTACTAAGATCTGTAGCGATTTCTATATGTACAGCTCGAGTCGTGAGGCATGTGAAAACACATAAGTACGCCTTCTCGCTGCGTACACCACGACGACGTACAGGAGTGTATGCGATAGGACCGGCATAATCGCAGCCCGTGTGTGTAAATGCCTTAATAGCTTGTCTTACACGACTATGGGGAAGATCAGCCATCAAAGGGTAAGTTGGACGGGGTCTAAGCAGGAAACATATATTACATTTGTAGACTCTGCTTCTCACAGTGCGGCGTGCGGAAAGTATCCAAAATTTTTGACGGAGCAATGACAATAACAATTCAAGCCCAGCGTGTAAATTTTTAATATGATAATAGTCAATGATCATGTTCACTACATGATCACTGCGCGGGAGTATAATTGGATGTTTTTGTGTGTAATCTAATGCGGAGTTCGAAAGACGACCACCAATGCGGATTAAACCATTCTCAATAAAAGGCCTTAAACGATTGAAAGCGGGCGAGCAAGGTTTGTTACCTTCAATATTTAAATATTCCACTGCAAAATGCTGTTTTTGCAGGGCGCGGAGGATTATAACCTCAGAGAAACTGAGATCATCAGCAGTCACTACAGTAGTGCTGCGGCGGGGCAATAATTTAGCAAACTTACACACGTACGCAATTATACGTAGAAGTTTACTCCAAGAAGAGATGCGGAATGCGAGCTCATAAATCGCAGAATTACAGACGGATGTGCACACAGTGTGCGACAAAATCTTCTTCTCAGGCATGTTTGCAATAACCTCATTGTCTAAAGTACGAAGAGGCCATTGAGATGGATCTAACGAAGTCCACTGAGGCCCATGGAGCCACAGGGGGTTTGAAACTAATTTATTTGGCGTAACGCCACGTGAAAGTATGTCAGCGGGATTCTCAGTACCTGCGACATGATAAAAGTTATCAGCGCGAATATTGTCGGTAATCTGAACAACGCGGTTTGCAACAAAGGTCTGCTACTTGTGTGGCGAACTCTTTATCCAGTACAGAGCTACTTTTGAATCTACAAAGGCATAGACTGATATTGCAAGGTCAAGAGAATAATTGTCGAGTACTCTGCGAAGCAATTTTGAGAGTAAAACCGCTCCACAAAGCTCAAGGCGTGCAATAGATAGTGGTTTCGTCGGTGCGACTTTAGTCTTTGCACAAATCAACTGGACGGTGTTACCATTGACGCTCTTTACATGTATGTAGACTACGGCACCGTATGCGTGCTCGCTGGCGTCGGAAAACCCCAGGAGTGACGCAGTACAGTTTTTGGATACACCAACATGTCGCGGGATACGTAAATCATTAAGAGCTGGTAATTCAGCACAGAATTGCCTCCACATCTTAATAATTGGCGGTGGTGGTATGTCGTCCCAATCTAAATTAAGTTGCCAAAGCTGCTTTATTAACAATTTGGCGTACGCGACTGTGGGAGCAACGAAACCCATTATGTCCCACAGGCGAGCGACAGTAGATAAGATGGCGCGCTTAGTGCACGTCACATCAGCGGGAACAGATATCTTAAAATAAAAGGCGTCACTATCGGTAGACCAATGCAAGCCTAGTATTTTATGTGGCATTGATTTATCGAACTCTACTTCTTCTGTAATTTTATGGGAAGTAGGGAGGTCATCTAAAACAGATCGACGGTTGCTATGCCATTTTATCAGGTCCCATTGGGCACCCTTGAATAAGTCTATCAGCTGCCGAGAGGTCTCACTGGCCTCGGATTCACTGGGCATAGAGAACGCGATGTCGTCCATATATAGCGAAGTAAATGCGATACGACTCGCAAGCGGATACTTTGCGCCGTCGTCATCAATGAGCTGTCTTACCGTGCGCAATGCATGGTATGGACTCGAAGTTAAACCGAAGCACACACGATTGAAGTGGTATAACACAAGTGGGTCTTGTGGACGGAAGCGGTATAGGAAGCATTGGTAACGACGATCAGAATCGCGAACAACTATTTGCAGAAATTGTTGGCGACAGTCGGCTGTCATAGCGATTGGATGTAAGCGGAAAGTTAAAACTATATTGAACAAGTCGCCTTGCAAATTTGGTCCTGAATGCAGAATATCATTTAATGATCGCCCAGTGCTAGTCTTACTGCTAGCATCCAGGACGATGCGCAGACGCGTTGACTTCTTATCTTCGCGTAAGACTCCATGATGCGGTATGACATATATTGGAGCGGGTTCATGAGAGTCATACGGCGGTGCGGGGGATATATAATTTTTAGCTAAGTATTCCTTTATGACGTCATCATATGCTAACCTTAATGTAGGCGCGGCTTGAAGTTTCCTCTCCAAGCACATGAATCGTCGTCGAGAGGTTTCATAAGAATCTCCGAGAGAGTAAACGTCATCTTTAAATGGCAGGCCAACAATATATCTACCAGTAAATGGATCGCGGGATGTCGTAGATTTATAAAACTCTTCACATTCAATGTCTGAAGGACACTGAATGGGCGGTGCGGAGGGTGGCTGTTCAAGCTCCCAAAATCGTTGCACTAATTTGTCAACGATAGGAGACTCTAGAACTGAGCAGCACGTTAAAGAACGACTTACCTGAAGTGTCGGCACTGAGCCCATAATAACGTAACCAAATACCGTATTCAAAGCCGAGGGCCCGGACAAGTCGTTAGACGAATAAATTACGTCTGGACACAGTAAGTGCGGGAAAAGGGATGCGCCTATCAAAACATCAATTTTATTAGGCATGCTATAACATTCATCAGCGAGTCTTATGCCATGGAAGTGTGATAAGACAGATGTGTCCACCACAGCGGTGGGCAAAAGGTCGGTGATTTGATCAACAACTAGCGTTGAAATATTGAAGTTAATATTCGAGTCGAATCGTGGGAAAATTTTAATATCAATCGATTTCGATTTTACAATTTTTTCAACTCCACCGAATCCCTTTACTACAGTACATTCGGTATCGTGTTGTTGAACGCCTAAACGATGACAGCACTCTTTAGTCATAAAATGGCTTTGAGCCGCGGAGTCTAATAATATACGAATAATTTGTTTCTCTCCCTTAGCATCGTAAGCAAATACTTGAGCGGTTGATAATAAAACAGTTCTCTGCGAACGACTTGCGCGCGCGGGAGGCGGTGAACGTTGAGAAACATTCTTGAACGAAGTACACAGCGCGACGTCTGAACGCGCACCTGCGGTGAGGGGTGGCGAGTGTGCGGGCGCGGGGGTTGTAGACTTCAGTGTAACTGGCTGAAGCGGTGGAGAACGCGCCAGCGCAGGGGAAGCATTATCGCTTCTGCGGTGGAAGTGCAACAATGTGTGATGTTTAAATTTACAAACTCGACAACTATAATTTGAAGAGCAACTAGACACTCGATGACTTAAACTGAGACAATTCACACATACATTGTTACTCTTTACGCATTTAAATCGTTCCTGCGGCGTCATTTTATTAAAGTCTGCACACTTAAATAGGTGTTGATGCACAATATTATCGCACAGACACTTTGAGCAACTAGTCGTCGTGCTTACGTACGCCTGATACTTCGGCGACGAAGTATTATTACAGCGACGATTATTACCGTTACCTCGTCGATTGTTTGGTGCGCTATTAGAATTTGTACTAGAATCGGTGCGTTGCAAAACTTTGGAGCGGGTCTTAATAAAATTTACTAAATCATCAAAGGTAGGTATCATCGAGTTATGACTATATTCGAAAGAGCGAATGGTATCCGGGTCCAGCTTCTTAAGCGCGATATGAAGAACAATTAAGTCCGCGAGATTATCTAACTTTAAGTTTTGTAAAGCGCGCACTGCACTTATAAAGTTATCAGTAAATAAATCAAAATTATTTGCGGTGGCCGATTGCAATGGCTTAAATTCGAACATCTGATTAATATATGTAGATGCTAGCATACGCCGGTCTTCATATTTGTCAACGAGTGCTTGCAATAAAATTTTATAATTTTCAGCGCAAGGAGTTATACCTGAGCATACAGATAGGGCTTTGCCCGTTAGTTTACCTAGCAAATAGTATAACTTTTCAGCGTCGGTAAGCGATGTGTTGTCATGGACGGTTGATTTAAAGCTAGCATAAAATAAAGGCCATGAGCGAATGTCACCCGAAAATGGCATAAGTTCGATAGGCGGAAATGAGAATCTGGCTTTAGATGGTGTACTAGTACTTTGTGAATTAGATTGCGAATATTGTAAATAAAGCCTATTTATTCTACCGCAAAGAGACTCAAACGCAATGAGGCTGTTATAATCAGGTTTAGCAATAGGGTTTATTTTTAATAAATGTGAATTATAATTATCTAAGACCTGTTTAAACTCAATACGTAAAGCATTAATATTAGAACTTCCATCAAGAAAACGCTCCATCGTTGAAGTTTTTATGTGGATGTCCGAGGACATATCATATATTTTTTGCACTATTTCAAATAAAGCATCTCGTTTAGCTAACAATAAAACCAACTCAGCATCAGGTGTGCCCTCATTATCCGAGGAATCGCTATTATTCGATGCTATTTGTTTTTTAGGCGGCATTACAACTTAAGTTATGCGGCAAAAATATTATAATTATAAGCGGGTAGTCTGTAAGCGACCTCGCTACGCGGTTGAATTATTAAATATTAGTTTTGTTAACGATGAACTTTAATTGTTAACTTTTATAATAATTATGAAGTTATTTACAACGAATATAATGCTTAAATATATGTGCAAATAATAAATGTAATTTAACAGTATAATCTATAGATGTAGTTAAAAGTTGATGACGTGATGTGAACATACAACAAATAATTTATATAGATAATTATATGCTTATTCATTCTATGAATATAGTTTTAAAATTACTATGAATGTCACCTATTAGGACCTATTCTAGTGTTCTAATAAGGGCGGGGTTAATCCGAAGTCGGATTAAAATATAAATAATTAATTATATAAACGCTTATTACGATAACGATCTAATAAGGGCGGAAAGTCAAGGTCAATCCAGCGAGAAGTGACCATTAAAAATGGAAAGTCAAGGTCAATCCAGCGAGAAGGACCATTAAAATGGAGACGCCAGCAACTTAAGGTATCTTCGATAAAGATTTAGTGGACTGTAATTTTGGTGCATACGGCAAAGGGGAAAATAAATAGGTGGGATAGCACGCACTGACCTGATGAGGGCTGCCGCGCCTTCCTCCTGGAGTGTCTGCTATACAGCAAGCTCGCCACGTGGTTCGGCGCACACGCACTCTCGGTTAACAGTTTCGTGAAGTCCCACACTCTCGACCTTCGCCCTTACGGGGGCGTCTCACACTTTTATGAGTTACAAAGACACAATGTCTGATGCGGTGAATATTAAACATAAACAGGAGAACTCAATGTTCATCCTGCGCGGTTTGCGGTTAATAAACATAAGACGCGACGGGTGGCCGTGCGTTGCGGATGGCGTAATATCACTTAGTATACTGACGCGCGCCGAGATCCTCTCTTTCACCTCGGCGGCAGCGCGTGCGGTAGGAAAGGGAAGGAAGGAAGGAAACAAAAAATATGCACTAGTCATGTTGATAAAGTAGATATAACTTAGGACGAACTCAATGCGATATGTAATGTAATGTTGATAAAGTAGATTGTTAACTGGCGTTACCAGAAGGCTAACCATTCTTCGCAGGCCCCGTTGAAGTGAGGTAGTTCTAGGTGCTTCGGTGAAACGGTGTCACGTGATTTTTCTGATAGCTTTAGTATGACTGAAGCTAGTTCCTGGATGTCACTTTTCTTTTCTTCTGCCTCTATTGGTTTGTGGTTCTTATTAGGCATGTCTCCGGTCTGGATGAACCAGCGTTCGACTTCTCGAGTTCGCTCGAACAGCTCTTCTCCGGCACCATCTTCATCTTCTGATTCCGCGGTGAGAAGTTCTAATTCCGCTTGAGCAACTTTTGACCGCGCTTCTGCCAATTCTAGTTCCCTTAATGCCATTGTCATCTTTGCTTGCGCTTCTGCTCTCTTCCTATGCGACGAGCGAACGGAAAGCGTGTCTGGATCGCGGGTCGTCTTCTTAGGGTGAGGCTGTTGCAGAGTCTTCATTGCGACACTTCTTTCTTGAATCTGCGGCGTTGGATGACTTCCTTCTTGGTGAGGAACTGACGCTTCGACGGTGCGTGTCGGGGGGGTGGTATGGGTTACGTCCCCCGGTGTTGATTCTTTTCCGGCAATGTTTTTGTTAAGAAGTACGGGTTGTCTGTGTACGCTGCTGGGCGATGCTCTTGTAAGCGTCGATCGATCTGAAGTTGACGTGTTGGTAGCCGTCGTGTTTGTAGAATCACTCGGCGTATTCATGCTCCAATCCGTCGTACTGGTACCCGTAGTGGCGTTGCTTTCACTCGTATTCTTCGACTGCACTGATTTTGATCTTGTATTTGAAGGCATCTTCCTAGTTTTCCTTAAACCCGATCCGGCTTCTCGAAGGACCAATGTAAATGCTCGTATAAGGGAGCGTTGATGAATAGAGCGGGTTTGCTGGCGGGATGTTAACTGGAGAGCATACAGTAGCAGTTAGATGAGCAATAAATAACACTTCTTGAGAATTTCTTCTTGTTTTATTTCTTGATTCCTTATTATTACATTGCCGGATTTGGAAAAAATTACCACGAAAAACGCCCCTTTTTTATAAGCGGCTGTAACCAATCATAATTAAGAAAAAATCGCACACGGCATTAGTAAATCTATTGACCAATCAGAGCGCAGAGTAACCCTTTCTAAGAGAGATTCACGATTTCCTTAATAAACGTGGTAAAACATTCCTTACAATATTTATATTTATTCCTAACGATAGATACAACTTATTTCTACTATTCTAAACATAAATCATTCAATAAACCTTTATTTTACATTTATAAAAAATAAAAATAATTTCGCGGTCGCCTCACGGTTTAGCTCCGGAGTAGGACTATATTTTTTGCCGAACATACAAGTGACGCCGCCAAGAGGTAGGAATGTACAACACTTTTTTAGGAATTATGCTTAAGAATCTATACAATATTTTTTCATGAAATTTAAATCTTTCTCATAATGAAATAACATTATACAGCGATTAATTGACATATTAATGTTTCTTTTGAAGTACTTTAAAGGAAAAAGAATTATATTAATCACTTATATGTTAAATAGCTCTTAAAGTTATGATAAAAGAAATCTTACTAGAAAATAAGCTTATACTTGCGTCTAATGTTCTAATCAGACCTAAATAATATTAAATAGATTCATATAAGTCACTTTAAGATAAAATAGAAGTGTTTAATTTACTTTCCCGTTTTTTCAGCACTAATCAGTCTTTACACTTAGCTTTATTTTACGAATAGGAAACAGTTAAGATTAATACCATCACCTAATTTTAAATCACTGATAAGAAATAATTAAGATTAAATGCTAACACTTAGTTTTAATTCACTGATAATAAATAATTAATATTAAATGTTCGAATTCACTTTGTCGTCGCTAACATAATTAGTTTAAATTGTCAATCTTAAAATTGCACGTCAATATTGATTAAGTGTTGCCAACCAATTATAAATTGGATTATGTTGAGCTCAAATACAAAAATAATATATATCATATATTCCTTCAATGGACGTAAATGTGATTTAAGATAAATAATACTTAAAAGATATATACTTGTTAAATAATATATACTATTATATTATTATCTAGTCATAATGAATAAATAAAAATATTTGAATATAATGCGTATTTTTTATTCAACACTGTCTACGCCAAGCTGAAAACGCTTGTGCTAGAAATAAAGGGGAAAGGGGCGTAGTAATAGTGGTTTGGTCACCCACGGTGAACTTAAGGGATCAAAGACGTTTGATCCATGGAGAAGCACTGGCACGAGGTGGCTGCTCTGCATATATTTGCTGAGTGTCTCCAAGTGTGTAGGTGGAGTAGAAGCGTACCTACGCACATTCTGGCCAAGCCGCACCGCTGATGCAACTAGAGAGGGCAGTGTCAGTATAACGATGCATCCCTTTTTCCACCCTTCGTGGTCAAACGTTAGCATATGCAGCAGATCCACCGCTGGGGCCGAGACGGTTCTTCCGGGCACATTTTTTTCTGTTCCCATGGCCTCCACGTATCGGACTAGAGGTCCGTTGTGCAAGTGCGGTGCTGTGTAAGAAACGGAAAGACACAGGTCTCTTATAAAAGTAGGGGGAAGAGCTATACAGCTTTATTTAATGATGGTGAAATTTCATGGAGTATAAGAGAGACTTAGCAAAAATGTGCTTCTCCCGTCGCAAGATGGATTTTCCATAATCATATGTATACATGTAATCACTTTATATAAGTTTGTTTGGGTAGCTCACTAGGGTCAAAAAAGCCAAATTTTATCCAAATAGCAACCTCATCTGCACGCAATACATTTTGGTGATTGGAACAGTATTATCAGTGGGATGCTTTCGGCTCCGATTTAATAAATTCCAGGCGGAATGAATTGATGAACGCAGCACGGTGAATATGAGATGACATTAGGCCAGATTAAGCCATGCAGATTTTTTAATTTAAAAAAAAGAATAATAACAATGCTATACAACATTACTAATATACCCCTTAACCGCTTGTGGTAAGCTTAAATTGTTTGTGTTACGAGTTGTTCACGCCAGTAGTCGAATGGCGGATTCAAACCCACGACCTTTTTGAGTTTACGGTCCGCACCCCGCCATTAGGCTACTGTCGCTTCGTGCCCGCAGTTGATGCCCCGAGACAATGCAAGCTTCGCACTACTCTCCCTTTAATCCATACTGGGAAAAACTTACCGTATACCTTGATTGTCCTCCGAAAAATCCTTGTAAATGCTTTAGATTACCTATTTAGCGAATATTTGCGATTGCGAAAGATTTTATTACAAATTTAGAAAGCTTCGGGATCACTTTTAGAATTGGTCACATCTTTTGGTGTTCCATTTTCTTTCCGTCTACATTATAAACCAAACAAAATTCTTAACTTTTAGTTAAAATCTGATCACGAGAATGCCGTACCATTGTTCCGACAGATGCTGGTACAGTCATTTCTCTCCTTTACAGCCTTAAAAAGTATACTGTGAAAGTTCCACATGAAACCACGCTATAGAGACTGATTGTAAACCGCATTTTAAAGAATTTTTAGTTATCAAGAAAATAGTATTGCAACTCATCTCCTTTTTCAGTTTCTTTCTGTTGCTTCCTATGACACACGCGGGATGTCATGTAGTGGAGCACGTATATGTTTAATGTAAAGTATCAAAATTGCAACGGGACACAGAGCCGTGAGCCCACAAATAGTTTCACATCTCATGTCCTATTGATGTTGAACTTTCAGAGATCTAGTGCGGCATAACAATATTTGCTACTCCATAGCGTGCCTGTCGTAACAAGCGACAGAGGATAAATTAAACAGGACATGGGCGACATCTTCCTCATAACAACTCTAAATAATCAAAAACTGCGGTTCCCTTACCACCCGCAAAGTTTTGCAACTACGGCAAAATAAAGGCATTTTAAGGCATTTTTACGCGTTAGAGTCATGCTGAAATCATATTAGTAGTATAGTTGAGAGACGAATGAGTTGGCTCGACCGGAGAAGCACTACGTTCTCACAGAATACCAGCGTAAAATAGCAGCTTAACGTTGCTGTGTATTGTATGGTGAGTGTAAAGAACTGGAGACACTTTTTACAGGAAACGAGGCATTACATCTTAGTCTTCACGAGTAACAACGCATCTGCATGTTGATTCATAATCGAGGATAGATGTAGTTGTCTATGGGTCGCAGCATCCATTTACCATCAGGAGGACTGTGCGCTCGTTTACTAGCTCTATCCTATTATAAATACATAAAGGCCCATAAGACAATCTATGTAAGAATGTTCAGCAGTGGATTTCAGTAGACTAATATGATAATCATTATTATGTTGATTGAACTGCCAAGTTGCACTCTGTTGATCTTTAAAAGCTTTTTTATTTTCTGTATCTAGTTTTTTTACCACATATAAATGTAAATTTTACCAAAAAAATGTTTACAAATACACTGTTATATACAGTATTACGTGGTACTCGACTTAAAGTCTATTTTTTATACAAAATCCAAATCAATCCTTTCGTACACTATCGTATGAATTGAGACCGGACTGACTCTGATCGACACAGTGCAATTTTGAAACCGCATTTTGTGATAGTGTTTCGTTCAGTCGTGTAATATGATAATCGTTTGAAAACTTGAAGTTTAATATTTCTAGAGGAATAATATGAAAATTTGTTCTCTTCGCTTTTTGTACGTAATACAATATTACGTACATAAATGACTTGGTAGCGCAGTGACTCAGCGTAAGGTAGCAGCGCTGCTGAGCCGTGGGTTCGAATGTTGTTTAAATACTCTGAATGTGTGTAGACCCATCCGCAATTTGTGTATGGTAAAAGCTTTCATAAATTAGGAGAAAATCCTTCTTTGTGTTATTCTCTCTCACATACCGTATATGAGACAAAAAGAGAAAATAGTAAGAGAGAGTGAGAGAGAGAGAAAAGAGTTAATTTAGTAATAAAAACAAAAATACTGATTATGGTGTTATATGGTAGATTACACTTTAAAAACAGAATGGCCTATTTCACAATCTAGTAAAGAAATTTTGAATGCAATATAACGAATGACACACTTGGCGATCCTAATTGGTATAATGAATATTCATGATGCGTAAACATGGCTGGTAAATAACGTCAAGTTGAAACATTCATTGTAACCCACCGATGATAGTCACAATGATTTTTTAGAAATAACAACGTTCCAAATCACGTACTTCCTTCGCGGCGCTACCATGCTGTTTAAGCTGTTTCTACAGTCACTAATTCTGTCACAGGAAATGCTAGAATTATTGTATTCTATTATATTTGGTGGCCCCTAATCAATGCATTATATATATATATATATTACTATTTTATTTGGTGGCCCCTAATAGAATAGAACGGAATAATATTTTTTATAGGATAGGGTTATGGTATAGTACAGTTAGAAAGTGCACGTACACTTGTTGTACACTACAATCCTGTCCTACGTAGAAGTCTCTGAAACTTGGTCTGAAGGTTATTATTACATTCCTTTTGTGATGCATATGTGTCTCAAATATCGAAAAAAATTGAATCCTAGAAAAACACAACATGCATAACAAAATACTTTCGCTTATTTTATCACTTTTTTATTATAAAGTATGTTTAAGTATATAACGTACAATATTCTATTATACAACTACGGCTGGTAGCCGTAAGAACAGAGTAAGCCGCGCACTCTTTATTTATTTAATCTTCACTGTAAGGCGTACATTAGACGCTCATGCAGGCTTTGAGTTTTACAACAATCACGGTTGTGATTGACGACTAACCTACCGTGTAATGCAGTAATTGACGTCTGCATGAGCGCGTAATGTACGCTTATTACTCCTTAAACTGAGAGTTACAGTAGGCGGGCTTAATGCCCTAAGGCATTCTCCACCAGTCAATCCTGGAGAAATAGATAAATAAAAGCTGGTAGGTGCTTACAAAACTGTTAAAATGTCTAGACATGTAGGTAATGTCGCCATTATTCATAATATCTTATTTGTTAAATTATGAAAGTAGTTCAGAAAATATTATGAGGGAAGCAATGAACACACATACGTACCGGTCAAAATCCTAACCTCGGGTGAAAAACAAACTGCTTACGTATAATTTAAGAATAACCTATTTTCTTACGAACGAGTAACACGTCTGAGCATATTGCTCTAGAATTTTGTGTAACTGTCGCATGGATTTCTTCCAGCAATCAGACACTATTCAAACTCGAGAAACGAATTGAATTTAGTGCCATATTCAATATGTATTCATAACCTTTTATTTATATTTCAATAACTTAAATCAAAAAATTTGGCGTCTCCTTGCAATGCTAATTAAAATATAAAACATACAGAAAAATCAAAAAATCACAAACATGCTATGTCGTATATTATTATAATTTTATGTTTAAGAGAAACGATAAGAGAGGAAAGGAGGGCGCTACTGAGCCACGATAAACATCGTATCCGTATTTAGTGTAAAATAAAAATATAAATAAGTGATATTTAACATTAAAAACAAGTGGAGTGGTATAATAAACAAGTGTCTATCGCAAAACATTGTGGACAAGGTTCAAAAACAGTGAATAACAAATTATTACTCGTGCAAAACAGTGAAGTGAAAAGACCTCAAAACTGACCTATTAACAACATTTCCCGTACTAGATTCTAATAGTGGTCTACAAACAAATGAACGAAGTGCAAAAACTATAATTTACATCATTAAAGTGCAAAACTTACAAAAACAATTAAATTGAGGCATGATTATGCAGTTTTTGATCAATAACAGTGCCATCTAGAGAAAATACTCAAAACTATAAAGACTGTCTCGCACCAAACAGCTGTCCCGATCTCTAGTTCCTAGTCGAGCCAACAGAGGGCAGCACAAGTTGCGAAACAGAACTCAAAATAATCACAACACCACATTATCGTTAAATATATCCGATAATCATGGAGGAAGTAATGTATATGCTTAGAAAAATTCAAAATGAGTTAAATGAACAAAAAGCAACAATTGTACAGTCGGCTGACAAAGTAACGGAACAAGGTACGCAAAATATAAACTACATATTGGAGGAAAAGTTCAAAGCAATGGATATAAAATACGAAAACCTCAAAGAAAAGCTGGAAAACCAAGAAAAAAGATTATACTTCTTAGAAAAACAGTCAAGACAGAGGAACATCGTAATTTTTGGCTTAGCCGAAACTGATACATCGTATGCAAATTTGGAAAAAACCGTAATAAGTTTCATAAATAAATACTTCTCTGTAGGGCTAGAACACAGAGACATACAAGAAATTAGGCGAATAGGGAATAAAGGAGAAAAACCACGGCCAATTACCGTAACTTTTGCTTCATTGGGCACGAAAATAGAAATCTTTAAACAGAGGAGAGTATTAAAAGATACCACTTATTATATAAAAGAAGACTTTCCACAACATATTTTAGCAAAAAGAAGGGAACTGCAAGAGCAAGCAAATATTGAAAGAGAGAAAGGAAACTCCGTCACTATCAAGTACGACAAACTGATAATACACCACAAAAATACAGATACATCGGGAAACAAGAAAAGAACTCTACCAACATCACCAAACTACAATGATTTTATGCAACCAAAACCAAAGACACAAGCTAATAAAAAGAACAAAACTCAAACAGGACTACGAAGATCGTCGAGTTTGTCAGAGGGAGTTATTAAACCAGGAATACTCAGTTTCCTAACGAACAAAAGTCAAACGACCAACAACCAAAGCAACCTACCATACGACCAAACAAACAAAAAGAACGAACAATAGCAATTACCGCCCTCTTTCACGGAAAGCACATTACAAATAAAAACGAACACTAAACCACATCTTCCAAGCCGGCTGGTCTCCGTGGAAGATTACGACCGAAACCCTCCAAAGGAAATATCAGCAAGTCTTTCAAATACTACAAAAAACAATTATTCGTATCATAACATCCTATATATATCGACTTACAACGTTAAAACCCTTTCGACGTACTCACGACTACTAGAACTAACAGAATCTTTACAAAACGTAAAGTACGATATAATTGGTCTCTCGGAAGTCAGAAAACTCGGCAACAAAATAGAGGAACACGATGAGTTTATTTTCTGCTACATCGGAGAAACGCCAGGATTATATGGAGTAGGCTTTATTATTAAAAAATACCTAAAAAATACATAAAAAGTTTCAAGGGATTGTCAGAAAGAGTAGCACTGCTAATAATGGATACGAACAATATAAACTTAAGCATTATTCAAGTTTACGCCCCAACAGACGCCTCGAAGGAAGAAGAGCTAGAGGATTTCTACAGTACTGTCGACAAAGCTATACAACTCTCAGGAAGTAATATAATAGTTATGGGTGACTTTAACGCCAAAATTGGTCAACCCAAACCAAACGAAACTATCACGGGAAGTTACGGCTATGGTAATAGAAACTGTAGAGGAAACAGACTCATTGAGTTCGCATATGAGTACAACCTAGCCATTATGAACTCTTTCTTCAAAAAGAACAACAAACGGAGATGGACTTGGATATCACCTGATGGTAACACGAGAAACGAAATAGACTACATTCTAACAAACCTACCGAGAAACGTCGATAATATACAGGTCTTGAGCATCACTTACCCTTCGGATCACAGACTTGTTAGGGCAGCGTTCAGTACTCTTTCAAGGTCAAAAAATCGTAGCAAGTTTGGTAAACGCGCACGATCTCATTAAAGAACGAAGAAGAAGTGAGTAGCTACATTGAATCGCTGAACAGCTGCTCAGCAAGTCTGCTCGACTACACGAATGACAAAGACACCGTCCAAAATTACTATGATAAAATAACTAATGCAATAGATATCAGCCTGAAAAAAGCACATGAGCCAAAAACTTACACAACCACAAAGAGAAACCAAATAATTTCAGCACGCACAAAGGCATTAATCAGCAGAAGACAAGAAATACAAAAAACAAAACCGAAATCAAGGGCTATCAAAAATGAATTAAAAGCACTTTATAAGCTTATAAGTAAACGAATTAACCAAGATCATAAGGCACACCGCACATGAACCATAGAAAAATGTCTTCAGGCCACAGGGAGCGCTAAGAAATCGTACAAGGAATTGAGTACTCACAAATCATGGATTGAAGAGTTGAAAAATGAAACTCAATGTACACAAAATAGAACGGAAATACTTAAAATAGCGACAGATTTCTACAAAAATCTTTACAGCTCACCAAAGCTTCCAGCATATAAGTTACCGAGTGTTAATGCAGACGAGGCGAAAGCAAGCATCGACGAAGACGAAGTGGTTAAAGGAATTAAAGCACTAAAAATAGATAAAAGCCCAGGGCCCGACAGAATCACCAACGAGTCTATAAAAACAGGATTCATGTATCTAGTAAAGCCTCTAACCAGACTGTTCAACATGATACTGAATTGCAAAAACACCCCACGTCAATGGTCAGAGTCGGAAATAATTTTGCTCTATAAAAAACGAGACCCAAACAACATTAGTAATTACAGACCGATAAGCCTGCTACCTTCATTATATAAACTTTTCTCCTCTATAATTGAGAAAAAAATAAAAGAAACCACAGAAAAATTCCAACTTATAGAACAGGCTGGCTTCAGACGAGGTTTTTCCACAGTTGACCATATACACTCGCTAGAGATGATAATAGAAAAATTCCAAGAAATTAACAGACCACTCTATGCTCTCTTTATTGACTATGAAAAAGCCTTCGATACTCTATTCCACTCATCGATTTGGGATGCTCTACTCTCTCAAGAAGTGGCATTAGACTACATACAAGTGCTGAAAACCATCTACGACAATAGTACTAGCAGAGTGAAGTTGGAGACAACTGGGCCACTCATACAAATAAAAAGAGGTGTAAGGCAAGGAGACCCAGTCTCACCAACAATCTTTATAGCGGTGCTAGAGTCCATCATTCGCAAACTAAACTGGGAGGAAGTGGGAATTAACATAAACGGATGTTACCTGAGTCATCTCAGATTTGCTGACGACATAGTTTTACTATCAGAAAGCACAAACCAACTCCAACTGATGATAAATTCTCAACATGGGGAAGTCGTAAAGTAGGCTTGGAAATCAACTTAAATAAAACTAATGTCATGACAAATCATACTAAAATACCTATATATCTCAAAAATCTGCCTTTAACCTATGTTGATACATTCATATACCTGGGTAAACAAATCTCATTTAACCCACACAACAATGAGCAGGAAGTAGAGAGAAGAGTCAACATCACCTGGAAGAAATTTTGGAGCCTAAAAGAAATTCTAAAAAGCGACTTGCCCACAAGGCTGAAAAGCAAAGTCATGAACAACTGCCTACTCCCGTCACTAACATACGCCTGTCAAACCTGGAAATTTACTAGGAAAATAAAAAATAAGATCATAACAAGTCAAAGAAGTATGGAAAGAAGCATTATGAAGATTAAGAATATCAAAAAAATCCGCCATACTGTCATAAGACAGAAAACTAAAGCCATCGACACTCTCAGCTACTCACAGAAACTAAAATGGCGATGGGCGGACATATAGCCAGACTTACTGACAATCGCTGGACCAGAAAGACAACATCATGGTTGGGACCACCAGGCCAAAGAAAAAGGGGTAGACCAATCACGCGCTGGTCAGACGACATTATAAAAATAGCAGGTACCCACTGGATGCGAGTAGCAGAGGACAGAAAACATTGGTCATCTCTGGAGGAGGCCTTTACCCTCCCTTAATGAGGGGTTCTTGCAATCGTACACTAATGATACACTGTGTGCGAATTTTAGAAAAATTTAATTTTCTACTAGAAGTAAGACGTAATTTATTGTAATTAATTAATGAAATTGTAAGTCATCAACATAAATATCAAAAGTACAAAAATTTTAAATTTTGTTACACTGGGCCAAATAATTTTTGCATGCACACTGTTTCAAACTGTGAATCTTTATTATGAAGCAAGAAATAAAAGGCTTTTTTATTTTTTTATTTTTATTTTATTTTATTTTATGTTTAAGAGAAAAATTAATTCGCATACAAAAAATTATATGAGTCAATTCCTTCCTCTTTCTTCCACTATCTTAATGTGGATTGCAATACATATTCGTACATAGAACATTACAATATTCAGCGAATTGAAATAGTAATATGATGTTGTGTATAATCGTATTCTATGTTCACGTTTTATTATTCCCTATCTGACGGAAAACATCTGCCAAAAAAGGAAGTAATCGACTCTCGCCAATAAAAAATTACCGCTTAAAAAAACTCATGCTCATAAACAAACATACATTCGCTTTAACAGATTTTCGTTGAGACAGAGATTAGAAGAGGTGTCGTAATTTCCCGAACGCTGCCCAGCCGAGTTAAATCGTCGCGTCGATTGACCTCTCGGTCGAAGTTGGACTTACCTAATTAGACTATTTGTCCTAGGTAAACGTACTCGTCAACAATTTTGAGCTTAGTGCTTCCAACAACTTCCGGCATAGGAGTGACATGGACATTAAACACGATCTTTGTTTTGTCCATGTTCATCAGACATATATGAAGAGACATATATGAAGCATAGTGCTTTGATCTTCCGGCGATTCTGCCATAAGAATTATATCGGCGGCAAATTGATGTTAATGCTGTATCCTTATCACTTCAGTAGCTTGAAAACGTCTTCAAATGCAGCTGTGAAGAGTTTCAGTGATATAACGTCACCCTGTCTTACACCTCTCTGCAGTTGGATAGGTTTCATTACTCTGGTTCTGTACTCGGATAGCCGTCATAGCCCTACTACACAAACATTTCGGCACTTCGATATACTGACAGTCAACTTGGCACCACAGAGGGCACTGTAGCCCCACCCAAATTTCGATGGAATTAAAGGCTTTTTCATAGTCGACATATGCAATTCAAAGTGATAAATTTTACTCTTCGGTCTCCTGTACAATCTGCCCTGGGTATGTATGTGGTCTATGATACTAAAGCCTTTTTGGAAACCGGCTTGTTCGGGAGGCTGGAAGTCGTCGAGCCGGCGTGCGAGAGGGTTCGTAATGGCTCTCGAAAACGGCACGAAGACGCGGCTCAGAAGGGAAATCAGTCCGTAGTTCTTCAAGATAGCGTTGTCGCCTTTTTTGAAGAACAAACCACTGCACTTCTGCTCCACGCCTCCAGAGTTGTGCTAGCACGGAGGACGGAATTGAAGAGCTACTGAAACACTTTAAGCACCGGTTTTCTACCTGCTTTCAGAAGCTCTGCTGCAATTCCATCCTTGCCTGGGGCCTTGCCGTTTTTAAGGTGCTGAACAGCCATTCAAATTACACTCAGATTGACGTACGGGATATTATCAGAATAGTGTGTCTCTTGGATCGTTACTCACACTTGCGTGTGGCTCCAACGATGATGTGTACAGCTGCCCACAGAACCTCTCAATCTCACTCAAAATCTCAGGTGTCCTGGAAACGATCCACATCACAATAAACGCTGCCACAATCAGTCTTAAGCTTTGACAGTTGGCTCATTCGTTCATCATTATTATTACATGTATGTATAAATAAACGGTAAAGCTTAAGTTAATATGTTTATTTCTTTAAACTTTTCTCTAAACGGCTCTAAGTTTCAATCAAATAAAATCAATCAAATCAAAATAATTTAAATAAATTCTTCAAAACAGAGTAAAGAAACATTATCTATCAACATAGAATAGCAAATATCATACATTTATGCATTGCTACAGCATCTATTCTTCTCTCGTGCTTCTTTGGCCACACCCAACTTTCACTACAATAATGTATTAAAGTATGGACTAACACGTTGTTAATTATCATATGTGCTTTTTTGACACATTTTTACTTTCCACTATAGAGTGTAGAGCCCTCGTCGTTCTTTATCTTTATCATATCTTCCATTCCTGCTAAATACACATTCCAAATACATAAACTTATCTACCAACTCCACTTCTGTTCTTATTTCTCATATCGTTTTATTTTCTTCTGTTTCAAAAACTACTACTTTCGTCATGCTTGCGTTTACTTTATTATTTTGTACACGTTATGAAACAACAGTACTAAGGTGCTATTTTACGCTGGTATTCTGAGAGAGCGTGGTCCTTCCCCGGTTGAGCCGACCCATTCATGTTAAAACAACTCTAATAATATAGCTACAACTTGACTCTACTGCATATGTAGGTTATAGTTTTAAATTATATTTAAAAAGTGTTTTTTTTTAAATTTAAAAATTGAATTACCGAGTAAGTGTAAGTATGAATTCCACATAAAGTAACTTATAGAAATATTAAAAACTCTCTCTCTCTCTCTCTCTCTCTCTCTTTCTCTCTTTCTTTCGCTCCCTCTTACATAAAAACGAAACGGGATTTTCAAATATTAGACTGATACTACTTCCAAATTATTTAACTCACTGAACAATAATCCAATTAACCTTTAGATAGATTATTTAGACAAGTTTATATAACCTTGTTTGAATTTAGTGCACTCACGTACGAACTTAATGACCAGGATATCGCACAAACGTCCAGTACTAGAGAAGTACCAAACTTGCCTTCAATCATCATCATCATCATCATTACAGCCTTTCACAAGTCCACTGCTGAACGTAGGCCTCCCCCAAGTAACGCCACAAACGGCCCTGAGCCACCTCCATCCATCGACTTCCTGCACGTCTTGCCAGGTCGTCACTCCATCTAGTGGGGAGTCGCCCTACACTACGCCTACCGGTACGAGGCTGCCAATCGAGAACCTTTCTTCCCCATCGGTTATCGGTTCTTCGAGCTATATGGCCGGCCCATTGCCACTTCAGCTTACTAATCCGTTAGGCCATATCGGTCACTCTGGTTTTACTGCGGATATCCTCATATCAATACCTTCGCTAAATAAAACGGAATAAAAACACGTTTAGAAAAGAACCGTAAATTGCGTCTTTCAGATAGTAAAATAATGAAAATAAGGCCAAAGCTTTTAAGCGTTTTTAAGATATTAAAGATGTGAAGGTTGTAGGTTGCAAACATTAGCGATGAGGTGTGGAGCTATTTTGCTTTTGAGAGAAAATAAATTTAACTACGACAAAGTTGTATTTATTATATCTTTATATTAATTAATACGTAAAGCGAAAACTTTGTACTTCTTTTTACCACGTTTTATTAACTTTCGTGTACGTCTGTTCGAGTTGAATTGAGTAATGGATTTTAAACTAACTTCCTGATGAGATAAAGACATGGAATTCAAACATAGCTCAAAACGCATGAAACACTCAGAATATGAAAAGCAAACGTAGTAATTTAAAAATTGTTAATAAATAATGTAGTTTGTTGACCTTCATACCGTTAATGGTTAAGATTAATTAAGTACTATCTTAGATCTAAGGCCAATGTCAAACACTTAATAGTCTGTTATTGTGCCGGTGGAAGTTAAATACAGCTTGCTTACAAACAAAAACTTTAACATTTAATGGATTAAGATGTTGGTGATGTTTCACCCCTGTACCTTGAAAAGCACGCAAACCTGCTCTTGCTCCTGATCTCTCGCCAGTCGTGTTGTACTACTGTCCCATCGAACTATGAGAGTGCGAGAATAGGGAGTGCCTCTAGTTAACATATTCGTAGACAACTTTGAGCATAGTGATTCCAACAACTACTGGCATAAATATTACATGGACGGTACACATGACCTTTGTTATGTCCAATGTTCATTATTTGTTGAAAAACACTATTGAGGCAATTGCGATAGTGCTGATGTTCTCGAGCGATTTTGCCATATATAAGGAACTATATCGGCAAATCGAAAATCGGTGCTTTACTCGTTATTAATGTTAATACCACATCCTTTTTAGTCCAGTTACTTGAAAACGTCTTCCAATGTAGCGGTGAAACGTTCCAAGGATATAACGTCACCGTGTCTTACACCTCTCTACAGTTGGACGGGTTTCGTACTCTCATTCTGTTTTCGGATAACCATCGTAGCCCTACTGTACAAACACTTTAAATGCATTTCGATACACCATCGGTCAACTGGGTACTGCTGAAGTGATTGTAGGACCGGTCTAATTTCAATGGAATCAAAAGCTTTTTCATACTCCACACACGGCACTGAAAACACAAGGCACACAGCAATGCAAACTGGCAGGTACTCTTTGGCATTCTTCACCATTTGCTGAAGGGTGTGTGGATGTGGTCTCTGCCTCTGTCTCTGCCTTTTCGGAAACAGGCTTGTTCTAGGGGGGGGGGGGGTGTTACTTAAAATTAAATATTATGTATTTGTGAATTACTGTACCGACCTTTTACAATGAGAAAACATTTTAAATAAAAATTCACTACTACAAGTATAAACAATATTTTTTTTTCAATTACTTAAATTGTCCAAATAAATTAACAAAACGTTATAATTAATATAAGTTATTTTTAATATATCGATATAAAATTATTTGCACTGTCTTTACATCAGGTCCCGCTAATGGTGACATGTACAGGCGCAATGAGCCGCTTTATGTTTGGGTAGTAAGTAAATTATCAACTTATTTCTATTGAACTGTCATGCTTTTAATTATTTACGAGACGATTTGTTTTAATTACATATTTCTTTTGGTAACGACCTCTTTGCGTGATTCTTGTTTGTGCTAACCAATAAATTTAAGAAAATTTACCGCTGAGACTTACGGTATGATTACAAAGTTACGGCCAGCTATTGCACCACAATGTAAGTAGGGGGTAAAAGGACGGTCAATTTACTATTGTCGTGTACTTCACTGGCGGGGATTTTAATTTAAATTAACAGTTGCAGTTAAATTTGAAATGATTAAATAATAAAAAAATGGTTGACTTCTCTTATATAAAAATATATCAAAACAATTAAATGTATACTAAAACCTATAAGTTCTTCATTTTATAAACTATGAATAATGAAAAATAATTTGTTGCGTGGAAATATTAAAAAAACGAGAAGCATAAAAACAATATAAAATGTGACATTTGCATAAACGACAATTTCACATGCGTTATGTTGAAACTATTCATTGAATATGCGGCATCGTAATACCGTGCTGCAGCGAGTTTTACAGCTGCAACAAGAATGGGTCGGCTCAACCGAAGAAGAACCACAAAAAGAAGAAATACAGAACAATATATCATATTATAAGAACCAGAAATACTTTATACTGAGACATGCTTAGCTCTCGAAGGTGACAACAATTCAACCAAGTACTTCGATTCTTCATCGATGATTAATGTGTTTATGGGCAATCGCTCGCTATCAGGTAGACCGTGTGCCCGTCTGTTATCCTCCTCAATTCTATAAAAAAGTTTCATTCATAACGTAGTAGTACAACGTCAAAACCTTTTTCTCTTTGTGTTGTGAGATATTACGTACGTTTTTCCAAACTACATCCAATCTAATCCTTTTGAATAAAGTATGCTCACATAACACAGTACGTGAGCGTAGTGCGGCCGCAATACGCTCATCGCTCATCTTGTTGACGCAGTGCAATTTGAAACGGTATATTGAGATTTTTAATGTTCGGCCATGCACTATGTCGTTTCAATGCTTATGACCAAAATAATTTATGCGTAAGGACTTCTACAAACATATATTTCATTAATATATAGTTTTAACTGCGGCAGCTGTTATGATTTTATTTTAAGTGCTTGTTCACTTTCAACACTTGGGTGCAGGGTGTCAGAGAGCGCGGTAGTTTGGGCGAGCTTGTGTTCACATTCGCCGCCAGGTGTCTGTGAGAGTGTAACATGTTATCAGAGGTTATAAACATGGACGACGATCTTTAATTTCTTATCGAAATACTCTTATCTATTCCACCACACCTGCGTTCTGCACGTAAACACTTGCATTTTATGCTAGGTATTTAATATTTCGTGACTGCGCCCGCCACCGTAGCCGCAAGTAAACGTGAATAGTCACATTACAAAAGATTAACAAAAGCAATCGGATTAATTTTAATCAAATAAAATGACTAAACAACCTAAATGCAATAGTTAAATTGCTCCAATAGAATTTTAGTATTATAAATTATCTAATTTTTTTGTGTAAAGCTATTCGATAATACATATATCGTTTAGATTATGTTTTAATACTGGGGAATAGCGGTAATACCTTGTTCGTTTTAAACATAAGTTCTTATATGTTCTGTTTAGTCGTAATACGACATTCTTTTAATCAAGTGCTTATTAATTATTATTAATGAAATTGGTCTTAAATGTTTTTTCTAATGGTCTTCGAATAACTTGATTTCATAGTTTTTCTCAATACAATTAACTTTTTGATTCAACTTTTTATTAAAATTTTAAAATCTTTTTGATTGAAATTTTCAAAAACATTCAATTAAATAAAGTTCCAAAGGGCTAAAACTTTTTTAATATGAAATAAGAGTGATAAACGAGCAAACAGGCCACCTGATCGCAATTGGATGCTGTGGCCCATAGACATCTAAATTTATTCTCAATTGAGAATCAAAATGCAGATGCTATGTCACACCTGAGGACTGATATGGAATGCCTCGTTTACAATAAAAAGAGTCTCCGGTTCTCTACGAGTACACCCACCATACGAAATATAGCAGCATTAAACTGCTATTTTACGCTGGTAATATGTAAAAGCGTAGTCTTACCCTATTCGAGTCTACACATTCAGGCTACAACCATAATAGAGCTGCATCGTGGCTCTACCATGTAAAAATTATATAACACTCGTATATTTAAAAAATAACCTCCATTGAATGAAACTGCGTGAAGTCACCCTTAACCCCGAATCACATTCGTTCCATTTCTCAAACGTTGTGGTGCAATATCACCCAAATTTTTCACACCATAAAAACTAATTCTTTTGAAACAGGATATTCCCGTGTGAATTGAAATCTGGACTGTATTTGGTACTGGTTCTGACTGACGCAGTTCAATTTTGAAACTGCTCACCGTGATACTACAATATTTAAGCCGGTGCTGTATTTCACTTTGAAATCGTAGTTTATATTTTACTGTATAAATATTAAGTGGATACGGTATTAATTATAGCTGTGTGATGATAGCGTGAGAAAATCTATAACCCAATTTTTCGCGTGTATGACACAAGAAATTATTTCGGAATCTGCCGAAATATCTTATGCCGGTGTAACTATCTCTTCACGCCAGGCATAAAATAACAAGACCGGCAACATGATCAGAGTGAAATTAGCGAAAAATCCTGTACTGAGGTCGACAATCCGTCTGTCTAGCATTTAAGACAAATTCAAGCAAACGTGGTGATAGGACTCTTTTGTAGGTGTATATCTTAGGTAGGCACCACCCTATTACCTATGGGCACTGATGTGTTCCGGTCTGAAGTGTACAGAGAATCAGTTAAATAACAGACTGTAAGGCATTATGACATTAGTGATTTATCAACATACTATAGTTGTTTAAGTTTTGTAAATATTTCATAACAGATAACTGTTCTTCCGTGTAGAGGCAGCGTAAGAGAATTCAATACCACATATCATCCTGTGGGTGCCTCCAGAAGCAGCAGATGAAGATAGAACAGAAAATAGGTAGCAGCATCTTACAGATAACAGCTCGATATAGTTAACAGAACTGCGATTACCATCCTCGGGTAGGTGAGTGGCAACCATGGCAAATATTCACTCGATTAGGCAACCTGTGGTGAGGGGTATATTTAGCAGTGGAATTTGATAGCCTGTAATGAAATAATGCATAAATGACTGTAATTGATATGATATAATGACGGCAACTGTAAATGTTTTAAAATTAAATTACGTTAATTAATTGTCAAGTTCACATTATCAGTAATTTAGATGTTAAAATATTTGTTTTGATTTTTTTATCAGCTCATTAATCCGCGAAACCGCCTTGCCAAGAAAGTCAAAAATTATGCATTAAGTTAAGATTATTTGTATATTATATATATTCTTACAATGCTGGATTTGATGACTATTGCAATAAATATTAATTAATTTATATTTAACTTATTACTAACAAACATATAAATAAACAAGTAAAATATTACCTTGTCTCTTATAAATCTGTAGGTTTGGGTTGGCTTTTTCTTGTGGTAGATTCATGCTGCAGCTAAGTTAGCTATACATAGCTGTAGCACGAAGGTACGGCTCGATCGGGGCAGGCCCACGCTCTTGTATTACACGAGCTCAAACAGCAAATAACTCTGCTGCGTTTTTTATGGTGAGTGTAGAGAAGCCGAGACCCATTTTACTGGTAACGAGGCATTTCATCTTATCTTCAGCGATGACGACAACGTGTATGCATTTTGACTTTCAATGGATGATATATGTAGATGTCTATGGGACATAATATATACTTTAAATTAGGTAGACTATGTGCTCTTTTGGCACCACTATTCTATTAAAGGAATCCTGCCAGTAGTTATTCGCCAGGGACTTTTCGTTTGTTAGCAGGGTACATAACTTGAAGAAAGAAAAAAGTTTATGTATACATTCTCTCTTACAATCCCATTTACCAACAGATAAGTAGTAGAGCTCAAATATGTATTCTGGAAAATTTTAAGAAGTATATCTGCTTGCAGTGGCGTAAAATACATTTTATCTTATGGAGTTATTGCTAATAATAATTTTGAACAAATATATAATTTCCATATCATACACTTACATTACACAGACATACTTAGTAAAATAATTATTTTTCTTTTAAATTATTTGTCACAGTGGATCAACGGCATGTGGTAGATCACTTATTTTCCTATAATATGTTACGAGCTTGAGGTTCGTGACAATAAAAATTGCCGATAAAGTTACCTAAATTAACACTTTAATTTACTTTATACGAATTAAAGTTAAAAAAACACTAATAATTAAACACACTAATTCACTTAATTTCGCTCCGAAGCTTCGCTTGTGTCGCCGAGTTAAACTCTGTCTCGATCGCATCTTGCGCCACCTATTTATTCAAATCAGCAAAACATCCGGAATGTTCAAGTAAACACGCGCAAGGTACCGAGAAATCGAGTATAGATTTTCTAGAAACTTAGTTCTTCGGGCGGCGCTGTCGGTCGAGAGATCCGCGATGTCATTCTCTGCAAAGCCCCCCCCCCCGCTCTCGCTCCTGACACTAGATGGCGCTAGTTGACTTATTCACACAACACTGCCCCCTCCTAAAACATGCTCGTCCCGAGCATTATCGGTCCCATAATAACGCGCCAAGCGATCCACATGGACGATCTTAGGAGTTCCTCTTGCGCCTTTCTGTATCCGGTAGGTCACATCATTGATCCTGGTTACAATCCGGTACGGGCCGTCCCATTTAGCTTGAAGCTTAGGAGATTTCCCTTTGCTGCGGACTGGATTGTGCAACCACACTAATGAACCTTCGTTGAACCCTTTATTGTTCATTTTGCGGTCATACCGGGTTTTCATTTTCTCAGACATTTGCTGGCCCGATTGTCTGACGTGCTCATAAATGTCATTCATTTTGTTCCGCAAGTCATATGCATAATCGGTTATACTGCGTGGGGCATCAGGTGGTATCCCAGTGATCAGGTCTGCAGGCAGCCGTAATTCTCTTCCAAAGTTTGCGAAAGCTGGTGTCACTGCTGTACTTTCGTGAACAGAACTTCGATATGACAACAAAAACGGTTGTATGTGCTTGTCCCAATCTCGTTGCCGATTGTCTACAACTTTTGCTAGGTACCTCTCCAATGTCTGATTAAATCGTTCCACCATTCCATTAGATTGCGGGTGATAAGAAGTCGTTCTTGTTTTATGAGTACCCATAACTCGGCAAGTTTCCTGGAATATTTGAGACTCAAAATTCCTTCCTTGATCGCTGTGAATCTCTAGAGGTACTCCAAAACGACAGAAGACTTCATGAACTAGTTTATCTGCAACTGTTGAAGCTTCTTGATTTGGAATGGCGAAAACTTCTGGCCACTTAGTGAAGTAATCCATCACAACCATGAAATACTTGTTACCGCTTTCACTCTCCGGAAACGGCCCCGCCACGTCAATGGCTATTCTCTCCCATGGTGCACCAACATTGTACAACTTCAATGCACCTCTACTACGAGTCTGAGGTCCCTTTACAGCCGCACAACTTGTACATTTGCGACACCAGTCCTCGACATCGTTTCGACAGTGGACCCAGTAAAACCGTTCTCGGATCTTCAGTAGAGTTCGTTTGACTCCCAGATGGCCTCCTGAATAATCATTATGGTACAGCTGTAGAACATCCGGTACTTTAGCTTTAGGGACAACCATTTGTAAATGACAGCTGTCTCCCCGAACATTTTCCCATTTACGGCACAGAACTCCATCCTGAAGCAGCAAGCTATCCCACTGGGCCCAATAGCTTTTAGTGATCGAACTCATCGCTGAGACGTCGCTCCACTTGGGCTTGGGAGCACTGGCCTTCATCCATTCCAGGATCGGCTTGACGTCCGGATCTTCCTGCTGTGCACGTTGTAAGCTGTCCTTCCACTCGTTGCTGAGGTGGTCTGCCCTGAGCATCCTCACGGATACCACTCCCTTACTCTCTTGCCTAGTACAATGTTTGCAATCTTCAGGACAAGGTCTTCGTGATAATGCATCTGCGTTGCCATGAGATTTCCCGCTGCGATGTTCGATCTCAAAGTCGTATTCCTGCAGTAGTTCAATCCACCTCGCAACTTGTCCTTCTGGATTTTTAAACTGCAATAGCCATTTTAGTGCAGCATGGTCAGTTCGTAAGTGAAATTTTCGCCCCAGAAGATATTTGCTAAAATGCTGCAACGACTTTACCACAGCTAGCAATTCGCGTCTTGTGACACAATAGTTCCTTTCCGGTTTTGACAACGACTTGCTGAAGTACGCTATCACGACCTCTTGGTCACCATTCCGTTGAGACAACACACCGCCAAGTCCTATATCACTTGCGTCTGTGTCAACTACAAATTCTTTGCTTGCATCAGGGTATCCCAAAATAGGTGTTTTGCACAGACGGTCCTTGAGCTCCTGGAATGCGATATTACAACTTTCATCCCAGCAGAAATGTCGCTTCTCCTCGGTTAGCTTATGCAGAGGTTTGGCTATATCTGCAAAGTTCTTCACAAATCGCCGGTAATAGGAGCACAAACCCAAAAATGCTCTAACCTGCGTCTTGTCTTTTGGAACCGGCCAAACCTTTACAGCTGCAATTTTCTCTGGATCCGTGCGGATACCTTCTTCCGACACTACATATCCCAAAAACTTGACTTGCCGTTTGAACAGTGAACATTTCTTCGGACTCAGCTTGAGATTGGCACTCTGAATCTTCATGAGCACGCGTCCCAGGTTTTCAAGGTGTTCCTCAAACGTACGGCCCACGATGATGATGTCATCCAAGTAGACCAGACAGGCATCGCCAATTAGCCCGGTAAGTACAAGTTCCATCAGCCTTTCAAACGTTGCTGGAGCATTGCACAACCCAAACGGCATTACTTTGAATTGCCACAGACCCTTTCCCGTCGAGAACGCAGTTTTCTCCTTGTCCTTGGGGTCAATTTCAACTTGCCAGTAGCCACTTTTTAGATCCAGCGTGCTAAACCATTTTACTCCTGTAAGCATGTCCAGCGTGTCATCAATTCTTGGCAAGGGATAGCTGTCCGTCTTTGTAACGTCGTTCAGACGGCGGTAATCAACACAGAACCGCATGCTGCCATCCTTCTTTTTCACCAGCACCACTGGCGAACACCATGGACTAGAGGAGGGTTCAATAACACCATCCTTCACCATTCCTTCAATCATGGTTTCCACTTCCTTTTCACGTGCTACCGGCAATCGTCTTGGCCGCTGACGGATAGGCAACTCTTCACCTGTGTTTATTTTGTGTTGAACTAAACCAGTCTTTCCTATGTCAGCATCGTTTGACGAGAATACATCGGCGTACTCGAGTAACAACTTCTTCGCCTTGACCAATTCGTTCGGGGACAGAACACTGCGACAGTCTTCCAAAAGTGTGGTCACTCTCGTTTCTGCATCCTTGCTGGGGGTCCCACTCGATATATATTGGCACCGACGTAACCAATCCACTTCCTCACAAGTACCAATTAATGTGCCTTTTTCTATAATCTGGTCCCGGTCGCAAAGGTTCAGCACACGTACTCCTGAGATGTCCGTGGTCCTGACCAAGGTTCGAGCTACTTTCCATGGAAGGTCATTGTTTACCCTTTCCACAAGTACACAACGGTGAGCTTGCCCAGCGTTTCGGGGAAGACTAATCGGAACAATCGTTTCCGATCTCGGCGGAAGAACAATCTTCTTAATGCTGTACACGTTCCCTGGTAACGCACCTTCCATAAAAAGTTCCTCCTGTCCACATTTCAAAACACCTTGCTTAACGTCGATCTCACAACAATTATTCCTCATAAAGTCTAGGCCTAGGATGCAGTCGTCCATTATATCAGCCACGATGACATTATGCAGGTAGATCACGTTGCCAAGCTTCAACTCCATCTCCTTCTCTCCACGGACGGGTATACGCTGACCGGTGGCTGTTACCAAATTAATGCGTTCTCGGTTGTATGTGGAGTCCCCAAGGAACTGACTTATAAGTTGGGAACTAACAACCGTACGAGAGGCTCCAGTGTCTATGGTCAGTTTACACGGCATTCCGTTGACCTCGCCCTTGATGATTAGACTGTTCCCATCATGGGTTTGTGAGATCGAGATCCTTGGGGCTCTTTTAACATCAGCCAGCACCCGCCCCGCGGTTCTGGCTTTTACTCGTTTCCCTGCTGCTGCTGGGCGGTGCTGTTGGCCGCACTACCCTCCTGGGATCGTTCACCTTCCCTTTCTAGGGTTCGCTTAGGGCAGCTGGATCGAAGATGGCCCTTTTCCCCACAGCCATAGCACCTAGGACTGTATCCTTTGTTGCGGTCGCGAACTGTAGCTGCTGCAACCTCCCTGACGCGATGGGAACGATGATCCTGCCGCACGGCTTCTACCTCCAGTGCATGGGCCAAGGCGTCCTTAAGCGTCTCGTGGTGCCCGAGCCTCACAGCAGCTCTGACTTCCAGGTCGCGGATGCCGTCGATGAATGTTTGCACCAGGTCCCCTCCAATGAGCGCAGGTACAGACTGGTATGCTTTACGAACCATCTTCTCCACCTCAAGGGCCCACTGCTGCAGGTTTTCGTTGCTGCGTTGCACGCGATCTTTAAGCTGCGCGCGAAAGACGTGTTCCAGGTGAGCGTCACCATATCTCGCCTCCAAGGCCTCAAGAAGCTGCTCATAGGTCACTTTCTTACCGAGAGCTTCCAACACAGTTAAGGCTTGGTCGCGCAGGCCTAGGGTGAGTGCAGTCATGGCTTGGCTTTTATTCCAGCCGTTCGCCTCCATGACGGCCTCGAACTGGATTTTGTAGGCCGACCAGGAAGAGGTCCCGTCGAACGGCGGCACTTTGAATCCACGTAGCGAAGGTGCTGCAGCTACTACGGGAGCTGTAGTTCCATCCCCAAGTTTGAGGTCGTTTAGCGTTTTCTTCACGTCAGCCATCACGTTGTCAACCCGATTGTTCACATGGTTGATTCGGGTTTCATGTTCTTCGATTCGGGTTTCAGCTTCCGACAGGCGGTTGTCGTGTTGAGCAACCCTATCCTTCACCTGCCTTATCTCTTTCCCAAAGGTAGCGTGAAGGTCCTTCATGAGGAGCATCTGCTCTTCCGACCGACGAGCCTGTTCCGCCAGCTGACGGGCCTGTTCCTCCTGTCCGCCCCGCAGCTGCTCCTCCAAACGACGAACCTGGTCTGCCTGTCGGCGGGCCTGTTCATCCTGTCCACCCCGCAGCTGCTCTTCCAACCGACGGAGCTGTTCCTCCTGTCGGCGAGCCTGCTCCTCCTGTCGGCGAGCCTGCTCCTGCAGCATCACCATCAGAGACCCTAAGTCAGGTGCCACAGACGTAGAAGCTGCTGACGGACCGGCTTCCGTGGCCGGCGGCTGGCCCTCAGACATCTGCGGCGTTGCACCACCAAATCTCCTCTGGTCCGTCTCCTGCTGGCGTTGACTTCGGGTACGGACACCCTCCGTTTCCTCCTTAGGTAAAATCGGCATTATTTTATCCCACTTCTGACACCAATTGTTACGAGCTTGAGGTTCGTGACAATAAAAATTGCCGATAAAATTACCTAAATTAACACTTTAATTTACTTTATACGAATTAAAGTTAAAAAAAACACTAATAATTAAACACACTAATTCACTTAATTTCGCTCCGAAGCTTCGCTTGTGTCGCCGAGTTAAACTCTGTCTCGATCGCATCTTGCGCCACCTATTTATTCAAATCAGCAAAACATCCGGAATGTTCAAGTAAACACGCGCAAGGTACCGAGAAATCGAGTATAGATTTTCTAGAAACTTAGTTCTTCGGGCGGCGCTGTCGGTCGAGAGATCCGCGATGTCATTCTCTGCAAAGCCCCCCCCCCCGCTCTCGCTCCTGACACTAGATGGCGCTAGTTGACTTATTCACACAACAATACTTTAGTCGGCGAAATTTTTGTTTATTAACATTAAATTGACATTGTTAGCACCTGCACACACTAGAAAGCGAAAGCTTTATTTTAATGAGAATAAATATTATTTATTTATTTTTATTGCTTAAAGGACTTTAATATTCAAAAAGATAATTTCTATTACAATAAATGTTTTGTCGTGAGCATAAGCTTTTAAACCTTTTAAATCAGTGGTATCATTAGCGAAGCCGGAGATTATTTCCTTTTGAGGTCGGTCATGAGGCTAATGCGTGATCCGTCATAATACTGAAGCGTGTAACGCGACTCGTCGACAGCCTATCTTTGCTCCTTAGATATGAGAGAGATCCAGTTAGATGTTACAAACTGTATGAATAAAAAATAAATATTGATAAAAATTTAAGCATTCTCAATTAAATAATCCTGAGAGTCTTGTGTTCAGCAGGGGACTTTTATAGGCTATAATAGATGGAATGAATGGAAAGCTTAATTCAATAGCACGTGGTCTGAATTGTAGCTGTTATGTTTTGTTGTTTTCGATGTTTTTACTATAAACTTTCAGGTAAAACCGGTAACACAAATATATATGAGATATTTGTGGATTTATTAATTTGAAATTCTGTATAGATTTTTAAATTATTGATTAACAAGCTACTACTCGCTCACTTTAACTAGCTTATATTGTATCGGGGCATCTTGACCCGATCTATGTAGATATACAAAAAGTATCTTTTATCATATTCCATAAAATTCACCCCTATGCCAGATTTTACTTTAATATATCCAGCAGTTTGAGCGTGACTGAATGAAAAATAAATTCAAACCGAAAATCATTCACATTAAAAATAATAATAGCCGTTCCCAGTGATTTTGCCCACGTGTACTTTATAACATTTAATTTTTATACGTGGTAGAGTCATGCTGCAGTTATATTAGATGTATAGTTGTAGCACGAATGGATCGGATCGACCGGGGAAGGTCCACGCTCCCACAGAATACCAGCGTGAAATAGTAGCTTAATGCTGCTGTATTGGTGAGTGTAGAGAACCGGATACCCATTTTACTGGAAACGAGGCATTCATCTTAGTCCTCACGGATGACAACGCATCTGCATTTTGATTCATAATCGAGGATAGATATAGATGTCTATGGGCCACAGCAACCACTTACCATCAGGTGGACTGTGTGCTCGTTTGTCACCCTATCCTATAAAAAAATTATTTTTCAAAAATAAAAGTACGAGGTTGACACTGAAAGTTTTTAGCACTGGTTACTTAACATAACATAACATAAACACTCACGCCTGTCACCCAGAGGGGTAGGCAGAGACTACAGACTTCCATTTGGCAGGATCCTGACACACCTCTCTCGCCTCTTTCACATCCATACACCTACGCATACATGCTCGTCGGTTAAGGGTACTCCTAATTTGGCCCGTTTCCAATAAATCGCCAATTTGGTCGATAAATTTTCGCCTAGGACGTCCCTTTCCAACTCTGCCATTCACTTCTGCAACATAAATTTTCTTTGTCACTCTTTCGTCGTTCATTTTTTCCACATGACCAAACCACCGAAGCATTCCTTTCTTAATCCTGGTCACAACATCATCTTGCAAACCACACTCTTCTCTTATTACACAATTTCTTACCCTGTCATTCAGATTCAGCCCTAACATACTCCTTAACGACCGCATTTCTACTGCGTTTATTCTACTCTCGTGCTTCTTCTGCCACACCCAACTTTCACTACCATACGTTAAAGTAGGGACCAACACAGCATTGTGAATTGCCATACGTGCCTTTTTCGACACATTCTGACTCTTCACAGTAGAGTGCAAGGCCCCATTTACTCTATTTCCCGCATTCACTCGTCGTTCCATATCCTTATCATATCTCCCATCCCTGCTAAATACGCAGCCCAAATATACAAACTCATATACACTGGTTACTTGTAAACGATATAACAAAAAAATTAATAAAATTTTTGAAAATGGAACTCTTTGCCAATATTATTGTGTATGTATTTTATTAACTTATTATTTGTTAACGGTTTGGCCGCAAATTGAAAAATTTTTGTGTCACGTCAGTATGAGTTTCACGCGAGAAAATTTTCGTACAATAATTTTTCATGAATTTCGATATAATTGTCATCAAAAAAGTTATGATAGTTTTCGACTGGCCTTTCACGATGGAGCCCCATCTCGTGGCACTGTTTACGACTGGTTTAATGAGTTTAAACGTAAATTAAATACCTTATAATTTGGCAGAGGCCCAAAAACTCCGTCGTGTTGGTTGAAAAATTTAAGTTTAGTTGAAATGGTTCAAAAATTTAACGAAGATGACTCAAATGCTGTGTTCAACACACTTACGGGTGACGAAAGCTGAATTTATTGTTATGATCCTGAAACTAGGAGACAGTCTTCTGTCTGGGTGTTTCGTTCCGGAGAGTTGTCAACTAAAGTGAAGCGAGGTCGAAGCGTGGGAGAAAAGATGGTGGCCTCGTTCTTCGGAAGTACAGGTCATTACGAAACATTGTTTTAGAGGATCGAAAAAAATTTACTGTAGTGTGGTACACTAACAACTGTTTGCCATTTGTTTTGGAAAAAGTTCGGGAGAAACGACCTCGCGGTAGGATCCTCCTTCACCACGACAACGCCTCGTCGCACACCGCCAAGCAAACAATCGACAACTTGACATAAGACGTGGAATTACTGGGGCACCCGCCCTATAGCCCCGACCTCGCACCTTTCCGAAAATAAAAGAAAAACTTCGAGGAAAACTTTTTATGGACGCCGATGAAGCAGTGGCTGCGTTTTAAAATGCCGTTGAAGAGACCCCTAAAGACGAGTGGGCTAAGTGCTTTTCTTAGTGGTTCCATCGGATGCAGCAATGTATTGATGTAAATAGACACTATTTTGAAAATATAAAATAAAACTAATAACTTGCTAGTTTCTTCAGTTTCTGATTTTCTATGAACTTTTAGTGTCACCCTCGTAGCCTAAACTACTCCTTATAGCGTTATCTATTTTCCCATCTAAATCGTTCCAGCCACTTCAGAGCTTAGCCGAACAAAACAGACAGACCGACAATCAGACAGTCAGATAGACACACAGATATAAATTTTAAAAATAGATTTTTTTATATGTACCGTTATACAGTTTAATGCATTTAGTAAAAAACAACAAATACTTCAATTTTATTTATTTGTATTATATGTATAAAGAAGAACTGAATCAGTCCATTTCATGTCAGATTTGTAGACACAATAGTAAGGCAATCACTATGGCCCGTGTGGTGGCGATAGGATAGGAAGTGGCTTAATTTAGGTAAGTAAAGTGAATTATACTTGACTCTATCTGGGCCCGACATGTTGCATGCCCCTTTTTTTTCAGAAACATAATATATTTTCATACAAGAAAGCACATATTGTTTTTATTTTATTTTTATTATCTAATAACCATTTCAATGTAAAATGTCACTTAAATCATTGTCCCCTTAAGTTACTTGCTACTGGTTCCCAGGTCGGAGGTATTTTTTCGAAACGGAAGTATAAAATGACTTTTTTTGTAAGAAAAAAATTACTCTTTTCTGCAATATTTAATTCTTTAACGCTTATTTATTTTACGGTATGGTGCCGGCGCTGATCAAACACGGGTTGCTAGGTTGTAGGTAATAACCTACATAATATGAACTATGACCCGCAGCCACCAATGAGATTGTGAATTGCAATTTTGAGTGCTGACTTACCACGTGCTCGTTGGTGAAGGAAAACATCGTGATAAAACCTGCATGTCTGAGAAATAAAACAATATTTGGAAGACATGTGAAGTTCGCCAACACGCACTGTGGCAGTGCCGCGGGCACTTCCTTGCCCTAAAAAACCTCTTAGAAATGAGGGGAGGCCGGTACCCAGCAGTTGGACATATCGGCTGTAACTTTTTAAGTTATGAGTTCATAATACACAAAATCTCTCAAGATGAAAACAATTGTAATTTAAATATCATTTACATGTGTTTATTTATGTATATCATAAAATATCCCATTATAAAAATAATACAAAATTTTTATTCGCAATTAACACAAAAACTACGTTACACAAAAAAAACTATTCTATTCAACTCAAGTGTTCAATTGAAGAGTCTTTTTTCTGGCAATAATTGCCTCTTTAGGCTTTTTGAATTGTTTACTTACTCTGACTTGGTATTTCGACGCTTGCCCTTCGTAACTTAGTAATAGAGTCTAGAGTCGTTTACTTACATGTATAATTCACGCTAGGTATTTCATTACTCCTACAACAACATTTAGTAGCTTAGAAATATATAAGTCATTTTGAAGTGTCAAAAAACAATATGAAGTTTTTATATATTAAAAAAAGCTCTGCGAACGTAGCCTAATAATATATAATATCGTCATGATTTAAGCACATGTCGCGGAAATACCACGGATGCGACAGATTTCCGATATCATGTTCTTATAATCGACACCGATGACCCTTGAAGCCTCACGGAGTTAAATTTAGATTCTTGTTGAAACCAGATATTATATGCCCTTACTAAGTTTTATAAAAATAAAAAGAAAACACAGCTCAATCTTTTGTAATATTGAAATAATATAAAATAATTATTTGTATATTAATGCTGTGTTCAATACAGCATTAATATACATACAGTTGATATCCTGACTACTAAATTAGATTACACTGTATGTTGAGAGGCAGTTCCCCTCCCACTATGTTACCTAGTGACATAAAAAGGGGGACATTTTTTATTGTCCTGGACTAACAAACATATTTTTATTTAAAAAAATTATATATTAAAATTATAATGAAAATACGCTAGCTGTTATTATCGTAATATTTTATAGAAAAGGCTTTGTTCAAGAACTGAAGTTTTAGGAAGAAAAATAAAATATGAACAGTCGGTAAACAACTTTGCTAATGGCTACGAGCACTTAAGGTTGCCCTAGTCGATGGCACGAACTAAGTAGTGGGCGGGGTAAAAATGCATGCTATCTCAGCCGACATAACGTGCGAAAGGGATAGACGCTGTGATGAGCAGTAAGAAGCTAGTGCGCACACACATATACGCACTCGAGTGACGCAATGCGAGACGTCGTCATCGCATAAATTAATTTTTGAATAATAACATAAACGGCAATGTAGCCGTATCGCAGTGGCTTAGCAATGAGGCTGCGCTGGCCGCCGCGGGTTCGAATCCCGCACGGAACAAATATTTGTATGGCCTACAAATAGTTGTTCCGGGTCTGGATGTTTGTCCTTGTGCAATTTATGTTTGTAAACTGCCTCCACGATACTGGAGAAAATCCTACTGTGGGGGTAACCTATTTTAAAAAGAGGAGAGAGAAAACAAATTGGTGTTATTATAACTTAGGATCTGCTGTGTGAAACGTAATTATTATGAACCCAATTTATGTACTTAGTTGTTATTATGAAAGTTCTTATGTGAACTTAAGTTAATGTTGTTATTATATAATAATTACATTGACTTGTTTTTACCTACTTTTAAACCAACTTCGAAAAAGGAGGTGGTTCTCAATTCGTTGGTTTTTGTTTATGTATGTTCTGTCCCCCGATTTCTTGAAGATGCCTGAAGCCTGAACCGATTTGGAAAATTATTTTTTTGTTTGAAAGGATATATTTTCCAGACAATCCTACGGTAATCGATGATGGTCAGATCAGGATCTGATGATGGGATCTTGGAGAAATCGGGGGCACTCTTCAATAAATGACAGCAAATCAACCGCGATTGCTGCTATCGCCTATCTATGCATTCTTTACACAATCACACAATATAATATCACGCCTGTACCCACTAAAGGGATATAAGTAACTCTCAACTAAAAACGGTAACATAAAAAACTTTTTTGAAAAAAATATAACAATTTCTAAAACAAACACAAAAAAGTGTAACATAATTATGTTTTCTTTATGTTTTTGTATTTTACTGTAGGTTATGCAAATATTACTGTAAGTACTATGTATTCTAAATAGGTATTTACTTTCCATAGCTAGTTAGCTATAGTAGCCCACAGGCAACTCCCCGAAGTATATGTCAGCGAGTGTCAGGATAATTACTGCTTTTTCGACAGCGCGAGTTTGATGTGAGTGGGGCTTTTATATAGGTTAATTAAATAAATAAAAAATGTTAGTTTGTAAATTGTTTATTGATTGTTTGTGTTCAATAGCGGTTTGCAATATTCTCTTAGTACTTAGAAAGTTATCAACAATAGGCATTTTGTCACTGCCGGGACAAGCACAAACGTCTATCAAAATGGTAACGTATATAAACGGAATACTAACAGCACAGACTTCCTTACAGAAGTCCAAAGAACACGTCTAGGCAAGGTAAGTAATTAGAAGAAAACTACAATTTAGAGATCGATTGTAAATCAAATTCACAGTACAGACACAATTAGCGAAATATGAATAAAATATTGATTTATTTTATGATAGATAACGCTAGTTGAAAACTAAACACTGCATGGGAATGACATCACTGAACGAGTCAGGTGGTCAGTCCAAACAAATAAAATAATAATAATAATAATATAATAATATTCCACAACTATCATACAACGCCATCTAGTCCCAAGCTAAGCAGAGCTTGTGTTATGGGTACTAGACAACCGATAAACATACTTATATATTTCTAAATACATAAATATTATAGAGAAATTACACCCAGACACAGAACAAATGATCGTGCTCATTACACAAACATTTGTCCTGGGTGGGAATCGAACCCACGACCTCCGGCATAGCAGTCAGGGTCACTAACCACTAGACCAACAGGCCTGTCATGACACAATGCCTATTGAATCACTCAATAAAAGGCGCGATTGTAGAAAGAGATTTGTTACGAAACGTTTGTAGGCTAGGGGGCTTGTCCTGTTTATGCTATTCATAACGAAGGCTATAAAATATGTGCAACTTAAAAACTAAATCCTATGTGTACTTATCTGTATTCATAACCCAATATCTAAGGTAGGTTGATGCGCTCCTTAGTTTTTATATAGTTCGTATTATTCTGTAATAAATTAAATCTAATCCAAAATATACCTACTAAAATACCATAGCAAAGCTACTACTATTTTATTTAGTAGTAGCGTATATAGTAGTATAGTAAATTATATATAAAAAATATGAGTATGTCTGAGGTAAGGTTAAATATAAACAAATATTTTGCCAAGTGTGAATCGGACTTCCGAGCTTCCGAGATTACAAGATTTAAATACCTATACGTATTACTATCGATCAAAAAAGCCAAAAATACACGTTTCTTTTTCTAGTAGAAAATCCTTTAATTTCAAATTTATTTTTACCACTTGCTGTTATAGCAGCAAGAGAAATACACGTTCTTTGAAAATTACAACCATCTACCTATTACGGATCATGAGATGCAGCCCGCTGATAGACAGACACACGGACAGCGGAGGCTCCGTACTAGGGCCCTGCTGGTTACCCTTCGGGTACTGAATCCTAAAAAGTACTAAGTTGTCCACTCACATCTGTATGATTCTTTCTTCAAAGGACCATATTTGCCTGGTTCTCGTATGACATGACCAATGTAATACCTGGACTGACCTCTCTGAGTTTGTTTCGGCAGACCGGGTGTTTCTTCTCAGTTTCATGTTTTTGTTGTGTTAAAGTGTTTTTTAAAAAAAAAAAACAACTTACAAAACAAATTTTATTTATCATTGACTGCCCTTCTTAGATTCTTATGTACTCACATAAATTAAATTAGGTATAAGTATTAGGATATGAGATTCCTATACGTAAGCACGATTATCGAAAATCTAAAAATTACCTATTCTAATTAAATTAATAGATAATTTTAAGATTTCCGATAATCGTGCTTATCTATGAGATGTTTTCGTTAGTTAGCAAATTAAATTAGTTAAGTACCTAATGTACTACCTGTATCGAAAGTTCATAATTATGTACCTACCTGTTTTCACTTTTAACTAAATGTGCTTCAACAAACTTATGGGCACATTTTAGCAGCTATATTCATCCCGGCTTCAGCATTGGAGACGAACAAAAGGAAGCAATTTTTCTAAATAAAGATGTAGATATGTAGGTATTACAACCATAAATATAGCAGCGGCTAACCTAGTGAGTATGTGTGAGTACGCGCTGCGCCCCCCCTCCGTCCGTCCCACTGATCGGGGAAATAATTTGTAGCGAAAGGCAAGATGTTTTATAACAAAAACGGGCGCGCAAAATTTTATAAACAGACCTTTGGTAGTCTGGATGTAATGAAAAATCTATTGCATGTATCTGTTAAAAATAAAATTATTTGCATTTTTGAACAACTAATCTATCCCTGTATGGTGACTGTTTTGCAATTTTCGTTCTTCTTATGGTATTTATTTCCGCCCAAAGATGTGTTAAAAATAGTGTTGAAATTCGGAATTTTCGACGCTTATAACTTTTAAACATACTCTTTTTTTACTTTTTTGTTTCCATACAGGGCTAGATAATGATGAGACAAATTGAAATAATTTTTTATTTTGAACGTACACCATCAAACAGTGGAGTAATCGCCAGACTACGTTTGTATGGAAGAATAAGCGACTAGTGTACCCTTAAGTGCTCGTAGGCTAATGGCCATTTAAACTTTGTGAAATCGCCACGTTTTGTAAGAGAGTGTGTTGAGGGAAAGCTTTTTCGATGCAGATATGACGTGCTTTCTTAAACATCTGAACATTTTCTAAAAGAACTGCAAACTTTTAAAACTTAAATTTTTTTGATAATAATTATAAAGTGTTCCGTGTCTTATATGAAAATACGGGAGCCGTAGTAACTCAGAAACTAAGTTTTCGCTGTAAATTTTCGGTACCCAAAAACCCGGTTTCGATTCTCTCCGACACCAATAGTAAACCGCAATTTTAACTGCTGAATTATCACGTGCTCGGGGATGAAGAAAAACAACCTGAGATTTAAAAATATATTTGACAATATGCGAAGTCCACCATGATTCATTGGAATAGCGCATTGGACTGATTGCTCCATAAGCATCTAAGAAGTGAGAAGATGCCTGGGGCTTTAACTTTATAATAATTATCATCATCATCATCATCATTACAGCCCTTCACAAGTCCACTGCTGAACATAGGCCTCCCCCAAGTAATGCCACAAAGCACGGTCCTGAGCCACCTGCATCCATCGACTTCCTGCATTTCTTACCAGGTCTTCACTCCATCTAGTGGGGGGTCGCCCTACACTACGCCTACCGGTACGAGGCTGCCACTCGAGAACCTTTCTTCCCCATCGGTTATCGGTTCTTCGAGCTATATGGCCGACCCAAACCACTTCAGCTTACTAATCTGTTGGGCTATGTCGGTACTCTGGTTTTACTGCTACGCTACTGTTTAAGAATTATACTACGTTTAAAATAAATTTATGTTTTAATTTTATATCGTAACTAACATGAGGTGTTCTATGATTTCCAAAACTTCACTTATAGAAAGTTTATTTTATTATGATTTTCCCGTCTTTTCTCTACACTTCTTCTATTACACTTAATAAAATTGCGATGCAAACATTATTTAGTTTATATTCCGATATTTTTCGTTAATGTATTGCATACTGGCGAATTATAATTGCATAATTTGAAATATGCACCCAAATGCGATATTTTAAGAGATACATAATTTAAATTCTATTGATGGTGTTTACGTGATAATTTTTAAAAGGAAATAAGAAAATTCATTCGCAGCTACCGAACAATATACTAATGTAACATATTTAGGTGAATTTTACCCGGCGTCATGGTGGTAGAAAAAAACTATACGGACATTTTGGTGAACCATTTTGACCCGCATTGTGGTATACGTTTTAAAGTGTACCTTTATTACGTTAATGGAATAAGAGGAGAAACTGTGTTAAAAAGGTCCTTCAACCATTAAATCAACACATTAAAATCAACATATTTGATATTCCCTAGCCTAATCTTTTTTTATTAGGTACAGTAGTACAAAATATTTAATACCAAAGCTTCTTAATGAAATAGATTGGCTAAGGATAGATAGACCTAATTGCAAATTAACAATTAAAAAGAAACTAGGGAATTATTTTTTGAGTAAAATGCTGGATGTATGACCATTTAGAAAACTATTATTTGTTTGTAATATTTAAAAACTATATCCGGGTTACATTTACAATTTTATTTTGTTGCAATTACGTGAGTGGGGTGTTGTATTTGAAATTGATAAAGTGTGAAATTTATAGTGTTCATGTTTTAAATTTCTAGTTGTTTGTAATATTATGTGAGTTGAGTACTTATTTAATTACGTAAAATGATATAAGAGTTCATTTATTCGCCAACAAACTGTCTTTACAGTTTGGCGAAGTTATGTACTTATGTAATGTTTTTTCTGTAAATGTCATTAAATAAATAAATAATTATTTTTTATTTATTTTTATTAAGAGTTTTTTAGTTTTTAAAAGGCACTATGCGTGTGTTGGCAAATATGAAAAAAATCCCAGCATTATTATTAATGCCAAAATTATTTGAACATGACAGATTTAGCTTCGAAAGATTCACCTGCAAGTTGGTTAACAATATTTCCGTCTCAGCTCCGAAAATTCTGTTGAGAAATGGGTACCTCACGACTTAAATGATTTTCTAAATCTGGTTATAAGTTCTCTTGTTGTGAAGTCAATATTGTCAAAGCGTATTTGACTTAGAGTTGTGCACAGGGGAGTGTTGTTGACAACACAGGAGACCGTGCTGACAATTGCCTGTGCTCACGCACACAATCCTTTTTTTCTGTTAATCTCATCTATCGGTCTCTTTCTTTTGATTCACTTTACAAAAAAAACAAACAAGTAAATAAAATAAGCCAAACACATCATATAAACTTAAAACTCACCGTATTCCGGTGCTACAAAAACAATGAAAAAATACAAAAAGCATTTAAGTGGAAAAACGGCACAAAATTCTTATCTTGAACACAGGAATAAGTCATATTTGTCCTTTTCTAAATTTGTGCACTCGTAGGTGTGATTGCGGACGCTGCCCAACCGATTTTTTGTTAACAATGCTTCGAACAGTAAATACACTTCAGCTACAATAATCACCTCCCTAGTTGTAGGTGACCTAACTCATAATTCCTACATTGCACAAGCAAATTTAATAGATTAAGAATTAGGTTACTTGGAAATTCAGGGCTAAAACTGTTTATAATCCTTCAAACATTAAAATCATCATAAATGTTCATTATAGAGAGTAAAGAATATTATGGAGTATGGAGTGTATATGGAGGAAAATGATATAAAGGTACTTGTTTCCATTTATTATTATAATTTACAAATTATTAATAGTCACCCACCACTAACCAAAACAGGAAAGCTATGTTAAGCAAACCAAAGTGTATGCACTACTCCCCAAGATGTTGGTGACTACCAACACGGAGAGACGCTACCCAAACTTTTTTCATGTGCAGAAAAGTAACTTTAGTATGACTTATTGTCTACCTTCCGGCTTTATTGTAGTATGATCATTTACCGTTACTGTATCACATGCCCACTGCTGAACACAGGTCTCCCCCATTGCCTGTCGCCTTATAGGGGGTATCTGCCATAGTTGCCATACTTAGCACTTAAGTTGGCAGCTGCAGTTTTATTTTTTATTATAAGTGGTTATCAGAAAGACGCTACTACCCACCTCCTGATTTGTTTCGTCTCGTCGCCTCTATATGCACCCACGGGACGATATGGGCTAGAGGACATTGTTACACCGCCACTACGAGTACACGCTAAATCTATGCTATGTTGATTCTAAATAAATAAAATATTGTAGCGTTGTTAATATTTTTTATTATAAGTGGTTATCAGAAAGACGCTACTACCCACCTCCTGATTTGTTTCGTCTCGTCGCCTCTATATACACCCACGGGACGATATGGGCTAGAGGACATTGTTACACCGCCACTACGAGTACACGCTAAATCTATGCTATGTTGATTCTAAATAAATAAAATATTGTAGCGTTGTTAATATTTTTTATTATAAGTGGTTATCAGAAAGACGCTACTACCCACCTCCTGATTTGTTTCGTCTCGTCGCCTCTATATGCACCCACGGGACGATATGGGCTAGAGGACATTGTTACACCGCCACTACGAGTACACGCTAAATCTATGCTATGTTGATTCTAAATAAATAAAATATTGTAGCGTTGTTAATATTTTTTATTATAAGTGGTTATCAGAAAGACGCTACTACCCACCTCCTGATTTGTTTCGTCTCGTCGCCTCTATATACACCCACGGGACGATATGGGCTAGAGGACATTGTTACACCGCCACTACGAGTACACGCTAAATCTATGCTATGTTGATTCTAAATAAATAAAATATTGTAGCGTTGTTAATATTTTTTATTATAAGTGGTTATCAGAAAGACGCTACTACCCACCTCCTGATTTGTTTCGTCTCGTCGCCTCTATATGCACCCACGGGACGATATGGGCTAGAGGACATTGTTACACCGCCACTACGAGTACACGCTAAATCTATGCTATGTTGATTCTAAATAAATAAAATATTGTAGCGTTGTTAATATTTTTTATTATAAGTGGTTATCAGAAAGACGCTACTACCCACCTCCTGATTTGTTTCGTCTCGTCGACTCTATATACACCCACGGGACGATATGGGCTAGAGGACATTGTTACACCGCCACTACGAGTACACGCTAAATCTATGCTATGTTGATTCTAAATAAATAAAATATTGTAGCGTTGTTAATATTTTTTATTATAAGTGGTTATCAGAAAGACGCTACTACCCACCTCCTGATTTGTTTCGTCTCGTCGCCTCTATATACACCCACGGGACGATATGGGCTAGAGGACATTGTTACACCGCCACTACGAGTACACGCTAAATCTATGCTATGTTGATTCTAAATAAATAAAATATTGTAGCGTTGTTAATATTTTTTATTATAAGTGGTTATCAGAAAGACGCTACTACCCACCTCCTGATTTGTTTCGTCTCGTCGCCTCTATATACACTCACGGGACGTTATGGGGTGGAGGACATTGTTACACCGCCACTACGAGTACACGCTAAACCTGCGCTATGTTGATTCTAAATAAATAAAATATTGTAGCGTTGTTAATAAAATCCATCTCACTGCACAGTATAAATTCACCCTCACTATAAATAAGCCCTTTTTTATATAACGCTCAAGTTTCTCTTATTTATTAAAATTGAAGCCGTAAAAATATAAACGCACTTGATTTTACTCTAGTTTCCAAGGAAATAGCAGTAGACGTAATATAGTAAGTTTTTGACACTTATGGGTATAGGGCCCTTTTATTACTTAAGTGGTTTTAGCGCCAAAGAGCTTTGTGGTTGGTCTGACTTTCTACCTAGAATTTCATCTGGGTAGTAATAGAATAGAAATAATTAACAATTAATTAATAATTAACACTACATTTTCCGATCTGAAGATTATAGAAAACCAGTATAATTACGCTGTTAGGTAAGATACTTCTTTTTAAATATTCTATAAATCATGCTTTAGCACCGACTTCAAAATATAAAATTTTATTAGTAGTATTAGTAGTTTGAAGTCGGCGCTAAGATAAAGCCTAAAGAAAAATTAAAACTCCACCTTCAGAATGTGGAATTATTTTATTCTTATTGTTCGACTAATACTCTTTATTAAAAGTAAATTTTTGCCATAGTGCACTTTTATCGAATATGTGAGACGAGTTAAGGTATTATAACGCATCATTTTATGTCATTTTTGATTCGGAGTTAGAACTATATGGATGTGAATGAATTTTTGTTTCCAATAGTAAGAAAACTAAAGCCTGTCACGTAACTGCAAATCGGACTTTAGCTGTACGTGACACTTCAGCGTATTGTTAGTTTGTAAATCAACGTTTCAATCAGAACTACTGTGGACAGTCTGCAAATTGCAAGTTAGAAACTCGCGTTCACGGCACTACCGCAAATCTTGCAGGGCGCAACTTTAATCAGAATTCACCATGGCCGCCGCCTCATGAAATCATACAGAGTAGACTTCGAGAAAGTTCGAGCCAGACTATTTTATTGAATAGTTTAAGCTATGCGTTGCTCATTATGAATTCATCACCGAGTTCAATTTTTTTTTCTTTTTGTCTTTGATATCAAAGTTTGAATTAACATCTAGCTTTTCCCGCGCCTATCTAACCTTCATATACCTTTAGCATTGCAACATTAGTCTTTACTACCAATATTCAGAATAAATGCAATGAAGGTATCGTTGCATATCAGTGTATCTGCCTGTCTGTCACAAAACGTTGTCTGCCTGTAAAATAGAGACTTGATAATAATACGTTCACACCGCAACTTTTTATCAATAAAGTTGTGATTATGTCTCAATGTTTTGGTTCAAACATATAGAATTTGTAAATAAATTGAACATGAAGCCACGTATTAGATCCTTACCCTGGTATTTTATATTTAAATTGAATACGAACAAAATAAGATAGACAAAGCTCTGTGTACATTTTAAGTGATGCCGACACTATGCCCAAATTTTTGAAACGCACTTACGCATACATCTATCTTCTCTCCTTGTTTAACAGCCCGTAAATATTTATTGCTGGACACACACATATGCACCTAAAACATGTTTTCGATTGCAAATAATCTTAGATGAATAATATATGTGTGTATGCAGTGCGTTGTTTCAATAAGTTGAATAAGTCTTAGCGTGGTTTTAACGTCACATAGAATGAACGCAGCGTTTCGTCTTTTTTTGGTCTAAGATTAAAAGGTAAAATGTAATAATTAATTTAAATAATATAAATATAATTATCTGTTTTGTTTTCAAATATCTTTATACATTCGTTATATTCTCACAACTCCGTGGGGTCACCGGTAGAGAGATATATAAATAAGTAAATTGGTCTTATAAACTATAATAGTTGCTTAAAATACCAATAAACTAATACTTGCTCTCAATTTTACCAAGCAACAACAACTTATTAGTGGTAATTATCAGTCTGGTGAGACCGTAAGAAAATCCATCACCTGATAACATCGCGTGAGTATAGTAAAAAGTAACTACAGATTGCCAAAATCTTATGGCTTCCATTAGAAAAGACATAACGATCTTATAACATATAAAAGATAAAAAAACGTAACCAGTTGGGACAATCAGTGCTAAATTACGAGAGGTTTAGAATTGCGATCGTCAATCCTTAACAATTAATGCGTTTATAGCAAAGGACTTGCTATAAGCACTTCTGAAAAGAGGGCCATAAGTTGCAAGCCGTCACTATAGGGTGACTGCACTAATACATATCACAAAGATCCATAGCAAGCAACCTTAGGTAAAGGGCTGGGTCTACAGTCACGATGTAATTCCGTGATTATGGCATTCCCACAGAATCAGCGCAATCCAATGTAGCATCAGGTATATTAACACATCCTACTGTATTTCTATAAAAAAACATCTCTATTCTAGCATCGAATAGGTTATAACGTTAAATAATTACTTTGTAATAATTATTTTATAATAAATAATTTTAAGAACAGTTATTCTTTATTTGCATCCTTCGGCTGGGTATTTTGTAATTAAAGATAAAATAAAAGTGACGTCAAATTTAAATCATCATTATTTTAAACTATGAATAAACTCCTTCCATACGAAATTCATTAAAACTGTTATAACTTTATACTGGAAAATAGCGTATTAAAATGTAAAGTAGATTCAAAACCAGCCGAGAGCCAGGTCACTTCGCTTCATTAACGCGGGGTAAAATCAATATTTTGGTGCTGGATGTAAGGAAAGCTTTCAATCGGCTTTAATTGTGCTCAATACCATATAACATTTAAAAGATAAATTATCCATGTTTTGCAACGGTTCACAACTTTTTAACGGTTTAGGCTTTTTTTGTCTTTTTTAATGGAACATAACCAATTTGTCTCCAAATCAAATTAACGTGCACACTTCAAAACTCTGTCTTTCAGGAAACGGATATATATCGGCGCTTGAAAATGCCATTTCCAGCGGTGGTCTAAACATATTAATACCAGTAACAAATGACATCCCGCATGTCGTCCCGAGGATGGCATAAGAGGCGACAAAGGCAAACGAAAACAGGAGCTGGGCGGCGGCGTCTTTGTGATAACAACTCAAATTGATAAGAACTGCGGTTGCCAACCCGCTTGCCAAGCGCAGCGACTGTGGCGGAATGCCCTCACGCGTCAATCTATGTGTGACGCCTACGTGAACATTTATCGGCTGTAATGGTAATGAAAGAAAGTGATAAGTTCAGTTCCCTGACGATTGTTGGTAATTACACCACGGAAACACCTGACGCCTGCTCCAAATAATGAAAACTACAATTCTTTCTGACCTAAAATATATCAGATATTAATATATGCCTTCATGGCAGGCATTTCTTTGCAAGTTCACTGCTGAACATAGGCCTCTCTCAAGTAATACCACACAACACGGTGCTGAGCCACCTGTATCGAATGACGTAACTTCTATGTCGTAACTCTGTGTAGTGGGGAGCACTTCGCTTTCCGGTTTAAGACTACCCCTCGAGAACCTTTCTTCCCCATCAGTTGTTGGTTTTTCCAAATATGTGGTGGGCCAATTTCCACTTCAACTTTCTTACCCGTATATGCCTTATAGCCTGTGTAATGGTATTAGCTCTCTTATCCTTGAAACCAAAATAGACCACAGTGGATAACCCAAAGTGACGTTTACGTCAAAGACAGACGTGAAAAAGGATTATATATAAATCATCATCATCATCAATCATCGTCATAAAAGCTGACCCCTCAAACACCATAATATCTCAAAAACAAATTTTTCTTCTTTATTTTGAATAGTTATGTGAAGGTAAGGACAAACATGCAGTGCAATGCAGACAACAACAATTACTTTTTGGCTTTACAAATACTTGCACCATGAGGATTCAAACCCACAACCCTCAGCGCCGCAAACAATTGCTTAGCTACTGCGGCTCGGAGTGTTGCCCGTCTTTATCACATTATGAAAGTAGGAGTTGATTTAAAGTTATTTCATAAATTATGCCTTCATCAGTATCATTATCAACCCGTGAAAATCTTTTTCATTATAGCATGTGGTGACAAACGTGCTCTCAGCCCATCTGATAGTAAGTGGATGCTATGGCCTATAGACATCCACATTTATCCTCGATTAAGAATCACAATACAAATGCGTTCTCTTCCCTGAGGACTAAGATGGAATGCCTCGATTCCAGTAAAAAGCGTCTCCGTCTTCGGTTCCCCCACACTCACCATACGAAACACAGCCGCATTACGCTGGTGTTTTACACTAGTATTTTGTGAGACTGACGTTCGTGCTACTCTAATATAGCTGCAGCTTTTCTCTACCACCTAAAAGTCTGCTACTTTTATCCATTTATAAGGTTTTCCTTGATTATCAAGCTTGGCAAAACGATTAATCGGAAGTCATAAAATCTATATGACAAGTGTGATACGACCCACGAAACTAAATTAGGTTATAAATTCTCTTATGTCGCCATCGCCCAGCAAAAAGTTAATAGTACCCACGTTAATACTTAAAATGATTTAAAAAAAAACAACAAAAAATAGTCCTGGAATAATTTATTTACAAAATAACACACGTGAATTCGGGCGTAACCATCAGTAAACAAATAAAACTGCACTGCGTTGCTTGTTGGTAAACAAGCCATTTGTACAAGTCTTTTGCGTGTCCAAGTCCGATATTACTCCACAAAATGGAGCTATTACCGTTTAATTGCATATTGCATTGCTCGTGGATAGTCTGGAATGTGAATTGATATGATTATTCTTAACGGAAACTGGACTAAGTATTATTAAAAAGGTTTTGTATGTTATCACATTTATACAAATTACAAAATGTTCTTCTATTTTTTCCTATGAAATCAGTATTTCGTACGTTAAAAGGTCGTGAGGTTTTTCTTTCATAACAGTTTCAAAATGAGGTTTACCTGTCCGGGAAGAAACGGTAAAAGAAATTTCCTTGTTTTATTTTTCTATTTTCTCTTTTTGACTTTTTTAAATGTTTTATAACAATATAAGTTTAAATTACATTGTAAAGAAGAGAGAAATTTTATAGTAAAAAATAAATAAATATTAAAATTTAAAACCTGTTTTTAAATATAATAATAAAATATTTATAAAAGGAATTAAATAAATAAGAGGATTTTAAGTGTAATAGCAAAAAAAAAACAACAAATTACGAATAGTAGTGAAAATATAATCCTTTTTGTAAAAATATATTAATAATCATATCCTATTATTCTGGAAACAAAAATGACAGATTAATAGCATATTATGGTTATTATTACCTTCCAATACAAATAGGTTATGAGACAGTAGTCTCCACGTACAAACCCGTTGCAGTCGTAGAGGGCGACAGACAGAATTGAAACGGGAGATGAGCAGCGGCATCTTTGAGATAAAAATTGCCGAGCCTAACAACTGTATAAATCAGAGATTGTTTGAAAATTACAGTCCAAGGCATAATAAACGCGCTTCTCAGCGACCCCGCCCCATTCACAACCGGGAGAAGCACATTTTAGCACTCGAAGTTGTTGACATGAATGTTTATCTAAGTCTTATTCCAACTTTGACCTAAAGGTGAGTCAATGACGTAATTATATAACGCTACGAGTTGAACTTTTATGAAGAAGTTGAGCCACCTTGATAGTATATGATGCACCCACTTCATACCTTCTAGGTGGAGAATTGGTTCTTATTTATCAGGAACTTTGAATTATATATAATAAATTCCCGTGACAGACATATTCACAGCCTTTTTGAGAAATTTTAATACACAAAGCTCCAATTTTTCACTTTGTTGGAAATCTTAGGTCACGTTGAGGCACATTTAAGGCGCATTGATATGTATTGCGGAAGAAATTAAGAGTGGTATCCTGCTTACTCATCTCACCGATGAAACCTACCGTTTATACGTAACTTAGCGTACCCTAACACGGTGGAATCGTTAACTTACAACGAGCTAGTTCAAATACTCAACAGCCATTTCAAACCAAAGCAGTGCTCCTTCGTAGATAAGGCTAACTTTTTTGGAGCGACTAGAAGTCCAGGAGAATCACTGGGAGACTGGGCGGCGCGATTAAGAGGACTAGCAAGCTATTGCGAATTCGGCGACGCCCTGGAAACGAATCTGAGAGATCGTTTTCTCCTAGGCCTGGGCTCTGGCCCGGAACGCGACAAGCTGTTCGAGCAGAACCCGACAACACTTACGCTAACTAAGGCGATTGAAATAGGGGAATAATAACAAGCTGCTTGCGCAAGAGAGGTAAAGGTGATGCTGAATACGAGCGATTTTGGGCTCATCAAGGAAGAGCCTGTGTATCGTGCAAAATTTCACCAGTTCGCTCGGGGAAGCGGAGGTGACGGCAGTGGCAATGACAGTGTCGGCGCTAGGACATCGCGACGCGAAACGGGCTCCTGTTCAGTTTGTGGTATGAAAAATCATTACAGTGATAAATGCCGGTACAAAAGCTATAAGTGTCAAAAGTGCGGCATAAAAGCGCATTTAAAGAAAGTTTGTGCTAAAAATAAAAATAACTCGTGTGCTTATCACATTCAATCAGAACAGGAATGCGGCGCTAATGAGGTCAAGGACACGGGTTGCGTAGAGTGCCAGAACTTTAACTTAAGGTACGTTGATGATAAACCAATTGAAATAAATTTAATTTTGGGCAATCACAACTTAGCAATGGAACTAGATTCAGGCTCGAGCAGCTGTGTAATTTCTGAAAAATTGTATGCTGAAAAGTTTTCCGATTATCATTTAAATAACAGCAATATAAAAATGTGATTTTATGCCCATTATACAGACGTATAATGGGCATAAAATCTCTCCACTTGGATATTTCTGGGTTGAAGCTTGTTATAATAAAGTTAAACACAAAATAAAAATTTATGTTGTTAAAAATGGGGGCCCTCCCCTGCTGGGTAGAGATTTTATGTCCGCGTTTAATTTAATTATAACAACTAACATAATGTCTATGTGTATTGATAAGAATGTAAACAATGTATTGCAAAAGTTCCCTAATTTGTGGCAGGATGTGTTAGGTACGTTCAATAAATTTAAAGTATGTTTACGTTTAAAGTAAAATGCAAAACCTAAGTTTTTCAAGCCACGAACCGTACCCTTTGCCCTTAGGGATAAAGTCGAAGAAGAGTTGAACCGTTTAGTAACCTTAGGTATTTTAGTTCCAATTGACCAATCAGAGTATTCCACGTCTATTGTACCTGTTTTGAAAGAAAACAATAAAATAAAAATAGCAGGAGATTTCTCGGTCACGCTGAATAAAGATCTTTTGATTGAAAGATACCCCTTACCTCGAATCGAAGAGATATTTGCTAAAATTGGGGTGGCGAACGATACAGTGAAATTGATCTTAAGAATGCTTATAGTCAATTTGTTTTAGATGAGCCATCCCAATTACTTACAACAATAAATACCCATAAAGGGTTATTTAAATACACAAGATTAGTGAATGGCTTATCTAATGCACCTGCAATCTTTGAAAAGGCTATGGAGACACTTCTCTCTGGCATAAATGGAGTCAGCGTATGGCTCGATGATATATGTGTAACTGGCCCCAATAGTGATTCCCACATTAAAAGATTAGAAGAAGTATTAAGTCGGTTAAGTGACGCCGGGTTGCGACTACAGAGAGACAAGTGTGATTTCTTTAAGGATAGTGTAAAATATTTAGGCTATGTCATAGATAAAAACGGCTTAAAGACTGACTCGGAAAAAGTTCACGCTATCATTAGTGCGCCCGAGCCGACTAACGTAACCGAAGTTAAGAGATTTTTAAGCATGGTCAATTATTACAGGAATTTTATACCAAATGCTTCTTCACTACTCCATCCTCTTCACGAGCTATTGCGTCGCGATACGCCATGGGAGTGGGGCGAGCGTCAGAGGCTCAGAGGCATAGCATGGCGGCAGTGTTGCTATATATACAGATTTCCCCGTATTTATACAGATTTTCAGTGTGTGATTAGCACTGGATACAGATTTTTATACAGAGTTTTCCAACTCTATTGATGGGCTTACCATAATATTCAACTTAAAACAGAACGAAGCAAAATAAGTGACTAGATACCGCGTTACACTCATCATTGCATAATTCTATTATTTATGGTTAATTTATTTTTTCACCAAGTAATTAGTACGGCAGAATTACAAGTGTATTATAAAATATGTACGACTGAAAACAATTAAGTAATTATATGTTCGTTTGTTGCAAATGTTTGAGTTTTAATACGTTGTTTGCTTAAATTAATGATTTCAATTTTGTCATATAAAAATTTTTGAGTGTAGTGTATATTTTATACTTAGTAGACCCACGCTGCAGCTATATAATGGTTGCAGCACGAATGAGTCAGCTCGACCGGGGAAGGACCACGCTCTCACAGAATACCAGCGTAAAATACGAGCTTAATACTGCTGTGCTTCGTATTGTGAGTGTATAAATCCGAAGACCCATTTTTACTGGAAACGAGGCATTCCATCTTAGTCCTCAGGTGCGACAACGCATCTGCGTTTTGATAAATGTAGATGTCTATGGGCCACAGCATCCACTTACTATCGGCGTACTGTGTGTTCGTTTGTCACTCTTATTCTATAAAAAAATATTTTTATTTAATAACGATAAGTAATCAAACTTTATCAGCTTATCATGTTAGTAGTTATTCCCTGTTTTTCAAAAGAAGCAATGATGATGATGATCAATTATTCTATTTTGGTTTATTATATCATACACATTTTAAGTTTAAATAGCATACAGATTTAATACAGATTTTAGCAGTTTCTAATACAGATAAAAGTTTCAAGGCATCTGGCAACACTGCCTGGCGGCAGTGCGACGCGAGCTGGCGTCCGAACGCGTGCTAGCGCACTTCAAGCCCACAGCACAACTCGTACTGTGAGTGGACGCCGGACCCGGGGGCCTAGGCACCGTTCTATCACAACTACGAGCACTTAACCCTATAGAGACGTAATACAAGGCGACCCGAACCTGTCAACTCGTCAGTGACTAGTTACTGATATATTTCGGAACACTTTTGTCTCCCGCCAGTAGCGACCAAACCTTAGAACCGAAGAGACGGCTTACATTTAAAATATAAATTAAAATCAATTTACGGCATCATGTCTTGTTTTGCCGTTAAATGGTGCGGAAACAACAGTAAAACATGTAGTGTAACTACAAACAATATTACTTTTCATCGATAAGTACATTTCTTTATTTTACCAAAATATTTTCAACATTTTTATTAAGCAACGAGGGTCAAGTTAAACTGGACGGTTCCGCCACGCGTCAATCCCCGTCCTTTTTGCATTTACTGCAAACATGTATGTCTATCTCTCCTTATCATAATTAGCCTCGTGACGCTAATGACTAGTGCAGTGCGGTATATTTATTTCGTATTGTCGATAATTATCTACAAAATGATTATTGTATTTAGATATCGTTGTTTTGGATATATATATCCCTTTCGGTCCCAGTACTCACAATTGTGACGGTGACTTTGTCAATTTTTATAAAATTAAACAAACAAAAAGCATTTAGGTTGAGCGCTGGTTTGATACAGGCATTAAAGTCTCTGTATAGGGACTCGAGTGCTTGTGTTAGAATCAACGGGGTCTACTCGGGCTGGTTTGGCATCCATAAAGGTGTCAGACAGGGCTGTGTAGCTTCCCCGTGGCTGTTCAACCTATTTATGGACAGCTGTTTGGAAAATTTGAAAGTTGAAGAATGCGGGGTAAGAATGGGTGAGTTAACCATCAAATGCCTTTTGTACGCCGATGATCAAGTCATACTTGCGTCGTCGGCGGCCGAGTTGCAAATGATGGTTACATTAATGAACAGGTCATTAAAAGAAAGGGGAATGAAAGTGAACGCAAGTAAGACGAAAGTGATGGTTTTTGAAAGAGATGAAAGCAAAACGGTATGTGAAATAAGAATAGAAGGAGAGTTAATTGAGCAAGTGGATGAGTTCGTATATTTGGGATGTGTATTCAGCAGGGATGGGAGATATGATAAGGACATTGAACGACGAGTGAATGCAGGAAATAAAGTAAATGGGGCTCTACACTCTATTGTGAAAAGTCAGAATGTGTCAAAAAAGGCACGTATGGCAATTCACAGTGCTGTATTAGTCCCTACTTTAACGTATGGTAGTGAAAGTTGGGTGTGGCAGAAGAAGCACGAGTGTAGAATAAATGCGGTAGAAATGCGGTCGCTAAGGAGTATGTTAGGGCTGAATCTGAGTGACAGGGTGAGAAACTGTGTGATAAAAGAAGAGTGTGGTTTGCAAGATGATGCGGTGACCAGGATTAAGAAAGGAATGCTTCGGTGGTTTGGTCATGTAGAAAGAATGAATGCGGAAAGACTGACAAAGCAAATATATGTTGCAGAAGTGAATGGAAGAGTCGGAAAGGGACGTCCTAGGCGGAAGTTTGTCGACCAAATTGGCGATATACTAAAAATGGGCCAAATTAAGAGTACCCTTAACCGACGAGCATGTATGCGTAGGTATATGAATGTGGAAGAGGCGAGAAAGGTATGTCAGGATCGTGCTAAATGGAAGTCTGTAGTCTCTGCCTACCCCTCTGGGTGACAGGCGTGAGTGTTTATGTTTATGTTAATTAAACAATCGTCATGAGCTGACGGGGACATCGTCGCATGATCGTGCGTATAGTTCAGTTTACTATGACAAAGAGCAGTGGAATTAAATTAAAATTATTTTGACTCAGTCGCCATTCGTCGCCTAACAACAAGCATGTGTTATGCGCCAAAATTAAACATACCTGTTTGTCACGTAAAAGTAAGTAAAAACTATATTGTTATTGCAATCATTCGTTTGAAAAAAGCTAAATTCTCGATAAATTATGTTTTTATTCGTTCTTTCGCGTTTTTAGTTTGTCTTTTTCAAGGTTGCTTTTAGATGTCACAATCGTGAGGGTTCGGGCCCAACGTTGGTCAGATTAGTGATTATTTATACCAATTATTTTATGTTATAAACACTCTTTTTTACTTTTCAGCCTATTTGATTAATCGTTATGAATAGAAATAACTTGACTTTTGACTCTGATGCTATAATGGACCAACTCGCTGACTCGGATTTGGGCGAGGACTTTGATGACTATAATGATTGGTATCCACCTAGTGAGCTACTTAGTTCTAACTCGGATGACGAAGACGAGCAAGAAGCAAGAATTTCAACAGTAGCAAGTCCATCATTGTCGAATAAATGGACTCGCAGACGATTTTTCGGTAAACCCATGCCTATATTGACATCGGAGCCAACGGAAGAGGTACTTACTCCAAGTGAATACTTTTAAAGGTACTTTACTGAAGAAATTTACGAATTATTAGTATTAACTGGTTCAACTGTTATTGGAGCCCAGCCATTGCATAAGGTTCAGCGTTGCGATAAAATTACAAAATCATACATCAAAGTAACTTGCCTTGATATGATAAAAAAATACAACAAACACATGGGAGGTCAAACGTCAGCATCCAAATGATGGAGGTCTACAGATCACGGCATAAAACTCGCAAATGGCCAATCAAGTTAATAATGCATTTGTTTGACTTGGCCATGGTGAAATCGTGGTACGAGTATCGCCAATCATGTGACAGAAAAAAAGTCAAGAACTCTGATATCATGGATTTTCTGGACTTTAAAATATACGTATCGGATTTTCTACTTGGCGGTTCAATGAGAAAACCCACCCGAAAAGAATTCGAAGAAATAGCAGAGATACCTTCAACATCACACTATCAACCTGCATCTATTCCAACTATAAATAAACATCTCGTTGGGTTTAATCATTGGTCCGCATGTGATTCCCTAAAAGCTTCTCGCTGTTGCCGAGTGACAGGTTGTACAAGCCGTTCAAAAGTAAGATACACAAAATGCAATGTTTATCTTTATAGTACTAAAGATAATTTTTTTTAGTATTTTTCGGAAGTCTATTCCTTCTAGTAATTATAAACTGATGATCTCGATTGTGTGACTTGTTCCTACTTCTTAATGTTTTATTATATCAAAATACGCAAAAATATAGGTTAAAGAAGCGTTATATTTTTGTTACTTATTAACAATAAGAAATTAAGTTAATTTTGATCTCGTAAAATAAATAATTATTCCAAATTTTTACTTTTATTTGAATATTGTAACTACCATCACGAACGTGAGGGTAGCTCTAGTTGGGCCCGACGTAGTACGATCGTGAGTATCGTGGAAAACAGTTTTCCCATTTTCGTAGATTTTTTTAGACCCCATATTTGTAATGTACGCATGTTACTTGCCCTAAATCAGTTCTGTAATATTCGTTAGGTAGCGCCGTCACGGCACGGGTCTGAAAGGGATATATATATATATATATATATATATATATATATATAAATATATATATATATATATATATATATATATATATATATATATATATATATATATATATATATATATAGTATTACTAAGAGTAGTAGATTATTATTTACTACTCTTAGAAACACTTTATAATATTAATTATAATTATTCTTTTCCTGTATGACCTTTGGATAAGTACGATCACAGTATTATTTTATGTTATATTGTGTTTTACTTTATGATTTTTCCCTATAGGTTTCCAAAAGATGGTAATATGAAAAACAAATGGATAAACGTTACAAAAAGAGAAAATTGGTTTCTATCAAAATATAGCGTCATGTGCTCAAAACATTTTACTGAGAATTGTTTTTTGATGAAAAACAAGAAGCGGCGACTAAAGAGAATTGCGTACGCTGTTTTTGCCTCAGATGCACTACCTGTATAAAGGCTTTAGTGTCATTAAAATAAAATAAAAAGCGTCTCATATTCTACAAAGATAATGGAGGGTTAATTTATCCCTCACAAATGGTCGTTAAAATATGTCGGCGTTGCGAGTCCGTAATCAAGAAAGATTTTATTAATAGTGACTCTAAAAGAAAAATCACTGCTGAACTGTTGACCCATAAAGCTCTTAGCAGCTTTACAGAAGAACAATTATTCCCGGAGTATACACATCATCAATTTTACGCCGAAGAAACCAATCATATGATTGATTTAACGAAAAGTATGAAGAAATATATTGACACAAGAATGACATTTATACTTAAAAATCAAAAATTGGAAGGAAAATGTGCAGTTAGGAGAATATATACAAAATTAATTCATTTTAAAAATCAATAATAGCACTTAATAAAATACATACAATAAATAATCATGAAAATCTTTTTTATTCTCTTTTCAATCTCTCCGTACTGCTTCGTAGTGCCTCGACCTTGAGCTGAACTATCTTGCGTATCTCCGGGGCCATTTTTATAGGCTATTTTTATACCCTATGTAACAAACGAGCACACAGTATACATGATGGTAAGTGGTTGCTGTGGCCCATAAACATCTACATCTATCCTCGATTACGAATCTAAATGCAGATGTGTTGTCTGTCACCCATGGGGAATGGAATGCCTCGTTTCCAGTAAAAAGGATCGCAGGTTCTCTACACTCACCATACGAAACACAGCATAAAGCTACTATTTTATGCTTGTATTCTGTGAGAGCGTGGTCCTTCCCCGGTCGAGCCGACCCATTCATGGTACAACTATACTACTAATATAACTGCAGCATGGCTCGACCACGTATTAAATATTTTAATTTTTATGTTAAAGTAATTTTATGTTAAAGTTCAACAAATCACTAAAAGTTTATCTTAAACTCCTTTAATTTAATCTTGAATTTTTAAATTTTTTTAAAGTTGGCATTTATATTTTACCTGAGTATACTGCTTGAAAAGTTAGTACATTTAAAATTGCATTTCTTAGTTGCACAGGAAAATTTAAGTCACAGTCAAAAGCTAGTTACTGATACTGAAAGTATGTAAAATATAAAAAATAAAAAGCGAAAAAATTTATCAATATCGATAGAAAGCATAAATTCGTTACAATGCACGCCCTAGTGATCGTGTTCGGAATAGTTCGGAGTACTTCGCAGCCATCACAGCTCCCCCCGCGCCGCAACTAGTTGACAAAATGTTTTTCTTTTAAATTCGCATGTATTACTTCTCTATAGGGTTAAGTGCTCGTAGTATCACAACGATCGGACGACGGTCACGAACGCCCCCTCGCATTTGCGTCTCGTTCACTCACCACCAGTGAACGTAACTACAGCCAAATTCAGAAAGAGGCAACTGCCATTATATTCGGGGTGAAGAAATTTCATCAATTTTTGTATGGTCGAAGCGATCCGTTTATTCTTAAAACCGACCATAGGCCTCTAGGTTCTATTTTCGATACTAAAACAGGCATAACGATTACAACAGCGCTGAGATTACAGCGATATGCTATAATATTATCGGCCTATAATTACACTGTCCAGTATGTGTCGAGCGATAAAAACGTAGTTGCGGATTATTTTTCTCGCTCATTCTTAACGTGTAGAAACGTATCGGAATGCCACGATAACGATTTAGACTCTTACTACGTAGTTAAGTTTATGAATGAGACGTCACCGGCGACGACAATCCGCGATATTGTACAAGTGACACAAGATACGCTTCTTAAAACAGTCATTAGGTACATGAATCACGGTTGGCCACGTAAAATAAGCTGTCGAACAATACTTCCTTATTTTCAATATAAGGCCGACTTACAGTTCGAAAAAGTGTGCTTATTTAGGGGACATAGAATAATAATTCCGTCAAAGTTCAGGGAACACATGCTAAAAGAACTACACGACACACATCTAGGAATAATAAAAACAAAAAGTAACGCACGAAGTAGGATGTGGTGGCCGGGTATCGACCGCGACATTGAACGTTGGATCGGGTCCTGCAAAACATGCGTGAGCTTACGCTGAGCCCCGCCGCGCGATCCGCTGGCGCCGTGGCCCGCCGCCGCCGGCGCATGGCAGCGCGTACATATCGACTACATGACCGTGGGGCAAAGGTAGTGGTAGTTGATTCGTTTAGTAAATGGCTGGAATGTATATTCATGAACAGTGGAACGTCGTCACAATCGCTTACTACAAAATTAAAAAATATTTTCTCTACTTTCGGTATACCTAATGTTTTAGTTTCTGATAACGATGTTAAAATAAACTCTAATGAATTTAAGACCTTCTGCTCTAACAATGGTATTAAGTACTTAACTTCCCCCATATATCGTATGTAATGGACAAGCGGAGAATTCGGTTAGGACTTGTAAAAAGATGCTAAAATGTATTTTAAAAGGTAACCTACCACAGCACCAAATTAATGAAGTATTATTGGGATATTTATTTAACTACAGGAAGACGGTACACTGTACAATCGGCGAAACGCCGGCTAAATTAATGTTTGGTAGAAATCTACGATCTCGTCTCGACCTAATTATACCCATAGAAAAAACACAATTAAGTATGCCTTTAGTAACCAGTAGGAGATTTTTTAAATTAGGTGATACTGTTTGGGCTCGGTGGTACAGTGCCCGGAAACTTGGGAGTTAGGTACAATTAAAGAGAAAGTCGGTAGTTAAATGTATAAAATATTTATTATAAAATTTGAAGCAACGTGCATTAGACATATAGATCAGCTGTTAAAATATACGGGCAACGAAAATTCATTAAAAATTAATAACAGTGATAATGTTGAGAGTCGCAATTTTCAGTCGTTACCCTTGTCACCGTCTATGCCCGTTAATGCTCCTTTATCCGAACCTTCTGTAGGCAATCCTCGGTCATCGACCATAGTAGAGCAACCCGTTAATACTGACGCAATAGACGGTGATAATGGGGAAGAATGGGGCGATTATTCGGCACAGGACAGCGTGGGAGACTCAACAGAGATTCCGGAAGCGTCAGATTCGCCTGAAGCTTCCGAAAACGGAGTCGAACAGCCTCAGAGCGATTCTGTCCGCTCCAATGACGTACCACCAGCGCAGGCACCGACACCCGCTCGTCAACTGCGCCCCCGGAAGAGGATAGATTATAAGAAATATTTTAAATGATTCATTGTGTTATTAAATTTAGTTGCATGTGTGTTGTGGTGTGGTGTGGTATTGTTTAATTTATTAAATGTTGTACATCTGTTAAGTCATAAGTATCTTAAATATTGTTTTATTTAAAACTTTATGTATTATATATTTAATAGAAATTTAAGTATTAACCACTGTAAATCTACTATGTTAACAGGTATCAAAAATTAATATATTTTTGTTATTTATTAATTTATAGTTTATAGTTATTTCCCATTTTAATTTTACTTCGTCCTGTAGCGTAATGTGTATTCTGATCGTAAGCGACACAACTTCTCCCTTCAAAAGCCAGAGCGATACTAACGGTAACGGGGCGACAGGAATCAAGCTTACGCGCCGATAGTTTAGGTAATTTCTTTTTACAGTGTAAATAATGGTATTTTAAAAAAAGTACATAACATAAGCACTGCTTTATAGTTAGTTCAGTTAGTATGCAAAGTTTCATGATCTTATTTAAAGTATTTTATAAATAACAGCGGTTTATTGTTTATTTTGGAGGTAACTTTGGATCTTTTTTCTATCGAGATAATTTTACAAAATCGTGTTTTCGTCTAACATAATCCTTAACATTAATCCTCGACTTTACCATATATTTATTTCAAAATTAATGTTGCAATATTTTCGGCATAACGAAGGATCTTGCTAAGCCATTTGAGATTATATTTCCCCTTAACAGAAATGGAGCTCACGCGTGAACATTTCAGTGCCATAATTTATCACAATTTTCGTCGCGGTTTACCTCAAGATACGTAGGCGGTCCCATAATGAATTGGCCTAACTATGAACCAATGAAGGAAATGAAACGAAACCAATTTTATTTTTCAATATAATCACCATAAATACTAACACACTTCTGACATCTGTGAATCAACATCTCTAAACCTTTATAAAAATAATCACATTTTTTATCCTCAAAATGACTGAAGACGGCCGCCTGCAACTCTTCATCGCTTGAAAATTTTCTTCCTCTTAAGTCCCGCTTTAAATTTGGAAATAAATAATAGTCGGACGGGGCCATGTCTGGACTGTAAGGTAGATGTTGAACTTCTGTGAACCCGCATTGACGAACTGCATCCTTCGAAACACCAGCGGTATAAACAGGGGAGTTGTCATGGAGCAACAGGACACCTTTAGACAGCTTGCCTCTTCGTTTTTTCTTTATCTTGTCTCGTAATTTATATATTAAAGAAGCATAATGTTCGCTGTTCACGACTGTATTACGTTCTTCAAAATCCACCATCAAAATGCCTTGAAAATCCCAAAATATTGTGCACATCAGTTTTTTAGTCGATTGTTGCACCTTTGCCTTTCTAGAGGGCTTTTCGCCCTTATAACGCCATTCCATTGACTCGCGCTTGCTTTGTGGATCATAATACAAGATCATAGTTTCATCACCAGTCACTAGCCGCTCGATCACAGTCTTTGGATTTTCGCCACAAAGATCCAAAAACTCCGAAGCGCAGCGCACTCTTTCCTGTCTCTGTACCGCTGAAAGAAGTTTCGGTACCCATCTTGCACTCACTTTTTTCATGTGAAGATGTTCATGGACCGCGCGATGAACGGTACTCTTAGAGAGCCCAAGCCTTGTTGCAATTTCTCTAATCTTCAAACGGCGGTCACTCAGAACCTCCTCTTCGATAAGAGCAATCGTTTCGGGAGTGAGCACTTCCACAGGTCGACCGTCGTGGCCAAAGTCTTCGACGGTTTCTCTCCCGAGGCGAAACTCTTTCACCCAATTTTTCACTGTGCTATAGGAGGGGGCTGACTCCTTATACACGCTATCCAACCGTTCTTTTACTTGGGCAGGGGATAAACCTTCTTTAAACAGAAACTTTATGACACTTCGATACTCAGTTTTCGACATTTTGAAAAAATACGTGACTCTCGTTATTCAAATGCCTGTTAAACTAAGACTAAGCATTTCATGTCGATGCATGTTTCTTATATTAAGTGCACGATAAACGTACTATTTAATGCAACACAACATGAAGCGACATGTCGCGTTGAACTATATCAGGCCAGTTCATTATGGGACCGCCTGGTAAATGTCTCAGCGAACTTGTTTCGATTTATGATGTTGAGGCATCAAGTCAAACGAAAATATACCGCTGGTAGGCCGAGTTCCGACGCGGTCGTGTGTCGCTCAGCGCTGTTTTTTCTGCAGGTCGACCAAGAACAGCGGTCACGCCTGAAAACATCGCAGCTGTGCGAACTATTAGATGACCGTCATGTGACATACGACTAGATTCGGGCTGTGTCAGAATGATTGCAATTTAGTCGATATTACATAATGAGCTATGTGTAAGAATGCTAATTTCTCGCTGGGTTCCCAACAATTTGTCCGAATAGCAAAAGGCGGCTCGTGTAGATAGTGCCGGAATACTCTGCAACGCTTCAACAGAGGGAAGTCAAATGCCGTTTATAATATCGTCTCAGGTGACGAGTCATGGATTTATTCATACGAACCTGAAAGAAAACATCAGTCAGCAGTTTGGGTCTTCGAAGACGAGGTCAAACCAACGAAAGTGGTTCGCTCCCGCAGCGTGTCATAGAAAACGGTCGCTACGATTGTCTCGAAAAAGGGGCACGTTGCTACAATTCCTTTACAGGAACGCAGACCAGTTACCGCTGAGTGGTATGTCACGGTTTGTTTGCCGAACTTAAACTTGAACTCCGAAAAAATAACCCAACACGTCGCATCATCATACATCAAGATAATGCGAGCTCCCATACAGCTCGGAAGACAAATGATTTTTTGAAGCAAGAAAACGTTGAGCTGATGAACCATCCTCCGTACTGTCCTGACCTGAGCCCAAACAATTTCTGTACATTCCCTAGAATGAAAGATTTATTACGCGGTCAACGGTTTGAAGACCCCGAAGCAGCTGCAGCTGTGGAAGCGTACGAATTAGCCATTTTGTCAACATCAAATTCAGACTGGTATTATTGTTTTAATGATTGGTTTGCACGAATGGAAAAGTGCATTAAGTTAAACGAAGAATACTTCGAAAAACAATAAAATACAATTTAGCTATACCGTGCATGTGGTTTCCTTATTCCCGATAATTTCAATTTGCCCCTCGTAGAAGACTTCGAGCGCCAACCCGCTTGCTAAGCGGCAATTTTGGCAACTTTGGCAAATACTGACAAATACCCGCCTTGTGGGGTAATCTATGGGGAGGACTAAGGCATAAATTTCTCTATAGATAAAAGGATATCATTTTGTGTAGCTTTACAATTATGTGCAGTTTTCTTGTTTGTTTTGATTAATTGCCTCTCGGTACAAGCGGTAAAGATTTAGGAAATAAGATGCTGTTGCCTGAAAGCTTGCAGTGAAGGGTTATTATCGGGCTTCACGGTGTACGTATAAAGAAAACAAAGTCGAGCTTCGCTTCAGAGGTGTGGATGCGGTTTACACGTCAATCCATGTGCCGCACTGTATAGATTTAAATTGTGATCTTCTTTTCTTGAAAGATAAAAAAAATCAACTCAATCAAATGCGCATTAGGTGGTAGCTTTTTTTAAATAGAATAAGGGTCACAAATGCACACACTCTCCTCTCTCCTCCCAATGATAAGCGGATGCTGCGGCTCATAGATATTGTACATATATCCTCAATTAAGAATCAAAATACAGATGCCTTATCACTCCTGAGGACTATGATGGAATACCTCGTTTCCAGTATAAAGCGCTTCCTTTTCTCTAAATTCACCATACGCTGGTATTCTGTGAGACCGTTTTTTTTTCTCGGGTTGAGCTGACTAATTCGTTCTACATCCATGATATAGTTGCACCTTCTTACATATTTTTGGCATATTTCTACTACAATATAAACCACTGAATAACATTATTTTACAAGTGTGCAGGGCATATACTCGTTGTACAAAAATGTATTTACGAAGTAAGAGGCTAAATGCCTAAAATTATTACCACATCGTTGTTAAAGTAGACTCAATGTTACATTTTGGTGATATAATTGAGTTAGATTCGTTAGTAAGACTCAGACACAGAGGCAATTTTCTATTCAGAGATGAATGATGATGTTGATATGAACAAATCCGAAAAATATGAATTTGATTGATTTGAAACCTTTGTACGGAGACGGTCATTTTTTCTACGTCGCATAATTTTCTACGTCGTAGCCACATTACTAAAAGAAAGAAAGAAAACTATTTATTTGATATACACATTTCAAACAAAATCAATATACAAAAGCACGCGGTAAAAATATGCACGTGTTAGATTAAATAAAATGTAGTCATATGAATAAGCTTTAAAACATAATTTATAATTAAATATAGGGTTACAAGAAAATTATTATACTATTGTGAAAAGTCAGAATGTGTCAAAAAAGGCACGTATGGCAATTCACAATGCTGTGTTGGTCCCTACTTTAACGTATGGTAGTGAAAGTTGGGAGTGGCAAAAGAAGCACGAGAGTAGAATAAATGCAGTAGAAATGCGGTCGCTAAGGAGTATGTTAGGGCTGAATCTGAGTGACAGGGTGAGAAACTGTGTGATAAAAGAAGAGTGTGGTTTGCAAGATGATGCGGTGACCAGGATTAAGAAAGGAATGCTTCGGTGGTTTGGTCATGTAGAAAGAATGAATGCGGAAAGACTGACAAAGCAAATATATGTTGCAGAAGTGAATGGAAGAGTCGGAAAGGGACGTCCTAGGCGGAAGTTTGTCGACCAAATTGGCGATATACTAAAAATGGGCCACGTTAGAAGTACCCTTAACCGACGAGCATGTATGCGTAGGTATATGGATGTGGAAGAGGCGAGAAAGGTATGTCAGGATCGTGCGAAATGGAAGTCTGTAGTCTCTGCCTACCCCTCTGGGTTACAAGAAAAGTCTTTAGAATGGAATAGAATTATTTTTATTCAGTCTAGAACGTCTACCAACTGGTTAGGAGAAAACCTCTGTCCTGGGAAGAACCACCATGACACCCAGCGGAACATTTCTTTTACATAAAGTTATTTTACAATATATTAAATTATACATTTACTAAACACACAAAACAATACGGTATTAAAATTTAAAATAATACGTGATTTTAAAAAAAAGATTTTGTTAGTATACTATATTCTTATAAAATACATAAGTGACTTAGCTTAAGTATTCCTGTTCAATAAAATAGTGTTACGAGCTTGAGGTTCGTGACAATAAAAGTTGCCGATAAAATTACCTAAATTAGCACTTTAATTTACTTTACACAAATTAAAACTTAAAACACTAATAATTGAACATACTAATTCACTTAATTCCGCTCCGAAGCCTCGCTTGTGTTGCCGAGTTCAACTCTGCCTCGATCGCATCTTGCAGCGCCTACTTATATAAATTAGCAAAATATCCAGAATGTTCAAGTAAACACGCGCAAGGTACCGAGAGTTCGAGTTTTAAACTTCAAGAAGTTTAGTTCTTCGGTTCGAGACTAGATGGCGCTAGTGCGCCATGAGCGCGTAACAATAGGATACTTAGACTTTCGGCTCCTTACAACAGACTAACAGAGTTACTCTTTTCACTTGTTCACTTGTTGGCGATTGTAAGATAAGATAAGAAACAGTACATACCTCCATACACACATACCATATAGTGGCGGTGTAAGAATATACACTGTCCTATTTCGTGGTTGTCGAAGAGGTGACAGAGGGAAATTAAAACAGAAGGTGCGCAGCAGAGTCTTTCTAATGATGACCACTCAAATTTATAAAACACGGCGGCTGCCAACCCGCCTGCCAAGCGTAGCAGTTATAGCAAAGTCCTCCTGTGAGACAATCTATAAGAGAGGCCTTTGTTCATCAGTAGACTTTTATAGGCTGTAATGATGTAATGGTAGATGGACATACATTCATAATTAATGTCGAGGTATACGAGTGTAGTATAATTTTATTGTCAGATTTAAATTTAATGAAAAAATAATTGTAAGCCGTGAGAACAATACACTATCATTACAGTTCATCACAAGCCTACAGTTGAATATAGGCCAACCCCCAAAAGACATAAAGTACGGCTCAGAGCCACTTGTGTGTTAAACAATTATAGTTTTTTTATAGGAGAGTGGGCAAAAGAGTATGCGGCTCACCTGATAGTAAGTGAGAACCGCCGCCTATGAAAACCTGCAACACCAGGGGAATGGCAGGTGCGTTACCTGCCTTTTAGAAAGGAGTAAACTCTTCTCTTGAAAGTCAATAAGTAGTATCAGTCCGGAAAATCGCCGGTGATAAACAATTCCACAAAAATATTGTACGAGGAAGTATACTCCTAGTAAAATGCACAGTGATGAACCACCAAGCATCCAGAAGATGGAGGTGGTATTGCGAGTTTTGTCGCGATGTGCGTTCGCAAAATTTTCCTGGATGTAATTAATCCGAACAATTCCTTAAAGCACTCCCCGTGGTAGAAAAAATGCAAAGTATATTTTTATATTGTTACGCTGCAGCTATATTATGGTTGTAGTACAAATGGGTTGGTTCGACCGGGTAAGGCCACGCTTCACAGAACACCATGTTTTTGTGTTTCACATGGTGAGTGTAGGGAACCGGGCCGGAGATTCCTTTTACTGGAAACTTAATCGAGGTTAAATGTAAATGTGTATGGGCCACAGTACCCACTTACCATCAGACAGACTGTGTGCTCGCTTGTCACCCTTATTCCACAAAAAGTGAACTAGGCTTTACTTTATCCGAAAAACTTGGACATTTCTTTTGAGAACCCGAAAAATTGATAAAATACAAGTTCGCTAGTAAATAGTATTAATATAAGTTTGATGGAAAGCTAGAGTGATACTGTGTTATTTTAAAGATAAAGAGTTACATATGAACACAGTCCTCCTGAGGTTATGTGGATGCTGTGGCCCATATACATCTACATCTATCTTCGATCGGTATTAAAATGCAGAAGTGTTGTCATCCCGTGGGAACTAGGATGGAATGTCTCGTCTCCAGTAAAACTTTATCGTGTAATGTGTGAACACGATAAACTCAAAGTATCACTCTAGCTTACAATCAAACTATATATTTATACTATTTACTAGCGAACTTGTATTTTATCAATTTTTCGGATTCTCAAAAGAAATGTCCAAGTTTTTCGGATAAAGTAAAGCCTAGTTCACTTTTTGTGGAATAAGGGTGACAAGCGAGCACACAGTCTGTCTGATGGTAAGTGGGTACTGTGGCCCATACACATTTACATTTAACCTCGATTAAGTTTCCAGTAAAAGGAATCTCCGGCCCGATTCCCTACACTCACCATGTGAAACACAAAAACATGGTGTTCTGTGAAGCGTGGCCTTACCCGGTCGAACCAACCCATTTGTACTACAACCATAATATAGCTGCAGCGTAACAATATAAAAATATACTTTGCATTTTTTCTACCACGGGGAGTGCTTTAAGGAATTGTTCGGATTAATTACATCCAGGAAAATTTTGCGAACGCACATCGCGACAAAACTCGCAATACCACCTCCATCTTCTGGATGCTTGGTGGTTCATCACTGTGCATTTTACTAGGAGTATACTTTCTCGTACAAAATTTTTGTGGAATTGTTTATCACCGGCGATTTTCCGGACTGATACTACTTATTGACTTTCAAGAGAAGAGTTTACTCCTTTCTAAAAGGCAGGTAACGCACCTGCCATTCCCCTGGTGTTGCAGGTTTTCATGGGCGGCGGTTCTCACTTACTATCAGGTGAGCCGCATACTCTTTTGCCCACTCTCCTATAAAAAAACTATAATTGTTTAACACACAAGTGGCTCTGAGCCGTACTTTATGTCTTTTGGGGGTTGGCCTATATTCAACTGTAGGCTTGTGATGAACTGTAATGATAGTGAATTGTTCTCACGGCTTACAATTATTTTTTCATTAAGTTTAAATCTGACAACAAAATTATACTACACTCGTATACCTCGACATTAATTAAGCATGTATATCCATTCAACAATACATCCATTACAGCCTGCAAAAGTCCTCTGATGAACATAGGCCTCCTCCATACATTGCCTCATTTTTTTAGGATTTTGCTGTAATTGCTACGCTTGGCAGTAGTAGTAGTAGTCAATAGAAAGACTCTGCGGCCCACCTTCTGTTTCAATTTGCCTCTGTCACCTCGTCGACAACCACGAAATAGGACAGTGTATATTCTTACACCGCCACTATATGGTATGTGTGTATGGAGGTATGTACTGCTTCTTATCTTATCTTACAGTCGCCAACAAGTGAACAAGTGAAAAGGGTAACTCTGTTAGTCTGTTGTAAGGAGCCGAAAGTCCAAGTAACCTATTTTATTGAACAGGATTAAGCTAAGTCACATACGTATTTTATAAGTATATAGTATACTAACAAAATCTTTTTTTTCAAATCACGTATTATATTAAATTTTAATACCATATTGTTTTGTGTGTTTAGTAAATGTATAATATAATATATTGTAAAATAACTTTATGTAAAAGAAATTTTCTGCTGGGTTTCATGATGGTTGTTCCCAGGACAGAGGTTTCCTCCGAACCAGTTGGTAGAAGTTCTAGACTGAATAAAAATAAGCGCGGCTTTGTTTTATTTATACGTACACCGTGTAGCCTGATAATAACCCTTCACTGCAAGCTTTCAGGCAACTTTCATTTCCTAAATCTTTACAGCTTGTACCGAGAGGCAATTAATCAAAACAAACAAGAAAACTGCACATAATTGTAAAGCTACACAAAATGATATCCTTTCATCTATAGAGAAACGTATGCCTTAGTCCTCCCCATAGATTACCCCACAAGGCGGGTATTTGTCAGTATTTGCCAAAGTTGCCAAAATTGCCGCTTAGCAAGCGGGTTGGCGCTCGAAGTCTTCTACGAGGGGCAAATTGAAATTATCGGGAATAAGGGAAACCACATGCACGGTATAGCTAAATTGTATTTTATTGTTTTTCGAAGTATTCTTCGTTTAACTTAATGCACTTTTCCATTCGTGCAAACCGATCATTAAAACAATAATACCAGTCTGAATTTGATGTTGACAAAATGGCTAATTCGTACGCTTCCACAGCTGCAGCTGCTTCGGGGTCTTCAAACCGTTGACCGCGTAGGTAATAAATCTTTCATTATAGGGAATTTACAGAAATTGTTTGAGCTCAGGTCAGGACTGTACGGAGGATGGTTCATCAGCTCAACGTTTTCTTGCTTCAAAAAATCATTTGTCTTTCGAGCTGTATGTGTCGGGATATTTTTTTGGAGTTCAAGTTCAAGTTCGGCAAACAAACCGTGACATACCACTCAGCAGTAACCGGTCTGCGTTCCTGTAAAGGAATTGTAGCAACATGCCCCTTTTTCGAGACAATCGTAGCGACCGTTTTCTATGACACGCTGCGGGAGCGAACCACTTTCGTTGGTTTGAACTCGTCTTCGAAGACCCAAACTGCTGACTGATGTTTTCTTTCAGGTCCGTATGAATAAATTCATGATTCATCACCTGAGACGATATTATAAACGGCATTTGACTTCCCTCTGTTGAAGTGTTGCAGAGTATTCCGGCACTATCTACACGAGCCGCCTTTTGCTATTCGGACAAATTGTGGGGAACCCAGGGAGAAATTAGCATTCTTACACATAGCTCATTATGTAATATCGACTAGTATTGCCAGGTAATGGTGATACTGCCAAAGTTGAAAACCATTTTGCGCACTGACTTAGTTTAACAAAAAGCCTATTTACTTTTGACTTGAAGATACCTAAATTCCATTAGGATTAGAAGACAAATGCTAGAAAATTATTCCACTCCATTGCTGTATGCATTATGAACGACAAGCAAACAGATTCGAATACGTGGTATCTAGACAACAAAGGGTTAGATATCAGCCGAGCGTCCAGTTATCCGATCGTGGAACTGAGAGAGAGGAGTCATTTTTATAGCAGAGGGGACAGACGAGCATGCGGCTCACCTCATGGTAATTAGCGACAGCTCACAAACAACTGCAACACGGGGAATTTTTCTTGAAGATCCCTGTGCCGTATCGGTTCGGAGAAGTCTAACAACTCCTTTGCAATCTCTTTTTACATCTTTGATATTCCACTATCTAAAAAGGCATGTATGGAAATTCATGTTTGGTAATGAAAGCTGAGTGTGGCAGACGAAGCATGTAAGTAAATTTAATGCTGTAGAAATACAGGCATTAAGAAGTATGATAAAGTAATTAGGACTGACTCTGGGTGATAGTTTAAGAAATTGTGTGATAAGAGAAACTTGTGGCTTGCAAGAAGATATTATGGCTAGTATTACGAAAGGAATGCTTTGGTTGTGTAAACATGTAGAAAGGATGAATAAGGAAAAAACTACCAAGAAAATATACTGCAGAAGTGTCGACCCATTCGTGCACCTTTTACAACAGGAAAAATGGCATTATTTTATATTTATTATATATTATCCTATACCTTTAAACGAGCAATTCTTGTATATATATAAATATATAATCGGAATCTCGGAAACGGCTCCAACGATTTTCATAAAATTTTGTGTGCAGGGAGTTTCGGGGGCAATAAATCGATCTAGCTACGATTTATTTTTAGAAAATGTCTTTTTGTCCGTGTTTTTAGACAATGAAAAACTGCTATAATATCGTTAGAATAAGAAGGTAAATTTTGACTGTTTATTAATGATTACGAATGCCGTAATTGGTATATTGGGCAGTCACAAAATCGTAATACCATGTTTCGAGCCCAGACCGCCCGACCGACTTTTTTTAAAAATTTTTTCAAGTTCCTTTCTTTTTTGAGAAAATCTATTTTTTCGTGCCCTTTTTTAGTATTTTTAAAAACACGAAAATTTAAGTTAAACTAATTGCACTCATGATTTTTTAATCAAATAACCAGTTCAGTTTTTTCTATTATGTCGCTACGATCAAAAAATATTATTCGTATTTCATCAGTATGTAATTTGTATCTAAATATAATTTCCAAAACACACGAATTAAAAAAAATCGAGCGAAAAATACCGAGCAAAGCTCGGTCAACCAGGTAGTATTTACTAATGTTATTAATGAAGGCAAATAATCTTACGCACACCAGATGTCGCTACTTGACATTGAGGTGAAGTTTTTCGTTACACAATGTTATTTATTTGGTAATTTAGTTTATCAGTTTCTAGAGTATTATATTAACCTCTCAATTCCCTAGCAGTCTCATGAGACCGAGGCCATATCACACAAATCAATGCCTCCGTGGTTTATTCTTTAATTGTGGGCACAATTTTAACAATTTATCTTGATTTTTCTATTTTTATGAATATATCTGTGGTTTGGTTTATTCATTTTTAATCTAAATAATACAAAATATAACTAATGGTAAAGAAAGAAACATTATCCTTTACAATTTTCGAACAAATTAACTTCTCCACTATGAAAGCTGTCAAATATGACACCTCATTTTAAGTGGCGCCGCCCTGGTGGCACAAAAAGCCGCCGTCATTGTAGTATGGCAAACAATAATATTTACTAACGTTTATTAAATTGATTTATTTAATAGATCCTGTCCATTCATCGGTTGTCTGGAAGAAATTGCTATCAACAATAAGACCGCCCTTTGCATACTTCTTTTGTATATATAATCTGTAATTTTTGTATGGTGTGTGCAATAAAGAAATATTAATGAAATAAATAAATAGATGGCGGTAGTGTATATTTCGTTGTATTTGTCAAAAAAAATACTTAATATATAATACAAACACTACGTAATAGTCTATGTGCCACAACATCTATTTATCATCAGGTCGCGTGTCACGCCTATTCTATTTTTAAAGAAAAACTTTTATTAATCATATTTAAAATTAAAATTACATTCTACGTGTGTGATGACTCCCCAACGAATGCATAAAGATGACGCTTTACTCATACATTGTTTCATTCTTTTCACTATACATTGGTAGTTACTATTGTATTGCATTACTACATAGGGACAAAGAATTAAAATTTAAATAATATAGGTAAATTAATGATACAAATTTTAAAAAGTAATCTCACTTAAGTAACTTTAAATTCATTCATTTTATTTCAGTCTATAAGAGGTCGCTAATAGTGGTTTAAATCGCGATATACTTTGATTATTTTAGAACATACAAGCGTTACGAGTACTGTTTTCCAGATTGCGACTATGCTGCTACTGCTCCAGCTAGGATTTAAAATTGTTTTTGACGTCGATGTTCGAATTACAATTAGGCATATCGATTCACTCTTAAAAAAATCGATCTCTGAATCGATTTGAATCGAAAACACTATTTTTTTTTTTTTATAGAAGAGGGGGCAAACGAGCATGCGGCTCACCTGATGTTAAGTGACTACCGCCGCCCATGATCAACCGCAACACCAGGAGAATTGCGAGTGCGTTGCCGGCCCTTTAGAAAGGAGTAAGCTCTTTTCTTGAAGGTCCCCAGGTCGTATCGGTCCGGAAAAATCGCCGATGATAAACTATTCCACAGAGAGGTTGTACGTGGAAGAAAACTCCTTGTGAAACGTACAGTGGTGGACCGCCAAGCATCCAGATGGTGTGGATGGTATCGAGACGTTTGCCGTGTCGTGCGTTCACGAAATTTGGCGGCTGGGATTAATCCGAACAATTCCTCAGAGCACTCCCCGTGATAGATGCGATAAAATACGCAAAGAGATGCAACATCTCTTCGCAACGCCAGTGAATCGAGCCGATCGGAAAGCACTCGGTCGTCGACGATTCGAGCCGCTCTGCGCTGGATGCGGTCAAGTGGAAGAAGCTGGTACTGGGGAGCCCCAGCCCAGAGATGGGAACAGTATTCCATGTGCGGCCGAACCTGCGCCTTGTAAAGTTGCAGGCGGTGTGCCGGCATGAAATACTGTCCCGCTCTGCTGAGCACGCCAAGCTTTTTAGAGGCCAATTTGGCCTTCCCTTCCAAGTGACCACGAAACTGCACGTCACTCGATATGTCGACGCCGAGGATTCCGATACTGGCTGAGGCAACAAGGGGAGTGCCTTGAAACTGAGGGGATACGACAAAGGGGTTCTTTTTAGCGGTTAACGCGCAAACTTGTGTCTTCTGGGGGTTAAACTGGACTAGATTTAGTCGTCCCCAATCCGAGACTCTGTTCAGCAAAGACTCGACTTCAGACACAAGTTTGTCCCGGCACTCGGAGACGTTTTCCCGAGAAATATTGGCTCGGCCGGTGTAAAGAGCATCACCAGTGCTGTCATCTGCATAGCAATAAATGTTACGGGTATGCAACATATCATTGATATGCAGAAGAAACAGCGTTGGCGATAGCACGCAGCCCTGTGGAACACCAGCATTAATAGGCTTGCAATCGGAGCTTGCACCGTCTACAACGACCTTGATGCTCCGATCTGCAAGAAAGCTGGTGATCCAATCGCACAATTTCTCGGGAAGCCCATAGGAAGGGAGCTTCGAAAGAAGCGCTTTGTGCCAAACCCGATCGAAGGCCTTCGCAATGTCCAAACTAACGGCCAATGCCTCCCCCTTGAACTCTACTGCCTCCGCCCATCTGTGAGTGAGGTAGACCAGAAGATCACCAGCTGACCGACCACGGCGAAAACCGTATTGGCGGTCACTAATCAGCTGGTGATCCTCAAGGTACCTCATGAGCTGGCAGTTTACAATGGACTCCATTGTTTTGGAGAACAAGGAGGTGATGGCGATTGGCCGGTAGTTGGACGGGTCTGAGCGGTCGCCTTTTTTAGGGATCGGGTGGACGAAAGCCGTCTTCCACGATTTTGGGACTACGCCTAGGGAGTAGGAGTACCGGAAAAGACGCGTTAAAACCGGTGCCAACTCTGGAGCACACGTCCTCAGCACAATTGGGGGGATTCCGTCAGGCCCACTCGACTTGTGGATGTCCAGGGAGAGGAGTGCTTTGCGAACCGAGCGCTGTGTGAACTGCACTTCCGGCATGGAGCACTCACACCGCGGGATGGTCGGCGGCGTACTCCCCCCGTCATCGAGAGTCGAGTTAGACGCAAAGAAGGAGCCTAGAAGATCGGCTTTCTCCTTTGCAGTATGGGCCAGTGAGTCGTCCTCCCTGTGCAGAGATGGAAGAGATGGCTGACAGAAATTCCCCTGGACAGCCTTGGCGAGAGACCAGAATGCACGGGTTCCAGAAGGAAGGCGAACTAGTTTCTCGCCAATTCTGCCTATGTGCTCTGACTTTGCCTTGGCAATGACTCTTTTGAAGGACCTAGAGGCGGAATTATACTTCTTTTTTAGAGCGCTGGTGTTTACATCCCGGGACGCTGATGCATCAACCCAGGCTTGGTAGCACTCCTGCTTATAGCATAATGCTATTTTACAGGAGCGACCAAACCATGGCTGAGATTTGCCTCCAATGGGCACCACAGAGGAAGGAATAAAAAGTTCCATACCCTGAAGTACCACATCAGTAACAGAATCCGCAACAACGTTGGGATCATCCGGCGAGAAGCAAACCCGCCCCCAAGGGTAGGATGCAAAGAAAGACCGCATCCCATCCCAATCGGCTGACCTATAGTGCCAAACACGGCGGCAGCCTGCAGAATGCAACCGCGATTTCAGCGTGAGTGGCACAACACTCCGGATCAGACAATGGTCCGAGGAGCCTAAAGGGGCGTCGACGGAAATCTGATATCCGTCCGGGTGAGAGGTCAGCAGAAGGTCCAACAGGGAAGGTGCATGATCCTCCACATCTGGAATCCGCGTAGGCGAAGTAACCAGTTGTGTCAGACCATATGCCAAGGCAAAATCATGAACAGATCTCCCCGCATGATCGGTTAAACGTGAACCGAGCCATTCGGCGTGATGGGCGTTAAAGTCGCCGAGGATCACGATCTCTGCGGAGGGGATCTGCTGTAGCAACGAATCCGCAGCCATTTGGACGTGGTCGAAGAGTCGGTCTGTTTCGGCATTACCGCTGTGGGACCTATAGAGGCACCCGTAGACGCGCGGATGGTCGTCGCTGTCTACGCGTAGCCAAAGGATGGACAGGTCCGAACCTTCAAGTCTGCCGAGGCGTCGAGAACAGATGTCCTCTCTGACGTAAACGCAAACTCCAGCCCGAGGCACAAAGGAGTGTTCCAGTTTGTACCCCGGGTAGGAGAGATACGAAACATCAGCCGGAGAGGACACCTGCGTCTCGGTCAGAAAGAGCAGAGCCGGCCTCGCCGTCTCGAGATGGTAGTGGACGGCGTTTAGGTTGGAGTGAAGTCCCCTGATATTGCAGAAATTCACGGACAGCGTGGCAGGGGTCGCCTTGGTCTTGTTGCTCCGTTTGCCCCGAGCAGTTGTAGTCTTGAGCGGAATTTCGCCCCCCCCAGAATACGCGGGGCAGCCTGAGCACCCACGCTCAGAAGTGGAGAAACATGGTCGTGGATGCTCAGCGAGGGATTCTCCAGGGGTGCTGGTACCCTCCTGGGGTAGTCTATCTTTATTTAATTCCGCTACCATGTTGATGGGGGGGGGGGATTTGGGCCTCCGGCCACCTGCACTCACCAGACGAAACGCGGAAGCAGAACTTCCACTTCACGCCGGCATTCTGTGAGGTCGTGGTACCACCCCGGTTTGAGCCGGCCCATACGTGCAACAGCAAAGCTGCCGCATGGCTCTACCACTGTTACTAAAATCGATTATCGATTAAATCGGGGAAAAAAAGATCGATTTTCGATTAATCGCACATTTTCAAACATGAAATTTTAAGAATTTGCGATTTTTTCTTGAATTGAACTTCAATATTTTTTTAAAATAAAATATTAGTAATCTTAATAATTAACATTATTAATATTCCTTTTCACCACTCCTTGGAAGCTTGAAACGCTTGTGTTGTAATGGTTTGCACATAAGCCACTCGATCCTTTTTTTACAAAGTGATTCCATGTATCACTTTTATTTGACATTTTAGGCTAGAAACAACAACAATACTTTAACAAAAGTTCAAACTGCAACGTACATTTCTCGATAAATCTGTTTCAATCTAATAACTCACTATTTATCAAATTGAAGTGAATGCTACACGAACACAATACTGGTTGTTTCCTTACTATAAACCTGTATAAACTTCAACATATAATATTTATTTACAGTATCTAGGTATTTAAAAAGTACTCTGTCTGTACCTACAGCTCACAGTATGCATGTTTTTGATAATAAATAAAGTAAGTTCACAATACAAACAGGTTCAGAGCTATAATATTATATTGCAGTATGTATATGTAGTCTCTGTTCACAGCACAGATTAAGTTAGACCAACATTCCACAGGTAAGATTAGAATTAGAATTTTAGAAATGAAAATGAAATGACAACTTTTCGATATTGTTGGATGCGTTCATAAATATTTATTTTATTCAAATATATATTGAGTTCAAATTATTAACCAAGTACGACCGGTTGTTTTTGCGTCCCCCAACAGCAAAAAATTAAAAAAACTGCGGTATCTGACCCAGCCAGTTTGGGAATTTTATTGCTAGTTCTTGAATCAGATAAATCAGTCCGATTCGGGAGGTTTTTGGATCGATTCAGTGAATCGATGCGGTGCTCGAAATCGATCTAAAAGATCGATTATTTTACGCCAAAGAATCGATTTTTCGATTAATCGATTTAAGATCGACATGCCTAATTACAATTCGACTCGTGATGTAATTAATCATTTATGGCTTTAAGCACATTAGCGTAGCGCAATAAGCGAAAGCGTTAGCGTTTTCAGTTTTTAGTAGGCATGTAGATTCACTCCTTGTAACTCCGATCTCTGAATCGATTTAAATAGAAGATTATTTTGAGAAAAATTTCAAGAATTTGCGATTTTAACATTAATTGAACTTTAGTATTTTTGTTACATAAAATATTAGTAGGTAATCTTATTAATTAACATTACTAATATTCCTTTTAACCACTCCTGGTAAGCTTGAAATGCTTGTGTTAGGAGTGGTTCGTACGTACGCCACTCGATTCCTTTTTTTACAAAGTGATTCCATGTATCACTTTTATTTGACATTTTAGGCTAAAAACAACAACAATACTTTATCAAAAGTGCAAACTGCAACTTTACTACACTTCTCGATAAATCTGTTTCAATCTAATAACTCACTATTTACCAAATTGAAATGAATGCTACACGAACACAATACCGGTTATTTCCTTACTATAAAATTCAACATATAATATTTATTTACAGTATCTAGGTATTTAAAAGTACTCTGTCTGTACTTACAGCTCACAGTGTCTATGTTTTTGATAATAAATAAAGTAAATTCACAAGTTCACAGTTCAAACAGGTTCACAGCTATAATATTACATCGTAGTATATATTATATTATGTAGTCTTTGTTCACAGCACAGATTAAGTTAGACCAACATTCCACAGGTAAAATTAGAATTAGAACTTTAGAAATGAAAATGAAATGACAACTTTTCGAAATTGTTGGATGCGTTCATAAATATTTATTTTATTCAAATATACAACATGAAACATAATTAACGCACATGGAGAAAGTAGTTTGTTCAGAATCGTTTACTGAACCGATTCCTATCATTTTTAATATAGGTAATTTTTTATCACAAAAATAATTAAAACTACGTAAATTACAGTCACACTAAATCTGTACAATCTCAAATCTCAAATCTGACAACGCATCTGAGTTTTGATTCTAAATTGAAGATAAATCTAGATATCTATGGGCTACAGCACCCACTTACCATCAGGTGGACTGTGGGTTCGTTTGTCACCCTAACCTATAAAAAAATTAACTAAATGTCGACTTAGCTAATAACGAATTCCACTTGAGTTTTATGTTCTTAATTAATAGTTTGATAGCTTTCAAATAGTTACTGTTTCTCTTAATTTACAATTTTTTTCATTGTCGATTTGTAAGACCGAAAAAAAGACGTGTGGCACTCGGGGACTGCCGCGGTAAAGCTATTGCATAGCATTTTGTATCAACTTATGCAATTATAATTATTTATTTATTTTATTTATGCAGTTTTTGAGCGTGGTGACCGATAAGAAAACAATTTTTTTTCTTTTATTTAATAAATAAATAACAAATGCACTTTGTTCATTCATATTCAAAACACTTTATACACAAATTTTACAAGTACAGCTATTCACTGTTGTACATAAATACCTATACAACTTTTTTACGTGGTAGAGCCATGCTGCAGTTATATTAGTAGTATAGTTGTGTAGCACGAATGGGTTGGCTCGACCGGGGAAGGACCACGCTCACACAGAATACCAGCGTGAAATAGTAGCTTAATGAGTGTAGAGAACCGGAGACCCTTTTTACTGTAAATGAGGCATTCCACCTCAGTCCTCACGGGTGACAACGCATCTGCATTTTGATTTGTAATGGAAGATAGATGTAGATGTCTATGGGCCGCAGCAACCACTTACCATCAGGTGGACTGTGTGTGTCAGCCTATTCTATAAAAAAAACACCTATATACTTTCTCATAAACAGCTGCTTACGTATTCGTCCGATTTCGGAGCAGCTCGTCTCGATTCGTGCGAGCTTCGTAGAGTCGTACAATACGTCTAGTTGCACGCACACAAACACCGTGTCGAAGACCGCCGAAAAGAAACGACGTTAGACAATGCACGGCCTTCAAGCACCGCGCAAGCGATTCTCGTCCCACCTGTCCGCGCAGTAACTTTTTTTTACGACCGCGCGAGACTGTCGCAACAAAAACGATTACTACTGAAAAACTAATATAGGTACCTACCTAACATTCAAATAAAAAATTCTCAAAAAGCTCAACGAATTCAGAATTTAATTTTATTAAAAGAAAATTGGTCAAATAAAAAATAAAGGATGAAAATAAAGCATATGGGAATATAAAAATAAATCGTATTTATTTTTTATTTCGAGTTTTGCAAGAAAAGTATTATATTTACTGGAGACAATTATTTTATTGTTATAATAGTACAAGATATTCCCTTTAAAATGACACCAATACGAATAATATCTTATATCTATATCTACAAATAAATAAAATTGAAGTGTCTGTTTGTAATGTTAAAACAACAGCTTTTTATTAAATGCATATGAAAGTACTAGTAACAAAAACACAATTTTTAAAATTTTTATCTGTCTGTTGGTCTGTCTGTCTGTTTGTTCCAGCTAATCTCCGAAACAGCTGGATCAATTTTGACGGGACTTTCACTGGCAGATAGCTGATGATATAAGGAATAACTTGAACTACTTTTGTTTTAGAAAAAGAATTAGGGTTCCGCGCAAAAAAATTAAAACCCATGAAATCCATATTCCACGCGGACGAGATCGCGGGGAACAACTAGTACTCAATATAGATAAATGTATACTTATTTTTATTTATTTATTATTTTAATAAATAAATAAAAATAAGTATTAATAATTTCTATACACATTCGTTTCGTTGATAAATTGCTATCAATACCGAAGCATTCTTTTATATTTAGCATCCATTTAACACAAAAAACTGATAAGAATACTTTTCAAACAACATATAATCAATAAACGATAATCGCGTATAGTGAATTTCGAGGTAAATTATTATATGTAAACGTTTTTGAATCGTCGTAATGATACATATTTCCTAAAGAAAATATCTTCACAATTAATTTGATGTAGAATAACATTAGAAATAACGTATGAAAACGGAGAAATTATCAAATTTTTGATCGAGTTCCTAACCAGTACACAAACAAAAATGGCTAAATGTCATTTTAACATTTTTTTTCTATATAGTTATTTGTTACAGAGTACACAGATAAAATTCACTCTCATAGATGACAAATTTCAAACACCACAATCTCAAATGTTTTACTCCGCTATCTTCAGCGCTGTACACGAACGGAACGATGTCGTTGAGAGCCGTGGTTGCTCACATGGTTAGCGCTCGTTATAAGTATCACAGTACGGGAGCAACCCGGGTTCGATCCCCACTGGCACCAATGAAATTGTTGCGTGCTGATTTAGCTATCAGTTGGAAAGTCTGTTTTTCTGGGCCGTTTTGTTTTGTTACACTGACATCTCGCAAGTCACCTAGGGACCTAGGAGGTTGTCGGTTGCTTATTTTTTATTTTTCTTTAAAATTTTCGTCGGTAAAATAATATATTTATAAAAATAAAAAAAAGTAAAGTTACAGCCTATATACGTCCCACTGCTGGGCACAGGCCTCCTCTAATTTCTGAGAGGGTTTTAAGACAAGGAAATGTCCGCCACGCTGCCTGTTGCCAATGCGCGTTGACGAACTTCACATGTCTTCGAAATACATATTTTTTAATTTCTTAGACATGCAGACCCGAGTTCGATCCCCGCCGGCACCAATGAAACTGTTAATTGCAATTGTGCTGATTTACCACGTGCCCGGCGGTGAAGGAAAACATATTGAGGAAACCCGCACGTCTGAGAATATAATTATAATCGAATGTAAATCAAATTGACATAGGTAAGTACAGATAAAATTAGCGGAATTTTAATAAAATTTTGAGATCGTTTTTTTTTTTCAAAATTTTATTTATATTCCGCTGTTTTTGTCTGTGCTTATATCAATTTGATTTACACTCGATCTCTAAATTGTAGTTTGCGAGGGTAACGGGGATCTATCAGCTCCTGCAAAACACATTTTTGATAAAAGCTGTCTAATTTTAAAATTTTGTCTGCCGTCCAAAACGCATCATCTCATTCAATAATATCAATTTCTATGCCAAACAGAGTAGTATCGAAATCCAAAGTTCAAGCAGGGGTCAATGTAGCGTAGTAATTTAGAGCGCGGGTATAGCTATAGTAATACGAACGTCACAGGCCGCAGCTGACTGAGTCGAATAAAACTAGAATAAGCGCGCGTCACCGCGCATGCATGTGTGTGTAAGTGTCGTCCTCCCGTACCGCACCGGGGGAAACGTTATTCAGTGAGATGCACGATAATTCATATAAACACGCGCGCGTAAAAAAATACGAAAAAGCCTTTGGAAGAAGGGGTTTTATGAAAAAACCACTGCATAAATCAATTAAAAATAAAATTTATTGAATTCTTTGATAATTGAGCTGTGTCGGTACCGACTTTGTCTTGGAAATTTTACACTGCTTTTATTACTAATTTACGCCCAAAGTTGTGTTAAAATTGGCAATAAAAACGAATCTTTGATAGCTCGTAACTTTTTAATGACTTTTTATTTTACTATTCTGTTTCCGTACAGACAAAATTAATAATGAGACAAAACGATATTATGTTTAACTGTCACTTGTATGTACTGTTGATATTCACTGTCAAACAGTGGAGTAAAACCCCTCCGAAATTTCTATGGGAATAATGTCGACTAGTGTCACCTTAAGCAGGAGAATGAATTAAAAACTATGTATATTACGGGGATTCTGGATAATTTGTAATATGGAAGGCAGTCCTGATTGGTTTCTCTCCGTGTGGCAATATACGAATATTTGTATATCGACATATGGTAAATTTTCAAAGAAATGAGTGAAACACTATCTTTGAAATTGTTTAATGGACCAATATTCGCAGTCATAATGTATTAAAATTGCTTACAAGTGGTGGACGCTACAATAATGCGAAATGAAAGGACGTAGAATCAATATTGTGATATATATATATATATATATATATATATATATATTAGAGATGGGCCGAATGTGATTTGAACCGAATCCGAACTTCGGCCGAACTTCGGTATATTTTCGCACGCTTTCTCGAGAGCGACGCGTCGTGACTTGTTTACGCATTTATTTCAAATACCCCGCCCGCACACCGCAGGAAACATATACCTACGAAAAAAAAAACGTAACAAACTTCTGCCAGATAAGGCAAATCTTTGGTGTTTTTGCACCATAACCTGACTCTGGTAAATTTTAAATATGACTAGATAGATAAGAAAAGTTGGTTTAATATAATTGTTGAAAACAAATACCCTTTAATTGTAATAAAAAATACTTGAGGTTAATGAATGTTGAATCAAAAACATTATTTTTTTATTTAATTTACGGACTCCTATCCAGATGTTTACTAGGAGAATACAAAGTTTATTTCATTTTTGTAATGTGGCTAATTATTAATTAGGCAGGGATTTCTAAGATTAATAACTAATTAACCAAGATTAAGGTTAAGAACTAAGATTAAGATTAATGATAAGATAGGAACTGATTTAATATAAGGTTTACATTTACAATGTTCCGAAATAAATAAATAAATAATTGACCATGAGTGAGTAAAAATAATATCTTTTATTTTACAGTATATAATGTTGTTATATAAGGTGCTTTTTTTTTTTTTTGAGAATTGACTATGGGTTTCTTGGGGAAAGTGGTACAGTATCATGAGTAGAACCACCAGTTGCAGCAATGGCATATTGTAGTTTAGAAGCACCTTATATTTCAGTTAAAATAAGTGCAAGTAGGTATTATTTATCTTGTACCGAATTTCGGCCCATCTCTAATATATATATATATATATATATATATATATATATATATATATATATATATATATATATATATATATATATATATATATATATATATATATATAATCGAGAATCTTAATTGAGATTTTAAACTATACGCGTGTGTGTGTTTGTGTGTATATAAAGAGGGCTACTTTTAATATCGCTCATTTTAATATCAAAAATTTAGGTTATCTTTATTGCAGTATTATATTTTCAATTCAAAATTAGTACTGCATTTGTTATAATAATAAAATGTATGTATATAGTGTACTCACTCATTTTCTTTCACTATTTTTTCGTGACTTTCTTCATTAGTAATAAATGCACTTTGTTCATTCATATTCAAAACACTTTATACACAAATACCGTGTCGAAGACTGCCGAAAAGAAACGACGTTAGACAATGCACGGCCTGCAAGCCACACCTCCGTGCCCGTCGGAGTGGGGAGCGTGAGGTTTTTTTTGTTACGGAATAAATTTCTGGATTCGGTCTCCGCGCTCAAGGCCCGCGATAGAAGCTATGAAATAGCATAAAAATTTTTGTATATTTTTTACAGTCAACTATTATCAAATGTTTCTTTGTGAAGAACAAATTATTTTAAAATTAATAAAGTTTATCTTCGTTGTAGTGACATTTGTTGGGGTATAGACATTATATATTTTGTAGGATAGGTGGCATTAACTTATACGAGATATATGTCAAAAAGTGTGTAGACGGTCAGGCAAGGCTTGTGAATAGACGTGGAACAATCGAGAGTATTTTATTTTACAGTGGCGACGAGGAAATTCAGTTATAATAAGTGTATAAACTGAGAAAAAAATTGTGTAAAACAATAACATATATTAGCGGGCTCGTAGAATTCGATGTGTCTAATGGAAATTGGAAATCATATTGCGAAAGATTGGATATGTACTCTTTGGTTAACGGTGTTTAGGAAGAATTGAAGTTACCCGCGTTGATATCTATTATTGGCGATAATGGATACGAACTAATGACTAACTTGTGCGGCCCGAAAAAGCCCGCTGATATGAAATATGAAGATGTAGTAAGAATAATGAGTGATTATTTGCAGCCTAAGCCATCCATGTTAGCAGAACCGTACAAATTTCGGCAATGTAGGCAGAAGGAAAATGAAACCGTACCATAATATGTAACGGAACTTAAACGGTTGGCAAAATCATAATAGTTCAAAATCTGTATGAATGAAAATATGAGGAATCAATTTGTATGTGGTTTGCGCAGTGATTCAATGCGTCAAAGATTATTTTCTAGAGACTGTTTGAGTTGGGCATGCGCCGTGAAATTGGCTACAACAATGGAAGCGGTGCAGCGTGACTTATGGGCGGTATACGGCACGGGCGCATGCAGCATCCGCGAGGTAGGATATGAAGCAGATTCACTAAAACGGGAGCAAAAAATTGTTGACTCAATAGATGTTAACCATCATGTCAGTGCAGTGAACGTGGTGCAAATGGGCAACTGCACAACATGTGGCGATTAGCGTCATGGTTGGCGTCAAAGCCGATATCGTAATTTTATCTGTGATGATTGTGGACAAGTTGGACATATAAAACGAGTTTGTCTACTAAAGGGGGGCCACAGAAATAAAGGAAGGCATGAGTGGAGTACGTGTAGCACGGGCCGCTTGGCGTCCGGACGGGGCGCGGGGCGCGGTGAGTGGCGGCACGTGAAGATGAAGGAAGACGAGCAGGCTTCCCCAGCAGCTCAGCAGGGTGAAAAAATCGATCATCCTATGTTCCAAATATCTTAGAGGTACTAAAATCCGGTTAGAATTCCTATTATTGTTGGTCTACAAGTTTTAATTACGGAAATTGGTACGGGCTCGGCTTTGGCGTGTATTAGTTATAATTTATATAAAGAAAAATTTAAGCATTTGTTATTATTACCATGTAAGTTAACACTCTCGATTTATAACGGCAGTAAAGTCCAGCCGACATGGTTCGTAGAAGTTGAGGTACAATATAACGGCGACTGCAAAAAACTTGATTTGTATGTAATAGAAAGAAAATACTGTGTTGTTAGGAAGACAATGGTTAGCGGAATTAGGAATAGATATTCTGAAATTTCACAAAAATCGAATAAATTGTATACAATGTTTTGATAAATTAAAAAAATTGAATATGTCAATCGACAGATTTAAACAATTAATTGATGGCGGTCTTGTGCGATTTACCGGCGGACGAGCAACGCTTCGCGTGCGGACAGGTGCCGTGCCGGTATTGTGCCGCGCGCGGCCGGTGCCGTACGCAATGCGCGAGCGGGTCGATGCCGAGCTGGACTTCATGCTGCGGGCTGGCGCCATCGAGCCGGTTGACTCCTCCAACTGGGCCCCTCCACTGGTCTTTGTTAACAAACCTGATGGATCGCTTCGCATTTGTGCGAATTACAAGGTAACATTGAATCGTGTCCTATTGGTGGATAAATTCTCGATTCCTAAGATCGAAGACCGGTACTCCTACTCCCTAGGCGTAGTCCCGAAATCATGGAAGACGGCTTTCGTCCACCCAATCCCTAAAAAAGGCGACCGCTCAGACCCATCCAACTACCGGCCAATCGCCATCACCTCCTTGTTCTCCAAAACAATGGAGTCCATTGTAAACTGCCAGCTCATGAGGTACCTTGAGGATCACCAGCTGATTAGTGACCGCCAATACGGTTTTCGCCGTGGTCGGTCAGCTGGTGATCTTCTGGTCTACCTCACTCACAGATGGGCGGAGGCAGTAGAGTTCAAGGGGGAGGCATTGGCCGTTAGTTTGGACATTGCGAAGGCCTTCGATCGGGTTTGGCACAAAGCGCTTCTTTCGAAGCTCCCTTCCTATGGGCTTCCCGAGAAATTGTGCGATTGGATCACCAGCTTTCTTGCAGATCGGAGCATCAAGGTCGTTGTAGACGGTGCAAGCTCCGATTGCAAGCCTATTAATGCTGGTGTTCCACAGGGCTGCGTGCTATCGCCAACGCTGTTTCTTCTGCATATCAATGATATGTTGCATACTCGTAACATTCATTGCTATGCAGATGACAGCACTGGTGATGCTCTTTACACCGGCCGAGCCAATATTTCTCGGGAAAACGTCTCCGAGTGCCGGGACAAACTTTTGTCTGAAGTCGAGTCTTTGCTGAACAGAGTCTCGGATTGGGGACGACTAAATCTAGTCCAGTTTAACCCCCAGAAGACACAAGTTTGCGCGTTAACCGCTAAAAAGAACCCCTTTGTCGTATCCCCTCAGTTTCAAGGCACTCCCCTTGTTGCCTCAGCCAGTATCGGAATCCTCGGCGTCGACATATCGAGTGACGTGCAGTTTCGTGGTCACTTGGAAGGGAAGGCCAAATTGGCCTCTAAAAAGCTTGGCGTGCTCAGCAGAGCGGGACAGTATTTCATGCCGGCACACCGCCTGCAACTTTACAAGGCGCAGGTTCGGCCGCACATGGAATACTGTTCCCATCTCTGGGCTGGGGCTCCCCAGTACCAGCTCCTACCACTTGACCGCATCCAGCGCAGAGCGGCTCGAATCGTCGACGACCGAGTGCTTTCCGATCGGCTCGATTCACTGGCGCTGCGAAGAGATGTTGCATCTCTTTGCGTATTTTATCGCATCTATCACGGGGAGTGCTCTGAGGAATTGTTCGGATTAATCCCAGCCGCCAAATTTCGTGAACGCACTACACGGCAAACGTCTCGATACCATCCACACCATCTGGATGCTTGGCGGTCCACCACTGTACGTTTCACAAGGAGTTTCCTTCCACGTACAACCTCTCTGTGGAATAGTTTACCACCGGCGATTTTTCCGGACCGATACGACCTGGGGACCTTCAAGAAAAGAGCTTACTCCTTTCTAAAGGGCCGGCAACGCACCCGCAATTCTCCTGGTGTTGCGGTTGATCATGGGCGGCGGTAGTCACTTAACATCAGGTGAGCCGCATGCTCGTTTTCCCCCTCTTCTATAAAAAAAAAAAAAAAAAAAAAAAAAAAAAAAAAAAAAAAAAGACTTCATAGCGAATCTTAGCAGTTATACTTGGTTCAGTAAGTTAGACTTATCTCAGGCCTATTACCAAGTAGAGTTAGACGAATCAAAAAATATACGGTAGTAAATACACACAGGGATATTTATATGTCTGGTTTATGGATTGGCTTCACGCTTTGGTATTTTTCAAAGAATTATAATGAACCTTCTTAAAGATATACGTAATACGTTAGTCTTCCTAGATGATATTTGAATTTTTAGTGTTTCTGAAAAAGAACATCTTTAGACATTGCAAAATGTACTTTCAAGGTTACGAATACGGATTAAAGATTAAGAAAGAAAAGTGTGTGTTTTTTGCGAACGAGATAAAATATCTTGGTTATATTATTAATAAAGATGGTATAAAGGTAGATTTAGAAAAGATAAAACCAATTTCATTCTGGTCAATTTTAGGAATGGTTAATTTTTATTGTAGATTTGTGAAAAATTTGAACTAAGTATTATTTAAATCTGTTATACACTCTTTTAAAAAAAGGAAAATCTCCTATATTTATTATTAATATTAAACGTAGACATTATTTACCAATACGATGTTTATAAGAAGTATTTAAAATGTTGTTAAATTTATACAAGTAAGGTTAATCTTTGATTTCAAAAGATATTTCAGGATTAAGAGTAATCGTGGCTGCATTCCCTAGCACGTGAAACATCAAAACCATAAAATTATCTAAGTGCGATAAACTCCGCATCAATTGTTTTTATATTTTTACTATAATGATATATTTTCATTTTATGAAATTGTTTTTCTATAAGCATATACTTGTAAAGGACGCATACAGTAATGTCGATGAGAAATAACATAATTAAGATAACATTATTAAGCTGACAGTCCACCTGTTGATAGATGGGTGATGAGGCAGATAGACATCTATCTTCGATTATGAATCAAAATGCAGTTGTAGGATGAAATACTTCGTTTCCAATAAAATTGTCCCTGGTTCTCTACACTTACTGTACCAAACGAAGCAACTTTAAGCAGCTATTTTGCGTTGGTATTTTGTGAGAGTGTGATTTTTTCCCAATCGAGCAAAGCCATTTGTGCTACAACCTTAATATAGTTACTGCGTGGTCCTTCCTACAGCTCCGTAGATATCCTTTATACTAATGTTATTGCACTTTTACTAGTATCGTAGTAAACAATTACCGCTGATTGGCTCAGTGTTTAAGTGTAAGAGAATGCCTTTACAGATTTAAAAGCCTAAGGCCTCCTAATATTTCGTTCAAATTTGGATATTTGTCAGGATTTTCCTTCACACACAAAATTTTAACTAGCGATTTTATAAAAAACGAAAAACCTTATTAAGGCGAGTGAGCCCTAAGCCACTACGGATCATTATAAATAGATAAAACGATAAGATTTAAATAAAATAAAATAAATGGTGTGATGTATAAACGAAAGTGAAACAAATTGAATTTACAAACGCACCCTCGGCCCACCTGATGGTAAGCAGCAGCCCGCAGTTCATGGACACCTGCAACCAACTTCAAACAAAGAAGGCTCCTGATGCGTTGTCACCACTGAGGACTAGGACAGGATGCCTCACAGTCTGTAACTACACCAGCTCTCTACACCCCTCGCACTAGAAAACAGTATGTTCGTGTGCACCCAGACCTGTCCAGACGGACTTCTAGACAAACAAGGAGTTCTACCACCTAGATGAATATAAACATCCTCTACGCCTATGTCTAAAGCCTTCTTTAAAACGTGCGGCTTGGGTAGTAGTATATAAACTATGAGAACGTGAGCAGTTCTATTGCACTTATGTATTTAATATAAATTAGTTACCGATGATATTACATAATATAATGATTATACGTTAATATTGAAGAAAATCAATGATCAATAAACTACTTTACTACTATTTAACTACTTGTTTGCATCGATCGAGAAAAGAAAAACACAACGTTTAAAAGATAAAATTGTTAGTGTACCATGTAAAACAGCACTCCTTTTATCTGCAATCGTTTGCCAAACGACATTTAAAAAATTTACTACTCATTGCAAGAATTTATTCATGAAAAACTTTGACACATTTTTTCGTGTTTTATTTACAAAATTGTGCTTTATTTTGATTTTATACTTTTATCTTTTGATATTTACTAAAATTATAGAATTATGATTTGATGATTGACTCCGAAATTGGTATTAGTTTGACATTGCAATTAATTGGACAATTTATTTCTATTTAAATATTTGTAGGCCAATTAATGGTAGAGCATAGAGGACACAATAAGTAACTGTTAACATTTTTATAATGTATTATTTGTGATCAACAAATAAACGTATTATGTTATTATTATTACCATCCAAAAACTACACAGAAAAGAAAATTCGGTACGCTCTAACTACAAAATGTACAAAGTCGAAAGCTAAGAGCATCACTCGAAATTTGATTGAAAGCGACAAACAACAAACAAGTCTCAAAGTTTGAGCACACCGTCTCTCGCGCCAAGTGCCTTATAATTTTACGTTTAAAAGAAAAATTTATTTGAAAGAAATTGAGAATTATAAGGATTTCTTAAATTTACGCGAACACTACACATTGAATAAAACTAAATTTACGGATTTTATCGCGTTTATTTCACTACTTTTACTTATTTTTAATTCCCGACGTTTCGGGTGCTTTACAGCAACCATGGTCACGGGGAATCCCCCCCGTTTTGGGTGTCGTTTGGCGGGGAGTCCCCCCCGTGACCATGGTTGCTGTAAAGCACCCGAAACGTCGGGAATTAAAAATAAGTAAAAGTAGTGAAATAAACGCGATAAAATCCGTAAATTTAGTTTTATTCAACGAAATTGAGAATTCTTTAAAATAAGTCCCAGTTCATCAATGCTTCCAGAGGGAACTACCAAACACTTCGCCAATATCTAATGCCTATTAAGAACTGGTATTGGTTATAGTGATGAACTTATTATTATACTTATTCTTATGTCTGAAGTTTAAAGATCAAGTTCACGCGAATTTACGGTTACATCTCACCACCATACTGGAAGACAACGTGTTATAAGGAAATGTGACTTTGACGTGATTGAGGGTTGTTTAGTAGTAAATCTGTCGTTTAGCCACACAACAGCAAAATTAGAGACTGTAGATGATTTTTTTTTGTAGTAAATTTAAGTGACAAACAAACTTAGAGGTAGTGAGTGGCCACTGCAGCCCTTAGATACTTGCAATCAGTTGATTCAATCCTTCCTTGTTTTAAGTTTCGAATAAGGAAAGTTGCAGATGTGTTGTCAACTCTTAGGACTAAGATGGAATACTTCACGAACCTGTAATTTATATTTTTGTTATAGTGACTCTCTTTACTCTTCTAACTGACACACAGCATGCATGGACTGCAGTTTGGCAGCTGAAATAGGTAGGTGACACCCACAAATGGACTCCTTGGCAGGAAAGGAGTTCAAACATCAAGTAATGACTATTTCAGCTCAGTTTAAGAAGTGTCGATGTAACTTGAACCTTTCGTATTCATACATAGTTCACGCATGTCACACAGAGGGGTAGGCAGATATTACAAACTTTCTCATGTTTCTATGCATACATCCTACCTGCAACCTTCTTTGTTTAAAATAGAAAATTGTTGTCCATAGGTGAACTATAGCAAGCTCATTTGCTACTAAAAGTAAAGTTATAAAAACAATTATGTCTCCAACAAAAATACATGTTCAAAAATGTTAAATGACTGTTATTAGTAGAAAGCCTTTCACGTCACTAAATGACATGAAAATTGTAAATTGGAATTCAAATTGAAATAGTCTCAAACTATTACTTTGGACAATAATGCTATTAAAGATTTAGTTTGTCATTTTACTTTATCGTGTGTAATGTATGTTTAAATTTGTTTGGATTTCAGTGAAATATTTACATCTATAAATTCGTTTATATAACTCATTTTCAAGGAAAAAGAACGCTTTGACAGTATTATAAAATGTAAGCGCAACTATTTATGGTATAATGAATTTATAAAATAACACGCTTTTGCTTACTTCGCTTACTTTCACATTTAAAATTTTAATTCTTGTTCAGATCTACGCAGTATGAACTTATAGCATCTTGAAGTCTTGCAGTTGTATGCTTAGGTTGGGATTTAATTTTATTAATTATAGGGTTCCAAGCAGATTGCTGGTGGCTATAATACCTTAGGTTGTAGCTTGTAGCACATATGGGGGTCGGCTCGACCGGTGTCCGGCCGACCACGCTCTTACAGAATACCAGCACAATGAGTGTAGAGAACCGGTGACATCTTTGACTGAAAACGAGGCATTCTATCCTAGACCTCAGGGGTAATAACGCATTTGCATTTTGATTCTCGATCGAGGATAAATTTAGATGTCTATGGCCCACAGCATCCACTTGCCATCAGTTGGCTCGTTTGTCACCCTTATTCTATTAAAAACAAATTACAGCAAGCGCTAACTATCTGACCTACCACGGAACCATATTGGTCAACTTACTGACTTATATAGCGGAACATTTTATAAACACAAACACTGCGAAAAGGTGCGCAAAAGATGACTGACTAAAGTAAACTATTAATTCACGTTAATAAATCAAATACTTGAAAATGAAAATGGTAATCTTGTTTGTTCAAAAAACTTTAATCATAGACACTATATTAGCAGTTACAGGCAAATAACATCAAAGTAAGGCAACTAACGGCGTACCATTAAACAACGACAATAAAAATACAAATAGCTCTATCAGCCATTGAGACGCAATATTGACTGAACACGGCACGTCGTCTCCGCACTTGGAGGGAAATGGCTTTGTGAAGATCCAAAACATTTCAAACCTCCCCCGCCGTGCGCTGGAAGGCTTTTAATTTACCCTGTCCCGTCCCGTGTTTTAGACTTTAGTTCTATGTGACGTTGCGTCGCGGACGGACGTGTTATGCTTCCACAGCGTTCACAGGAACTTTCTGTTAAGTCATTCGGAATTGTCCGAGAGTCGAGTTTCGTAGCTTGTTTATATTGAGTGTGTTCTCGGGGGTGGTATGTTAGTTCAGTGAAGTTCGATGATTCTGGTGAGATGGTGCGGCGGCGGGAAGCCAGGCGTGCTTCTATCACGCATCTATGCACAGCTTTATTGTGGCTGTTTACTTGTATCAACGGTAAGTTTTATAGTGTTTATAAGGATCAAATTAAGTGTTGAAAGGGCCGGTTATGTTTACACGGTTCAGCGGTTGCGACCGTTGTAATGATACCACTGTAAACTTTGGGGCTCTGGTATTATTTAGGGATGTTTTACAAATTTAGGACTTTTATTGGAATTATTTTTCTCTTACTTAGCAATTAAAAATTTGATATATTGTTGTACCTTCTAGCTTTTAATATAGTTTTGTGAGAATATTTTTCAAGTAATATATAAAAAATTTAATAAAGTACTCACAACAAGTTATCAAAGTTCACCGTTGAACATGGGCTCCCCCATACAATCATATCGGTGATCATCTCATACGGTGAATATTTGCCAGAGTTGCTAATCTTGGCTGGTGCAGTTTTTTATCAATTTGAGCAGTCATCAGGCAGACGCTGCTTATCTTCCGTTTCAGTTTCTCTCAGTCGTCTCTTACAACACACACGAGAAGATATTATGGTGTAGTAGATTCTATTACGCCGTCTTTAACAAAAAAGTAATAGAAATTGATAAATTCTATTAAAAACGAGTATATATACATCAGGTGAGCCACATGCTCGTTTGCCACCTCTTCTATAAAAAAAATTCTTTTTTAATAATGCAAAAAACGACGGAGCGCATAGACGACCTGAACTTGACCTGGTGTAAGAACAACAACAACCCAAGATCGTCCCGTAGCTGTCGTAAGAGGTAACAGAGGGAACAAGTCAGGGTATGGTTACAGCTAGTATTGTAATTTTTATTACAATACTAGCTGTACCACGGGCACAGCTAGTATTGTAATAAAAATTAATTGGTCATAATATCCACGAAACCCTAATAGAGCTAGGCCCGACTCGCAATTGACCGTTTCCACTGACATCACTCTAGATATTGTTAACACGAGTTTTATGTTAGAAAAGTATTTCTAAGGTTTCAAGTTTACGTTATCTGTGATAATATGCATTTTAAATCCAACTGGAGCTAATAATTATATAACATGGCTTAAAATGACCACATCTTTAGTACGTGTATCCACTTTTATATACACCTGACTTTACTCCTTTATTGGCGACCTTTTCCCTTTGGTTCGCCTACTTATAAATATTTATATAATATAACATATTTAAGAAAATGTATAATTTTATTATAATAGATATAACTAGATAAATATTTGATTTATCAATTACGTTTAGTCGTTTGAGATTTCGCTCGTAAGTAAAGGCAAGAGCCGTAATTGCTCTAAAATATTTTTCGATAATGATTTCTTATATTTACGCGAACACTGTACATTGATTAAAACTACTTTTACGGATTTCTTTCGCGTTTTATTTATTTTAGAAGTCTGCAGTTTGGGATCATATCCTGGATGGCCCCAACCATTACATCAGATTTGATAGACCACAAATCCTCGCGAAAGAACACCGATTCCTACCAAGGATGATACGTGAGGCTATTGAAATTAAAAAACATCCTAATTTCAATAGAGAAGGAGGCTTGGTATTACCACCTGCTTGGGATCCTATAATTAATAAAATTAAAACTAAACCCAAGCATACCACTGCAAGACTTCAAACCACAGTTAGTTCATTCTGCGTAGATCGGACCAAAGACAATAATTAAAAAAGCTGAAGGTACTCCGGGTTAACTTTGACATCGGGACGTCAGTCACCTTAGTCCCCCGTGACCATGGGTGCTGGAAAGCACCCGAAACGTCGGGTTAAAAATAAAATAAATAAAACGCGAAAGAAATCCGTAAACGTAGTTTTAATCAATATTTTTCGATATTTCGTTTTATATCTCATTGTTATTAGTGTATAAGCTTTTATTAATAACTTACTTAACTTTAGATATAGTTACTAAGGTCTCAAATTTGGATTTTAATAAACCTAATGGCGTAGTCTTAATCTATATGTCTATACATAAACCGATTTTAAGTATTATTTTTATATTTATTATTTATTAAAATTTTTGTTAGTCTCTCTGCCTCTCTCTCTCTCCGTCTGTTCGGGTTAATATTCGGAATGTCTGAACCAATTGTGTGAAACTATAAAGAGCTGGTGTTGCTTTGGATTGATCCAGCCCATCTTTTTTCAAAAACCATTTTTATAAAAAATTGATAAAAGAATTGATTATTGGTGAATATTTAAAAAAAACCTAAATGAAGCTACTCTAATAGATCCCACGCAGGTGAAGTCAGGACCGGTCGCTAATAATTACAATAAATTATTTCCGTGTTTTTAGTTTTAAATTAATTATTACAAATATATTTAATGGTTATTAAAACACATTATACATACAAAAAAAATAAATTTTTAATATCCACGCAACATTCTTTTTAATAAAGGTTACCTACCTGATACAATGTGATTCCGTTATCTAATTAAAACACAGTTCCTGTTGTTTTCAAACCTGACAATTTTTGTCAGTTGTAATTCGAAAACTCCATTGGCGTACCTAATCGCATCACTACAATAGTTTCTCGACATAAACCACATCCCGCGATCTAACTTTATTCATCTCTGCTGACCCGCTAACATCCAGATACGACAGACCGAGATATTCACCTCGTTAGTGGAGATTTTGAAGACTGCAAGTGCTCTTTAAGGATTTGCGTCCTAAGCACGGTTTCAACGGATTCACGACTGTTTGTATTCTAAAGAAATATGTAATGATGTGGGTGTTTTATTTTTTGGGTTGTGGGTTTTTCTTGTTTTAAAAACTAGAAATGAGTTATTTTAGTAACCTGGATTGTTTCCGTTCTTGATTCTATTTTCTGAGTTTTGCGGGCTGTGGTTTTGTGGTTTTATCTTAAGTTATGACTTACCGTTTCCGTTGCAGCATATTAAAGTCATCTACTGAACATAAGCTTCCCACATAGATTGCCTCATAGGCGGGATATTTGCCACAGGTGCCACGTTTGGCAAACGGGTTGGCAACCGCAGTTATTTAATTTTAGTCATTATTAGGTAGATGCCGATCTGCTGTTTCCATCTGACGCCTCTTACGACGTACAAGGGATGATATGGGTTAGTGGTTGTACTTACCCCGTCGTTACACGGTAACGTTACAAGGTAACATTACAAGGTAACATTATGAATAAATAACTGTTATAAAGTTTGCCGGGGGTTTAAATATATCCAGCTACTTATTTTGTTCCATGGGGGTAAGAAACAAGTAAGGGAAAGTCCACAAAGACAGCATAAGGTCAGAAAGATGGGGTTTAGTGTTTTGTATTGTTCTTTTATAAAATGAACTTTATTATGCATTCTGAGGGGAAAATCTACTATTATAGCATAAGACTTGGGTTCTAATTCTAGACGGAATCACATTTTTAACCAGAGTAGGACAACAGAATACTTTTCTATGATCTTATACAAGCCGCACTATGATATGTAATTACAGGCTAGGAGGTATTTCACCTTAGTCCTTAAAGGTCATAACTCATTTGTAGCCTTTTTGTTTGAAATCTGCTGCAGTATCCACTTCCTATCAAATGGACTCTAACTTCGTTTCTCACTTCAGTTTTCTAATGAAATATATCCAGCACAGTACCTACCCCGTGGAAATTTGAAATTGCTGTCTATATCCACCCGATCCTTATAATTAAGCGTAAATTCTTAAATACTTAGATTAAACTGTTAATGTTGAATATATAAATATCAATAAAATTGAAGTGACTGCCTGTAATATTAGAGTAACTGGCTTCTATTATGGTCAAGGAGTTATTTGCATGCTTTTCAGAAATACATAAGCATTTCTAAAATTTTTGTCTGTCTGTCCGGGCTCATCTTGCGAATGGTTCAATCGGTTATTGTAAAACTTTACGAAGGAGATCACTGCTAGCAGGGATCAATGCAGTTTTTTATCGTAGAACTGTTTTTTTTAACGAAAGTAAGAAAAATCTTGATAACTCAACATTAATAGATCACGTTCAGGCAAAGCAGGTGGCTAATTAATAAAATATTAAAAGAGAAGAGGTGTGTAATAATTAATCTAATATATAATAATAATAATATAAAAAGTTAAAACCCTTTTGGCCCTTAGAACGTACTTAAAAATCATTATGGCCCTAATGCTTCAAAGTTTGAAGACCCCTGATCTAGCTGGGCTGCGTTAGCCACTTATCCTCAGGTGGACTAAAAGTTTCTTTGTTACTTCGGTTTCATATAAAAAATGTTCTGTCTAGATCAGATTTTAAAAAAAGCAACTTCAATAACTTTATATGTAAATCGTTTGCAATATGCTACTTGCAACCAAAATACTTTGGATCTTCACAGATCGAAAGTATTTTGGTTGAAACCACAACTTCAAGTCAAACGTATTTTTATTACTTATCATATTAGTATGAAAATTACATCCAAATTTATTTCTTTGTTTCAGAATTGAATGCAGTTAAAATAGTGAAAATAGTAGTGCCAGAAATAATACAGTACGGTGTGCAAGACGCTGTGATTTTAGACTGTGACTATACTTACGGTAACAACACATCGGGACTGGTAGTGAAGTGGTTTTTCAGAAACAAAGCTAGACCTGTCTACCAATGGATCGTGTCGCAAAAGCCGCAGGACATGGGGATATTGAGAGGTCGTGTCGATTTAACCTACAGAGCATCAAGCGATCCATTAAAAATGCACAGAGCACTCCGCATAGTGAAGCCCAACACCGACATCTCTGGTGATTACACGTGTGTCGTTTCAACATTCATGGAAGAGGATTCAAGAACTAAGCAAATGATTGTTTTTGGTAAGTTATTTCTTAAAGCTCGTTAAATATGTCAAATATTTAAACAAAACCACACAGATTATATAGCTATTTGTGTTGAAAAATAAACTCAATAACTGTTGAACTTAATGATTTCTTATATTTACGCGAACACTGCACATTTAACTAAAACTAGATTTTACCGATTTTATTAACTAATTTATATTATTGACCTTTTGTGTACATTGCATCACCCATGACTATACGGGGGAGTTCATTTAGATCATTCAACTACCATGGGTGTTGTTAAATACTCAAAACGTCGAAAATATAAAATAAGTTAATGTACGCGATGAAATCCGTAAAATGTAATTTTATTTACATGTGTACTTTGTGTTCGCGTAAACATAATAAATTATTATTAAAACAAATCGTTCTTATGACGTTGCTCTTCATCAACGGGTCTGAGTATTTTACATCAAGATTAAATCAAAAATGCCTAACAATAGTCCCTGCTGAATCAGAACTTTAAAGATCTTCGAAATATTTATGTCCACCGCAAAGCAAGGAGTAAATCAGCGCTTAAAATTGCAAATATCAATTTGATTGACGCCGGCAGAGATCGAATCCGAGTTGCTGACGATATTATATTTTAGTCCTCGTTTTTATTCATTCCCTTTATAGAAAAATATATTGGGCACGTTAATGTCAATCCTAATTTAAAAACAATCTTGATTGTACACTCCTTCCGTAAAGATAAGCTGGCCTGCTTCGTTTCCCCCGACTGCCTTACGAATGCCTTAAGCGTAAAAGGAGATGCGTAGCGGATAGCAAATTCTCTATTAAGCGACTTCAAATCTAAAAAAATCTACTTTATAAAGTATACTCCAAAATACGAGTATACTCCAAAGATCTAGAGGCTTCGGTTTGCAGAGTGGCCATGACCGGTGATCAACCGATCACGGTAGCTTCTGTATATCTTTCTGGGAATAAAAAAGTGCTTAAGCGCGACTTTGAGGCACAAAATCGGAGACCTCAAAAAAGTTATTTTCGTATACGAGTTCCATAGTCACATCCATGGTCACGGGGGCAGACTGAGATGTCCAGATGTCATAGATAACCGCGGTTACCACAGATTAAAATGATTAATTTTTGTTCCGATCTACGCAGTATGAACTTATAGTATGTTGAAGTCTTGCACTTTTATGCTTGGCTTGGGATTTAATTTTATTAATTATAGGATAGAATATGAAGTTATAGTTTACTTACACGATGATGGCTAGTGAAGTGGTTACTGCAGCACCTGGACACCTGCAAAAAACTTCAAAATAAATAAAGAAGGCTACAGACGCCAGAAACAGAAACAGAAACTGAAACTTTTTTATTCAATGTGGGTTATAACAATACTTATTGAAAGTCACTATTTTCATTTACCACTGGTACGCAAAAAAAACCTCTGTCCTGGGAAGAACCAGCAAGAAACCCAGCGGGACTATTTTTTTTCCAATAATAGCTTACAATTGTTGAATTGAAAAATTGTGTTTACAATTAGCAACACAAAACAAATTAGAAATAGCTTGGTAGCGATCATCCTTCCCAGGGCTTATTATCATCCATAAATTCCTTAATATTATAATAATCCTTTTTATACAAACTTAGTTTAATAACATTTTTGAACTTTGCGTATGACAAATTTTGTATATTTTCTGGGAGTTTGTTGTAAAAGCGTATACATCGTCCCAGGAATGAATTATTGACTCGGTGGAGTCGAGTAACTGGTACTACTAGCTTGTGTCTGTTCCTAGTATTTACAGAATGAATGTCACTTATTTTCGCAAAACTACTTTTATTTTTGTGTACGTACATTACATTTTCATAAATGTATTGAGAGGCCAGACTCTTTTGGTTTTAATTTTCATGGCCCTGTAATTTTCATGGTGGTGTACATTTTCGGCACTTTAGCGGGCGGAAACGTTTAGAGTGATTGAAACAAAAATATATTTTAATAATAACAAGCTTACGATCGAATGAGAAACACATTTCTAGTAAGAATTCAGTGCTTAGGAATCGACCCATAAATTCGCTTGGGTGCTGGGAGTACCCAAGGTCAGTCGGGCGGTTGTGTATACTAAGATCTATATCCCCTTCCGGGACATAAAACGTGGCTGCTGGTAAAAGTATTTTTTACTGAAAAGGCCAAGATTTATTTAAAGAGCTTACAGGCTAATGAAAACGAGTGCAACTTAATCATTTCACTGTGCCGTGAGTCATGTTCGTATAAATATGAACATTTCGATCGTTTAACTCTTGTGTTTTTTCGCTGACGGTGAAACTGTTAAAATAATAAAACTTCGCTCTGGACGTAAAATAAAATTTTGTAGAACGTAAGTAATGATCTTGTATTAGTCGTACTTCGATCGAATTTAAGCAGTGAAATTCCAAGTCAAATTTCATTTAACAGTTACTCGAGGTTATCCAATAATACATTTCCTGAGAAGGGTTTAGCGATATCGTGTATTAGACTCGATATGGGTAAAGTGTTTCAAGTATAATTTAGCAAATTTTCGGCCTTTGAATTATATATAGAATACTATCCTGTTGATTCATCCAAATTCCATCTGGCTACGAAATGGTTACAGCTTTTGTTCAAAGTATGAAATCGATTGCTTTTGTAATAGTAGGTTATATTTATTAGGAGATTCGAAATGACGCACATTGAGAAAATAAAGTTACAATTTTCAAATAAAATCTTCTAAAAACTAACAAAGGATTTATTTATTTAACAAAAATAAAACAAAAAAGTTGAAAAATTAAACATTTCTTTACGTTAATTAAGAATACATGAACGATATTGTTTCTTTTTAAAACATGCGATAATTTTTTGTGACTATTTAAATAGTGTAAAATTGCTCAATAACAGCCGTTGTTACCTCAGTACCAGGACGCTTCATATTTTTCATAACACAATTAGATTATTTTTATAGAATAAAGTTGACGGACGGAAAATTGGCCCATAGACATCTACATAATAATATATCCTCTATTAAGAATCAAAATGTAGATGTGTTGACACCCCAGAGGACTAAGGCGGAATGCCTTGTTTCCAGTAAAAACTTGTATTTCATGACAGAGTGTTACTATTCCAGTAGAGCCGACCCACTCGTGCTACAATCATAATGCTACTGTAGCGTGGCTCTACCACTTATATTCAACTTTGGAACAAATGAATTGCAAATTGAAACGCTACGCTTAACCACGTTCTAACGAATAATAAAATGTCATGTGACAGGCACGGCTTGTAATACAAAGTATTTTTGAATTGCACCACTGGGCACTGGGGTGACATAGGTCGCTTTAACTAGGAGCCGCCAATAATGGTGCTTCTGATCTACCGTGAGATGACTGTTATTCTTTAACTATCCTTTAAGGAAATATTGATCGTGGCTTTTTTGCATTATATTATTTTTTTATTAACCGTTTACGTGTTATCTTCTATCTGATATAACTAGGCTGTAAATGGCCGGCAGCGTAGCTGCTACAAAATAAAATAAATTATGTTTGCTAAACCGCTTACCAAGTGTGATGACTACGGCGAATATCCCCCTATATAGACAGTCTAGGGGGAGAACTATGCTCAGCGGCCCTCAACAGTAAGTCAGCAGTTCTTAGCGGTCAGCCGTCGTAGAGTCAGCATCACCTGAAGATACCTCGTGTAGAGGCGAAACACGTGTCGTATTATTGTCTATGGTGTGTCTTTCCAAGAATAGTGGTGTTGGGAGTAGTGGTGCTGGGACTAGTGGTGACGGGATTAGTGCACGAAATTGAGGGAGGCGGGAGGTGCTCCTCAAACTAAGGAAGACAGATCATTTTATTTAATTTAGCGGATGGTTGCAAAGCATTTATTGATATCTTTATTATAATTTATTTAATTTCGTGTTTTTTTTTAAATGTATACCCATATAGTGTAAAATTAAATAAACATGTTTTTCTCGTCTTTATTTTTTATAGAAGAGGGGGTAAACGAGCATGCGGCTCAACTGATGTTAAGTGACTACCGCCGCCCATGATCAACCACAACACCAGGGGAATCGCAGGTGCGTTGCCGGTCCTTTAGAAAGGAGTAAGCACTTTTCTTGAAGGTCCCTAGGTCGTAATGGTCCTGAAAAATCGCCGGTATTTATATATGATTATAACATTATTGCTAAAAGCAAAGTATAATACCAATTAAAGTATTTAAAAAATTGTGGAAAATGACGGTAATTGAATCGCTGTAATGGATGACTGTTATTGACAATATATATTTGACACATAGCCGGGACGGATGTTTTGACGGTTGAGTGGATAGTGAACTTTAATATGATGATTAATATTGGGATCTAATAGAAAAACGCATTATCTAATTATAATTAAAGTTCAGTTACAATTTCTATTGCCGAATGATTCTAATAACTGCAATTTCAATTGGTTTTTAAAAGTTCTTAGTTTTTATTGCCCCTTTTCACAAAAACATATTTCAGAAAACCTTGGTAATAGAAGCATTCACGTCCTTTCGCCGTAAAAGTGCATGGCATTGAATTCCACAAGTTGTTTTCAAAAATATGTTCTAAGGTTTCGGTGTTTTATGCCCAAATACACACTGCTCAATTTTAGAATGTGATTGTAACACCAAGAGACTTAGCAATATCTTAAAATTGAGTAGCGTTTGAATATTTGGCCATTAAACTGTGACTTGACTTGAAAATTAAACGTTTATATGTTATATCGACGACATCTGCAACTAATTTCATACAAAGGAGGCTACAGATTCGTTATAACCTCTGAAGACGGAGACGAAATTCCTAACTAAGGTCACCCTTAAAATGTTTTAAATGAAGATATCGCGTGGTGACGGTGTAAGAGAATTCATTACCCCATTTTATTTTGTTCGTAAATGGCCATGAGAAATTCAGTAATGTATAAGCATCTCGCTTACACCACACGTGAAGTACTTCGAACGAAGATGGCAGTAGGGCAAACCGTGCTACAATGGCCGTTTCATGGGTACTTTACGGCTTGACAAGGAAGAATAATTCTGAACAAACCATGTAGTAGTGGCTTAAGAATATTCACTATCCCATACCATTCCGTGGGTGTCGTCAGAGGTAAAATAAAACAGAAGATTGGCAGCAGCGTCTTCCTGATAAAATATTATAAACTATAAAATCTTTTAAAATATAGAGCTAGCACTAGCCTACTCATCTGATAAGCGTGGCAAATATGGTAACATCTGTGGGCAATCTATGGGGAGGCTCTATGTTCAGCAGTGGACGTTCATGCTTTAAATGGATGGATGACAATTTCTGAATACTTTCGAAAGCTTTCCACTGAAGAAAAGTTTTGCAATAATATTTCATGAAATACTTAAAAAAAGTTGTTTTATAAGTCTAAAGCACGCAGGAGCATTGTTACAAGTAGTGAGAGGAATTTTGCAAGCACTGCACTTTAAAACTCATTCAAGTAAAGCTTAAGCTTTTTCTTTAAATAATTAACGCAAGCAGCAGATAGTAATAGTAGAGTAGATTAGAGTACGAAACAGCTAAACTAGCTGTGACATAAGGCGTTTCTCTAAGCTATAGATTCTCAATATATCTAACATTGTAGATGTTATTTGTACATTTATTTTAACTTTAATATGCATTCTATTTCAAATATATAAAAATGAAACTTTGTTGTGCATCAAGTATCTTCTTCTTGTTAATCTTAAATAAAATACAGATGGACTGGAGCAGGGCGGCAGAAAATTGCTCATTATTTCGCTCAGAAATAAAAGAATTTTAAAGCAACGTCCCACGCTGACCAACGTTGTGCTCAACGGAGGGACCTATTAGGTCGTAACTACTTTTTGTTGCACAATGTACATAATAAGTATCCCCGAATTACAGAAAAATTATTTCACTGAATATGAAATAGAGGTTAATTTAAACCACAGGCGGATATTTATAAAAGATAGTTCACATTTTTAGTTTATTCTTTTAGTTGTCTTTTCTTAAATTGTAACCTTAAACTGGGATTTTCTTCTGTGTCGTGGAAGCAATTTACATAATATTAACAATTGCACAAGGTCAAATCTGCAGACTGGAACTTTTTTACTCATTGCTTAGCAACTGCACCACGGAGCCCACAAATTCAGATAAATGAATTATTAAATGAACCTGATAGAATAATAAAAATATTAAGATTCGGATCGCATCATTTTGGTATGCGGGATTCAAAAAGATCATCGCCTTGTCAGGATTTTTAAAGGGACTGCGTAACCTTTCATTTCCATGCTTAGGGACAAAATCAAAAATAAAATATTAAAATAAGTTTTTTTTTTAATATTTTTCGTTTATAGTTACAGCAAATGACGGTGTTACGAAAAGATACTTGGTTTGAATATAAGGAGTATTAAGAATCGCAGAACGCTTTCTTTTCTTTGCAATTTAAATTACAAGTAAAATAAGACGCACTTAAAAGAAACTACACGAACAATAACCAGGAAAACATGAGCACGGACATAAACTGACACTTGATATTTTGATTTACAAAAAATAAAAATAGTTTATGCTTTTCTGTTTGCTTATGCAATATTTTTATTTAACCTTATAGTAGTTAGGGCTTATATAGTTCAACAAATCGATTGGATAGCTATTCACGAGATAAATCACATATTTTTTGTATAAAATATGGGCGACAAGTGAGTACACATTCTACCTGATGGTAAATGGATGCTGTGGCCCATAGACGTCTTCATTTATCCACGATTAAGAATCAAAACGCATATGCGTTGTCAACCCTGAGGTCTTAGAGGGAATGCCTCGTTGCCAGTAAAAAAAGTTTTCCGGATCTCTACACTCACTTTACGAAACTCCGTAGTATTAAGCTGCTATTTTACGCTGGTGTTCTGTGAGAGCGTGGTCCCGCCCGGTCGAGCCGAATCATTCGTGCTACAACCGCTATATTAAGCTGCAGCGTGGCTCAACCGCGTATAAAAATATAATATATGTAAAAAATATTCGATAATTAAACAGATATTTCATTATGATTTCTTATATTTACGCGAACACTACACATTTAAATAATACTAGTTTTTACGGAATTTATCGCGTATATTTAACTTTTTAATACCCGACGTTTCGAGAGCTTTACAGCACCCATGGTCACGAGAAGGACTGAGATGTTCAACGTCCAGATGTCATAGTTAACCGCGGTTACCATAGATTAAAATTTAACTTTTGTTCCGATCTACATAGTATGAACTTATGGTATCATGAAGTCTTGCAGTTGTATTCTTGGGTTGGGATTTAATTTTATTTATTATAGGATCCCAAGCAGATGGTAGCATTCAGCCATCTTCTCTATTGAAATTAGGATGTTTTTTGATTTCAATAGCCTCGCGAATCATCCTTGGAAGGAATCGGTGTTCTTTAGCGAGGATTTGTGGTCTATCAAATCTGATGTAGTGACGGGGGCGATCCTGTACATGTTCACAGACTGCAGACTTCCCGGAGCGTCGATTCTTCACATCAGCTATATGTTCTTTGACGCGGGTTTTAATTGATCTTTTAGTTTGTCCTATGTAGGAGAGACCACATTCACAATCAAGCTTGTACACTCCTGCATCTCGCAGAGGGACGTTACACTTGACTGATGGTAAAAACTGACCAATGTTCTTCGGCGGCTTGAAGTATGTTTTGATGGAAGCGCGCTTCAAGATGTAGCCGATCTTGTCAGTGACTCCTCTAACATATGGCAGTACAGCAGGTACACGCTCGACTGTGGCCGGCTTCACTCATTCTCTGTGACGTAGGCGCGGGACCTGAAGCTTGTTGTCATGCAAAACTTGCTTGACGTGTTGGAGCTCGGCAGCCAGGTGTTTACTGTCACAGATCCCTCGTGCTCTCTGAAACAAAGATTTACCCACGGTAGCTAACTGTGAAGGATGGTGGTGAGAATCACCGTTTAAATATCTATCTGTATGGGTCTTTTTTCTATACACAGTATGGCTCAAGGTGTTATCAGGATTCCGAATTACTAACACATCTAGAAAAGCTGAGGAATTGTTTGCCTCTAACTCCATTGTGAACTGAATTTTAGAATTTATAGAGTTAAGATGGTCTAAAAATGCAGTTACTTTATCTAAAGGTAGAATTGTGAAAGTGTCGTCTACGTACCGCTTGTAGAATCTTGGATTTATGGGAGAAGTAAGCAGGGCTTTCTCCTCAAAGTCTTCCATGAATATGTCGGCGACAATGGGAGATACAGGTGAGCCCATCGCCACACCATCTACTTGCTTGTAGAACTCCTCCTTCTACAATAAGTAGCCAGATGTAAGGCAGTGTCTGAGTAATACTGCATATTCTACGGGCATGTTGTTTTCTTCCAGCCTCCTAGTTACAATTGAGATGCAGTCTTCAACAGGTAAGCATGTAAACAATGACTGCACATCAAAACTGACCATAGTTTCATTGTCTGCCAGACGCAGGTCTTTAATCTCGCTGACAAAATGGTAGGAATCCTTTATGTGTGCTCTTGTGTGTCCCCTGAGCGGTGAGAGTATTTTCGCTAAGTGTTGAGCCAATCTGTAAGTTGGTGAACCGCTTTGGCTCACTATGGGACGTAGTGGAGCATTGGGCTTGTGTATTTTTGGTAACCCATACAACTTTGGTGATTTGGCGCACGTAGGTATTATCCATTTTACGTCCAGATTTAGTTTATCGGAGTGTTTCTTTATGAGGTCACTAGTTGTTTTTAGTGTGCTATTTGTTGGGTCGTTTTTAACTTTTTTATAAGTACTTACATCCGACAAAAGTTCTTGTATTTTAGAATTATAATCTGACGTATCCATGACTACCGTGGCGCTTCCCTTATCTGTGCGGAGAATCGTAAGTTCTGGTTTATTGCGTAAGTTCTTTAACGCTATAAATTCGTCTCTGGGAAGATTCAGTTTAGGCACTGAACATCGACGTAACATAGACGAAATGTGGTGGAGCCACGTGTTTAAGGCTGCCGAAGTCTAGTTCCCCGGTCGAACCTTAAACCTATTACGCGAGATATTAACTAAAGTGGACTGTATGTGCGGATGCTTCTACGCTTACGCAAAGGCGACTACTATAGCATGCGGTATAATGCACTCGCTCTTCCCTAAAACTAAACTATTATTGTGCCAAATCGCTGAAAAGGAATCCTGCCTTATTAGGAGAACAACAAAATTGGAGCGGGTTAAACTATGTAAGGCAGGAGCTAAATTAAGGAATGTTGACTCACCGGGGTTTCTTCTATCCTGTTGAGCACTATAGCTGCAACTTCTGGAACTTCTTCTGGAACACTCCGGAGAGAGGCGGTGCGCGACTATATCTCACACGAGGCGAGGGAACTTCTTCTAGACAGACACTCTGGGGCCCCAGGGGTGCGTCGGGAGAGAAGCGTTGTGGTTTCAGCGACGACTGCGGTGGAAAGAGCTGTTGTTCCAATGACTGGCGCGGTGGAAAGAGCTGTTGTTCCAATGACTGGCGCGGTGGAAAGAGGACGCGCAACGGTCGCGCGTGCCTTATATGTCCTCGGCCCCGATGATTACGTGACATTCTAGAATCATCTTCTTGCCCCTCCCACCCCACCACCCCAATGTGTCGATGGAGGATCGAGGAGGGTATGAATGATATCGTTTTTTCGGAAAGGAACAAGCGGCTTGGCACCTCTACCGTCAAATATAATAATCCAATGGTTTTTTCCGCGCAACCATCTCCCCCGCCCTTGAAGGATTTCCTTCAAAATTAACTAATACAACTAGAGCTAAGATCAACTAACAAAATAACTAACTAACGCTAAGATTACTTAAATTCAACTACAATTTAATCTAGAAAGCTAATTTAAATTATGGAAGAGGCAGGGGGCACAAACGGACAACCGGACGCAAGTAAGACCCAACCGTGGTCTTAACGCGAGCTATCCTAACTACTCCGTCGGAACCGGGAAAGACCTCTTCGACAATTCCTAACGGCCAGTGGAGAGGCGGCGTATTCTCTTTGGTGAGCACAACTACAGTTCCTACAGCTAAAGGCTCAGTTGCTGTGTTCCATTTTTGCCGAGACTGCAAAGTATGCAAGTATTCCATCCTCCATCGTTTCCAAAACGATTGCACTAACCGATCTAATAATTTGTGGCGTGCGGAAATGCTAAGTCTGTTCTCATCCATATCTGCGGCTGGCAAATACTTTAAAGGCGTTAAATTCAAAAAATGTGCTGGAGTTAGAGCCAGCGGTTCCGAGGGGTCACTAGACAACGTACGACAAAGTGGGCGACTATTCATTACGCATTCAATTTGAGCGAGCACCGTACTTAGCTCTTCGAAGGACAAAATTTGATCTCCTATTACTCGGTATAAATGACTCTTTAGACTCTTGATATTAGTCTCCCAATTGCCCCCAAAATGGCTCGCGGCTGGGACGTTCAGAGACCACTCAATGCGGTTCTCGGCTAGAATGTGAGCGAACTCCGAATTATAATATTTGCTAGCTAAGAGCTCATGTAGTTACGATAGAATACATTTTGCACCGACGTAGTTCGTACCGTTATCCGAATACAATCTACTTACAGGGCCACGGCGGGAAAGAAGAAGAATTAAATGCACCCATAAAGCCTGCTGTGCTTAGATCACTAACGAGTTCTATATGCACCGCTCGGGTAGTTAGACATACGAAAATGCAGACGTAAGCCTTTGTGGATCTTATACCACGCCCGCGAGTGAGCGTGACCTTAAACGGACCAGCGAAATCAGACCCGGTGTGCGTGAAGGGCTTTACTGATTGTATTACTCTACAAGATGTAAGTTCCGCCATTTCCGGAAATGACGGCTTGGGGCGTGCCCGAAAGCAAGCTATACATCTGTGCACACGATTGCGTATTAAACTACGTGCAGAAAGAATCCAATAATTCTGACGCAAAATCGACATCAACAAGTCGGGGCCAGCGTGCGAGTTCAATTTATGATGGTAGTCGACTAATAAGTTCATGATATGGTCTTTACGCGGTAAAACAATAGGGTGCCGTTGGTCGAAACTCAATTGCGAGTTGGACAAGCGTCCACCTACCCTTACAATCCCATCCTGTAAAAATGGCTTAAGGCGTTGAAAGGCGCGACTACAAGCTCTATTCGATTGTAATCTTCTAATTTCTTCAGAGAAGTGCGCACGTTGAAGTTCACGTAATACTAGCGACTCGGCATAGCTGTAATCGGATGCTAAGACATACGAACGTTGCGGTAACAGCTTCGCGAATCGACAAACGTAAATTACGCTACGCAATAATTTCGACCAAGAGGACAAGCGGTTCGCCAAAGCAATGATTGGAGAAACCTCGCTCGAAACGTTCGCCACTAGAGCGTGTCTCTTTTCTTCCGGCGGTTGTGACACTGACGAAGGTTCGAAATCGGTTATTGGCCATTGCGAGGGATCCAAGTGAACCCAAGCAGGTCCGTGGAACCAAAGCGGATGGTCCATTATTTGCATCGGGGTGAGTCCACGGGATAGACAATCGGCGGGGTTTTCCGTACCGGACACGTGATAAAAGTTCCGCGTTTCTAACTCGTCTTGTATCTTGGCCACTCGGTTTGCAACAAACGTATCCCAACGGTGGGGTGAAGAATGAACCCAGCATAAGGCGACGGTGGAGTCGGAAAAGGCAAATATCCTTTCTATGTGAACTCTATCCCTACATGCGCTGATAACTGCGGTAATAAGCTTGGTGAGTACTAATATTGCGCAAAGCTCTAAGCGCGCCAGAGAGACAACCTTACGGGGGGAGACTCTCGACTTAGAACTAATGAGGCTAATCGAATTTCTACCATTATTCTGGACGTGGAAATATACAACGCCCCCGTAAGCCTTCTCGCTGGCGTCTGCAAACCCAACGACTGTTATGGCGCTACTTCTATCTACGTTTATATGACGCGGTATTTTAATCTCTCTTAATAAAGGAAGTTCCTCTCTAAAGCGGTGCCACAACCGAACAATGCTGTCAGGCGGAGAGTCATCCCAGTCGCATTCCAATAACCAAAGTTGTTTAATTAAAAGCTTAGCGTATAATACCACTGGAGCTACGAAGCCCATGACGTCCCATAATCTAGCAACGCATGACAGTATTGTGCGCTTTGTGCATTTCTCTACGGGCGGATTTACCTTAAGGCTAAACACGTCGGACTCTGGTGACCAACACAAACCGAGCACCTTGTGTGTATCAGAATCGTCGAATTCCTTTATCGCCGAAAGACGGTGTGATAGTGGGATTGTATCCAAAACCGGACGCGAATTACTAGTCCACTTCACAAGATCGAATTGACCCGATTTCATGAGCCTTATAACCTCGGCGGTGGTTAGGGTTGCCTCCTCCACGCTATCGACCGAGTACACAAAATCATCCATATATAATCCGCTCTCAATTGCCCTCCTAGCTTTAGGATAGGAGGGACCTTCATCGTGAGCGAGCTGTCTCACCGTGCGTAACGCATGAAATGGGCTCGACTTTAAACCAAAACAAACGCGGTTAAATTCAAACACCATTAGAGGTTCTTTTCGGTTGAAACGATATAAAATGCGTTGGAATCTACGGTCACATTCACGGACCCCTATGCAAAGAAACATTTGACGAATATCGGCGGATAGTGCTATACTAAACAAACGAAAATTGGCTATTATATTAAATAAACTGCCCTGTAAATTTTGCCCACTATAGAGGATATCGTTAAGCGACAGGTGAGTGCTAGTTTTAGCACTAGCGTCGAGCACTACACGTAACTTAGATGTAAGTTTGTCCTCTCTAATGACTCCGTGGTGTGGTATGAAATACGACGGTGTGTCTTCGTAATTATCTAATTTCGAAGCCACAAGTGATATGTAACCTTCTCTTATGTATTCGTTAATGACGCCGTCGTAAACTTCCTTTAACTGGGGTGAAGCGAGCATCCTACGCTCCAAGCTGTAGAAACCTTTTTGCGCCATTTGACGCGAATCGCCGAGAGATAAAACATCTCCTTTAAAGGGTAGCGCTACACTATATCTACCGTCGCGATCACGAATGGTCGTGCGGACGTAAATTTCCTCGCATAACCTGTCATCTGAGCTAGCTATGGGTGGGACGTTCACCTCCTCCATCTCCCAAAATTTGCGGACTAACGACTCGAGCGGTTCGATAGACATACCACAATAAGAGGTTGCCGAAATACTATCTATGATGGGGGCGGAGCCAAGGATCACATAGCCCAATACGGTTTCCAGCGCGTAAGGCGCGGTATGCGAAGAGTTGCCCCTGACCTTATTGTTTAACAAAAGATAAGGGAAAAGCGATGCTCCAATGAGCATGTCTATGTTTCCAGGAACGGCGTAAGTGTCGTCCGCCAGAGTCAAATTCTTAAATTCAATCATTGCCGAGGTGTCAACCGAAACGGTTGGCAACCGTTCAGTGACCCTATCTACTACTAGTGCATTTATATCAAAGTTAACATTACGATCTATCCGAGAATATAATTTTAAATTTATATATCCCTGTGTCGATTTACTAGTGCCTCCGATGCCTTTAATTACAGGACATGAAAGTGACCTATTTATTACTAAGCCTAAGCGCTGACAACATTGTCGCGTTATAAAGCTATTTTGGGCTCCGCTGTCCAGCAGTGCACGGACGCTTTGTTCGTTTCCACGCGAATCCCTAACCAAAATACGTGCCGTACCCAGTAACACGGTTGAAGGAGGTTGTGCTCCCATATTTGCCAATGAGCACAGAGCGACATCACCAGGTCGACCGCTAGAATCGTTGACCTTAGTAGGGGCGAATTCCTTATCCGCTTTACTTGACGCCGCTGTGTTGCTATTTCAAAATGTAATAGCGTGTGATGTTTCCTGGCGCACTTGCTACATACGGAACTCGAATTGCATTTTGCAACTAAATGCTTATCGCTTAAGCAGTTCAAACATAGGTTGTTTGTCTTTACTAATTTATAACGCTCGCTTGGTGAATATTTACGAAAAGTCACACAATTATATAAATTACCGTGTCTATCTTTACATACTAAACAAGTATGCTGGAGTGATGTTGGCGTAGCGGTTACGTAAGTTAACGACCCTGCTATTTTAGATGGTTGAGTCTGTCTACGGTCGACGCACCTTTTATTCTCCTGTTTAACGTTCGGAGAGCGCTGCATCACCTTTATTTGATCTCGCACGAACGATGCTAATGAATGAAAGGAAGGCATCTCCGAGCTACGATGCTCCATTTCAAACGCACGCACGGTGTCGGGGTCCAACTTCTTCAATGCAATATGGAGAAACGCCACGTCCATAAGATCATTAAATTTCAAATTCTTAAGTGCAGCCACCGATGCCACAAATTTATCTAGAAATTGCTCTAAGCCGTTGATGTTCGCGGATGATATAGGTTTAAGATCGAATATCTGGTTCAAATATTCGGAAGCTAACATTCTCCTATCTTCATATTTAGTTTTAAGCGTTTCGAATATTAATAAGTAATTGTTTGCTGTAGGTGTAAAACCAGAGCAGATCGACTGTGCCCTGCCACTAAGTTTACTGTTTAAGTAATATAATTTTTCGGCGTCCGATAACGATGGGTTATTGTGTATATTGTTTTGAAAACTACTGAAGAAGAAGGGCCACGTCTTAATATCACCATTAAATACCGGAATATCTATTGGCGGCAACCTAATCGAGTCGCTTGGACGTACCTGTTTTTCCGGCTTTGCTTTGTTTTGAGATAGTAGGGATCTCGCAATTCTTTTCACGCGACACAACATATCTTCGAATGCCAGCAGCGGTTGGTAGTTCACTATGTATTTCGGGTCGATTTGTAATTCCAAATGATTAATTTGGTCTAATATTTTTTCGTAATCTATTCGTAGAGAATCTATCGTTTCGATTTCAGTCAAAAAATTTCCCGCACTGCTTCTATATGAATGTTCTTTATATAATCACTTATATTCTGTATACGCGAAAAGAGTATGTCCCTCTTGGCATAAAGCGTTTTAATTTTGATTTCACTTCCACTAACTGCCATTTTAAACTATTATAATAAAGTTATATCAATCACAATTAATCTCACAACGCACAAACAATAAAGGATGGACACTCGGTATGCCGTATTACGTAATTAAATCGAACACCTGCGCAGCGAGTCGAGGTGACGCGTCATTTGCTAGACTCAATAATTTTATCAAGACTGTGGGTAAGCGTATCAAACGGTTCCTATTACACTGTTTCAATTATTTAATAGGCTTTAAATTTAATCAAATACGAGCGCTATAAAACGAATAATTCTGTTTGCGAGTACCTAATCAAAATTTAAATTTAAACGAACACTATTTAAGTCTATTCTATAAATTAGAGTGCATTATCTAATTAATTAATTCAACAATTCGACCAAAATCCTGCTCGAAGTGACCATAAAATGGTGGAGCCACGTGTTTAAGGCTGCCGAAGTCTAGTTCCCCGGTCGAACCTTAAACCTATTACGCGAGATATTAACTAAAGTGGACTGTATGTGCGGATGCTTCTACGCTTACGTAAAGGCGACTACTATAGCATGCGGTATAATGCACTCGCTTTTCCCTAAAACTAAACTATTATTGTGCCAAATCGCTGAAAAGGAATCCTGCCTTATTAGGAGAACAACAAAATTGGAGCGGGTTAAACTATGTAAGGCAGGAGCTAAATTAAGGAATGTTGACTCACCGGGGTTTCTTCTATCCTGTTGAGCACTATAGCTGCAACTTCTGGAACTTCTTCTGGAACACTCCGGAGAGAGGCGGTGCGCGACTATATCTCACACGAGGCGAGGGAACTTCTTCTAGACAGACACTCTGGGGCCCCAGGGGTGCGTCGGGAGAGAAGCGTTGTGGTTTCAGCGACGACTGCGGTGGAAAGAGCTGTTGTTCCAATGACTGGCGCGGTGGAAAGAGCTGTTGTTCCAATGACTGGCGCGGTGGAAAGAGGACGCGCAACGGTCGCGCGTGCCTTATATGTCCTCGGCCCCGATGATTACGTGACATTCTAGAATCATCTTCTTGCCCCTCCCACCCCACCACCCCGATGTGTCGATGGAGGATCGAGGAGGGTATGAATGATATGAGGGTCTCGCTGACAAAATGAAAATTAAATCTGGACGTAAAATGGATAATACCTACGTGCGCCAAATCACCAAAGTTTTATGGGTTACCAAAAATACACAAGCCCAATGCTCCATTACGTCCCACAGTGAGCCCAATCGATTCACCAACTTACGGATTAGCTCAACACTTAGCGAAAATACTCTCACCGCTCAGGGGACACATAAAGGATTCCTACCATTTTGTCAGCGAGATTAAAGACCTGCGTCTGGCAGACAATGAAACTATGGTAAGTTTTGATGTGCAGTCATTGATTACATGCTTACCTGTTGAAGACTGCATCTCAATTGTAACTAGAAGGCTGGAAGAAAACAACATGCTCGTCACGTTCCTACGTGTGTCAAAATATCCACCAAAAAGGACATTCAAGGAAGCGCTAAGATCTTAAATCAGGTGAGTAAAAAGTTGTTACGGGCGGTAATCCAACAAAAACGCTCCGATCTATATGACATCAATAAATCTATAAACACATCATCCAGTGAATTAAAGAAAGTTTTAACGACGTTTGATTATAATTTTTGCATGGAAACATTAAATAAACGCGAATTTAGTAAATATAACGAATGCAAAAACAAACATATAGAAAAATAGCAAAAATTAACGGCCAAATCAAATGTCAAACATCCGAACCAATGCCAGAACCAAAAGCAACCATTGACAAACACAGATCGTAGATTAATCGTGTTCTATAATCTGTCAAAACAAACACTGGATGATGCAACAATTAAGGTTTTATCCAAAAGACTCAATTATGCTATAAGTCCGCGCAGATTACCGTACGAAGAAATAATCTGTAGCGTCGAGGACTGTTTATTTAAAAACAATATGCGGAAAGAAGATTTGGAGGCGATACGTCAAGACATTTCGTCTATGTTACGTCGATGTTCAGTGCCTAAACCGAATCTTCCCAGAGACGAATTTATAGCGTTAAAGAACCTACGCAATAAACCAGAACTTACGATTCTCCGCGTAGATAAGGGAAACGCCACGGTAGTCATGGATACGTCAGATTATAATTCTAAAATACAAGAACTTTTGTCGGATGTAAGTACTTATAAAAAGGTTAAAAACGACCCAACAAATAGCACACTAAAAACAACTAGTGACCTCATAAAGAAACACTCCGAAAAATTAAATCTGGACGTAAAATGGATAATACCTACGTGCGCCAAATCACCAAAGTTGTATGGGTTACCAAAAATACACAAGCCCAATGCTTCACTACGTCCCATAGTGAGCCAAATCGGTTCACCAAATTACAGATTGGCTCAACACTTAGCGAAAATACTCTCACCGCTCAGGGGACACACAAGAGCACACATAAAGGATTCCTACCATTTTGTCAGCGAGATTAAAGACCTGCGTCTGGCAGACAATGAAACTATGGTCAGTTTTGATGTGCAGTCATTGATTACATGCTTACCTGTTGAAGACTGCATCTCAATTGTAACTAGAAGGCTGGAAGAAAACAACATGCCCGTAGAATATGCAGTATTACTCAGACACTGCCTTACATCTGGCTACTTATTGTGGAAGGAGGAGTTCTACAAGCAAGTAGATGGTGTGGCGATGGGCTCACCTGTATCTCTCATTGTCGCCGACATATTCATGGAAGACTTTGTGGAGAAAGCCCTGCTTACTTCTCCCATAAATCCAAGATTCTACAAGCGGTACGTAGACGACACTTTCACAATTCTACCTTTAGATAAAGTAACTGCATTATTAGACCATCTTAACTCTATAAATTCTAAAATTTAGTTCACAATGGAGTTAGAGGCAAACAATTCCTTAGCTTTTCTAGATGTGTTAGTAATTCGGAATCCTGATAACACCTTGAGCCATACTGTGTATAGAAAAAAGACTTATACAGATAGATATTTAAACGGTGATTCTCACCACCATCCTTCACAGTTAGCTACCGTGGGTAAATCTTTGTTTCAGAGAGCACGAGGGATCTGTGACAGTAAACACCTAGCTGCCGAGCTCCAACACGTCAAGCAAGTTTTGCATGACAAGCTTCGGGTCCCGCGCCTACGTTACAGAGAACGAGTGAAGCCGGCCACAGTCGAGCGTGTACCTACTGTACTGCCATATGTTAGAGGAGTCACTGACAAGATTGGCTACATCTTGAAGCACGCTTCCATCAAAACATACTTCAAGCCGCCGAAGAAGATTGGTCAGTTTTTACCATCAGTCAAGTGTAACGTCCCTCTGCAAGATGCAGGAGTGTACAAGCTTGATTGTGAATGTGGTCTCTCCTACATAGGACAAACTAAAAGATCAATTAAAACCCGCGTCAAAGAACATATAGCTGATGTGAAGAATCGACGCTCCGGGAAGTCTGCAGTCTGTGAACATGTACAGGATCGCCCCCGTCACTACATCAGATTTGATATACCACAAATCCTCGCTAAAGAACACCGATTCCTTCCAAGGATGATTCGCGAGGCTATTGAAATCAAAAAACATCCTAATTTTAATAGAGAAGATGGCTGGGTGCTACCATCTGCTTGGGATCCTATAATAAATAAAATTAAATCCCAACCCAAGCATACAACTGCAAGACTTCATGATACCATAAGTTCATACTGTGTGGATCGGAACAAAAGTTAAATTTTAATCTATGGTAACCGCGGTTAACTATGACATCTGGACGTTGAACATCTCAGTCTTTCCCGTGACCATGGGTGCTGTAAAGCTCTCGAAACGTCGGGTATTAAAAAGTTAAATATACGCGATAAATTCCGTAAAAACTAGTATTATTTCAAGATATTTCATTCTTTAGATATTTTATAAATTCTATGCATTGTTTAATTATAATAGAAAAGCGTATGTATTTATTACTCCGAAGACGGAGAAAACTTCCACAAATACCGCCAAACTATCCGACAAGGAAAATCAAAGTGGTTTCTGATGTGAACGGAAGCGGGTTTCCGTGCAGTTGTCAATTAGCCTGTTTGTATCAAAAGACTGCCCTGTGCAGAACCATTTTGAAAATAATCATTTAAAGAGGACGGTATTACTTACATTAATTACTTATCACTGGTCAGTATACATTACATTTTTGTACAGTTATACATTATGGGTAGTATCTACAGTATATAATATACATAAAATGAATTAGATATTATAAAAAATCTAACGGAGAAACGAAATCTAGAAACGGTTTGTTTTCTTCCTAGCAGCCTGTCTGGACCGTCTTACCTATTTATGTCGCTAAAGCGGTCGGGTTCAATATCAGGTACTTTATTGCAACCAGATTTATTTCAGGCTATAATCGAGTATAACCAACAAACCTATTTTTCCCAACTAATATAAAATTTAATATAGCTTATATTAACTAAGCCTGCCTTAATTAAACTGACAATCAAAAATAAATGCTTCATATACTTTATAATCGATTGAAGGGCTCAAAATATTATTACGTAAAGTGTTGGGATTTGAGGATCTAGGATATGGCACTTTAATTATACATAGATGATGATTTCACATAAGCCTGGAATATACAAAATTATTTTCTAATGTTTTGTGTGTTTACAACATGTAGGCATAGGTAAGCTAAACTAAGCAACCTGAAAAAGCTATTTAGTAGTTCGTTTACATGTTTTCTCTGACTTTATTGTGTGTGATCCATTTGTTATTATGCTGATCTAAGTCTAACGATTTAGTTCAACAAAGTGTTAAACTATGATTTTTTTAAACGTTACCCCGTAACGTTGTAGTAGGATTTTCCTGTGTCACGGAGGCAGATTTCATACATAAATTATACAAGGTAAACAAAAATCCAGAACCAAAACAGTTATTTGTAAGCAACACAGACACTTATTCCGTGAGGGTTTCGAACCCGTGCCCCTCAGGAACGCTGTTTTTTATTATTTTCATTTCTCATTTAGAAGATACCGTTGCTCATCTTCTATTTTTTCCATCTGCCGCCTTGTACAACACACATGAGATTATATGGGATAATAGTTTACCTTAACACGCCGGCACTACAAGACAATAGTCTAATTTATACGTTCTGGAGCCACACTGTATCTTTATTATACGTGAAGCTTGAATGGATCGGCATGACCAGAGAAGAACCACACTCTCACGTAATACCACCGTAAAATAGCAGCATAATGCTGCTGCCTTTTTACTGGATACGAGGAATTCCATCTTAGCCCTCGGGGGTGATAACGCATCTGCATTTTGAATATTATTCAGGAATCGTTGTAGGGGCCACAACATCCACTTACCATCGGCTGGACTGTGTGTCCGCTTGTCACCATTATTCTAAAAAAGAATATTCAATAACAATTGCAATATTTGTAAATTATTATGTATTTTCGCCAGCTGATGCATTTTTGAAAGAAAAAATCTCTAGCAGTTATGTTAAACAGTCAGCTAATATGATAAAAGTGAACAGAAACTGTAAACTGTCGTCGTCTATGGCTGCTCATCCGATCCTGTGAGGACTAACGCCAGTGTTCCTCAGGGGTCCATTCTCTCCGCAACTCTCTTCCCGCTGCATAGTAATGATTTGCTTAGACCCGGTATTTATGGGTACGCAGACGACAGCACAATTGTTGAGAGATACCAACCAAGTCCTCGGGCCAGTCGGGATCAAATCAACTCCGAAATAAAAGCTATGGTGGATCGTGTCAATATCACACTACAGGCAGTTTCTGAATAGGGTGATGCTAATCTTGTGAAATTCAACGCCTGCAAAACACAAGCGAGTCTCTTCACTGCAAAAAGGAGCCAGCTCACTTTGGCTCCTACTTTCCGAAATGTATCACTGGAATACACCGACCGCCTCCGGTTGCTGGGGGTTGAGATGTCCTCAAATCTGAAATTCGGGCGGTTCATTCAGTCCACGTTCAAAGCAGCTGCATGGGACCTAGGAGTACTTGCGAAGGTGTGGCGATACTTCACGCTGGGACGTTGCTTACTTTATATAAAGCGCAAGTCCGATCGTGTATGGAGTATTGCTGCCATATATGGGCTGGTGCTGCAAAATGCCTCCTAGCAACTTTGGACTCAATGGAAAGGCGTGCTAAGGTGCTTATTGGTAATCCAAATTTGGTTAAAACCAATCTTACCAACGTCGAACACAGACGCAAAGTAGCCAGCCTTTCGGTCTTCTACAGGATGCATTTCGGAGAGTGTGCGCAGCCAATGCATAATATAATTCCTCCCTCTCCCTTCGACCATCGGACAACCAGACGTTCGGCCAGTCTCCACTCTTTCGTTGTTAACTTGCCACGCATTCGAACCAAATGGTTTGCTACGTCGTTCGTCATGCGTACAGCAAAGAAGTGGAATAAGTTGCCAGCATCTGTCTTTCCATACGATTACAGTGTGGTGTGCAGTGTTCAAGGTAAGAGTGAATAGGTTTTTTTTTAAGTCAGAGCGCTTCACATACTTAGGCTACATCACCTTACCATCAGGTGGGATTTCAGCTTAGAATAATAATAATAAAAAAAACTACAAAAATAATTTTCATCAATGGGCGAGTATAAAATAAAGAAAAAAAATGCTTCCAGAAACTTAATATTACGCGAGAGAAGTTCGCCATCTTAGCACGCGCCTGTTTCTTACAGTTCATTAAACTTCACGTGCCATGTTACAAAATATTCTTACAAGTATCATGTTTCAGTTCCGGAGACGAATTTCCGCCTGATTCAGAACAAGACTGACGATGATACTGTGAACGTCATATGTGCTGCGGACGGAGCGTTTCCTGCACCAAACCTCACGCTAGCCACACCTGAGAGGTACGTTACTAACGTTTTATTCTTTTGTAGTGTAGTTTGAATATCACAACACCATCTTGGCTTGGTTTGGCAATTCGAAAAGTATTGTTATCAAAATAGAAACAAAATTACAATAACAATTATGATTGTAATGTAAACGTATGCAACTAATTAGTTTTAACGCTCTAAACAGCAATTGGCTACAAACTTGGCTATAACAAGGCAACTGCACCTTATCGCTAACCAATCGGCCTACATCGCTAGACATGAGAATGCTTGCTTGAAATTACTTACTTTATTGCGTTGATTACGTAAGTAGCAACTACACAGATGCAAATGCGGTTTCAAGTCTGTGGCCGTGGAAAGAAAAGGGGAGATCTCCCGCTGGGCAAGGTGTTCTGCCTGGGGAGCGGCTCACACTCCAAGTGATAGTTCGGAGAAGTTCTATATATACTGTATACGATTCGGAATGTTAATAGCGCGATTTAGGCTTCGGTGTGCTAGTGGAGCGACGACAGTGCTGCTACAAAGTCCAAAATGCAAGCGGAAAAAATACAGAATAACATTTTTTTTTTCAAATAACACAACATCGCTAGCAGACCGGTAATGCTGTACATAGTCTATTTTACTTTAAGGAATATTTGGCACAAATGCCGCACTTGTCATACGAATAGGAGATCGCGCTGCTAGACTGTTCAAACTGGCCTCTACTCGATCTTGTACCTCAACTAGTATAATAAATTCGGAAACAAAACTGTTAATAAATAAAAAATAGAAAAATAATAAAAAATCTTTATTGGTCAAACAAAGATCCAAAGTGGATACAATAGAAGCCCAATATCTATGTTAGTACTTAAGGACGCGTTTGCAAATCAACCAAAATTAGGGTGTTTTTCGGTAGATTTTGTGACTAAACTAAACCAAATCAAATATAAGTAAAAACTACCATGTATAGATTGGTTCTTCATTTGCAAACTTCTGTAACTCTTTTGTTGAAAATAGTAGTTTTTTATATTGTAAAAACGAACTTTCGTTGAAACGAACAAAATTAACGATACCGGCTTGTGTTTCGGTACATGTTTTGGTCTATTATCAACATATTTAAAAAAATTAAAAAATACTCTAAGATGACAGACATATTCAATTAAAAAACCCTGGATTTATTTTTTATCAAAATGTCACAAATAGTTGTAAAAAAAAAAACTGATGCACATTTTTTCACATATTTTGCTAATACGGATGAATCATAATCTATTGCAATAAGGGCTATTTTATTGTTGGTGCCTGCTTTGATTTATTGTACAAAGATTTCGATGAAACCACAGTCCGCGCTCGGCCGCCGTCGTGAGTGGACACTGTATCGCCTGTTTGCAGCGGCTCATTCTGAAAAGATCGCTGTACATACACAAAATATTAGAAAAAAAAAACAAATTGGAAACATAAGTACTTGACCGTTGACTCCCGTTAACTATTTGTAGATTTAGCTTAATTGCCACACTCAGGGTCACACGTCTCGCATCTATGTTACTAAGCTAATCATAAGTAAAGTATCTATGTAATCTAAACAAAAGTAAAGTAATTTATTGCATTAAGTTTAATAATCAGTAAAAGCGCCCATTACATCCATACCGCATCTGCATCGGTTGGGCATACTGAGAATAAGATAATTAATATCCTAGGAGGAATATTATCCCAGGTCCTGCTGAGATGCTTAAAGAGTCGTTCTTCTGTAACCATAATCTCAAGGAAAGCTCTCAGAGCTCTTCTTTGAAGCATATTCCAAGCATTTTCCATGGAATTTAAATCTAGAGATTACGCTGGCCATTCTAGGGACATCACATCATGTTTGTACAACCAGACTGAACCGACATTGTCGTTCATAGGCGGGAAATTTTACCCATGCGTGTTCAATATGGCAAGACAAAGAAGTTCTAGCACCTAATTACAGTATTTTAGCCACCATAGAGTCCTGTATCCAAACGAAGTCCTTTCACCAAAACGAATTCTTACCATTATATAATTGTACCACATTGGTATGGATGAACTTCTTGAGAGTGTTGAGGCCGGACAGTACGACGAGAAACTTTCCTCAGAGTACGTGTGAGTTCAATTAGGATGAAAACCAAACCGGGATTCATCGGTGAAAAGCACCAACGACCAATGATGGGATTCCAAGTTCAGATGTTCTTCAGCCCATTGCAGTTTTCGTCCAATATTTCCTCTACTTAGAGCTGGAACCCTAAGTAGTCTACGACCATGAAGGTTGGTTTCGTGCAGTCTCCTCCTCACAATTTGATCACTCACAAGGACCTGGTATTCAACCTTTGGACAATTGCTTCGCCTTATCATATATATTGTTGCCTTCTCGCAGCAATTTGCAAAAAATGGCTTATCTGACTGTAGTAATGCGGCTTAGTCCTGGGTCTCTCCACCACCACCGCCGCGGCATGATAGTGTGATCACAACCTCGAAATCACATTTTGCCTGGTGCCCAGTGCCAGTTGAAAAGTAGCACTAGCCTACCAGCCTGCAGAATTCCTACAGCTCTTCTCGAGTTAAACGTCGACGTTGCATTGCAATTTAATGTCAAATTGTCACAATCTACCCAAGTTGATTTCGATTTTTATTGCATTGTAAAGAAGCATTTTGAGATCAAACATTTATTCATTAATTTAATATCATATGTATATAGCAAAAATAATCTGGCACTGTGCCAGAATTACCTGAATGCCTGTTAAGTATGACTATCGGGGAAGGTAGGAAAATAGATGCAGTTTCATGTCATTGCACTGCTCTAGTAGACTAGCTAGAACTAGAAAGCTAGAGCTTTAGCCCAGAGGAATATGAATGATTAACTTAGTTTATTTCTGTAGTATTAAATTTTGGTGGATATTATTGCGAAAATCGTGTGGGTAAGGTAAAATCAATTCAGTTCGTTTTTTTAAATTTAATTATTTTACCAATAGGCAGTTCATACTGAGAGTAAAATATTCATCGCACTGTCACACTCTACATAATGCTACATATTATATTCGTATTTAAAACATCTATATGTTTTATTGAAAGGAGGCTGGATGGAGTTTCTCACGAATTGAAACTGGTGAACGGCAGATACTCCGCGGTAGCTTCGGTTACGTTGCTCGACGCTGACCTTCCTTCACCTGCGGAGTTTATTTGCACTCTCCGAATACCTTTAGCAAAATACGCAGTAAGGGAAGAAGCAATTTACTATCCGGGTAAGAATTTCCTTTTAACATTTTCCTACAATTTTACTATAGAAAAGAATAGAATAGATAATTTAATAGTCAGAAGATTTGATGTGAGCTTAATCGCAAGCAGACTTTTGCTCTTGTCTAATATACATTTATATACAGGCTTGAAGTAGATTTTTATTCATAAAAGTATTGTTATTTTATAAATAAAATATCTAGAATGGTATCTTTATGAGGAAACTGTGAATTCCTCGGAAAGTCCATGCCGTACATGCACATCGGTACCGTTAGCGTTGTAAGAAGCGACTGGGAAATGCCGGAAAAATCTTGTTTTTTTAATATAGGATAAGGGTGACAAACAAGCACAAAGTCCACCTGATCTTAAGTGGTTGCTGCGGCCCATAGACATTTGCATCAAACCTTGATCACGAATCGAAATGCAGATGCGTTTTCACCCGTGACGACTAAGAAGGAATACCTCTTATCCAGTAAAAAGGGTCTCCGGTTCTTTACACTCACCATACGAAACACAGCATCGTTAAGCTACTATTTTACGCTGGTATTCTATGAGAGCGTGGTTCTTCCCCGGTCGTGCTGATAACAATACTAAGCCTAAATCACGCTATCAAAATTCCGAATTATATCATCATTATGATCCATGAGACTGGAAATTTATGAAACGTGTTAATTATAAAAACAACGAAAGTAATGATAATGAATGCTTTCCCTTACTTTATGCGTCTCATTGCTCGTATTTCTGTGAGGATTATGAAGCAATGGTCCACCATGACGCCCGTGGGACTTTACACAATTTCTTTTGAGATTTATTTATAATGTTATCCTTCATCGCCAAGCAAGTGGCAAAGAGCTCTTTAAAACAAATAGTAATAATAAAAAAGAATAAAATATTTAAAAAAAATAATTGCACTTAATTTTTGGTGCTGGCCAGGATCGAATCGTGATATTTTCAGTGAACGTTTAGTCTGAGAGCTACGTCAACTTTGATTAAACCATTATAAGTAATAACCTTTATAAAATCACAAAAAAAGAATCTAATACAGGAAAACCAACATTATACTTTACAATATATTTATTTTATAAACATGTGTTTCTCTCATTAGGGACCATTAGCACAACTCCTGAAATGCCGACAGCGGCCGACATGCAACTTGTTGCAGCTATTGGCTCTAAAGGTGAGAAACCTACAAGGATTAGCCTTTAGTATAGGAGCGTGTGTGTTTGTTTGTGCGTGTGTGAGTGAGACCTTTCATGATGAACATTCCGCCCCGCCGAACGCTCTTCAGTGAGCCCTAACCCTACAGCCACAGCTTATGTGGTTCGAACTTACAGTCCCCATAATGGTAACTGGTACTACAACTCAAGGTCACCGACCAACCAACTTTGGTTTCAAGAACTTAAAAAATACGTCAAGAAAAAATACGTCGTTCGATCGTTAATCAAGAAACGAGTCCATTGTATTCCTCTTTAACTCTAAGGCGGTGGTCCAAGTTAATTCTAAAACATAGTTTCATCATTATAAATAAATTTAAATAATCTCGTTTAAAATATATATATATATATATATATATATATATATATATATATATATATATATATATATATATATATATATATATATATATATATATATATATATATAAGTTGATTTTATAAGTGTGCTCGCTATGTTATTTTTTAACATAGTTGGTTCTTACAGCAGGTAACACAAAATTACTGGCTCGGCGAGTTATACAGGCTGGTGTCAATAAAGTGACGTCCAAAAGATTTTTTTTAATTCCTTATACCTAGAGGTATCCGAATTTTGGTAGTTTTTGAGTTATACTTTTTTAAGGTTTTCTGCCGATGAGGCTTCAAAATTTATATCTTTTTGTCATAGTTATATTTCATATTTTTTTAATGATTGTATTTAATGGCACTTTCACATGTAAAATAATAAACTTGCTAACATTCCAGCAAGTTACTCAAAAACGTATCGAAAGTAAGAATTTCAGTTTAAGTGTGGTAGACTCAAATTTTCAACTTCAATTTATAAATACAAAAAGGGACTTTATAAACTTTGCAGGTCCCTCAACTATCCGTTTTTTTTTCACTTACATTTCTTCATTTTCATCTAGTACTAAAGAATCTATGTCTTTTGATATAAAAGGCGTTACTGGTCGTTGTGCCGAGTGTTTAGCAACCTTTTATATCTGAAAAAAGAAACGCTTGCAATGCCTATTAATAGATTAATTTTTAAATTGTTTTTATTTCATACATTATTGATTTTATATTACTTAATATTGTTAGTAAATAACTAGCCCACTGCACCTTCAACAAATATAATTTATAAGTTATCTACATCAGTGCAGGCGCATGTGCATTAACTAGCTCATATCGTCTCGAGGATGTCGTTACAGGTGTCAAAGGGAAATAAAATAGGAGAAGCCCCCGTAAATTAGATCCCCGATAAAAACTATATAATAAAAACTGCGGCTGCTAACCCGTCTGTAAAGTTTGTTGACTATGATAAACATCCCATTTAGGGGAAGACAATTCAGCAGTGGATTTTGATAGTATATGATGAATGAAATATTTTACTATTATTCTCATAGTTAAAAAAGCATTTTTAGTTGTATTGGAACAACACATGAGTTAACAGTCCATTTGATTTCATTTGGCTTTGCCTTTCCTTTGACACCTGCAATTACTCAGCACTTAAGCAAAAAAGACCACAGATGCCTTGTTACCCTAAGGCTAAGATAAAATCTCTTGAAGTCTGAAACCGTGTTTGTTTTTTTAACCCAGGACGTTTACACCAAAACAGAGCAATGAGTTTTGTATAATTTAATAAATTTTTACTTTTTTATTATAAAATTGAAGTGAAAAATGGTTTTACAATCCATCTGATGGTAAATGGCTATTACTGCCAATGGAAATAAGTTTACAGATACGGTATCTCGCTACTAAGACAGAATGCTCAATAGCGTGTGTACCGGCCCGCTACACTCTGCACGCTATTATGTAAGTAGTGCTGTTTAACGGCAGAAAGGGAGGAATCGTAGGAAGGAAAGCAATTAAACTACCTAGAATGAACATTGTCAGAAATTAGAAAGACACAGGCCCAGTTATACCAATTTATCTATAAACGTGTTCGCTCTTACTTCTTTATCTTTTCATCACTACATTTATTTGTTTATTTTTTTATTATCTAACTAGGTTTATAACATATAAAGAAGCAGGAGGTATATTAATTATTTTCTGAAGTAGGCATTAATAAAATTGATATTCCAACATTTTTTATGGAATAAAGGTTAAAATAAACACAAAGACCTCCCGATTCCGTTCTTCCTGATTAAGATTCAAAATGCAGATGCGTTTTCACCAAGAGAGGACATAGATGGAATGCCTTTTTTCCACTAAAAATGGTCTCTTGTTCTCTAAACTGACCCTGAGAAACACAGCAGCATTGTTCTGATATTTTACACCGGTATACTGTGGGGGCGTGCTTCCTCCTAGGTCGAACCATTTCTTGCTATAACTATAATAAAACTGAAGCGCGGCTCTACGACGTAAGAAATAACGTAAATATTGTAACCTTTGTAGTAAATTTGTAGGTTACTGTTACTTAGAAAAGTTTGTAAACTTACGAGTTAAACCAGAACTTATGATTATTCTATACTTATCGTCACGCACAATCCCTAACGGGGTAGCCAGAGAGAACAGATCGCCAAGTGTCACGATCCTTACATACCTCTTTCGCTTCTTTCAGGTTCATTAACTTCTTCATACATGCACGTCTAGGTATCCGAGTACTCTTGACCCTCCCCTCTTCGAGCAATTTGCTCACATGGTCTTCGAAAGTTAGTCTCGGTCTACCTCGACACCTTTTAATATTTACTTTCGCTCTATATATTTTCTTCACCATTCGGTCTTCACTCATTCGTTCAACGTGTCCAAACCATTGGAGTACGCCCCTATCAATTTTTGTGATAAGGTCATCTTTCAATCCTGCCATATTGCGAATCTCTTCGTTTCGCTTTCGGTCGGCTATGGTAACGCCACACATTTTACGAAGAGATCGCATCTCCACTGCATTCAACTTGCTTTTATGCTTCTTCTGGCATACCCAGGTTTCGCTGCCATATAACAAAGTCGGTACCAACACTGCGTTATGTATTGCAAGGCGTGCACTCTTCACCACGCCTTGCCTTTTTATTAATGCATTCAGGGCACCATTGACTTTGTTTCCGGCAGCGACACGCCTATCCACATCTAAATCACATCTTCCATCCCGGCTGAAAGCACTCCCCAAGTATACAATTTCATTTACCTGTTCTAGACATTCCTGATTTACCCATATTTCACATTTCGTTCTCTTTTCGTCCTTTTCAAATACCAGAACCTTAGTTTTATTAGCATTCAAACGGAGACCTTTAATTTCACATTCCTCTTTCATACACGTGACTAATGCCTGTAGTTCTGCTTCTGATGGTGCAATAAGCACTGCATCATCAGCATACAGCAGACAATTAACTTTTATGTCACCCAATTTCACACCCAAACAGCTATCTTTCAGCTTCTGTAAACAGCTGTCGAGATACAGTATGAACAGCCAGGAAGACATGACACAACCCTGTTTTACGCCCGCTTGGACGCTAAACATGGGTGACAGGTCATGTCCTACCCGCACACAGGCTTTACAGTCATAGTAGAGTGACTGCACAGCCCTTAACAATCGACCATCCACACCATATCCCGGCAACAGTTCCCACATTTTCTTCCTTATAACCTTATCAAATGCTTTCTCCAGATCCACAAAAGCACAGAAAATCCTCTGGTTAACACTCAGAAGCTTCTCCGTGATCATGCGGAGAGAAAACATTTGATCCGTGCATCCTCTTCCAGGTCTAAATCCGCATTGTGCCTCCCATAAGAATCTTTCCGATTTCTCTTGCATCCTGCGTGTCAAAACCTTCGAATAAACTTTACTTGCTAAACTGGTCAAGCTGATCGCCCGATAGCTCCCGCAGTCAAAATGTGAACCTTTACCTTTATATAAAGGCACAATGACCGCGGATCGCCAATCATCCGGGACATCTCCCGTCCGCCAGCACAAATTGCACAGCAGATGGAAGCTGTCCCAGACGCGAGGCCCACCGTACTTGACCATTTCAGCAGTAACTCTGTCTAGTCCCGCAGCCTTACCACATTTCAAACTTCGAATCGCACGTTCAATCTCTTTCATGCTGATGACCTCAGTGTCATCGAGGTCCGTGTCTGGCGTGCCAGTCACGGCGTCACCCCCGGATCCTTCACTAAGATCATGACACGCATACAATTCTCTATAAAATTCACTCCATCGCTGCATGACGTCCGATTTTTCTGAGAGGACGTCATTGGTTCTCGAAAGCACTTTGTTCATTCTTAAAGCTGTCGCACCACTCCGGGACCTTCCAACATTATGATTATTCTATGTGGTTGTTAAACTGTTTCTTCATATAAATTGTTTAATTTTCAGGAACAAGCACGTGCACAGTTACAGCATTGGTTTTGCTACCAGCTTTAGCTCAGTCATTACTGGCAGTCGAATGAGAATATTATAGAAAATTGTTTAAGGTAAGAAAAGTTATTATACCATATTAAATCATTCTTTATGCTTTTGCGATCTCTTCAACCCAAAGGTATGGAAGAAATACTGAAGAAAAACAAAAGACAAAATACTGAATGCTCTGTTTGCAGTAAAAAGGACCTGCAATTATCTTCACTCCCCATTTGAAACACAGCGGCTCTTTCACGCTGGTATTCTGTGAATATTCCAAATGTGAATGTAAAAGTAAGTGTCACAAAATAAAAATAATACATATTTCATAAAACTATTATTTACGGATTTTATCGCGTTTAATTACTTTTAATTTATTTTTATTATTATCCCGACGTTTCGAGTGCTTTACAGCGCCCATGGTCACGGGGGGGGGGGACTGAGATGTTTGACGTCCCAATGTCATAGTTAGTCCGGCTACCTTCAGTTTTTTAATATTAATTTTTGGTCCGATTTACGCAAAACGAGCTTATAGTATCATGATGTCTTGCAGTGGTGTGCTTGGGTTTGGGTTTAATTTTGTTAATTATAGGATCCCAAGCAGATGGTAGCACCCAACCATCTTCTCTATTGAAATTGGGATGTTTTTTAATTTCAATAGCCTCGCGTATCATCCTTGGTAGGAATCGGTGTTCTTTTGCGAGAATTTGTGGTTTATCAAATCTAATATAATGGTGGGGACGATCTTGAACATGTTCGCAGACTGCAGACTTCCCGGAGCGTCGGTGCTTCACATCAGCTATATGTTCCTGCGAACATGTTCAAGATCGTCCCCACCATTATATTAGATTTGATAAACCACAAATTCTCGCAAAAGAACACCGATTCCTACCAAGGATGATACGCGAGGCTATTGAAATTAAAAAACATCCCAATTTCAATAGAGAAGATGGTTGGGTGCTACCATCTGCTTGGGATCCTATAATTAACAAAATTAAACCCAAACCCAAGCATACCACTGCAAGACTTCATGATACTATAAGCTCGTTTTGCGTAAATCGGACCAAAAATTAATATTAAAAAACTGAAGGTAGCCGGACTAACTATGACATTGGGACGTCAAACATCTCAGTCCCCCCCGTGACCATGGGCGCTGTAAAGCACCCGAAACGTCGGGATAATAATAAAAATAAATTAAAAATAATTAAACGCGATAAAATCCGTAAATAATAGTTTTATTCAATGTGTAGTGTTCGCGTAAATTTAAGAAATCATTAATACATATTTCGTTACAGGCATCACGCTGAATATCTACGCACCGGGTGGCATTCCAAGTATTCCAGCTATACGTCTAGTCATATTGTCCAAAGTCGTATCTTAAAACTGAAAACAATTGCAGAGAATTTTAGTGAAATAACACATTTTGAAAATTGGCTTTTTGTGTATTATAAACTAACGTAAAAAGTTTTCGTGTTTTACAAGTATTATAGTTATTTAAGTGTATATCTCTATGATATTACTTTTCTTTCAAATATTTTTGTAACTTGAAATTAAATATACATAAAATTGTTAATATCGTCCTCTATATTTCATATGATGTTATGTTGGTAAAGTAGAAAAAAATTGTAAATTTTGGCCTAAGATTGATTATTTTTTAATAGACACAAAAGTGTTCTAAATATAAGATATTTTAATTAGGTATATCTTTGAGGTTTTTAGTAATAAATGTCACTATTGTTGTTAAATTGTTTTCCAACGATAATATTATGTATTTATAAATTATTGCATGTTAACAAATAGAACATGATTTTTAAATTATGTTTTTTGTAGGTAATTAATAAATTATTATTTTAGTTACATTAAATAATTACAAAACGAAACTATTTGATGTCTACATTGCATTATGTATGTTTATATGAAAAAAAATAATTAACGATATACGTATAACTTGTACAAGGTCGTAAGAATATCTTTCATAATTTGAAGAAGGGATATTCCATATATTAACAGGGTAACGCATTTTCTTTTCATTAATTAACTCATAACGGTTCTATATGAACTGATTGCCAATATTATGTATATCGAAATTAAGAAATCAGTCACCCTTATTCCGTGATCCTTGGTAAAAATTGTAATATAGCTTTTCGCATCATGCGCTCTCTCAAAATTTGTTTAATTGTTATAAAATAATGCTTTGAGCATAAAAAAGATTAACAAGTGTAACATATAATATATTCATGAATAAGGACTCTTGTAAATATTTGTATGTAATTTGTATGAAGTGAGCTGTAAATTTTCTTTTGTGTATAATGAAATTATGATGCATTTGCTGTGTATATTGTCGTTTATGGATACGATCCAATAAAGATTTTATTGTGAAGAATTCTTGACATTAATAAAGCAGACGTTTTCTATTTATTATTTTTAGTTTATTTGTCATTATTATTTTGCGTAAAGTAATATAAATAGTTACAACTATTGTAGTAACAGGCGACAGAGGGAAATAAATAGGGACATGGGCGTTTTCTCTAATAACGACAAAAAATAAAAACTGCGATTGCCAACCCGATTATCAAGCGTGGCAACTATGTCAAAAATGCCAGTGGGGCAGTCTAAGGGGTGCGCCTGTGTTCAGCAGAGGACTGTAACGGGCTGTAACGGTAACGGTATAACTAAGTTGAGATGTGAGTTGGAATGTCGTCGTGATATTTTTATTACTAAAGGCACCATTTGAAATTGTCAACAAAAGTATTCGTTTCAATTCCATTGCAGGCTATAAGTCTACTGCTGAATAAAGGTATCAATTTTTGTTTGTTTTAAGTGTGTTTTAATAATGTTGAGCTCTTATCAGGAAGATGCTGCTGTCCTTCTCCTCTTTCGGTTTCCCTCCCAGCTCGTAAGACACTCACGGAACACTATGGGACAGTGGATATTCGGTGGTTGATTTGTTTTTGTTAACTTTAATTTTCTACTCAGTCTTTTTAAGCGAATACGACATCAACCGTCTTTAATCTAACTGGTATTTCATCAGCATTTCATCGTGCAAAAGGAAAGGGAAATTGAAAATAAGGTAAAAGTAGTCGTAGAGTTACAATAATGATGTACAACGACCGTATAAAGGCTTTATAAGAATATCCACTACACATATCATCCTCTGTGTGTCGTAAGAAACGACAGAGGGAAACTGGAATGTATGTGCAGCAGAATCTTCCTAATAACAACTTAAAGTGATAAAAAACCGCCTGCACAGCGTGGCAACTACGACGACATCCCCACATGGAGTAATCTGTGTGGGAGGCTTATGTTGAGCAGTGGACTTTTATAGGCTGTAATAAAATGGATGGATAGAATATATTTAATAGAATAGCTGTTTATAAACAGATAATTGGTGCCTACATACGTTTTGCTAAAGGTGCGTTGTTACCTTTAAGATCTTGAGGCCAATTAGAAAGCTTTTCATTACAGCTCTTCACAAGTCCACTGCTGAACATAGGCCTCCCCAAAGGAATGCAACAAAGCACGGTCCTGTGCCACCCACAGCGATGGACCTGCATGTCTTACCATGCCGTCACTCCATCTAGTTGGGGGTCGCCCTACACTACGCCTACCGGAACGAGGCTGCCACTCGAGAACCTTAATTCCCCATCGGTTGTCGGTACTTTGATCTATATAGCCGGGCCTTTACTTTTAAATTCTCTTATTATATTGACTCGTGAAACATAATAGTCTATGTACTTTAGCCTCACGAAAGATATAGGCAAAGGTTGCAACCTGCATGAACCAACTTTTAGGATGAAATGGAACCCTAACTACTTAGTAAGTAGTCCCTAAATCATCACCATTATTATACTACTCTTCACAAGCTTACTGCTCCAAAGAAGCTTCTCCAAAGATTGCTAAGAAACCAAGCAGCTACCTGCATCTGTCGATTTCCCTTACGACTTACCAAATTGTTATTCCATCTATTACCTATCTAAACTTCGTTCCTTGAATATTTTCACTAAATATCCTACTTTTTTAAAACCGAACAAACTTTGATCCTAGCGCCGAGTCTAGCTTAGCTCCCACGCGGCCGCGTCAAGTGGAGTGTGGTTGAATGCACGCGGCGGGCAGGATATGTACGGGAAATCCAATAACTGTGCAGACGATTATGTCTTTAGTTTTGAAAGGATCTACTCCACTATTCATGAAAAACATCGATTTCGAAATATATTATACATTTAATAAATTTTATTTATTTATTTATTTATATTAAAATTCTAAAAATATTTATTGTAAGATAAGTGTAACGTTGGGCGTTAATTTAAAATATGATTTATCTTACAACGTAACCACCTTTTCGAGTGTTACAATACTTTTTATACTAAATAGGTTTCTTTAACTAAACTGTACTACCGTGCCGAACATAAGTTACATACTAAACTTTTTATTTATAAGAATTGAAAAAACTAGTTAAAAGTATTAAAAATTCATATAAAATTGAAATGTTACGCCTCAGTCCATACCTCTAATTCCATAAAACTGGTCCTGGTTCTACTTATGTACTTGTGATCGTAACTGGGCTATATTTACGATGTTGTGCCTGCCGACTAGCATTGGTTAGCCGCAACCACATTCACTCGTCTGTCGTTACGTATATATGTACTTGTAATCGCAGCTGGGCGATATTTACGATGTTGTGGTCTGCCAACTTGCAGTGGTTAGCCGCAACCACACTCACTCGTCTGTCGTTACGTATATATATACTTGTAATCGCAGCTGGGCGATATTTACGATGTTGTGGTCTGCCAACTTGCAGTGGTTAGCCGCAACCACACTCACTCGTCTGTCGTTACGTATATATGTACTTGTAATCGCAGCTGGGCGATATTTACGATGTTGTGGTCTGCCAACTTGCAGTGGTTAGCCGCAACCACACTCACTCGTCTGTCGTTACGTATATATATACTTGTAATCGCAGCTGGGCGATATTTACGATGTTGTGGCCTGCTGACTTGCAGTGGTTAGCCGCAACCACACTCACTCGTCTGTCGTTACGTATATATGTACTTGTAATCGCAGCTGGGCGATATTTACGATGTTGTGGTCTGCCTACTTGCAGTGGTTAGCCGCAACCACACTCACTCGTCTGTCGTTACGTATATATGTACTTGTAATCGCAGCTGGGCGATATTTACGATGTTGTGGCCTGCCGACTAGCAGTGGTTAGCCGCAACCACACTCACTCGTCTGTGGTTACGTATATATGTACTTGTAATCGCAGCTGGGCGATATTTACGATGTTGTGGCCTGCCGACTTGCAGTGGTTAGCCGCAACCACACTCACTCGTCTGTCGTTACGTATATATGTACTTGTAATCGCAGCTGGGCGATATTTACGATGTTGTGGTCTGCCTACTTGCAGTGGTTAGCCGCAACCACACTCACTCGTCTGTCGTTACGTATATATGTACTTGTAATCGCAGCTGGGCGATATTTACGATGTTGTGGCCTGCCGACTTGCAGTGGTTAGCCGCAACCACACTCACTCGTCTGTCGCTACGTATATATGTACATACTTGTAATCGCAGCTGGGCGATATTTACGATGTTGTGGTCTGCCGACTTGCAGTGGTTAGCCGCAACCACACTCACTCGTCTGTCGTTACGTATATATGTACTTGTAATCGCAGCTGGGCGATATTTACGATGTTGTGGCCTGCCGACTTGCAGTGGTTAGCCGCAACCACACTCACTCGTCTGTCGCTACGTATATATGTACTTGTAATCGCAGCTGGGCGATATTTACGATGTTGTGGCCTGCCGACTTGCAGTGGTTAGCCGCAACCACACTCACTCGTCTGTCGCTACGTATATATGTACATACTTGTAATCGCAGCTGGGCGATATTTACGATGTTGTGGTCTGCCGACTTGCAGTGGTTAGCCGCAACCACACTCACTCGTCTGTCGTTACGTATATATGTACTTGTAATCGCAGCTGGGCGATATTTACGATGTTGTGGCCTGCCGACTTGCAGTGGTTAGCCGCAACCACACTCACTCGTCTGTCGCTACGTATATATGTACTTGTAATCGCAGCTGGGCGATATTTACGATGTTGTGGTCTGCCTACTTGCAGTGGTTAGCCGCAACCACACTCACTCGTCTATCGTTACGTATATATGTACTTGTAATCGCAGCTGGGCGATATTTACGATGTTGTGGCCTGCCGACTTGCAGTGGTTAGTCGCAACCACACTCACTCGTCTGTCGTTACGTATATATGTACTTGTAATCGCAGCTGGGCGATATTTACGATGTTGTGGTCTGCCTACTTGCAGTGGTTAGCCGCAACCACACTCACTCGTCTGTCGTTACGTATATATGTACTTGTAATCGCAGCTGGGCGATATTTACGATGTTGTGGCCTGCCGACTTGCAGTGGTTAGCCGCAACCACACTCACTCGTCTGTCGTTACGTATATATGTACTTGTAATCGCAGCTGGGCGATATTTACGATGTTGTGGCCTGCCGACTAGCAGTGGTTAGCCGCAACCACACTCACTCGTCTGTGGTTACGTATATATGTACTTGTAATCGCAGCTGGGCGATATTTACGATGTTGTGGTCTGCCGACTTGCAGTGGCTAGCCGCAACCACACTCACTCGTCTGTCGCTACGTCAGAAACCAAAATGAAAATACAAACAATTTGAAAATACATATATTTATCGCAATATTAATGCGTCAAATAAAACATTTAGAGCATTTGTTTCAGCACTTCTGTAGTATGTATCCTATACTATTAAACGAGCAATTCTTGTATATATGTATATATATATATATATATATATAATCGGGATCTCGGAAACGGCTCCAACGATTTTCATAAAATTTAGTGTCCAGGGAGTTTCGGGGATAATAAATCGATCTAGCTAAGATTTATTTTTAGAAAATGTCTTTTTGTCCGTGTTTTTAGGCAATTAAAAACTGCTACAATATAGTTAGAATAAGAAGGTAAATTTTGACAGTTTGGTAATGATTATAAATAGCTTATTGGTATAATGGGCGGTCACAAAATCGTAAAACCCCGGTTCGAGCCCAGACCGACCGACCGACTTTTTTATTTTTTTTTTCAAGTTTCTTTCTTTTTTGAGAAAATATATTTTTTTCGAGCCCTTTTTAGTATTTTTTAAAAACACGAAAATTTAAATAAAAATAATTGCACTCATGATTTTTTATTCAAATAACCAGTTAAGTTTTTTCTGTTATGTCGCTAAGATAAAAAAATATTATTTATAATTCATCAGTATGTAATTTGTATCTAAATATAATTTCCAAAACACACGAATTAAAAAAATCGAGCGAAAAATACCGAGCAAAGCTCGGTCAACCAGGTACTATATATATATGTAGTATATATATATATATATATATATATATATATATATATATATATATATATATGTGTAGTATGTATATATATATATATATATAAACCTACATCATTAATTATACGTTAGTCTATGTATAAAGCATAGGCCACTGATGGCATAGTGGAAGAAGCTTATTATTTTGTGATATGTGTAATTGTAGTTAACCTTGAAATATGAACTAAATAAACAACTGGTTTACGTAATAGTAATCTTTGTTATTAATCTATATTAAGGTTCAAACAATAAATGAATAAATAATAATAAAATTTCATTTACCTCCACTTAACACACGTATAGGTCTAAACTGGCGCTACCTATCGTCGAACAAGAAAATGGGTTGCTTCACTAAATGTTCGGCTTAATGAATGTTAAAAATAACAAGTACGATGGTCGGTACCACTTACACACCGCTGAACGTTATTTTATTCTAAAATAATTTCATACAATGTAACGAACGTTAAAGATCTTAATGTGAAGTTGCGGTGTGAGAATATCCGTGACTCCAGATAGTCTCGTGGTGTAGTAAGCGGTGCCAGAGAAACTGAAACAGGAGATGGGCAGAAGAATCTTCCTGATAACAAGTAAAAAACTGCGGTGTATACTCGCCTGCCAAGTGTGGCAACTATCATTTGCATGTAATAAAATTGTTAGTGCTGAAGTGAATTATTCATGCAACAATTATCTATTGCAAGCCCCTCAAGGTTTTGGTATAAAATCTTACAAGTATTTTCATAAATATAAAAAGTCCAATCACAAATTTAAGACAATGTGTATCAGGTTGAGCATCTGTATAAGGTTATAAATCTGTATGGGGCTGGGAGAAATTATTTTGTACTTTCAGTTTCTTTTTTAACTACTGTGTCGGTGACCTCCAGAAAATACTAAAACTTCTTGTAAACTACTTGCTCAGTTAAAATAACTCCAATCATTAATAAAAATCAAATATTTTACGAAATTAATCAATATAAATTCCAAACAAAATTACTGTTTACTTTTATGAAAGTTTATCACAATTTTTGACTTAATCCTAAAAAGGAACAACTTGTTGGCGAGTCATTAGAGCGAGAGTGAATTTTCAGAACGCCTTTGGAGTGAAATTTTATTTAATCCCCCGTGCTGCGACATACTTTGGGCATTTTTCATTGATCCGTTGGAATTACAGCTCAGTTTTATATAAAGGTCCATAATAGGAAATCGACTTAAGCTTTTAATATTCACGTTTAATATATATACACACACACGCATACATAATATATGCACACATTTTAATCTTATTTAAAATCGTTGATTACTAAAATATAAGTATTAATTACATGTATACCTTGACGGCTCCCCGGAGCGGTGGCTCATCAATGAGCTGCGACGCTGAGGGCCGCGGGTTCGAATTCTGTACATGACAAGTCAAGTAAGGCCTATAAATCATTGTTTAGGGTCTGAATGTTTGGCTTTGTGAATAAACTTTCTCCATGATACAGTGGAAAATTCCAGTGTGGATAATTGAAAAAAAAATCATCCTGATAATCCTGATATAGAATGCCAGTAAATGTTACTAAAATTTGTCCATAATATGCACGTTACCTGCTCTTGGCAGTTATTATCTTTTCGTGCTCTTGCTGGGCGGACGTGTCGAAATCGTGAGGTTTATTTGTACATATCAAAAACGACTCGCTATGAATTTCCTTACGGATTTAAGCAAAACCTTCTTTCATTCGTTTAAAATTGCGAAAGAAAACAAAAACAAGTGAAATTCGCATCTGAAATGCAAATTTCAGTATTAGGATGAAGCCCACAACCGTGGTCTCCGTTCGGCGGATAATTCTACTCTTCATGTTTCCTTATGTCACACTTAACTTCCTGTACGACTCCTTTATTCATCGTGCCATACGATTATAGAGTCAATTAACAAATGGCATACGCAAAGCCACGACTAGAACGCCGTTTAAACTCGTGCTCCAGAACTACCATCTTACACTCAAGGGGTAGTTTGAGATTCTCTTACTCCAATACGGCCTGCTATACACTACTACTACTTCCTGCTTTTTTTGCTATATTTAGGTGAAATTATATATGTATAATATATTATGTAGTGTTGTATAATGTGTTCTGTCTTTGTATTAGTCTGTGTCAGAAGCATTCTTTGTGTTAAATCGGTAGTAGTGGATTGTTAAGTTTAGTTTGTTACTTTTTTTATCACTTCAATGTTATTAAGGAAATCTGATTGAGGAACGTTCAACATTGCATAGTATGTTTTATAATACTTCTTAAAAAAATCTATATAGCACACGACGTAATGTGCTATAAATTGTTTTAATGATAATTCGAAAAAACATAGGCGAGTGGCGTATTGATGCATTCAACAAACAACTTGGGAGGCCACTCATTGCAACAAAAGCGGACGTTCTTTTTTTGTGTTTTTCTTATGGAAGAGTGGGCAAACGAGCATGCGGCTCACCTAATGTTAAGTGACTACCGCCGCCCATGATCAACCGCAACACCAGGAGAATTGCAGGTGCGCTGCCAGCCCTTTAGAAAGGAGTAAACTCTTTTCTTGTTTATCAAGCATGGCCCCGGTACGCAACCCGCTAACAAAGCGGGCCCTTAGGCATCAACATCTATCATACATAGAGCGTGCAAACGCCTACAAAATTCTCGCTAAAAATCTTCGCCGATCCGTACATTATGTATTTTAAGATCAACTTATCTAGTTGATTTTCTAATAAATGATAGAAATCACTTTAATAACAGTGACCCTAAATTTATTTCAAACAGATCCAATATTTTCATCATCAATTTAATTCATTCAAATATTGTTATATTAATTTTCGTTTTTGCTACCAACTAGGGTTTCATCACCACATATCAGGTGAGATTGTAAACACTGCCTTAAAATAAAATAAAAAAAAATATTTATCAACTGGCAACTAGCCTCGATTGCCAACAAAACAAGAGAGCATATTACGAGTAAATGCTAGTGTTTCCTATGTAACGAACATGAATTACAGGTGTTTAAAATTTCTCATAGGAAATACTCTCAAACAATATTTTCATACTTGGCGTTAACATTTGAAAGGCAAACGGCTCGTTCCATATTTTATCGCCTTCTTACATCGCGACTGTAACGCCGCCCGTATAGGAGGCAGAATTTGGTAATATTCATTTCGCATTCACTTGGTTATTCTTCAACGCGGCTTGTTGTGGACTGCGCTCCGGGGAAATTTGTTGTCGTTTTGGGTATTAGTTCGGATGGTGATCTTCTGGATACGTCATCTGTAACATCTATTTGTTTTTGCTTTTAACATCTTTTCGTTGCTTAAGAAATATCTTTAACGAATATCTTTAAGAAATATCTTTAAGTTAACCACCAAGCAAAAACTAAAGTAGAATGAATAAATGAATAACGTTATTTGCTTTGAAAATGTTACAATGGAGGTGGAGATATTTAACAAAGAAAAATCCTGGTTCAGCCAATTAATTAGTTTAATTAATCAAATTTTTATACGTGGAGGAGCAACGCTGCATCTATATTATGATTGTAGCTGGAATAGGTCAACTCGGCCGGGAAAGGACCACGCGTCAAAGAATACTAGCATAAAATAGCAGCTTAATACTGCCGTGTTTCTTATGGTGCCTGTAGAGATCCAGAGACCATTTTTTACTCAAAACTGGGCGTTCCATCTTAGTCCTCAAGGGTGACAACGCATAGTCTGCATTTTGATTCTTAATCGAGGATAAATGTAGATGTCTATGGGCCACAGCATCCACTTACCTTCAGGTGGACTGTGTGCTCGTTGGTCATCCTTATTCTATAAAAAAATTAACCATTATTTAAATTCCGAAAAATACTATTACACATGTGTTAAAGAAGTCAACTGAGAAGTGTTTTTTAAAACTTATCGTATGGCAGCTTCATGGTTGTGTTAGGTATTTTAACATGTATTTTTATATACATATTATTAAAATAATTTATCGAGGTAACAAGCACGTCATCTAATAATACAGGTCTACCAGTGTCTGTTGTTTTGGGAAATATATCTTTACTTGTTTAAAATGATATTGGTGTTGCCTCACGAACTTATCTATTTAGGAGATGATGGACAAAGCACAGAAGGTATAGGTTTAAATCTTTACAAAATAGTTTATAGGAGACATCCGGTGCAGCACCACAAATAGCTTTTACATATTATTTTCGGAAGTCTAAACTTTCTTTTTATTGTGGCGTGTTATTTTGGGCCCGTATCCAACAACTAATTCTATATTTGCATAGCATATTGTGATTGCCGTTTGTTTTGATGATATTTTCGTCAGTTTATATACAGCATACGTATACAATTATTTTATGCACACTTTATTTATTTGTCCTTTTCATTTTAATTTTTGATCCATTAATGAATCAAGGAACTTTAGAAATTTAGCATCTTCAGACAAAAAACAACTAACAAAGGTGGAAGAAATTTAATGAACGCAATAAAAGTAAACATTCAATGCAATCACAATTTGCATAATAAGCTAATTATGGCGAATATTTTTGTTTAGTAATTACTTGAGTTGAGAAGTTTAATAAATCTCAGCTATTATAATATAATGTTTCACTGTGCAAATCACCGTTAATTGATGATAATATAGTTTTAGAAATATTTTTAATGGAAATGTTATTTTGTACACTTCCAGAGAAGTGTGCGCGTAATCGTTACCTGCACAGAGCTTGTATCAATATCCGTTTATAGAGCCTAAGAAATATTATGCCGCGCTAGAGTGTTATCTGGTAGGACGGGATGGATGCCTCACGAGTAGTTAAAAATTGATGACTGTCGATATGTTTTTTCAGGGGTTTTACGTTCTTATTACTAAATACTAGTTTTTTTGTGATATGTTTTATCAATAATATTTCTATTGCTACCATGGAGCGAAATCGGAGAAGTAGAAGTAGTGCTGTTTCCTATTCATTCAATTGCTAACAACATTCATTACATTCATAAAACGCACAAATATTTATAAGAACACTAATATTGAGGGGAAATTTTAATGTCCGATCTGATATAACTAAATTTTCTCCCTTAACTTTTTTATTTTTAACACAATTTAAAATGTTTTTATTTTATATAACGATTTTTCATATTTACGCGAACAAACACTACACATTGATTAAAACTACTTTTACGGATTTTATCACGTTTAATTTATTTGATTTTTAATTCCTGACATTTCCAGCACGCATGGACACGGGGGACCGAGGTGACTAACGTCCCGATGTCAATGTTAACCCGGAGTACCTTCAGCTTTTAATTATTATTTATGGTACGATTACGTAGAATGAACTTACTACCGTGCCTAGCTGTTGAAGAGTGCATCTAAATTATTGACGGCTCCGTGGCGCAGTAGCCTAGCAATGAGTTACAGCACTGAGGGCCGCGGGTTCAAATTCCGCACGGAATGAGTATTTGTATGGCTTACAAGTAATTTTTCCGGGTCTGGATCTTTGTCCTTGTGCAATTTATGTATGTAAACTGCCTCCACGATACAAATATATAGCATTGGAGAAAATCTTTCGGTGGGGGTAACGTATTATATGCCGTTTAGTGGCGGTTGAGAATATCCACTACCCCATAACTTCCCGTGGGTGTCGTAAGAGGTGACAGAGGGAGACAGGCAGGAGATGGGCAGCAGCATCTTCTTGACAACAACTGTGAAATAATAAAAAAACTGCGGTTGCCAACCCACTCGCCAAGCGTGGCAACTATGGCAAATATACTCCCATGAATAAAGACGCAAAAAACGGCCCCCAGTCCCCGGCGGCAACGCTATTCCTGGCTACGGTGGCAACTATGGTAACGGCAGGGCAGGGGGTGCTAAGAATCTCCGGTGTAAGTTCGGTTGCCACCTACGACGACTCGACCTGGCAACATATAACGCACGCACCCTGAGGACTGACGAGAAGATACTGGAGCTGGAAGAAGAGGTAGACAAGTTGCGCTGGTATATTATTGGATTATCCGAAGTCCGAAGAGAGGGGGAGGATACGGCAATCCTCGAGTCCGGCAACTTGTTCTACCACCGGGAGGGCGACTATCTGTCCCAAGGAGGTATCGGATTTATCGTCCACAAGTCTCTCGTCAACAACGTTGTAAAGATTGGGAGTGTGTAGACGAGGTTCGCGTACCTGATACTCAGAATCACCAAACGGTATTCGCTGTAGGTCATACAGGTTTACGCACCAACTTCGGCACATCCCGATGAGGAGGTGGAGGAAATATATGAGGATATTTCCAGAGCCATGCATTCCTCCAAAACCAACTACACGGTGTTGATGGGAGACTTCAATGCAAAACTAGACACAATTAACTAGATGCAAAACAAGAGAAAGCGGTGAGCTGAAGGTAGGGAAATTTGGAGTAGGGCAACGGAACCGAAGGAGCCAGCAGCTGGCTGACTTTATGGAGAAAGAGAGACTTTTTATGATAAACTCTTTCTTCCAGAAGCGGCCCCACAAGAAGTGGACATGGTCGAGCCCCGACGATTCGACAAAAAATGAGATTGACTTCATTATGACAACCAGACGCCAACTTTTCAGTGATGTCTCAGTGATCGCAAAGGTGAAAACTGGCAGCGATCACCGAATGGTTAGAGGCACACTGAACCTAAACGTTAAGTTGGAGATGTCTCGTCTAATGAAGTCAACGCTCCGTCCCCTCATGCTCTAATCCTGAATCCCGAAACCTTCCAGCTCGAGTTACAAAACCACTTTCAGTGCCTAGAGGATTGCAATGCAGTGGACGATATGAATGACAAGCTCGTGGAAACTGTCCATGCGGTCGGAGCTAAGTTCTGCAAGACCCGCCGTAGAAGAACACAAAAACTCCGATCAAACTCTTAATCTCATGGCTGTTAGACGGGAGATGAGTTGCAATCGTCAACAGATTTGACAGCATACAGGCAACTGAACAGGCAGATCTCCAAATGCATGCGGCGAGACTTACGCAACTTTAATACTGCTCGTATTAAAGAAGCGATCGAGCGGAACCAGGACTCCAAAGTCTTTGCCAGAGATCTATCTGATCCAGAAAGAGCCAACTGTCAAAACTGAAGACTGAGTGTGGCAACATCGTTTCCGGGACACCTGAGATTCTGAGTGAGATTGAGAGGATCTATAGGCAGCTGTACACATCATCGTCGGAGCCACACGCAAGTGTGAGTAACGATCCAAGAGTAAGTCTTATCCGACACTATTCCGATGATATCCCGGACGTCAGTCTGAGCGAGATTAGAATGGCTCTCTACCACCTTAAAAACGGCAAGGCACCGGGCGAGGATGGAATTACATCGGAGCTTCTGAAAGCGGGTGGGACACCGGTACTTGAAGTCATTCAGAAGCTCTTCAATTCCGTCCTCCATGGTGGCACTACTCCGGAGGCGTGGAGCAGAAGCGCGGTGGTCTTGTTCTTTCAGAAAGGCGACAACGCTCTCTTGAAGAACTACAGACCGATTTCCCTTCTGAGCCGCGTCTACGTGCTGTTTTCGAGAGTCATTACGAATCGTCTCGCCCGACTTTCATTAAAATGAGTTCACATATTTTTAGGTATCATAAAACATTTTTAAAAATTAAACTAACAAAACAAGGGCCCCTGTTTTGTGCAATGGAATTTATTTTAATTCCATTCACTTTCAGTAATACTTATACATATACTATAATATCATTTATTTAATAACAACATTAATATTTATCAAAGCATATAAACCGGCTATAAAAACTAATAACGTTACTTGGTATAAACTTAATACCTACATGAGTAGAATAGTAATATGTACATTAATGTATCAGTAATATTCATATATTAATTGAAATATTATAATATCACTTGACGAATATATTCATATTAACTAATACTGACAAATATCGGTATTATTACTAGCCCTCGGCCAGGGCAGTCGGCGACTGCCCGTTCCACGCCCCGCGCGCCTCTCAAGGCCCCCGCACACATGCAGACACCCACACATAGCCGCAAGCGATTTTACGTGCACACATGCTTAAGTGTCGTTTCTTTTCGCGTAGTGTATATATTCTTTGCCTACACTCCACAACTGTAAGTTAACGAAGTTTGATCTTTTTATATACAGTGAAATGTAAATCTTAAAGGGAAGAGTGCTGCTGTCTGAAACACAGATATTAAGTTATCTAGTTCAGACACAGATGTTCACTGAATTGTGTTTATTGTCAAGCTGTATCTTAAAGTGTTTGTATCCTAGAAATTTATTTATTTATATGGATCTCCAACAGTTGTACACATTAAATTACTTCTAACACATGCTTTACATCTATAAATTACTATGTACTACCAATTATAGGAGAACACATCATTCTAAAACAATAGCAGTGTTTATAATTTGCCTATTTTAATGGTAGTTGGAACAAAAATAAGTTTTACGAACAAAAGAAAGTTAATAGTTTTTATAACATAAATAAAAGTTAAGTTTGGCATAAAGTTAGTGAATAATTAATTTTTTAAACAGTCGTTACATTTTTTCATAAAAAGTGTGAGCCCGTCACAACCAACGTCCAGTGTTGCTATATTTTTTACACATACATTGTATACGCGTGATATACGTGTTATTGGAGAATTCTGTCCAAGTTCTGTTCGAGTGCTGTCAGTCCTAAAGAAAGGACATGGAGGTCTCCGAGGTACGTTAATATTAAATCTGCTCAATAGCTCACTGTCATCAATTTTACCATTGAAAAGTTTATAAAGAAATTTCAAATCAAGAAGAGATCTACGAACTGCCAGTGGTTCCATCCTAAAGTAAGCAAGTTTATTATTGTAGCACTTACTATGACTTGACGCCTTAAAACGGAATATTAGGTGTTTAATGAGTCTTTTTTGAACACGTTTGATTCTTTCAATGTGGTTTTTGTAAGCGGGAGACCATACTTGACAACAATATTCAAGTTTGCTACGGACCAAGCTGTTGTACAGTTGAAGTATTTTTGTTACCTTTTTGAAATCTTTAGACTCTCTAAGAACAAAGCCGAGCAGCCTAAAAGAAGCAGTCACTATAGAATTAATATGTTTATCGAATCTTAATTTGCTATCAAATATCACGCCCAGGTCTCGAATGGAATTGGTTTCCGTCAGGTTTTTACCCAAAACATTATAAGAACTCATTAATGGATTATTTTTTCTTGTGAATTTAATGAAACTACATTAATCCGGATTGAGCAGCATTCGATTTGTTTCACACCATTTTACAAGTCTATCAAGATTCGCTTATAGTTCTAATACGTCAGATTCTTGCTTTATAACTTTAGCTATTTTTAAATCGTCTGCAAACAAATAAAAATGACAATTTTTAAATACACTTACCATATCATTAGTGAATAGTACAAAGAATAAAGGCCCTAAATTTGATCCCTGTGAAACACCAGAAATAGCATTGAAAGAATCCGAACACTCGCCATCAATTACTTCTCTGGCATTACGATTAGAGAGATAGGATTTGCAACAGTCAAAAAATGTATCGGAAATGCCAAAATATGCGAGTTTTTTAACAAGTATATTATGGTCTACCTTATCAAATGCCTTGGCAAAATCAGTGTATAAGATACGTACCAGAGCTATGTTGTTCCACGGTTGCATTTGAAATATTAAAGTCACCTGCTATTAACGTGTGTTTTGTGTAATACTCGTCCATGATTCTATTTGTGTTATTAATGAATGTTCCAAATAAGTTTTGATTTAGGGGTGGTGGTAGGTACACAACACTGATTTTAAAAAATTCACATTTCCGACCTATAAAAATCTTAACCTTTACCCAAAGATCTACACATTAAGTATTGCAATTAGATATTCTACAAGATGTTAAATTGTTAGATACAGCTATGAGAACCCCGCCACCAAGTTTATTAATTGCACGATCTCTTCTGTACACTATATATCTATCGTCAAAGATTTCAGAATCATAAACTGTGCAGTTTAACCACATTTCTGTAAGAATTATAATGTCAAAAATTATTGTTTTGGATTTTTAATGAGACATCCCTAACGTGTCGTAAAGCGACAGTTAAAAACTAAAGAACCTAACAACAACGAAACAACCAAAAAAAATTTATTAAAAATTTGAAAAGATATTTACAGTTTTTTTTATAAAAAAAAATATATGAAGATGATGATGGGTGACGTGAATTACAATTTTTAAAAAAAATAACAGAGATAAACGAGTACTGAAACGGAGTATGCACAGGCTATGCCTGTGGTAGATGCGCAGCGCCTAATCTAGGCACACGCAGCGTCTGGAGTAGGCACACGCAGCACTTGAAGTAGGTACACACAGCGCCCGGAGTATGCACACGCAGCGTCTGGAGTAGGCACACGCAGCGTTTGGAGTAGGTACACGCAGCGTCTGAAGCAGGTACACGCAGCGTCTGGAGCAGATACACGCAGCACTTGAAGTAGGCAAACACAGCGCCCGGAGTAGGCACACACAGCGCTCGGAGTAGGCACAAGCAGTGCCCGGAGTAGGCACACACAGCGCTCGGAGTAGGCACACGCAGCGCCCGGAGTAGGCACACGCAGCGCTTGAGGCAAGCACGCACAGCGGCTATAGATAGCGCGGGCACTAGTAGGTGGAGGCGCAGGCGTGGCTAAGCGACGACTTCAGGTGAAGGCAGAGGCTTGCAGGATCCCGGGGCAGTGCGGATAAGGCCTTTAGGAGATGCTTCTAGTATGAAAGCTGAAGTGGGACTTTCTTTATTGGCCGATTGTTCGGCTTTTATACTTTTTGACGGATCTGGGATAAGAACGGGAAATTATTTAAATTATAAGCAAATGTTTGTAAATGGCCAAGAGGAAAAGAGTATTTTTGTGGAAGTATTGAAGTAAAAACATCAGGCCGGTAACGAATTTGAATAAAAATTTCCATGACAACCAGATAAACAACGATGTCAAAACATGTCAAATTTTGGTTTTAGGCTCGTAATAGAGAAACGGCAAGATTTAAGTGAAAAATGAGATATTATTGATATAGGAAAAAAGGTAGCGCAACAGCGCGCACGAAGCCCGAAATTGCAGAGTTACGGAGAACTAAATAAAAGACCGAAAAAGGTAGACTCCATTGACACCGATTTAAAAAGTGTTGATAGCGTGAAAATACGAAGTGAAAATGATTTGTTATTGTGTTCTTATGGTTTAAAAACGTTACAGGTTCCTATGGAAATAAAGGTGATGCAAAATATCCAGTTTTGAGGTGAATGCAGAAAATCAAAAACAGAATGTAAAATGATATGTAAGTAGCATAACACTACAAACGTTCGATCTTAGGCTTCGCACATTCTGGTAATAACATGATATATTATCGTATGATGTGGTAGGATAACCCAGCACATTTGTATAATTTATAGTAATATTTAATAAATTAATTCAATTAGCTTAGACTGTTGAGAGATTCAATATTTTTAATACATTTATGTTCAGATGTCCCGATTTAATCCATACATATCTATAGCCCATTTCTTTAGCTCTAACACGGGTTGCCGCATAAAGAGACTTCATAGCCGGAGATAAATGTTCCATAACATAGATAGGTTTTTGTTCTCCTGGCATCCCTATGTGACTTGAGTTAAGCTTTTTGTCTTTGTCTTTCTGTTTCTTATTGAAAACTATTGTCGATGCGAGAAAACCATCTCGTACTCTTGGGCTAACAAACTTTACGAGTACAGAGCATGGTTTGGAACTATTTTTATCCATTTTTGATATTCCAGTGCATAAGTGAATATCTGTTTCACTTAATTTATACTCTGTTACATTTGCAATTTGCTTGATAACAGTTACAAGGTTTTCTAATTTGTGTTCTGGTATACAATGTATTTCTATATTGCTAGCCCTCGAATGGTGTTCCATTTGTGCAAGCCTGGCGCTGAAGTAGCAAACAAAGTATCAACGAAAAGGAACTCGGCTAGCCGTTGCACTGATTCACACGCTCGAACGCGTTTGAGCCCTCGCTAGACAAAGCGAGCGTAATCGTTTGTAATGTATTTAGTGACAGTTTTAAATCCTATACTATTAAACGAGCAATTCTTGTATATATATATATATGTAATCCGGATCTCAAAAACGGCTCCAACGATTTTTATAAAATTTTGTGTCCTGGGAGTAGTCAATTACCAGGGATGTCAAGTTTTATTAAGTAAATCGCGCATCATTTATGCCCGGTATTCATTGTTGAGTTTTGAATTTTCGAGTGTGTTTGTTCCAGTTCGTTACGTGTGTAATGTGTTTGTTATATCACACACTGAAATTTTATAAAGGAGGCTGTTCACATAACTTAACCAACTACGGTGAACAGAAAAGGGTGTAATTTTATTCTGACGTACCTACATAAGAGTGGAGTGTTAAACTATTCTGATTTATTATTACTAGTGGTCCCTTAGTAGCCGAACTAGGTCCATTTTTAATTAAGAGGTCGTCGCCTTTCGTCAACTTTTCCACTCGCACAGGACCATAATATAAAAAATGTTTAAATGATAAGAAGCATTTTTTAAATTTTATTAAATGGCAAAATATGAATAAGTTATTGTTAAAACACATTTTTTAATGTGGCTTTATTATATTTGTATGTTGAGTTTATTAGATAAACACAATTTTTTTTTAAATCATTACATATCCTATACCTTTATACGAGCAATTCTTATATATATATATATATATATATATATATATATATATATACCTATACATACCTATATATACCTTATAATTTACTTGGAAATTTTTTGAGAAAGACTAAAACAATAGCAATAAATATAATTACACCGACTTCATAATAGGCACTAATTATAACTTAGAACATAAATGAAAAACTCATGATAAGGAAAGTGGCTCAGGACCATGCTTTGCGGCAGTCTGTGGAGGAGGATGTTCAGTAGTGGACTTGCGAAGAGCTGTAATGATGATGATGATTCGAAAACTTGCACGATTAAATTATAAGAAATCGACATTTTTTATAGGGTATAGTGACAAATGAGCACACAGTCCACCTGATGGTAAATGGTTACTGTGGACCACAGACATCTACATCTATCCCCGATTACGAATCAAAATGCAGGTGCGTTTTCACCCGTGAGGACTAAGATGAAATGCCTCGTTTCCTTTAAAAAGGGCCTCTGGTTCTCTACACTCACTATACGAAACATAGCAGCATTAAGCTACTATTTTACGCTGATATTCTGTGAGAGCGTGGTCCTTCCCCGGTCGAGCCGACCAATTCGTGCTACAACTATACTACTAATATAACTGCGTGGCTCTAACACGTATAAACGACGTGCTTCATTTTTTTTTCAATATTACGAGGACATGTGAAAAATGCTAACACGCATTGCATTGCGACAGCACGGTGCAGTTGAGATTAAAGTTACTATGAACTAAAATTTTCCTTTTTAGTATTTAGCTAACTTTTCTTTTCTAAACTTGCATTCAGTAATTGATTGCCAGTGTTTTTGACTAAATTCGAGGTAAGATCGGCCTGTTATTTGAAAGAAAATTGTAAATAGCTGGCCGTACGATAACCATTGGATTTATATATACTTATATATTAAACAAATTAGCTTGCAGGTGTACAGTTTTAACGACGACCATTATTTGGAAGCGATTCCTATTTTTTTTATAGAAGTTCAGTTCAGAAGTTCATCTGATGGTAAGTGACCATCGCCGCCCATGAATATCTACATTGAACCTCTTCCTTGAAGTCGTTCGGAAAAACTGTCAGTTACAGTAAACTCAAAATGATATACTTTTATATGAGAATTAAGCAGCAATTTAAAAGTTAAAACTGAGGGCTAGCGAATGTGAATATTTTTTCGCGTAATTCATCAAGTACTTGGCCATATAGGAAAAGGATTTTTGGAAAACTTATAATAAAAATACTTTTAGAAAAGTTCAACAATAGTTACTCGAAATCGTATTCATTCATCTTCATCTTCTTCTCAAGAACAACAATAAGGCGGTCATTGTGCGCTGCGCATGTATGCTCTGTAGAAATAGAAATTTGCTGTAGTAATATTTGAAACAGGGTCAATACATCTTTATTGTTAAATTTTATCACGATGAAGAATGTTGCTGACTGTAGTACGTAAATAGGTCGCCTCGGACCAGAATTACCTTTGTTATCGCATACTACACAAAACTAACGATAACCACCAGAATTTCTTTTAATCACCAAGAGCTTTCTTGAAAAAACGTAATGTAAAACAGCCTGCATACGTTTCATTGGTGGGAACAGAACTCTCCTTGCATTTCTAAGAGAGTTTAATGACCTGGATGTGTTCAACACGGAGCCTTAACAAGTTTTAGCAGACTTTTACATAACCTCGAATAAAGCTGCTGTAACTCAGCGGATAAGTGTCTAATTTTAAGTTAAATATTATATTACCGAATGATTTTGATCCTCGCCGACACCGCTGAAAAAGTTAATTGCAAAATAACTGATAAATTAAAAAAATACAAGGCCTTGAGCAATAAGCAGATGAGATATTATGGTGACAAATATTCTTTAATATTCTTTTCGATTTTATGCCGATAAATGACCCCCTAACGAGCCAGCAAGTACATATTTAAAATGATCCAATAATTCTTACAATACATACAGCAGCAAGGCAAAAACGAAACTAAATGTAAATAGCATCAAAAGTAAGAATATAAGTAACATGCACGACACAGAGCCAATTTTCATTTCGGAGAGGGAAAATAATTTGTTCCGCCGTACGTCGTACGTAATAGGTCATCACCTCAGTAAAAATGCGCTGACCGAGGACGGGGAGTAGTGCCAAAGCGTAAGACGACTGAAATTGTGATAGCTCTTGTTAAGTGTGGCGAATATGGCATATCCACGGATCTCTACTGTGAGGGGCACTCAAGTACAACTTTGCAGACTGATAAAGAAGAAAAAAAAGAGTAAGTAAAACGTCGTTTGTACCAGTTCGATTCCTTACTTTACCATAATAAGCTAATTCATGTTAGTCGCGTTTTTTATAATTTCACACGTGCATTCAATCAATCGTTCAAATCATCTTTAAAAAGTTGTGAAAACATTTTGTTCCTTCATTCAATAATGTATGCATAAATTCACACACGATAACTCTATTTTTTTACTATAGTGTCAATGGCTTACTTGTTAAAATATACCCCCTTTATTCAACTTTATATATTTTATACAAAAAAAAAACGGTGCATCAATATCTTTGCTGGCGTCATACACCAAATAGTTATAAAAACAGACTGACGGACAGACGGACGCCGATTTTATTTCATAAGTGTTACGTTTTGCTTACTTTGAGACGAAAAACGAAAACTCATTAAATAGAATAAAATAACCTTTCTCAGAAAAAAAAATAAATACGCAAAAAATTAATACGTTCTGAAATAAGATCACAATATATTACACATCTAAATTCCATCCAGTAGCTTCTTAGCGCCGAAGCAGCTCCTTCAAAGCTCGATGTAATAAATATAAGATATATCGTCAGTTTGCCTTTGCTCTTGTTGAATAATTGGAAGGTTTTGAGATTTAATTTCATATCAGATATCACGTGTATAATATCTCTCCCGATTTTTTTTCTTTATGGATAGGGTAACAAACAAGCACACAGTCCACCTGATAATAAGTGTTTACTGTGGCCCATAGGTATCTACATCTTTCCTCGATTACAAATCAAAATGCAGACGCGTTGTGACCCGTGAGTCCACGTGGTCCATGCATACATATACAATAAAACTAGTTGCAGCCGCACTGCTCATTAGACTACATCAAGTTGCGCGAAAAATACCGAATTGTTTAGTTTGTTGCTGCTGAAAGAGATCTGTCACATCTAGTTTACAGACGGATAGCGTTTCTTTTCATTTACAAGTAATTTAAATCACATAAGTGCTAATTAATATATATATATATTAATTAGCAATTATGTGATATATATATAATAAATTGAGAGAGGGCGCCACTTAGCCACGTAACGTTTCGGCTCCGCGCTAAATTGTGAATTAAATATATAAACAGGTAAAATTCGGCATAAAAACTAACTGCAGTGAAAACATAAATAAAGGAATTGTAACATATATTGTGGACAAAGTACCAAAACCAGCGATTAATCGTCTAAATACACGCAAAACAGTGAAGTGAAAAAACGGTATTACTATTTTGTCAGTGACTTTTATGCACAAAAAAGTTTATCTCCATAATCTACGAATAACAGTACGTAATTCAACAGTGATATTACTCAACAACAAAGTGAAAAATTAATCCTAACCAATAAATGATTTCTGCAATAACATTAGAATGACACATCAATATCGATCAAGGTAATAACGCCATCGAGGATTTACTGGAAACTATCTTAGCTCGAGGTAGCCAGCCGTCAGCTGTCTCCAAGTCATCGTTCCGCGTACAGTACCTAACCAAACCAATAGAGGGCAGCACAAGTATCAAAACAAAAATATTTTCTTACTAATCGAAAACATAATAACGTGCAAAGCATGGAAGAAATAATGAATATGCTTCATAAAATACAAAGCGAACTTAACGAACAAAAACTGACCATTGTGCAATCAGTAGATAACGTTACGCAACAAGTTACACATAACATAAATCTCAAACTAGAAGAAAAATTCAAAATAATGGAAGAAAAATACAATAACCTAGAGTAAAAGCTAGAAAACCAAGAGAAAAGATTATACTTCCTAGAGAAGCAATCAAGACAGAGGAACATCGTTATATTCGGCTTAGCGGAGACGGAAACATCATAAGTTTCATAAAACGCTACTTTTCTATAGAGCTAGAGAGGAGTGAAATACAAGAAATTAGAAGAATAGGGAAGAAAGGAGATAAACCCCGACCGATTATTGTAACGTTCACTACACTGGGCACAAAAATAAGAATTTATAAACAGAGAAAAATATTAAGAAATACTGATTATTATATAAATGAAGACTTTCCACAACACATTTTAGAAAAAAGAAAGGAATTACAAGAACAAATGAAAATAGAAAGAGAGAAAGGAAACTATGCCACCATCAGGTATGATAAATTAATAATACGCCGCAATAACGTAGATGCATCAGGCAATAAGAAAAGAACCCTACCAACATCACCGAGCTTAAACGGTCCTACAGGAACAATACAAGGTACACTAGTAGTAAACAAAAAGAATAAAACTCAGACAAAACAAGGACTACAGAGATCGTCAAGTTTATCAGAAGGAGTTCTTAAACCAGGAATACTTAATTTTTTAACCAACAAAAACCCTGGTAACCCACGAAATGAACAAATAGATAAAAACTTAAATCAATAGCAATTACTTGGATAAATTAATTGGAATATCACGACCAAAACCCTCCAGAGAACATTAAAACAAACAGTACAAAAAACAGCCATCATAATACCCTATACATAATAACATACAATGTTAAAACTTTGTCAACATACTCACGATTATTGGAATTAACAGAGTGTTTGAAAAATATAAAGTTTGATATTATTGGTCTATCAGAAATTAGAAAACTTGGAAACAGGATTGAAGAACACGACGAGTTTATTTTATACTACATTGGAGAAACGCCTGGACTGTATGGAGTATTTTTTTATAGGATAGGGTGATAAACGAGTACACAGTCCACCTGATGGTAAGTGGTTACTGTGGCCCATAGACATCTACATCTATCCTCGATTACGAATCAAAATGCAGATACGTTGTCACCCGTGAGGACTAAGATGGAATGTCTCGTTTCCAGTAAAAAGGGTCTCCGGTTCTCTACACTCACCATACGAAATACAGTAGCATTAAGCTACTATTTCACGCTGGTATTCTGTGAGAGCGTGGTCCTTCCCCGGTCGAGCCGACCCATTCGTGCTACAACTATACTACTAATATAACTGTAGCATGGCTCTACCACGTATACAAAAATAAATAAAAAGTAGGATTTAGTGTCAAAAAACATCTAAAACGATACATCATAAGCCTCACAGGACTATCAGAAAGAGTAGCGTTGTTAAGGATGAATATCAATAACTTAAAATTAAGTATCATTCAAGTTTACGCTCCAACGGAGGCATCGAGCGACGAGGAGTTGGAATTTTTCTACAATACTGTCGATAAAGCTATACAACTCTCAGATAAAAATATCATAGTCATGGGAGATTTTAACGCCAAAATAGGACAAACCAATCCTAATGAAGCCGCTACTGGCTCACCGCTACGGAGATAGAAACTGTAGAGGAGATAGGCTCATCGATTTTGCGCACGTGAATAATCTATCTATCATGAACACCTTCTTCAAAAAAAAAATAGTAAACAAAGATGGACTTGGAGATCTCCTAATGGGAAAATAAAAAACGAAATAGACTATATCTTGACAACTTTACATAAAAACATATGCAATATATAGTCTTTAAACATCACTTACCCCTCGGATCACAGACCTGTGAGAGCGACACTTAACATTCTTCCCATAACAAAAAGTCGGTGTATGTTCGGCCAAAGCTCCAGATCCCAATTAAAAAACGAAGAAGAAATACAAGCCTACAAACAAGCGCTGAATAGCTGCATAACAAACTTACTTAAGAACTGGAGAGACGAGGATACCGTTCAAAATCGCTACGATAATATTATAAACGCAATAGACACCAGCCTAAAAAAGCTTACGAGGTTTCACCCAGTACAAATCCAGGGAAAAACCAGGCACTATCAGCACGCACAAAGGCGTTAATTTACAGAAGACAAGAATTACAAAAGACAAAACCAAAATCAAGAGTCATGAAAAATGAACAAAAAGCACTCTACAAACTCATTAGTAAATGTATCTACTTAGACTACAAGGCGTACCGCACAAGAACCTTCGAAAAACAACTTAATACTACAAACAGTGTCAAGAAGGCATACAAGGAACTGAGAACACATAAGCTATGGATTGAAGAGTTGAAAGACAAAACAAAAAATACCCAAAATAGAACAGAAATACTGAAAATAGCAACAACATTTTATAAGAAACTATACAGCACACCGAGTCAATATACATATGAATTACCAGATACAAATAGAGGAGAGACGAGAGCAAGCATAGAAGAATCTGAAGTGATTAAGGGGATTAAAACACTAAAAACGGAGAAAACCCCAGGCCCTGACGGTATCGCCAATAAAATCATAACAACTGGATGTGAGTTCCTAGCAAAACCACTAACTCTACTTAATCAGATATTGAGCAGCTCATATACACCTCGTCAATGGTCAGAGTCAAACATTATATTGCTTTACAAAAAAGGAGACCTTCTACTACTACCACTACCTTCACTATATAAACTGTTCTCCTCAATAATCGAGAAAAAAATAAAAAAGCACAGAAAAATACCAACCTATAGAACAGGCCGGCTTTAGAAGAAATTTTTCAACAGTGGATCACATACACTCGCTAGAGATATAGAAAAATACCAAGAGTTCAGGAGACCACTCTATATTGCCTTTATCGACTACCAAAAAGCATTTGACTCTCTGTTCCTCTCTGAATTTGGGATACGCTACTCTCACAAGTAGTATCACTAGACTACATAAAAGCCATAAAAATATCTATGATAACACTACTAGTAGAGTGAAGCTAGAGACTACAGGACCACCCATACAAATAAGTAGAGGTGTACGGCAAGGAGACCCACTCTCGCCAACTATCTTCATAGCAGTGCTACAGGCCATCATTGGCAAACTAAATTGGGAAAAAGTTGGCATAAATATAAAAGGACGTTACTTGAGTCATTTGAGATTTGCTGACGACATAGTCCTGCTCTCAGAAAATACGAACCAACTACAAGGAATGATAAACGCTCTATACGAAGAAAGTCGCAAAGTGGGCTTGGAAATCAACCTAACAAAAACTAATGTCATGACGAACCATATTGATAGACCAATTTACGTGGTAAACTCACCTCTGACATATGTAAACGCCTACATTTACCTGGGAAAATAAATTTCATTTAACCACGAAAATAACGAACAAGAAGTAGAGAGAAGAGTCAACATTACATGGAAAAAATTTTGGAGCTTCAAAGAAATACTTAAAAGTAAAATGAACATACGATTGAAAACGAAAGTCATGAACATCTGCCTACTGCCCTCATTAACATACGCCTGCCAAACTTGGAAATTTACCAGAAAAGTAAAAAATAAAATTATATCTAGCCAAAGGAGTATGGAGAGGAGCATTCTGAAAATAAGGAAAATCCAAAAGATCCGCCACACTCATTTAAGACAGAAAACTCAAGCCATTGACGCTCTCAATTACTCACAAAAGCTTAAATGGCGATGGGCTGGACACGTAGCGAGGCTAAGCGATAATAGATGGACAAGAGAGACAACACAATGGACAGGCCCACTAAGACAGAGAAAGAGAGGAAGGCCAAATACACGGTGGGCAGACGATATCATAAAAGTAGCAGGTACTCATTGGTTACGAGCGGCAGAGAATAGAGAGTACTGGGCTTCTCTGGAGGAGGCCTTTACCTCTCATGGAGAGGGTTCTTGTTAAAAAAAATCATTAAATTAAATATTGTTACTTTGTTATGTTAATTACAATATTAACTTCAATTTAAATCAACAACTAACCAAATTTTACTTATATATTTTTAAATGAAACTACAAAATTAAAATAGATTTGAATATATTATTATTATAATCTAATTATTTGTTAATCATAACCACATTAATTTTAATTTATTTCTTAACTATTTTGCATGCACACTGTTAATGAAATTGTACTATGGAATGCAAGAAATAAAAGGCTTTTTTATTTTATTTATTTATTTTAATTGCTAATTACTTCTTCTTAACACGCTTTTATTAACTTTGCGTGTATTTATCCATCTATCTATCTACGTAACGGAACATTTTAATGTAATTTTCACCAACTTATAGACTGACGATTGACTTGAAAATGTGCAATCGTATTAAGCACATGTCGCGGAAATACCATGGATACGACAGATTTCCGATATCATGTTCTTATAATCGAAACCGATTACCCTTGAAGCCTTACGGAGTTTAAGTAAGATTCTTGTCGGAACCAGACATTGTATTCTTATATACTTAGTTTTATAAAAAGAAAAAGAAAATACAGTTTAATTATTTGTAATATTAAAATAATGTTAAATAATTCCTTACATATTGAACACGGAATTAATATACAATCAATTGATATCCTGACTCCTAAACTAGCTTACACTGCATGTTACGTTATAGTAAAGTTATTCCCCTCCCATTATATTACCTAGTGGCATAAAAAGGGAGGATATCTTTTAATTTTTATTGTCCTGGATTATCAAACATATTTTTATTTAAAAAAAATATTGTAAGAAATTTAATTAAAATACGCTGGCTGATCATGATCGCAATATTTTATAGAAACGGCTGTGTTTCCCTCAAGAACTGAAGTTTTAGAAAGAAAAATAAAAAATGGACAGTCGGCCAATGTGGCGAGAAGTGAACCCGACGCCTGGGGGCAGCTGTGAACATCTTTGCTGATGGCCATTTAAATTTTGTGAAATCGCCACATTTTTGTGAAAGAGTGTAATCAGGGAAAGCTTTTTCGGTGCAGATATGGCAAACTTTTATTTTTTTTTGTATTGATAGTAATAATAATAATAATGTCCTCCAGACCGAATTTCGCCACGGCAGCCTGCCTCAACGGAGACTAGCCAACGGTGCAGGACAGGATTATAGTGCCCAAGTGTATGCGCAAGCACAGGTGCACTCTCTATTCCCTCACTCTCATAATCTAATGGGATGGTAAACCGACACGACCGGAGAGAGATCAGGCGCAGGAACAACGGTTTTACGTGCTTTCCGAGGCACGGGGGTGAGACACCGCCAACTTCCTGTCTTCGAGAAAGACTTAGAAATTGATTTTTTGACCCGACCCGGGATTCGAACCCTGTACCTCATGATCAGCAGTCGCACTACTACAACGGCTAGGCCAACGAGGCAGTTTTGTACTGATAATGAATACATATACTATATAATACGTATATAAATATTCCAGTGCTTTTTCGACCCTGTCAATGACACTGATCAGGGCTGTTTCCGTAGATTTGCCTCTGCGGTAAGCATGCTGGTTGTAATGTATGGGCCTCGTAGCTAGAGCTACATCCCTTATATATCTATCTATAACCTTTTCCAATGTCTTAAGAAGAAAGGAAGATAGGCTTATAGGTCTAAAGGACTTTGGTAAAGCGTAGTCCTTTCTACCAGCCTTAGGTATAAATAGAACCTTGACAATTGTCCATAGTTCTGGAATATATCCCCATGCAAAACCTGCTCTGAAGATTTTCACCAGATAAGGAAGAAAGATGTCGATACCCCTCTGTAGTTGGATGGGAATTATTCCATCCTCCCCGCTTGATTTAAATGGTTCAAAGGAGTCAACAGCCCACTGCACCAGGTTTGGCCTTATTATCTTTGTAGCCCTACGCCAGTCCTCATTGCAAGGCCTTCGTAGGGCTCTGAAAGAGTTCTTCTTTTCTTCTTCTGTTATATCATATTTAATTGTCGGCAAACAGTTTGCTTGGAACATGTTACAGTCTTCAATAACATTTTCAAAGCGTCTGGTTAATAATTTCCCAAACCTAGTAACTTGTGTAGTTAAACTTTAACCTAATAAATTAAGTGAATATTATATTTTTATATTAGCGAATAAAATAAAATAACGTTCATTAAATACAAAGCAGAAGTGTCATGAGCTGTTTATGAGGATTTCCCAGTGGGAAAGTTTTAGTGGTCATTGTGGCTTGCCTTATTTTTCCGCTAAGAGCGGTGTATATTTACGTATAACAATTAAACTATCATAGGGTTGTTTCCTAGTCAAATGTTATTTTAATTTCGATAAATTGGGGAATTATTATTCTCAATATTAATTTCAGAATTATTGTTGTTTTAACTTGTAGATAATTAAAAAATGCGTGTGTACTTGTAAAATTAAACATGGATTGTACATGCCAAAATTTTTAAAATTCCTGAAATAAATGCGCTGGTTATTTTCAAATATCTGAACACAATTTTTGAAAAATAGCTATGAACACTCTCGTACGAAAGAAACTTAATCAAAATCGGTTCATCTGTTCAAAAGCTATGATACACATACACAAATACACACTACAAACTCATAACACCCTTTTGTTTTTTTTTTGGGTTTAAAAATTGGACTTAAAAATAATTTAGTGTAGCTATCTAAAGAACTAACTATTTAATAACACGATTATTTGAATTCTTGGTAATGTTCGATATTCCACAGACCGAAAAAACAGTTCAAGCAACAGCAACCCCTGAATTTTTATAGAGTAAGGATGACCACCGAGCACTGATGATAAGTAGATACTGTGGTGTATTGACATCTATAACTATACTCAATTAAGAATCAAAATGCAGATGTGTTGACCCCTGGGGACTAATGATTTAATGCTCCTCTACGTTCACCACATGAAACGAAGCATTATTCTGCTGCTTCACGCCGGTATTTCGTTAGAGCGTGGCGCTATCCTGACCGAGCCAACCCATTCGTATCGCAGCTTTAAAAAAGTAGCATCATATAATTTTTATATTCAAATATTTTTGAGCCGTGGGATTTTAAGGGTTTCGTACGTTAATGACAGGCTCAAGACTGGAAATATCGACTTTAAGTAACAAAATATTATGAAAGGTAAGGAATAAGATTAACAGTGCAGTGGCGTTGTTAACATATCCACCACACCATATCGTCCCATGCGTGTCGAAATAGGCGACAGTTGGAAACTGAAACAGATGGGTTTGGCAGACTTTTTCAGATAACAGCACAAAATTACAAAATATGCAGTTGCCTATCCATGGCTAACTATGGCTTACCACTCCTATAAATCTACGGGGGTGGGCTATATTCACCACTAATCAGGCTTTTAGGCTGTATCCATTGTTCTTTACGTCATATACATGTAATTAAATTATATTTAGTTAACCGATGGCTGTTCCAACCACTTCGTCGGTTTTCTAACTCGCTTTCCCTTTTGTGATAGAATTTTGTTGGGGATATTATGTGCAACTTTGCAATTTTAATTGAAACGTTTTTTGATAAGTAAAAGTTTAGATTAATTTTCTAATTTAAATCACATATTATTTTCGCATACATAAAGTAACATTTAGTAAAATATATTCCATCTGGATCATCAAGAATCTGTATTGACCGCGTAGTGACGGCGTAAGAGAGCCCAAAACCTCTCGTGGGTGTCAGAAGAGGGGAGCGAGGGAAATGAAACAGTATACTGGCAAGCAGCATTTCTTTACAACAGTCCAAAATATTACAGAACTGCTTATTAACATTTGCCCACCAGTTGTAGCTACTGTGATATCCATATGAGACAATCTATGGGGATGTAAGATTGTGTACTTTGATAGACTGTAATGATGATTATCTCTTATAATTGTCGTATAATTTGAACTATTAAAATAGAAAAACGGTGTTCATCTAGCCTGATTTTGGCTATTGCGACAATTTCTAAACTCTGTCTAAAGAACTATCATCTGTTTAGTATATAAAAGTACTATCAGCGGCATTGCTTGTATCCAGGAGTATTATGATGAGTAAGTTCCTCTATGTTATATATTGCATATACACTTGCGGCTTTGTTTTATATACAGTTCACAAGTGTATGCGCAAACATCTCGCACTCACTCGTCCAAATTTTTCTTAGTCTGCGTAGGATAAACTGTGTCACAACCATGTACCAAAATAACTGACAAATACCGACAGACATATATAATCGTAATATTGTGGTTAATTATTTAATGACTAGCGATCTGCCCCGGCTTTGCACGGGTGATTTCTGTATCTCGACAATAGTTCCGCCTACTGGACTCCCAGCAATTGATTTTTATATATAGAAATAGAAATTATACTTTCACTAAACCCACATTACAAATTTTTGTGTAAATAATCCAACGCTAAATATTCATTGTTAGTTAATAATTTACGTTGTATATTAATATTCCTGCCATTGCCTACAAATACCGGACCGATATTTCACTCATATTACTTTAATTAAACTGGTATCATAATTAAAATAAAATACTAAAATAAAGATATTTTTATTATTTCTTCGTAAGTTAAAAGTTAAATATTAAAATTATTTTAAGAGAAAATAAAAATTAATTGCAAACAATTGAGCTTATAATATATTGTATAAAGTCCCAAAAACGATACCTATATTAAATTCGATGGTCGTTATTAATAATTTGCGAAAGAAATAAAAATGGAAAATTTAATTTAAATATTTTGTTTGAGAAAATACCGAAAAATACTATTTCCAATCTTATTTCCTTGTTAGTGAGTTGAAAATCGGTTCCCTAGACCGACTTAATAACACTAATGAGAGGGTGGATACGATGCGTTAAGATCAGTGGCAATTAACAAACTATAAAAAGCCCGCTACTTACTACAAAAACTTTATAAAGGGGGTGCAAACAGAAATAGAAATTTGTAGTTGACTTGTTTCTTGCATGATATTAAAATTACTCTTTTAATGTATACTTAATTTGACTACTTCGTCTAGTGGTAATAAATGCGGTTAATGAGCAATTGAAGTTTGAATCTCAGGTCGGGCGAAAACCAGTTACTGGATTTTTCTATTAAAAATAGTCTCTCTACTAATTCTTAATATACTGCCGTTCTTAGCAGATATTACCTACTTTATTAATTGTAAAATCTTCATTTATAAGCGAGGTTTCGCACCTTTTCCGCTGTTTCCCCCCCGCTTTTCAGATCATTGCACAAATTACATCAACATAAATGGACATATCGCCATTAGTTTGAGTGAATGCGTGCGTGCTCGTATATTTTTTGTAAAAACAAATAAACACGTTCTTACTTTTTTCTTCTCTACATCAGTCATCTGAGTGCCCACAGTCACTTCTCACTTGTACAACACGATTAGATACAGTAGTAACTTACACTTTACATCATTTTGTTGTACAGTTTGTTTAACAAGGCGTTTAGTTTATCAACTCTTCGTTCAAAAATAATGAGGCAATTTATGAAGGCATATTATGAATAAACACTGTTTAATTTTGCTGCATGATTAATTCCGACCTCTCCTTACCTCCATTGTGTAGCCAGACACTTGGCGAGGGTCGGTCAGTCTTCTTCGCCTTTGTTGTTAATAGCAGGCATTTGAACCAAACGGATTGTTAAGTCGATTCCGTTCATTTGCATCATACCTATTGAGTAAAATAATTTGCGAGTATTAGTATTAACATCTTATAACAATAAAATGTAAAGCTAGTATTAGGTACTTGTTAAATATAACGACGCGGTGGTGAATCCTAAAAAGCAGAATTACAGTATACTGAAATTAACATCGAGGGCTCAGCACTTAAGCTAACACAGCAAGGTGAATCATAAACACACATTTACGATATGTATAACTTATACAGCACATGAACACGTTTCCCGCATGGGTTTGTTCATTATGAAATTAAACGTTACAATATTAGTACCGTAACGCCGCACTTATTACGTAACTGTGCCTCAAACTCATTAGAATAATTTATTCTCGTGCATACTCTTCTGCATACCGTTTTACGCTAAAATATTTAAATACCTTTAGTTCTGTCTCTTCTTTTAAATGTATAAATATGGGAAAAGTGGCACAGTGAGTCATATGTCCACAGTAAGTCTTACTGAAACTGACATGGCAAATTGGCCTCTAAAAAGCTTGGCGTGCTCAGCAGAGCGAGACAGTATTTCATGCCGGCACATCGCCTGCAACTTTACAAGGCGCAGGTTCGGCCGCACAAGGAATACTGTTCTCATCTCTGGGCCGGGGTACCCCAGTACCAGCTCCTTCCACTTGACCTCATCCAGCGCAGAACGGCTCGAATCGTCGACGACCATGCTCTTTCTGATCGGCTTGACTCACTGGCGCTGCGTAGAGATTAGTTTCAGCTGCCAAATTTCACAAACGCACATTGCGTCAAAATTCACGATACCATCCTCATTATCTGGATGCTTGGCGGTCCACTACTGTGTGTTTTACAAGGAATTTTCTTCCTCGTACAACTTTTCTGTGGAGTCGTTGACTTATGAACATTCAAAAAAATAGCGGACTCTTTTCTTAAAGGCCATCAGGTGCGTTACCTGCAGTATTCCCCCCGTGTTGCGGTTGTTCATGGACGGTGGTAATCACATACCATCAGGTGAGCCGCATGCTCGTTTCCCCCCTCTTAAAGTAACGCCTGATTCTATTATTTGTCTTATTTTTATTATATCATATGTTCTGGCGTATCAGATTCGCTGGGTTAACATCAGAGATTGTTTAATATAATTAAGATACAATTAAACCAAAGCAACTATCCGAAGGGATTAAACCCAAAAGAGCTGAGAGTTTTCACGGACAGTTCAAAAACAAACGAAGATGCAAGATCTGGAACGTTCTCGGAAGACTTCACTATCCACATTTGTACACCGTTGGGTACCCACAACATAGTCTTTCAGGCAGAATGTATGGATATCCAATATATGCTCCAAGCGGTCATAGCAATAGATGCTAGGAAGGTAAAAGACTTCTTCATCTGAACCAAAAGTTCGCAATTGCAATTGCGAGCTTTTGGTACCGCCGTACTGTCAGTAAATGTCACCGGTACACGGTAAAGTTTCTATAAACTTATGATTGTACCGTAACGTAATGTGTAAATAATGAATGTAATAATATATTAAATAAATAAATAAATAAATAAATAAATAAAAACGTTGCGGAAAACAGCCCGTCTTAACTTAAACTTAACCAAACTAAACTATCCATAGATGGATTTGTCATTAACAGGCTCCCTGTCCGCGTAATAGACATAATACTTAAACAATCTAAATGTTCATATATGATTCATTCACAGGGAAAGAGTTAGAGGCCTATGTTCCATTCCAACACTGGATGTTATTATGATGGGCTGTGATGAAAGTATGAATAGCTGAAAATCTTCCAGTCATGCGTTTATATAAGTTGAAATATGCAAAAAAATTGGTTGCCTGTAAAGTCGGTATACGGGCGAAAGTTTTACGTGACAACGACTTTGAGTGGTAAAATAATTTTAATGTGAATATTCATTCGTATAGTAGGAAGAAGGATGAAATAACACTTTTTATGTCTGTCTCTCTCGCTCTTAGGCGGGCTAACCATGCCCGAGTGGAAGGGACGCGTGCCTCTCACTCGCTCTCATTGTGAGCGCATAACGTGAGCGGAGCGTAACGCAGTTTCTTGAAGTGTCACCCGGCAAACCAATTTATAAGACGTTGTCACGTCAAAAGCCTATGAAATTAAGTGAACGCCTCCGATACAAATTTATTTTGTTAAGCACTGTGTTCAATAATAACTGTGCTTTTTCAAAATACTTCAATCTCATATCTAATTTCCTTTATCGCTGTTCGTGATAAGAAGCGACGGAGCTTTCCATCATACACGAAAAACAGTAAACTTTAATAGGATCAAAATTTATTACCTTTCCAATATTTAAGTCCTTTAAGTTATGACTATGAGTACAATTTTATCAGTGTAAAGTTGTGGAAACTAGCCAACAACACCCGCTAAATACTAACACGCAAAAATAGAATAAAACTCGTTAAGAACTTGTTAAATACAGGACCGTATGTACAAAGTTTTTGTAGGGCGGCTCCAAGTTTACGACAATGGGCCCATATCGGGGGTAACCTGTATTTTCTATCGAAATTCGCTTTGGTTGACAAACAATTAGCTCTGATAGCTTTTTATACCACATCATGTTTGTAAGGGCTTTCAAGGAGTTCATTGTTGTCGATACAGTAAACACAAATTTGTTTTAATTTATTAATATGTTTGTAATAAAAATATTTAAATTATCATATAGCTCTCCGAGAGCGAGTTCGTGAATTATCTGAGCTTTGCTAAGAAAATATTCATACCTTAAGTATAATTGAAAAGACAAAAATATAATATGCTTATTTTATCCGGCATTTTTATTTGTATTACTCTATTCAAAAAATTCTGATATTGTCCTGCTCTTCAAAATTCGTGACATTTTCAGATAAATTTTTGATGATAAAGTTATCCTAATGAATGAAACTATCTTTGCGGACCTAATCACTTTTAATTTATTGAAATAATATTTAATTCTCAAAATTTCATTGACATTAGGAATCATAATTTTAAATAGTTATGAAAGAATTTTAGTAATATAGATACTATATACATTAATTATTATACAATAGTAACAAATTATAGCAGGAATTTTAAGTTATTTTCATTATTTCTGTAGCTTTTAGTTGTAGTTAATATTAGTTTAGTTTAATTATGAAACTTTGTTCTTTTAATTGTCAATCAGTCAGGCGTAGTTTTGAACAAATACGGGAATTATGTAACGACTTTGATATATTAGCATTGCAGGAAACCTGGCTACTACCCGATGTAATTCCCGACTTAAACACTATACATACCAAATTTTTTAGTCATGGTACATCAGCTGTGGACGTCAAACAAGGCATGTTACGGGGTAGGCCCTTTGGAGGGGTTGGGTTATTGTGGAAGTCGTCGATGTTTAATTAGGTGGAGATTGTTGATTGTAACAACTATAATTTATGTGCAGCTATTTCAGAAATGTGTGGTAATAAATATTTGTGTGTATCTGTATATATGCCTCAAAATAATAATGAAAATTTGACTGATTTTACAAATATTTTAAGTATTATACAATCAATTATTTTAGATAAGGATATTAATTATGCTTTTTTTAGGTGACTTTAATGTAGTTGTGAATACATTGTTTGGTTTAGAGTTATTTAATTTTTGTACAGATAATGATTTGGTGTGTGCTGATTATGAATTTCTGCGACCTAAAAGTGGTGTCTTTACGTATGTTAGCTATGCTCACTGTTAGAAAAGTTGGTTGGATCATTATGTACAAGGCAGGCATGGGCTACTGTAACTAACGTTTATGTGTTGGAAGACGTCACAACATGTGGTCCGACCATAAGCCTTTGTATGTTAAATGCAACATTAATTTGACCTTTAATGCACTGCATAATAACGTTCCTTTTCATAAACGACTTGTCAAAATGGGGTAAAAGAAATGGTATCGAAATTGAATTTTATTCCTCTCTTTGTTCTGAGTATATACGAAATTTAGATTAGGAGAGGTTAAGTTATTTATCTGCTGAATGTAATAGCTGTCCGTGTACTGAACATTGCGAATACCTAGATAGTTTATACAACTCTTTTATTTGTTGTATAAAAAGCTCGGCCACACGTCGCGTGTTACAGCATGTCGTCCAGAGGTCGCCTGTTCCAGGGTGGAATGAGTATGTACGCGAGGCACACGCGATAGCATGGCGAGCACGAGTTGGGTGGTTAACGGCTGGGGCACCTTCTTCTGGTCCACTCTTCGATGAAATGAAAATAACGCGAACTATTTTTAAAAGACTATTTTTTGTGACTGGCCTGTTGGTCTAGTGGTTAGTGACCCTGACTGCTATGCCGGAGGTCGTGGGTTCGATTTCCACCCAAGACAAATGTTTGTGTGATGAGCACGATCATTTGTTCTGTGTCTGGGTGTAATTTATCTATAATATTTATGTATTTAGAAATATATAAGTATGTTTATCAGTTGTCTAGTACCCATAACACAAGCTCTGCTTAGCTTGGGACTAGATGGCGTTGTGTGTGATAGTTGTGCAATATTATTATTATTATTATTATTATAAAGTAGGTTAAGGTTTTGCCAAAATACCGCTAATCTTATAATCATAGATAAGACTTCAGCATTTTGTTTAAGTTGAAACTTTAGTCAATTTTGGATAGATACGGGAAATTTGCTTAAGACCGGGTCGAAGATTACGGAGTGCGTGGATGGCCTGACGGACACACTGGCGATTGCAAACTTGCTTAGGGACAAATTTCTTACGTTAAGTACAGGGCATTGTACTTCTCATAATGATTATCACGTAGCATATGGAAAGGGTATTCATATTCTGAAGAGATGCTCATTAATGCTCTGCTCCAGATGAAACTAGGAAAGGTGACAGGTTATGATAATATAAGCGTAGAACATCTTCGGTTTGGAGGACTATGGGTAATTGCGTTCCTATCAGTATTTTTCAATGCCTGTCTAAAGCATGCTTACTTACCGGTAGATATGCTTAATACATTAATAACTCCTGTTATTAAACGTAAATCATGTAGTTTGACCGACAGTTGTAACTATAGACCGATATCCATAGCTACAACTTGTGCTAAAGTGTTGACACCATATTATCAGGTGTTATTTTCAAATATATACATGTTAGCGATGCTCAATTGGGATTCAAAAAAAAATTGCTGCAACTGCAGCGAGTTTTACTTTAAAGCAAACCGTTAGTTATTATAATAAGCGGAAAACAAATATTTACGCATGTTTTATGGATCTGAGCAGGGCTTTTGACCGAGTCAATTATGATATACTCTGGAGGAAGTTACGTGATGCGGGAGTGCTGTCAATGTGTATTAACATATTGATCGCATGGTATAGTAGGCAAATCATATAGTAAAATGGCGTGATTCATTTACGGAGGAATTTCTCCTACAATGTGGCGTGAGGCAGGGAGGGCTAACATCGCCTCTCCTTTTTGATCTATATGTTGATCAGCTGATCAAGGAGCTCCTTGATCAGCTGATCCTTTTGCTAAGAAGCACCAGACTGGGTCGCCACATTGGTTCTGAATGCTTTAATAACTTGAGTTACGCTGATGATATGGTGCTGCTGGGTCCCTCAATTGGTGCGCTGCGTGCACTCATTCAGATATGTGAGAGATATGCGATGAATCATTACCTATTGTACAATAACAAGAAGTCTGTTTGCTTTTTTTCAACCTCATATCCCCCCAGTGTATTTGTTTAATTCACAATTGGAGTGGGTAACGACGTTTAGATACTTGGGTCATATTTTTATTCAGAATCTGAGTGATGGTTCCGACATGGACCGTGAGCGACGTTCCTTGTCAGTGCGTGCCAACAAGATAGCTCGACGATTTCAAAGGTGTTCTTATGCCTCCAAACTGGCGTTGTTTTCAGCTTACTGTCAGCCACTTTACACTCCTCGGCTGTGGACGAATTACACTAAAGAGGAATACCGCAGGCTAAAGGTGCAGTATAATGATTCGTCGCGTGTTGTTTCGTCAGCCACGATACTGCAGTGCGTCCCAGATGTTCGCAGAGGCCCGTGTCGCTGGTTTGGATGCGCTGATCTGTCACCGTATCGCGCGATTTAGAAGTTCCCTTTGTGGGCCGCAGAATAATCTCATTAAAATTATTTGTAATATTTGTGCATTTAGTGAAATTTTTAATAGATGTTCAACTTTATTAATATCTAAATAATAATATTTAATATTTTGATTACCTAAGCAATAATTATGAGAATTAATATTTCAGGTGTAATCTTTAAATTTAGTTTTGTAATGGATCTTTGTTGTCTGTATCAAATAAATTATTATTATTGGGGGGGGGGGTATCAATATAGTTTTCTCATCTGGTTGGGTTCTATAAATATATAATTATAAATGAAAATGAAAAGATAAATATACATAAATATCAATAACATAAAATAAATATAAAAATACATATATAAATAAAAGCCCAACCAGATGGAGGCCCTCGGCAGGGAATACCAAACGGCCAAGGGTTAGGGGGAAAGGGAAAGAAACCGGCGAACAATGCGGGCGGTATCAAGGAGCACCGCCTTCTGCATTTGAGCCTGGAGCGGTCCGCCACGTAGTCCCAGCCGCCTCAGATGACCCGAGAGGCTGACTGGGATTAGCCCATTCGCAGAGACGACTACAGGAATAATATCGGCCGGCAGACCACCCCACATGTCAGTCACCTCATGAGCCAGGTCCAGATATTTTGTTCACTTATCTGTTTCGGCTCTCAATAGGTTCTCGTCATACGGAATGGTAATGTCGACCAAAAATATCCTTGACTGTGCCCGCTCCATCAGCACAATATCAGGCTTATTCGCAAGAATATCCTGTCTGTGATGATGGCCCGGTCCCAATAGAGCCTGGCGCGATCATTTTCGAGCACGGCTTCCGGCAAGTACTTGTAATACGGCAATTCCCGATCCACGAGACCGTATTTCACAGCGAGCTCCTGGTGTAGAATTCTGGCTACTAGGTTGTGCCTGTGCAAGTACTCAGAGTTAGAAAGCGCCGAACAACCGGAGATGACATGCCTAAGTGACTCACCGGGATGGCGACAAGCTCGACAGATGTCGATGGTGCCATCCTTTAGGATGTATCTCCGATAATTGTTGGTCTTAATAACCTGATCCTGTATTGCATAGACAAAACCCTCGGTTTCCCCGAAGAGGTCACCAAAGCGTAGCCAGTGGAGGGAGGCTACTGTGTCTACGAAAGGCTCAAGTAGAGCCTTGTAGAACCTCCCGTGGAGCTCCTTCTCCTTCCATACGGTCTCCCGGTCGGAAATGCTCTGCACTGCCGGATCTTGGCATTGCTCGTTGGCTAGTGATAGAGGGGTAAGTCCTTTATCACAAGAAATGAAGTCCTTATAGAATGGATCATCCGATCTCGCTAGAAAGTAATCACGGGGGCTGCACACTGCTGATTATGCATAGTGAGCGCGCTCAAGAAGCCACGCCCACCATGCTTTCGCGGCAAGTACAGCCTCACTACCGACATTCTCGGATGATGCATCCTATGGGACGTCATGGCAGTGAGGACTTTTCTATCCAGGGCGTTAAGTTCAGTCTGAGTCCACATGAGTATGCCAAAGGTATACATGAGGACGGGCATAGCCCCGCCGTTATATGCGTGTGCCTTATTCACACCGGACGAAAGGCTGTTAAGCACTTTGATCAAGCGTGCATAAAACACGTCGCAAACTGACTGTTTCACACCAGCCTCGTCGATACCGATGTTTTGTGACATACCCATATATCGGTATGTTTCAGCCTCGGAAAGGGTTCTTAAGTTGACGGGCATAGATAAGTCTATGCCCTCAGAGTTAGCAACCCTTCCCATTTTGACATGGAGGACCGCACACTTATCCGTCCCCAGCTCCATTCCAATGGAATTGCTAAATTCACAAGTGATGTTTAGCAATTCCATAAGATGGGAGCGACTGGAAGCGAATAATTTGAGGTCATCCATATAGAAAAGGTGGGTCACTTTTGTCCCTCCTTTCCGTAGCAAAATCCCCTCCCGGAGCCCTCCATTAAGGTACTGAGAGGGTTCAGGGAGAGGCAGAACCAGATTGGACTCAGACAATCCCCCTGGAAGATACCCCTTCTTATCCTTATGTGGTTCTCCGCAGCCATCATCCGCTCGCCCAGATGACAAAGGATCGTACTCCACTGCCTCATAGACTGCTCGAGGAAGTCTCTTACTGTACAGTCTATCTTGTACAGCTCGAGGACTTTCTTCAGCCATGTATGGGGCACCGAGTCGAATGCCTTTCTGTAGTATATCCAGGCGACGCAGTAGTTCCGACGGTTGCGTTTCACCACTTTGCCAATGACCGCGTGAATGGGGAGTGGTTCCTTGGTTCCACGACCACCGCCCCGACACCCATTTATAGCGCGCGACATCACCTGATTTGAGTCCAGGTGACGAGAGATTCTCGCGCCTAAAATGGATGTTAGTGTCTTGTATATGGTTGGTAGACACGTGATGGGGCGGTATTTGCTCGGGTTTGTGGTACCCTAGTCTTTAGGAACCAAATGGGTGATCCCAGTAGCGAAGAGGCTTGTGAGCGACTTCTGGTTGAGAGCCTCTTGAAACTGTTGGGCGAGCACAGTGTGACACACCACGAACCCCTTCAGCCAGTAGTGATGCAGCCTGTCGAGTCCCGGACTTTTGCAGTTCGGGGCCCCACGAACATCCTCAGCTACGTCACCCGGTGTTATAATGACGGGGTCCATGGGCGTTATACTCGCACACTGACTCGCCACAACTTCCGTCCAAGGGCCCTCGCTGTGGTTTACGGGCTCTGACCACAGGCCGCGCCAGAATGCTACAGTGTCGGCCTGATTCGGTGCTGGCCCCGTTCCACTTACCATTGGTCGCTCCAATGATTCATAGAGCCTCTTCTGATCACTCTGGAAAGACGATTCTGGTTGAACCGTGTCGACCTCTCGGTATATCGCCGAATCCGCTTTCCCCAAGCAGCGATTCTCTGCTTCAGATCATCTATGCGCTCCGTCAGTTTTTGCGTTATATCCGGCTGGGACAAACTGACATTTAAATATAATATGGTGTATACCATTACTGGACGCGGTCTAACCATGTACTCATAAATTTACTACATTACTGCGCATGGACTTGGTTCCTTTTAATAGAAGAGGGGAAAAACGAGCATGCGGCTCACCGGATGGTAAGTGCAACATCAGGGAATTGCAGATGCGTTACCGGCCTTTTAGAAAGGAGTAATCTCTTTTCTTGAAGGTCTCTAAGTCATATCGGTGCAGGAAAATCGCCAATGGTAAACAATTCCACAGACAGTTGTACAAGGAAGAAAACTTCTAGTAAAACGCACAGTGATGGGCCATCGATCATCCAGATGATGGGGATGGCATCGTGAATTGATGACAGGTGACAGTGAGCAGCGTCAATATTGCAAGTCATCTGGTAATGCGATGGATTCCCATAGAGTGCGATATATACATCTCAACTACGTTATCAGACGTCAGCCAGATGTTAATTACGTAGATCGGCGGATTTATGCGTGGTAGAGATGTCCATTATGATGACCCCGGCATTTTTGAATTTTTAATTCAAAAAAATGTTCTGAAATGTGCCCAGTATGTGCTATTACGTGCTGCTTATATCGTGAAGTGATCGAATCAAAATAGAGAAAATGCTATACCTATTATATTTATACGTTTAGAGCTCTTAGTCTTTACTAATTTTATTTTAAGCTTTCTCTCAATTTGCGTCTAGTTTCGTTTTTCACTAATAACGATTTCATTTTAAGTTGAGGTACATTACGGTGCGTTGAGAAACTAGTAAATGCACTCACGTTTCCACGTAAATTTGACACTTTATGGACTTAAAGCGCTTTAAACGGAATTGTTTCCACGAAAATGGAACGGTCATATACCGTAAGTTATATAAGGCTCTACCGGGAAACCTGTTCACGTTCGGAAAAAGCAATCTAGGTTGTGAATATATGATTGAATTAGTCATATAGTTACGGTTTCTCGTCAAATTAATTTAGCAAAGATCCTTTTGAGTCAAAAATTTCTGAAATGATTATTGTGCAATCAATTGGATGCTGTTATATTTTCTAATCTTTCGCTCGTCTAACTATTACAACACACGCGCTGTTGGATGTGCTCGCTTTATAATTATTTACCGTGTAAGTACGGTGTAAGAACATCCACTCACCAATATCATCCCGTGGCTACCGCAAGAGGCGACAGAGACAAACAAATCAGGAGATAAGCAGTAGCGTCTTCCTAAAAAAACTGCGGTTTCCAATCCGCTTGTCAAGCGTGGCGCCTACGGCAAACATCTCACCTATTAGACAATCTTTAGGGGAGGCCTACGTTCAGCAGTGGACTTTAATAGGCTGTGACGGTAATGGACTTTGTAATTATTGTTATTTAATGTATTATTATTATGTAAATATATCATAAATTATCTTAATATATATAATTTACGTGTCACGTTGTTTGTCCGCGATTGACTCCCAAAATACTTAACCGATATTAATGAAATTTGCACACCGTGTGCAGTTTGGTTCAACTTTAGAGATAGGATAGTTTTCTTGCTCATGAGTGACCCACAATTTCTTTATTGCGAATTTAAGAATTTATAATAGGACATGACAAAGGATCGTTGAAAAAGGCAGCACAACGTCTGCCTGGCAAGCTAGTTGTAATGTAATCCTTGTGTAAGGTTTTATTCTAACGGTGGTTGTCATTCAAGCAATCAACCAGTGTGTTTTGCTAGTAATTAGTTATGATATTGAGACTTGGTAATTCCCTTTGGGCTGTAGAAGGCAACTCAAAGTCTGTGAGGAGGACTGTGTTCGTAGTTATTCTACATCACAATACGTAGTAATATGCAGTACGAGTATGCTTACGTGTATATGCAGTAAAATCATAGTTAATGCCATAGTACAACGAAATAGTATAGATAAAGTGGAAATTGGTCAGTCACTTAGATAAAAAATCTATGAGGATGAAGGTTTTTCACCGGTTATTCAGTGTAGGATAATCCTGCCCAATCGACGCAGTGACAACCAAAATATGATTTATGACAGTTTCTGGGACAGTCTCTCCCTGTCTCAGTGTTCGTATTATTCCTTTATTTATCTTTATTTCACCTATGAGCCAAGATTTTCTTAAACATTTTTATGATTTTCATTCTTCAATATTCACTCACTATTGATGGTCTTCAAAAATAAATTTTAAACAGATTTTGCAGAAAATTTATTGCCTGACTAGGTTGACTCGCAATAAACATAACAAACCATATCTTAACGTCGATTCAATGGCACTATTTGGTATTTTCGTCTTAAGTAAATGTGAGGTGTTAACACTAAAATTACAACTATTTGGTGCCAAAATAAATAAATAAAATAAACGTTTATCTGGTAAAATGAGTTTATATTTATAATTTGAAACACATCCTGCAATTAAAATATTCTTAAATTATTATTGACAATATTTTTTTCTTATTAAAAATTATTTTCAACAAATCTTAACGACTTAGAATACGTAACACATGTGCTAATTTTAAATTTTCTTATTTTTAACATTGAGGTATTTCATTTCGGCTTAAAATATTTTTAAATACTTTTACAAGCAACCGTTACCGTTACAGCCCACTGAAGTCCACTGCCGAACACAGGCCTCCCAGATTGCCTCATAGTTACCACCCTGGGCAAGCAGGTTGGCGACCGCAGTTTTTTATTTGTAGCCGTTATTAGGAAGACGCTGCTGTCCATCTCCTGATTTGATTCCCTCCGTCGCCTCTTACTGTCGCTACTTACTGACATGGTGCAGTGGATGTTCTTACACCGACACATAACTAATAAGCTCATTCGATCGCTCGTATGAAACAGAATCTTTACCATTAGTACGCTACATTGCTTGAGTGCACATGAGTATTATTGGAAATCTATATGTAAAGTATATATGTAGATAAGTACCAACTCGACGACAAACATACGATACAGGGATCTCTTTGATGAAATGGAACGTTACGAGGCTTAGGAATTACCTTAATCTAATGCCTATAGACTTTTATGATCCTAAGTATCATTCTAAATAATTAATCCGTTATCTCGTAAAATTCTGAGAAATTTGATGGTTGAAAAAAAATTAGATAAATGCCACTTTGCCGCGCAATATGTTTTGTTTGTATTGGAGTCGAATGTTAGTTTTGTTATGTGTGTTTAACTATTTTTAATCTGTATTTTTATTCTGTGCATATTTTTATATCTGCTTAAAAGTGAAAGGATAACGAGAACGAATAAAAGGTGACGTTCAGAAGGCTTACCAGAAATCATAGAGAACAGAAGACGTTAACATCTCAGCGTAGAGAGAGTCTCAAATTAGTAACAAAATTGTTACAGCTGAAGTCTTTACACATTAATGGCGTTTAACATAGTACAAAATAAGATAGCTTTGTTATTCTCACCTCTTTCTTTTACAACATTGTTGCCGTTTTTCCTTTCCATAGACTGATATTGATATGACATTAGAGTAAGGAAAAACGTTGTCGATAAATTCATTTAGTCTATGACGTATCAAAATTAAGGATTTTTATAATGCGTTTCGTAATACTTATTTATATCAACGAAAGTTTATGGAAACTACGTCTGAGATCTTACAACTAAACCTAGTTGAATAATGAAGAATTTAGCATTATCTTTTTATAATCAAAAATATATCGTAAAAAGTTCATTATGAAATCTACTTAAATTCAGCTGGTATATTTCCGACAAATTATCCGTAGATTTAGTATGGCTTTTACAAGGAATAACAACTGTGTTTGTTTCATCGACACTAAGCCAGTGTCACGGAACGTACACAGAAAAAAGGAAAAATTTCGAAAGTTTTTAAAAAAAAATATAATAAGGGTACAAAATGTGCACACAGTCTACCCCATGGTAAGTGGATGCTGTGGCATAGACATGTAAACGTATCCTCGATTGAGAATCAAAATGTAGATGCGTGGTTACCCCTGAGGACTAAGATGGAATACGTTCATTCCTTATATCCTTAGTGATAAAATCTTTTTTTTAAACTATAATAATATATAAATAAAATCTTTACAAACTGAAAAAGCATTCATGCTTTCGCCACAGCATTAATAACAAAATTAATAATCCAAAATCGCTTTGGAAAAATCTGAAAAGCACTGTATTACCTCCAAAACAGACCGTAATTTTTTTGTTTTTCCATATGACATATACGTACATAGTTATAATAAGGTTTCGTAATTCGCCAAATTAAACTAAACTAACGTTATTTTACAGACCGTTAAACGCAAAATCTTCAATCAAGAACTTTGAGGGCCGGTACATGGCACTTACGAGCACCGTCATAAGAATCGACTCTCTACCGTCCACAGTAGAAATCCTGTGTGATATGCAAGTGCCCTTAGCAAATTATTTTAGCAGGAAAAGTGGCATATTCTACAGAGGTAAGTTATGTTAAGATAATAGAATCTTAATAATGAAGTACTTTTGTCAGATACTTTAAATTACCGTTGACTACGCCCAAACCGATATTTTATGTAAAAGCACTACTGAGTTTTCGGATCTGGATTTGTAAAGCTTATTTCTGTATTATTTTTAACCAATTAGCTAACAGTGCAAGCGATGGTAAGTGGCTACTGCAGTCCACGTCAAGCTGGTGCTCTTAGCTAACAGTGCAAGCGATGGTAAGTGGCTACTGCAGTCCACGTCAAGCTGGTGCTCTTAGCTAACAGTGCAAGCGATGGTAAGTGGCAACTGCAGTCCACGTCAAGCTGGTGCTCTTAGCTAACAGTGCAAGCGATGGTAAGTGGCTACTGCAGTCCACTTCAAGCTGGTGCTCTTAGCTAACAGTGCAAGCGATGGTAAGTGACTACTGCAGTCCACGTCAAGCTGGTGCTCTTAGCTAACAGTGCAAGCGATGGTAATTGGCTACTGCAGTCCACTTCAAGCAGATGCTCTTAGCTAACAGTGCAAGCGATGGTAAGTGGCTACTGCAGTCCACTTCAAGCTGGTGCTCTTAGCTAACAGTGCAAGCGATGGTAAGTGGCTACTGCAGTCCACTTCAAGCAGGTGCTCTTAGCTAACAGTGCAAGCGATGGTAAGTGGCTACTGCAGTCCACTACAAGCAGGTGCTCTTAGCTAACTGTGCAAGCGATGGTAAGTGGCTACTGCAGTCCACGTCAAGCTGGTGCTCTTAGCTAACAGTGCAAGCGATGGTAAGTGGCTACTGCAGTCCACTTCAAGCAGGTGCTCTTAGCTAACAGTGCAAGCGATGGTAAGTGGCTACTGCAGTCCACTTCAAGCAGGTGCTCTTGGCTAACAGTGCAAGCGATGGTAAGTGGCTACTGCAGTCCACTTCAAGCAGGTGCCCTTAGCTAACAGTGCAAGCGATGGTAAGTGGCTACTGCAGTCCACTTCAAGCAGGTGCTCTTGGCTAACAGTGCAAGCGATGGTAAGTTGCTACTGCAGTCCACGTCAAGCTGGTGCTCTTAGCTAACAGTGCAAGCGATGGTAAGTGGCTACTGCAGTCCACGTCAAGCAGGTGCTCTTAGCTAACAGTGCAAGCGATGGTAAGTGGCTACTGCAGTCCACGTCAAGCTGGTGCTCTTAGCTAACAGTGCAAGCGATGGTAAGTGGCTACTGCAGTCCACGTCAAGCTGGTGCTCTTAGCTAACAGTGCAAGCGATGGTAAATAGCTACTGCAGTCCACGTCAAGCTGGTGCTCTTAGCTAACAGTGCAAGCGATGGTAAGTAGCTACTGCAGTCCACTTCAAGCAGGTGCTCTTAGCTAACAGTGCAAGCGATGGTAAGTGGCTACTGCAGTCCACTTCAAGCAGGTGCTCTTAGCTAACAGCGCAAGCGATGGTAAGTGGCTACTGCAGTCCACTTCAAGCAGGTGCTCTTAGCTAACAGTGCAAGCGATGGTAAGTGGCTACTGCACTACACTTCAAGCAGGTGCTCTTAGCTAACAGTGCGAGCGATGGTAAGTAGCTACTGCAGTCCACTTCAAGCAGGTGCTCTTAGCTAACAGTGCAAGCGATGGTAAGTGGCTACTGCAGTCCACTTCAAGCAGGTGCTCTTAGCTAACAGCGCAAGCGATGGTAAGTGGCTACTGCAGTCCACTTCAAGCAGGTGCTCTTAGCTAACAGTGCAAGCGATGGAAAGTGGCTACTGCAGTCCACTTCAAGCAGGTGCTCTTAGCTAACAGCGCAAGCGATGGTAAGTGGCTACTGCAGTCCACTTCAAGCAGGTGCTCTTAGCTAACAGTGCAAGCAATGGTAAGTGGCTACTGCAGTCCAATTCAAGCAGGTGCTCTTGGCTAACAGAGCAAGCGATGGTAAGTTGCTACTGCAGTCCACGTCAAGCTGGTGCTCTTAGCTAACAGTGCAAGCGATGGTAAGTGGCTACTGCAGTCCACGTCAAGCAGGTGCTCTTAGCTAACAGTGCAAGCGATGGTAAGTGGCTACTGCAATCCACGTCAAGCTGGTGCTCTTAGCTAACAGTGCAAGCGATGGTAAGTGACTACTGCAGTCCACGTCAAGCTGGTGCTCTTAGCTAACAGTGCAAGCGATGGTAATTGGCTACTGCAGTCCACTTCAAGCAGATGCTCTTAGCTAACAGTGCAAGCGATGGTAAGTGGCTACTGCAGTCCACTTCAAGCTGGTGCTCTTAGCTAACAGTGCAAGCGATGGTAAGTGGCTACTGCAGTCCACTTCAAGCAGGTGCTCTTAGCTAACAGTGCAAGCGATGGTAAGTGGCTACTGCACTACACTTCAAGCAGGTGCTCTTAGCTAACAGTGCAAGCGATGGTAAGTAGCTACTGCAGTCCACTTCAAGCAGGTGCTCTTAGCTAACAGTGCAAGCGATGGTATGTGGCTACTGCAGTCCACTTCAAGCAGGTGCTCTTAGCTAACAGCGCAAGCGATGGTAAGTGGCTACTGCAGTCCACTTCAAGCAGGTGCTCTTAGCTAACAGTGCAAGCGATGGAAAGTGGCTACTGCAGTCCACTTCAAGCAGGTGCTCTTAGCTAACAGCGCAAGCGATGGTAAGTGGCTACTGCAGTCCACTTCAAGCAGGTGCTCTTAGCTAACAGTGCAAGCGATGGAAAGTGGCTACAGCAGTCCACTTCAAGCAGGTGCTCTTAGCTAACAGTGCAAGCGATGGTAAGTGGCTACTGCAGTCCACTTCAAGCAGGTGCTCTTAGCTAACAGTGCAAGCGATGGTAAGTGGCTACTGCAGTCCACTTCAAGCAGGTGCTCTTAGCTAACAGTGCAAGCGATGGAAAGTGGCTACTGCAATCCACTTCAAGCAGGTGCTCTTAGCTAACAGTGCAAGCGATGGTAAGTGGCTACTGCACTACACTTCAAGCAGGTGCTCTTAGCTAACAGTGCAAGCGATGGTAAGTAGCTACTGCCGTCCACTTCAAGCAGGTGCTCTTAGCTAACAGTGCAAGCGATGGTATGTGGCTACTGCAGTCCACTTCAAGCAGGTGCACTTAGCTAACAGCGCAAGCGATGGTAAGTGGCTACTGCAGTCCACTTCAAGCAGGTGCTCTTAGCTAACAGTGCAAGCGATGGAAAGTGGCTACTGCAGTCCACTTCAAGCAGGTGCTCTTAGCTAACAGCGCAAGCGATGGTAAGTGGCTACTGCAGTCCACTTCAAGCAGGTGCTCTTAGCTAACAGTGCAAGCGATGGAAAGTGGCTACTGCAGTCCACTTCAAGCAGGTGCTCTTAGCTAACAGCGCAAGCGATGGTAAGTGGCTACTGCAGTCCACTTCAAGCAGGTGCTCTTAGCTAACAGTGCAAGCGATGGAAAGTGGCTACTGCAGTCCACTTCAAGCAGGTGCTCTTAGCTAACAGCGCAAGCGATGGTAAGTGGCTACTGCAGTCCACTTCAAGCAGGTGCTCTTAGCTAACAGTGCAAGCGATGGAAAGTGGCTACTGCAGTCCACTTCAAGCAGGTGCTCTTAGCTAACAGTGCAAGCGATGGTAAGTGGCTACTGCAGTCCACTTCAAGCAGGTGCTCTTAGCTAACAGTGCAAGCGATGGTAAGTGGCTACTGCAGTCCACTTCAAGCAGGTGCTCTTAGCTAACAGTGCAAGCGATGGAAAGTGGCTACTGCAGTCTACTTCAAGCAGGTGCTCTTAGCTAACAATGTAAGCGATGGAAAGTGGCTACTGCAGTCCACTTCAAGCTGGTGCTCTTAGCTAACAGTGCAAGTGATGGTAAGTGGCTACTGCAGTCCACTTCAAGCAGGTGCTCTTAGCTAACAGTGCAAGCGATGGTATGTGGCTACTGCAGTCCACTTCAAGCAGGTGCTCTTAGCTAACAGCGCAAGCGATGGTAAGTGGCTACTGCAGTCCACTTCAAGCAGGTGCTCTTAGCTAACAGTGCAAGCGATGGAAAGTGGCTACTGCAGTCCACTTCAAGCAGGTGCTCTTAGCTAACAGCGCAAGCGATGGAAAGTGGCTACTGCAGTCCACTTCAAGCAGGTGCTCTTAGCTAACAGTGCAAGCGATGGTAAGTGGCTACTGCACTACACTTCAAGCAGGTGCTCTTAGCTAACAGTGCAAGCGATGGTAAGTAGCTACTGCAGTCCACTTCAAGCAGGTGCTCTTAGCTAACAGTGCAAGTGATGGTATGTTGCTACTGCAGTCCACTTCAAGCAGGTGCTCTTAGCTAACAGCGCAAGCGATGGTAAGTGGCTACTGCAGTCCACTTCAAGCAGGTGCTCTTAGCTAACAGTGCAAGCGATGGAAAGTGGCTACTGCAGTCCACTTCAAGCAGGTGCTCTTAGCTAACAGCGCAAGCGATGGTAAGTGGCTACTGCAGTCCACTTCAAGCAGGTGCTCTTAGCTAACAGTGCAAGCGATGGAAAGTGGCTACTGCAGTCCACTTCAAGCAGGTGCTCTTAGCTAACAGCGCAAGCGATGGTAAGTGGCTACTGCAGTCCACTTCAAGCAGGTGCTCTTAGCTAACAGTGCAAGCGATGGAAAGTGGCTACTGCAGTCCACTTCAAGCAGGTGCTCTTAGCTAACAGCGCAAGCGATGGTAAGTGGCTACTGCAGTCCACTTCAAGCAGGTGCTCTTAGCTAACAGTGCAAGCGATGGAAAGTGGCTACTGCAGTCCACTTCAAGCAGGTGCTCTTAGCTAACAGTGCAAGCGATGGTAAGTGGCTACTGCAGTCCACTTCAAGCAGGTGCTCTTAGCTAACAGTGCAAGCGATGGTAAGTGGCTACTGCAGTCCACTTCAAGCAGGTGCTCTTAGCTAACAGTGCAAGCGATGGAAAGTGGCTACTGCAGTCCACTTCAAGCAGGTGCTCTTAGCTAACAGTGCAAGCGATGGTAAGTGGCTACTGCAGTCCACTTCAAGCAGGTGCTCTTAGCTAACAGTGCAAGCGATGGTAAGTGGCTACTGCAGTCCACTTCAAGCAGGTGCTCTTAGCTAACAGTGCAAGCGATGGTAAGTGGCTACTGCAGTCCACTTCAAGCAGGTGCTCTTAGCTAACAGTGCAAGCGATGGAAAGTGGCTACTGCAGTCCACTTCAAGCTGGTGCTCTTAGCTAACAGTGCAAGTGATGGTAAGTGGCTACTGCAGTCCACTTCAAGCAGGTGCTCTTAGCTAACAGTGCAAGCGATGGTAAGTGGCTACTGCAGTCCACTTCAAGCTGGTGCTCTTAGCTAACAGTGCAAGCGACGGTAAGTGGCTATTGCAGTCCACTTCAAACTGGTGCTCTTAGCTAACAGTGCAAGCGATGGTAAGTGGCTACTGCAGTCCACTTCAAGCAGGTGCTCTTAGCTAACAGTGCAAGCGATGGTAAGTGGCTACTGCAGTCCACTTCAAGCAGGTGCTCTTAGCTAACAGCGCAAGCGATGGTAAGTGGCTACTGCAGTCCACTTCAAGCAGGTGCTCTTAGCTAACAGTGCAAGCGATGGAAAGTGGCTACTGCAGTCCACTTCAAGCTGGTGCTCTTAGCTAACAGTGCAAGTGATGGTAAGTGGCTACTGCAGTCCACTTCAAGCAGGTGCTCTTAGCTAACAGTGCAAGCGATGGTAAGTGGCTACTGCAGTCCACTTCAAGCTGTTGCTCTTAGCTAACAGTGCAAGCGATGGTAAGTGGCTACTGCAGTCCACTTCAAGCAGGTGCTCTTAGCTAACAGTGCAAGCGATGGAAAGTGGCTACTGCAGTCCACTTCAAGCAGGTGCTCTTAGCTAACAGCGCAAGCGATGGTAAGTGGCTACTGCAGTCCACTTCAAGCAGGTGCTCTTAGCTAACAGTGCAAGCGATGGAAAGTGGCTACTGCAGTCCACTTCAAGCAGGTGCTCTTAGCTAACAGCGCAAGCGATGGTAAGTGGCTACTGCAGTCCACTTCAAGCAGGTGCTCTTAGCTAACAGTGCAAGCGATGGAAAGTGGCTACTGCAGTCCACTTCAAGCAGGTGCTCTTAGCTAACAGCGCAAGCGATGGTAAGTGGCTACTGCAGTCCACTTCAAGCAGGTGCTCTTAGCTAACAGTGCAAGCGATGGAAAGTGGCTACTGCAGTCCACTTCAAGCAGGTGCTCTTAGCTAACAGTGCAAGCGATGGTAAGTGGCTACTGCAGTCCACTTCAAGCAGGTGCTCTTAGCTAACAGTGCAAGCGATGGAAAGTGGCTACTGCAGTCTACTTCAAGCAGGTGCTCTTAGCTAACAGTGCAAGCGATGGTAAGTGGCTACTGCAGTCCACTTCAAGCATGTGCTCTTAGCTAACAGTGCAAGCGATGGTAAGTGGCTACTGCAGTCCACTTCAAGCAGGTGCTCTTAGCTAACAGTGCAAGCGATGGTAAGTGGCTACTGCAGTCCACTTCAAGCAGGTGCTCTTAGCTAACAATGTAAGCGATGGAAAGTGGCTACTGCAGTCCACTTCAAGCTGGTGCTCTTAGCTAACAGTGCAAGCGATGGAAAGTGGCTACTGCAGTCCACTTCAAGCAGGTGCTCTTAGCTAACAGCGCAAGCGATGGTAAGTGGCTACTGCAGTCCACTTCAAGCAGGTGCTCTTAGCTAACAGTGCAAGCGATGGAAAGTGGCTACTGCAGTCCACTTCAAGCAGGTGCTCTTAGCTAACAGCGCAAGCGATGGTAAGTGGCTACTGCAGTCCACTTCAAGCAGGTGCTCTTAGCTAACAGTGCAAGCGATGGAAAGTGGCTACTGCAGTCCACTTCAAGCAGGTGCTCTTAGCTAACAGCGCAAGCGATGGTAAGTGGCTACTGCAGTCCACTTCAAGCAGGTGCTCTTAGCTAACAGTGCAAGCGATGGAAAGTGGCTACTGCAGTCCACTTCAAGCAGGTGCTCTTAGCTAACAGTGCAAGCGATGGTAAGTGGCTACTGCAGTCCACTTCAAGCAGGTGCTCTTAGCTAACAGTGCAAGCGATGGTAAGTGGCTACTGCAGTCCACTTCAAGCAGGTGCTCTTAGCTAACAGTGCAAGCGATGGAAAGTGGCTACTGCAGTCCACTTCAAGCAGGTGCTCTTAGCTAACAGTGCAAGCGATGGTAAGTGGCTACTGCAGTCCACTTCAAGCAGGTGCTCTTAGCTAACAGTGCAAGCGATGGTAAGTGGCTACTGCAGTCCACTTCAAGCAGGTGCTCTTAGCTAACAGTGCAAGCGATGGTAAGTGGCTACTGCAGTCCACTTCAAGCAGGTGCTCTTAGCTAACAGTGCAAGCGATGGAAAGTGGCTACTGCAGTCCACTTCAAGCTGGTGCTCTTAGCTAACAGTGCAAGTGATGGTAAGTGGCTACTGCAGTCCACTTCAAGCAGGTGCTCTTAGCTAACAGTGCAAGCGATGGTAAGTGGCTACTGCAGTCCACTTCAAGCTGGTGCTCTTAGCTAACAGTGCAAGCGACGGTAAGTGGCTATTGCAGTCCACTTCAAACTGGTGCTCTTAGCTAACAGTGCAAGCGATGGTAAGTGGCTACTGCAGTCCACTTCAAGCAGGTGCTCTTAGCTAACAGTGCAAGCGATGGTAAGTGGCTACTGCAGTCCACTTCAAGCAGGTGCTCTTAGCTAACAGCGCAAGCGATGGTAAGTGGCTACTGCAGTCCACTTCAAGCAGGTGCTCTTAGCTAACAGTGCAAGCGATGGAAAGTGGCTACTGCAGTCCACTTCAAGCTGGTGCTCTTAGCTAACAGTGCAAGTGATGGTAAGTGGCTACTGCAGTCCACTTCAAGCAGGTGCTCTTAGCTAACAGTGCAAGCGATGGTAAGTGGCTACTGCAGTCCACTTCAAGCTGTTGCTCTTAGCTAACAGTGCAAGCGATGGTAAGTGGCTACTGCAGTCCACTTCAAGCAGGTGCTCTTAGCTAACAGTGCAAGCGATGGAAAGTGGCTACTGCAGTCCACTTCAAGCAGGTGCTCTTAGCTAACAGTGCAAGCGATGGTAAGTGGCTACTGCAGTCCACTTCAAGCAGGTGCTCTTAGCTAACAGTGCAAGCGATGGTAAGTGGTTACTGCAGTCCACTTCAAGCAGGTGCTCTTAGCTAACAGCGCAAGCGATGGTAAGTGGCTACTGCAGTCCACTTCAAGCAGGTGCTCTTAGCTAACAGTGCAAGCGATGGAAAGTGGCTACTGCAGTCCACTTCAAGCTGGTGCTCTTAGCTAACAGTGCAAGTGATGGTAAGTGGCTACTGCAGTCCACTTCAAGCAGGTGCTCTTAGCTAACAGTGCAAGCGATGGTAAGTGGCTACTGCAGTCCACTTCAAGCTGGTGCTCTTAGCTAACAGTGCAAGCGACGGTAAGTGGCTATTGCAGTCCACTTCAAACTGGTGCCCTTAGCTAACAGTGCAAGCGATGGTAAGTGGCTACTGTAGTCCACTTCAAGCAGGTGCTCTTAGCAGTCACTTCTGAGTAAAGTTGCAGCCTATAATACGTTCGACTGCTCACTGCTGAACATCACAAGCCTCGTGTCATTTGTGGGGGTTATGGGGTGTTGTATTCATAAACAGCATTCTTAACACAATGTTATGTTTACTGTTGAGTTTGTGTTATTTTAAAACAATATTTAAATATTAAGTAGCACGTTACACGCAAAGGATAGCGTCCATCGCTCTCTTTGTTTTTTTTTTGGATTTTATGTTATGTATGTTTATGCATACTTGCCAAGAAGAAACTCATTACAGCAAAAGTTTAAAAATGAATTTGTAGTCGCAGGTGGTAACATGCTGCGCTATTCCAATGCTCCATTACAAGATTTCACATGAGCTATCATGGCTTACTACTGTTTATAATTACCTTTTATTTTTAGATCCACCATTGACGCCACCAGATACATCGAACTCATCACATATGTCTCCTGACAAAGGTGATTATCAATTAACTGTTTTACATTAAATAACGACTATTTATAGTACAACTAATTTATTTATTCAACAATTTTATTAGATTTTTGGAATAAAACTAATTTTACATGTTTTATCACATTTAATTTTAAGTTTTTTTAATCCCGAAGTTTTGGGAACTATACAGTAACTATGGTTACGGGTGAATGGGGGGATGAGGTGTTAACGTTCTGACGGCATAGTTAACGAAACCTAAATTTAACTTTAAATAACGACTCGTTGGGAATTAAAAAAGTTAAAATTAGTTTTGTTTCATGTGTAGTATTCTCGTAAATATAAAATCTTTGTTAGAGCTTTTGTTCAGCCAGGAGTTCTATCACATTATGACGTAAATTTTTCGTGTTTTGTAATTTCTGCTTTATCAAGACGGGATATTTTCGGTTTCTTAAAATTTTCTTTTTTACATTTATTGAAAACTGACTCACCAAGATTGTCAAAGTTTACTGAATAACGAAATTAGTTTAAATTAAATTTATTTATGCAATTGAAAAATAGCGAAAAAAAATTAAAGATTGAAAATAATTCTTCGCCAAGAAAAGTATTCACAATTAAAGTGCACCGTTCATTAAAATTATTTATATTTGCAGGATATGCCGTTTTCGCCACTCCAATATCGATTATTGTATCAATAACGATGTGTTATATATTGCAATCTAGATGAAATTATGAAATAAAGAGCCATGTAATTAGTTTAAATTGTCAATGCACGTCAATATTGATTAAGTGTGGCCAACCAATTATAAATTGGATTATGTTTAGCTCAAATATAAAAATAATATATTTCATATATTCCTTCAATGGACGTAAATGTGATTTAAGATAAATAATACTTAAAAGATATATACTTGTTAAATAATATTAACTATTATATTATTATCTAGTCATAATGAATAAATAAAAATATTTGAATATAATGCGTATTTTTTATTCAACTCTGTCTACGCCAAGCTGAAAACGCTTGTGCTAGAAATAAAGCGGAAAGGGGCTTATTAATAGTGGTTTGGTCACCCACGGTGAACTTAAGGGATCAAAGACGTTTGATCCATGGAGAAGCACTGGCATGAGGTGGCTGCTCTGCATATATTTGCTGAGTGTCTCCAAGTGTGTAGGTGGAGTAGAAGCGTACCTACGCACATTCTGGCCACGCCGCACCGCTGATGCAACTAGAGAGGGCAGTGTCAGTATAACGATGCATCCCTTTTCCCACCCTTCGCGGTCAAACGTTAGCATATGCAGCAGATCCACCGCTGGGGCCGAGACGGTTCTTCCGGGGCACATTTTTTTCTGTTCCCATGGCCTCCACGTATCGGACTAGAGGTCCGTTGTGCAAGTGCGGTGCTGTGTAAGAAACGGAAAGACACAGGTGTCTTATAAAAGTAGGGGGAAGAGCTATACAGCTTTATGTAATGATGATGAAATTTCCTGGAGTATAAGAGAGACTTAGCAAAAAATGTGCTTCTCCCGTCGCAAGATGGATCTTCCATAATCATATGTATGAATGTAATCACTTTATATAAGTTTGTTTGGGTAGCTCACTAAGGTCAAAAAAGCTAAATTTTATCCAAATAGCAACCTCATCTGCACGCAATACATTTTGGAGATTGGAACAGTATTATCAGTGGGATGCTTTCGGCTCCGATTTAAATCATTCCAGGCGGAATGATTCGATCAACCCAGCACGGTGAATATGAGATGACATTAGGCCAGATTAAGCCATGCAGATGTTTTTAATTTCAAAAAAGAATAATAAAAATGCTATACAACATTACTAATATACCCCTTAACCGCTCGTGGTAACCTTAAATTGCTTGTGTTACGAGTTGTTCACGCCAGTAGTCGAATGGCGGATTCAAACCCACGACCTTTTTGAGTTTACGGGCCGCACCCCGCCATTAGGCTACTGTCGCTTCGTGCCCGCAGTCGATGCCCCGAGACAATGCAAGCTTCGCACTACTCTCCCTTTAATCCATACTGGGAAAACTTACTGTATACCTTGATTGTCCTCCGAAAACTCCTTGTAAATCCTTTAGATTACCTATTTAGCGAATATTTGCGATTGCTGTATAATTAGTTTGGAATTTCATTTTCACTGTTTCATTAGAATATTTTGAGTTCTTGAGTTTTATTTGAGTTGATCCCGGGTGATGTCTATAATCCGGTCTTGGGTGGCATAGTATGTGCGCAAAACTTTCAGTTAATGCTTTTCTGCCAGCTTATTCTTCGAAATGTTTTTCTTTTTACAGATAAATATGATCAAGTTCTATAGACGAGCTTAGGGTGAAGTCTATTTGTTGAAAGATTAAGAATGTACCGCACAATGATTTCCCATAAGACACGTATTTTACATTAGCTACAGGTACATTATATGACCCGAAAGATTTTAATACAAATTTAGAAAGCTTCGGGATCACTTTTAGAATTGGTCACATCTTTTGGTGTTTCACTTTCTTTCAGTCGACATTATAAAACAAACAAAATTCTTAACTTTTAATTAAAATCTGATCACGAGAATGCCGTACTATTGTTCTGACAGATGCTGGTACAATCATTTCTCTCCTTTACAGCCTTAAAAAGTATACTGGTGAAAATTCCACATGAAACCACGCTATAGAGACTGGTTGTAAACCGCATTTTATAGAATTTTTAGTTGATATCAAGGAAATAAGAGCCCCGACGGTTCGACAAAAAATGAGATTGACTTCATTATGAAAGCCAACTGTTCAGTGATGTCTCAGTGATCGCAAGGGTGAAAACCGGCATCGATCACCGAATGGTTAGAGGCACACTGAACCTAAACGTTAAGTTAGAGAGGTCTCGTCTGATGAAGTCAACGCTCCGTCCCCCTCGTGCTCTAATCCAGAATCCCGAGACTTTTCAGCTCAAGTTACATAACCGCTTTCAGTACCTAGAAGATTGCAATGCAGTGGAAGATATGAATGACAAGCCCGTGGAAACTGTCCATGCAGTCGGAGCTAAGTTCTGCAAGACCCGCCGCAGACGAACACAAAAACTGTATGATCACACTCTTAATCTCATAGCTGTTAGACGGGAGATGAGGCTGCAATCGTCAACAGATTTTACAGCATACAGGCAACTGAACAGACAGATCTCCAAATGCATGCGGCGAGACTTACGCAACTTTAATACTGCTCCTATTAAAGAAGCGACCGAGCGGAACTAGGGCTCCAAAGTCTTTGCCAGTGATCTGTCTGCCAGAAAGAGCCAACTGTCAAAGCTGAAGACTGAGTGTGGCAGCATCGTTTCCGAGACACCTGAGATTTTGAGTGAGATTGAGAGGTTCTATGGGCAGCTGTACACATCATAGTTGGAGCCACACGCAAGTGTGAGTAACGATCCAAGAGCAAGTCTTACCCGACATTATTCCGATGATATCCTGGACGTCAGTCTGAGCGAGATTAGAATGGCTCTCCAGCACCTTAAAAACGGCAGGTCCCCAGGCGAGCATAGAATTACAGCGGAGTTTCTGAAAGCGGGTGGAACACCGGTACTTAAAGTCCTTCAGAAGCTCTTCAATTCCGTCCTCCATGGTAGCACTACTCCGGAGGCGTGGAGCAGAAGTGCGGTGGTTTTGTTCTTTAAGAAAGGCGACAACGCTCTCTTGAAGAACTACAGACCGATTTCCCTTCTGAGCCGCGTCAACGTGCTGTTTTCGAGAGTCATTACGAATCGTCTCACACGCAGACTCGACGACTTCCAGCCTCCCGAACAAGCCGGTCTCCGAAAAGGCTTCAGTACCATAGACCACATACATACCGTGCGGCAGATTGTACAGAAGACCGAAGAGTACAATCTGCCACTTTGCCTGGCGTATGTAGACTATGATAAAGCCTTTGATTCCGTCTAAATTTGGGCGGCGCTACAGTCCCTTCAGCGATGCCAAGTTGACTGTCGGTATATCGAAGTGCTGAAGTGTTTGTACAGTGGGGCTACGATGGCTATCCGAGTACAGAACCAGAGTTCGAAACCTATCCAACTGCAGAGAGGTGTAAGACAGGGTGACGTTATATCCCCGAAACTCTTCACCGCTGCGTTGGTAGACGTTTTCAAGCTACTGAACTGGAAAGGATACGGTATTAACATCAATGGCGAGTACATCACTCACCTTCGATTTGCCGACGATATAGTCCTTATGGCAGAATCGCTGCAGGATCTTAGCACTATGCTCAATGACCTCAATGGTGTCTCCCAACGGATAGGTCTTAAGGTGAACATGGACAAAACAAAGATCACGTTTAATGTCCATGTCACACCTATGCCGGTAGTTGTTGGGAGCACTATGCTCGAAGTTGTTGACGAGTACGTTTACCTGGGACAAATAGTCCGACTAGGTAAGTCCAACTTCGACCGAGAGGTCAATCGACGGATTCAACTCGGCTGGGCAGCGTTCGGGAAATTACGACACATCTTCTCGTCAGGTATACCTCAATCTTTGAAAACTAAAGTGTACAACCAGTGCGTGCTGCCAGAGATGACTTACGGATCATAGACGTGGTTCTTCACTGCTGGCCGTATGAAGACGCTCAAGGTCGCTCAGCAAGCTATGGAGAGGGCTATGCTCGGAGTTTCTCTGCGTGATATACTCAGAAATGAGGATATCCGCAGTAAAACCAGAGTGACCGACATAGCCCAACCGATTAGTAAGCTGAAGTGGCAATGGGCCGGCCATATAGCTCGAAGAACCGATAACCGATGGGGAAGAAAGGTTCTCGAGTGGCAGCCTCGTACCGGTAGGCGTAGTGTAGGGCGACCCCCCACTAGATGGAGTGACGACCTGGTAAGACATGCAGGAAGTCGATGGATGCAGATGGCTCAGGACCGTGCTTTGTGGCATTACTTGGGGGAGGCCTATGTTCAGCAGTGGACTTGTGGAGGGCTGTAATGATGATCAAGGAAATAGGATTGCAGCTCAGTTTCTTTCTGTCGCCTTTTATGACACACGCGGGATGACATGGAGTGGAGCACGTATATGTTTAATGTAAAGTATCAAAATTGCAACGGGAAACAGAGCCTTGAGCCTACAAATAGTTTCACATCTCATGTCCTATTGATATTGAAGTTTCGGAGGAGATCTAGGGCGGCATAACAATATTTGCTACTCCATAGCGTGCCTGTCGTAAGAAGTGACAAAGGATAAATTAAACAGGAGATGGGAGACTACTTCTTAATAACAACTCTAAGTAATGAAAAACTGCGGTTCCCTTACCGCCTGCAAAGTTTTGCAACTACGGAAAAATAAAGGCATTTTAAGGCAGTTTTACGTGTTAGTGCCAATTTATTAGTACGGTTGAATCATATTAGTAGTATAGTTGAGAGACGAATGGGTTGGCTCGACCGGGGAAGCACTACGTTCTCACAGAAGACCAGCGTAAAATAACAGCTTAACGCTGCTATATTTTTCACGTTTTACAGGAAACGAGGCATTTCATCTTAGTCCTCACAAGTGACAACGCATCTGCATTTTGATTCGTAATCGAGGATAGATGTAGTTGTCTATGGGCCGCAGCAACCACTTACCATCAGGAGGACTGTGCGCTCGTTTACTAGCCCTATCCTATAATAAATACATAAGGGTCCTTGAGGCAATCTATGTGGGAATGTTCAGCAGTGGATTTCAGTAGACTGATATGATAATCATTATTATGTTGATTGAACTGCCAAGTTGCACTCTGTTGATCTTTAAAAGCTTTTTATTTTCTGTGGCTAGTTTTTTTATCACATATTAATGTAAATTTTACCAAAAAAGTGCTTACAAATGCACTGTTATCTGCAGTATTACGTGGTGCTTGACTTAAAGTCTATTTTTTTATACAAAATCCAATTCAATCTTTTCGGGCACGGTACAATATCGTATGAATTGAAACCGGACTGCAGCTCCTACTGTCTCTGATCGACGCAGTGCAATTTTGAAACCGCATTATGTGATAGTGTTTCATTCAGTCGTGTAATATGATTATCGTTTGAAAACTTGAAGTTTAATATTTCTAGAGGAATAATATGAAAACTTGTTCTCTTCGCTTTTTGTACGCAATACAATATTACATACATAAATGACTTGGTAGCGCAGTGGCTCAGCGTAAGGTTGCAGCGCGGCTGAGCTGTGGGTTCGAATACCACACGGAAGTATTTGTATGGCAAATAATTATTATTGCGAGTGTTTAAATATTCCGAATGTTGACCCATCCGCAATTTGTGTATGGTTCCATGAAATAGGAGAAAATCCTTCTTTGTGTTATTTTCTCTCACATACCGTATGTGAGACAAAAGAGAGAAAATAGTAAGAGAGAGAGAGAGAGCGAAAACAGTTAATTTAGTAATAAAAAAACAAAAATACTGATAATGGTGTTATTTGGTCAGTTAGAAATACCAATGGAAATTAGCCTAAATGCGTAAATAGGGCTTACTACATAAATTGAGCTGTAATGGAATAAATCCCTTGACTATAATAAATTCTTGACACCACCTGCTTCCAGTTTCATTTACTTAGTACTACAAATACGATGCGCTTTTGAAATAGGTGTTTACGGTAAAAAGGTCAACATTGTGATTTATATATTTACACGCATTCTCACACGTTAAATCGTACCTAAACTTAGTGTTATTTAAATAATAATTTCAAATTAAAATAAAATTCTTGAAGTGAAAAACTTCTTTTTTAGATTTAGGGCAAACGAGCATACGGTTCACTTGATGTTAAGTGACTACCGCCGCCCGCGATCAAATGCAATGCCAGGGGTATTGCAGGTGCGTTGCCGGCCTTTTAGAAAGGGGTAAGTTAGGCACGTTGAATACTTTTGGGATGAGGAAAGAGCACTGAACTCGCGTGACCGTTACGCTCAGATATATAAAATAGATGCAAGTAATATTTAAAATTCAATTAACAATAATATAATAACAAAACAATAATCATCCTTATGAAAAACTCACGCACAGATGGGCGGAGGCAGTAGAGTTCAAGGGGGAGGCATTGGCCGTTAGTTTGGACGTTGCGAAGGCCTTCGATCGGGTTTGGCACAAAGTGCTTCTTTCGAAGCTCCCTTCCTATGGGCTTCCCGAGAAATTGTGCGATTGGACCACCAGCTTTCTTGCAGATCGGAGCATCAAGGTCGTTGTAGACGGTGCAAGCTCCGATTGCAAGCCTATTAATGCTGGTGTTCCACAGGGCTGCGTGCTATCGCCAACGCTGTTTCTTCTGCATATCAATGATATGTTGCATACCCGTAACATTCATTGCTATGCGGATGACAGCACTGGTGATGCTCTTTACACCGGCCGAGCCAATATTTCTCGCGAAAACGTCTCCGAGTGCCGGGACAAACTTGTGTCTGAAGTCGAGTCTTTGCTGAACAGAGTCTCGGATTGGGGACGACTAAATCTAGTCCAGTTTAACCCCCAGAAGACACAAGTTTGCGCGTTAACCGCTAAAAAGAACCCCTTTGTCGTATCCCCTCAGTTTCAAGGCACTCCCCTTGTTGCCTCAGCCAGTATCGGAATCCTCGGCGTCGACATATCGAGTGGCGTGCAGTTTCGTGGTCACTTGGAAGGTAAGGCCAAATTGGCCTCTAAAAAGCTTGGCGTGCTCAGCAGAGCGGGACAGTATTTCATGCCGGCACACCGCCTGCAACTTTACAAGGCGCAGGTTCGGCCGCACATGGAATACTGTCCCCATCTCTGGGCTTGGGCTCCCCAGTACCAGTTCCTTCCACTTGACCGCATCCAGCGCAGAGCGGCTCGAATCGTCGACGACCGAGTGCTTTCCGATCGACTCGATTCACTGACGCTGCGAAGAGATGTTGCATCTCTTTGGGTATTTTATCGCATCTATCACGGGGAGTGCTCTGAGGAATTGTTCGGATTAATCCCAGCCGCCAAATTTCGTGAACGCACTACACGGCAAACTTCCCGATACCATCCACACCATCTTGATGCTTGGCGGTCCACCACTGTACGTTTCACAAGGAGTTTTCTTCCACGTACAACCTCTCTGTGGAATAGTTTACCACCGGGGATTTTTCCGGACCGATACGACCTGGGGACCTTCAAGAAAAGAGCTTACTCCTTTCTAAAGGGCCGGCAACGCACCCGCAATTCTCCTGGTGTTGCGGTTGATCATGGGCGGCGGTAGTCACTTAACATCAGGTGAGCCGCATGCTCGTTTGCCCCCTCTTCTATATAAAAAATAGAAAAAAAAAATCATGCTTTTCTACGTGAAACAGCACAATAAATAAAAAATATTATTATGTATACGTAGATAAAAATATTTTTTAATAAAAATACCCCCCACCCCATTTTTTTCTAACAAAAAAATTACAACAAGTTTGTGAAGCTAAGAAATTTTAACTTCTATATGCAGTTCTACGACTGACAGCTTTGTACGTAAACATCAACATTGTTATGATATCGTTACGAGCTTGGGTTCGTGACAATAAAAACTGCCGATTGAATTAAGGCAAGCCATTAATTATGGCGCGCAACAATATGTATGTTTTTATTGTGTTATAATCCGTAGTAAAAACATCCAAATAAGAACTAGAGTAACAATCATATCCCAAGGGACTAGTAGGGAGCAGTGCCAGTGGGCCGGATCTATAGCTCAAAGAGCTGTTAATTGATGGGAAAGAAAGGTCCCGAGTGGCAGCCTCATACTGGCGAATGCATTTTGTTTGCCTAAAATGTGAAGTGAAGATCTATTAGAACATAAATGGCGCAGTAATGACGTTGTTCAAAAAATTAATTAAACACGAAATTTATTTATGATCTAATAGTTTTCATTCTGAAACATCGCCCATCTTGAGATTATTTTACGATTACACTCTTCGGATATACGTTGCAGCAAATTTTATATAGCAAGTAATAATTACATCCTTGTGATCGTTCTAAAAAATAATCGGTATAGTGTATACGAAACTCACAGCTAAGATTTGCCTTACCGTGTTAGCCATGGCAGCTCAGGGGCAAAGTGCTCGCTGAAAAAATAGCCCGGGTTCTACTGGTGTCTCTATGAAATTATTATTTGCGATTTAAAGTGCACGTTTGCCACGTGCTTCGTTGTGAAGAAAATAAATCGTGAGGAAACTTGAAGATCTGAGAAGTTAAAACAATATTTCGAAGACATGTGACTATAACTTAACTTTTTTATGTTTTACACTGAACGTTATAAACTAGCACCTAGGTGACTTTTTGAGCAGCATTAAGCTACTATTTTATGCTGGTATTCTGTGAGACTGTCCTTCCTCGGTCGAGCCAACCCATTCATGATACAACCACAATAGCTGCAGCGTAGCTCTACCATGTATAAAGAAAAACAAACACATAACATTAAAAAAAAACTAATTTTTATATTATGTGTTTTAACAGATCGGAGCTGCCGGCTAACTTTATTCTCGTAAATATTCAATGTATAAGTAGTACGAGTGCATTTATTGCACACTTGTAAAGTTTATATTTAAATATTTATGTTGTACGAAACTTGTATAATCTATGTAAATCGAAACTGTCGTAAGAAATGTCACACATTTCTAAAGTACAATACAAATTAAAGTCATTTTATATCCAGTTGCACGGCTACATGGAAAACGAAAAAACGTCATTAAATTAAGTTTTGTGTTTTGCGAGTAAATTGATTTCGATCGTACAGGCTACAATGAAAGTTGGGTTGAAACTTCATGTATTAATTTACCCCGTTATTGACAGTGCAGGAAAATATGGTGTTCATTCACGATATTTTCGACATTTAAGAGTATCATTTAGAACTCATAAAGTCACACTGCACAGTGAACACTTATCTACATCACATTGCTTAAATTATGAGAGAAGACCCGTGCGGAGTAGTGAGACAAATGAAAGCTCTTTGCTTTGTGGGAATAAGAAACGATAATCGAAATAAAAGAGTTAGAAAACCATCGATAGATAATTTCACATATGAGTTTTTGACCAGAAGATGACCCGAATATTTAAATTCAAGTATTTTTGAATAAATGCGATATATAAAGGTTTCTTCAAGATTCGCAGTCTCTATAGAACGCATCGCATTATATCGCGAGTCTCTAACGCCACCTGCTCCCGACTTAACTTGAAAACTTAATTAACGTAGACCTGTGCAATATTCTAGAAAGGACGGTTATCTTAAGTACTTACGGAAAATTTTGCCAGCCAGCCTCAACTGATACAAGCCGTCTGCGCAGGACAAGATTATGATGCCCAAGTGTATGCGCAAGCACAGGTGCACTCTATTTTCACTTTACTCACGTAGTCCGATGGAACGGCATTCCAGTACAACTGGAGAGAGATGAGGCGCAGGACCAACAGCTTTACGTTTATCCCGTGGCACGGGGTGGAACACCACCAACTGCCGAACTCCGAGCTGCCACTGAGCTCGGGACCTCACCTGGGTCAACGGGGCAATCTTATTCTACATAATATGTTACGACTGCTCTGTGACGCAGTAGCTGATCAATGAGTTGCGGTGCTAAGGACCGCAGGTTCGAATCCCGCACGAAACAAGTATTTGTATAGCCTACAAATAATGGTTAGGTATCTGGGTTTTTATGCTTGCGAAATTTATGTATGTAAACCCCCTCCACAATACAGGAGAGTTGCTAGCGCGGGTGTAACGTATATTTTTTTTTTGAAGTAGAAAAGATAATATTTGGCTGTGAAGCGTTGTAAGAGAATGCACATATGTTTTATATTGAATACTCTAGGTCGATTAATCATATTCTATTAAATGGAACAATTATTTATGTGTTGATAAAAATTATAAAGATTAAATTAATTTATTGTTTTTAAAAAAAGAAAGATCGCTTCCATTTTCTTTATTGCATGCTTTTCTCGTCTACCCGCACAAGACTTTCCTAAGCGTTCCCTTCATTGTGTTTAGTCAATTAGCATACTAAATTTAATTTACTAGTTTTCGTAATTACTGACTTTGCATATGATGTTCGTTAGTTTAGTCACGTTATATTTTAATTATCTTATAATATCGGAATTTCTAATTCTGAAAATAATATTTTTATAAGAACTAAAATTGGCATAATAATTTACAAAACATTGCTTGGTGATTAACGCATCGGCAAATTGACCTACCAGTACGAGTTTTAACCGAGTTCCCATAACGAGAAGGTTCTACATTCTGTGTGTGTGTATTTTTATCAAATATGTTCACCTGTTTCTCAGAAACGGCTTAACAGATTTTAATAATTTTACTTAATGAATTAGGTCACTTTTTATAAAAGTTCAATTATTAATGTAGTATTTCAGTGACTTTTATTTAAAATAAAACATTATTTTTTCCTTTCATACTAGTATTTATATAACTGTAATTTAGAAATTAATCATGACCTTAAAATTCCTGGCAACTCCTGCTCAACCTGCACTTGCACCACCACTTACACTTATATTTTGTATTAAGGAACATTGTGTATTCTTAGCCACAAAATTTATTCCTGTCAGTCCTTGATTGCAGATCGCGAAACAATGCATCGATCTACCACGGGGGTACAGATATCTACGATCGTTTGCGATTGGTATTAAATTACCGGAGCTTGTCGATGTAATCTATCAAGAATGCATCATGAAGCGACAGTAGCCTAATTGCAGGGCGCGAATCGATTAATCAAAAGGACACGACCTTTTCGACCGTTCGAATCCGCCATTTGATTACTGTCGTGAACCACTCCTAGCACAAGCGTTTCAAGCTTACCAGGAGTGGTTAAAAGGAATATTAGTAACGTTAATTAATAAGATTAGTAATATTTTTTATAATAAAAAATCTATCAAGAATGCATTGAATAGATTACCAAAATACTCTTCTTTTTACTAATACCAGATTAGTAAAAAGTCATGGAGTAAAACTAATTTTACGGATTTTATCGCGTTTAATTTTAACTTGTTTTAATTCCTGTACGAAACACAACTGTATTTAGCTGCTATTTAACACTGGTATTTTGTGAGAGCATGCAAACGGAAGGTCTTGCCATAATCGAATGGTTGGCAGGTTGATTGACGATCGTAGTAACATACCACTGAAGTAACACATATGTAATAATAATGACCTCCACACCGAATTACGGTCAGGACGCGAAAGACAGTCTCAACGGAGGCTGGCCATCTGCGCAGGACAGCGTTATCCCCACGTCAGTTCAAACGCCATATTCTGGCGTCTCAAATAATATGCGCATCTGTCAAACGCCCGTTGTTGAACCCGGAACCTCATGATCAACAAGTGCGTTTACGACTACTAGAGCAATGAAGCAGTCAAAAAAGTAATATGTACTACGTACTAGAAGAGACGCCGAGACATGGTTGTCGACTTTGTGCTATAAAATGGTATTCTGTGCCTACAACCATGCGCCTACATAGCAAATCCTGTCTGGTATTTTTCAAGCTATCACATTGAAAATTTCTCTTCTGAAGGCGTCTTAGATGCATAAATTTCATATGGATTATCAAAAGTTATTTATAAGCTATATAAACGTACTTATTCCGCTTGCTCTGGGTTAGTGCACCCTTTTACCTATTTCTGTCGCCAAGCAGCAATGCAATGCTGTCTTTCGGACTCAACCAATAAAAAGCTAGCATAGTTACTGTTACAGCCTATTGAAGTCTACAACTGAACATAGTCTTCCAATGTAGATTGGATATGGGGGATATTTGCCATAGTTTTCACGCTTGAAAACCTTCAGCAATTTTAGCTCGGTAAGCGCAGTTTTATTTTTATTTTTAATCGTTATTGGGAAGACGCTGCCGCCTATCTCCTGATTTGTTTCTCTCTGTCGCCTCTTACGACACCCACGGGATGATATGGGGTAGTGGGTATTCTTACACCACCTTACACTACACGATTATAAAGAGCCGGCATAGTTACAGGTTGTCAATCATTCAATCGTAGTCATCGGTGTGTGGAGCGGCGACACGCGCATGCCGTAACGGCCTCGTGGCTCCTTATTTTCAGGTTAAATTAAAATAATAAATAACGGAAATAGATTTCTGGGAGCTAGGATTTTTTGTTTCAAATATTCTCCTCTTTAAGAATGTTTTTTTTGTGATTTTCAATATTCCTTATATTTTTTGAGTTATTTTCATAAATTTGGAGCTAACTTTTTTAAGTTTGTTTGGTAATAACAATTGTTAAAAGTTTTGTTTGCGGGAAGTAAAAAACGCCTTTCTCAGAAAAATATTCCGAATCGAATGGGCCATAGCTCAATAGAAACAATTTTTCGCAGAAAACTCACATCTCGAAAAGACTATGAATGAACTTATAAGTGGGAGGTCCGTATCAAGCATTGGAATTTTATTTCTTAAATAATGATGTTAATCCACAGTAGGACAAACTCGGAACAATGATTTGAACCTTGAAGCGTCGCGACCAAACATTTATCTTCTACGCCACGGAGCCGTCAGTTATTTTATATTTTGGTTTATATAGCTTAAGATAACAAGCGAACAACACCTGATGGTGAGTCGCCGCGATGGCCCATAGACTGCTGCATCTATCCTCGGTTAAGAACCAAAACGCCAATGCGTTAGCTCCTGAAACCCCTGAGGACCAAGATTGAATGCCTCATTGCCAGTAAAAAGGGTCTCAGGTTTTCTGCACTAACCATAAGAAACACAGCAGCATACTATTTTACTCTGGTAGTGTGAGTATGATCGTTCTCCGATCGGACCGACCAACTCGTGCTACGACTACAATATGGCTGTACTCGTAGCTATACGCACGCATGCATGCATGCACTCACGCACGCACGCACGCACGCGCGCACGTACGCACGCACGCACGCACGCACGCACGCACGCACGAACGCATGCACGCACGCACGCACGCACGCACGCACGCACGCACGCACGCACGCACACACACACACACACACACACACACACAAACACACACACACACACACACACACACAAACACACACACACACACACACACACACACACACAAACACACACACACACACACACACACACACACAAATAAATATTTACAAAACAAAACACTACTAGATGTATATAACGGGTGTCCAGTGGCAGATTTCAAACTTTGAACAGACTTAATTTTCGAACGCAACGTAGGAGAAGGGCGCGGAGGGGGTTATTCGACGCGCAGGCGATGCGGATTTTTTAGTAGCCATGGATCCGTGGAGTGGAGAGCACCGCGCTTTTGCCGTCGAGGTGTACTTTTCGAGTGGATTTTCGCTGTCTGAAGCCCGTCGTCGTTTTAATAATCACTACGGTATTCGTCAAGTTCGTGATGGACCATCAATCAACCTGACTCAGTCTTGGGTAGCAAGGTTTAGAGCAACGGGATCAACAATAAATAGACCCAGACCAGGACCAACACCAACGGTAGCCACGGACGAAAATGTCGAACGTGTTATGGCTTCTGTGATTGAAAATCCTCGTTTACCACTTCATGCACGTTCATCGATTTTGGGTATTAGTAAATAAACTTTACAGGTAATAATGCGAAACAAACTTAAATTCCATCCTTATAAGATCCAAATCGTCCAAGATTTACTCGAATCTGAATTTGAATTAAGGAAAACTTACGCAGAGACGATGTTGTTGAGATTTAAAACTGCTACTCGGATGGGTAACATATTCTTCAGTGACGAAGCCCATTTCCATATCGGAGGATATGTAAATAAACAAAATTTTCGTTATTGAGATATTTTCAACCCGAGAAAATTGCATGAAGAGCCTTTACACAAACCAAAAGTCACAGTATGGTGTGCAATATCTGCGTCTGCCATAATAGGGCCTTATTTCTTCGAAAATGAACGTTGCCAAACTGTAACAGTAAATTCCGAGAGATATGCTGAGATGATCAGCGATTTTTTTTAGACTAGAATTACAGAATAGTCCATACTGTAACCGGAATACGTCATTCCAGCAAGATGGGCACACACACAGCTCACACTGCTAATGTGGCCATGAGTGCAGTGCGAGAGTTGTTTCCTGAAAAAATCATATCCCGGAACGGCACTATACCGTGGGCTCCCAGGTCACCAGACCTAAGTCCGTGTGACTTTTTCTTATGGGGATACTTAAAATCTATCGTTTACAAAACAAATCCGACCACTGTGACACAGCTGAAAGAAAACATTCGAGCAGAAATCAGCAAGATTCCCCAGTCGCTTTGTAAAAGAGTTTTCAAAAACGTGCGTTCCAGACTCGAGGAGTGTGTTAGGGTCGATGGCCGCCATTTAGAAAACGTTGTTTTCAAAAAATAAAATCCGCCTTTATGTTCTTTATATTTTAATAAAAATACTTTGCATAAAACTTGTCGTTCTTTTTTTATAATTTTTCAAACTTTGAAATCTGCCACTGGACATCCTGTATATGCACTGTATTTTATAAAATGCGTAATGGCGTAATGACTACTCTTGAAAAATAACCCTGTGAAAAAGAACCTAACGGAAATCGACTTTCGATTCAGAAACAGAAGGGAGGAATCGAGGCTTCTCTCGATCCGGCCTCCTATAACGCCTACGTTGGGTTCGGGAACAACGTATGTGATCTCCGCAACGGAGTAACACACTAGGGCGATAACCTCTTTCTTTTTCAGCAAGTAGGTTCAGACGGGGATTACGGGTCTTCCGAAGTCGTCCCGGTCCCGACGCCTTAATTCTTCGATGTGGACTGTATAACTTTAGGGATGAATTACTTGGGAATAAAACAGCAATTATCTTCAAACCGTTCCGTGAGAGAGTAATCACTTTTCCCTATCACTTCCCTACACTTATTCTTGACTGCTGGTTTTTCACTTTTCCCGAAGGATTTTCTTATTTTTCCGAACTATTTCCCCGAACTATTTCTCCGAACTAATTCCACGAACTATTTTCCCGAACGAATTGCAATAAAACCCGTTCACTAAGCTACCCCCAGAGCTATACGCGAAAGTGAGCCGCGCCATTCGCGTGCCTGCGCAACTTAATTACATGAATTTGTACTATTACTCTCTCACGTTTCACTTAATTTCTTTATTCACATAAATCACACATAAATACAAGTTATCTATTTAGATAGCACAAAACAATATCTACACCATGATATATATTATTTTTTCGTATCACAAAAATCCTTTAATTTATAAAACAAAACATGCCTATTTTAATCACAAATCCAAAGTCCAAACTTCTTAAATATTTAACACAGAAAGTTAAAACAATGTTTCCCACTTGAATTTATACATATGTTAACTAATACAATAGTTTAATTTACATTTTCTCTATTTATTTCACTATTTAAAACACTTTTAAATTTCTTATACAAAACTATCATTATTTCACTTATACACAGGAATTTTCACATAAAAATAACACAGAATTCATCTTTTTAGCACGTACAATCAACCTGAAATGTTTTACAAGTCATTTTTACATAAATTGCTGAAATTACAAACATTTTATATTTTTACATATTTGGCCTCCTAGGGGCGTGGTCAGCGTGCTTCCGTGAACTCACACTATTTGAACAACTAACTTTGCACGGCTCTCGGCTATCAGAAAAAATGAAAGTCTGAAATACACTAATTTTAACAATATTAGGTAAGTAAGTGCTTCTACATAATTTTCAAACAGTAGGAAACTATCTCTGATAAGATTCTTATCAGTTATCATGTTTCTTATCAGATAACAATACAAGTGAATGTTTTCATTAATCGATCATAACAAATAGGCATTTGTTTTCGTACAAAACATATCATACTTATACAAGACAATACTTATGTAATTAACTTCCGTTAATTCTGTTTGTGCACAGAGTGATCATCTCGACCGGGGAACCAATCCGATCTCTAACTTCACTTTAATATTCCTTTGAATTTACATCGTTGGAAAGATGATTTCAACCGGGGAACAAATCTGGTAACATAATTTATAACATAAAATTCCCTATATGAATTTATTGAAAGATATTACTTAGAAAACAGTAAACTAGTCCGGCCTGGGAGTCGAACCCAAGACCTTCATACCATTAATTCGACATTTCTTTAAGATTTAACTAAGCATTTTCTTGTCAGAACATTTTTATTGGACAATAAGTCTTTGAAAAGTTATTCGTCATCGGTTGACTTAATAAACTGAAACATTCTTATAGGCGCGTCGCCAACAATCTCCCCCCCGTGCGTTAGCACCATCATTTGGGAGGCGTCGCGGGTACCAGGACTATTATTCTGGATGTAGGTCTCCTCAAGATACCTGTGCTAGTAATGACGTCAACCACTCTGGTGTGACCGTCTGGTCCCGGTAACGTTCTACTAATTTTGCCTTTCGGCCACGTATTTCGTGGCAACGAATGATCTATTATCAAAACAATATCGCCTTCTTTAGGTTCCATGAACTTTCCGTTATTACCTGTTCGCGGTATTAAGGTAGGCATGTATTCCTTCAGCCACCTTGTCCAAAAATGGTCGGCTAACCTCTGTGCAGCTTTCCAATTGAGTTGACCCGTCAGATGCCGCTCTAGAAATAATCCAGGTGGTCGATCACCACATGAGCGTCCCAGAAGAAAATGATTGGGTGTCAAACCCTCTTCCGGACTATCCATACTGAATGTTACTAGAGGCCTGGAATTTACTGTGTGCTCTGCTTCTAAAAGCAACGTATGTAGAATTTCCTCTCGTGGGCTCCTTTCTCTGAGCGTAGCGGTCAACGCAATTTTAATCGATCTTACTAACCTCTCCCAGGCGCCACCCATGTGCGGTGCTCCCGGAGGTATAAATTTCCATTTAATGTATTTCTTAAATGACTCATTTTTCATGCCCTCATGGCATTCTTCGCATGCTTTCAATAATTCTTTATTCGCAGCTTTGAAATTTGTCCCGTTATCGCTGTATATAACGGCTGGTTTTCCTCTTCTGGCGATAAATCGCCTCAACGCCATTATCATTGACGCTGGTGTCAATGAGGCTGCTAATTCCAGATGTACTGCTCTGGTGGTCAGACACGTGAATAAAACACCCCAACGTTTTTCGTGTCGCCTTCCTATAGTCACACTCATAGGACCGAAATAATCCACAGCTGAGCATGTAAAAGGTGGTTCATGATGAGCTATTCTCTCCAGAGGAATATTTCCTTGTGGCACGTTCTGCGGTTTTGACCTGTATGTCCTGCACCACTGACAATGATGTGACACACTTCGTACTACATTACGTAAGTTCAAGACATAAAATTTCTGGTTCACCTCATTCATCACCGTCTGGTGATTTGCATGTCCAAAATGATGATGAACTTCTCTAATCATCATTTTAACGATTTCGTGTTTACCGTCCAATATGACGGGTTTTCTCCTTTCCTCGGTCAAATTAGACTTGAAAGGTAATCGTCCATTTAAACGGAGTAAGTTATCTTCTCCTATTTCCATAGATAATTTACTTAAGCGTGAACTCCTTTCAACGCTTTTGCCTGCTTTCAAGCATTTTATTTCCGAATAAAAACACTCGTCTTGAACGAACTTCCAAATTAATAATCCCGCTTGTTTCAAGAGCGCTATGTCCAACGCGCCATCGGGTCCTTTAACCGACTTTGCTAAAACTTGAATTTTTCTACCGCTTGTAAGGTGCGTGTAGTTGCCCCAAGGAATTTCTTAAAGCTGCTAAATCGTCCGTAGTCGGGTAGACTTAACGGTTCTTGCTTTCTTAACGCATTTACGCCCTTCGGCGATTTTTCTTCACCTGTTTCTAAGCTTTTTATGGTGTCCACTTGTTTGGGCCATAAATCAGGACTTTTCCTGAGGAATTCAGGTCCTTGAAACCAGCGATGACTTACATCGAAGGTGGAAGGAAAATTTCTAGTGGCGTCGTCTGCCACATTTTGTGACGTTGGAACCCATCGCCATTCACATGGTTTACTGTGATCTTCGATCTCAGCCAATCGATGAGCAACGAATGGTTTAAAGGCGCGAGGATCTGACTTAATCCACGCTAACACTGTAGGTGAGTCTGTCCAAAATACTCTCTCGGACATATCGTACTTGCTCTCTTCACTAACCGAGGCAGCCAGCCTGCTGCCCATAAGAGCTGCTTGCAATTCAAGCCTTGGAATCGAAATTGGTTTCAATGGCGCTACTCTTGCCTTTGCGGCAATCAGCGTAATCCGCCTTATTCCTAGCTTGTCCGTGGTGACGTAATACACCGCGGCAGCGTATGCTTTTTCACTAGTATCCGTGAAAGTGTGTAACTCTCCCTTGCCGACGCCTTCAGCAACGGGTCTAGGTACCTCTAAATGACCTAATTTCTTCACTTCCGATATCCATTTACAAAATAACACGTGTAATTCGTGTGAAACTTCTTCATCCCAAGAGATGCCTGTCCTCCATACTTGCTGGATCAGCGACTTCCCTTGAATCGTTATGGGTGATGCGAGTCCCAAAGGATCGAAGACTGACATCACAGCGCTAGTTATCTCCCTCTTCGTAGGCGGTCGTAAACCTTCCATCACCTCTTCCGGTGTGTTACGAAGACTTGTGGAGAAACTTATTATATCCCGTTTGATATTCCAAATCAAACCTAACGTGCGCTCTGTGTGCTCTTTATCTCCCAGCGAAGCACTGTCGCTCTTATATTTATTTTCCATTTTACTTAAAACTTCGGGTCGGTTGCTAGCCCATCCCCTCAGTTGGAAAGAAGCATGTTTATGTAATTCATACATATCGTTTACTATCCTTTCGGCCGTCGTCACGTCGGGAAATGCCTGTAGATAGTCATCCATATAAAAATTGCTTTCCGTAGCGGAAGCTGCTTCTGGATAGATATGTGCGTTGTCCTGCGCATTCCTATTCTTTACATATATAGCGATGCAAGGTGATGATGCCGCTCCAAATATGAGTGACGTCATTCTATACTCTTCCGGTGGCGCGTCACGATTGTGCCGCCATAAGAATCGAAGGCTATCCCTGTCTTCATCCCGGATTTTCACTTGCAGGAACATTTCTTTAATGTCTGCCATTACTGCCACGCTTCCTTCTCTGAATCGTAGCAGAACTCCGAACAACGACTTCAATAAGTCCGGTCCGGTTAACAATGCATCATTGAGACAACGTCCGCCCGTCTTTGCGGCGGCGTCGAAAACTATCCTTATTTTCCTTTTTTGTGGGTGAGTCACTGCGAAGTGAGGAAGGTACCACGTACGTGGGGAAATGGGAATATGGTTCGCTTTCTCTGCGTAACCATTAACGATGAGATTTTCAATTTGCTTCTCATATTCCTTTTTCAACTCGCTATTTTTGTCGAGCTTTTTTTCAATATTCAACAGGCGACTTTCAACCTGCGCTTTATTCGACGGCATGCACTCATTGTCTGTGCGCCATAACAAAGCAGTCTCGTACCTATTATTAGGTATACGACGTACCGTTTTGTTCAAAATACTTAAAGCTCGTTCTTCTGGGTCGTTCGCGGGCTTTCTAGCCGACACTCCCAGAGATTCCAAACTAAAATAATCCTTGATCAATTTATCCATATCTACCTCCTTCTTGGTGGAAATGTGGTTAACGATCTTGATCGGTTTAATACCACCCGATATGTGACCATGTAAAACCCATCCAAGTTTGGTGAGCGATGCTACAGGTAGGTTCTTACCTCCTGAAATTAATTCACGAGTAACTATGAGATGCCAATTGTCCTGACCAATTAATATGGTAGGTTTGGACCTCTCATACATCAACTCATCCTTAATCGGTGTCAAATGAGAACACCGTTGCAATAATTCTCGGCTTACCGACTGAGGAGAAAGGTTAAGTGACTTAATTGTTTGTACACTTATCTCCTCTAAGTCGCTCGAGTAAATGCCTTTTATCTTAACGTTTAAGCGATACGAACTGTCGTCGTTAATTCGCTTACCTCCCACGGCTTCGATACGTAATCCCTCTTTACGTCCGCGAGGCGCTAATTTCTGAGCCATACACTCCTCTATGAGTGTCATGGTCGATCCCTCATCCAGAAGAGCTGTTGTCTTGACCTTTCCTCTAGATCCATACAACTCGACCGGTATAATCTTTAAGTATGCACATGCCAGTGCATTCACTGTACTAACAGTTGTGATCTGAGCATCTTTACCCCACTCGTCCCCTTGTGGCGAGGTTTTTCCATTGGGGTATCGGTGTAGCATTCGATGATGTGACATTCTACATCCCTCTACACCACATTTTTTCGCTTTGCACTCTAACCTCCTATGGTTAGGTGACAAACATTGGTAACATACTTTCGCTTTTTTGACCGCTTCCCATTTCTCGCGAATATTCATGTCCTTAAACTTGTAACAACTCACTATAGAGTGCTCCTTGTTGCATATAACACACTTATGTGTTACCCGACTTGCAGGCTTATCCTGGGTTGTCATAACCACCTGTCGGTTGTGCCCTTTACTATTTCGGCGTTCTAGACGCTCGCTCGAATTACTTCGGCGCATATAGCGCTCGCTCACGGCACAGCTGCGTACACCTCCCTTTGAAGTGTGTACAGTTTGCTTCCTGAATTCAGGACGCTTCCTTTTTTCAGGCGCATTTTCATTGTTTAAGGACGCTCCAAATTGTTCACTCAATAAATTTAAAAACTTGGCCATCTTCTGTAACTCTGGCTCCAAAGGATACTGAGCTCGATATTCAAACCATTTAAATTTAATCATAGTTCCGAGTTTCTCCACTATGCGGCTCACTAACTCCGGTGAGTACAAATACTGTGGTTGATTCAACGATTGTATCGTGGCAACCACGTTCATAATACGACTTGCAAAAGATCCTATATTCCGGCAATCTTCTGCCAATCTTGGCATACGCTTTACATTCTCGATTTCGGCTAGAATGAGCATCTCAACCCTACCGAATCTTCTTTCGAGAGCGTTCATTATTTCTTCAGGTTCACACAAAGTAAATAACAGCGACTTTACCGCCTCTTTAGCGGTGCCCTTTAATGCCCTCCTAAGGCGTGCAACATTTTGCACCCCTGAAAATTGGCTTCTTGTGTCTTCATACACCGTTTTGAAAATTATCCATTCACCCGGGTCTCCATCGAACACCGGTAATTCCTGGAGGAAATGAAGCTGGGAAGACTTATCTTTACCCGCTATTTTTATTGCACTCACAATCACTTCGGTCAATTCTGACACCTCACTAGCGTGTGTTTTCTGTGCATTTCCTTGGTTGCGCTCGATCTCCGCCCCTTCGCGGCGTGATCCTTTACACGCTTCCTTATCAGCAATATCGGGTTGTGCTACACTAACCGGCGCGCTCATTATGGTCTGCTGAACCCAACTCCTTACGGAAGGTTCCACCTGAGTATTCCGCTCTTCATCATCCTCACTCGAGTCGATCTCCTCTTCTCGGTTGAGTCGTGCCAACTCCAATTGAGACTTGGCTAAGGCAGCAGCTGCCTGTGCTCGTTCGAGCTCTGAGCGTTCGAATTTAATCCGCGCCTCTAATTCGGCTTTCAGCCTCGCCGATCGCGATGACCTACTACCTCTCTGTGACCCTTTATCACTAGTGTGCCCGATTACTGTCCTTGGCGATGCCGCTTCTTCGGTCCTTTGACCTACTTTTTCGACCACCGTTTCACTCCTGGATATAACGGATTGTTGTGCGGTGCTGGCCTGCGTACCACTGGTGTCCGTCCTGTTGCTTGTCGTTGCCATGGACGTCCCTGAGTCCCACGTGCATGTGGACGTGTCGGTGGTGGCTCCACTTGAAGGAGTTGCTCCATTTGACGCAGTAGCTGTGGTCGCTCCAGATGGTTCCGCTTCTTTAGCTTTTCTTGAGAGCCCTGTCCTTGTCCTGCTCCCTTCGCTTCTCCCTGTCTGGTCTTGTGCCTTCTTCATCTTGCAGGAAGGTGATTGTTGGCCTACGGTCCCTAACTGTCCCTACGGTCCCTACAACCCCTTACCTACAACCCTTCTACACCCCAACCTAACACCACTACCCCTCCCCCCCTTATCTCCCAACCCTACAACCCTACTACCACCCTAACAGCCCTATCAGCCCTATCAATCCTGGACGGGGCCTACCGAGGTGAGCCGTCCAGGGATGGAGTCGTGCAGGAATGGAATGGAGGAAAGGTTTAGGAACTGTCTCGCCAAGGAATATGACGAAACAGTCGAGCGGTAGTGCAAGCGCAGTCTCGCTCGAGAGAACTGCTCCACCCGAAGGTGTTGTGCCAGAGCCCAACCGTTTGGCACCGTTAGGTGGTCGGGATGTATGCTGTGCTCGCCGCCCAGTTGCCGGTGACGCCTCGTCCGAGCGCCCTCCTCCGGCCGCGATGCAGTCAGGTACCCACGCGCACCCTAGCCTGGCAGCAGCAGCGGTGGATGCTTTTTCCTGCACCCTAATGACCCGACAGGAAAATGCCGGACACGGTCGTCCGACAGGAAATGCCGAGCACGCTTGCCCGACAGGAAAAATGCCAAGCCCTGCTTGGCCACGATGAGTGCCTTCACAAGACACCTGCGCCCGGCTGCGATACGTGCCCCATGCGAGCACACGCCCCAGGCCGCAATCCCGGTTTTCTTTCTTCCTGTAGTTCCAGGTCCAGTCCTTCAGCGCTGACGTCCTGGTCTTCTGGCCTTTGGTCCTATTGCTTCAGCTCAAACCTCCGGCTTCCTTCGGTTGCTGATCTTCACTCGGCTCCGAAGGTCTTCTTTTTCCACAACCAGCAGTCCACAGCTGGTTCCTTGATCCAGCTGGCGGGGTTCGGGTGGTCCTTTTAATCCGGCTCGAAGGACCAATTGAAAAAGAACCCAACGGAAATCGACTTTCGATTCAGAAACAGAAGGGAGGAATCGAGGCTTCTCTCGATCCGGCCTCCTATAACGCCTACGTTGGGTTCGGGAACAACGTATGTGATCTCCGCAACGGAGTAACACACTAGGGCGATAACCTCTTTCTTTTTCAGCAAGTAGGTTCAGACGGGGATTACGGGTCTTCCGAAATCGTCCCGGTCCCGACGCCTTAATTCTTCGATGTGGACTGTATAACTTTAGGGATGAATTACTTGGGAATAAAACAGCAATTATCTTCAAACCGTTCCGTGAGAGAGTAATCACTTTTCCCTATCACTTCCCTACACTTATTCTTGACTGCTGGTTTTTCACTTTTCCCGAAGGATTTTCTTATTTTTCCGAACTATTTCCCCGAACTATTTCTCCGAACTAATTCCACGAACTATTTTCCCGAACGAATTGCAATAAAACCCGTTCACTAAGCTACCCCCAGAGCTATACGCGAAAGTGAGCCGCGCCATTCGCGTGCCTGCGCAACTTAATTACATGAATTTGTACTATTACTCTCTCACGTTTCACTTAATTTCTTTATTCACATAAATCACACATAAATACAAGTTATCTATTTAGATAGCACAAAACAATATCTACACCATGATATATATTATTTTTTCGTATCACAAAAATCCTTTAATTTATAAAACAAAACATGCCTATTTTAATCACAAATCCAAAGTCCAAACTTCTTAAATATTTAACACAGAAAGTTAAAACAATGTTTCCCACTTGAATTTATACATATGTTAACTAATACAATAGTTTAATTTACATTTTCTCTATTTATTTCACTATTTAAAACACTTTTAAATTTCTTATACAAAACTATCATTATTTCACTTATACACAGGAATTTTCACATAAAAATAACACAGAATTCACCTTTTTAGCACGTACAATCAACCTGAAATGTTTTACAAGTCATTTTTACATAAATTGCTGAAATTACAAACATTTTAAATTTTTACATATTTGGCCTCCTAGGGGCGTGGTCAGCGTGCTTCCGTGAACTCACACTATTTGAACAACTAACTTTGCACGGCTCTCGGCTATCAGAAAAAATGAAAGTCTGAAATACACTAATTTTAACAATATTAAGTAAGTAAGTGCTTCTACATAATTTTCAAACAGTAGGAAACTATCTCTGATAAGATTCTTATCAGTTATCATGTTTCTTATCAGATAACAATACAAGTGAATGTTTTCATTAATCGATCATAACAAATAGGCATTTGTTTTCGTACAAAACATATCATACTTATACAAGACAATACTTATGTAATTAACTTCCGTTAATTCTGTTTGTGCACAGAGTGATCATCTCGACCGGGGAACCAATCCGATCTCTAACTTCACTTTAATATTCCTTTGAATTTACATCGTTGGAAAGACGATTTCAACCGGGGAACAAATCTGGTAACATAATTTATAACATAAAATTCCCTATATGAATTTATTGAAAGATATTACTTAGAAAACAGTAAACTAGTCTGGCCTGGGAGTCGAACCCAAGACCTTCAAACCATTAATTCGACATTTCTTTAAGATTTAACTAAGCATTTTCTTATCAGAACATTTTTATTGGACAATAAGTCTTTGAAAAGTTATTCGTCATCGGTTGACTTAATAAACTGAAACATTCTTATAGGCGCGTCGCCAACACCCTGTATAGCAGAGTTCCACAAACTTTTTTGTGTCGTCGACCCCTTGCCATGTTTTTCCGTGTTGGGTAGACCCCCTACTTACCTGATATTGATTTCCTGTAAATTTCTAACTGTAGTGAAGTTTAGTGTTAAAAACTTAAAGTAAAAACACATGTTAATTTATACATTTATTAATTGAATTTAAATTAAAACTACTCAAAATAAAATTTAGTATATATTATGTAAAATATACGTAACATTAAATAGACGTAAAATAAAGTATAAATAAAATAACATAAGCAATAAATCAATATTTTTAGTGAGAGGGATGAACCTGATGCTTTAATAATAAATTGTCAACATTTGGCGTTAATTTTGTAAGGGTTAATCTTAAATCTCCTCGGCTAATGATGACCAGTCTGTTTCTTTTTTTCGTTAGGAGATTGGTAACAGCGCTGAATCCCCTTTCCACTAGGTATGACGATGGAAAGGAAAATAAAAATTTCCTCGCTATATTCCATAATACGGGATGAGTAACGGGTATGTTGTTTTGCAGCCAGAATAGCTGATATCCGTTTTTAAACTGAACCTTAAGTGCTTCGTTTGTACTTAGTTCAGTCAGTTGCTCTTGTATTATGACATTATTTTCTTCTATGTCACCATATGGATTAATTATCCACGGTGGTATTACCATAGTCAAAATATCCTCAAACCTAGATTCAAAATCTGAATAGAGGGCATTTAAATGTAGACGTTCTACGTAGTTTAAACGTCGTCTTCCTGGCAGCTTGTCTGTGACAAATTGGGGAACTGAGAAAATTCGCCCTGTCCAATATTTTGCTTCATTAGTTTAACTCTGGCAAGAAACGCTGATAAGATGGACTTTGTTTAAATCAAATTTAAACTGTCGCCTTGTAATTGCAAATTAACCATATTAAATTTTGTAAACAAACCTGTTAAATAGGCGATATCTGTTTTCCTCTTCATTAAATTTTCTTTTAAAATTTTATCTTTAGTATCCAGAAATTCTAAAATAGTCTCAAAAAGTGCAAAAAATCTTGTCAAATATAAGCCTTTCGACAGCCCGCGTACTTCAGTGTGAAGGAGTAATTGATGAAAGTATTCGTCATTTTCTTCACACGACTGCGCAAATAACCGCGTATACAACGCGTTGCTTCGGATTCGGTTTACTGCATCAATGACTAAATGAAGTGATTCATGCAATCTAACACTCAAATTTTTAGCAACTAAATGTTGTCGATGGATGACGCAATGTATTGCTAATATGACACATTGATGTGACACACAATGACACATTTTGTTTTAAATAGCTCATAAATCCACGATAACGTCCAACCATGGCAGGTGCTCCATCTGTAGCTGATGATATATTGATGATGATATTTGATAAAGGAATTGCTTTTTCAATGAAGTAATCCTTCAAAACATGAAATATTGATTCACCTTTAGTGTCGGTTATCAAGGTTCTTGCAAAGAGCAGTTCTTCGTAGATTTCTTGATTCATAATAAAACGAACATATGCCAATAATAATGCTGCATTATCAGTTAAAGTTGACTTGTCCAGTTGTATAGAGAAATGGGTCGTTTGCAAATAATTACATAAGAAGCTTTCAATATCAGAACTCATTTTCATCCATACGTCTTTCGACAGTATTGTTGCTTAAGGGAATTCTTTTAATGATATCAGATGCGGGTTTGTGTAAAACAGTTTTTAAAACCTCTTCAACGGCTGGCAAAATTAACTTCTCTCCGATCGTATGCGGTTTTCGGGATTTTGCTATAAGTAACGAGATATTGTAAGACGCCCGCAAACCATCAACATTTTTTGTGACGTCGAAGCGAACATTCTGTCCAGTGTAGGTCTCTTCTGAAATTTATCTTGAGTGTTTGGAAGTATTTCAAATCTTTCTCTGTTTTATCAGGGTGGCGTCTTCTCAGATGATCTTGCTGTTTAGATGGTTTCATAGCGTCATTGCCCAAAACTTTGTTGCACAAAAGGCACATAGGCGATTGTTTGTCCGGCAATGATGGAATGAAGCCAAATTTCAAACAATCAACACTGTACTGTCTACATTTCTTTTTAGGTTCGGACATGGCATCAGTCATCTGTGGGCAAAATTAAATTATTTAAATAGGATAGAAAATCCAGCAGCTGTATATTAAAAAGATTTTTTGATTTTTCTGATAACATTCCATAATTCGAACATCTTCTTGCAACAATTAGCTCGAATTACGGAGATTGCACTGTAATTATAATACCGATTGCTAAAACTTTCAAAAGGAAACTATTGAGGAGTACTCGTGTAATTTTGCATGATTGAATATTAAACTACTAATAACTAAAGTCATGATTGGCGTAATTTATCTATCTTTGCTAACTACGAGTACAAAACTAAAATTTAATAAAAAATAATGTACTTACTTTTATCCAGCACTCTCAAACAAAATAACACTGATTCACTATAATTTGTGTGATATACTATATGTTTATATTTTTTAAAATATTTTCTTAGCACTTTCCTTTTCAAGATTCAGGAAACGAATAAACATATTTGTCCCACATTCGTATTTATAGAGTTACAAATTGAACAAGTCGGTGCAAGGTAGCGAATCTCTGAGACTGCGACTCTCAGGTTCAAAATGTATTGCGACCACAAAGCGAATACTAACATCCTACAACTTACACAATTTTATAAACATATATAATAAATTTTTTACTTCATAGGTACTTTTATAAATAATGTATATGTTTTGATATTATAAGATAGTATGATGTAAGTAAATAGGTACTATCAGTGTATGTGTTGAGATCCACTATAGTGGACCCCCATTTTCATTTCATGGACTCCCTTGGAAATGAATGGAATGGAATGGAATTTTTTTCGCTGACGTAGACCCCTTGTAGGTGACCCCTAGGGGTCGATATAGACCACTTTGGGAATCGCTGTGTATAGTATTATTTCCACACAGTTGTAGCGATACGTTAGAAGATTTGTTTTTTATAAAGTAAGAACCTGTAATTGGCAGTAGAAAATGTAAATACTTACTAATTTTATAATGTTACAAAATGCTGTTGGTTCTGTTACAATAAATTAAAAAAGTTTAAAAAAACATTTTGATATTTGCTGTTTACCTTTTCAGGGTTCCGTAGTCAACTAGGAACCCTTATAGTTTCGCTATGTCTGTCTGTCCGTCTGTCCGTCCTCGCTTAATCTCTGTGACCGTCAGCACTAGAAAGCTGAAATTTGGTACCAATATGTGTATCAATCACGCCGACAAAGTGGTAAAATAAAAATTGGAAAAAAATGTTTTATTAGGGTAGCCCCCCTATATGTAAAGTGGGAAGTGATTTTTTTTTAAATTTCAACCCTAACGTGTGATATATTGTTGGAAAGGTATTTAAAAATGAATAGGGGTTTACTAAAATCATTTTTTGATAATGTCAATAATTTCGGAAATAATCGCTACAAAAGTATAAAACAATGTGTCTCCCCCCCCCCCTCTAACTTTTGAACCATAAGTTTAGAAAATACGAAAAAAATCTGAAAAGTAGAACTTTATAAGGACTTTCTAGGAAAATTATTTTGAACTTGGATGGAAACAACAGTACCCACTACCGGGAGCAGTTGCAGGAGCGCGGAGCGCTGCTGCAACCGCTCCCGGTATTGGGCTGCATATTCAGGGAAGACGAACTGTGTCATTTATATGTGACTGAAGAGAATATTAGAAACAACAAGTGCATGCGGTGTATCTGAAAGTACAGTTTAAAAAACATATGAGGGAAGAAAATGAAATTAATACATTAAAATCACCCGTGAAATAAGGGCTCGGCTATTCACGAAACATACGAGTACATTCTAGTGATACTGATTAAAACTTTATTTTTTAAAATATAATATTATATTATTCAAATTTTAATAAGTGTTTTGTTACTCTACTGTATAGTACCTTTACCGTGCAGGTGCTTTGATGTCTCAGTATTTTCTTAGCTCGAACGGACGATAGATTTCCATGGATCACAGCATCCACTTACCGTCAGGTGGACTGTTTGCTCTTTTGTGACCTTCTATAAGAAAAAAAACTTGATTTATTCTGCGCGCCATCGAAAAATTGTACTCTTATTTTTTGGAAAAATTTGGCAAGAAATTTATCACACAATTTTAAAGCGCAGTATGTCAGCCATGTTCGGAAAAATAGGGCAGCCAAAGAGATTTAAATATATATTTACTACTTAAATGTCTTTGAGAGGCGCACCGACAGAAAGAGTGTGACGCAACGGCTGTGTGTATTTACGCGAATCTTACTTCAAAAATAATTAAATTAGAGCACTTGTTATTTTGCATACCTAACGAGGACCCCTCGAACACTTTTTTTATAGAATAAGGGTACAAACGACAAGCACGCAGTCCACCCGATGGTAAGTGGATGCTGTGCCCCATAGACATTTACATCTATCCTCGATTAAGATTTAAAAATGCAGGTGCATTGTCACACCTAAGGACTAAGATGAAATGCCTCGTTTTCAGTAAATGGCCAATAGTAGTTATATAAAATGATAAGAATTAATTTTCTCTATAAAATTATTTTTATTTAATCCACTACATTATTAGCTCACCTCCATAAATGTACTACAGCAAATATAAAAATAAATGCAAGTAATTTCCACCTTTATTTACAATTAAGTTACTTCGCTAGATGCTGCCATTACTGTACTTATAATAAGTTTTAGCTAAAACAAACCATATTCTTGTAGAAACATTGTTAATTTTAAGCGTTAATTTTGCTGCTTTTTTGATTAATTTAATTTAGGCCTGGGTTTATTCTTTGTACATTTTAAATTAAGCTTCAATATGTATAATTTCGGAAAGGATTACGATGTGGAGAATGCTATAGCGTGAGTATAGTGTTCTGTGCTCAAGATTTAAACAACACGTATTAATCATTATCTGATGATGTGTTCATTGTAGTTAGCATATTATATTTATTGTCACCGGTTTCAAATACGTCTGCGAAATCTTAGACGATTATGACGTCCTGAAGTAGGTGAACTCAGAGTTATAATATTCCTTTACATTTATATACATATTTTGTATATTCGAATCGGAACGCCTATACCTAGGTGTATACTTGTAACCGATTGAAATACTGCATAGTGCATACACAAATGCAGAAAATGATTCAATTTTTTCGACTAGAAGCTAGTTACGGAGGACGAATATAAAAGTTAAATAATAATTATAATGTCCTCCAGACCGAATTCCGGCCATGGCGGCCTGTCTCAACGGAGGCTAGCCATCGGCGCAGGACAGGATTATAGTACCCAAATGTATGCGCTAGCACAGTTGCACTCTCTATTCACTCACTCTCATAATCCGATAGGACGGTAAACCGACACGACCGGAGAGAGATCAGGCGCAGGACCAACGGCTTCACGTGCTTTCCGAGCCACGGAGGTGAGACACCGCCAACTTCCTGACTCCGGGAAACTACTGAGAATTTTTTGATGGAAAACTCAATAATTAATTTTTTGGCCCGACCCGGGATTCGAACCCAGGACCTCATGATCAGCAGTCGCACTACTACAACCACTTGACCAACGAGGTAGAGGTGAAGTTAAATATCATCGTGTTGAATGTTTATTTAAAACTCGTTTCCATAAATAATATTTAAAATGATTTTTTTGTGGTATAACATATACAAAAATGATAATCCCACCTATTCCATCAATTATCGTACATTACCCGTAACACAAGCTTCCACCTGGTAGACACCAGAATTTCTGCCCATTGCTTCTTCTTTACCTTTGCTAGCCTAAATTGTGGGAGTAAATAAATATATTATTACTATATAACAACCTATAAGAGCCCACCGCTGAATTACAACCTATAAGAGTCACCCATAGACTGCCTCACAGGGGGAACGTTCCCATAGTCGCAGGCACGCCGGGCAGGCGGCTCGGCAGCCACAGTTCATAACGTCTTGAGTTGTAATAAAGAAGACGCAGCTACCCATCATGTGTTTTTAATTTCCCTACATCGTGTCATACGACACCTACGGGATATGAGGAATTGTTAGTTCTTACACCGCCACGTTACAAAAAATAATCTATACATTTTGTGGTCATATTGGAATAAAAAAGCTAAACATTGTTCATATTCGAAGAAATTTGGATTTGAACAGACTATACACACATTCGGTTAACGGTTCAAATTGTTTCCTTCCTTTATTCCGGTCATGTTTATGTTGTTGTCTATGTACTATACTCTATTACAAGATCTAGTAAAGCTACAACTGCGATTCGTGGGAAAAGTAATTAATTTATATAAATACTTCACCTTACCATACTTATTTTATTTAAATAAACAAGATATATTTCAATCCAATAAATAATTTGAAATAATTAATTCATTGAAATTATTCATTTTCTTTGTAAATTATATAATATAAGTTAAGCAAGACCGTATCTAATACGAGCGCCACTGAAAATTTCGGGAATCAAGGAAGTGACACAATATTACTATTTAAAAATGTATTTATTGCTTTTCGAAGTATTCTCCGCGAAATTTGACACATTTTTCCATACGATGGAACCAATCATTGAAGCAACCATTCCACTCGGAAGTTGGGGTCTCCAAAATGGCCGTTTTGTAGGCGTCCACAGTTACTTTAGGTGATGAAAATCTCTGTCCACGCAATTTATTCTTTATTTTAGGGAAAGTATAGAAATCATTAGGGCTTAGGTCGGGGCTGTACGGCGGATGGTCTAATAATTCTATGTTTTCTTGCTCTAAAAACTCTTTTGTTCCGTGTGCAGTGTGAGAACTCGCATTGTCGTGATGGAGGATGATGCGGCGGTTGCAGTTCCCTATACTTAGTTCAGAAACGACCTGTGGCAAACAAATGCTAGCATACCATTCTGCATTAACCATTCTTTGTCCCTCAAGAGGAATAGTCGTAACATGGCCGGTTTTGGAGACAAACGTGGCCACCATTTTTTTTTGCAACACTCCGTGAACAATTTTTGTTGGCTTTAACTCATTTTCGAACACCCAAACTCGTGACTGGTTTTTTTGTTTCGGGTTCGTACGCGTATATCCAGGATTCGTCACTTGATACGATGGTTGTATACAGCATTTGAGGATCCTGCGTGGAATATTTCGAGAGTTCTGATGCACCAAGTAACGCGAGCCGCTTTTTGCTCTTCACAGAGCGAACGCGGTATCCATCGGGAAAACAACTTTTTTACACCTAATTGTTCATGCAAGATTATTTGTATTTGACTCATGCCAATGTCTAAAGTTGCCTGAATTTCGCGTTATGTCACATGTCGATCTTCCTCAATCAGCTTACGCACAGCATCAACGTTTTCTTGGGTGACTGCAGTTTTTGGACGACCTTGACGGGGATCATCACTGAGCTTGACACGTCCGCGTTGAAATCCAGCAAACCAGCGATAAATTGTGGTTTTGGATGGGGCTTCATCACCAAATGCAGAAATCATCCGGTCAACACACTGTTTTTGTGTTAAACCACTTCGAAAGTCATAATAAATCATCGCTCTCGAATTTTCTCGAGTCAATTCCATTTTCTCAACGACTAAACAAGTTTGACAAAACCTTGTGACAAGACCGAAAATCTTTTTTTAAATAAATAAATGGTATTCGATTTTTAAAACCAAGGAGTTTTCAATTAAAAAGATTTTAATATAACAGGAACAGTGGAAATATTCCATTCCCGATACTTTTAGTGCAGCCTAGGTGTGTCACTAGTCGATTGTGTAGTGCATATGTTTTAATAATAACAAAAAACAAAAGACTTGAGTTTGTTACTTGGTTTTTTATATTATCTCGGACATATATATATATATATATATATATATATTATCACATATATATATATATATATATATATATATATATATATATATTATCACATATATATGATATTTATATATGTATTAATTATGTATGTATGTAATTATATAATATATAACGTCTCTTTATTTTTGAATATCCACGGACTTTTTGGGTTTGTGTTTGTTTGATACCATTATAAAAGGTTTTTCGATTATCACGACGTAAGTATTTATCTATAACTTTGACAAATTATCTTAAATGTATATATTTTAAATAACTCTGTTAGGCTGTTAAAATGTTAGTTCACTTCACTCTAAAACCTCACTCATTAAAGTTTGACTATTCTGTGAACTCGTTGTAGATTCTATCAATGGATTTAGCAATTCTGTTTGACGGCGCCAGAATTTCGTAATAAAAATAGGATATTTTTGTTTCTTTTCGCATCAATCCTCTTCTTTTCATTTATTTTTTTTGGCTTTTTTTTGGCTATATACGAAAGTAAATGACAAAGTTTTTCTGCACAATAATGAACGAAAGATTCTTAAAATAAAATAATTATTATTTTAGAATAGAAATGAGCAGAACATAATATATCTTATTTAACATAGTAATTACAAGTACTCCCATTGATGATTTTTTTTTACTTTTATTACTGGTTTGGAAAGAAAACCTAGTCTGGGAAGAACAAGAAAAAACTAAACAGGACTGTTTTGAAGTAAAATTATACAAATAAGAGGTACAATATGATCACTTTCAAAAAGGATACAAGCTACTTTCTAAATTTCTGGACCATCTCATTAGCCGGGTTTATTAACAACCATTTATGTATTTATTAATATTATAACAACACTTTTTACAGTTTTTAGGTAAGGTATTTGAACTTGGAATAAAAGAGTTTGCTTCATGAATGAATTACTGACTCTCTGGAGTTGAGAAACTACTACGTAGTACTATTATTTATTCTGTGAAACTACACAGTATCCCTAGCTTGTATTTGTTCCTGGTCGTGGTGTTTTCAGAGAAAATACGTGCTATAAAAATTAATGTGTGTTTCTTCTATATTGTGGCTCTGAATTTTTATAAAAGAATTGTAAGTCCCTTTTTACTTGATTTCAATTTCATCAAATGCAATCGACCATGAGATCTAGCGGGCTTAGCAGCTTAACAGAAAGCTTTTAAATAAAGTATCTGCATATAAAGGTATTATCATAAAATAAGACATACTTTATGAAACTAAATGCACACAAATACACACAGTTAACAAATTTCACAAATGTCAGCTGATTCAACAATTGTTTTTTGAATTAAAATTTTCTTTGATTTGTATTGAAAATTGTCAACAATTCAAGCCAGAACTACTATAAATATTTAAAATCTTTACATCATTATCACCCCACCCAGGTGCGCTAAGTGCCTCGAACCCCATAACACAAAAGAATGTCCCCGGCCCAAAGACGCCGAATCCCCGCCCGCATGTGTCCTGTGCAAGCAGACAGGACACCCGGCAAACTATAAGGGTTGCCCCCGCGCACCTCAACCTCGTCCCAGTAGGCAAGCTCCACCGCCGGTCAATGACCGCTCATTCCCGGCCCTCCAACAACGGCCCCGTCAGGGCCTTTCTCAGCCCATCCAGGGCTTCTCTCGACCCTCTCAGGGTCCCCCTAGGCCCCCTCAGGGCATAATTCGGCCTCCTCCAGGCTTCTCCAGGCCTATGCAGCCTCCAGTCTTTCCCTGGGGCCCCAAAAAGGCAGACCCACCGCGGACAACCTCCTACGCCCATGAGGCAGAGCCCACACCTGATAATTATAACACACTATATTCCGCTATTAGGAATATTGACGTTAGGGAGATCACCGTAGTAGCACGCAAACTGCGCGCGGCGAAGTCCCCCCAAGAACGTCTCCTCGTTCTTGCAGAACATAATAATCTACTGTTAGCATTGTAAGTTAAGTTAACTAATTAACTTAACTTCAATGTCAGTGCAAATTAATCTACCAAAATCTCACGGTCGTATCAAACCTAAGGGTTTATCGCTTGTATCATTTAATATTCGCGGCTTGCGAAATAACCTCCCAGAGCTTAAGCTCTTTCTTCGGAATCGTGAAGTCGATTTTCTCCTTCTACAGGAAACTAATCTTAAAACCAAGGAAAAACTTCTCTCTTCTTCGTAACGACAGACCCGACCGTCGAGGCGGCGGAACGGCCATCTATTACAAGAAGACACTTCATTGCTCACCCATTTCTACTCCGCAGCTTACCAACATGGAAGCCATGGTATGCAGGCTAGCTATGACTGGATATCAGTCCATCCTCATAGCCTCCTGTTACATCCCTTCAGGAACCCAGCCCCTCAAAAAAGATTATGAGGCCATTTTATCTTTAGGCAATTCAGTCATTATGTTTGGAGATTTTAACTCTAAGCATACTGAATGGACATGCCGTACTACGTCCCCTAGTGGCAACATACTGCTCGATCACGCAGTCTCTTGATATTACCGTCCATAGTCCCCTCGGTGTTACTCACTTTCCCGATAACACCGATCACGCACCCGACGTGTTAGATTTTGCGTTACTCCAAGGAGTTTCTCTCAACCTCAGAGCAATCGAGACACTAGACGATCTAGGATCAGATCACCGACCGGTCTCCCTCATTCTTGGCCATCAGCCACCTCCCCCAACACATACGAAAACCTTCACTAACTGGAAGGGATTCAAGGAGTCCCTAGCTAAAGCTCTGGACTCACAGGACTCTACCATCTCCATACCGTCGGACTTAGACAGTCCCGAAAAAATCGACACCGCGGTCGATTCACTCTCCACCCTTATTAAATCCTCCCTTAAGGAGAACGAAAGGGTCGTCCCGGTTGCTAACAATAGTGGGCTTCCCCTACATATTAGCAACCTATTAAAAGCCAAAAAATCTGCTTTCCGGAGAGCAGCAAAATATCCCACCCCCGAATATAGGCGCGCCGCCAATCGTCTTCAACGAGAACTCCGCTTCCGCCTCTCTGAACTTCGAGACCTCGAAAAGAGTGAACTCATGGAGAATATCTCTCCATCTCATACAGCGTACTATCAGACGGCCAGAGCCCTCCGCATAGACGCTATCACCCACACTCCCCCTCTCTCCCGTCCCGTCCGCACGGTTGCCTTCGAGGACGAGGAAGAGGCTGAGTGCTTTGAATATAGCATTGCCGCTCAATGCTCGCCTAGCTCTCAACCCGTCGACCCCTCACACGTCCAGGCAGTGGAGGATGAGGTCCGCCGCCGGAACTCATCCCCACGACCTCCGAACCTATCTTTGTGTCCAATGATGAGATTTCATCGCTCATCAAAGGACTTAAGCCTAAAAAGGCTCCGGGCGCAAAATGGCATCTCCAACCAAGCCCTAAAACACTTTCCTGAGCAGGTGTTAACCTTTTTATCTATTATCTTCAACGCCTGCTTCAACCTTAGTTACTTTCCCACTACTTGGAAAGAGGCAACTGTGATTGGAATTCTTAAGCCAGGCAAGCCTCTCAACCTCCCCTCCAGCCATCGCCCCATTAGCCTCCTCAAGGCAATGGGCAAGCTCTTCGAAAGAGTCATCCAAACTCGTATGAGGCGCTATCTGTTTCCCACAGACGGTGACCCTCTTATCATTCCCCATCAATTCGGCTTCCGAGCCCAACACTCATGTCCCCAACAAGTTCACCGCATTGTGGAATACATCCTCAGCGGTTTCTATCCTCGTCGTCATAAGACCATCGCGGTCTTTTTCGACATAGCAAAAGCTTTCGATAGAGTCTGGCATACAGGCCTTATCTACAAGCTCTACAAAGTAGGTCTCCCCGATCGTCTAGTACGTCTCGTGGCCTCCTACTTAAAGCATCGTACCTTTCGTTTTAGACACGAAGGCACGCTATCTTCATAGCGAACTATCAAGGCTGGTGTCCCTCAGGGCTCAGTACTTGCTGCTCTGCTGTACATCCTGTTCACCAACGACATTTCCATCCCGTCGAAAGGTGTTCAGCTCTCCCTCTTCGCAGATGACACTGCTATATACTGTAAAGGCATCTCACTACCCTTCATACGGAACAAGATCCAAAAGTCAGTCGATGACCTAGGAGCTTGGTTCAAAAAATGGCGCATCGATGTGAACCCGGAGAAGAGCTCCGCCGTTCACTTCGACTATAAACGACGCCGTCTTAAAAACACCCCACCAATACGTATGCTAGGGACCCCTGTCCCCTGGCATACGCCAAATATTTAGGTGTCACTCTAGACACAGGGCTCACTTTTAGGCCCCACGTCAAAAGAGTAACCCGTCATGCACGGTTTTATCTGAGTAGGCTCAACAGTATGTTGGGCAGACACAGTAAAATGTCCCTCCGAAACAAGCGTACCCTTTATAAGGTTTGTATACGACCAGTCATGTCCTACGCGAGCCCCGTCTTTGCCCACGCAAACCCTAATATTATTAATGAACTCCAAATAGTTCAAAACCTTTTCTGTCGTCGAGCTGCGAACGCACCTTGGTACGTCCGTAATGCCGACCTTCATCGGGACCTAGAGCTCCCAACAATTCAACAATTTCTTAAAAAACTCTCTGAGAACTTCTTAAAAGCCTCAGAGTCGCATCCAAACCAATAAATTCGTGAGGCAGCTACTTATGCAGCCCCACCCCCCCTCTCGCTATCGAGTCCGCATGCCGAGAAACTCTCTCTCGGACCCGCCTAATAAACTGACAAACGACCTGAACTGCCTCCTGGCGGCTCAGGCCAACTCTAATTAAATTAAATTATTGTATTAACTAATATTAATTTGCCTTCGTAGGCACTCCCTCATTGGCTCGTAGCCGCCTGCGCCCTCTTTTCCCAAAAGAGGGTCGCTCACGATAGGGCACAATACAGCTTAATCAGCCGGCTGCCTGTCCCCAAAGGCGGTTTTTAGAGGGTATCACTTAGGGTCCCCGGTAGGACAGTGAGTCCCTCATAACCACGATAGCCAGTCTATCGTGGTATGCGTAATGCATTTTCCGCCTCCCTACGTATAGGGTAGCCCTTTAATTGCTTCGGGCGCAAAAAAAAACATCATTATCACACGCACAGAAGCACGCAAGCTGTGTGCACAGAAACTTATAATGTTGCTAGAATATGTTAATTTAAAAGCACTATTGATGGATTAATGTTATGGTAATGAATAAAACAACTTTCATAAACTAAAAATATAAATATTAAATAAAGTGAAAATAATTTATAACTATTGTCAAAACATTTTTATACGTGGTAGAGCCATGCTACAGTTATATTAGTAGTATAGATGTAGCTCGAATGGGTCGTAACCAGCGTAAAATAGTGGCTTAATACTGCTGTGTTTCGTATGGTGAGTGTAGAGAACCGAAGACTTTTTTACTGGAAACGAGGCATTCCATCTTAGTCCTCACGGGTGACAACGCATCTGCATTTTGATTTGTAATCGAGGATAGATGTAGATGTCTATGGGCCGCAGCAACCACTTACCATCAGGTGGACTGTGTGCTCGTTTGTCACCCTATCCTATATAAAAAACATGCAATTTAACAAATTTCGAATGAAAAAAGTATTGGAAATAAATGTACTCCTTTGCTTCGTTTGGTTCTAGTTGCAAATATACGCATTCCGACAAACAAGCAAACAGTCCACGTCTCTTAGCGTGGCTCCACCACGCAAAATCTGCTCACCAATCTTTAAATTTCATCACCACACCTTTCGTTTTAGCTCATACTGACCACTCCGGGCAAACCGCTACTTGACTTAACTATCCTGTGAAGTGTAAATTACTGTTTGGTACAGTTACCGCCATTAAGAGGATACCTTGAAAATGAATCGAAGTTTTGGGGGAGTGGCTTATTCCTTTGTCGGTGAAGCTAACGGACGACTGAGGGAGTGTCAAAATGAAAGTGATGCAATGACTTCATAGTACGCAAATTATGAGATAGCCATAACGAGCAAGCGCTCGGAAAAAAACTAAGTAAGCGCCAAACAACATTTTTATTTATTTTAACAAAACTTCGTTATGGATTTAAAAACTGGTTTATGGGAACTAAGATATGATTATTTACTATGCCTTAAAAATAATTCCGTGAATTTATTCGTAAGAATACTGTGGTGTCATCGAAAAATGTAACTAATTAGAGCCTACTTTGCAATTTTTTTCTATCGAGAAAATTTCATGATATCGTGTTTTCCTTTTATACAATCCAAAGTCATATAGTCAAAAATTATATATTAAAATTTTGGTTTATAATCTATAAAACTTAAAACAATATGTTAAATAGAAAAAGCACCAAATTTTTGAGGTATCACCTTAATTGGCCAACAGAGCTCTATTTGTTAGTTACCAGAGCGTACGTTCAGGTGATTTAAGGCTTAAATAAATAGCATATGGAGGAGTTGGGGCAACCTTGACATACTTATTTTTACAGTTCGTGCTATAAAACAGCTTAGAATTACATTGGACTACGATCACTTCCATGTTCACAAGTGATCTTAAATTATTACTATAATATTCTTTGTGTTATGCATATAGTTTCAGCTAAAGTACTATGTTCAATTTTTAACAAATTATGTATTTAGTGCGTACATAAAACGGTTAGACGCTGCAGGGTATCTTACGGTAAAAAGTAAAGCGTTATGTTTGGTAGTCCCTATAATTCATTGCCATACACATATCATTATGTCTCTGGGTAATCTATCATCACGTTCATGTGAATAAGTCTCAATCGACTGATACGTGACAGACTGTCAACACAAGATTTGAAATGTGATTAATCGATGGTTTTATGTATTGTGTACTAGAACATGATGTAATATGTTGATGTACTTATATGTCGATATATTTTTTATAATTTTATCATAATATGGAAAATGACAAAATAAAGATTCGGTTTCATCTTAATCCTAAATAGATTTCTCGGATTTTGATTAAATGTTCATAAGCAAATCTAGGTTGGACTGAACATTATAATTGATAAAATGGATATTATTTACAATTGAAATTGAAGTATGGGGATCGGACAAGATAAATATTGTATACTGGAAGGTATTGGCAACACAACTAAAAAAAACCCTTGACGGGTATGTTTACGTAAGGCAATTTTTTTGACTAGATGAGTCCAACTCAATAACAGTGCTCTTAAAAAGAAGTATAATTCCGCCTCCAGGTCCTTCAAAAGAGTCACTGCCAAGGCAAGGTCTGAGCATATCGGCAGAATTGGCAAGAAACTAGTTCGTCTTTCACCAACAACACAGCTGTCCAAATTATTTTCTGTCAGTCATCTCTTCCATCTCTACACAGAGAGGACGACTCACTGGCCCATCCCGCAAAGGAGAAAGCCGATTTGTTAGGCCCTTTCTTTGCGTCCAACTTGACTCACGATGACAGGGGCACACCGCAGACCATCTCGCAGTGTGAGTGCTCCATGTCGGATGTGCAATTTACACATCGCTGGGTTCGCAAAGCACTCCTCTTCCTGGACGTCAGCAAGTCAAGTGGGGCTGATGGAGTCCCTCCCATTAAGCTAAAGACGTTTTCCGGTTTTAGTGCGTCTTTTCCGGTACTAATACTCTCAAGGCATAGTTTCAAATTCATGGAAGACAGCTTTGGTCCACCCGAACCCTAAAAAAGGCAACCGCTCAGACCCGTCCAACTACAGGCCTATCGTCATCACCTCCTTGTTCTCCAAAATAATGGAGTCCATTATAAACTGCCAGCTCATCTCAAGCTCACCTTGAGGATCACCAGCCGATTAGTGACCGCCAATACGGTTTTCGTCGTGGTCGATGAGCTGGTGTTATTTTGATCTACTTGACTCATAGATGGGTGGAGATAGCAGAGTCCAAGGGGAAGGCATTGACCGTTAGTTTGGACATAGCAAAGCTCTGGCACAAAGCGCTTCTTTCGAAACTCCCTTCCTATGAATTCCTACGTCTTTATGAGAAATTGTGTAATTAGATCACCAGTTTCTTTGCTAACCGGAGCATCAAAGTTGTAGTAGACAGTGCATGCTTTGATTACAAGCCTATAAACGCTGGTCTTCCACAAGGCTGCGTGCTATCACGTTATCGTATCGTATCAACGTTGTTTCTTTTGCATATCAATAATATGTTGCAAACTGGTAACACTCATTGCTGTGCGGATGACAGCACTGGTGATTCGTTATAAACGGGCCGTGCCAATATTTCTCAGGAAAACTTGGCCGACTACCGGGCCAAACTTGTGTCTGAACTCGAGTGTTTGCTGGACAAACTCTCGGACTGGGGGCGACTAAATATAGCCCAGTTCAATCCGTAGAAGACACAAGTGTGCGCGTTTACCGCTAAAAATAACCCCTTTGTTGTACCTTTTTAGTTTCAAGGCACTTCCTTTGCTGCCTCAGCTAGTATCGGAATCCTCGGCGTCGACATATCGAATAGTGTGCAGTTTCGTGTTCACTTGGAGGGGAAGGCCAAATTAGCCTTTAAAAAGCTTGCTTGGCGTGCTTAGCAGAGCGCGACAGTATTGCACGCGGGCACATCGCTTGCAACTTTACAATAAGCAAGTTCGGTCTCACATGGAGTACTGTTCTCATCTCTGGGCCGGGGTACCCTAGTGTCAGCTCCTTCCATTTGACCGCATCCAGTGCAGTGCGATTCAAATCGTCGACGACCGAGTTTTTTCTGATCGGCTTGATTCACTTGCGCTGCGCAGGGATGTTACATCTCTTTGCATTTTCTATCGCATCTACCACTGGGTGTGTTCAGAGGAATTGTTCGGATTAATCCCAGATGCCAAATTTCATGAACGTACACCGCGTCAAAATTTAAGATACCATCCTCACCATCTGGATGCTTGGCGGTCCACTACTGTGCGTTTTACTAAAAGTTTTCTTCCTCGTATTACTTCTCTGTAGAATTGTGTACCAGCGGTGATTTTTCCGGACCGTTACGACTTAGGTACCTTCAAGAAAAGAGTTTACTCCTTTTTAAAAGGCCAGATATGCAACTGCCATTCCTCTGATGTTGCGATTGTTCATGGGTGATGGTAGTCACTTACCATCAGGTGAGTCGCATGCTCGTTTGCTCCCTCTTCTATAAAAAAAAACTTCGATGAAAAATTAAATAGTCGAATTCAACTCTGCTTGGCCGTGTTCAGGAGATTACAAATAACTAGATAATTAAAATTTTCTTTTTGCCAATATAAACGTTTAATTTGAAAGTTTTTAAATAATTTATATAATTAATTTTAGACAATCTTGAAGATAATTTCTTAAGAGCATTAAGCTTCCAGCTTCAGCTTCGACTTTGACCAGAAATCAACCTTTGGTTGAACATGAGTAAACATCATAATTGATTTCTGTTAAATTACTACGGTGTAATACTTTATCGTTATACTTATTACTTTATTCTAAGAGCTTTACTTGAAAAATATTCTTAGTAACCCTTACCATATATCACACTCAAACGAAAACCTTATTATTATTGGAAACAAAAAGAAAGAATTTATTTAAACAAGGTTAAAGGGGGATATTGAAAAGTCATTATATCTTATTTCTTTCCTACACGAAGATCTTAAAGCCGTTGGTCCTGTGCTTGAATCTCTTTGGTCGTGTCAGTTTGACGTCCCATCGGACTATAAGAGTGAGGGAATAAAAAGTAGGGAGTAAAATGTGCACCCGTGTTTACTCTAACACTTGTTTACTCTAATCCTGTCCTACGCCTAGTGTCCATTGAGACTGGCAGCCCTGACTAATAATAAGACTGGAATATATTATGTTACCTTTATTTTTTTCCCGTATTAATCCTAAACTGTAAAACATTTCATTTGTTTTAAGATTTTTTTCTATAGAAACAACGAACATAATTTGTGACGGACATCATTGGTCAACGTTTGCATTATACTGAAGTTTCTGCATGCTGCATCACATGCGTGCTTGCATAGAAATAGACACATACAAATAGAAAGATTGATGGATAAACAGCGAATGCTATCGGATGATATTTCTGAAATCTGTCTATGAAAGATAGATTAATGTTTAAGTTGTGCATTTCCTAGTTATTTATGTATTAAAGTTTATTTTAGATCTCGTTAATAATTCACTGTTTTTCCTTATATACTATTATATTCAATATAATAATAATATCTATTCGAAAACTAGCTAGATCGAATATTTACTAAGAATACCAATATGTTGGTTGTTGTTTCTGGTTGTGTTATAATTGCTCTTGTGTCGGCATCCTAGGCTACATACCATATTAAATGCAAGTGGGTAAGGTGAAAAAATTCCATAGATAAATCCGTCACCATAAATGAACCAGGAGGACATAATATAAAGCTAATTTAAATGTAACACTATGTACATAATAATTTAACTTAAGATAAAAAGTACAAATAGCCTTCAAAATGTTAAAATCGTTAAAATTTTCATTCCCAAATTTTCACCCTCTGAAATGGATATTTTTCTTTTATTAATTTATATATTCACTAACACTCCGAAGATGACTGTGTTCATCTTTTTGCATTTTATATCGCATTTACCACGGGAAGTGCTCAGATGAATTGTTCGGATCAATTTTAGTCACTTCTTTCGACCATCGCACTTCGCAAAAGAACTTACGATATTCATGCCATCTTGGCGATCCACCATAGTACGATTTATTAGGAGTTTTCTACTTCCCTCGACTTTCTTTTGAAACCAGCCGTAAGCGGCAATTTTTCTGCAATAACATCACTCAGAGATATTCAAGAAACGAGTTTATTTATTTTTAAAAGTTTGGCAACGCACCTGCAATCCCCATGATGCTGCAGTTGTTATAGGCGGCTTTTAGCACTAACCATTAGGTTAGCTGCATGTTCGTTTAACTTCTCTATAAAAATATAGGACCACTCCTCAAGTATAAGGTGTTGAATAAAAAATATCATCTAAATCGGTTTATCGGTTTCTGAAATATCGGGAAACGTACATAAAACGTACTATATTTGATCATTGTCTTACAATCAGACTAGTAGCAGAAATATGTAAGCAGGTGATGCGTATCTAGACGGACCCCTAGGCATAAAATGATTTTTACCCCCTAATAAAATTACCAGATAGCCTGTGAATTTTAAGTACATATATTAAAACGCCGTTTAATATATAAAATTTTTCAGCTTAAATATCTGCACTCGTAGCTTATAGTTATATCGAAATCCTTTTTTGGAGAACATCTTTAATCTTCTTTATAAAATCGGCACAAATTGAAAAGTGTACCAAAATAAATTATGTTCCTCGTAACCATTAAGTTATCGTTTTCAATCTCGTTACGGTAAATAAGAATCTTAACTAGATTAAATACACGTTTGAAAAGAGCTTTCAATAAAATCAATGTCTAAAGCCTAAGAAAAACAGGTCCAATTAATTTTCTATTTCACACTGTCAACATATTTAGACAAGAAACCCACATTAAAACAAGTTTCTCTTATATATTGGTAATGTAAAGTTACAGCCTACATACGTATATACTGGGAGTAGGGGCCCCCCTCTTAATTTTGAGACTAGGTTCAAGGCCAAGTAAGTGTCCACTGCACCGCTCAATGCGTGTTGAAAAACTACAAACCTCTTTGAAAATATGTTTCTTTATTTTCCTTCTTTCTCAGCTATGCAGATTTCTTCACGATTTTCCCTTCACCAGCGAGCCCGTGGCACGTCAGCACTTAAATTTATAATTTCATTAATGCTGATTTACGGTGGCTCATCAAAGTTAACTCTTTTGTAGAATAAGGATGAATAATGAGCAGTCCCCTTGATCCATCCACTTATGAATGCCATATACATCTACATTTATCCTCGATTAAGAATTAAAATGCAGATGCGTTGTCACCTCAGAGGACTAAGATGGAACGCCTCGTTACAGTAAAAAGGGTCTCCGGTTTTCTACATTCACCATACGAGACATAGCAGAATTAAGCTCCTATTACACGCTGGTATTCTGCCGTTTTAGCTAAGCACTCGCTGTAAATTTCGCATTACGTGGGCTACCCAGGTTCGATCCTCTCCGGCATCAATGGAATCGTTTTAGCTCAGGGGCTAAGCACTCACTGTAAATTTCGCAGTACGTGGGCGACCCAGGTTTGATCCCCTCCGGCACCAATGAAATCGTTTTAGCTCAGGGGCTAAGCGCTCGCTGTAAATTTTGCAGTACCTACGTGGGCGACCCAGGTTCAATCCCCTCCGGCACCAATGAAATCGTTTTAGCTCAGGGGCTAGGCGCTCGCTGTAAATTTCGCAGTACGTGGGTGACCCAGGTTCCATCCCCTCCGGCACCAATGAAATCGTTTTAGCTCAGGGGCTAAGCGCTCGCTGTAAATTTCGCAGTACGTGGGCGACCCAGGTTCGATCCCCTCCGGCACCAATGTAATCGTTTTAGCTCAGGGGCTAAGCGCTCGCTGTAAATTTCACAGTACGTGGGCAGCGCAGGTTCAATCCCCTCCGGCACCAAAGAAATCGTTGATTCCAATTTTATGCGCTAATTTATTACGTGCTCGCCGGTGAAGGTAAGTATTGTTAAGAAACCTGCATATCTGAGTGTTGGCGACGCGCCTATAAGAATGTTTCAGTTTATTAAGTCAACCGACGATGAATAACTTTTCTTGTCCAATAGGGATGTTCTGATAAGAAAATACTTAGTTAAATCTTAAAGAAATGTCGAATTAATGATATGAAGGTCTTGGGTTCGACTCCCAGGCCGGACTAGTTTACTATTTTCTAAGTAATATCTTTCAATAAATTCATATAGGGAATTTTATGTTATAAATTATGTTACCGGATTTGTTCCCCGGTTGAAATCGTCTTTCCAATGATGTAAATTCAAAGGAATATTAAAGTGAAGTTAGAGATCGGATTGGTTCCCCGGTCGAGATGATCACTCTGTGCACAAACAGAAATAACGGAAATTAATTGCATAAGTATTGCCGTGTATAAGTTTGATATGTTTGTACGAAAACAAATGCCTATTGTTATGATTGATTAATGAGAACATTCACTTGTATTGTTATCTGATAAGAAACATGATAACTGATAAGAATCTTATCAGAGATAGTTTCCTACAGTTTGAAAATTAGGTAGAAGCACTTGTTTACATAATATTGTTAAAATTAAGTGTATTTCAGATAGCCGAGAGCCGTGCAAAGTTAGTTGTTCAAATAGTGTGAGTTCACGGAAGCACGATGACCACGTCCCTAGGAGGCCAAATATGTAAAAATTTAAAATGTTTGTAATTTCAGCAATTTATGTAAAAATGACTTGTAAAACATTTCAGGTTGATTGTACGTGCTAAAAAGGTGAATTCTGTGTTATTTTTATGTGAAAATTCCTGTGTATAAGTGAAATAATGATAGTTTTGTATAAGAAATTTAAAAGTGTTTTAAATAGTGAAATAAATAGAGAAAATGTAAATTAAACTATTGTATTAGTTAACATATGTATAAATTCAAGTGGGAAACATTGTTTTAACTTTCTGTGTTAAATATTTAAGAAGTTTGAACTTTGAATTTGTGATTAAAGTAGGTATATTTTGTTTTATAAATTAAAGGATTTTTGTGATACGAAAAAATAATGTAGATCATGGTGTAGATATTGTTTTGTGCTATCTAAATAGATAACTTGTATTTATGTATGATTTATGTGAATAAAGAAATTAAGTGAAACGTGAGAGAGTAATAGTACAAATTCATGTTATTAAGTTGCGCAGGCACGCGAATGGCGCGGCTCACTTTTGCGTATAGCTCTGGGGGTAGCTTAGTGAACGGGTTTTATTGCAATTCGTTCGGGAAAATAGTTCGGGAAAATAGTTCGGGGAAATAGTTCGGGGAAATAGTTCGGGGTAATAGTTCGGAAAAACAAGAAAATCCTTCGGGAAAAGTGAAAACCAGCAGTCAAGAAGAAAAAGTGTAGGGAAGTGATAGGGAAAAGTGATTACTCTCTCACGGAACGGTTTGAAGATAATTGCTGTTTTATTCCCAAGTGATTCATCCCTAAAGTTATACAGTCCACATCGAAGAATTAAGGCATCGGGACCGGGACGACTTCGGAAGACCCGTAATCCCCGTCTGAACCTACTTGCTGAAAAAGAACGAGGTTATCGCCCTAGTGTGTTACTCCGTTGCGGAGATCACATACGTTGTTCCCGAACCCAACGTAGGCGTTATAGGAGGCCGGATCGAGAGAAGCCTCGATTCCTCCCTTCTGTTTCTTAATCGAAAGTTGAGTTCCGCTTGGTTCCTTTTCAATTGGTCCTTGCGAGCCGAATCTTTTTCAATTGGACCTTCGGAGCCGGATTAAAAGGACCACCCGAACCCCGCCAGCTGGATCAAGGAACCAGCTGTGGACTGCTGGTTGTGGAAAAAAGAAGACCTTCGGAGCCGAGTGAAGATCAGCAACCGAAGGAAGCCGGAGGTTTGAGCTGAAGCAATAGGACCAAAGGCCAGAAGACCAGGACGTCAGCGCTGAAGGACTGGACCTGGAACTACAGGAAGAAAGAAAACCGGGATTGCGGCCTGGGGCGTGTGCTCGCATGGGGCACGTATCGCAGCCGGGCGCAGGTGTCTTGTGAAGGCACTCATCGTGGCCAAGCAGGGCTTGGCATTTTTCCTGTCGGACAACCGTGTCTGGCATTTTCCTGTCGGGCAAGCGTGCTCGGCATTTCCTGTCGGACGACCGTGTCCGGCACTTTCCTGTCGGATCATCAGGGTGCTGGAAGAAGCATCCACCGCTGCTGCTGCCGGGCGAGGGTGCGCGTGGGCACCTGACTGCATCGCGGCCGGAGGAGGGCGCTTGGACGAGGCGTCACCGGCAACTGGGCGGCGAGCACAGCATACATCCCGACCACCTAACGGTGCCAAACGGTTGGGCTCTGGCACAACACCTTCGGGTGGAGCAGTTCTCTCGAGCGAGACTGCGCTTGCACTACCGCTCGACTGTTTCGTCATATTCCTTGGCGGGACAGTTCCTAAACCTTTCCTCCATTCCATTCCTGCACGACTCCATCCCTGGACGGCTCACCTCGGTAGGCCCCGTCCAGGATTGATAGGGCTGATAGGGCTGTTAGGGTGGTAGTAGGGTTGTAGGTTGGGAGATAAAGGGGGGGGGAGGGGTAGTGGTGTTAGGTTGGGGTGTAGAAGGGTTGTAGGTAAGGGGTTGTAGGGACCGTAGGGACAGTTAGGGACCGTAGGCCAACAATCACCTTCCTGCAAGATGAAGAAGGCACAAGACCAGACAGGGAGAAGCGAAGGGAGCAGGACAAGGACAGGGCTCTCAAGAAAAGCTAAAGAAGCGGAACCACCTGGAGCGACCACAGCTACTGCGTCAAATGGAGCAACTCCTTCAAGTGGAGCCACCACCGACACGTCCACATGCACGTGGGACACAGGGCCGTCCATGGCAACGACAAGCAACAGGACGGACACCAGTGGTACGCAGGCCAGTACCGCTCAACAATCCGTTATATCCAGGAGTGAAACGGTGGTCGAAAAAGTAGGTCAAAGGACCGAAGAAGCGGCATCGTCAAGGACAGTAATCGGGCCACTAGTGATAAAGGGTCACAAAGAGGTAGTAGGTCATCGCGATCGGCGAGGCTGAAAGCCGAATTAGAGGCGCGGATTAAATTCGAACGCTCAGAGCTCGAACGAGCACAGGCAGCTGCTGCCTTAGCCAAGTCTCAATTGGAGTTGGCACGACTCAACCGAGAAGAGGAGATCGACTCGAGTGAGGATGATGAAGAGCGGAATACTCAGGTGGAACCTTTCGTAAGGAGTTGGGTTCAGCAGACCATAATGAGCGCGCCGGTTAGTGTAGCACAACCCGACATTACTGATAAGGAAGCGTGTAAAGGATCACGCCGCAAAGGGGCGGAGGTCGAGCGCAACCAAGGAAATGCACAGAAAACACACGCGAGTGAGGTGTCAGAATTGACCGAAGCGATTGTGAGTGCAATAAAAATAGCGGGTAAAGATAAGTCTTCCCAGCTTCATTTCCTCCAGGAATTACCGGTGTTCGATGGAGACCCGGGTGAATGGATAATTTTCAAAACGGTGTTTGAAGACACGAGAAGCCAATTTTCAGGGGTGCAAAATGTCGCACGCCTTAGGAGGGCATTAAAGGGCACCGCTAAGGAAGCGGTTAAGTCGTTGTTGTTTACTTTGTGTGAACCGGAAGAAATAATGAACGCTCTCGAAAGAAGATTCGGTAGGGTTGAGATGCTCATTCTAGCCGAAATCGAGAATGTAAAGCGTATGCCAAGATTGGCAGAAGATTGCCGGAATATAGGATCTTTTGCAAGTTGTATTACGAACGTGGTTGCCACGATACAAGCGTTGAATCAACCACAGTATTTGTACTCACCGGAGTTAGTGAGCCGCATAGTGGAGAAACTTGGAACTATGATTAAATTTAAATGGTTTGAATATCGAGCTCAGTATCCTTTGGAGCCAGAGTTACAGAAGATGGCCAAGTTTTTAAATTTATTGAGTGAACAATTTGGAGCGTCCTTAAACAATGAAAATGCGCCTGAAAAAAGGAAGCGTCCTCAATTCAGGAAGCAAACTGTACACACTGCAAAGGGAGGTGTACGCAGATGTGCCGTGAGCGAGCGCTATATGCGCCGAAGTAATTCAAGCGAGCGTCTAGAACGCCGAAATAATAAAAGGCACAACCGACAAGTGGTTATGACAACCCAGGGTAAGCCTGTAAGTCGGGTAACACATAAGTGTGTTATATGCAACAAGGAGCACTCTATAGTGAGTTGTTACAAGTTTAAGGACATGAATATTCGCGAGAAATGGGAAGCGGTCAAAAAAGCGAAAGTATGTTTCCAATGTTTGTCACCTAACCATAGGAGGTTAGAGTGCAAAGCAAAAAAATGTGGTGTAAAGGGATGTAGAATGTCACATCATCGATTGCTACACCGATACCCCGATGAAAAAACCTCGCCACAAGGGGACGAGGGGGGTAAAGATGCTCAGATCACAACTGTTAGTACAGTGAATGCACTGGCATGTGCATACTTAAAGATTATAACGGTCGAGTTGTATGGACCTAGAGGAAAGGTCAAGACAACAGCTCTTCTGGATGAGGGATCGACCATGACACTCATAGAGGAGTGTATGGCTCAGAAATTAGCGCCTCGCGGACGTAAAGAGGGATTACGTATCGAAGCCGTGGGAGGAAAGCGAATTAACGACGACAGTTCGTATCGCTTAAACATTAAGATAAAAGGCATTTACTCGAGCGACCTGGAAGAGATAAGTGTACAAACAATTAAGTCACTTAACCTTTCTCCTCAGTCGGTAAGCCGAGAATTATTGCAACGGTGTTCTCATTTGACACCGATTAAGGATGAGTTGATGTATGAGAGGTCCAAACCTACCATATTAATTGGTCAGGACAATTGGCATCTCATAGTTACTCGTGAATTAATTTCAGGAGGTAAGAACCTACCTGTAGCATCGCTCACCAAACTTGGATGGGTTTTACATGGTCACATATCGGGTGGTATTAAACCGATCAAGATCGTTAACCACATTTCCACCAAGAAGGAGGAAGATATGGATAAATTGATCAAGGAATATTTTAGTTTGGAATCTCTGGGAGTGTCGGCTAGAAAGCCCGTGAACGACCCAGAAGAACGAGCCTTAAGTATTTTGAACAAAACGGTACGTCGTATACCTAATAATAGGTACGAGACTGCTTTGTTATGGCGCACAGACAATGAGTGCATGCCGTCGAATAGAGTGCAGGTTGAAAGTCGCCTGTTAAAATCGCCAAAAGGCGTAAATGCGATGAGAAAACAAGAACCGTTAAGTCTACCCGACTACGGACGATTTAGCAGCTTTAAGAAATTCCTTGGGGCAACTACACGCACCTTACAAGCGGTAGAAAAATTCAAGAGTTTAAGAAAGTCGGTTAAAGGACTCGACGACGCAGCCGAAAAGTCGGTTATGTGTTCCAACAAAGTTTTAGCAAAGTCGGTTAAAGGATCCGATGGCGCGTTGGACGTAGCGCTCTTGAAAAAGGCGGAATTATTAATTTGGAAGTTCGTTCAAGACGAGTGTTTTTATTCGGAAATAAAGTGCTTGAAAGCAGGCAAAAGCGTTGAAAGAAGTTCACGCTTAAGAAAATTATCTATGGAAATAGGAGAAGATAACTTACTCCGTTTAAATGGACGTTTACCTTTCAAGTCTAATTTGACCGAGGAAAGTAGAAAACCTGTCATATTGGACGGTAAACACGAAATCGTTAAAATGATGATTAGAGAAGTTCATCATCATTTTGGACATGCCAATCACCAGACGGTGATGAATGAGGTGAACCATAAATTTTATGTCTTGAACTTACGTAATATAGTACGAAGTGTGTCACATCATTGTCAGTGGTGCAGGACATACAGATCCAAACCGCAGAACGTGCCACAAGGAAATATTCCTCTGGAGAGAATAGCTCATCATGAACCACCTTTTACATGCTCAGCTGTGGATTATTTCGGTCCTATGAGTGTGACTATAGGAAGGCGATACGAAAAACGTTGGGGTGTTTTATTCACGTGTCTGACTACCAGAGCAGTACATCTGGAATTAGCAGCCTCGTTGACACCAGCGTCAATGATAATGGCATTGAGGCGATTTATTGCCAGAAGAGGAAAACCAGCCGTTATATACAGCGATAACGGGACAAATTTCAAAGCTGCGAATAAAGAATTATTGAAAGCATGCGAAGAATGCCATGAAGGCATGAAAAATGAGTCATTTAAGAAATACATTAAATGGAAATTTATACCTCCGGGAGCACCGCACATGGGTGGCGCCTGGGAGAGGTTAGTAAGATCGATTAAAATTGCGTTGACCGCTACGCTCAGAGAAAGGAGCCCACGAGAGGAAATTCTACATACGTTGCTTTTAGAAGCAGAGCACACAGTAAATTCCAGGCCTCTAGTAACATTCAGTATGGATAGTCCGGAAGAGGGTTTGACACCCAATCATTTTCTTCTGGGACGCTCATGTGGTGATCGACCACCTGGATTATTTCTAGAGCGGCATCTGACGGGTCAACTCAATTGGAAAGCTGCACAGAGGTTAGCCGACCATTTTTGGACAAGGTGGCTGAAGGAATACATGCCTACCTTAATACCGCGAACAGGTAATAACGGAAAGTTCATGGAACCTAAAGAAGGCGATATTGTTTTGATAATAGATCATTCGTTGCCACGAAATACGTGGCCGAAAGGCAAAATTAGTAGAACGTTACCGGGACCAGACGGTCACACCAGAGTGGTTGACGTCATTACTAGCACAGGTATCTTGAGGAGACCTACATCCAGAATAATAGTCCTGGTACCCGCGACGCCTCCCAAATGATGGTGCTAACGCACGGGGGGGGAGATTGTTGGCGACGCGCCTATAAGAATGTTTCAGTTTATTAAGTCAACCGACGACGAATAACTTTTCTTGTCCAATAGGGATGTTCTGATAAGAAAATGCTTAGTTAAATCTTAAAGAAATGTCGAATTAATGATATGAAGGTCTTGGGTTCGACTCCCAGGCCGGACTAATTTACTGTTTTCTAAGTAATATCTTTCAATAAATTCATATAGGGAATTTTATGTTATAAATTATGTTACCGGATTTGTTCCCCGGTTGAAATCGTCTTTCCAATGATGTAAATTCAAAGGAATATTAAAGTGAAGTTAGAGATCGGATTGGTTCCCCGGTCGAGATGATCACTCTGTGCACAAACAGAAATAACGGAAATTAATTGCATAAGTATTGCCGTGTATAAGTTTGATATGTTTGTACGAAAACAAATGCCTATTGTTATGATTGATTAATGAGAACATTCACTTGTATTGTTATCTGATAAGAAACATGATAACTGATAAGAATCTTATCAGAGATAGTTTCCTACAGTTTGAAAATTAGGTAGAAGCACTTGTTTACATAATATTGTTAAAATTAAGTGTATTTCAGATAGCCGAGAGCCGTGCAAAGTTAGTTGTTCAAATAGTGTGAGTTCACGGAAGCACGATGACCACGCCCCTAGGAGGCCAAATATGTAAAAATTTAAAATGTTTGTAATTTCAGCAATTTATGTAAAAATGACTTGTAAAACATTTCAGGTTGATTGTACGTGCTAAAAAGGTGAATTCTGTGTTATTTTTATGTGAAAATTCCTGTGTATAAGTGAAATAATGATAGTTTTGTATAAGAAATTTAAAAGTGTTTTAAATAGTGAAATAAATAGAGAAAATGTAAATTAAACTATTGTATTAGTTAACATATGTATAAATTCAAGTGGGAAACATTGTTTTAACTTTCTGTGTTAAATATTTAAGAAGTTTGAACTTTGAATTTGTGATTAAAGTAGGTATATTTTGTTTTATAAATTAAAGGATTTTTGTGATACGAAAAAATAATGTATATCATGGTGTAGATATTGTTTTGTGCTATCTAAATAGATAACTTGTATTTATGTATGATTTATGTGAATAAAGAAATTAAGTGAAACGTGAGAGAGTAATAGTACAAATTCATGTTATTAAGTTGCGCAGGCACGCGAATGGCGCGGCTCACTTTTGCGTATAGCTCTGGGGGTAGCTTAGTGAACGGGTTTTATTGCAATTCGTTCGGGAAAATAGTTCGGGAAAATAGTTCGGGGAAATAGTTCGGGGAAATAGTTCGGGGTAATAGTTCGGAAAAACAAGAAAATCCTTCGGGAAAAGTGAAAACCAGCAGTCAAGAAGAAAAAGTGTAGGGAAGTGATAGGGAAAAGTGATTACTCTCTCACGGAACGGTTTGAAGATAATTGCTGTTTTATTCCCAAGTGATTCATCCCTAAAGTTATACAGTCCACATCGAAGAATTAAGGCGTCGGGACCGGGACGACTTCGGAAGACCCGTAATCCCCGTCTGAACCTACTTGCTGAAAAAGAACGAGGTTATCGCCCTAGTGTGTTACTCCGTTGCGGAGATGCCGGATCGAGAGAAGCCTCGATTCCTCCCTTCTGTTTCTTAATCGAAAGTTGAGTTCCGCTTGGTTCCTTTTCACTGAGAAATAAGAAAAAATATTTCGATGACATATAAAGTGCGCATACACGCAGCGCGTCGGACATTTCTTTGCCCCAAAACTCTCTCAGAAATGGAAAGAGGCCTCTGTCTCACAATAGGATGTATATAAGCTATAACTTTTTCTTTTTAACTTGATTCTGTAAGAGTGTGGTCCTTCCCCAGTTGAGCCTTAAGAGAAAAACATGAAAGAGGATTTTACTCAATAAAACTGTTACGCCACTATTAAGTTGTTCGCTTTATTTCAATATTTATTCGAATATACTCGTTGTTGCAAACAGTCTCCTACGGCGATCTTAGTGTTACTCTGTATTGTATATTCACCCTTTTATTGATATTCCCATAATGTGCTCATTTTGATAATTTTGTATATTTACTATTTTATTAGTCTACTTTATGTGGATTTAATAAAAAGTGTACACATCATATTGAATGGAATAATTTTATTAATTAAACGTTAGAAATAATTCTTAAAGAAAGCTATTTTAATTTTACCACTGTTTCGGAAAGAAAACTCTTGTCCTTAGAAGAACCGGCTAAAAACCCAGCGAGTCGTTCATTCCACAGTAACGTTATACAGTACAAAATTGGTTGTATAATTAGTAAAGTAAAGTTACAGCTATACTATATACTCGTAGTTATACTGTATTTCCCATGCCTGCCTCGTTGGTCTACTGGTTGTAGTATCGCGACTGCTGATCATGAGGTCCTGGGTTTGAATCCCGGGTCGCGGCAAAAAATTAATTATCGAGTTTTTCCGTCAAGAAATTCTTAGTAGTTGACCGGAGTCAGGAAGTTGGCAGTGTCTCACCCCCGTACTTCGAATAGCACGTAAAACCGTAGGTCCACCGTCTAATCTCTCTCCGGTCGTGTCGGTTTACCGTCCCATCGGATTATGAGAGTGAGGGAATAGAGAGTGCACCTGTGCTTGCGCATACACTTGGGCACTATAATCCTGTCCTACGCCGATGGCTAGCCTCCGTTGAGGCAGACCGCCGTTTCTGAAATTCAGTCTGGAGGACATTATTATTATTTCCCACTGTTGAGCGCAGGCAAGTGTCCGTCGCGCTGTCCAAATGCTTGTTGACGGACTTCACGTCCTCGAAAAAAATTTTTTCTCAGATTTTCAGCTACCCTTACGATGTTTTTCTTCACCGCCGAGCATGTGGTAAATCATTACTTAAGATTGCCATTAATAATTTCATTGGTGCCTGCGGGGATCGAACCTGAGTTGCTCGTGTACTATGAAATTCACAGCGAGCGCTAAGCCCCTGAGCCACCACGACTCTCGGTTGTACAATTATTTACAATTATTATAGTTTAATAAGGAACTTTTTACTACGGTAAATTATACAATATATAATAGGATCCATTATTTGCAATTATTATGATAAATTAAGTACATCTTTATATAAGAATAGCACCTGTGATCGACTTGGCTTTCCCGAGTTTAACGCTATATTCCTCTAATCTACCAAAACTCAATCACACAAAACGCAAACATAAATGAATTCTCTGTTCCCTTTCTCTCATATTCCAATGGACCGGCAATCCGACACGACCATCTTTACGTGCTTTCCGAGTCATGGTCATAACGCCGTCTATTTCTGGACTCCCGGCTGCTACTGAAATGTTTTGACAAAGACAACCTCCTTAGATTGCCACAAAGCACGCGCCTGAGTCACCTGCTTTAATCGAATAGTTTGGGATCATCGCTACAGTATTTTATCTGTTATCAGTCCTACGACGTCATCTACGGTAATTTCTCTTCTGCAGATTTTATTTCTCCCGAAAACCGCACAGTCATCTTCATAGCTCACTGAGTTAGATTGTGTTTTCTTATGGAGTCAGGAAAAAAATGAACAACTCTCATCTTTGTGAATCGTCTCAGAAGATGAGTTGTTTTGTAGAAGACAACTCTCATTTTCTGTCTAAGAGTCTGTGTGGGTAGGTACCACGCTCTTACCTATTCCTGCCGCCATGTTGCAGTGCTTGCACATGTGTGAACATGGAAGTTAATCATGATCTTTACCTTGCGCTCTAATGGATAACTTTCCAAACAGCGATTCTGCTATAATAACGTACGGGCGGGCCCCTATTATACACTCAAAAGTGTCAAATGAATACTGTGTGAAGGTCCTACAACGATTGATTCATGATAATTATAACCTCGGCAAGTCGTAAAAAATTGATGATTAATGCTTATATCCTGTTTTTTCCAATACAGTATCGTGAAAATATGTTCAAATACAAATAATGTACAAAATTATTTAACAATTTTAAAGTTTGATCACTTGTTTCGCTAAGTTTAAGGTCAGGGATAAATTTTATTTCAGAAAATGCGCAATCTAGCTGGATTAACGGGAAGCTTATTTAGAGTAGAGATCTTAAGACATGCAAGTGTATCCCAAATATCCTATAATACGTTTAGCTAAATCGAGCAATATATTTCAAAACTAAGCTCTATTGATCCTTCAAACTATTACTAGCAATGGAGAAAATATGGTAATAATTTCCTTGAGTAACATTATATATAACTAATTTAAGATAAATTTGATAAATTATATTGAAATGTTTCCGCGGAATTGTGTTCATGCGTGCGTCGGTATACGAGTTGGCATATACCTGGGACACTCAATAAGTTTTGAGATATAGAAAAAGTATTTTCGATACTATTAATATTTATTTTACATCTTTACAAAATATTCTCCATTATGTTCTTTACAAATTTCCATTCGCCTAAACCAACTCTGAAAACACTTTTGCCAGTCTTGATCTGACAGGCCGGAAATCGTTTCTTCGTTCAGCAGCCACGGCTACTTCGGGGCTCGAAAAAACTTGCCTTTTATTATTTCTTTGACTCTTGCCACCAGTCAACGATTTCCGAAACACGCCTAAATGCCCCGTTTTCAAAACGTAGACGCATTTCATTGCACCAATACACACGAGTCTGTTTCTCGCTTTCGGAGATCAAACGAGGGATCCATCAACAACAAAGCTTCTTCACTCCAAGATGTGGATGTAGGATGGTATGCTCCCCGAACTAATGCCTAAAATCTTTTCGATGTCCATATATGTGATTCGTGGGTTTTCTCGCACCAACATTACTGTGGTCCATACATTTTCTGCCGTTATTGCTGTTTGCGGGGCCCCGGTTCTTTGGTCATATTTAATGTTGATTTTACCTCTTTTGAATTCAGCAAACTACATAAAAATTGTTGCGCGTGATGGAGCTGAGTCCCCCAATGCTGGTTGTACCAAACCGTTGTAAACTAACTAATTGTTCGGTTAAACCAAATTTAAAATTATCATAGCGCGCAAATGTTCACGGTTAAGATCCATCTTTTTAATGAAAAGCGCGGGAAGCGTTGCAAGAAAATAAATAGAATTTTGTTTTTAATATTGAGCAATTGGCTTATGGAGTTCTTTTTTTTTAAATAAATTTGCTTCTTTTTTTAAAAAAAAGGACGGTTTGCTACGGTCATTTATATCTCAGAGTGGCACTGCCGGGAACTAATAGATGACACAGGTACCCAAGTTTGGTATCTAAAAAATTGGAAAGTTCTTTTCATGTTCAATTAAATAACACTCTTATAGAGAGTCTGCTTGAAAAATAAGAAATTCAGCTACCATAGTTCTATTTGAGCAAATTTTTTGTCGTTACAGCGGTTTTAGTCGGTACAGAGTGGCAGCCTCGTACCGGTAGGCGTAGTGTAGGGCGACCCCCCACTAGATGGAGTGACGACCTGCGGCTGCAGTCTCGACATAGATAACGATCACTTTACAACCAATATTTGTTGTTAAGTCATAACAATCTGAATATGACGATTTTTGGTAGTCTGTACTGTCAAAGCGATCGGTACCGATCGTAAACTTTACAATTATTTGTTATGTTTGCTTTTATTTTAACTACCATTTTTGACAGCCCGCTAAGTGTTTTACGTTACGATCATAAGTTGTTTCACAGTTTTATAAATAATCTTTATCTATTATAATATAAGGTTATAATAAAAGTATTAAGTAATTATGGCGGAATCGTATTTAGCATGGGATTTGTCAGAACTAGAACACAGGCGTGTTATGGTTATGCGGTGGCAAATCGCACGAAACCGGCGCGAAAGTGAAAAACCCTTAGATTTAGACGATAGTGAATTCTTGTACCTTTACAGAATTACAAAAAATATGTTTAGCGAGCTCGTAGGTGAACTTCGGTCATCTCTTCAAAAACAACGGCCTTACGGACTTTCCGTGGAGTCCCAAGTGAGTGTCATCATGTAATTGCCTATATACCCCTAAACACTTACTCTTTTTCGTTTGTGTTAACCCTTAGTTTCATTTTCTTCTAAATAGATACTGACGGCACTTCGATTTTATGCAAGTGGGTGCTATCAGCTACCTGTTGACCCGCAGTGGGGTTGCAGCATGAGCCAAAAATCGGTTAGCCGAATTATACATGCTGTAACCGAGGCTATTAATGAAAAATTATTGAGAAGATATATAAAATTCCCTATGACCCATGATGAGCGGCGAGCAGCTAAAGAAAAATTTAGGAATGCCCCACAACCATTTCCTGACGCGATAGGAGCTATAGACTGCACACACATAAAAATTCTAGCTCCAAAAATTCATGAAGAGGCATATGTGAGTGGTCACCATGAGGGCCATTCATTAAATGTACAAGTTGTAAGTTTATCTTCAGTAATTATTGTTTACCTATTTACTTGCTAATTAAGATTTTGGGAGCGGTGCTGAAGCATTTTAAAATAACTAAATATGGGTCGATGACATTTATTACTATTACATTACAATAATGTATTAAAACTATTTCAGTGTAATACTGACATCCTTAACTAAGTGATTGCATTACTATGATGAGAATTATAATAAATTATTTATCAATACTTGTACTAAAAGCAAGGCTTTTATAAGATGGCCAAAATAAGTCTGTTGAGTGAAAGTATGAGGATGTCACCTTGGTTTGACTAGCAATAACAATTATACAGTGGAGTCAGCGTCTTCTGTAACATGTTTTCAGTAATCAGATATCAAAATTCATAATTCATGCTCAACATGTTATTGTAAAATTATGGCTACTTGCAATTGAAGGGATAAGTGGACAAAGATGTTGACTAACAAATAGTTCCAAAAGTAAATTAGTAATTAAATCTTAGTTTTACAATACAGTATTAGTACCAATACTTAGATAAGATTAATTATTATATATATTATATTAAAAATAGGTTATTCTATGCAAATTTATTAATAAACAATGAAAATGTGAGCATATCACCTTTGTTTACTATAAACCATATTAAGTTTTGTTAAGAAGAACTTATAACGGTTCTATGTGGTAAAAAAATTAAATACTTACCATTATTTATATGAAATAGTTTTATTATTAAAAAAATTATGATTTTTACAAGGCTATTTATTAATTATTGAGATTTTTAGAATAATAATGTAAAACCACTGAGACTGAGACTGAGACCTTTCCACCAGTCTTCTTTCCAGTGCCAAAATAAGACCTATGCCCAACTCTATTAATGATATGGATACCTTCATTATAAAACCATACTTTCCTCAAATAAAATGCTTTGATATGGGGATTTCAGGCAGAGGCTGAGTCTGTTGCATGTCAAAATATATGTTATATCTTGTTCACTAACACACATCTCTTTTTCTTGTTTTAGTAACTCAAATGCTCTTTTATAGTCATCAATATGGTCTTCAGTGTGTGTATTTGAATCACATTTGTTACACACACTGTTCTAGGCTGTTTAAATGATATGTTGAAAATTTGTATTGAATATATTGCTATAAGCGCAATCCTTGATGAGATTGATTTTGTAGTTTTCTTTTTCCCCTACATTTTTAAATATGCGTTGAATACATCTTTTTACAAGAAAGTAATGGATATTAATACTGTTTGTAGATATTTGAGATTACATATGTAATTTTCTACATAAATTTGTTTTTATAAGTATGAGTTTTACCCCATTGTACTTTGAGCGCTGTCACCAAAGATGTTATAAATGTACAGATACCGTGTTGCTAACACATCGCACCGTTCACAGTGACGCCAGTCTTTGATTCATGTGTGCGTGAGTCCCACGTGACGCGCATATCTTACGTACCATGCCTGCATTAGTGTGCGTGACTTCGGTAATAATAGTGCGAATCGATTGCCCAAAAATTTGGGAAATTTTATATTTCATTCATATTGACATACCTGAGTGTAAAATATGTGTGCGAAGCGTGTGCATTTGTGTGCGTATGTGAATGGGGATATACACACACAAGGGATATGGGTGGTTATATGTGTTTTATGTAGGTACGAAAATCGCACTAAAATAGTGAAGATAAGTATTAAAAACTAGATATAATTAATGTAACAGTTAAAACTAAATAAAAAATCACAGTAGATATTTATGTATCTAACATATATTGAACTAATCTATTATTATTGAATATCTATTATATATATATATAGAGCCCTGGTAGCTCAGTGGTTAACGCTCGCTGTAAATATAACAGAACACGAGTAACCCGGGTTCGATCCCCGCCGGCACCAATGAAATTGTTAATTGCAATTTTAAGTGCTGATTTACCACGTGCTCGGCGGTGAAGGAAAACATCGTGAGGAAACCTGCATGTCTGAGGAATAAGAAAAAAAATATTTCGAAGACATGTGAAGTTTGTCAACACGCATTTGGGCAGCACGGCGGACACTTCCTTGCCCTAAACCCTCTCAGAAATGAGGGGAGGCCTGAACCCGAGCAGTGGGACGTATATAGGCTGTAACTATATATAGAGTACTACACTTTCGTACCTTAGAATCCAAAATATTGTCGCTTTTTACGAAGACATTATTTTTTTTTAATTTTAAGTAAAATGACGTACAAAAGTAAGTTTGCTTAAGTGTAACCGTAAAAGTTAACTTCGGCCAAGAGATAGCAAATGTTTTTTTTAAATTCATATATCGATCCAGTTTCATGACTAGATTAAGTAACCGGTTAAACAATCGGTTCACAATGGTTGCGTATCGGCTGCTTTGGATAAATATCCGTTGTCAACAGTTGCTTTACATCTATTAATGACATTAGAATAGGGAAAAACTTTTCATACGGTAGGCAACACTCGAATATTATTGCGCAGTATTATTACTTGCATTGACATTCAGCTTTCGTACTATTTTATCAAGAAATACACCAGAAAATTGTATATTTACTTATGAAAAGTGATGTTCTTATCCTTATCTTTTTTCCAAGAGTAATTTTTACATGATTTCACAGTACAAACAGTCATTTTGTGAAATTAAAAACACTGGTGCGTGATGTACGTTCGCAGTGAACGTCGCTGGCGTAATGGCGGAACGATCGAACGAATACGCCAATATTGGCGCCTTTTAAATGGAAGCGTTTTAGGCGCGCGTACACGGTATATGTACCTATAAAACATCTTTGGCTGTCACGTCATTTAATTTAATTTTTGATTAAATGGCTGTTACTTTTCTATAAGCAATTTGAAACATATTGGAAAATACAGTCTTACAAACTTTTATGTTGGTACCATCATTAGATAGAACACGGATATAAGTTGTGCTTCTTTTCCTTTTTTGGTTTGTTAGTGCTCTTCTGACATTTTCAGATCTGATGAATTTCGGGAGATAAATTTTTTTTCAGTGTTACTTTTAAGCTATAGTATTGAGAAAAGAGGTCAAAACCACAAAACTTTTCATAGCACTTGTAATTGAATGTTGCTATGCATTATATGCTTGTCCTTAGGTTTTTCTTTACCATATTTTTACCGCCTATGTCCACTTAACCCTTCAATTATCATGTTCATGAGTAATCTAATATCAAAAACTTAGTCAAAACAATGTGGGATCAACAAGTATTAAGGCTAATTCCAGCCTGCAGAAATTGCTTAAAAACATGAAGTATCTTCTCCTTATTATTGCTAGTAAAAAGTGTTATTGGATACATTTCACTGAGCAGTTTAAGTGAAAAAGTTTAAATCATACTCATTAGTCTTAAGGGCTTAGATTATATTTTTATTGCACCTAGTTACACTCCAGAACATCATCAATAATAAATAAATCTATTTATTATTTATTAGCACAAAAAAGTACACTCCTAACTAAGTTTATTTTAAATTATTTTAGGTGTGTGACCCAGACCTGTTAATTTTGAACATCAATGCTAAATGGCCAGGAGCTAGACACGACGCTCACATATGGGCAAATTCAGCTGTACGCTCCACCATGAAGCGACATTTTGACAATGGGGATCGCCGTACATGGTTACTTGGTAAGTTAAAGACCAAGGTTACTAGAACCGAATGTTTGTAAGACTGCCAAATGTATATTCGATGTTAAAACTTTTAGGTGATGATGGATATCCTCTGGAGCCATGGTTGATGACCCCAATAAAAAATCAACACCTTGGGACACCGGAGCGTAGATACACTGATGCTCATGGTTCAGTTAAAAACACCATAGAAAGATGCTTTGGTGTGCTAAAGTCTGTTTTTAGGTGTCTGTCTCATCAACGCCAATTAATGTATGAGCCATATACTGCAGGCCTTATAGTAAATGCATGTGCAGTGCTACACAACATGCGTGTTAAATATAGATTGATGGAACCATATGTCACCACATACACAGAAATCATTGTTGATAGCTATAACGATGATTACTTGGAAGATACAGGTAATAATGTTGTTTAGGTAATATTAAATTAGACTATGTTGCTTTTGTAATGTTAGAATAATTTTAAAATTTTATGTTGTAATTACAGAACGAGTAACTGGCACTGGGCGAGCTGTTGCAGAGCGTATACAAAGAAGACTCATAAATACTGCTTACACTTAATTATCTATAGTTTTCTGTTATATTAGTAATAATGTAATTTTGGTAATGATGTGTATAGTAAATGTTTCATATTATTTGTATAATAAATATATTGTAAATTGAATTTATTAAAAAAAAGTCCCGCTGGGTTTCTTGCTGGTTCTTCCCAGGACAGAGGTATTCTTCGAACCAGTGGTAAACGTAAAAAATTACTAAAAAATCTATATTGCATAAAAATGATTCTATTCTATTAAGTGAATTGAAATAAAACATTAAACATATTAATTTATTTATTATTTTTAATAACAAGCAAATCTCCAATTTTATCAACAGCCTGAGCTAATAAATGAAATGCCTCGGCCTGAACTTTTGCTGCCTCCGCCTGCATTCTGGCAGCCTCGGCCTGAATGTTGGCAGCCTCTGCCAGCATCTGTAATGAAAACTATAGATAGATCGAGAAATGCTTGCTAATTCTCTCTAGCATGCTAGTGAATCTTTAGGATAATGTATGCTGTAGCATATAATATCTATTGACAGATCAACAATAGTTTACATTTTTTTTTAACAAAATAAGCCACACGAGCATCTGATGTTTTGACTTGACGCATGTCTATGTCTACATCTCCCCCCACCCCCCACTAAGAATCCAAATGCAGATGCATTGTCACCCCCGAGGACTAAAATGGAATGCCTCATTACCAGTCAAGGGTTTAGGTTAGGGTCTCCGGTTCACTCCACTTATCGTGGTTATAGGCGTGGTGCTTCCCCAGTCGAGCCGGCCCCTTGCTACGACTATACTACTAACATAACTGCAGCATGGCTCTACCACGTAAAAATATATTGATTTTTTCTTCTGTTTAGTTCAGAATGTGGATGTGATGTTATAACATACCCTCATTGAATCTGCATTAGATTTTGCAACTGCCAGGAAATCCTCCCGAGCTATATTCGCTTGCTCGGCAGTAGATCGGCGAGGATTCAGATCTAAAAATACCCAAAATTTATTGTATTGTAATTAAAATAATTTTTGGCTTTATTCTGCTCAAGCTGATCATCTTGTGAACTAATGTTTATATTATTAGCACTTAATTGAAATTCAAGCTTACTGCTTATCCTTCTGGGCCTCTCCTGTCGTACAGTGGGTGGTGTTGTAATGACAGATGCTGCACTGCTGCCTCTCTCTGCTGAAGTAATGAAATAATACACATAAAATGATCACAATTTTAATTTAATAGTATAAAGGCGAATATTTGCAAAGATTTTTGTTTGTTTATTAATCACACTAAAACAGCAGAAGACCTATATAAAATTTGGCACATAGACCATTTTATCTTGAAATAGTGGATAAAACAGCGGAGCACAAATATATAATGTATGTAAATAAGAATTATATAAATAACAAAGATCTAACTTACTTATTTGTGGTGCTGCTGACTGCAGAGTTATTTCTTGCACCTGTTGCTGATTGGGTGCTGGTGAAGCAACAGGTGTGGCTCTGCTGCCACTTGCTACTGAAATAATCCAATACATTAAACATATTAGTGAAATATTACCATGTAGAGAGGTATGAATGTAGGTGTAATAAAAATAACAAACTTACTAATTTGTGGTGCTGGTGATGCTTTGTTTCTCTCAGTCTCAAGCAACTGGCATTCATTACCTGTAATTAAAATTTATGTTTTAGTACATTGTAGGTAAATACATTTAAATTGCAACAGAATTTACATAATATTTTTAATATATCTTAAAAACTTACCTTGAGACAAACAAACAACTTCTACCATTACCCCACCCCACCACTCCCCCCACTACCCCACACCACCACTCTACCCCAGCCTCCACCTCATGTTGTAATGTCTATAAAAATTAGTAAAACTATTTATTATTGTAAATTGCATTAAAACCAAAAACTATGTTTATGAAGTTTGATCAAGTATATGAAATTGTATATAAGTGATTATTAATAGCATATACTACACACTACTGAACTCACTTCTTCCTCTGGCATAGAGTCAGGGCAGTCGCTGCCAAATGTGTATTCAACACCTATCAGCGACACAATTTTTTTTTCCACCTCAGTCAGTGGAGCAGTGGTGATGCCTTGGTTGCCGGTCCGCATTCTTTCTCGTCTTAATTTTGCCGCTTTAGTGCAGGCCCGGCATTTGAAGTCTCTCCATACCTACAAAATAAATAGTTATGCATTTTAAGTAAATATTAGGTACACTGGCGCTGCATAATGTGCTGGCCGATTTATGTATAAGTCATTAGTAGTAAATCAGAAAAATTCTTTAGTAGAAACTTAACTGTTATCCACTGCTCAGGCGTCTTGACGGATCCGTTGGGAAGCTGGTTGAGCTCGTCGGCAACTTCCCTCCAGCCCTTTTCAAAAAATTCCTTGCCCTGCAGGCCACTAAATTTTCTTGTGTACAAATGTGGACTAGCTTCCAGCTTGGACAATAATATCTCAAGCTGCCCACTCGTGACTCGAGATGTACGCTTACGTCTGAAACGTACATAGAAATAAATATTCAAATTGTAAAAATTCCAGTCTCTAAACAAACCATTCAATAAACAACGATAGATTCGAAATAGGTGTGCACATATAATTATTTGGACAGGTTGTACCAGTTATACTTTTCGGGTTGTACTTACTTAACGCAGCTCGAAACCGGGCCTGCGCCTGCGTCACTGTCCCCCACCATCGAAAATATACTATATTTACTGTATAAACTATATTTTATACACTAAAATATATGATGATTTATAAAATGCGTTGCATAAAATAAATGATATGTAGGTAATGTCAGCGTTGTCAAACCGAGACAGACATGTAATAGTGTTGCAAGGAGGCAAACTTTTATGTCCTTTGATATTTAACAAGTTAGTTCAATTCTTAGAAACGGTAAAAGCTACTTGTAAGGTTAAATACAAAATATTTTTATAAGAAAAGGTTTCTTCTATTTCTGTACAATTTTCAAAGAAAAGCAATTATTTTTATAAAATTATGTCTGCAAATTTTCCCTATTATTTTTTAACAGCCAACATTTTTTTAAGAAAACCCGCACTATGAATACGTTTTTCGTTAGCGTGACAACAAAATAAAGTAAATATAATTAACGATCTTGCACGGAATTTCGGCTGTAGAGACTTGCATTTATTGTAAGCATCGTTACGGCAAGCAATTTTTGTTGTTATTATTTAGCGATCGGTAGTTTGCGATGGAGTCGCTATCTATGTCGAGACTGCAGCCGCTGGTAAGACATGCAGGAAGTCGATGGATGCAGGTGGCTCAGGACCGTGCTTTGTGGCGTTGCTTGGGGGAAACCTATGTTCAGCAGTGGACTTGTGAAGGGCTGTAATGATGATGATGATGAATGATGACAGCGGTTAAACCACGTGTGCACTTAATGTGCTGTAGTAGTATTCAAAGTTCACGCATATAAACGGGATACTACGGAAAGTGTGAAAACAACAAAGATGTCAACAATGTCACTACATGAACCAAGAATTTCGAAGATAAGCAGACGTTATGAAGGACAGAGCACAGTTCTCTTTACTAATGTCAAAAAATGTCAGAAGCGAGATTATTAAAAGTTTCCGAACAAGAAAAATACGGATTATTGTCTAACTTTGCGAAGTTACTCAGCTTCTTAGAGGTTTTTGGGCCCGAGGCTCAATTGAAACTCTGTCCTTTAATAAAGTTTTTTGTCGCTAAATTTCATATAATATGTAACAGTTTATTTAAGATATCATTAATTTTGATCGATGGCTTATTTCTTCTGTGGCTTGGAGGCATTTTACACTGCATAAGTCTATAAAAAACTTGTTTCCTAATGTTTTAACATTTTTTATCGGAATAAGGGTGACAAATGAGCGTGTTTTAATGACTTTAAAGGATGCACTAGTTTTGTATAACATACGTATGTCATTCGACCCTACCAAAGAGTGTGTTTTACATAGTGACGTAAGCAGGGACAGAATTGCTGATATGCTTTGCTTTAAATAAAATGGAAATAATACCACTAATTGCTTGATGGATCTTCGCAAGTCAAGAATTTTCTTACGACATTATCCATACGAAAGGTGGTCGTATACAACACGTAGGTGCATTAAGTAGGAACCCTTTACAAAAATAAATGTACGTTTGTATTGTTTATGTATATGTGTGAATTCAATATATTAATTGAATGTGAGGAAGTCTCCCACAAATGTATTTTACCTAATTTAGCAACGAATATCTCTCTGTATACTGTGGCAACGTGGCTATGGGACTTCTTTAGTTAGAAGAACTATTCTTAAACAACAGCCTTAACCCGAGACTAACTTTAAATCACGGTAAGCGGGTTCATTATTAATTGGAGTTGTTATGTAAGATGCTACATATCTCCTGTTTTATTTTCCTTCGTCGCCTCATACGATTACCCATGAAAAGATTTGCGGTAGTGAATTCTCCTACGCCGTCACTGTACGATGTCTGTTCATAATGACCGTTTACGTACTATTTTAGACTTTAAAAGAGTAGGTAACTTACTAGAAAACTTCTAAAACATTCGTTTTAAGCAATTGGTACGACTCGCTTTTATACGATTCTGTGTGTAAAAGCGAGTAGTACTAATTTCCTTTACAATAAAATAAAATAGAATAGCACTTCATTTTTATTTTGAGCACTTGTGTTTTAGTTCATCTAATAAATTCTCCTAAAGCACTAGATAATGTAAACCGTCTTCAATAACGATATTAAAATATATTTTTACATCATACTTAAGCAACAGCTTAAGCAATTTTGCTATCTACTTGAAAGTTAAAATCACTGCATTCTAAACTTGTTTGCTATAAAGCTTAGAACTCAGGTAATAAAAGTATGTGTTTATGGAGAGTTAAAGTTTTTACTGGCAATTTCTTATAATACCATGGATACTGGCTCGAATGCGTGTTTTAGTCGTGCATTTGGTTTTTGTGGCGTTGCCAATAAACTGTTTGTCGTTCACTTCAACTTTACACTTCATCTGCGTATAAAGGTCCACAGCTGGAGCTGCACCGCTCTAGTAATTCCTTTTTGTATAATGAGGGCCATAAAAAAGCGCACAGTCCACCTGATGGACTTCTACATTTATCTTCTATTACATTTTAAAATACAGATACCCTGAGCACTAAAATGGAACGCTTCGATTCCAGCGGAAAAGGTCTCCAGTTTTCTACACTCACCATACGAAACACAGTAGCATTGAGCTGCTATTTGACGCTGGTATTCTATGAGAGCGTGGTCCTCCCCCGGTCGAGCCGACTCATTCACTTTTGACGCCTACCACAACATACATGTTGTTTCGTATTTTGTGTGTAGAGAATCGGAGACTCTTTTCTACTGGAAGCAAGGCATTTCATTTTACCTAATATCAGGGACATGACTTAAATAGTAAATTTATATGAGTATCTAACAAAGACTAAAGGTTAAAGCCATGGTAGCTAAGAGGCTAAATACTCGCTGTAAATATCACAGTACAAGAGCAACCTATAACTTTACTTTTACTTCTTACTTTAATACTAAAAATAATAATCACCAGTTTCGATACCAAAATTCATAATAATGTATAATTAACAGAACAGACATGCTGGCAAGTTGCTCGTTTTGCAGAAATGGAAGTCTCTACGTGCTACATGGCTGTACGACCTATTATGTTAAGGCGGCATTAGTTGATTCAAGATTTTGTAGCAACGTTGTTTTATAGTCAATAACTAGATAAGACAATTAGATATTCATTTTATTTCAAAAATACCATTATGATAAATTAAGTTATGAGCAAATATTTCTTTCAAAAATTTAATCGTTCCACGCCAGTGATTTCTTACTGGCGCGGAACGATTGTAGACTGTAAGGAAAAAATTTAGCGTGTCAGATCCGACGAGCGACTGGAGCTCGATCCTTAGAGTATATATAACTTGCTCATGTATACTCTAAGACTTACTCCTTATGAACATCCATATCAATTCTTCTTTTATAAGTAAGCTTCTTTTATAAGTAACACTCACCGTCACATAATAACCCGTAGAATTAAATAGATAACGCTATTACTTTACACGTGTTCAGTATAAGATGCGCGATTGTAATGCGCGTTTTTAATCACTTTTTATCTAATTCTTGTATCGCTTGCTTCATATGAAAATATATTCTTAAGGAGTAAACTTCAAACAATATAACCCATCATAAATGAACATAGAAGTGATGTTTGATAAAACTAACACAGAATGTAGCACATGTGCACAGTTCAAAGAGTGACTTCTATTGATGACGCTACAAAAAAAATTTTCAATTTATATTTTTGAGCTTAGTCATATTATTCATTTATATTTTATATTGTAACCAATTCCAAAATATACTTTATTATCGTAATAAAAAATACTATAACTAAAAACTCAAACTATCATACAGTTCTACTGGTAAGTGGTATACTGCCATGAATATTGACTACGCTGCCTTACTGAATGGGTAAGGGAACGCAGAACATAGCTTTTGAGCGAGAAAAGATGCGGTATTCTTATTACCAGCGGTGACAACAAGTCACGGTCCCTTTAAGACCCCATGGAATGGTAGTTTCTACACTAAGTGGCACTAGTTGGTCACCCCTCAACATGAGATACTTTGGCAACCTCGGGTTATATGTATCGGTTTCTATGTACGTAGCGTCCCACACCCAATACGTTTCACTCGGTTTTGCTTTACCTCTCTCCCACGTGAATAATATTTTGCTTATGATATAATCTCACAGAATACCAGCGTGATTGAGTAGCTTAATGCTGCTGTATTTCGTATGGTGAGTGTAGAGAACCGGAGACCCATTTTACTGGAAACGAGGTATTCCATCTTAGTCCTCACGGGTGATAACGCATCTGCATTTTGATTCTTAATCGAGGATAGATGTAGATGTCTATGGGCCACAACAACCACTTACCATCAGGTGGACTGTGTGCTCGTTTGTCACCCTATCCTATAAAAAAAATAATATGCTCAAATAATAAGATGGCTTTTGGAGTTATTCGAAAAAAAGCGCCATTGGGTTCTAAAACTGCTAAAAAAAGTTAATCAGTGGATAAGAGGTGGACCAATCGCCTCTAAAAACCTACGCCCTGGTTCATATAGGACGTAAATATAAGAATTCACGCCGGGCCAATCATATTTGCTAAACAATTCCAATAAATCTGGGAAACCCTATCTCACATTAATATTCACAAACTATAAGGAAACATCATATAACTAAACAGCGGAGTACAGGGCAACTTGGATAAACGTGTAATGCTTCTAGTTTAATAGTTTCTAGCGATATCAAGTTCCTGCAGCTATTTCCGCACCGGACCATTGACGTTAAAACTAATGATTTTAAAACGAAAGAATAAAAAGGATTTGAAAAAAAACATTGAAAATTAATTATTCGGTCAACATTAAAATTTTAAGTTAAAGTCAAAATTCCAAAGGTTGAAAAATACATGCTGAAACTCCACAATACTGGTCAATTCGAGTAGGGTGCATAATCTAAAATGGAATGAAAGGAATTAATGGCCTGTGAATTTAAACAGTTGATTGCTGCTATGCAGTATTAACCTATTATTGATTTATTATAACAATACTGCGAAGCATAAACGGTATTATCGATACGGTATTTATCTACTTATACGTATTCGGTGTATCCAACAGTGGTCTTTACGGTGTGCTGAAGGAAAAGAATACCTATGGTCACATAATATCTATTATACATCCCTGTACTGATTTACCTTATCATCGTCACAGTTTGTCTGATGTGTCAACATAGGCGTCTCCCACAGATGTCCCTATTGTTGCCACACTTGCAGGTGGTATAGCAACCGCAGCATTTTATTATTTTGTGCTATTATCTAGGAGATCCTACTCATTAGTTTCAGTTCCCCTTTTTCGTCTCTTAAGATGCCTACGGGTTGATATATGGACGATAAGGCTTGTATTTGCAGTGGTTCGACACAGTAGTCGAATGGCGCTATAAAACTCACTACTTTCTTACTTTGCAATCCTTTAACCATTAGACTGATTTTTACCTTTCGATAAATTGTCATTGCTTTATGTCAGGAGTTGGTAGTACAGTTATAAAATATACCGATCATTTAAGTAACATATGTCGTAAAAATCAAACCTTCACAGGACGATCGAAAAAAATATAAGCATATTTTTGAAATACTAAAGGTGATATAAGCCCCTAATGCTTAGTATATTTAAATTTTCGAGGAGTATCATATTAATAAATTAAAAATAACGTAGCTTGAATAGTTCCAAAAATAGTATGGCTATTACAACAAAGAAAGTTGAAACTGGTTTTACTAAACTCGACTAAGCATATTTAATTTAACATTTATTTATTCATTTATTTATTTACACTTTATTATATTAAAGGTACAAACGGCGGACTTAATGCCATATGGCATTATCTACCAGCCAACCGGAAAGTTAGTGGGAGATGTGTGTACTGCAGTGGGCTAGGATGAAACCTAAAAATTGATAAATTTCACATACACATACACCCCCCCCCCCACACACACACACACCACACACACATACACACTCATAGCTCAAACTAAATAAATATATATATAAGGATCTAATAGATTAAATGTTATAAATTATTTATATATTTATGTGTCAGATGAACCCAAATAATGTTCCTTTACCTTTGTTTTAAAAATCCATATGTTGGGGGATTTTTTTTGCTAGGGGAAGCGCATTCCAGAGTCTTACAGCTGTAACATCGAAAGAGTTTGAGAGGAAACCAGTACGGTGAAAGGGAGTATGGAGCACGAGATTGTTACGAGAGCGAAGATTGCAATCATGGGAAGAACCCAGGTATTGAAACTTACATGTCAAATACTCTGGGGCCAATGGATCGTTAAGAATAGTGAACAGAGTGCTAAGGATTCTAAGGCCCCTGCTTTGTGGGATATTTAACCATTTAAGTTGAGAGCGATAGAAAGAGACGTGGTCATACTTTCGAAGACCGTAAATGAAACGGATACAGTTGTTGAGAAGCCGATCCAATTTATTGACCACGTATTTGTCTGCACCTAAGTAACACACAACAGCATAATCAAACATAGGAAGAATTAGCGATTGAATTAGAATTTTCTTCGTACAAGGCGGTAAGATATTTTTATATCTGCACAATTGTCTCAAAGTAGTACAAACTTTACGGCTAACTTCCGCAATATGACTGCACCAAGTAAGTGAACAATCCAAGGTTAATCCCAAGTCCCTAATATGAGAGCTGTAAGGAATTACCTCGCCATTATAAATCAGAGGATCGAACGATGTATCATTAAGTTTACCTAATTGACGTGCACTGCCTAACACTATAGCTTCGCATTTGCTTGGATTAACAGCGACCCCATACCTTCTTGACCAATTAAGAATCTAGTTAAGATCGGAGTTAATCACGGTTACCGCATTATTTATGAAAGTACCATCGGCGTGAGTATAGAGTTGCAAGTCGTCAGCATACATACGGTAGGAAGCACGAAATTTACAAGTAATCATGTTAATAAATATATAGAAAAGTAAAGGAGAGAGAATTCCACCTTGCGGAACACCAGTGGTTAATTCATCCCAATCGGACACCATATCATCGACCCGAATCGCCTGCTGGCGACCACGAAGATAGGAGGAGACCCAATTCGGTGCTGATAAGGAAAAACCTATGTATGACAAGATGGCGATGAGAATATCATGGTCAACGGCATTAAAGGCGTTAGAAAAATCTATTAAAACTAACACCGTCAACTTTCCAAACTCCATGCCATCACGCACATCCTCTCTTATTTTTAAAAGCGCCGTTGTGGTGCTATGTCCAGGTCGAAATCCTGATTCGTGTTGATTCAGTGTGTTGCTTCTGGTTAAGTGAGTTTATATCTGTTTGAGCGCTACAGCTTCTAAGACTTTTGATAAAAACGGCAAAATCGAGATAGGCCGGAAGTGATTGAGAGCACTGGGCGTAGAGATTTTTGGAAGAGGGAGAACAAAAGCCTTCTGCCAACATAACGGAAACTTCCCAGTAAGCAATGAGTGGTTTATAATGGAGGTTAAAATTGGTGCAATTGGATCTGAAACATATGATATCATGGTCCTTCCTCCCCTTCCATGACCTTTGACTTAAGTTTTTGTAATACTTTTTAAATTTATATCAGTGATAAAAATAAAATATGTTTTAACACCTAATTTTTTGTAGTAAATATGCTAAAGGCTGTTAACTTACATCGTATTAAGGAATGAACATTAATAAATACGGTATTTGATTAAAACTACTTTTACGGATTTTATCGCGTTTATTTTTACTTTTTATTTTTAATTCCCGACGTTTCGGGCGCTTTCCAGCACCCATGGTCACGGGGGACTGAGATGACTGACGTCCCGATGTCATTGTTAAACCCGGAGTACCTTCAGCTTTTTTAATTATTGTTTATGGTGGTATTATGGTATGGTATGGTAAATAACTAAATTGCTTATATAGTTAATTTAACGAAATTATAATTTATACTTTTTAAATAAGGATTTTGTGGCAGCAGGGTAACGGAATATATCACCCAATTTTGAAAGAAATATGTATAATAAGTTTAAGTGTTGGTATCTATCCTGAGGGACTCAGCAGAAATAGAGTTAAATTGTAATTCATATTTTCATCCTGGCGTGGATCTAACTCATATTTTGAAAGAAAGAAAGAAAGAAAATAACTTTATTCGTAGCTACGCTAATACAAACACATAAAAACAAACAATTAACTCAAACATAAAAATAAACAATTAATAGTAAAAAGTATTTATAAAAAGTATTTAAATTTATGTTGGATTGCAGCAACGAAAAGGACCCGACTCAGCATTATGCTACAGCAAAGAGCCGCAGCGCTGTTATTCTGTCGGGACCACTAATCTAAAACATGCGAGCAGCTGTCAGACAGATTTAATGCAAAAAAAAAACTAAAGATATTTAAATGTATATGTTTATGTAATATAATATAAAGATAATATTCTGAAAAACGATAAATAATGAAAAATAAATAGATAAATATATTACTTTTAACTATGTTGGCAATAGTATATAATAGAATAATGAAATGAATAATAATAAATTAAAAATATTTATACTATGTTATAGAGCTAATTCCTGGACAATTTTCATCCTGGCGTGGATCTAACTCGGTTTTCTTGCATATTATGAGATTTCAACACCGTGAGGGGGCGGCATCAGAGAGACGATTACTCCATTTCGTATGCTAGAAAAATCCTACTGCTTCCGATTAATGTAGGTGTAGCCACTTAGATTACGCTAGAAATAAAATACCTATGATCATCAGTTCGGCTGCCAAGTGCGATTTATTACTGATTAGATGGATTCATCAGTGACACACTTTTACAGGCTGTGTTTTGTAGGCTGATGCTGACGGAGAAGAAAGAAGTAAGAAAGTAACGACTGCACTGAACAAAGGCCTCTCTCGTAGATGGCCTTATAAGGAGGGTTCGGCAACAGTTGCCAAGCTTGGCAGGCAGGTTGACAAGCGCATTTTTTATTATTTTGAATGATTATCAGGAAGATGCGGCTGCCTATATATCACAGAATACCAGCGTAAAATAGCTGCTCAATACTGTTGTGTTTCGTATGGTGACTGTAGAGATCCGGAGACCCTTTTTTACTGGAATCGAGGCATTCCATCTAAGTTTTCAGGGGTGATAACGCATCTGCGTTTTGATTCTTAATCGAGGATAAATGTAGATGTCTATGGGTCACAGCATCCACTTACCATCAGGTGGACTGTGTGCTTATTTCTTACCCTATAATATAAAAAACCGTACAATTACTCACTCACTTAATGAAATTATTTTATAAATATTTATTTATAAATTAATTTCCTCACACCAATACGCGCTGGAGTGTGGTGGAATTGTTTCACAACCCTCTCAAATTTGAGGATAATTCCCAGCTGTGGAACGATCTAGGCTTTGACTTTACCTGTTTTTAGATGGATTTATTGAATCAAAGTACGTTTATAAAAGTAGTTGGCACTGCGCAAAAACGTTTGGCTATTCCTAGATCTTTTCTTTAGAATATTAAACTTTTTTAAGTAGTTCATAAGCATTTTAGTGCCAGTCGCATATTAGAATTAAATTCTTCTGAGATATAACTAAAGTTGCTATAATTAGTTATAAGCATTGTACCTATGTGAGATGGATCTAATGGAATTTTATTTTTATACTTAGTATAAAGGTGAAAAACGAGCTCACGGTCCATAAACGTCTACATTTATCCTCGATTAAGACTCAAAATGTAGATACGTTGTTATCGATAGAATTAGGCGTTACTTTGCGGAAATCCATTATAATAAAAAATAAAAATTTCTTTGCAACCTTCCGCTAAATAATTTTAATTTTTTTTTATTTAGCGGAAGGTTGCAAAGAAATTTATATTTTTATTTTTTACGTCTTTATCGCTGAAGTTTTAATGCCTTGTTTCCAGTAAAAAGAGTCTTCAGTTCTATACACTCACCATACGAAACACAGCAGCATTTAGCTCCTATTTTACGTTGTTATTCCGTCTTTACTGGTCGAGCTGACTAATTCGTGCTAAAACTATAAGCTCTATACTCAATTAAGAATCAAAATACAGATGTGTTTTAGCCCTGAAGACTAAGACGGAGTGCCTCATTTCCAATAAAAAAACGTATCCAGGTCTCTACATCCACCATACGAAATATGGCAGCAATAAGTTACTGTTTTACGCTGGTATTTTGTTGCGTTGCGATAGTCCTACGCGGTCGAACAGAACAATTCGTGCTATAACTGTAATATAGCTGGAGCAGACTACCACGTGGAAATAATGTATGTAATAAGTTATATATAAACAAGGAAAAACTGCCAAGAGCAATTTCATACACGTAAAGTATTATTACACGTAGCAGAATTTGTATTTTCAGTACGTACAGCTATCATAACTTAGAAACTCAAGCACTCGTAGAGAATCTTAAGCTCGTGGGATGTAAACTTCTGCATTTACATACTGTACAATCTTCAGTTATTTTAGTAAAGTTTTGACTCCTTAATACTACAGATCTGTTATGCTGCCACCACAAGGAAATGCAATGTGCTGGCGATAGATAACCTCCATAACCCTATTTCATTCAATGGATATAGTAAGAGCGGACTAAAGAAATGCCATTAGAATCATGATGATTGTATTGCCATCTCTTTTACGGCACACGTAACCCAGTCCGGAGACGAGCAGTAGCATCCAAGGTGCGAAACGTCTGCCAGCATGATCGATAATCCGCCTTTCAAGCGTATTTATTAGATAAATCCTTCAATCAACGGGAAAAGTCCATGACCTTTACGGGTCTAAAAGAAAGAGAGAGTTACAAAAGTCAGGGGCTCAGCGCTCGCTTTTAATTTTATGATACGCGAACAATCCAAGTTCGATCCCCAACAATAAAAATGTAAATTTCAATTTAAGTGCTTAAATAAAGCTAATACCATTAATGATACATGTGAAATATAATACGGGACTAGCAATGTGGTGTTATTTATATTTGAGATAATCAAAGGCGATTTATTTGATCAATTTTTATGTTTATCAAAAAAATCCCTTTCATTACAATCGGTGCAGCTATTTGGAAGAGTAGCCGGGCAGACAGACAGACAAATAAAAATTTTAGAATAAGTCAGTTCTTTGAATATTATAGACAGAGATTTCAAATTTATTATATGCATAGATCATGGCATAATTTATGTATGATTATTTAATAAATCATTTATTTACATAACATTAACATATACAATTCTTATTACCGTAGTGGTGAAAAACTATAACTAAAACTTAAATGATCATACAGAGCTACTCCCGAAGTAAAATGAAATGGTTGAATAGGTCATATAAATTTTAGTAATTTGAATAAAAATCTAGTTAATTTTTACTATGGGATTGGTAATATTATAATTATACCTATTATTCTTGTATAAATACGAGTATATTAATAAAATCAAACAACTTTTGTTTTTTGTTTTTTTTAAATTTTTTGTTTCCTTAAAAGTAATTGGATAATATTATTCAAATATTGCAATCCATATTACTCTCTCGCTTTTCCAAATTATCTGTTTCGAGGCGACATTTCTCCTTATGAACGCATTAGTCGCAGAAATTAAGCCGCAATAAATAATTATGTTCCAGCAATGTGCAAAAAGTATCCTGTTTTATTGTGATCAGAAAATTTTAATCTCTTTTCACAATCACCCAAAGAATTCAATACAATTTAAAGCATTATTATGTATAATGCTTATTATATGTAGACTTCAATTTACTTGTTTTTTATTTTTATTTAAAAGATTATTACTCATTCAAAACATAAACGAAAATGCTATAATAAGCTACTTTTACAACTCTCCCCATAATAGAAAATCTTCTGAGATGTGGAAATTCCTTCTTTCTGTTGGTGTCGGTAGGTCTCAGATTTTAAAATAGAAAGGCGTTAAAGAAAATGATCTAAATAAACATTTTGCTACTCCTCCTGTGACTTTAGATCCTTACTTTAATCAAACATGTTACTCACATTGTCGGATATACCGAAACCACACGTTTGCCCTTTTCATCATTCCCGTGTGACGGAGGAAGATGTTAAAAAATCCATCCTAGCCATCTCTTCAACTGCTGTTCTACGCTCGCGGATGATTATGCCAGTTCTGCCTCTACTTCTTCTAATTATTATTATTCTTTATTTCAGAAATTTCTTTCCATAGCGAGTCGGTAATTACAAAAAGAACTTATAAGCTAGAGTTAGTAAATAAATAAAAATTAAAATTACCTTTTAATTTTAACAACTTATTACACAACCTAAGTACTATTAGATAACAAATAGTACTTAGGTTATTTATATAACCTAAGTACAATTTGATATCTATATTATGCAGGGTATCGATGTAAGTGGTTCGAGGTTGTTATTTGAGGCATTCTTTGTGGAAAGCCTTTTTTCAGGAGTGGTCTATTTATCGTATGTAACGGTTAGCACGGTGGTGGTGGTCGCCTCCTCCGACACATGGAATGAAAAATGGCGCTGGATTCTCTGACACCACCACCACCAGATGATAATGATCCACATTCGTTAAAAATCTAAAATGATATACTAGGTCCCAAAAAAAAATTATTATATTGCAAGATATTTATTAATTTATAGAAAAAGAGGAGAAACTAATCTACAGGCATAACAATCCATATAACATATAAATTATAACTTTTTCTTTAAAATAATATCATTACATGTTTCACATAATTACACTTATTTATTACATACTCAAATTAACAGATTATCTAAAAATTACTGGAATACATCAGAGACATATGTAAACTAAAATTGTAGGTGAAATTGTTGAGTATCGCGACGGTTTCTTAAACATCTAATTCATTCGAAGTATGTACCTGAATTTTTTTATAGTTCTTTATGAGAAAAATTATTTTTTGTTATAATACGTTTTTTTTCTAATCAGGTGCGGTAAACGGCGATTAATTGAAATTACTTATAAAAAATGCGGTCCGTTCATGATAGTTACTACAAAGCTTTTGTATACAGGAGCACATGCATTTTCTTCTAACGTTAAGGGCACGAAGTAGATGTATAGACTTCTATAGTTCCCGCACGTGTTTAAACATTTCATTTCATTTGAAACATTTCATTTGAAACACACCGTTGCTACTGATAACATTAATACCGGTACGTTTATTTTCTTCGTTCAATTTCATAAAACTTGCAAAATAAATAAAATTCAACAACGAAGTCGTAAGTACAACGTATGGCTCTTAGAACGACTAGGGTTGAATGTTTCGTTTTGTGTTTCTGTTTTGTATTCAATCAATTTTTGCTTATAACTCGCAATCATACTGGTAACCTTTGGTTTGATCTCCAGTTTAAAATAAAAATAAAACAATAAACCTTTACCTGCTAAGTACTGTAATATGAACTTTGCTTTACCAGAATTTATTTCACTGTCTCAAGGATTTAATTTATTTATTTTCTTTACAAATGTATTTCATCAAAGCCAAACCAAATATTTTGTAAAAATATTATTTAAGAAGAAGTCAAATGATATTTCACCGTGTAGTGAAAAAATATGCAATACACCTTTATCGGTCCGGGGTTATTATAGACGACAGGGAAAAAAGATCTATACCAACAGATATTTTAACGGTGAATATCACCACTGTCCTTCATAGTTAGCTACCGTGTGAAAATCTTAGTTTCAGAGAGCACGAGGGATCTGTGACAGAAAACATCTGGCCGCCGAGCTTTAGCACGTCAAGCAAGTATTGCAAGACAACAAGCTTCGAGTCTCGCGCCTACGTCACAGTGACAATGGTCGTGTGTGCCTGCTGTGTGGTACTACCACACGTCGGAAGAGTCACAGACAAGATTGGCTACATCTTGAAGCAAGCTTCCATCAAAACATACTACAAGCCACCGAAGAAGATAAGTTAAGTTTTACCAAACATCAAGTATTATCTTCCTCGACAAGATGCAGGAATGTACAAGTTAGATTGTGAATGTGGTCTCTCTTACATAGGACAAACAAAAATATCTATAAAAACCCGTGTAACAGAAATGCGTATAGCTGACGTGAAGCACCGACGCTCCGGGAAGTCTGCAGTCTGTGAATATGTTCAAGATCGTCCCCACCATTACATCGGATTTGATAAACCACAAATCCTCGCAAAAGAACACCGATTCCTACCAAGGATGATATGCGAGGCTATTGAAATTAAGAAATGCCGGGAATTAAAAATAAGTTAAAAATAATTTAATTAAACGCGATTAAATCCGTATATGTGGTTTTATTCCATGTGTAGTGTTCGCGTAAATATAAGAAATCAGTATGAGAACTGCCATTAAAATTCACGGCTATTAAAAAGTCGTCCATAAAAAGACGTAGAGCCTGTATTAGAGTATTAGTATTAGTAGCAAACAATTTGGACAACATTGGACATTTATTATAATTAAAATAAACGATATGAAATTTTGGCTTAATTATTATTACACCCCAACCACCCCCATAAACACATTCCTACAGATATCCGTAGCTAACGTATCAATTTTTTAAATTTTTATTAAAAAAAGTAAAAGTAGAGGAACATAGGTAGCAATAAGTAATTTGGCAAAAAATTAAGTTTACTACCGTTTCAGATACATTTGCATGGAGTAGAATGTTTTTAAAGCTATTTGCCACCCTGGTCACCATTTATTTTTTTATACCATAGGTAGTCAAATTTCGTCATTGCAAAATCGAATATACAAATTTTTATATAATTAATAAGAATTTTAAAAAATTTACAGTTAGAATGCGAATTTAAATGAAATGAAAAAAACCACAAAGTATATTTTGATGCCGTGTGGTACGGCGAAAGAGAATGCAACTGCAACAATATAATGACTGTTAAAAGTGGTTGCAGAGGCAAATAAAATTGCAGGTAGGTAGCATCATATTCCTGAAAACAATTTAAAATAATAAAACATTTCAGGTGCCAACCCTCTCACCAAGCGTGGGAATTACAGAAAAAATTCCCACTAAAAGTAAATCAATGGAGATGGCTATGTTCAACAGCGGCAGTTATTGTGATGTGCTGTGATGAATGAATGAATAGAAAAAATATTTGCAGTCATGCGTTAATGTAAGTTGAAATATGCAATAGTCCTTTGAATTTAATTCAATGCTTCTGTTAACGTACGTTTAATTTGTTAAGCGCTGTGTTTAAGAGTAACTGTGATTTTTCAAAATACTTCAATTTCATATCCGATTTCCTTTATAGATCTTCCTGATAAGAAGCGACGGACTTTCCATCATAAAGGAAGAACTGTAAAATTTTATTAGGGCAAAATTTATTATCGATTCAATTAAAAAGTTGTTTAAGTTATTATTATAAGTACAATTTTATCAGTATAAAGTTGTGAAAACTGGCCTACAACACCCGTTAGATACTAACACGCAAAAATAAAATAAAGTAAAGCTCGTTAAGAACTTGTTAAATACAGGACCGTATGTACAAAGTTTGTGTTGGGCCGCTCCAAGTTTACGATAATGGGCCTTACCGGGGAGAAATCTGTACTTTCCATCGAAATTCTCTTTCGTTAGCACACAATTAGCTCTGATCGCTTTTTGTACCACGTCATGCTTGTGAGGGCTTTTGGAGGGAAGTTTGTTACTGTCGATACAGTTTACACAAATTTGTTTTTATTTATTTATATTCACATAACGAAAATATTTAAAATTATCATATAGCTCTCCTTGTATCATGTCCCAAAGCTTTACGCACACAAATATTTCCTTACTGAATGTGAATTATCCGAGCTTTGCTAAGAAAATAATCATACCTTATGTAATAACAGAAAAGACACAAATATTCTATGATTATTTTATCAGGCATAACGCAAATAAAAATTTATTTGCGTTACTCTATTTAAAAACTTCTGGTACACACCGCCCTGCTCTTCAAAGTTCATGACATTCTCAGATAAATTTTCTGATGATAAATTTATCCTAATGAATGAGACTATCTTTACAAATTTTGTCACTTTTAATTTATTTAAATAATATTTAATTCTCAAAATTTCGGGTGCTCTATAACACTCATGGACATGAGGGGGAGGGGGCTGTATTATTTGACGTTCAGATGTAATAGTTAGTCCGGGCTACCTTTCCTTTATTCAAGATTTGAAGGTAGCCTGGCCTAAATAATACAACATCGAGTCATCAAACACCTCAGTCCCCCTCCCCGTGACCAGAATGGCAGTAACGAAAAATAAATATTAGTATAAATATAAGAAATAAAATAATGAATATTTCTTATTTATCAAATGAATTTATTACTACTGTTTGAATATCATCACCTTAATTGGAATCACCTTAGTACACCGAGACCTCCTTAATAAGTCCAAGGCTCCAAGGACTTCAACGCTACGTATAGTTTGTTACAATCCAACACGAAAAGTGAATCAATCATTGTACTAGTTTACACGTTGCTAGATGTAAAGCTATTTAAAGATTTCTTTGCTTTTATTTACGAATATTTAAATTTTTGAGTTGCAAAGATGCTTCTTAATTGTATACAAATTAAAAGTGTTTTAAAAAATTTGTTCATTTCAGTCACACACACATACCTACAGCCATCTAAAGGGTAACAACATAAGCAAAATAACCCTAAATAAGGGGGGGGGAGTAGTAAAAATATAAAAAGTGATAAATTGAAAAGTGGGTACTAATTTTGATTACTATTGTAAGCCAGTGCTTGAGTACTTTTCCACCTGTTGGTAAGTGGTGATGCAACCGAACATGGTAAAGCACAATGACGTAGCTTATAATGATCTAAAAACATCATATAAATATTGTAAGCCAGTGCTTGAGTACTGTTCCACCTGTTGGTAAGTGGTGGTGCAGCCGAACATGGTAAAGCACAATGACGTAGCTTATAATAATCTAAAAACATCATATAACTATTGTAAGCCAGTGCTTGATTACTGTTCCACCTGTTGGTAAGTGGTGATGAAGCCGAACATGGTAAAGCACAATGACGTAGCTTATAATGATCTTAACACGTCATAATATATCATTCCATTAACGAGGATCTTTGTTTAGATTAAATTAAGTTTAAGATTGTCAATCCAAAACTTATGACCCAATAGAGCTACATTATGTAAAGACGTACTTTAACTTGGTGCATTTAACGTTATATTTTAAACACATACACAGCCAACAGTTTTATGATAATGGCACTTAATCACAGAATAAATGTTTGTGTGTTTTTTTTATAGAAGAAGGGGCAAACGAGCATGTGGCTCACCTGATGTTAAGTGACTACCGCCGCCCATGATCAACCGACACACCAGGAAAATTGCGGGTGCGTTGCCGGCCCTTTAGAAAGGAGTACGCTCTTTTCTTGAAGGTCCCCAGGTCGTATCGATCCGGAAAAATCGCCGGTGGTAAACTATTCCACAGAGAGGTTGTACGTGGAAGAAAACTCCTTGTGAAACGTGCAGTGATGGACCGCCAAGCATCCAGATGGTGTGGATGGTATCGGGACGTTTGCCGTGTAGTGCGTTCACGAAATTTGGCGGCTGGGATTAATCCGAACAATTCCTCAGAGCACTCCCCGTAATACATGCGATAAAATACCCAAAGAGATGCAACATCTCTTCGCAGCGTCAGTGAATCGAGTCGATCGGAATGCACTCGGTCGTCGACGATTCGAGCCGCTCTGCGCTGGATGCGGTCAAGTGAAAGGAACTGGTACTGGGGAGCCCCAGCCCAGAGATGGGAACAGTATTCCATGTGCGGCCGAACCTGCGCCTTGTAAAGTTGCAGGCGGTGTGCCGGCATGAAATACTGTCCCGCTCTGCTGAGCACACCAAGAATTTTAGAGGCCACCAAGAAATTTAGAGGCCAATTTGGCCTTCCCTTCCAAGTGACCACGAAACTGCACGTCACTCGATATGTCGACGCCGAGGATTCCGATACTGGCTGAGGCAACAAGGGGAGTGCCTTGAAACTGAGGGGATACGACAAAGGGGTTCTTTTTAGCGGTTAACGCGCAAACTTGTGTCTTCTGGGGGTTAAACTGGACTAGATTTAGTCCAGTCAAGTACTTCAGACACAAGTTTGTCCCGGCACTCGGGGACGTTTTCCCGAGAAATATTGGCTCGGCCGGTGTAAAGAGCATCACCAGTGCTGTCATCTGCATAGCAATGAATGTTACGGGTATGCAACATATCATTGATATGCAGAAGAAACAGCGTTGGCGATAGCACGCAGCCCTGTGGAACACCAGCATTAATATGCTTGCAATCGGAGCTTGCACCGTCTACAACGACCTTGATGCTCCGATCTGCAAGAAAGCTGGTGATCCAATCGCACAATTTCTCGGGTAGCCCATAGGGAGGGAGCTTTGAAAGAAGCGCTTTGTGCCAAACCCGATCGAAGGCCTTCGCAATGTCCAAACTAACGGCCAATGCCTCCCCCTGGAACTCTACTGCCTCCGCCCATCTGTGAGTTAGGTAGACCAGAAGATCACCAGCTGACCGACCACGGCGTAAACCGTATTGGCGGTTACTAATCAGCTGGTGATCTTCAAGGTACCTCATGAGCTGGCAGTTTACAATGGACTCCATTGTTTTGGAGAACAAGGAGGTGATGGCGATTGGCCGGTAGTTGGACGGGTCAGAGTGGTCGCCTTTTTTAGGGATCGGGTGGACGTAAGCCGTCTTCCATGATTTTGGGACTACGCCTAGGGAGTAGGAGTACCGGAAAAGACGCGTTAAAACCGGTGCCAACTCTGGAGCACACGTCCTCAGCACAATTGGGGGGATTGCGTCAGACCCACTCGACTTGTGGATGTCCAGGGAGAGGAGTGCTTTGCGAACCGAGCGCTGCACTTCCGGCATGGAGCACTCACACCGCGGGATGGTCGGCGGCGTACTCCCCCCGTCATCGAGAGTCGAGTTAGACGCAAAGAAAGAGCCTAGAAGATCGGCTTTCTCCTTTGCGGTATAAGCCAGTGAGTCGTCCTCCCTGTGCAGAGATGGAAGAGATGGCTGACAGAAATGCCCCTGGACAGCCCTGGCGAGAGACCAGAATGCACGGGTTCCAGAAGGAAGGCGAACTAGTTTCTCGCCAATTCTGCCTATGTGCTCTGACTTTGCCTTGGCAATGACTCTTTTAAAGGACCTAGAGGCGGAATTACACTTCTTTTTTAGAGCGCTGGTGTTTACATCCCGGGACGCTGATGCATCAGCCCAGGCTTGGTGGCACTGCTGCTTATAGCATGATGCTATTTTACAGGAGCGACAAAACCATGGCTGAGATTTGCCTCCAATGGGCACCACAGAGGAAGGAATAAAAAGTTCCATACCCTGAAGTACCACATCAGCAACAGAATCCGCAACAACGTTGGGATCATCCGGCGAGAAGCAAACCCGCCCCCAAGGGTAGAATGCAAAGAAAGACCGCATCCCATCCCAATCGGCTGACCTATAGTGCCAAACACGGCGGCAGCCTGCAGAATGCAACCGCGGTTTCTGCGTGAGTGGCACCACACTCCGGACCAGACAATGGTCCGAGGAGCCTAAAGGGGCGTCGATGGATATCTGATATCCGTCCGGGTGAGAGGTCAGCAGAAGGTCCAACAGGGAAGGTGCATGATCCTACACATCTGGAATCCGCGTAGGCGAAGTAACCAGTTGTGTCAGACCATATGCCAAAGCAAAATCATGAACAGATCTCCCCGCATGATCGGTTAAACGTGAACCAAGCCATTCGGCGTGATGGGCGTTAAAGTCGCCAAGGATCACGAACTCTGCGGAGGGGATCTGCTGTAGCAATGAATCTGCAGCCATTTGGACGTGGTCGAAGAGTCGGTCTGTTTCGGTATTACCGCTATGGGACCTATAGAGGCACCCGTAGACGCGCGGATGGTCGTTGCTGTCTACGCGTAGCCAAAGGATGGACAGGTCCGAACCTTCAAGTCTGCCAAGGCGTCGAGAACAGATGTCCTCTCTGACGTTAACGCAAACTCCAGCCCGAGGTACAAAGGAGTGTTCCAGTTTGTACCCCGTGTAGGAGAGATACGAGACATCAGCCGGAGAGGACACCTGCGTCTCGGTCAGAAAGAGCAGAGCCGGCCTCGCCGTCTCGAGATGGTAGTGGACGGCGTTTAGGTTAGAGTGAAGTCCCCTGATATTGCAGAAATTCACGGACAGCGTGGCAGGGGTCGCCTTGGTCTTGTTGCTCCGTTTGCCCCGAGCAGTTGTAGTCTTGAGCGGAATTTTGCCCCCCCCCCCCAGAATACGCGGGGCAGCCTGAGCACCCACGCTCAGAAGTGGAGAAACATGGTCGTGGATGCTCAGTGAGGGATTCTCCAGGGGTGCTGGTACCCTCCTGGGGTTATCATTATTTAATTCCGCTACCATGTTGATGGGGGGGATTCCACTTCACGCCGGTATTCTGTGAGGTCGTGGTACTACCCCGGTTTGAGCCGACCCATACGTGCAACAGCAAAGCTGCCGCGTGGCTCTACCACTGTTAAAAAATTGTTGTTTTGTAAAATGGCTTAATTTCGTTCAAATGGCTGACGATGATTCCATTGCGAACGATTGAAAACAATACTCTGCAAACTAATGTAAACTCATTTTATATATTTGTGCCTTTCTGTGTTAAAATTAAATTTCAGTGAATTTGTGTTTAAAAGTAAAATTTCAGTCCTAATTTCGAAGTTTCCTTCAATATTTTAATTTTTAAATTGAATTATCTTTATACGGTTAACTAGCGACCGCCAGAGGCTTTACTTGCGTAAAATTGGAAATTACGGTGACTTCGTTAATAGTTATATAGGACTACTTCCTTTAGAATAGGTGTATAATACGGTGTATGCTATTACTGGACATGGTCTACCCATGGACCCATAGATTTGCTACATTTAAATGTTCGTGGGGATATATTAAAACACGTTAATATATTCCTCACAATAAACTTTAAAGCAGCGTTTATTATCCCATCCTATCCTTTTCTGAAAAAATCTAAAAATAGTTATTAGTGATTGTAATTACCCACTCACATGCCTGTAACAATTATGGTTACGGAAATAAGGAAACTTTAAAGCGAAAAGATAAATCATCTTTTTCTCTATCTAATAAAAATTTCTAAACGTCCTGAAATTCATAATCCTAGTTAATAATGATTATAATTATCTACTTATATGACAAATTTTAAGTCTGTAATAATTATAGATAGGGGAATAGGGCAAGTTAAAAGCAAAAAGATAAGTCCTCTTTGTTCTCTATACCGCAGGAATTTAAAAAAATGTTGAAAACAGTTATTACCTACTGTAATCACCCATTTACATGTGAAATTTTTAAGTCTGTCATAAGTAAAGTTATACGGAAATAAGATAACTTTAAACGAAAAGATAAATGTTCTTTATTCCTGATCCCGTGGTAATTTTGAAAAACCCTTTTTTTAATGTTTCCCTTAATTCCTTGTCTACCTGAAAAATAGAATTTCTGTGAAAAATCTCAGCTTTCTAGGTCTAATAAAGTCTAGGATTAGACTGCATAGATGGGTCAGTAGAAGATTACAGTGGCAGAGTGATTGCAATTTGACTTTTTATTTTTTATTGATTTCTTACTTATATTATGCAAATTTTCTTTTACATTATTAAAAAGATTATTAAAATAGACTTAAATATTAATATAATATATATTAACATATAACAGATGTATTTATTATGTACAAATTTGTAGATTTCCGGCTGGGTACAACTGGATTTATGGTATTCTGTTTTCAACATTAAATCCAAACCGAAGCATACTACTTTAAGGCTTCAAAGTATACATAGCTATTTCTGCGTAGATCGAATCATAATTAATAATTAAAAATTAAAAGTAGCCCGGATTAGCTTCGACATCAGGGTGCTAAGAAAACACGAGTGCTTTCAACTCATTATTTGATAAAAAATTTAGTTTTCGCAATATATTGAATCGAAAATTTAAATAAAACGTGATAAAATTCATAAAATTATTACTTTTATTTAAATAATATCCGGACTCACTCTGATAAATCTAAATTTCTTACAGATATCAACAATATTTCTCATACATAAATATGTACGTTTCTACTGAATGCTCCCGTTGGAACAAAACACTATCGAGAATTGTTCAGTGCAAATGGTTATAGTTATTATTCATTAGTTATTAGTTTGTTTGGAAGCAACTTGATTTGTTTTTCTAAATTTTTCTTATCTCTTTTCCATACAGTATAGGTAAAGAAAGCTTTTGTTTAACAACAGCTGGCTTCATTTGCTACTATAAATGCAGTTTAACGGGATGGCGCCACGCTGCAGCTAAATTATGGTTGCAGCAGGAGTGGGTCGGATCGACCGCGGAAGATCCACGCTCTCGCGGAATACAAGCGTAATAGCTGCTTGTCGTTACCGTTATTGCACATTCTCCACTGCTGAACATAGGCCTGCCCCATAGATTGCCTCACATGGGGGATATTTGCCACAGCTGCCATACTTGACAAACGGGTTGACAACTGTAGTTTATGCTTGTTTTTAGGAAGATGTTACGGACCATCGCCTGATTTGTTTCCCTCTGTCGCCCCTTACGACACCCACCGGACGGTATGGAGCAGTGGATATATTTACACCACCACTACAAGGTAAATAGAACCGCAATGCTTCGTTTTATTTGGTGTAGTGCAGAAAACGAGGCATTCCATCTTAGTCTTTAAGGATGTCAACCCATCTACATTTTGATTCTTAATCGAGGGTGAATGGGAGTTACAGCATCCACATACCATTAGGTGGACTGTGTGCTTGTTGGGCATTCTTATTCTATAAAGTAATTATTCTGGCCCTCTTATCCTTCAAACCAGAAAGATACAGCGAAGCCAATGCTGTCTGGTGGTGGAAATAAGTACGAGGATGATACGAACTCAGAAGAACTCTTTAGCAAAAAAAAAACGCAGGACGTAAAGTTAAATTTTGCCATATGGTGCCGACATAAAATTATGCATCAACCTATGTCATTTCGCGGGTGTCTGAAGGGATGACTATGGGTAAAGCCAGTAATATCTTATGGCTACCGACCGATGGCTTGACCGGTGACAGCGAGCAGCGTCAATATTGCGAGTCATCTGGTAATGCGATTGATTCTCGTACATGTATAGGTATATATATCGCAGGTATATCATCAAAGCCATGATATTACAATTCACTAGTGATTTTATAATTGAACGGTAGATCACGAGTATCAATGGACTTATTTCTTACGATTTAAATTCTTTATTTAAAATCTTTACATTAATTCATACTTTCGCGGTCCCCTTGTTTTTTGGATCTAGAAAATCGAAAAACCCCTTGTTTTTTGGATCTAGAAAATCGAAAAATTATCCGATTTCGATGTTTTTTTAAAAATCTTCGATATTATGGCAGATTTGTGGAAAAAATATGAAAAATATCTCACCTGAATATTTCATATATTTTTATGACTTTAAACGTATATAATAAACGCACTTCTTCGAATATACTATATAACTTCTTTGCAAGCATTAAACAAATTTTATATATATTTTTTTGTTAATCTACATAAAAACGAACATTAAAAAAACTCATTTTTAAATTAATCAAATATTAGTGTTTATTTATATTTTTTTTGCGAAGCGAGCTCGGGACTTAGGGCACCCCGACTCGGACTGATTAAGTTAGAAGGGGAAGGTCCATTCGCTCGCTTTGCTGGCTCACTCGACCCCGCCATCTCCTTCCTGGTTATTTTTTTATAAAGCACCCAAAATTAGGGGACTCGCGAAGTGGGGCTCCATCAACCGGGCAAACCAGGTGTTCACTCCATCTAGTGGGAAGTCACCCGAACTAAGCTTGCCAGTAAGAAAGACTATCGAAAATATTTTGCACTGACAGAATAAAAATTAAATACTGTTACTGCAAGCACACTAGAGCGAACAAAATTGACAGTAATAAAATATTATTTTCATAGAAAAATCGCAAGAAATATTTGGGTCTCGTACTAGTCTCGAAGGCCAGAGAATTATATTTGCACCGTTTTATATTTTGTACAAGAGAGACGATTCGGAAACTTATTCCTTTGCTTTTAGAGAGGAATTGGCAGAAAATATATTATAGGCTTCGTGGCACATTTGCCAGGCACCCAGAGATTTGGAACGTTCGGAAGACAAATTACTGCGGGAACACAGATTCGCGTTGCCTATTCTCATGACGCTGTCTTCCATATGTGGAAAAAATTGCTTTATTTATTATCATCAAAATTTAGAAGCAAAGGCACTACGATAAACACATTGAGGAAAAATACAGTTTAGACATACTGTTTATTTTATGGGTCGAAAATGGATTTCGATACAAAAATTATAATGTAATGCATGCAATATTTATTTTTTACTTTATTTAAGTATGGGTATCATTTAAAAAGTCCGATACTGAGTAATAGCACCTCTCCAATAGCAAAGAAGTAAGACGCTTTTTGAATATTCTTATGGGTTGATAGTGAATTGGTTTTTAAACAGTTATATGTAATGATTTCTTATATTTACGCAAACACTACACATTTAAATAATACTAGTTTGTTAGGGATTATATCGCGTAGATTAACTTTTTTAAAACCCGACGTTTCGAGTACTTTACAGCACCCATGGTCACGGAGGGGACGGGGCGACTGAGATGTTCAACGTTCAGATGTCATAGTTTTATGTATTATCAACCTTATGACTACAAAATAACTTTATGAACATTATGTGTAATGCGTAGACTCAAACAGTACATATAAGTAAATTGTGTTTTTTGTTAACTAAGAGCCGATTTTCCTGTCATTAAATAAAAAATATTCATCATTTATTGCTGGATCCATGCCACAGTAGCTTAATGTTAAGTTGCGCTGATGGCAGCGGATTCGAAGCTCACATAGAAAAGTTATTTCAATCGTAGGGTTCCTGCCTTTCTATATCAACATGCTCAGCAAGCAGACGTCAGTCGAGATGCCATATGTCTCGTGCGCCAAATCGTCGTATGGCCAAAACGTAAACGGTCTGAATGTTTGTTTGTCCTTGTGCAATTTATGAATGTAAACTGCCCTTAAAATACAATAGAAAATCCTAGCGTTAATTTTTTTAAATTATTTTATTGTACTAATTTGTTCGGAGGGGTTGACCAGTTTGTCATCGCAGCGTGAAGCAGTAGAGCAGTAGAGGGTATATCCCGTGATGGAGTCGCCCACTTCCCAGGTTCTACCACCTTTTAACGGTACTGAACCTTATATGTCATAGTAAGATAAGGACAGTTTTATTGATTGCTGATAACCTTCCCAAAAAGATCGTAAACCTCTAAAAGATAATAGGGCTTTGAATAAATAGGTTAAGCACTAAAATATATAGGAAATACAAATTGTTATGTTATTTGCTGTATACTCATATTATTTAGTTGTATTTTACGTAATACTTAGTTGTATCATGAGTCTAAAATAAATACATGAATGATTGTTTAAGTTTTATTCAAATGTGTTAGAATATATAGTTAAGTTTTTGTAAATAGTGCGTTGAAAATTATTGCGTTTGTATATTACTTATCATACCTAAAATGAAATATAAAGTTAAATAATTAAACTATTTTATGTTTTATTTTATCCCCCGAATATTTTTTTTTGAAAATTTATCGCAGTGGTTTAAGCGATTAGCAGTTAAACTGCATGTTCAATTCCCGTAAGCAACAAGTATTTGTATGGACCACAATTAATTGTTCCGTATCTGCATGTTTGTCCATGTGCAATTAACACGATGTGCAGAATAGAAATGTTTTCGTAGAAAGTAGATGTTGATTATGTTTGTGTATAATGGATTTTATTTTCAATATTGAATATACCTCTGCAGAACTGTAGGTTTATTGATGTTAATTTATAAAAAATTAAGTAACACACGAACTTATGTTGTGTCACCTTAAAACAAATAAGGCGTCAGGAGCGACGTCACCTCTAACAACTAAATTGCAACGTTTCGCAGTCTGTAATTATACTAGCTATATTTTACACACTTAAGACCAGAACACCGCAATGCATGCACTGCAGTGTTCTGGTTCCATACTTTTCTTTTTCTAAAACAACTCTGGCTGGACTACACAAACCCACACCGTAGCAGTCTAACACCGTCGCCCTACTCGGCTCAAAAGGACCAACTGCTTCAAGAATCAGTGGAGACTTTGCAACAGCTGAAGACAACCTTTTCGCTGATAGAAAAGCTCCTGCAACGTATAACTACGTAGCACGTTCCAGAAGATGACAACGGCTGTTCAACAACAATTAGAAATATGTAAGAGAGAATGGCTTAAGAAAGCACTCCCGGTAAGTAAAAGAGTCCTAGTAATGTTTAGCCTTGTTAGTTATACGAAATAACCCAGAACTTATAATTTATTCCCATGGGTACACCTCATCCGGATTGAGATAAAATGTATCAACAAAATATTTAAAACTCATCCACAACACCGAAAATGTTAGTCACTCTTCATTTACCGTTAAATTTAAATAAGATCCAATGCTAATTGAGTTAAAGCTCATATTTCAATTCAACGAAGTCGTTAGCATCAGTGTGGGTTAAAATCTTTATTTTTCCGATGGAAGGATCCGCATTTTTCACAATTACTTGAACGTTTTCACGTTAATTTTTTCTTTGTATAACTGATCAATTTCATTTGTGAAACAAATCGCGCCAATGGCTTCCATTGATATAATACAATTGTGAACGACTTGTTAATTTTTTTGAAATTATCAAAATAAATTAATTGCTCATATAAAATATAACAAAAATCCCGGCGTGGAAAAGCTAAAGCTAGCCAGCTACTACCAGCTAAAGCTTTATAGCACAAAATTTGGAAAAAATTCATGCGTATTCACTATTTTATTGTGATGACTGAAAATAACAAGGTTTAAATAACTAACCATAATATAATTTTTTGCATCAATTACTTTGACATTACTGATATTCCATTTAACCACTTTTGGTAAGTTTAAAATGCTTGTGTTAGGAGTGGTTCACGACAATAGTCGAATGGCGGATTTTAACGCACGATCTTTGAAATTCCCGGTCCGCATCCTGCCATTAAGCTACTGTCGCTTCAACTACTGTCATCTTATGTATCGTTAGACTACTGTCGCTGAAATTAATGCTTATTCATATAAATTTCTTATTATTTTGTGTTTTACTATATTTGTGTATACAGTTCTTGTAGGCGGCTCTTAAGATTTTAATGCAATTTTGTATTTAGATAATATTTTACTTTCCAAGTTAATCTACATTGATTTTATCTCTGAGAAAATTATATGTTTTTTCTAATGCCGAACAAGACCTCGTTCATGTAGGTACTATTTTTTTAAACAGGTTTTAATACATTGTTGATATTATCAGATTAATCACTCCTGTTTACGTTGTGAAATATTTTCAAATAATTAATGAAAAGTGAATAAATACTCCGAGCTTTTTTTAAAGGATGGCGTGACAAGCGAGCACACAGTCCACCTGATGGTAAAAGATTGCTGTGGCCCATAGACATCTACATCTATCTTCGATTACAAATTAAAATGCAGATGCCTCTAAACTGGAATGTCTCGTTTCCAGTAAAAGGGTCTCTGGTTCTCTATACTCACCATACGAAGCACAGTGGCATACTATTTTACGCTGGTATTCTGTGAGAGCGTGGTCCTTCCCCGATCGAGCCAACCCGTTCGTGCTACAACTATACTACTAATATAACGCAGCATGGCTCTACCACGTATAAAATAAATAGCTTTTTAGTTAATTAAGAAATCAGTTAGAATCGAAGACGCAATTTTTCAAAAAAGAAACCAAGTAGCTAGTGTGTACCGTACTGAATTCGCAAAGTAAAATTAAATTAGTCGCGAATGCTGTTTATCATATCATAATATAAGCGCTCGCTTCTCTTCTAATTTGACTGTTTATATTCATGACGCGCGCCGTGTATCGTGTCCAAAAGACCTCTTATTTGTTTTTATCCTTTTATTTTATCTTTTTTGTAGTTTATCTTATTTGGGACACATTTGTGCGGAAAAAATTCGTCCACGTGGGAATTGTACCTTTATTCAACGAACTTGCCAAGCTTAAATATAATAGGCAATGATAATTCTATTTACTCTTATTGTTGTTAAGGGCTAAAAATAATTTTTCATACGAAATATAGAAAAATTTTATAAAAAATATTTTGAAATTTATTTTGATTTGATTTATGCTATGTCTATGGCATTTAGTGGCGGCGTAAGAGCCGTGGTATTTCAGATGGTTAGTGCTCGCTGTAAATTTCACAGTACGCAGGCAAACCGGGTTCCATCTCGCCGGCACCAATGAAATTGTTAATTGCAATTTTAAGTGCTGATTTACCACATGCTCGGCGGTGAAGGAAAACATTGTAAGGAAACCCGCATGTGAGAGAAATAAGTTAAAAAAATCGAAGATCCACTACTATATCAGCCCGAGGGTGTCGAAAGAAAGGACAGAGGAAAATAGCATAGGATTTGGCCACCAGCGTCTCCCGGATGACTCAATAATTGCAATAAAATGTGCAGTTTCCAACCCGCGTGCCCAGCAGTCATTAGTTTGTTACGGTCTAAATATTATTTTAGCGGCGTAATTTTTCTTCAAAATTATTCTAAACTGGCTGTTTCCCCAGACTTCACCTGCGTGGAATTTATTGCGATTACATTCGTCTTTTATTTTTTTTTGCACGGAACCCGAATTCTTTTTTCTAAAATAAAAGTAAGTTTTCTAAAATAACAAACAGACAGACGGGCAAAAATTTAAAAAATTGGTTTTTATTATTAGTATCATATATTCTCTCATATGTAGTTGTTTCATATGAAAAAAGCTGTTATTTTGACATTAGAAACAGACACTTTTTACATAATTTTATTTATTTGTGTAGATAAGTTAAAGTAACTTTCTTGACGGCTGATAATATATATATATATATATATATATATATATATATATATATATATATATATATATATATATATATATATATATATAACTTAATTAGACAAAGCTTGTGTCTAAAATGTTAGAAGAAAAGTTAAAATTCACATTTATTTTGTAATTTTTTTAATATCTCGAATTGTGACACTTTCATGACATTGGTCAAATGTTATTTGAAGCAATAAAACTAAGCAATGTAAATAGTTAATTAAGAATTCTAACGCTAAAGGAAACACAAATTCACAGCCTATCAGTGGAGAGTAACATTGTTCTGTGATTCACCGTGTCATGGCACGGTAGAGAACCAATATACGTATTATTTTAATACTGTTAACATTCTATCGAAATATATTGCATACCAATGGCGAAATGAAAATTCAAAATAATATCAGACTTCTCAATAATTTGTTGCGTTAATTGTCTGCAGCATGCTTTTGGTACCTACTGTGATCTTTAATCCACACATTCAGCTTAGTAGTTTTAGCAAAACTAACAGGTTTGAGAAAGGACTATATCTAGCTATAGATTATTAGTATGCCTGGTTGGTCAATAAGTTTTCGGAATAGGATACTTATCAATGGGTGATAGAAATTGGTAAAAAGTCAAGACCAAAAGAAACTAAATTAAAAACTACACCCATTTTTTATTTTCAAACTATTCATTTGGCGGGGATTTGATTCGTATGCGAATTAGAGAAATTTCAATTTTCCTTGAAATTTTTTTTTACAAAATGTGTTTTCGAAGAATTGGGGTCTATTTTGGCAGACAATAATCGGTCTTATTCTACAGTAGCGCACTGATGCGCTGAATTTAAACGAGGCAGAACCGCCTGTAGCGCCGACACTTGCTCCAGGCGGACAACAAATGCTGCTACGCAAGAAAACTTTAAAATTTTGAAGAAATTGTTAAAGTAGATTGATGTGTGTCATCCGTTATTTAGCTGAGATTTTAAAGCTTTCTTTTGGAATAATTCAGTTCATTTTAACTCATACCTTAAAATTTAAAACGGTGGTCGCGCTCTGCGTGTCTCGAATGTGAGCGGACACCAAAAAGAAAGCAATAGTTGGCATTTCAAAGATACAGCTATTATTATTTATATTTAGCAATAATCAAAGAAGAATCAGATATTCTTTGCGAATGTTTCATAACCGTAAATGACACGTGGGTGCATCATCTTGACCAGGAGATGAAATACAAAAGCAAGGTGTGGAAAAGACCGTCTTCCCAGACAGCTAAAAGATTCGAGGTATCTGCGTCCGCTGGAAAAATAATAGCATATAATAATAATCGAACATTTAAGTAAAATAGAGACAATAATCGGAAATCATTACGCATAATTAATAGGCGAAAAACTAAACAAAAACCGTCGAGAAAGATTGCTTTTGGAGTGTTTTTGATCGTGATGTTGTAGGCCATCAAAACTGCTGGATTTCAGTTGATGCAGCATAAACATATTCTCCGAATCGAGCTCCGAGTGATTTTAACTTTTCTACTCAGCCGAAATAGCACTTGCTTGGTATAAAATTAGTCGGCGATGATGAGGTGATAGGTGTTTAAGAGGCCTTTTTCGAGTTCCTAGATCGAGCTTTTTTCAAGGGAATTTACCTAAGTGCTAAAGACTACTCAAGGTGTCCTAGCTTGAAAGGCGATTAAGTTGAAAAATAAATACAATTAACTTACACTTATCCTAGAGTTTCATCAGGTTTCCAAAAACTTATTGATCAACCTAGTATTATTCCGTGAAACAATATAATTAACATGGCAGATCAATACTGCAGCTATATTATGGTCGTAGCACGGATGGGTTGACTCAATAGGGGAAGGACCACGGTCTCATTGTATATGTATGGGGTAAAATGGTAACTTAATGTAGTTTATTATGGTAAGTGTAGATAAAACTAAACATATGTAAGTTGTTTAAATAAAATGTAAATAACATGACAGTTTAAGTGCTCAAAACATCACATAAATGTGTGCATACTACGAATTACTTTAACCCTTAACGTATGTGTTATCAATAGGTATACAGTAGCCAGGTACTTTACCACATCATGTATTATATCGTTAATCATGTCAACTGACAGGGCTTCTCCCCATTTCAATACAATAAGGTGTTTTTTTCAAAAGAAATATTTTTTTTAAAACAAGCTTTTATTACCTATAATTATAAAGAACTAAAAAGTTAAAAATAATATAATTCTGATAAGAAATATTATACCTTTTATAGGATATTATATCGCATTTTTTAAATTAAATTTGCTTGATATTGCTTTTATAAAAATAAACGATTTCCCATTTGCACCCTCTTATACGCTGCAGGCATATTTGTCTTGCAGGAAGTAAGCCTGTGACATTCGGTGGGCAAATAATACTTCAATTAAAATTTTTTGTCATGAAATAAAAGATTTAGATCTTTTATTTCATGATAAAAAGGTTTTTTTCATGTACTCTGATTTCACCAAAGCAGATTCTGACGTTACTGCGTAAACGATAATCGCTTGAGTCATATCGTAGCTTTATGAAAAACTTAAGGACTTATTTTTCTACTATTAGATAAAAGGCATTCATTAACATAGCGGCCTATTTAAAAGTTAACTGCTCAATATAGACCTCCACCAAAGATTGTAACATAAGAAGAACGATTGCCATACTTGCCACGCATTAAATGCGGGTTGGCAACCGCAGGTTTTTATTTCTTTTCAGTTTTTATCAGAAAGCTGCAGTTGCTCATATTAATTATATGGGCTAGTGGATATTCTTACACCACGGTTACAAGTAAGGTTGTGGGTAAGGAAAATATACTAGAAACGTTGTTTTGAATAATGAAGCTTCTTTTTAGTTTTAAAATGTCTGGTGTAAAAAGAAGCTTATCATTACGAAACTTTTATACTGAACATTAATTACCATTTTTACGTGGTAGAGCCATGCTGCAGTTATATTAGTAGTATAGTTGTAGCACAAATGGGTCGACTCGACTGGGGAAAGACCACGCTCTCACAGAATACCAGCGTAAAATAGTAGCTTAATGCTGCTGTGTTTTGTATGGTGAGTGTAGAGAACCGGAGACTCATTTTACTGCAAAGGAGGCATTCCACCTAAGTCCTCACGGATGACAATGCGTAGATGGGCCACAGCAACCACTTACCATCAGGTGAACTGTGTGCACGTTTGTCATCCTATCCTATAAAAACCCATAATGTCATTATTTTTTTTTTATAAATAAGGTAACAAAATTGTGCACACAGTGCGTTTGCACTAACTACGCCAATATATTGTATTTTCATTTAATTTCATCCTCGATTTATATATATATATATATATATATATATATATTATTGCTTACACTATATAATCATATGTATTGTCATTGGTAATAAGCAATTCAGGTTTCTTAAAAACTATTGTATAATTTATTTATTGTTCTTATTTTTATTAGGAATGGAGTTATTTTGTATCACGGTTTACAATCCGTTCATATGACGTCCTGCATGCACGATGTAAAGCAATTCACTACCCCGTATCATCCCGTGGTCGTACGAGGCGACAGAGGGAAATGAATCAGGTGGCAGCAGCATCTTCCTGATGAAAGTTGAATAAAAATTAATAACTGCGCTTGACAATCGTGACAAGTATGGCACATATCCAAAAATCCCTACAAAAATCCCTATGAGGCAATCTTTGAGTAAGGCCTTTATTCAGCAGTTGACTTTTGATAGGCTGTAATGGCAATAAACTACACAATTATTGTTTTTTTAAAAAGTGTAATTGGAAAATTGTAATTATAAATGTTTATCTGTTATGTTTTATTTTGGATTAAATTGAGAATGTATTAAAAGTATATCATAATAATATAACTGCTTGTTTTCTATTCTGGATATATTATATATTATCATATATTATTATTATCATATATTGATAAGACAGGTCTATTTAGCTTCGTGTCAATCCATACTCACTTATGGCATTACTTCCTGGGGTGGAGCTTCTAAAACAATATTGCTCCCATTCGAACGTGCTCAGAGATCAGTTTTAAAGGTAAGCCACTTTCCGTCCTTTCATGTTTCCTACACATCAACTTTACTTGACATGTAATGTACTAACTGTCCGTCAGTTGTTTATCCTGAACATCATATTAAAACAGCATACCGAACTTCCATTTAACTTAAAATCCATAGACAGGAGAAGAATGGACTTAGTTTGTGTAAACCCTCAAACCAAACACGCATTTGTGAACAAATTTTACATATTTTTAGGACCCTTTCTATATAACAAGCTCAACAAGTCACTAAAGGTATAAAGTCTAAGTTATAAGAACTGTAATATAAGTGTAAGGGAATTTCTAAATAAATTAAATTACGAAGATACAGAGAAGTTATTAGAAATTCTAAAATAGTTTGTATTAATTGTAGGTAACAATTAATTGTTATTTTGTTATTTAGTTATTTTATTTATTATATAATATAGTTTAATTATTTAAATATCTAGTGTCCTACATTATTAAACCCATTGTGTAAGTGATGTCTGAAACACAGGTACTCAACCTAGTTCAGGCAGGTAGCTAATATTATAAACTTGACTTTTTTATTTTTCTTTTGTATATTCTACATTATTAAGCTACACATAGTTTTAATTTTATCATAGTATGTTATTTTTGTTAGACTTATTGTTACTTTATTTAATTGTAATCATATTTATTCCTGTATGTAAACATGTGTAATTGGAAATGAAATAAATATTATTATCGTTATTATTATAAGTGGAGACGCCAGTAACTTAAGGTATCTTCGATAAAGATTTAGTGGACTGTAATTTTGGTGCATACAGCAAAGGGGAAAATAAATAGGTGGGATAGCACGCACTGACCTGATGAGGGCTGCCGCGCCTTCCTCCTGGAGTGTCTGCTATACAGCAAGCTCGCCACGTGGTTCGGCGCACACGCACTCTCGGAACAGTCTCGTGAAGTCCCACACTCTCCACCTTTGTCCTTACGGGGGCGTCTCACACTTTTATGAGTTACAAAGACACAATGTCTGATGCGGTGAATATTAAACATAAACAGGAGAACTCAATGTTCATCCTGCGCGGTTTGCAGTTAATGTACATAAGACGCGACGGGTGGCCGTGCGCTGCGGATGGCGTAATATCACTTAGTATAATGACGCGCGCCGAGATCCTCTTTTTCACCAGTAGATTGTTAACTGGCGTTACCATTTCCTCCCGCCCTTAAAGGGTCACCTTTAAAAGACAACCGTAATATAAAAGTAAAAGGAAAACAAATAAATAAACGGTATATAAAGTGAGAGGATGCGCTCAATGCGCATGTCTCATCTACTAACCTTACTTGGTATGCGAGAAAATGTATACATAAATATAATATTGCGGTTTAATACTTTTTTAATATATATAAATATAAACTTAATTCCTAATTTAGATAAATAATTATAATCAAAATAATCGTGATTTATTGTCTTGGGAGAGGGCAGATACGAGCAACAGGACAGAGGTATGTTCCCTTAGTAGTTCTCACGATGCGGCGTGCTGAAAGGATCCAAAATTTTTGACGGAGCAATGACAATAACAATTCAGGCCCAGCGTGTAAATTTTTAATATGATAATAGTCAATGATCATTTTCACTACATGATCACTGCGCGGGAGTATAATTGGATGTTTTTGCGTGTAATCTAATGCGGAGTTCGAAAGACGACCACCAATGCGGATTAAACCATTCTCAATAAAAAGCCTTAAACGATTGAAAGCGGACGAGCAAGGTTTGTTACCTTCAATATTTAAATATTCCACTACAAAATGCTGTTTTTGCAGGGCGCGGAGGATTATAACCTCAGAGAAACTGTGATCATCAGCAGTCACTACAGTAGTGCTGCGGCGGGGCAATAATTTAGCAAACTTACACACGTACGCAATTATACGTAGAAGTTTACTCCAAGAAGAGATGCGGAGTGCGAGCTCATAAATCGCAGAATTACAGACGGATGTGCACACAGTGTGCGACAAAATCTTCTTTTCAGGCATATTTGCAATAACCTCATTGTCTAAAGTACGAAGAGGCCATTGAGATGGATCTAACGAAGTCCACTGAGGCCCATGGAGCCACAGGGAGTTTGAAACTAATTTATTTGGCGTAACGCCACGTGAAAGTATGTCAGCGGGATTCTCAGTACCTGCGACATGATAAAAGTTATCAGCGCGAATATTGTCGGTAATATGAACAACGCGGTTTGCAACAAAGGTCTGCCACTTGTGTGGCGAACTCTTTATCCAGTACAGAGCTACTTTTGAATCTACAAAGGCATAGACTGATATTGCAAGGTCAAGAGAATAATTGTCGAGTACTCTGCGAAGCAATTTTGAGAGTAAAACCGCTCCACAAAGCTCAAGGCGTGCAATAGATAGTGGTTTCGTCGGTGCGACTTTAGTCTTTTCACAAATCAACTGGACGGTGTTACCATTGACGCTCTTTACATGTATGTAGACTACGGCACCGTATGCGCACTCGCTGGCGTCGGAAAACCCCAGGAGTGACGCAGTACAGTTTTTGGATACACCAACATGTCGCGGGATACGTAAATCATTAAGAGCTGGTAATTCAGCACAGAATTGCCTCCACATCTTAATAATTGGCGGTGGTGGTATGTCGTCCCAATCTAAATTAAGTTGCCAAAGCTGCTTTATTAACAATTTGGCGTACGCGACTGTGGGAGCAACGAAACCCATTATGTCCCACAGGCGAGCGACAGTAGATAAGATGGCGCGCTTAGTGCACGTCACATCAGCGGGAACAGATATCTTAAAATAAAAGGCGTCACTATCGGTAGACCAATGCAAGCCTAGTATTTTATGTGGCATTGATTTATCGAACCCTACTTCTCCTGTAATTTTATGAGAAGTAGGGAGGTCATCTAAAACAGATCGACGGTTGCTATGCCATTTTATCAGGTCCCATTGGGCACCCTTGAATAAGTCTATCAGCTGCCGAGAGGTCTCACTGGCCTCGGATTCACTGGGCATAGAGAACGCGATGTCGTCCATATATAGCGAAGTAAATGCGATACGACTCGCAAGCGGATACTTTGCGCCGTCGTCATCAATGAGCTGTCTTACCGTGCGCAATGCATGGTATGGACTCGAAGTTAAACCGAAGCACACGCGATTGAAGTGGTATAACACAAGTGGGTCTTGTGGACGGAAGCGGTATAGGAAGCATTGGTAACGACGATCAGAATCGCGAACAACTATTTGCAGAAATTGTTGGCGACAGTCGGCTGTCATAGCGATTGGATGTAAGCGGAAAGTTAAAATTATATTGAACAAGTCGCCTTGCAAATTTGGTCCTGAATGCAGAATATCATTTAATGATCGCCCAGTGCTAGTCTTACTGCTAGCATCCAGGACGATGCGCAGACGCGTTGACTTCTTATCTTCGTGTAAGACTCCATGATGCGGTATGACATATATTGGAGCGGGTTCATGAGAGTCATACGGCGGTGCGGGGGATATATAATTTTTAGCTAAGTATTCCTTTATGACGTCATCATATGCTAACCTTAATGTAGGCGAGGCTTGAAGTTTCCTCTCCAAGCACATGAATTGTCGTCGAGAGGTTTCATAAGAATCTCCGAGAGAGTAAACGTCATCTTTAAATGGCAGGCCAACAATATATCTACCAGTAAAAGGATCGCGGGATGTCGTAGATTTATAAAACTCTTCACATTCAATGTCTGAAGGACACTGAATGGGCGGTGCGGAGGGTGGCTGTTCAAGCTCCCAAAATCGTTGCACTAATTTGTCAACGATAGGAGACTCTAGAACTGAGCAGCACGTTAAAGAATGATTTACCTGAAGTGTCGGCACTGAGCCCATAATAACGTAACCAAATACCGTATTCAAAGCCGAGGGCCCGGACAAGTCGTTAGACGAATAAATTACGTCTGGACATAGTAAGTGCGGGAAAAGGGATGCGCCTATCAAAACATCAATTTTATTAGGCATGCTATAACATTCATCAGCGAGTCTTATGCCATGTAAGTGTGATAAGACAGATATGTCTACCACAGCGGGGGGCAAAAGGTCGGTGATTTGATCAACAACTAGCGTTGAAATATTGAAGTTAATATTCGAGTCGAATCGTGAGAAAATTTTAATATCAATCGATTTCGATTTTACAATTTTTTCAACTCCACCGAATCCCTTTACTACAGTACATTCGGTATCGTGTTGTTGAACGCCTAAACGATGACAGCACTCTTTAGTCATAAAATGGCTTTGAGCCGCGGAGTCTAATAATATACGAATAATTTGTTTCTCTCCCTTAGTATCGTAAGCAAATACTTGAGCGGTTGATAATAAAACAGTTCTCTGCGAACGACTAGCGCGCGCGGGAGGCGGTGAACATTGAGAAACATTCTTGAACGAAGTACACAGCGCGACGTCTGAACGCGCACCTGCGGTGAGGGGTGGCGAGTGTGCGGGCGCGGGGGTTGTAGACTTCAGTGTAACTGGCTGAAGCGGTGGAGAACGCGCCAGGGCAGGGGAAGCATTATCGCTTCTGCGGTGGAAGTGCAACAATGTGTGATGTTTAAATTTACAAACTCGACAACTATAATTTGAAGAGCAACTAGACACTCGATGACTTAAACTGAGACAATTCACACATGCATTGTTACTCTTTACGCATTTAAATCGTTCCTGCGGCGTCATTTTATTAAAGTCTGCACACTTAAATAGGTGTTGATGCACAATATTATCGCACAGACACTTTGAGCAACTAGTCGTCGTGCTTACGTACGCCTGATACTTCGGCGACGAAGTATTATTACAGCGACGATTATTACCGTTACCTCGTCGATTGTTTGGTGCGCTATTAGAATTTGTACTAGAATCGGTGCGTTGCAAAACTTTGGAGCGGGTCTTAATAAAATTTACTAAATCATCAAAGGTAGGTACCATCGAGTTATGACTATATTCGAAAGAGCGAATGGTATCCGGGTCCAGCTTCTTAAGCGCGATATGAAGAACAATTAAGTCCGCGAGATTATCTAACTTTAAGTTTTGTAAAGCGCGCACTGCACTTATAAAGTTATCAGTAAATAAATCAAAATTATTTGCGGTGGCCGATTGCAATGGCTTAAATTCGAACATCTGATTAATATATGTAGATGCTAGCATACGCCGGTCTTCATATTTGTCAACGAGTGCTTGCAATAAAATTTTATAATTTTCAGCGCAAGGAGTTATACCTGAGCATACAGATAGGGCTTTGCCCGTTAGTTTACCTAGCAAATAGTATAACTTTTCAGCGTCGGTAAGCGATGTGTTGTCATGGACGGTTGATTTAAAGCTAGCATAAAATAAAGGCCATGAGCGAATGTCACCCGAAAATGGCATAAGTTCGATAGGCGGAAGTGTGAATCTGGCTTTAGATGGTCTACTAGTACTTTGTAAATTAGATTGCGAATATTGTAAATAAAGCCTATTTATTCTACCGCAAAGAGACTCAAACGCAATGAGGCTGTTATAATCAGGTTTAGCAATAGGGTTTATTTTTAATAAATGTGAATTATAATTATCTAAGACCTGTTTAAACTCAATACGTAAAGCATTAATATTAGAACTTCCATCAAGAAAACGCTCCATCGTTGAAGTGTTTATGTGGATGTCCGAGGACATATCATATATTTTTTGCACTATTTCAAATAAAGCATCTCGTTTAGCTAACAATAAAACCAACTCAGCATCAGGTGTGCCCTCATTATCCGAGGAATCGCTATTATTCGATGCTATTTGTTTTTTAGGCGGCATTACAACTTAAGTTATGCGGCAAAAATAATATAATTATAAGCGGGTAGTCTGTAAGCGACCTCGCTACGCGGTTGAATTATTAAATATTAGTTTTGTTAACGATGAACTTTAATTGTTAACTTTTATAATAATTATGAAGTTATTTACAACGAATATAATGCTTAAATATATGTGCAAATAATAAATGTAATTTAACAGTATAATCTATAGATGTAGTTAAAAGTTGATGACGTGATGTGAACATACAACAAATAATTTATATAGATAATTATATGCTTATTCATTCTATGAATATAGTTTTAAAATTACTATGAATGTCACCTATTAGGACCTATTCTAGTGTTCTAATAAGGGCGGGGTTAATCCGAAGTCGGATTAAAATATAAATAATTAATTATATAAACGCTTATTACGATAACGATCTAATAAGGGCGGAAAGTCAAGGTCAATCCAGCGAGAAGTGACCATTAAAAATGGAAAGTCAAGGTCAATCCAGCGAGAAGGACCATTAAAATGGAGACGCCAGTAACTTAAGGTATCTTCGATAAAGATTTAGTGGACTGTAATTTTGGTGCATACAGCAAAGGGGAAAATAAATAGGTGGGATAGCACGCACTGACCTGATGAGGGCTGCCGCGCCTTCCTCCTGGAGTGTCTGCTATACAGCAAGCTCGCCACGTGGTTCGGCGCACACGCACTCTCGGAACAGTCTCGTGAAGTCCCACACTCTCCACCTTTGCCCTTACGGGGGCGTCTCACACTTTTATGAGTTACAAAGACACAATGTCTGATGCGGTGAATATTAAACATAAACAGGAGAACTCAATGTTCATCCTGCGCGGTTTGCAGTTAATATACATAAGACGCGACGGGTGGCCGTGCGCTGCGGATGGCGTAATATCAATAAAATGACGCGCGCCGAGATCCTCTTTTTCACCTCGGCGGCAGCGCGTGCGGTAGGAAAGGGAAGGAAGGAAGGAAACAAAAAATATGCACTAGTCATGTTGATAAAGTAGATATAACTTAGGACGAACTCAATGCAATATGTAATGTAATGTTGATGAAGTAGATTGTTAACTGGCGTTACCAATAAGTTTTCTCATCTGGTTGGGATCAATAAATATATAATTATAAACGAAAATGAAAGGATAAATATACATAAATATCAATAAAATAAAATAAATACAAAAATACATAAATAAATAAAAGCCCAACCAGATGGAAGCCCTCGGCAGGGGAGACCAAACGGCCAAGGGTTAGGGAGAAAGGGAAAGAAACCGGCGGACGATGCGGGCAGTATCAAGGAGCACCGCCTTCTGCATTTGAGCCCGGAGCGGTCCGTCACGGAGTCCCAGTCGCCTCAGACGACCAGAGAGGCTAACTGGGATTAGCCCATTCGCAGAGACGACTACAGGAATAATTTCGGCCGGCAGACCACCCCACATGTCGGTCACCTCGTGAGCCAGGTCCAGATATTTTGATTGCTTATCTGTTTTGGCTCTCACGAGGTTCTCGTCATACATACATACGGGATGGTAATATCGACCAAAAATATCCTTGACTGTGCCCGGTCCATCAGCACAATATCAGGCTTAATCGCAAGAATAGTCCTGTCTGTGATGATGGCCCGGTCCCAGTAGAGCCTGGCGCGGTCATTTTCGAGCACGGCTTCCGGCAAGTACTTGTAATACGGCAATTTCCGGTCCACGAGACCGTATTTAAGAGCGAGCTCCTGGTGTAGAATTCTGGCTACTAGGTTGTGCCTGTGCAAGTACTCAGAGTTAGAAAGCGCCGAACAACCGGAGATGACATGGCTGAGTGACTCCCCGGGATGGCGACATGCTCGACAGACGTCGACGGTGCCATCCTTTAGGATGTATCTCTGATAGTTGTTGGTCTTAATAACCTGATCCTGTATTGCACAGACAAAACCCTCGGTTTCCCCGAAGAGGTCACCGAAACGTAGCCAGTTGAGGGAGGCGACTGTATCTACGAAGGGCTCATGTAGAGCCTTGTAGTACCTCCCGTGGAGCTCCTTCTCCTTCCATACGGTCTCCCGGTCGGAAATGCTAAGCACTGCTGGGTCCTACCATTGCTCGTTGGCTAAGGATAGAGGGTATTTATTATTATTATTATTATTATTACACACATTATTAAGAAAACATTATTTACAGTACCGGTTTACTTTTATATATTATATGTGGCTGTAAGGTTCATCACGACATTTTACGTAATATGCGGTAGGTAGATGATTATAAACAACTTTACCTTATTACAATGTCTTAGTAAATAACTCTAACACCAGGTGGTTTTGCTGCGATCTGTTACTCGATTCAATTTTTGAAGTCATACTGAGTACATAATAATATTTTAGGACAATATTATCATAAAACAGTGTTATAAACTCTCCCAGGAGACATCAATACTGAAACCCAGTTAGCATAAGTCGGAAGGGTATAAACGATCAATTGGGTATTTAAATTCGATATGGAAACCGTTGGGCGGGTTGCGCTTGTGACTTGATGGGATTGTCCTACTAATGACACCTCTCCGACCTCGGCAAACGTTCACACGAATATTCGGGATTGGGAAAAAGTTATTGAGGGCTATCTTCAACATACTTTTCATATCGGTATCAAATTCTAAGCGTCTAAAAAAAGATTTTTGACGTAATACAAGTATGTACTAAATAGCGTAGGTACGTCCGCTCTACATCTGCATATAAATACGCGTAAACACCACCGATAATAAACATAAGAATTATAAAGTTAATACACACTTAAGGATTTGTAATAATAATGTGCTCCAGACCTACGGTTACGACGACCAACCTCAACGGAGACTAGTCATCGGCACAGGATAATCCTGATTACAGTGTCCAAGTGTGTCCATGCGCAAGCACAGGTGCACTCTCTATTCCCTTACTCTCATGATTCAATTAGACGGTAAACGAACACAACCGGAGAGAGATCAGGCTCAGGCCAACGCCATTACGTGCTTTCCGAGGCACGGGGTTAAGATACTTTCTTTTCTTAGTGGAAAACCTCAATAACTGATGGTTTTTGGCCCAACCTGAGATTCGAACCCGGGACCTCATGATCAGCAGTCGCACTAATACAAACACTATACCAGTCAGTTACTTTGTAAGAGATTACAACGCGATATTGACAGAGTGGTAGCGTGATGTTAGGATAATAATTTGCATTTTTATACATCCAAGTGCGTAACTTTTTCTCGCGCACGCGCGCACGCATTCCAGTGCTCTTTAGGTATGCGCTAGATGGAATATCTATGGTACGAGTGAACGAGGTTAAGGATATGGGTGTTCGTTTCACCTTAGGATTAAACTTTCAAAATCATATACCTGACATCTGCAAGAAAGCGTATCGCAACTTGGGTATTATATTGCGCGGGGATCGTTTTTTCACAAACTTTACAGCCATTATAGCATTGTATAACACCTTAGTTAGGAGCCAGCTTAAGTGCAACGCGGTTATATGGGCTCCACATGAAACTAAGTATAGTCTCATGCTGGAGAGCTGTATTTCAAGCAGTATGTGGTATACCCTCTTTACCCACTTAAATATCCAACCTTATTCGTTTTAGGAATTGTGGGATGTAAAGAACGCCGTGTTTGGCGAGACTTCGCACTGGTGTCTTATATTATCCAATTAATAAGAATAAGGATATAAAATCCTTATATCTTGAAGGATATATATATTTGAAAGTCCCAGAGTATATGTATTATGTAATACGTATGGCGAAGGCGGCGGTCACGGCGGTTGTCGCGCGCCGCACCAACCTGTTGAGGTAGGCGCCGTGCACTCGCACCACCAGACTTCTTAACCTTATCCATGAGGCAGTATAAATATTCCTATGTTCTGTGAGTGAGTTTACAGAGGCTGCATTATTTATAATATATTATAATAATTAAAATATTTACCAAATTGCTCCCACAACCACTTATCAGTATTTCATTTTTAATACTGAATAAGCTTTAAAGGTCTTTCCGATCTCACTCAGCTGCTCGGTTGTCTACAACGTAAAAAATTACCCCCGTTAACGTTTCAACATTATGCGCCAACACGTACCGGTAAAGCTTTGTAATGAATGGCCATGCAGTTACGTACATGCTGTTTGCGAAAATTGTCTTCATCACAGTACTTTTATGGGTATATTATGAATGCTAATAATTACCTGTCAGTATTATGACATGTTTTCGAAAATATCAGTTATAAATTAAATAATTTACTTTTAGTTATGTACAGTGTCGCGGCGATGTAAGGATATCCACTACCCTTTATCGTCCCGTGGATGTCTACAGAGGTAAACAAATCAAGAGCTGGGCAGCAGCGTCTTCCTGATAACAATTTAAAATAATAAAAACTGCGGTCACCAAACCGCCTGTCAAGCGTAGCAGCTGTGGCAAATATCAACCTGTAAGTTAATGTACGGCGAGGCCTATGTCCAGCAGTGGACAGTTGGTAGGCTGTAGCTGTAATTTTATGGAAATTGCTTAATGTGTATTATTAGCTTATGGCTTCTATTAAATTTAAAATAATATCTCTGTGTAGTGATGACGTAAGAGAGTCCACTAACCCTTATCACTCCGTGGTTGGAGTAAGAGGAGAATGAACAGTAGATGGGTAGCAGGCAAATGCGTCTTCGTGATGACAACTCAAAACTAATAAAAACTGTAGTTGCCAACGCGCTTGCCAACAGTGGCAACTATGAAAACTAGCTCAATTATTTGCCGTGTGTAGACCGCCTGGGTAGGTACCTCCGTCTTACCATTTCTGCCGCCAGATGGCAGTGTTTGCACTGCAATGTCCTGGACCTGGATAATAAATTCGTGCGGTATGCACTCCGCAGTGGGCAAGACTACTCGTCCCCCACTCATCTGCTTCACCCCCTCTAGTACATAAAAGTCGTCTATTCACCGCGTCTTAAGGGAAAATGGTAATGACTTACAGACGCAACTGTATAATATTCTCACTTCCCTTGCATTCACTAAATGTTTTAAATAATGATTTCCTATATATTCGCGAACACTACACATTGAAATAATACTAGTTTTTACGTATTATTTACGTAGTTTTTGCTGTAAAGCTCTCGAAACGTCGGGTAAAAAAGTTTAATATACGCGATAAATTCCGTAAAAACTAGTATTATTTCATTGAAGTAATATGTACTTACGTACTAGAACAGCTATTTCAAACAAAAAATGTGCGCTACTCTGTGTTCGCGCGGTTTGTTTTCTTATCATAGAACAAACATAGGTAGAATGATCAGTAGGTAATAAAAGATTGTACTGTTAAATAGATAAACTATATCGAGAACATTTTTTTAAATTTTGTCATTTATTTTGTATATTATATTTGCTTATTTAATATAATATTATATCACAATTACATTTTAATGATATTTTTATCTCAATATTTTAAAAGGTATCTCAAGCTATCTCAAATATAAAAAAATATAATAAATATTTTTTTTATATTTGAGATAGATAGTATGTTTAACAAAACTTGTTAATATAACATTTAAATTGCAAATATATTTATTTAAATTAGAATAAGAGCCGTTCATAAATACTGGGCACGCGAGAGTTAAAAATTGACGAATTTATTCCACTTTAACTTTGATGTGGAAACCTAAAAATAAAATATAAGAATAATTAGCAGATTTAAATATAAAAAATTCGGCCTAATTATGATAACTCATATATGTCTCTACAAAAAAATGAGTATAATAATATATTCGTCCTATATTTAAGTACCCACAGAAATGTCGCTTCTGAACAAATTAATTTTATAATCTATATTACGTGACACAAGGTGGCGTCTTAGGAATAATTTATTTTATTACCAATTTATAATACTTTTTTATTGACTAAGTATCTTATTAACCAATGAAAAGTAATTCCTTGGTTTTTACTGACATTTCTTGAATTATTTGTGCAATATCTAAGTACGCACGACGGCATATTTTTATCACGAGATTTTTTTTAAATCAACACAACACGTGTCAACTCTACAAGCGCCTAGCGAGTGACTGATTAAAGTGCAGTGTATGCACCGCAGTTGAATGGAACATAGTACTAGTAGCTGAATGCAGTGTCGCCTCTAGTACGTAGTACATATTAGCTCAATGTATTATTTCAATATTTTAAATAATCCGAGCTTTGAGTCCTGTCTGCATCGACAAATGAATCGGCCATAACGGAGAAAATATTGGCAATAGCTTAAAGACCTCGCCGTAGGCAAAAAGCCAAACGCTCTACACTCTACAGTTACTTAAAAAACCCCAAGCAGTAAATTAAGATACAACAGCAATGCGGTTACGATGTTACCTACATTGAGAGTGCTTTTAAAGACTCTTGAAGTAAATTTTGGTCATTTATTGCATTTTTCTTCCCATTACAAAACTGCAAAGTAAGGCGGCATTTTAATAGCAAATTCGTAAGGTTTTTTTTTCAAAGAGTATTAAATTAAAGCAAAACTTTACTAGAGAGGAAATCGGCATTTTTTATTTAGGATAAACCTATAAGAAATATTATGTTATTTAATACGTTACAATATTTCTAGGATTAAAAATTAAATGTCTTCGTTATAATTTATCACGGCGAGCATAATAGGAGAACTGATTTTAAATTACAGTAAAATATTAACAATATTTTTATACCATCCTCACCATTTGGATGCTTGGCGGTCCACCACAGTTCGTTTTACTAAAAGCTTTCTTCCTTGTATAAATACTCTGTGGAATTGTTTACCACCGGCGAATTTATCAAACCGATACGACTTTGGTAAATTCAAGAAAATAGCTTACTCCTTTCTAAAAGGCAAGGAAAGCACCGGCAATTCCTCATTCACTTACCATCAGGTGAGCCGCATGCTCGTTTGACCCCTCTTCTATAAAAAAGGGTGTCAAAGGCTGTTGCGGGAGGCGCGCGGGCGGGTTGACACAGCACGTGATCGTACTCCAGCGTATAAAGCATGAAGCGGGGGGCTTCATGCTTTCATTAAATTAGAACGTTGTACGCGAAAAATTTGTAATAACATTTTTTCGGTAATTATAACATAATCATACTATTAGAAATTAAGATTCGTTGTGTTACCAACCCATATACGAGCGGATTACTTTTTAAATAAAACGTTTTCAATAACTTTGTTTTAAATACTTGTCTGATTTCAGATCAGATTTCCAAAAAGCCGTGTATTGTCAAATAAATGGGCGGAAGCGATAAAAATTCCCAACTAGGACTTTCGTTTGTATCATTAATTTAGTGCCTTACCATTTTTAAAACCAGTTGGTTAGAGTGCAAAGAAAAACTTGAATTTGAAAATTGGTTTTCAAGCGATAAAAGCTCCGGAAGTTATTAATGCAAATGCCTACTAGGATATTTACGTGTGTATGTTCGCGGTATTTATAAAACATGTTATAATTGATAGAATCGAGCATTACTTTGCGGATATCCATTGCGTGCACTAATCCCGCCATCACCAATCCCAGCACTGGGATTGGTGGTGACGGGATTAGTGCACGCAATTGAGGAAGGGCGGGAGGTGCTCTTCAAATTAGGTAGGACACAATTTTTATAACTGAGCGAATGGTTGCAAAGTAACTATTAATAAATATCTTTATTAAAACATGTTATTTCAAACATGAGGTCAACTTTACAATGAAATAACTTGTACCTAAGATTACGATGAAGTAAACAGTCGACAAATATATAGTAAGTTAATACTTTTTAGGGCCAGTAAGTTAATTAGGTTTTGTGTTTGATTAATAAAACATCTTTTTATAAATTCATACCTGTATGTTATTGATCTGCTTAAATCTACATAATTACTAGGTATTATAATTTATAAATAAGTATTATTTTATACTTTATAAATAAAATTGTAATTTTTACCACAGATTAAATAAAGTTACTACGTAATTTTACTTAGTCTTCTAAAATAACTCTAAACGAGACGACAGTTAACTACAGTAATGTTATTGTACTAGTAAACGGTTTTTTAATAACGAAAATGTGACTGAAAGCAAAAAATCTCTATGATAGTATACTAGTGCTGTTATTATAACATATAATGTGTTTTTCAGTCACACATTCCATTATTAAAATTAATTTCGTAGGTCTGTCGAAAAGTCACGTAACAATATTTCCATAAATTGCACGTACAAGAATCTACTTTTTCGAACCGAATTCGTAGTTCAATAGTGTAAACTTCTGTAGTGGTCCTCAAAGCTAATATGTACTTTGGAAGCTATTGAAACAAGTTATTTATGTATAAAAAGGGTTATTATAATATTAAGGAGTTTATGGATGATAATAACCCCTTGTAAGGGTGATCGCTACCAAGCTATTTCTAATTTGTCTTGTGTTGTTAATTGTAAACATGATTGTAAGCTATTATTGGAAAAATAATCCCGCTGGGTTTCTTGCTGCTTCTTCCCAGGACAGAGGTTTTTTTTTGCGAACCAGTGGTAAATGAAAAAATTGACTTTCAATAAGAAATGTTATAATCTACATTGAAAAAAAAAACTTTCTGTTTCTGTTTCTGTTTAAGAATAGCAAATATTTTACATTGCAACAACACTATTGTATTCCAAGAATTTTGATTTTAATATAAGTTTAATTTTAAATATAACGGGCGCATCACTTATGATACGATATTATTTCAGAACTTTCGTCGTTTCATAGTATCTATTTTTAAAAATAACACGTGATTAAATACGTTTGCATGTGGCCGCAGAAGGAAAAGGGGAGATCTCCCGCCAGGCAAGGTGTTCTTGCCCGGGGAGCGGCCGACGCTCCGTGGGATAGTTCGGAGATGTTCTATATATGCTGTTTATGATTCGGAATGTTGATAGCGTGATTTAAGCTTCGGTGTGTTTCGCTTGCGGCGCGACGACAGCGCCGCCACATGCATTTGCGCATATTTTTGATTTTTAAATGTGATTATTATCACAAATTATTTTTAATGTTCAGAAAGGTATCATAACGATTTCCAACGAAAACTTTGAAATTATAGAAAGCTATCTACTAAGCAGCAAATGAAAATAGTAATTGAAACCTTATAGAGATAATGATTTGCTGATCTCGGTTGGCTTTACAGTGTGTATTCTATATTATATTTTATGTATATAAAAATTACTCAAGCGATATCAAATAAGAGTCTTATAGGTTCTCTGAAGACAAACAAAGTGTTCATTGATCGCCAATTTGGTTTCCAACAAATTATTCACAGACGGTCTTAACAAAGGTTATAAATACAATGGCGTCTTTCTAGACCTCGTAGAGGCGTTCATTTCTATATCAATCCTAATTAAGGCTTTCTTATGTTTACGCGAACTCTTGACATTAAAATTTAACTATTTTTTACGGATTTTATCGCGTATAATAAATTATTTTATATTTCCGATTTATTGAATTCAAAAAACGTTCAAATTTCAATGGAGAAAATGACTGGGTGCTAACACCTGATTGTGATCCTAAAATATAATTAAAACCTAACCCAAGCATACAACTGCAATACTTCAAGGCACTATAAGTTCATACCGCGTAGATCGGACCAAAAGTAAGTATTGGGGCATGGAGACATCGAACACCTCAGTCCCTCCCGTGATAATGGGTATCGTAAAGTGCTCTAAACGTCAGGAATATAAAATAAGTTAATATTCGCGATAAAAATCACCACAAATCCTCGCAAATGAACACCGATTCCCACCTCAGATGATTCGTGAGCAAGGCTATTGAAATAAAAAACAGCCTGATTTTAAAAGGTGGGTGCTACCATCCTAAACCTAAAAAACATGAAAGATTCTACTTTAATAAATAATTATGATTTTTTTCTTTAGAAATCACCATACTCTTGTGACTTTAACCACACACAAGAAAAACGATATTTAACAATTTACCACAAGCGACCTGAGTTCGATTACAACCGCAACTTTATTAATTGTTATTTTCCAATTGTTAATATTTGTTTACTTGTTAATTGCAATTATAAATATATATAAAGCGTGTGATAATATATAAATCAAAACCACACTTTTTAACGACCAGTGGGCTAACAAGGTCACGAACATCTCAAAGGCATGACATCACGACAAAGGTATGAGCGCCTTTAGATCTTCTTAGAATTTTATAAACATATTTCAATAACACTTTGTAAATACAGCATGCGTGCTACATTATGGCAGCGCCTGGTAAATTCCCTGCTCTAAAATTATTTCTACAAATCACCCTTATTTTTTCACCATTGGCTTACCATCAGGTGGGATACCAATCAAGTATGGTTATAATAGAAAAAAATTACAGTAGATCGGTGCGACTTCACCTTGCCTGTTTGCCTTGCCAAGTTTCTTTTTTATAGGATAGGGTGACAAACGCGCACACAGTCCACCTGATGGTAAGTGGTTGCTGCGGCCCATAGACATCTGCATCTATCCTCGATTACAAATCAAAATGCAGATGCGTTTTCACCCGTAAGGACTAAGATGGAATGCCTCGTTTCCAGTAAAAAGGGTCTCCGGTTCTCTACACTCCCCATACGAAACACAGCAACATTAAGCTAAGTGAGGGTTTTAAACGTGTAAAATATTCAAAATCCACACTTTACGGAATCAGGAACATGTAAACCATTACTAGGCTCTGAGTATACTTTAATGTATGTACAAAACACTATTTACATAATTTTTATGTTGAAAAAACCATAAACATTCAGTGCTTCTGTTGTGTTATGGCTGAACTGTGTTATGTCATGTAAACTACTTGTGCATCCTTTCTGTAGGCTTTCGACCTCAGCATTGACGGTTGATTTAAAAAGCATCGGTCAATCTAAGTTTTCATAATCACCGGGGCACTAAAGCTAAAAGTTACTATAGTTAAAAGGTCAGGAGAATATTTAAAAATTCTAAAAATATGATAAAAATAAAAATTATGAAAATCATTATAAATATTATGTAATAAAATAATACGGATTACTAAAAAATATATTTTTAGAACACATCATAGTAATTTATTTCAAATTATCAGCCACTTATGCTACGTATCTTATTTCCTATGTTAAATTGACGGCAGTTATGCACTTTCAATATTTTTTATTTTGGATCATTACTTCATTGCTGCTCAATTTTATTAAAGATCAATTAAAGTATCTGTAGAGGATCGTTTGCGTAATTAATCATCGCTAAGAGGGGAGCCTGGAGCGATCTCTTAAAATCGTTTTATGTTGAAATAAGTACATACTGTAATAGTGCTAACGATTACTATTGTTTCGTTCAAGTTATCAAATTATACTCTACTAATTGGAGTTGAGATTCTCGAATCTACGAACGATTACAAAAATTTGCTAATTTGCTAATTTCCTAAGCATTTAAATTTATGCTTAAGTTTTTACTAATTTTGTTTATTCGTCCATTGAAATTAGTTTAGAATAATTAAAATGATATTTTGGTAAATAAAACAGATGTGACGTTGTTTCTAAGAATTACCAAGCTTGTCTACCTGAAGCCCTATGCATGTGTATTTTTTTACCAAATAAGGAAACGACAATGAAAATAGATTACATATAATTTATATTAAATATATGTTTGTCTATATTAATCGATGTCTCTTTCCGGTTGCCATTTTACTTATACACTCAATATTGACTGTTGAAATGATATTCAATCATTAATGCGTAATTTGTTCGAAATACATTCTGCATATTTTTTAATACCGCTCACTGCGTTTAAGTGATATAAGAAATAACAGTGTTTGTATAATTTTATTTGATATTCGATTTACTTCATCAATAATTTAGTAACTACTACCATTTGACATATCGATCAAATGAAATGACATTTTTATGTAAAGCTAAAGTATTCTCCTGAACGAATAATACATATTTTTTTTATAAATGAATAGAAAATAAAAACTTTTAATGACCAATTAAGGACTAATTCGTACTTATATAGGTGCGACGACGAGAGAAGCGAGTAAAGGGTTTTGGTTATTGGTGATTATATTGGGTGTAAGCATAAATCTACTCTCTATTCCATGTACTATATCTTCACTGTGATAAACCGGTGAGACTGCCATCCGACACAATCGGAGAGAGATAAACGTGCAGCACCAACGGCTTTGGGTTCTTTCCGAGGACCGCGGCTGAGACTCCGCCAAGTTCCTTACTCCGATCTGCCACTAAGAATTTCTTGACAGAAAAACCACAATTGATTTTTGGCCCAACCTTGAATTCGAATCCACAAAACATAGAGGCAATCAAAACGATAATAATAAAACACAAACTAATGCCCTTGTCTCATTAAAACTTTAATTAAGAGAGAGGCTGCGGCCTCCTTTCTACCAAGGAGGGTCGCGTTAGTCTACGGCTTAAAGATCTCTCGTCAGATCGGCAAGCCAAACTCAAAAGGTGGAGTTTAGTGGTTTATTTGCTTCGGCCGCAAAAAAAAAAATAACCAACGAGTCAATTCACATCTTAATAGCATGAAAACAACCCCCCAAGGTTAATAAAGGGCAGTTATTTTGATATTACTGATGGACACTTCAATTATATTGATATGTATATGTCGCAGGTTTATGACAAAATTAGGAATTTATTAGGAAGAAGACAAAATTACTACTTACTTTATGTTAGCATGAACCTGAGATTTTCCAGTTTTTTTATCAAAAACCTAGACTGATTTAGATTTATATCGGTCAATTTCTTTAAATAAATAAAACAATAAGATAAGCTAATATAACTTAACTAAAGCTTAAATTTTATCAAAAACCTAAACAAGTTCAGGGTTTTGGTTTAAAAAAAAACATTAATTTTCAGGTTTATGATAACATTACGTTATAATTTTTTCTTCTTCCAGTTCTGGATCAAAAGCAAAGATTTACCAGGAATGGTTTTACCGTAAAACTTTGACATATATAATATAGATATGTGCTACGTTACATTTATAAACCTCTCAAAGTAAACCAAAGTCACATCGCTTATTCAGTACGGGTGACGCCGCAAGTTTTTTAGTACTCAAACGAGCGCAAAGTTTGTAGTCGTATGTGAGGTCACGAACCGGCAAAATCCCGAGAACATATTTATGCATGCAGAGAGTGCCACCAACTTGTGATATCTGATCGAATGAAGAGCCGCGTTTGTATTCTAAGCGCACGCATATCACTTGAATTAATGCCACGTAATTATTTTTAAGTTTTAATTTAAGTTTTATTTATTTACTCATTATTCACAGACACAGTGAACATACTCGTATGCCTCATCACATAGATTATATTATACACGGTGCCGACGATTAAACAAAGTATAACATCACGTAGGTAATATGATTTATTATACATATGGCATGATCAGGATGCACGATCTCTTAGGGCAATCACTAATACTTGTGTTTTATAGAACTCTTATGTATAGATATAGGAGGTTGACTTAAACATAGTTACGTAGGTAACGTAGGCGTTATAACAATGAATAGAATGTAAAATGCATTTAGTTGACAACTTCGATTCAAGTCCGCATACTTACATATATTTTTGTTTATACGCAACATAATATCGCTCAATGTTTGTACTGAATGTTTTTATCATACTTATTAGATATTCCCCACGACGATTGGATTACATGGGATTTTTTGCGCGTGACCCTAATTCCTTTATTAAAATAAAAGTAGATTAGTAGAGTTGCTCCGTATAACATCAGCTATCTCCATGTGAAAGTCCCGTTAAAGTCGGTCCAGCCATTTTGAAGTTTAGCCGGCACAGACAGGCAGTAACGTAAAGTAAAGTAAAGTTACAGCCTGTATACGTCCCACTGCTGGGCACAGGCCTCCCCTCATTTCTGAGAGGGTAACAGACAGGCAGACAAAAATTTAAATTTTTTTGTTTTTGAGAGTCGTTTGGCAGGTGGCGGCGCTCAAAGAGGATTTTATACGGTCAGTGTGCCTATTATTCGACGTATTGGTTCAGTTGATGTTTATGCTTACGCTCTATTAAGTGACCAAGCTCTCTTTTACTAGTTGTCCAGTCATTTTGCTGTAGACAACGGTCCAGTTCCCATCTTAACCTCCTTCCTGGGGGGTAGCGCTCTGGTTGACTGGCGCTTACCGCACACAACGCGTCAATCACTTGTATTGAGTATTCTATATAAATATTTTGTGCCCTTCCCAAGCGAAAAGGGATTAATTAATAAGGAGCTGACTGATGTGAACCTGATACACCTGGAATAAGGACGATTAAATGTTTTTAATCTTTTTGTTGACCCCTTTCTTAGTGAAAGAGGTTCTTTAGCTTAAACAATTTTAAGATACTACAAACAGATTTCGATTGTTCTAGTCAGTATTCATCCTTCCAAGAGACACCTAAAATGTCTAAGGTACTAAGTCCTCACTAAGGCGGCAACACCATAAATATAACAAACGGCCTATACTTAACCTTGAGAAAGATCAATAGCAGTTTGTATGGGTCTGTTTTCTACACAGAGTGTGACCTATGGTGTTATTAGGATTTAATAGATGGATAGAAGTAAATTGAATTTTAGAGTTTATGGAATTAAGATGTTCTAAAAATGCATTAACTATGTCTGATTTTTTCATTTTTGAAATTTTCATTCATTCATCATCATTTCATTTTCATTTTACCATTTTTGAAATTAAAACACATGCTGATTTCAATAGAGAAAGAGGCTGGGTACTACCACCTGCTTGGATCCCTGTAATTAATAAAATTAAAAATAAACCCAAGCATACCACTGCAAGATTCACACATCACGATAAGGGAATCACATCATCATAATCTCGATTACTTAAAAATAATCAATAGCCAACTTCATTGAAAAGCCTGATAAACTCTTTTTGCAGAAGCATAAATGGATCTGGTCATACCCCGACGGTTCTACATATAATGAGATTGACTTCATTATGACGACTAGACGGCAAATGTTTAGTAATATCTGAGGGATTGCGGGGGTGAAAACTAGGGTTATGACTGTTAGAGAGGAAGTGAAGCTGCAGTTTTCATTATATGTGACAGCATACAGTAAATACAGTATAAAATATAAAAGATACAATATAAAAGACAGATCTTCAAACATATGCGGAGGGACTTGCGGAACTTCAAAACAGCTCGTATTGAACCTCCCGAACAAGTTCATTTACACTTTATACATACTTTTCAGCAAATTGTAGATACATGTAACCAAAGAGTACGTTCTGCCATTTTATCTCTCGCTTTTTTATTCTGCCGAAATTTTGTTGGTGCTTCAGTCTTTTAACTGGTGTTATGTTAATAGTCGGTTTGTCGAAGTGCTGAAATATTTGAACAGTAGGGCTACAATGGCTACTCATGTACAGAACTGGAGTACGAAACCTCTGCAATCCTCCAACTGCAATACAATGTGCAATATTATATGTGTAGACCTATGACCTATGTCAAATAGGTTTTATTGAATAAGAAATTAATCAGGTCACTACTGAATTCAATTAAGGAATATAACAGGACATTATAAGGAATATAAGAAATATAACAAAGGGTTAACAGGGCGTTGTTGAAAAACAAAAGGGGTTAGTATAAAAAGCGATAATTAAATGTCATTTCAAAAAGCTTTTATGTTTCTTTGTAATTTTACTACCGTATTGTGAAATTGCTAAATAATTACAGCTCCGATTTTGTTTAACCTCTCGTCTGTGAGGTGGCAGATATCAGCCAGAAAAAAAGCCGCGTCTGTGGGCTGGCTGAATTCTGCCATTACTACACGGTCGTATTTCGCGGCAAAACTCTTACGTTTATTTATATTTCTCAGTGCAATAAGATTTACGATCTTGTTCACTATGAACTTGGCTGTATGGTATACATTAAATACTAGCAATGTCTTAAGAATGTTAAAGTGTGGGGGTCACTTTTTATACCCTCAGATTAGTTGGTTTAGAATAAAAGTTTTAAACATTGTTTTGATGAAAAATTTGTATGAAGAGCATTTGTTTTTTGTGATAGATCTATTTAAATATGTACTGATAATCTAATTTAATGCTTATTATTATTAAACATTTGTGTATTTTTAATTTTTACATATAAATAAATGTAATAAAAATACCTTAATATGTCAATATTATATATTCTTCCTTTAAGCATTTTAAAAATGTATAAGGCTAATTCGAGGTCTTGTCTTACCCTCAACTCGTCGTAGCCAACCATACCCACAATAAATAAAGTTAGGTACGTTAATGGGTACCTACATATGGTGGGCCCCATAATAGCACATAAATAGGTATCTACTGAATTTATTTTGCGCACGTTCTGGTATTGTACTATACCTATTTTCATGTGGCGACCATATTATAGCGTTACACTTCAGATTATATTTATTAAGATTAGATTTCCAGATTAGATTAATATTAGCGAAGCCGTGAACTGTGCGAAGAATGAAGCCCAAGTTACTAAGCTTTTTTGCAGCAATAGAGAATGTGTTCCTTAAATGATAATTCACTATTTAGCCGAACGCCTAGATCTTTAACTTCTTTAACTCTTACCATTGGCAAACCATCCACTTCATAGTTATATACAATGGTCGTGCGCTTTCTAGTGAATGAAATGGTTGCACATTTGGAGGTGTCAAAATGTAAACGGCTATTCTTGCTTCATGCTACCGAGTATTGTTAACGCTTTTTTATATTATGCAGTGTTAAAGTTAAAATACTTGCAGAATAGTTTACTAAGATATTTATACCTACACGCATACATTCCAGTAGCCTAATTAAGTAATAATCCTTCTGCGGTAATTGCAAAAACCTATTGGTTTTAATTTTTTACCAAATGAAAATTCCATAGACTTTTTAGAAGCTATAAAGACCGCTTTCGCTATGCATAATATATATAATTCCTCAAAAATAGGGTAAGTATAAAGATTATATTATCTCTCATTCTTTTGGTAAAATATTTCTAACAACATATGCCTATTTTAAAGTTCCCACTCTCAGCTTAAAGGTGTAACCAGCGAAATGCGAAACTAAAAACTGGTGAGTGGAATCCGCTCTTCGACTTGTTAATAGCTATTGCTTACACAAACAATTACATTATTGTATGTACTTTTTATATGATAAGAATGACAAAAGTGCACCAGTCCACCTGACAGTAAGTGGATGCTGTGGCCCATAGACATCTACATTTAACCTCGATTAAGAATTAAATGCAAATGCGTTGTCACCAGTGAAGACTAAGATGGAATGCCTCGATTCCAATAAAACGGGTCTTCAGTTCCTTACACTCACCATACGAAACACAGCAGCATAAGCTGCTATTCTACGCTGGTAGTCCGTGAGAGCGTGGTCCTTTCCCGGCCGAGCCGACCCATTCATGTTACAACCATAATATAGCTGTAACGTATATTATACTTTATTAGTAGTATAGACCGCATGGTAGTCAAATTATTAAAAGAACAGCATTTTTTGTTTTCAAATTGACAGCGGCCGACAAATATAACAATTATATTTATGATATTATACCAAGATACCTTTATTATTACTGATAATATATACATATAAACTACAGACTCCAAGCTAAAAATCTTTAATTATTTTAAGCATCTTTTTTACTTAAAGAGAATAGTTGCTGGGTTAAAAAAAACATTCAGAATCCCGATGAAAAATCTTTGAAACCCACACAAATGTATTCGTTATATAAACAAAATCAAACCAGTACAATAGAACCATTGATAATACAGGTATTTTAAGTTATATATTACATTAATTTTATTTGTTAATTAATAGGTAATTATAGTTGTAATATATAAAGTCCTATGTTTATCATAATATCCACCTTTTCATCGTTACCACGTATCGACAGTTGTTACAGCGGCGGCTGTATGCAACTTGTCAATGTAGTTGCGTCAACTCATTACGCTGTCGTGACGCAGTATTTATATATGTGTATAGTAGTAATATATAAAGTCCTATGTTTATCATAATATCCACCTTTTCATCGTTACTGCGAATCGACAGTTGTTACAGCGGCGGCTGTATGCAACTTGTCAATGTAGTTGCGTCAAATCATTACGCTGTCGTGACGCAGTATTTATATATGTGTATAGTAGTAATATATAAAGTCCTATGTTTATCATAATATCCACCTTTTCATCGTTACTGCGAATCGACAGTTGTTACAGCGGCGGCTGTATGCATCTTGTCAATGTAGTTGCGTCAACTCATTACGCTGTCGTGACACAGTATTTATATATGTGTATAGTAGTAATATATAAAGTCCTATGTTTATCATAATATCCACCTTTTCATCGTTACTGCGTATCGACAGTTGTTACAGCGGCGGCTGTATGCATCTTGTCAATGTAGTTGCGTCAACTCATTACGCTGTCGTGACACAGTATTTATATATGTGTATAGTAGTAATATATAAAGTCCTATGTTTATCATAATATCCACCTTTTCATCGTTACTGCGTATCGACAGTTGTTACAGCGGCGGCTGTATGCATCTTGTCAATGTAGTTGCGTCGACTCATTACGCTGTCGTGACGCAATATTTATATATGTGTATAGTAGTAATATATAAAGTCCTATGTTTATCATAATATCCACCTTTTCATCGTTACTGCGTATCGACAGTTGTTACAGCGGCGGCTGTATGCATCTTGTCAATGTAGTTGCGTCAACTCATTACGCTGTCGTGACACAGTATTTATATATGTGTATAGTAGTAATATATAAAGTCCTATGTTTATCATAATATCCACCTTTTCATCGTTACTGCGTATCGACAGTTGTTACAGCGGCGGCTGTATGCATCTTGTCAATGTAGTTGCGTCGACTCATTACGCTGTCGTGACGCAATATTTATATATGTGTATAGTAGTAATATATAAAGTCCTATGTTTATCATAATATCCACCTTTTCATCGTTACTGCGTATCGACAGTTGTTACAGCGGCGGCTGTATGCATCTTGTCAATGTAGTTGCGTCGACTCATTACGCTGTCGTGACGCAGTATTTATATATGTGTATAGTAGTAATATATAAAGTCCTATGTTTATCATAATATCCACCTTTTCATCGTTACTGCGTATCGACAGTTGTTACAGCGGCGGCTGTATGCATCTTGTCAATGTAGTTGCGTCGACTCATTACGCTGTCGTGACGCAGTATTTATATATGTGTATAGTAGTAATATATAAAGTCCTATGTTTATCATAATATCCACCATTTCATCGTTACTGCGTATCGACAGTTGTTACAGCGGCGGCTGTATGCATCTTGTCAATGTAGTTGCGTCGACTCATTACGCTGTCGTGACGCAGTATTTATATATGTGTATAGTAGTAATATATAAAGTCCTATGTTTATCATAATATCCACCTTTTCATCGTTACTGCGTATCGACAGTTGTTACAGCGGCGGCTGTATGCATCTTGTCAATGTAGTTGCGTCGACTCATTACGCTGTCGTGACGCAGTATTTATATATGTGTATAGTAGTAATATATAAAGTCCTATGTTTACCATAATATCCACCTTTTCATCGTTACTGCGTATCGACAGTTGTTACAGCGGCGGCTGTATGCATCTTGTCAATGTAGTTGCGTCGACTCATTACGCTGTCGTGACGCAGTATTTATATATGTGTATAGTAGTAATATATAAAGTCCTATGTTTATCATAATATCCACCTTTTCATCGTTACTGCGTATCGACAGTTGTTACAGCGGCGGCTGTATGCATCTTGTCAATGTAGTTGCGTCGACTCATTACGCTGTCGTGACGCAGTATTTATTGTAAATGTATTACTTAAATTGTTATGAGTGATTTTCTTAGTGACCGACGATTATTATTTTTGTGTGGGAGTGTGCGTAGCGCGTATATATATAATCGAAATCAAAACGATGATATACCTATTATATTTATACGTTTTAAGCTTATAGTCTTTACTAAATTTATTTTAAGATTTTTTTAAATTCGCGTCTAGTTTCATTTTTCACTATAAATTTTTCATAAAAAGTTGCAATATATTACGGAGCGTCGTGCAAAATAGTAAATGCACTACGTTTTCACATAAATTTGACACTTTATGGACCTAAACCGCTTTTAACGGAATCATTTCCACGAAAATAGAACGGCTATATCCCGTACGTTATCTAAGGCTCTAACGGGAAACATGTTCACGTTCTGTTCATATAGTTACTGTTTCGCTTCAAATTTATTAAGTAAAGATTAATTTAAGTCAACTATGTCTGAAATGATTGTAATCCAATCAAGTGGAAGCTGTTAGACTTCTCTGGTCCTTCGTTTCTCCTAATATTACAACACACGCGCTGTTAGATGTGTTCGCTTTGTAATTTACCGTGTAAGAATATCCACTACTTAATAAAGCTATTATTTACGGATTTTATCGCGTTTAATTCAACTTTAATTTATTTTTATCATCCCGACGTTTCGGGTGCTTTACAGCACCCGTGGTCACGGGGGGGACTGAGATGTTTGATGTCCGAATGTCATAGTTAGTCCAGCTAACTTCAGTTTTTGAATATTAATTTTTGGTCCGATTTACGCAAAATGAGCTTATAGTATCATGAAATCTTGTAGTGGTATGCTTGGGTTTCGGTTTAATTTTGTAAATTATAGGATCCCAAGCAGCTGGCAGCACCCATCCATCTTCTCTATTGAAATTTGGATGTTTTTTTTAATTTCAATAGCCTCGCGTATCATCCTTGGTAGGAATCGATGTTCTTTTGCGAGGATTTGTGGTTTATCAAATCTAATGACATGCCTGTTGGTCTAGTGGTTAGTGACCCTGACTGCTATGCCGGAGGTCGTGGGTTCGATTCCCACCCAGGACAAATGCTTGTGTGATGAGCACGATCATTTGTTCTGTGTCTGGGTGTAATTTATCTATAATATTTATATATTTAGAAATATATAAGTATGTTTATCCGTTGTCTAGTACCCATAACACAAGCTCTGCTTAGCTTGGGACTAGATGGCGTTGTGTGATAGTTAAAAAAGAAAAAAAAAAGAAAAAAAATGTAATGGTGGGGACGATCTTGAACATGTTCGCAGACCGCAGACTTCTCGGAGCGTCGGTGCTTCACGTCAGCTATATGTGTGTATATAAACCCGCGTGAAGGAACATATAGCTGACGTGCAGCACCGACGAAATAAATTAAAGTAGCGTAGTTCGCGTAAATTTAAGAAATCATAACGTCCACTACTCCATATCATCCCGTGGGTATCGTAAGAGGCGATAGAGATAAACAAATCAGAAGGTGGGCAGCAGCGTATTCCTAATAACGACTAAAAAAAACTTCGGTTGCCAACCCGCTCGCCTATCGTGGCAACTATGGCAAACATCCCCCCATAGGAACATCTATGTGGGAGGCCTATGTTCAGCGGTAGAATTTAACAGGCTGTAAAGGTTAAGTTAACGTTAGGTTTTAATCACACAGTGGTTGCCATTCAAGCAATCAACCAGTGTGTGTTGATGGTTATTAATAATGATATTGAGATCTGGTAATTCACTACGGACTGTATGAGAAAACGCGAAAGTCTATGAGAATTGAGAGTTATGTTTTTTGTCACAATGAAAAGATATCCTCTGTAAAATCATAGTAAATGCCTCAATACAACGGAATAGTATAGCTGAAGTGGAAATGAATCAGTTACTTAGATAAAAAATCGATGAGTAAAAAAGGTTTCCCAGTGGCATTCTCGAACAGGAAAATTCAGTGTAGGGTAGTCCCACCCAATATATGCAGTAACCATTAAAAACATTTTTCATGATTCACATTCTTCATTATTCACTTACTATTTCAAGTCTTATAAAAATAAATTTTAAACAAATTTTGCAATAAAATTGTTGCCCGATTCTGTTGTCTTACAATGTAAGTAACAAACCTTATGTTATTGGCGCTATTTGGTATTTTTGCCATAAGTAAATGCAACATACATAAATAAACACTCACGCCTGTCACCCAGAGGGGTAGGCAGAGACTACAGACTTCCATTTGGCACGATCCTGACACACCTCTCTTGCCTCCTTCACATCCATACACCTACGCATACATGCTCGTCGGTTAAGGGTACTCCTAATTTGGCCCGTTTTTAATAAATCGCCAATTTGGTCGATAAATTTTTGCCTAGGACGTCCTTTTCCGACTCTGCCATTCACTTCTGCAACATAAATTTTCTTTGTCAGTCTTTCCTCATCCATTCTTTCCACATGACCAAACCACCGAAGCATTCCTTTCTTAATCCTGGTCACAACATCATCTTGCAAACCACACTCTTCTCTTATTACACAACTTCTTACCCTGTCATTCAGATTCAGCCCTAACATACTCCTTAACGACCGCATTTCTACTGCGTTCATTCTACTATCGTGCTTCTTCTGCCACACCCAAACTTCACTACCATACGTTAAAGTAGGGACCAACACAGCATTGTGAATTGCCATACGTGCCTTTTTCGACACATTCTGACTCTTCACAATAGAGTGTAGGGCCCCATTTACTCTATTTCCCGCATTCACTCGTCGTTCTATATCCTTATCATATCTCCCATCCCTGCTAAATACGCAGCCCAAATATACAAACTCGTCTACTTGCTCGATCAACTCCCCTTCTATTCTTATTTCACAAATCGTTTTACTTTCTTCTCTTTCAAAAACCATAACCTTCATCTTACTAGCGTTCACTTTCATACCCCTTTCTTTTAATGATCTGTTCAACGTGACCATCATTTGCAACTCGGCCGCCGACGACGCAAGGATAACTTGATCATCGGCGTACAAATGAATTTGACGGTTAACTCACCCATTCTTAATCAGCATTCTTCAACTTTCAAATTTTGCAAACAACTGTCCATAAATAGGTTGAACAGCCACGGGGAAGCCACACAGCCCTGTCTGACACCTTTATGGATGTCAAACCAGTCCGAGTAGACCCCGTTGAGCCTAACACAAGCACTAGAGTCTCTATAAAGAGACTCCAATGTCTGTATTAAGCCTGCGTTCAACCCAAATGATTTCAGTGTTTGCCATAGCACATCCCTATCAACTCTGTCATAGGCCTTTTCCAAGTCCATGAACTCACAAAAAACCTTTTGGTTTTTGGCCAAAAACTTCCCCGCGATCATGCGCATGGAAAAGACTTGATCTGTACATCCCATTCCCTTTCTAAATCCCGCTTGTACATCCCAAATTTTTCCATCAGTTTCTATCATGACCCTTTCAATCAATATTTCAGCATACAGTTTTCCCACACTGCTAAGAAGGCTGATGCCACGGTAATTTTTACAGTCCTGCTGCGACCTTTTTCCTTTATATACTGGGACTATCACGGCTTTGCACCAGTCTACCGGTACCCGCTTCAGTTCCCAGCATAAATTAAACAAGGTGTGCAGCAGGCCTGCCACCACTTCCTCTCCAGCCCTTAGCATTTCGAGTGAAACTCTATCATATCCGGCAGCCTTACCTACTTTCATGCTTTTCATTGCTTTCATTATTTCATCTATACTTATCTCGCTACCTCTTTCCTCTTCTTTCGGAGTTTCTACATCACTTAGTACATACGTTGTCTCCTCACTCATAAACACGCTTTCAAAATATTCCTTCCATCTCTTTAAACTCAAAACTTCATCATTCAGAATATAGCCATTCTCGTCTCTTATAGCATTCATCATAGGCTGTTTTGAATGTCCCCTGGCAGTTCTAACCAGTTTCCAGAACATTTTAATATTTGCCTGGAAATTATCCGATATTCTTCTATCATTCTTATCCGTTCTTTCTTGCTTTTTTCTTTCAACTACTTCTTTTACTCTCTTATTAAGATGTATAAAGACTGCCTTTTTTTCTTTCAATATCGTCATTCGTACCGCCAGAATTACCAGCCTTTGTTGCTAGTAAATCTAGCCATGCTCTCTTCTTTGCTTCAACTTCCATACGTATCTCATCATCCCACCATAACGTATTATTTTTCCTTTCATTCTTTCTCTTACTAACACCACATACTTCGGTAGCTGCATCCACTAAGCCTTTCTTTACATTTTGCCATACATTCTCCAAGTCTAACTCCTTCATACATAATTCATTCAAACCACTTATATTTTCTTTCAGTCTATATTTGAACTTGTTTTTCTCACCTTCATCTTGTAATCTTTCTGTTCTAATACGCTGTAACGCAGTGGTAGACACAGATGACCGATGGCGCCAACGCCTGAATAGACCATTAATTCGGCATAAAACCAAATAATGATCCGTTCCTAGGTTAGAACCCCGGTAAACCCTTGTATCTACCACTACGCCCCTCAATCTTTCATCCACAATTATGAAATTTATCATGCTTCTATCGTCACCTCTTTCCCAAGTATACATGTGAATCTTCTTGTGTCGAAAGCAAGTGTTCGTCACAAAAATATTCTTTTCCATACATACGGTGAGGAGACTTTCAGCATTCTCTTTTATACTTTCATCACCAAACGTTCCCAATATCCTTTCATAACCAAGCCTCCTCACCCCAACCCTTCCATTAAAATCTCCTAGCATAATAATATTTTCATTTCCCTTACATTTCATTAACACCATCCTTACCATTTCCCAAAACTGCTCTCGGATATAAGTGGGCTTAGACATGTCTGGGGCGTAGACCCCTAACACAAACAACTTCTTTAAGCCCACTTTCATTCGTATCCATAGCAGTCCTGGGCTTACACATTCATACTCTCGATCTCGTCTACACCAGACCAGTATGCGGTATACATGCCATGTGTAATGACATCCTTCCCCTTCCTTTTCGTCTCATTTACACATAACACATCTATTCCTCTATCATACATTATATCACATACTTCATCCATTTTATCATTCATTGCCCCACATACATTCAACGTAGCCAGACGGGCCTCCGCAATCCACTTTTCGCCTCTCCGGAAGACAGAACGTGACGGGTGGCGAACCTCGTCGGCGGTTTTCCTCCCGGAGATTCTTCGCACCCCTGCCCCACTAAGGGGGCGCCGGGAACCCGGGGCCATTTCCTTTATATGGTTCCTCATGTTGCGAATATGTGTAGAGTATTTTACGCCGCTACCACGGCGCGGAGCCGAGTCTGTGCTATCGGCTTGTCGCTCATTTAACACCACCCGGGGGACACGTGTAGGGTGGGCCTAGGAAGAGGTGGTCAAAGCCTACGGACGCGAGCGACTTATCCCAGTAATAAATAGTAAATGCAAGGTGTAAAGTAAACTGTATACTTAAAAATTTCTCTGTTTGTTGCCAAACTTAATAAATAAAATTGATGCAATATAATAAAGTAATATGATTTTGTATTTATAATTTATAACATATCCAGCAAATGAAATATTCTTAAATTATTTACAATATTTTTTTCCTATTTAAAATTATTTTTCACACAACTAAACGATTTAAAGTGTGGTGCTTATTTTAAATTTTTACGTTTTTAACATTGAGTTATTTTATTCCGGCTTAAACAACACAGTAAATAATGCCGGGGTAACTGATTAGAAGCTTTATATACCATTAACCGTGTCTGTTTGTGTTTATAATTAACTAAATTTCGACTTACCTATTACTGGAATCAGCAGTTTTATGTACTTTATTTCTGGTTTAACTTCATTCAAGTAGGACTCTTACTCTTTTTGCTTTTACTCTTAGTACTCTTTTTCTTCATTTATAGTTTTTTCATTCTCGGTTGGAACGACCGATTTTTTGTAATTTTATCAGTCAACTATTATAATCATATGTTTTCTTCGTTTTTTTATAGGAGAAGGAGCAAACGAGCATACCGCTAACCCGATAATAAGTGATTACCGTCGCCCATAAACAGCTGCAATACCAGGGGAATTGCAAATGCATTGTCGGCCTTTTAAAAAGGAATAGACTCTTTTCTTGAAGGTTCCTAAGTCGTATCGGTTCGGAAAAGTCTCTGATGGTAGTTAATTCCATAAGGATAATTCCTTACACGTGGTGGAGCCACGCTGCGGCCATATTATGGTTGTAGCATGAATGGGTCGGCTCCACCGGGGAACGACCACGCTCTCACAGAATACCAGCGTGAAATAGCAACTTAATACTGCTGTGTTTCTTATGGTGAGTGTAGAGTCCCGGAAACCCTTTTTTACAGGAAACAAGGCATTTCATCTTAGTCCTCAGGGATGACAACGCATCTGCGTTTTGATTCTTAATCGATGGTAAAAGTAGATGTCTGGGCCACAGTATTCACTTACCATCAGGTGAACTATGTTCTCGTTTATCATCCTTATTTTATAAAAAAAGGAAGTTGTGCGAGAAAGCTTTCTTCTTTTAAATCGCACAGTGGTGGACCGCCAGTCATCCAGATGGTATGGAAGGCATCGCGAGTTTTGTCGCGATGTGCGATGGTGAAATTGTGCGGCTAAAATTAGTCCGAACAATTCCTCGGAGCACTCCTCGTGGTAAACGCCATAAAATACGCAAACTGATGCAACATATCTTCGCAGTGCCAGTGAGTCAAGCCGATCGGGATTAATGAGCTTGTAATCGGAGCGTGCACCGTCTACTACGATCTCGATGCTCCAATCAGCAAGAAAACTGGTGATCCAATTGCACAATTTCTCGGGAAGTCTTTAGGAAGGAAGCTTCGTAAGAAGCATTTTATATCGATCCCGATCGAAAGCCCTTTCCCTGATCTATGTCCAAGCTCACGGTCAACGCCTCTCTCATCGACTCTACTGCCTCGCCCATTTACGAGTCAGGTAACCCAGAAAATCACCAGCCGATCGGCTTCGACAGAAACCGTACTGACGGTCTCTATCCGCTGGTGATCCTCATGAGCCGGATGTTAAAAATTGACTTCATTATTTTGGAGAAAAAGGATGGCGATAGGTCTATACCAGTTGGACGGATCAGAGCGGTTAACTTTTTTAGGGATCGGGTGTACGAAACCTGTCTTCCATGATTTAAAGACAATGCCTTGGGAGTCGGAGTACCGGAAAAATGTGTTAAAACCGGTGGCAACTCCGGAGCAGTCAGTCGTCAGCACAATGGGAGGGATTTCATCAGGTCCACTTGACTTGCTGATTTCCAGGGAGAGGAGTGCTTTGCGAACCGAGCGCTGTGTAAACAATACATCCGGTATGGAACACTCGAACCGCGGAATGGTCGGCGGTGTTTTTCCCTTGTCATCGAGAGTAGAGTTTGGCACAGAGAGCCCAACAGATCAGTTTTTTCCTTTGCGGCATGGGTGAGTGAGTCGTCCACTCTGTGCAAAAATGGCAGAGATGGCTGACAGAAGTTTCTTTGGACAATTGAAATAATACTCGTTTTTACGGAATTTATCGCGTATATTTATCTTTTTAATACCCGACGTTTCGAGAGCTTTACAGCACCCATGGTCACGGGAAGGACTGAGATGTTTAACGTCCAGGTGTCATAGTTAACCGCGGTTACCATAGATTAAGATTTAACTTTTGTTCCGATCTACACAGTACGAACTTATGGTATCATGAAGCCTTGCAGTTGTATGCTTGGGTTGGGATTTAATTTTATTTATTATAGGATCCCAAGCAGATGGTAGCACCCAGCCATCTTCTCTATTGAAATTAGGGTGTTTTTTGATTTCAATAGCCTCGCCAATCATCCTTGGAAGGAATCGGTGTTCTTTAGCGAGGATTTGTGGTCTATCAAATCTGATGTAGTGACGGGGGCGATCCTGTACATGTTCACGGACTGCAGACTTCCCGGAGCGTCGATTCTTCACATCAGCTATATGTTCTTTGACGCGGGTTTTAATTGATCTTTTAGTTTGTCCTATGTAGGAGAGACCACATTCACAATCAAGCTTGTACACTCCTGCATCTTGCAGAGGGACGTTACACTTGACTGATGGTAAAAACTGACCAATCTTCTTCGGCGGCTTGAAGTATGTTTTGATGGAAGCGCGCTTCAAGATGTAGCCAATCTTGTCAGTGACTCCTCTAACATATGGCAGTACAGCAGGTACACGCTCGACTGTGGCCGGCTTCACTTGTTCTCTGTGACGTAGGCGCGGGACCCGAAGCTTGTTGTCATGCAAAACTTGCTTGACGTGTTGGAGCTCGGCAGCCAGGTGTTTACTGTCACAGATCCCTCGTGCTCTCTGAAACAAAGATTTACCCACGGTAGCTAACTGTGAAGGATGGTGGTGAGAATCACCGTTTAAATATCTATCTGTATGGGTCTTTTTTCTATACACAATATGGCTCAAGGTGTTATCAGGATTCCGAATTACTAACACATCTAGAAAAGCTAAGGAATTGTTTGCCTCTAACTCCATTGTGAACTGAATTTTAGAATTTATAGAGTTAAGATGGTCTAAAAATGCAGTTACTTTATCTAAAGGTAGAATTGTGAAAGTGTCGTCTACGTACCGCTTGTAGAATCTTGGATTTATGGGAGAAGTAAGCAGGGCTTTCTCCTCAAAGTCTTCCATGAATATGTCGGCGACAATGGGAGATACAGGTGAGCCCATCGCCACACCATCTACTTGCTTGTAGAACTCCTCCTTCCACAATAAGTAGCCAGATGTAAGGCAGTGTCTGAGTAATACTGCATATTCTACGGGCATGTTGTTTTCCTCCAGCCTCCTAGTTACAATTGAGATGCAGTCTTCAATAGGTAAGCATGTAAACAATGACTGCACATCAAAACTGACCATAGTTTCATTGTCTGCCAGATGCAGGTCTTTAATCTCGCTGACAAAGAATATATATAAGAAATCATTATTTCTTTGGACAACCTTTGCGGGAGACCAGAATGTACGTGTTCTTTAAGGCAATAGAACTAGATTTTGCCTGCTTATGGCGTAATGGAATCTGACAGGAGCAACCTAACCATGGTTGGGTTCAGCCTCCGATAGATACTACAAATGTTGAAATAAAAGGTCCATTCCCCGTAGCTCCACACCCGCTAGCTCAGAACGAACATCAAACAGGTTAACACCAGAATCAGCAACAGCGCTGGAATCATCCGGCGAGAAACAAACACGTCCTCAATAAAAAAATGAAACACATCCCAATCTGCTGACCTACAATGCCAAACATGGCGGCAACCTCCAGAACGGAACAGCGTAGGAAGCGTGAGTGGCATCATACTCCAGATCAGACTATGGTCCGAGGAGCCAAGAGGGGCATTGACGGAGACCTGATATCCATCCGGGTAAGAGGTCAGCAGGACTTCCAACAGGATGAATAAAGTCAAATTCAAGAAAATGTATAAAGTTAACAGCAACAAACAAGTCTCAAAGTTTAAGCACACAGTCTCTCGAGCGAAGTGCCTTATAACATTACGTTTGAAAGAAACAAAAAATTTGAAGGAAATTGAGAATTCATCGAAATAACTTCCAGCAGTACGACCTTATAGTATCTAGAAGTCTTGTTGTTGCACGCTTGCTTTGTGATTTAATTTTATTAATTAAAGGATCCCAAGCCGAAAGTTGTACCCAACTATCTTCTCTATTGCCTAATTGCAATAAATTAGGGTGTTTTTTGATTCCAATAGCCTTGCGAATGATACTTGGAAGGAATCGGTGTTCTTTACATAGGCTGCACTAAAAGTATCGGTAATGGAATATTTCCACTGTTCCTGTCATATTTTATTCATTTTTAATTGAAAACTCCTTGGTTTTAAAAATCGAATACCATTTATTTATTTAAAAAAAGATTCTCGGTCTTATCACAAGGTTTTGTCAAACTTGTTTAGTCGTTGAGAAAATGGAATTGACTCGAGAAAATTCATGAGCGATGATTTATTATGACTTTCGAAGTGGTTTAACACAAAACAGTGTGTTGACCGGATGATTTCTGCATTTGGTGATGAAGCCCCATCCAAAACCACAATTTATCGCTAGTTTGCTGAATTTCAACGCGGACGTGTCAAGCTCGGTGGTGATCCCCGTCAAGGTCGTCCAAAAACTGCAGTCACCCAAGAAAACGTTTATACTATTTGTAAGCTGATTAAAGAAGATCGACATGTGACATACCGCGAAATTCAGGCAACTTTAGACATGAATGGCATGAAATCAAATACAAACAATCTTGCATGAACAATTAGGTGTAAAAAAGTTGTTTTCCCGATGGATACCGCATTCACTCTGTGAAGAGCAAAAAGCGACTCGCGTTACTTGGTGCATCAGAACTCTCGAAAGATTCCACGCAGGATCCTCAAATGCTGTATACAACATCCTATCAGGTGACAAATCCTGTACATAGGCGTACGAACCTGAAACAAAAAACCAGTCACGAGTTTGGGTGTTCGAATATGAGTTAAAGCCAACAAAAATTGTTTGTTCACGGAGTGTTGTAAAAGAAAATGGTGGCCACGTTTGTCTCCAAAACCGGCCATGTTACGACTATTTCTCTTGAGGGACAAAGAACGGTTAATGCAGAATGGTATGCTACCATTTTTTTGCCACAGGTCATTTCTGAACTCCGTAAAGTGAACTGCAACCGCCGCATCATCCTCCATCACGACAATGCGAGTTCTCACACCACACACAGAACAAAAGAGTTTTTAGAGCAAGAAAACATAGAATTATTAGACCATCCGCCGTACAGCCCCAACCTAAGCCCTAATGATTTCTATACTTTCCCTAAAATAAAGAATAAGTTGCGTGGACAGAGATTTTCATCACCTGAAGAAGCTGTGGACGTCTATAAAATGGCCATTTTGGAGACCCCAACTTCCGAATGGAATGGTTGCTTCAATGATTGGTTCCATCGTATTGAAAAATGTGTCCGATTTCGCGGAGAACACTTCGAAAAGCAATAAATACATTTTTAAATAGTAATGTTGTGTCACTTCCTTGATTCCCGAAATTTTCAGTGCCGCCTTCGTAGATTTGTGGTTATGGTCTATCAAATCTGATCTAGTGACGGGAGCGATCCTGTACGTGTTTACAGACTGCAGACTTCCCGAAGCGTCGATTCTTCACATCAGCTATGTGTTTTTTAACGCGGGTTTTTATTGATCTTTTAGTTTTTCCTATGTAAGAGAAACCACATTCACAATCAAGCTTGTACAATCCTGCATCTTGTAAGGGACATTACACTTAACTGATGGCAAAAACTGATTAACCTTCTTTGGCGGCTTGAAGTATGTTTTAATGGAAGTACGTTTCAAGATGTAGCCAATCTTGTCAGTGATACCTTTCACATATGGCAGTACAGCGGGTATATGCTCGACTGTGGCTGGCGTCACTCGTTCACTGTTACGTAGGCGCGGGACCTGAAGCTTGTTGTGTTGTAAAACTTGCAGTACAGAGTTAACATCAGAATATCTATATAAGAACAATCGCCGATAAGTCACTAGCCCTACACTAACAGAAAACCGTATCTCAATCGATCTACCAGTTTTTGAGTTAAATGGAAACATTCGTTCACACAAAAAAATTTACTGCAGCGCCCCCTGGTGAGCATAGCAGAACTAGAGCAGCACCAAAACTTGTATATGAACTATTTCCGGTGAGCCACATACCCTTTACAAGACAACTGTGCCTAAATCGGCCTACTCGTTTTAAAGATTAATGGGAGCATACGTTTGCACAAACAAAGAAACAACCTCTCACCCTAACATATACCTTCTCCGTTCCGTTGCGGGTAAAAATACTGCCGCTTGAGTTTCATAAGTTTTGCGTTATTGCAACTCTTTGTTATTAATTTAATTGCTTAAAAAAAACTTATTTTATGTTTCCTGCTATGACTGATATTGCGACCAAATATTACGCTCGTATACGCTAGAATATACTTAAGTGAAAATATTGCTTAGAAAATAGTTAATTTAATGCTCTTAAAGTAAAAACCGGTAGTAGAACCTAAATCAACATCATATTATGTATTTTCTTACATACGTAACGAGCTTAAGCAAACCAACATAAATATTTTATTAAAGGTAAAAATACCTGTCTTTTTAAATTGCTTTAGGTAATAATAGGTCTTTACCTATGAAATTGCCGTTCTGCAGTACTGGATATTTCACATCAAAATAAATTTTGTTTCGCTAAGAATTCTAATTTCAAATAAATTTTATTTTAAAAACATGGAATATTTTTTAAAACAAGTCATTTGTTTATTGAGAAGCGTTGTGTCGCAGCGATGAAATCGCATTCAAATCTGTTTCGTCATCATGGATACGTAAAAAATTTAGTAATTATGGAATATGAGTAGCGTCGTTGCAGCAAAGCGGACCCAGCGGTACGCTGGTGCCGCTTTGCTGCAACGACGCTTACGGAGCAAATACTACAAACGAACGCGTCAAACGAACGCATCAACGACGTTTACGGAGCAAATACTGCAAACGAACGCACTACCTGTTATTAGTCGCTTACGTTCTGGAAATTTCGACCTGAATAGTGAACCCCGCGGTCGTCCGAAAACTTTGGTCGACAATCACGAATTAAAGGCGATTGTGGACGCTGATGATACTAAATCTACAGCTGATTTAGCGGCAGCTTTCGACATCTAAATCATAACAATATTCGTTTAAAAAGTTAAAGTTACAGCCTATGTACGTCTTACTGTTGGCTTCTCATTTCTGAGAGGATTTTAGGGCAAGGAAATGGAAATGTCAGTGTTAATCTTGAAAATCTACACCCGTGCCCGGAGTACCCGTACTCCGGATCATTTGTATTTCTCAGACGCGTAAGTTAGTCAAGTTAGTAAGTAAGTTAATTAGTAAGTATGACACTCTACTCACAATGTTTTCCTTCACCACCGAGCACGTGGTAAATCAGCACTTAAAATTGCAATTAAAAATTTCATTGGTGCAGGAGGGGTTCGAAGCCGGGTTACACGGGTACTGTGAAATTTTACGTGGCACGCACGAATGGGTTGGCTCGACCGGTGTAGGACTACGCTCTCACAGAATTCTAGCCTAAAATAGCAGCATAGTGCTGCTGTATTTCGTATGGTGAGTGTAGAGAACCGGAGACATATTTAACTGAAACGAGGCATTCCATCCTAGACCTCAGGGGTGACAACGCATGTGCATTTCGATTCTCGATCGAGTATAAATGTAGATGTCTATGGGCCACAACATCCACTTATCATCAGTTGGACTGTGTGCTCTTTCGTCACCCTTATTCTACTAAAAAATTACACAAGCGCTAACCATCTGACCTACCACGGAACCATATTGGTCAACCCACTGACTTTTATAGCGGAATATTTTATAAACACAAACACTGCGAAAAGTACGAACTACTATTTACAATTAATTTGGTAATGGTATTTGGAAATGATCAGCCATTGAGACGCAAGATTGACTAAACATGGCACGTGGCCTCCGCACTTGAAGGGATTTGTGAAGATCCAAAACACTTCAAACCTCCCCCGCCCTGCGCTGGAAGGCTTTTAATTTACCCTGTCCCGAGCTTCAGACTTTAGTTCTACGTGACGCTGCATCGCGAATAGACGTGTTATGTTTCCACACAGTTCACATGAACTTTCTGTTACGTCATTCGTAATTTTCCGAGGGTCGAGTTCCGTAGCTTGTTTATATTGAGTGTGTTCTCGGGGGTAGTACATTGGTTCAGTGAAGTTCGATGATTCTGGTGAGATGGTGTGGCGGCGGGAAGCCAAGCGTGGTTCTATCACGCATCTATGCACAGCTTTATTGTGGCTGTTTACATGTTTCAATGGTAAGTTTTATAGTGTTTATAAGGGTCAAATTAAGGATTGAAAAAGCAACGGTTACGTTTGGCCGATTCAGCGATTTCGACTGAATGATACTGCCGTATATTTTGGCATTTTGGGTATTTTACATATTTAGGAGTTTTATTGGAATTCTTTTCTCTTAATTAGAAATTAAAATTTTGATAACATATTACTTTAACTTCTAGCTTTTAATAAAGTCTTGTAAGAATATTTTTCAAGTAATGTATTAAAATTTTATAATCATAAAATTCTATCAAAGTTCACCATTGTACGTAGGTTCCCCCATTCATTGTATGTACTTAAAATATCATAAGTATTAATAATTTACTTACTAAAACTACAGCTTTTTCATAATAACCATGTCATAAACATATAATGTACGTAGCAATTAAACTGAATTAAAAAAAAAAAAAAACAAGAAACGTTTTTATTAAATACTTCCTATTAAATTTCGTAATTGTGTTAAAATACTTTTCAAAGTAAAGAGTAGATTATGTTATAAAGTGTTTTTAAAATCAAATGGGTCGAGCTCAAGGGAATTTATGCATAAAAGTGACAATTGCAAATTCTTTGCATTTTTTTATTATAACGCGAAGTTTTGAATTTTTAAGTAAGTAAAGCCTATAAAAAGTCAAAAATCCACTAACGTAGCCAAGTTAAGACAAACATTTGATGCGACATATAACAGAATAAATATTTTAAATATTAATATTATTGAGTAAAGTTAGTTTTAAAATTTATTCCATATTTGTCCTAGTGCGTAGTTCGAGAGTATGATAAATTAATGTTAATAATATTCATATTATTGAGAAACAAAATAAGTATTATTAACTATTTAAAATATTTAAGTATTGATTGAAATTTTTTATTTTTAATTTCTGGTTAACCTATGAATTATTTACAAGTCCCGTATTATTTACGATAACTTTTTTGTGTTAGCATTGAGTAGAGTATTTATTAAAATAAATATTATAACTAATATATCTGCTCATTAAAACCTTAAATTTGCTTATTTTAAACGAATATCCATCTTCATACATTTCACTTATATATACAATACACAAAATTCAGTACTCTTTTTTTATTATGTGTATTTGAGAGACAAAAATAAACAGAACGACGGACACAATTGTACAGACAAATTATATGTTAATTATAATTTTGTTCACATCTTGGTAAAATTATGCTAGATTTAAATGTTATCACTTAGTTAATCAAAGTAGGTAGACTTTTATATATTAATGTTTTGTCATTATATTATTTATAATAAAAAATCATAAATGTTTGCCAAATGAATTAAGGATAAGGTTTTCCGTAACGTACCTAGGAAAACTAAAATACAAAGCTATTCAATTGAGGCAGTCATTTTACATATGAATTCCACAAACAACAGAAAGTCAGCAAGTTGGGAGCTTTGAAAATGTTGTAGATTTATAATAAATATTTATTTATTTAACCCGTACTGCAACATACCTTCAACAAGAATTTACAAACTTAATGCCATATGGCAGTCTCTACCAAAATATTGCCATTTTTTTATTTAAGTGCATAAAAATAAAAGTAATTATTTCCTACAAATAGTTATTTACTTGTTACAAGAGTAATCGATACTGAAAAAATATTCCTGTTTCAATTTAAATAAAGAAACATTTTAATTCAATAATATATTTATTATACCAGCGGTCACTTACGAGGGAGCTGTGTCTATAACATAGTTGGGTGGGGCAACTATTTACATTTACGTACAGGGAATTCGGAATAAAAGCTATACATGTTACACTCTGTAGTAGACCACTATATCCTACGCATATTACTTACATTATAATATAAAGTTAAGAGAAACTAAGGCACAAGTTTATGAAAAGTAAAGAGAATATACTTCATACAAAACCAATTTTACGGATATTTACTTTACAATTAAAGCGAGATAATTAAAGCCCTTAATTTGATATTTTTTTTAATTCCCGTCGTTTTGGGTGCTTGTAGCTGCCACGGGGAGTCTACTATGACCATGGGTGCTATAAAGCAACTAAAACTTAGTAGCTTTAAACTATAACAAACTCAACGCAAAAAATTCGTAAAGTTTATTTGTATCAATGTTTAGCATTCGTTTGAATATAAGGAATAATTATGAGATTATACCTGTAATAAAATAACAAATAAAACCTATATGCGTCTTACAGCTCCCATTTATAGCTCCCATTTATAGGCTATTTAAGCAGAAGGAGTTAATAAAGGAATATTTTGCGGCGCGTTGGCATTTTTATTTTTAGTTTTTATTAGGAAGATGCTGTTACCCATCATCTGGTTTATTTCCCTCTGAAGCCCGTTGCGACACACACGGGACAATATGGTTTTTTTTATAGAAGAGGGGGCAAACGAGCATACGGTTCACCTGATGTTAAGTGACTACCGCCGCCCATGAACATCCGCAACCAAGTAAGCTCTTTTCTTAAAGGTCCCAAGGCCGTATCGTTCCGGAAAAATATCGCTGGTGGTAAACTACCTAAGCTGCACTGAAAGTATCGGGAATGAAATATTTCCACTGTTACTGTCATATTAAAATCTTTTAATTGAAAACTCCTTGATTTTAACTATCGAACACCGTTTATTTATTTAAAAAAAGATTCTATTTATGAGATGTGCCATTGATGGCGAGTTTTTTGGTATATCTACCTTAATACCGGATTTTTGCGCCTCGTACCGCACTGAATAAATTAAAGTTTAAAACAGTGCGTTACGAGGTTGCGAACACCTCGTACCGCACCCTACGCTAGCTTTACGCGGTTAGTGTTGTGCAAAACGTTGAACGCTGCACCCGCGACGATATAATAAGATGCCGAAACGTTGCCGAAGAAAGTTAATTAATAATATTATTGATGATGAAGAGGAATTGGGTGGTAAATCTAATTCTAAATTAACGATATTTGAAAAACAGGTAAGTTTCCTATCAATATTTACAAATTATACTCAGTCTAAGTGAAATAATTATGTAGGAATATAACAAATAAATTCAACTGACAAAAGCAAAACACACACAGGCTATAACGATCCCATACTTATGTATAGAAATGCTCCAATAAATCGCTACACCTAATCAACCCGCTTCAATAATACACTATCAGTTTTTTTTTCAGAACCCGTCCAAACAAACCACATCATCTCGAAAAAGCATCAAAGAAAGTGAGATGTGTAGGATGCTACGAAAAACTTCGCACCTTCTTATCAAGTCGTGAGGCTGACAAAAAAGCAAAGAAAATTCTCACAGAATGTATCGGTTGCAAAAAATATTATTGTTTAACATGTTTTAATAAAAAGCATCCATAAGTACAATTAAATAAAATCGATATTTTTTTCCCATCACTAAACAATATGAAAAACTGCCCTTTTTCCGTGCGATATGGGGTACATAAGACCCCACATTTTATTTTGCATATAGAATCTAAACTAAATAATCCGCCCACGGGCGGCGGCAAATTTAGGTTAATCAACTAATTGATAAAAATGATCGCGACAAAAAACGTACAATTCGCCTTATTTGGCGCCAAAAAAAGGATTTTTGTCTTCTGTGGGCGGTGGGGTTTAATAAGCCTCGTGCCGCTACAACCTCTGGTTCAGAACGAGGTTTCAAACGTCTCGTAACGCAGTAATGGAAAGTGCAGATAAATCAGTGCCGCTGCGAACGTGTTAATGCGAGTGGTATTGTTATAATCGATAACCAAACCTATACTAAATAAAACACCTTACTTCCCCAAATTCCTGCCAAACAATTCTAAATCCAACCCGAGGACTCTTTTACGTTACCACTACACGGCGATTTACACAAAGCTAATTACGGTTATTTTACGTAAATGGGTTTGCAAGTTAGTCCATGTGTGTTTATTTTTAAAATTAAATAAAATATTTTTATTTTTCGACTTAAGACAATATACAACATGTTTTCGTGAAACATTAACATGCTTTTTAACCTACTACTTTTGAATATATATTATACCTTTTAAATAAAAAAAGTAAAGTCAACAGGTCACAAAAACGAAGGAAATTTGAACCGCATTGTTGCCTGCGACGAAAACTGGAACCTGTGTGACAATCGCAAGTGCTCAACAAGTTGATTTACATAAACCTATCCAACGGGCAGTAAATAAGTAAATATGTCTTTCAATAATTGCTTGCCTCCCATCCAGATGATTTATTCAAAAAGGCTATCAATAAACTGTCACTGCGTTGGCAAAGATCCATCGATTTCGAGGGTGATAACTTTGATTAATAGAAATAAAAAATAAAAATACGTTACTTTGTTTCACTAAAAAATGGCAATTTTATGGGTATAGATCTAATATATTCAATGTACGTCCCACTGCTGGGCATAGGCCTGCTCTTATTTATAAGAAGGTTTAAGGACAAGGAATAGCCCACTTCCCCATTGCGAGTTGAATAAAAAATTAACTTGCGTCCACCTGCTGGTCACAGGTCTTCTCTTATTTCTGAGGGGAAGAGAAGATTAATCTAATTAAACAAAATTAATAAAATAGTTATAACTAGTGAACTCTTATGCAAAAGAGGGTTCTTACTTGCCCTAAGAGTCTGTCAAGGTAAGGTACTACTTTCCTAGTTATTTCTGCTGGCAAATAGCAGTGCTTGCACGGTTTGAAGGGTATAGAGAGTCAGAACTATGATTACGAGCTGTGGTCTAATTGTCTTCATGGGTGATAAGACATCTTCACCCTGCTTTTTTGCTTGTAGGTGTCCATGCCTGCTGCAGCACATGAGTACCTGTAAACAACTTCATCTCATACTATATCTACTGTATTTTTGAATGTTAGCTCTTTTTTGCCTTATATTATTAATATAAAAATGTGTTTGAAAAATAATTTAGAAACTGTGAACGTGCTTAAATTAAAATATTGCCATCCCAACAACATAAAACATTATTCTATTGAAAATATTTCCAGCTTACGTAGGGTTGACGTGCATTATTACCTCATTCACCCTTTTTAAGAGCATCAACCCACATCGAGGACAAACGATGTCCGTCAATAGACCGTATATGGGATTAGCTTTCTATATAGTCGAATCGAAATTAGCTTTTAAGTTAAGGTAAGTAAATTAAGGCAATTATAGTTTCAAGATTAAATGTTTGTGAACTTAAAACTAAGATCAGGCTTAAATATTACAAAACATGTGATTTACCTCTTCTGTACAAGACTGAAGTGAGAAACAAACTCACAGTCAAACTGATAGTAAGTGACTTCTGCATTCCACGGACACCTGCAGCTAACTTCAAACCAACATGGCTACTGATGTGTTGTCAACTCTGAGGACTTACACAGAACGCCTCATAGCCTGCAACAATACACTTCGCCCTTCACTACTGACAGATATATTTATATACAATAACAATCAGCTGCTATTTTCACAGCACACTGATCTTAGCCAAGTAAAACCTAATAGCCGTAATCTAAAATAATTGCAAGTACTCTCTGATTGTGGTGGAGCCACGTGTCTAAGGCTGCCGAAGTCTAGTTCCCCGGTCGAACCTTAAACCTATTACGCGAGATATTAATCTAAGTGGACTGTATATGCGATTGCTTCTACGCTTACGTAAAGCGACTACTATAGCATGCGGTACAATGCACTCGCTCTTCCCTAAAACTAAACTATTAATTTGCCAAATCGATGAAAAGGAATCCTGCCTGATTAGGAGAAAAACAAAATTGGAGCGGATTAAAACAATTATATCAGGCAGGCAATATTATTCGGAATATTGACTCACCGGGGTTTCTTCTGTTGAGCACTATAGCTGCGACTTCTGGAACTTCTTCTGGACAGACACTCTGGGGCCCCAGAGGTACGTCGGGAGAGAAGCGGTGTGGTTTCAACGACGAGCGCGGCGGGAAGAGAGGTGTGGTTCCAATGACTAGCGCGGCAGGAAGAGCTGCGCGTCGGTCGCGCGTGCCTTATATATCTTCGGTTCCGATGATTACATGACATTCTAGAATCATCTTCTTTTCCCTCCCACCCCACCACCCCGATGTGTCGATAGGAGGGTATGAGTGATATCGTTTTGGAAAGAAATAAACGACTTGGCACCTACCGTCAAAATATAATAATACGAATGGTTTTCCGCGCAACCAGATTGTAATATCTATATACCGTAATATGGTTTCTACGTTTCTGCTACCTGTAGGACACAAAGATTTTTGTAGAGTTTAATTTTAGAACTTACTATGAATATTGAGGAAGGAGTTGCTGAATGATCTAAGATAATATCTTTGTGAGAATCGCTGATATGAATGTAAAAATGCTGCATTTTTAAATAGGTCGTTACTCCATTATAGAACAGCGCGTAGAACAGCCCTCCACTCCAATTACCAAAACGAGGCTACCACCATTGATTTAAACTCAATGGCTAACACTCAAAAGCACTACAACACAATCGGGTGCTTTTATGGCATGTTTTACAGTTGTATTTGTGTTTTAGTTCTTTACAAAATAATTCGAAATTAAACGGCGCATAACTCGTTTGGGATACGGCCAACAATATCACAAATATTATATTAGAATCATTTTACTTATTATCTACTTGAATTTATTTACGTATTCAGGTGTGCATTAAAATGACGAATTTTTATGAATAAATAAATTGTAATAATAAATGAATGATGGATAAATAATTTGTTTCGGGTCCAGTCTGGGAGAAGAGGCTGCGTCCGGTCCAATATGTGAACGATAGGCTGCTGTATAAATCACTTGCTTAGATAAAGTGCCGCGCTGTAGAAGGATTTTCACTTAGTAATTTTTGTTAAATTATGTGAAAATTACAAAATATTTTAACAAAAATTACTAAATAAGTTCTTTTTGGATTTTTGAACCCGGTTTGAACTTTTTTATGTTCAATAAAATGTGACAGCTCCGTGGCGCAGTGGCTTAGCAACGATTAAGAGGTAGAATTGTTAGTTCTAGTTCAAATGAGACTGTCTCATTTTCCATTGAGATATTATAACCTATTTAATAATAAGAATCAATAAAATCAGTTTAAATTTAGCAAAGATATCGCATAATATACATAATACAAAAATACAGTCAAATTGAGATTCTCTTTTATTAACTTGGTTAAAAAGGCTGTTGAAATAAGGAATACAATGACACGTTCAACGGGTACAATCACAGTTTTATAATACTTCCTTAGACACAAGCGAGTGCCATTTCGTAAAAAGTACAGACATACCTTACACATAGAGATACCGACACACATCGTACAATCATTACCCTCCTCCCAGAGACGTCATTGAAAAAATGTAATGTATAATATATACATATAAAAAAAACCGTGACCGTATTTCTTAAATAATACCAGCATAAAATAGCAGCTCAATGCTCCTGTGTTTCGTATGGTGTGTATAGAGAACCGGAGATCCATTTTACTGGAAACGAAGCATTCCATCTCAGCCCTTATGGGTGACAACGCATCTGCATTTTGATTTGTAATATAGGATAGATGTAGATGTCAATAGGCCACAGCAGCCAATTACCATCAGATGGACTGTGAGCTCGTTTATATAATAATTTTCGTTACGTTAATAACAAGTTACGTTGTAAAATATTAGTTGATGACGTAATTATACCATAATATTATAATCGATTTAATTAATATAATATCTTAACATTACTCTACAGGAAAAAAACTTTTCATTAACATGTAAGTTTTGATAAAAGTATCATTTTTATTCACAGTTAACAATTACTTTAGAATGAAGTTGTAGCAGGTTGTAATTTACTTTTTTTTGTTTACTTAATTGCACACTACACAAAAGATGGACAAAATAGATCTATAAAAAATATATTCAACGGGCTATACTGCTTTTAATAGACGATTTATATTTTCATAACCCTGAAATAGACTTTAATTATTTTAAAAACACGTGCAAATATAGTATTTTATAATATGTTAAAATTACTCTTAAATGTCTGTTACATATTAAACCCAAATTAAACCACGTGCTGTTTAATCAAGAACAAATTATCCATTCAGAAAGATAAATGCTATGTTTACCTCGACATTGTCCAATTAGACACGGCCTTAGATCATCATTACAGTTAACATATAATTATTGTTAACGATGTAACCAGTTGAAGTCAATACACCACAGTGCCTACATTTGGATGTAGCTTAAGTCATAAATCATTCCCAAAAACCACAGATATACTAAAACTAATACCTGCTGTGAAACACATATGTCAGCTATTCGGGTAATGCGAGTAAACAACGCCTTTCACATGCCGACCGAATATCGATTCGCTTTTATTTATTACAGGTTATAAACTCACGCACTGTTGCGCTATGGCACATAAACTAGCATTATTCCAGGGCTTTCGTGGCATGCTCCATAATTTTTGTTGAATTGTTAAAATGTCGTTTGCATTTTGAAGAAATTGTATTTTCCGAAATTCTTGCTTTTTTAGCCTTTGAAATTTTATACAAAAAATAAATGTCTCCTTCTCACATTCTCTCTCTCTATCTCTTTCTTTCATAAATACTATATAAAATGCTAAATGCTTTTCATAAATAAAAGTACAAATTATTGACCAGGCGTAGAAAAGGTATCGAATCAGAAAATGAATATGGAATGAGCGTATGTCATCTATTTATTTTGCATATGTATGTACATATGTAGATTATAACAATACTTATTGAAAGTCACTTTTTCATTTACCACTGGTTCGCAAAAAAAAACCTCTGTCCTGGGAAAAACCAGCAAGAAACCCAGCGGGACTTTTTTTTCCAATAATAGCTTACAATCATGTTTACAATTAACAACACAAGACAAATTAGAAATTGCTTGGTAGCGATCACCCCTCCGAGGGGTTATTATCATCAATAAATTCCTTAATATTATAATAACCCTTTTTATACAAACTTAGTTTAATAACATTTTTAAACTTTGTGTATGACAAATTTTGTATATTTTATGGGATTTTGTTGTAAAAGCGTATACTTACATCGCATCAAGAATGAATTACTGACTCGGTGGAGTCGAGCAACTGGTACTACCAGCTTGTGTCAGTATTTACAGAATAAATATCACTTATTTTCAAACTACTATTATTTTTGTGTACGTACATTACATTTTCATAAATGTATAAGGCCAGAGTTAATATATTAATTTCCTTAAATTTTTGTCTCAGTAACTCTTTTGGTTTTAAATTAGCCAGGCTAACTATTAAATTTGGACGTCAAACTCAATTCATCAGCCCCCTCCCCCGTGCCCGCGGGTGCTGTAAAGTACTTGAATCATCAAAAATTAACAATGTTAAAATTAAACGCGATAAAATCCGTAAAATTTAATTATTTTAATTATTCGTTAGGTGCTCTATATTTTAGAACCTTCTAAAGTCGGTTCAAAAATATAGATTATATATTAGATAGCTTAACGAAAGGACTATTTTATATTTTTTTAATTAGTTTCAACTTTTATTCATAAAGTCTTGCAAAGTAATGTTAATTTTATAGAACTTCATAAATCATAACAGATAGTAGTAAAGACAGATACGTGAAAAATTAACAAATTTGATTTAGAAGAGTTCTGCTAAGAAATATAAATAGACGCATCACCAACTAATTGCCTCAATCTCATCATTATCATCATCACCATTACAGCCCCTCACAAGTCCACTGCTGAACATAGGCCTCTCCCAAGTAATGCCACAAAGCACGGTCCTGAGCCACCTGCACCCATCGACTTCCTGCATGTCTTACCAGGTTGTCACTCCATCTAGTGGGGGGTCACCCTACACAACGCCCACCGGTACGACGCTGCTGCTCGAGAACCTCTTTTATTTATTTATTTAACTTCATATACACATTAGATGTATATAGGCGGACTTAATGCCTGAGGCATTATCTACCAGTCTACCTTAGAATAGTGCAGAATAAAAGAGGTAGGTGTAATAAGAAGTATGTACAATATAAGTATATATACTGTTACGCGCTCCAGTCGACGACACAACTAGCGCCACCTAGTGTCAGGAACGAGAGCGAGGGGAGCGTTGCAGTTTATGACACCACAAATCTTTTGACCGACAGCGCCACCCGAAGAACTAGAAAATCTATACTCGAACTCTCGGTATCTTGCGCGTGTTTACTTGAACATTCCGGATATTTTGCTAATTTAAATAAATAGGTGGCGCAAGATGCGATCGAGACAGAGTTGAACTCGGCGACACAAGCGAAGCTTCGGGGCGGAATTAAGTGAATTGGTGTGTTTAATTATTAGTGTTTTAACTTTAATTTGTGTAAAGTAAATTAAAGTGTTAATTTAGGTAATTTTATCGGCAATTTTTATTGTCACGAACCTCAAGCTCGTAACAATTGGTGTCAGAAGTGGGATAACTTGCTGCTTCAGGATGGAGTTCTGTGTCGTAAATGGGAAAACGTTCGGGGAGACAGCTGTCATTTGCAAATGGTTGTCCCTAAAGCTAAAGTACCGGATGTTCTACAGCTTTACCATAATGATTGTTCAGGAGGCCATCTGGGAGTTAAACGAACTCTACTGAAGATCCGAGAACGGTTTTACTGGGTCCACTGTCGAAACGATGTCGAGGACTGGTGTCGCAAATGTACAAGTTGTGCGGCTGTAAAGGGACCTCAGACTCGTAGTAGAGGTGCATTGAAGTTGTACAATGTGGGTGCACCATGGGAGAGAATAGCCATTGACGTGGCGGGGCCGTTTCCGGAGAGTGAAAGCGGTAACATGTATTTCATGGTTGTGATGGATTACTTCACTAAGTGGCCAGAAGTCTTCGCCATTCCAAATCAAGAAGCTTCAACAGTTGCAGATAAACTAGTTCATGAAGTCTTCTGTCGTTTTGGAGTACCTTTAGAGATTCACAGCGATCAAGGAAGGAATTTTGAGTCTCAAATATTCCAGGAAACTTGCCGAGTTATGGGTACTCATAAAACAAGAACGACTTCTTATCACCCGCAATCTGATGGAATGGTGGAACGATTTAATCAGACATTGGAGAGGTACCTAGCAAAAGTTGTAGACAATCGGCAACGAGATTGGGACAAGCACATACAACCGTTTTTGTTGTCATATCGAAGTTCTGCTCACGAAAGTACAGCAGTGACACAAGCTTTCGCAAACTTTGGAAGAGAATTACGGCTGCATGCAGACCTGATCACCGGGATACCACCTGATACCCCACGCAGTATAACCGATTATGCAAATGACTTGCGGAACAAAATGAATGACATTTATGAGCACGTCAGACAATCGGGCCAGCAAATGTCTGAGAAAATGAAAACCCGGTACGACCGCAAAATGAACAATAAAGGGTTCAACGAAGGTTCATTAGTGTGGTTGCACAATCCAGTCCGCAGCAAAGGGAAATCTCCTAAGCTTCAAGCTAAATGGGACGGCCCGTACCGGATTGTAACCAGGATCAACGATGTGACCTACCGGATACAGAAAGGCGCAAGAGGGACTCCTAAGATCGTCCATGTGGATCGCTTGGCGCGTTATTATGGGACCGATAATGCTCGGGACGAGCATGTCTTAGGAGGGGGCAGTGTTACGCGCTCCAGTCGACGACACAACTAGCGCCATCTAGTGTCAGGAACGAGAGCGAGGGGAGCGTTGCAGTTTATGACACCACAAATCTTTCGACCGACAGCGCCACCCGAAGAACTAGAAAATCTATACTCGATCTCTCGGTACCTTGCGCGTGTTTACTTGAACATTCCGGATATTTTGCTAATTTAAATAAATAGGTGGCGCAAGATGCGATCGCGACAGAGTTGAACTCGGCGACACAAGCGAAGCTTCGGAGCGGAATTAAGTGAATTAGTGTGTTTAATTATTAGTGTTTTAACTTTAATTTGTGTTAAGTAAATTAAAGTGTTAACTTAGGTAATTTTATCGGCAATTTTTATTGTCACGAACCTCAAGCTCGTAACAATACATATATACATACATATATATACATATACACATATACACATACATACACACACACATATATATAAAATATAATATTAAACACGGCTAACTACGAACGCTAAGTTGATTCTGCCATTTTATTGACGAGCGTTTCTCGCACTTTATATTTGAACGAAATCCGGTTTTCGGCACTCCTGATTTCGGAAGGAAGAGCGTTCCAAAGAAGAACAGATTGAACATAGAACGATGATTGTACAAAATTAGTACTAAAAGGGGGGCCCTGAAGCAAAAGGTTATTACTAGAACGGAGAACTCTATCATGGTTGGAGCTAAGATATTGAAAATGAGGAGTTAAATAAGATGGTGGATTAGGACACATCAAGATAGAGTAAAGAGTAGTGAGTACACGTAGACTACGGCGCTGACGAATGGGTAACCAGTTGAGTTGAGATCGATAAGTAGACACATGATCATACTTTCGAAGATTAAAAATGAATCGAATGCAGTTATTAAGAAGACGGTCATATTTGTTCAAGAGTTCTGCATTCAGGTCGAAATAACACACATCAACATAGTCAACATTGGGATAAATTAAGGTCTGCACAATAATCGTCTTGGTCCTGGACGGGAGAAGTTCTTCAGGCGGTTCAACGCAAAATACCTGTCACTTTCTGACAAACATTTGCCACTTGAGTTTGCCAGCTCAAGGTGGAGTCAATGTGCAATCCGAGGTCTTTCACGGTATTACTCAGTTTTAAAATAAAACCGTTAAAAATGATCGGTGGTAAAGCTGTGGGATCCAGTTTCTTTATCATCCGTTGGTTACCTATTATTATAGCCTGACATTTGGATGGGTTAACTTTAAGACCAAACTTGTCAGACCAGTTCTTTATATACTCTAGGTCCCTATTAAGAGATTCAATTGCTGTAGATATACAGTCGACCTTCGCGTGTGAGTACAACTGCAAGTCATCAGCATACAAATGAGATAATGAGGTAATGAGATTTATAAATATTGAAAATAACAACGGAGATAGAATACCGCCTTGAGGAACACCAGCATGCAAGTCACACCAACTTGATGAGGACTCGTCAATGCGAACTGACTGCTGGCGGCCTCGAATATAAGATGAGAACCACTCCAAAGCCTCAGATGAGATCATAGAAAGTGAAAGGATTGATAAAAGGATGTCGTGACTGATGGCATTAAAGGCGTTAGAGACGTCAACCAAAACCAGTACTGTGACTTTAGTTTCCTCCAAGCCTGCCCTAATGTCACCAGTGACTTTGAGGAGCGCGGAAACAGTGCTGTGACCTGGCCTGAAACCAGACTCTAATGAGCTTAACAGGTTATTCGAGAAGATAAAATGTGATAGTTGTTTGTGTACACAAGCCTCTAGCACATATACATAAACATAAACACTGACGCCTGTCACCCAGAGGGGTAGGCAGAGACTACGGACTTCCATTTGGCACGATTGTGACATACCTCTTTCGCCTCCTTTACATCCATATATCTACGCATACATGCTCGTCGGTTAAGGGTACTTCTAACGTGGCCCATTTTCAAAATATCGCCAATTTGGTCGATAAACTTTTTTCTAGGGCGTCCCTTTCCGACTCGGCCATTCACATCTGCCATATAAATTTGCTTTGTCACTCTTTTCTCATTCATTCTTTCTACGTGACCAAACCACCGAAGCATTCCTTTCTTAATCCTGGTCACAACATCATCTTGCATACCACATTTATCTCTTATCACGCAATTTCTCACCCTGTCATTCAGATTAAACCCTAGCATATTCCTTAAAGACCGCATTGCTACAGCATTTATTCTACTTTCGTGCTTCTTCTGCCACACCCAGCTTTCACTACCATACATTAAAGTAGGGACTAACACAGCATTATGAATTACCATACGTGCCTGTTTTGACACATTCTGGTTCTTCATAATAGAGTGTAGTGCCCCATTCACTCTATTCCCTGCATTTACTCGTCGTTCTATTTCCCTATCATATCTACCATCCCTGCTAAATACACATCCCAAATACACAAACTCATCCACTTGCTCAATTAACTCTCCTTCTATTCTTATTTCACATACCGTTTTGCTTTCTTCTCTTTCAAAAACCATCACTTTCGTCTTACTTGCGTTCACTTTCATTCCCCTTTCTTTCAATTCCCAGTTCATTAATGTAACCATCATTTGCAACTCTGCCGCCGATGACGCAAGTATGACTTGATCATCGGCATACAAAAGGCATTTGACGGTTAACTCGCCCATTCTTAACCCACATTCTTCATCTTTCAAAGTTTCTAAGCCTCTAGCACCTTTGATAAAAAGGGAAGAATGGATATAGGTCGGAAGTGATTAGGTAAAGAAGGATGAGAAATTTTTGGGAGAGGTATAATGTAAGTTTTACGCCACAGCGACGGAAAATTTCAGAATCCAGAGAGAAGTTAATTATATGGGAAATAGCAGGGAGGAGATGGTCTTTAATATTAATAATCATACGGCGACTGATATTGTCACAACCAATAGCATTAGACTTAATGGAGAGTATAACCTTCCTGATCTCATTCCTAGCTATTGGAGAGAAGCGGAAAGGAGCGATATTAGGACGAGGTAAACCCATTAACTGATTAACAGTTTGACACTTGGTTTGGTGATCCAAACCAAGTGTCAAACTGTTAAAGTCTTTTCCCCTTCGGTTGTCGGTTCTTCGAGCCGTATGGCTGGCCCATTGCCACTTCATCTTACTATTCCGTTGGGCTATGTCGGTAACTTTGGTTCTACCGCGGATATCCTAATTTCTAAGTTTATCACGCAGAGAAACCCCGAGCATAGCCCTCTCCATAGCTGGCTTGAGCGACCTTGAGCGTCCTCATACGGCCAGCAGTGAAGAGCCATAAATATGATCTCATTTGATCTCATAAATATGTAATTCGCCAGATAAAAAAAAATAAAAGCTCATAAACTCGGGGCTTAGTATGCAAGATTTAATTTAATCCACAGTGCGAACTTTATGATTTCAGTAAATACGGTCTTCAAATTATTTTTAATGACCCTTTATCAACAAAAAGTTAGTTAAACACAATACAATCATTACGTTTAAGTACCCATTAATAATTACAAAGCGGGTACCCGAAGACTGGTGCAAAGCCGTGTCCCAATATACGAGTATAAAGGAAAATGGTCGCAGCAGGACTGTAAAAACTACTGTGGTATCAGCCTTCTTAGCATTGTGGGAAAAGTGTATGTTAAGGTAATAATTGAAAGAGTTATGAAAGAAGTCGATGGAAAAATTTTTGATGTACAAGCGGGATTTATAGAAAGAGAATGGGGTGTACAGATCAAGTATTTTCCATGCGCATGATCTCGGAGAAGCTTTTGGCTAAAAACCAAAAAGTTTATTGTTCGTTCATGAACTTGGGAAAGGCTTATGACAGAGTGGACAGGGATTTATTATGGCAAACACTGAACTCATGTGGGTTGAGCGCTTGGTTGATACAGGCACTGAAGTAGCTTTATGGGGACTCCAGTGCTTGTGTTAGGATCAACGGGGTCTACTCGGACAGGTTTGGCATCCATTAAGGTCTCAGGTAGGGCTGTGTGGCTTCCCCGTGGCTGTTCAACCTTTTTATGGAAGTTGCTTAGAAAATTTGTAAGTTGAAGAATGCGGGTTAAGAATGGTTTAGGTAACCGTCAAATGCCTTTTGTACGCCAATGATCAAGTTATATTTGCATCGTCGGCGGCCAAGTTGCAAATGATTGTTATATTAATGAAGAGGTCGTTAAAAGAAAGGGGAATGACAGTGAACGCAAGTAAACCGAAAGTTATTGTTTTTGAAAGAGAAGAAAGTAAAACGATATGTGAAATAAGAATAGAAGGAGAATTGGTCGAGCAAGTAAATGAGTTTGTATGCTGTGAATGCGTATTTAGCAGGGATGGGAGATATGATAAGGATATAGAACGACGAGTGAACCAAGGAAATAGAGTAAATGTGGCTCTACACTCTATTGTGGAAAGCCAGAATCCTTCAAAAAAGGCACGTATGGCAATTCGCAATGCTGTGTTAGTCCCTAATTTAACGTATGGTAGTGAAAGTTGGGTTTGGCAGAAGAAGCACGAGAGTAGAATAAACTTAGTAGAAATGTGGTCGTTTTCATTGCGATACTTATTTACACGTCACCTGTTTGCTTGAAATACCTTAAATGAAAAATGCTATAACCATATTGCGTAGGTTATCAGAGAATCAAAAAACGAGTTTTAAATTATTAATGTATAAAATAAAAAGCGGCCATGTAGCAGCGGTGTAAGAATATCCACTACCTCATATCGTCCCGTCAGTGTCGTAAGAGGTGAAGAAGGGAACAAATCGGATGGGCAGCGGCCTCTATCTTATATCGATTAAAAACAACAGACTGCGGTTGTCAACCCGCTTGACGAATATGACAGTCATAGCAAATATCCTCCCTATGAGACAATATATGGGTAACTATATTCAGGACTTTTACTTGCTGTAACAGTAAAATAAAAAGTGTACTATTTTTTTGCATTTGATAATATTTGTGCATCCACCCCCTCACAGCCTTGTTCTCTTATAGTCGTTAATAGCTTTGTACATTCTGAGTTTAAGGCATTATTATTTTTAAGCTTATTTGTTTCGGCCTTTTTTTTTCTTACAATGTATGTTTACATGCTGCAAGAGGAGCAGTTGTAGTTGGTAGTACAAGTTGTGGTACATTCGTCCGTAAGTTACTCACTAAAGAGCGCACAGAAACCTGTGTCGTGAACCAGGAATCATGCTGAGTGTAGTCCTTCAATACCAAACTCGCACACATCATAGCTTATAATTACATTGATTCGTTCAAATTTTGGATTAAGTTTTGTAGTGTTATTTGTATAATATATTATTTTTCTAGCATGTTTGTATCAGTAAATGAAACTTCATTATTTCTTTTTTTTAAATAAGTTGGTACAATATAAAAGACAGCTTAGTAAATAAACTATATAGCAGTTGAGTTTTAAATAAAGGCTTGTAAACGTTACAAGCCTTTATTTAAAACTCAACTGCTATATACAACGCTCTCAATCTGTAATGTTCTGCGAGTTAAGGATACAGAAGTTGATGACAAATACATGACTTGTCTTCACGTGGTCTCACGACTCTTGTTAGCACAGGCATCCGAACTTCCCCTACCCTCCGTAGCCGAATCTTAGTTGACGACGGATCCTTAGACCAGAGCCACCGCTGGAGTCAGGAAGGTTAGTGCTTCTGAGTGCTCGTTTTTTCTGGCCCCAAGGCCTTCGCGTATCAGACAAGGACACAGCTTCTGATGCGCATATGAAGTCGGTGGCCGTGGAGGATCGCCATGTGTTCTGGTGCGCTTTATCTGAGAAGGAGATGGGGGGGAGTGGACCTCTCCCAAGGAGGAGCCTGGTGGGGCCGCGGATGTGTTATAAAGCTTTCCTGTGGCCCTGCCAATATGCGAAGAAGGTGGAACACAATGGGGTTTCAATCGATGCGAGTCCGGCATAACCCGACCTTGCCCCCGCGAGGCGGGTCTGCGTAGGCATTTCCCCATGTAAAAAAGGCATCCGAACATGAATTATGTTCCGCGATACCACTTGACGTGTGTGTAATTACTTAGCGGGGTGTCGCACAGTCCTGCTCTGTCCTATCGACTAGCGCCAACTTGGGCATGGTGGGTAAAGTGTGAGGAGATCGTTTAAATTCGAATGTTATGATTTCGTGATTGGATTTGATAGTGTTTCTATTTTGCAGAATTGTTCACTTTTTTGTATTGTATTTGGTAGTACGCAAATCTTGAACGCAAAACGGAGAGTTTGGGCTTTGCCGTTAACTTGACAAGCTCGCACTACCCACTAGCATTACATCCGGTTTTTTATAGGATAGGGTGACAAACAAGCACAGACTCCACCTGATGGGAAGTGGTTGCAGTGACCCATAGACATTTATATCTATCCTCGATTCATCATTCATCATCATTACAGCCCTTCACAAGTCCACTGCTGAACATAGGCCTCCCCCAAGTAATGCCACAAAGCACGGTCCTGAGCCACCTGCATCCATCGACTTCCTGCATATTTTACCAGATCGTCACTCCATCTAGTGGGGGGTCGCCCTACACTACGCCTACCAGTACGAGGCTGCCACTCGAGAACCTTTCTTCCCCATCGGTTATCGGTTCTTCGAGTTATATGGCCGGCCCATTGCCACTTAAGCTTACTAATCCGTTGGGCTATGTCGGTCACTCTGGTTATACTGCGGATATCCTCATTTCTGAGTCTATCACGCAGAGAAACTCCGAGCATAGCCCTCTCCATAGCTCGCTGAGCGACCTTGAGCGTCCTCATACGGCCAGCAGTGAAGGACCACGTCTCAGATCCGTAAGTCATCACTGGCAACACGCACTGGTTGTACAATCTAGTTTTTAGAGATTGAGGTATACCTGACGAGAAGATATGTCGTAATTTCCCGAACGCTGCCCAGCCGAGTTGAATCCGTCGATTGACCTCTCGGTCGAAGTTGGACTTACCTAGTCGGACTATTTGTCCCAGGTAAACGTACTCGTCAACAACTTCGAGCATAGTGCTCCCAACAACTACCGGCATAGGTGTGACATGGACATTAAACGTGATCTTTGTTTTGTCCATGTTCATCTTAAGACCTATCCGTTGGGAGACACCATTGAGGTCATTGAGCATAGTGCTAAGATCCTGCAGCGATTCTGCCATAAGGACTATATCGTCGGCAAATCGAAGGTGAGTGATGTACTCGCCATTGATGTTAATACCGTATCCTTTCCAGTTCAGTAGCTTGAAAACGTCTACCAACGCAGCGGTGAAGAGTTTCGGGGATATAACGTCACCCTGTCTTACACCTCTCTGCAGTTGGATAGGTTTCGAACTCTGGTTCTGTACTCGGATAGCCATCGTAGCCCCACTGTACAAACACTTCAGCACTTCGATATACCGACAGTCAACTTGGCATCGCTGAAGGGACTGTAGCGCCGCCCAAATTTAGACGGAATCAAAGGCTTTATCATAGTCTACATACGCCAGGCAAAGTGGCAGATTGTACTCTTCGGTCTTCTGTACAATCTGCCGCAGGGTATGTATGTGGTCTATGGTACTGAAGCCTTTTCGGAAACCGGCTTGTTCGGGATGCTGGAAGTTGTCGAGTCTGCGTGCGAGACGATTCGTAATGACTCTCGAAAACAGCACGTAGACGCGGCTCAGAAGGGAAATCGGTCTGTAGTTCTTCAGGAGAGCGGTGTCGCCTTTCTTAAAGAACAAGACCACCGCACTTCTGCTCCACGCCTCTGGAGTAGTGCCACCATGGAGGACGGAATTGAAGAGCCTCTGATGGACTTCAAGTACCGGTGTTCCACCCGCTTTCAGAAGCTCCGCTGTAATTCCATCCTCGCCTGGGGCCCTGCCGTTTTTAAGGTGCTGGAGAGCCATTCTAATCTCGCTTAGACTGACGTCCCGGATATCATCGGAATAGTGTCGGATAAGACTTGCTCTTGGATCGTTACTCACAGTTGCGTGTGGCTCCAACGATGATGTGTACAGCTGCCCATAGAACCTCTCAATCTCACTCAAAATCTCAGGTGTCCCGGAAACGATGCTGCCACACTCAGTCTTGAGCTTTGACAGTTGGCTCTTACGGGCAGACAGATCTCTGGCAAAGACTTTGGAGCCCTGGTTCCACTTGATCGCTTCTTTAATACGAGCAGTATTGAAGTTGCGTAAGTCTCGCCGCATGCATTTGGAGATCTGTTTGTTCAGTTGCCTGTATGCTGTCAAATCTGTTGACGATTGCAGCCTCATCTCCCGTCTAACAGCCATGAGATTAAGAGTGTGATCGGAGAGTTTTTGTGTTCTTCTGCGGCGGGTCTTGCAGAACTTAGCTCCGACCGCATGGACAGTTTCCACGAGCTTGTCATTCATATCGTCCACTGCATTACAATCTTGTAGGCACTGAAAGCGGTTGTGTAACTCGAGCTGAAAGTTTTCGGGATTCTGGATTAGAGCACGAGGGGGACGGAGCGTTGACTTCATTAGACGAGACCTCTCCAACTTAACGTTTAGGTTCAGTGTGCCTCAAACCATTCGGTGATCGCTGCCAGTTTTCACCCTTGCGATCACTGAGACATCACTGAACAGTTGGCGTCTGGTCGTCATAATGAAGTCAATCTCATTTTTTGTCGAACCGTTGGGGCTCGACCAGGTCCACTTCCTGTGGGGCCGTTCTGGAAGAAAGAGTTCATCATAAAGAGTCCCTCTTTCTCCATGAAGTCGGCCAGCTGCTGGCCCCTTCGGTTCCGTTGCCCTACTCCAAATTTCCCTAACTTCAGCTCACCGCTTTCTCTTGTGCCTAGTTTTGCGTTGAAGTCTCCCATCAACACCGTGTAGTGGGTTTTGGAGGAATGCATGGCTTTGGAAATATCCTCATACATTTCCTCCACCTCCTCATCGGGATGTGCCGAGGTTGGTGCGTAAACCTGTATGACCTTCAGCGAATACCGTTGGTGATTCTGAGTATCAGGTACGCGACCCTCGTCGACACACTCCCAATCTTTACAACGTTGTTGACGAGAGACTTGTGGACGATAAATCCGACACCTCCTTGGGACAGATGGTCGCCCTCCCGGTGATAGAACAAGTTGCCGGATTCGAGAATCACCGTGTCCTCCCCCTCTCATCGGACCTCGGATAATCCTATAATACTCCAGCGCAACTTGTCTATCTCTTCTTGCAGCTCCAGGATCTTCTCGTCAGTCCTCAGTGTGCGTGCGTTAAATGTTGCCAGGTCGAGTCGTCGTAGGTGGCAACCGAACCTCCACCGGAGATTCTTAGCACCCCCTGCCCCGCCGTTACCATGGTCGCCACCGTAGCCAGGAATAGTGGGGGCCACCGGGGACTGGGGGCCGTCTATTTGTGTTATTGTTCATGGGGGGTATATTGCCATAGTTGCCGCGCTTGGCGAGCGGGTTGGCAACCGCAGTTTTTTTTTTGTGTAATTGTTGTTATCAGGAAGATGCTGCTGCCCATCTCCTGCCTGTTTCCCTCTGTCGCCTTTTACGACACCCACGGGAAGATATGGGGTAGTGGATATTCTTAACCGCCACTACACGGCACGATCCTCGATTACAAACCAAAATTCAGATGCTTTGTCATCCATGAGCACTAAAATAGAATGCCTCATTTCCATTAAAAAGGTTCTTTGGTTCTCTACACTCACCATACGAAACACAGCAGCATTAAGCTACTATTTTACGCTGGTATTCTGTGAGAGCGTGGCCCTCCCCTGTCGAGCGGAACCGTTCATGCCACAACTATACTGCTATATAACTGCAGCATGGCTCTACCAAGTCGTATTACGAGTGCCATTTTCTTTATTTGAAGTTGACATTCTTCCAGCCTAAGGGTACTAGTGTCCTGTGATTTCACCTGATCCGAAATGGAACCAACAGTAACACTTGCAATCACTAGATCAACGAGGCAGTTAACATATCTTCAAATAACGATTTAAAAACATTTCTGAATAGACACTCAAACTAAGCTTTTTTTTTTTTTTTTTTTTTTATAGAATAGGCTGACAAACGAGCACACAGTCCACCTGATGGTAAGTGGTTGCTGCGGCCCATAGACATCTACATCTATCTTCCATTACAAATCAAAATGCAGATGCGTTGTCACCCGTGAGGACTGAGATGGAATGCCTCATTTCCAGTAAAAAGGGTCTCCGGTTCTCTACACTCACCATACGAAATACAGCAGCATTAAGCTACCATTTCACGCTGGTATTCTGTGAGAGCGTGGTCCTTCCCCGGTCGAGCCGACCCATTCGTGCTACAACTATACTACTAATATAACTGCAGCATGGCTCTACCACGTAAAAAATTGATATTAAGTATATAAATACACACACACACACACACACACGCACGCACGCACGCACGCACGCACGCACGCACGCACGCACGCACGCACACACGCACGCACGCACGCACGCACGCACGCACGCACGCACGCACGCACGCACGCACGCACGCACGCACGCACGCACGCACGCACGCACGCACGCACGCACGCACGCACGCACGCACGCACGCACGCACGCACGCACGCACGCACGCCACGCACGCACACACTCACTCACTCACTCACTCACTCACTCACTCACTCACTCACATATATATATATATATCAATAAGGAGCATACTACGCATAATTATTTGTTAAACTGAAGGCAATAATTGCGGAATTAACATACACCTAATAAATATTCACAGTTTGATTAAAATAATCTGCACGCGTGAACTGTTAGGTGAAGATTAAAATTTAAGTTGTAAAATAACTTTATTTTGCTAACTATGTAATGAAAAAACAAGTTGTGATATTTTTTATTATAGGGCGCTAATAGGAAATTATCGCTTATCAAGATTAATGGTGTCGAAATTGAAGCTTTTGTACTGAATGTGACGTAATAATACTTTAACGATAAAAAATGGAGGTTAAACTTTGTTTTATGTATTTTATGTCATTAAGTAAACACTTTTACATTTTAACACACTATCTTGGTAACAATCGATGGGAAAGAGAATTTTTAGTGTCATGAGACAGTTGACCTCCCTATCTTTCATGCCGCAACATCGAGCTTTCGGTTCTTTTCCCCCTAGTCTTTGATGAATCTATTTTATTTTAAGACGTGTTTTATTTATTTTAATACCGTGTTAAGAAAAATGTAATGTTTAAACTATTTTGGTTTATCAAAGAAATATATAATTCTTTCATTGTAATTAATAAATTATTAGTACTTAATGAAAACTCACTTAAAAAGAAATAAAAACCGACTTTATGTCATACAATCCAGTTTCGGCGTGTCTACACTTTTTTTGGAAAATAATTTAAAAGCAACCTTATTACTTTTTATTATTTCATCTTCCACGATTTCACTATCAGGTGTACGCTCTACAACGGCACTTCCTACCGTCGGTTGCTTTCCTAGCTCCATAAGCTTATCCACATTACCACTTGCCAAAGAATCGTCAATATCAAGCAATAACTTACAGTCGCTGTGTATTTGATAAATCTCTCTGATAATAGCTCGAAGATGTGGGAAATGCGATTTAACGTTATTAATAAAGTTGATATTTTCTTTGACTCTACCAAATGCTCAAAGTAAACACATCACCGATTGATGCTCGAGATAAAGACCTCGATGTTAAATGACCACATTTATATGTAGAAGGAAAGTACGGCCAATTTCATAATCGGCAGCAGAAAGTAACTTTTAGTGAATTTATTAAAGCCCGGCTTATGTCAAAACATCCTCAATTTAGACTTAACCAACAGTATCTATTTTTCTTATTGAATGATGCTAATATGCGCCAATTAAACTCCGGAATCTTTTAAAAAATGAATTGTGCTAATCAGAGAGATAAAATTACGACAGAACAGTATCTCCAAATGCTTAAAAATGATGAGCTGGAAGGTGACTTGACCGCAATATTTAGCCGACTGAGAAACACCGAACAGTTCTGGAAGAAACCAAGAAACGATGTAAATTGTATGACTCAAAATTACGGTCCAGCAACTTGGTTTCTGACCATGAGTCCCTCTGAGTGGATGTGGGAGGATTTGGGAGAGTACATCAGGCAAGTAAATGGCGTTGAAATGGCTAATAAAACAATCAGAGAATTTGTTGCTCTTGACCCCGTATCTACCTCACGTTTTATAGATAACCAAAGACTAACTAGATAACTAGAGTTAGACTTTATAACTAGTTCAGATGAGCCTTTAGGTAAGATTTTTCATTACTTTTGGCGTCGAGAGTACCAATCTAGGGGTGCTCAGCACCATTTAATGTTATGGGTTAAGGATGCACCTATTCTACATAAGTCATCTATAGACGAGGTAGCGTCATTTATTTCTAAATACGTGACATGCGCCATTCCAAAAAAAGATATTTCTCCTACTTTACATCAACGGGTCACTTCGTATCAAATGCATAAACATAACAGTTATTGCATGAGGAGAAAAAAAACGAAAAAAGGATTCGTTTCAGTTTGCCGTTTTGGATTTCCTCGAACTGTGACGGATTCTCTTATCATAAGAGACATTTTTCAAACTATAGCGGCAAGAAAAACTCTCAGCTCTAATAATCGTCTCTACAATATTGTCCGCTCAAAGGAGTCAGATATGATTAATGACCACAATCTCGCTTTGCTGTTGGCGTGGAATGGAAATATTGACATTCAATATGTTGGAGAGAAAACAGCCATTTTGAACAATTATGTGATCAAGTATACTACTAAAAGTGAAAAGACCCATGCAACGGACATGCTTAACGATATTAACTCTACAAAAAGTCTTAGAAGCCGGTTATATAATATTGGTCTCAGAGTATTATCGAATCGAGAATGCGGATCTTTAGAAGCCAGCGATACATTATTGGGAATACCACTTTACGGCACGGACCCACAAACAACAATAAGATGGTTAGACGTAAACATTCATCGTAATCGCAGGGTTAAATCGAAATCTGAAATGACTGCACTGGACCCGAATTCCACTGACATATATTACGATTCTTGTATAGACAACGTTTACCCTGCCAGACCTGACGAATTACAAGACATGAATCTATTTGACTTTTCGAAAGACTATGATTTAGTTAATACACGGCCTGTTTCAAATAAAAAAATAGCAAATAAAATAAAAATACTTAAAAAACGAGATAGACCATACCTAATTTACCATTACCTGTATGATGTAGAGCAAATGCCAGAAAAATATTTCTTTTCCTTGTTGTTATTATTTAAACCTTGGAGAATACTAGATGACCTAAAAATGCAACATGAGACATGCACAGAAACATTCAATGCTGTAAGGGACGATTTACAAGAAGCGTTACGCTACGGAAATTTACGGACTGAATTACGAAATATTTTACAAACAGCTTTTGGAAAGGTAGAAGAAAAAGTAGCAGAACTAAACGAAGAAAGGGAAAACATAGTAGATGAGGGACTCGAAAATCCTTTAGAGTTTGAAGCTTTGGAAGCGGTAAATGCTATGGAAGATTTTTAACAACTTTGATTTAGTTGAAGCGGATATTTCTGAAATGAATGAGCAAGCAAAGATAGATAAACTGAATTCTGACCAAAAAAGTATTTGATACAGTCACTAATAAAATTAGGAACCAAAAAGAAAAATTGCGACATTTTGTTAGTGGCACTGGTGGCACCGGCAAGAGCTATTTAATAAAAACCATAAAAATATGGATTAAAAACAACCTGCATAAAAATATTGCTACTACTGCCCCGACTGGAATTGCAGCATTTAACGTAAACGGATTAACTGTTCACAGATTACTACAACCACCCGTAGAGCATGCACAAACTCCTAAATACAAACCGCTTTCAGACGAAGTACTTCAAGTTTTAAGGACAGAATTATAAACTGTCGAATTATTGATTATAGATGAAGTGTCTTTGATATCCAATGTAACTTTAGCCTAAAAAAATCTTCGTTTATGCGAAGTGTTTGATACTTCTGATGTAGAAGATGGTTGGTTTGGAAAAAAACATATTTTAGTGCTTGGGGATCTTTTGCAACTTCCATCCGTTAGAGAAAAGTCGCCATTTGTAAAACTAACCCCTTGAGAAATTAATAAGCTTATAGGCTCCTTAAGTATTCCAAACTTATGGGCTGAACTTTTTAGTTACGACGAACTTACGTTGAATATGAGACAGCTGGATGATTCTGCGTTTGTAGAAATGTTAAAAAAAATCAGAGTAGGAGTGACAACTCAATCAGACAGAGATATACTGTCTAACCGATTGATACCTCTTCTCTCACATTCCAATGAAGGAAGGTTAATGGAAATAGCACAATGTTTGAGGGACTTACCAGAAGATACTGTTTGTTTACTACCGACTAGAAATATATGTGTGCAGTTAAATAATGCTATGTTAAAAGCGATTCCGCACCCCAAAACAAAGTAAGTTGCTAAAGATTCCTTGGATTGTTCAAAATGTATGATAACGAAAGCCCAGGCGTGTTTACAAAAATATAAAGATGATGCGTCGATGACTGCTGGACTGAAAGAAACTATAATCATTAAAGAGGGAGCTAAAGTAAGGCTTGATAAAGCTGCGTATTTCAATAATACTTTTGTATAGGCGAGCCTGAAACAAACAGTATAAAAAATTATTTCCAGTACAGGCGGACTTCGAATCATTGATAGAAGTCCGTCTGTACGTCTATTTTATGTTAGATCGGTGGTCGATTTGACGCCTACAATTGACTGGTTATTCAAGCAACGTTTTCCAAGTGGCAATTTTCCATCGTCAATGGATAGCGGTTCTGGCGACAGATTGGTGCAAGGGTGTCATGTAGCACCTGGTTTTGTACCCTTGTGTACCTTTCAACGGCCAAGTCACACAACATTAACTATAATAATAAAGAAATCGCAATAAGGAACCTTAGACTTGGCACGACTTTGTCTAGATTTCATTACTTTTTAGAGATAAACAAGCAGCTCCATCGAGACTTGGCTAGTTTTTTACAGAATGTTTTTGGTGGGATACGATATACGCCAGTAATGCATGTACCGGTTAAATAAAGCTAACTTTAATAACTTGTTATTTAGCATAAGAATTTATAATTAGGTATATACCTTGTGAATATATATAAAAACCTAAGGTTATAATTAATGCATAATAAATTTTACAATTATGATTGCAAAGCAAAAAATATAACACTTCTTTAGCACTATGACCTCCAGTAATACTCTACGCTAACATTAGTTAGACGTATGTAATATGTAAAATCTTATTGAGGGATTACGTGTATATACGGCTAATTTGCGCTAAATCAAAAAATATAAATAATTAAGGAAAAATAAATGTGGAAAATTAAGATGAATAAATTAACTATTAAGCATACCAATTATGAGTTAGCTTAGTATAAATTGCTGGTGTCGAAAATATTCTTTTATAGATTTATGATTTTCTTTAAATGAATGAATGAATGAATGAATGAATATACTTTTATTGTACACCACAAACAAATATACAGTTAACAAAACACAAAAAAGATTATAATATTATGTAAGTACAATTTGGCGGCCTTATCGCTACATAGCGATCTCTTCCAGGCAACCAAAGGTGTAAGGATTAGAACAGTGAGAACTAGGTAGGTGGTGCAATATAAATATACATAATATAATAGCGATTTATAGACAATACATGCAATAAAATAACATACAAATAACTAATACATGAAATTATATAAATTGCTTAAATATAATAAAAATAAAGTAAAACATATGTAAATATAAATATACATACATACATATATATAAATATATAAACAAACTCACACATTTACCCAAATATATATATTTTCTTTAAAATTATTATACTAAACACAATTCGGAAGAAAAGCACTCCAAAACTCTGAAGCGTACATCTTTTTCAACGACAACGCTAGACACAACTTTAGCGATCCGTTATCGTCAATCTATATATAATATCTGTTTCTCCTTTACTCCAAATACGACTTCCTACCTGTGTGGGAATTGGAGATTGGGGAAGTGGGATTAAAGTAAATATTTTGAAGTCGGGCAGCACAGAACAGGTAATATATGCTGTTGGTCTAAAAAGTTTTTTTTAAATTATCTTTAAAAAAGGAAAACCCATAACAGGTGCACATAACAGGTGCTTACCACGCATCATAACTTGACAAACTGAAGGCAAAATTGCGAAAAAATGGCCACATTTGCAAAACAAGTAAATGCTGTTTCACCATAAGGACGCGCCGTTTCACACCTTAGCGCTTGCCATGGCGAAAATACACGAACCACTGCTTGAACTGCTTGACCATTCGCCTTACTCACCGGATCTAGCTCCAAGTGACTTCTTTTTGTTCCTTCATCTAATAATTGCGCCCGGAGGACAGAGATTTTCGTCGTATGAGGAAGCAACTTCATGAACAATTATTTTGCAGAGAAAAACGCCGAGTACGGTATTTGGACGGATTAGAGAAATGGGAGCATCGCTGGGAGAAGTGCCTATAGTTACGAGGAGACTATGTAGAAAAACAAAAATACATTTTTAAGAAAGAATGTCTAGTATTTTTGTTAGGTTGGAAACATTTCAGACGACCCACGTACACGTGAAACAACTCTTAAGTTTTATAAAACTTGAGCATCACAATAAATGATGCACAATTGTAGAGGTCTTTAAAGATATTCTTAAAAAATAAATGTGTGTTGTTACTCTTAAAGTTGTTTGGTTGCAATAAAACAGTTCGCCTGTGGAAGCTTTAAAAAAGTTAACAGCAACATTTGTGATTTGGTGTTGAGAAATTGTTTGTTTTGTCGATTTTGTTTTCTGGTTTTTAAATAGCGCGCGTAATAACATAAGGACTCAAATTGCTTATTGACTAAAATGGTATACATTTTTTCCGCTGATTTCATGCAACCAGATTCATATAATTCTATAACAGGTTTTTGTACAAATAAATATTACAAACTAGCACACAGCTCACTTAATAATAAGCGCAAGCTACGGCCCCTACACTGTACTATTTTTGTCCACGATAAAAACACAGATACATTGTCACCTTCAAGGTCTAAATACAGAATGCTTTTTTACATGTCAAAAGGCTTTATCGTTCTTTATACGTAGCTAAACTTTGCGTTGGTATTCTATCAAAGCGTGATCCTTCCACTCAAAGTATAAGATATTGACTGCAAATAAATGCTAAAAGAAATACTATGCCTACACGGAATTAAGTTAATTACAGTTTTTACATAGTTAATTTAAAAATTAAAATTTAACGATACACGCCCGATAAATGACGAACGCTTGGCTACCACGCTAGGATATACATCCTATTCATATCAAAAACTTTTTTTCTTATTATCTCAAAACATTGTATGTTATATCCTCTTTGCCAATCTCGAGCGATTGTTATGACGTCTGATCATTAAAATTAAATGTATTAAAATTATCTAATTAGAATTTCAATCATTAATATATCATCATCATCATCATCAAAACAGCCCTTCACAAGTCCACTGCTGAACATAGGTCTAGCCCAAGGTATGCCACAAAGCACGGTCCTGAGCCACCTGCATCCATCTACTTCCTTCATGTCTTACCAGGTCATCACTCCATCTAGTGGGGGTTCGCCCTGCACTTTGCCCACCGGTCCTGCACGTAGCCCACGAGGCTGCCACTAGAGAACCTTTTTTCCTCAACGGTTGTCGGTTCTTCAAGCTATACGGCAGGCCCATTGGCACTTCAGCTTACTAATCCGTTGGGCTTTGTCGGTCACTCTGGTTCTACTGCGGATATCCTCATTTCTAAGTTTATCACGCAGAGAAATTGCGAGCACAGCCCTCTCCATAGCTCGCTGAGCGACTTTGAGCGTCCTCATACGGCCAGCAGTGAAGGACCACTTCTCAGTTATGATGTGTGATATGTCATCACTGGCAACATATATTAATAAATAGAAGGTTTATATATAAATTTTGTGTCCTGTAAATACGATTTCTAGCAAAATTTAAAGTAAGTTAATAACCGATCTTATTTCACGAAGAGAAGTTGGAAGGTTGTTTCATAACTTTGTTGCTGGATAACGAGAATTGCCATGAAAGGCAGCAGCGACGTATCTTGGGACCGCTTAAGGATACTTAGAGTATCATGAACATTATGTTCACTCTATGATTATTGAATTATAATTTTATGTTGTGTAATATATGTTATGTTATACTCCCACATTTGTTGTGATACTGGTTAATTTTGATAATAGCGACAAATTTAGAATTCGATAAAAGCTATCAAATGCACAGAAATATTACGGTACCTTAGATATTGCATATCGTCTACTTTATTGAAAAGACGTCTTATAATCTCTGCAAATGTACTACTTAACGCTCTATTTTGCTTTTTTTTGGCATGATAACATCTCCTTCCGACTATATAGTTGTCACTATTGACAGAAGCGACAAGAAGAGCATCAAGGTAGAACTTCATATTATGCGCGTGGAGATAAAAAAAATCACATGATCCTGTCTTCTTCTTCACCTGTAATAGTCCAATGCTCTACATGGGTCTATTCCAGAGAGTGGGTAGAATTTTCCTAAATCGATATGCTTCGCAAGCGGATTATTCTCACCTTCACCGTTCACATAGTATGAATATTTTGAATTTCGAAAAATTATCATTGCTCTTGTATACCATGGCTGCTGTAAATATTTCTACTGCGTATAAAAAATATATAATATTCGGCGAAAAAGGGGTGAAAATAGTTCACTTGGTGGTAAGTTGTTACAGCAGCCCACGGACACCTGAAGCCTACGTCAAATAAAGATTGCCGCAGAATCGCAGTCATCCTGCAGGACGAAGATGAAATGTCTCACAGAATTTTAACGAAAGAAACATTTATATGTGGTTCTGATTCTACCGAGAAGAATCATGGAAGAAAGTAAGAAACTCAGTAGTTGCTCTTTTCAAAATATTTTTACAATAGTTCTATAATTATGTAAAGCGATAAGTCAAACATAAAATGTAACCAGAACGAAAGAAACCTTTAAATGTGGTAGAGCCATGCTGCAGTTATATAAGTAGTCGTATAGTTGTAGCACGAATGAGTCAGCTCAACCTGGGAAGAAACACGCTCTCGCAGAATAATAGTGTAAAATTGTAGCTTAATGCTACTGTGTTCCGTATGGTGAGTGTAGAGAACCGGAGACCCTGTTTACTGGAAACACGGCATTCCATCTTAGTCCTCACGGGTGACAACGCATTTGCATTTTGATTCGTAATCGAGGATAGATGTAGATGTCTATGGACCACAGCAACCACTTACCATCAGGTGCCCGATAGGATCACAATAGAAATTGAAAAGCAAAAAATGCGTATGTTTGCTTAGCTCGCGCACTTTGCGACTAGTCTAGAAATAATAGTTCAGAGCAGAAAAATTAAAATTCTTTAGGTCCTTAGAACGTACTGAAAAAATCATTATGGCCCGAAGGCTTTAACTTTTGGAGACCTCTGATTTAGCTGGGCTGCATTAGTAACTTATCCTCAGGTAGACTGTAAGTTTGTTTGTTACTTCGATTCCATAAAAAACTGTACTGTAAAGATCAGATTTTAAAAAATAGAGCAACTTCAATATCTTATTATATGTAAATCAACGAAAATATTTTGAATCTTCACAGATCGAAAGTATTTTGTTTGAAACCACAACAACAAATCAAACGTATTTTTATCACTTATCATGTTAGTGCAAAAATTACATTCAATTTTATTTCTTTGTTTCAGAATTGAATGCAGTTAAAATAGTGAAAATAGTAGTGCCAGAAATAATACAGTACGGTGTGCAAGACGCTGTGATTTTAGACTGTGACTATACTTACGGTAACAATACATCGGGACTGGTAGTGAAGTGGTTTTTCAGAAACAAAGCTAGACCTGTCTACCAATGGATCGTGTCGCAAAAGCCACAGGACATGGGGATATTGAGAGGTCGTATTGACTTAGCCTACAGAGCATCAAGCGATCCATTAAAAATGCACAGAGCACTCCGCATAATGAAGCCCGACACCGACATCTCTGGTGATTACACGTGTGTCGTTTCAACATTCATGGAAGAGGATTCAAGAACTAAGCAAATGATTGTTTTTGGTAAGTTATTTTTAAAGGTCGTTAAAATATGTCAAATATTTAAACAAAACCACACAGATGATATAGCTATTTGCGTTGAAAATTAATATCAATCAATCACTATTGAACTTAATGATTTATTATATATACGCGAACACTGCACATTTAACTAAAACTAGATTTTACCGATTTTGTTAATTAATTTATATTATCGACCTTTCGAGTACATTACATCACCCATGATTATCCTCATGATCATGTGTTGTTAAGTACTCGAAACGTCGAAAATATAAAATAAGTTAATGTACCCGATGAAATCCGTAAAATCTAATTTTCTTCAAATGTGTAGTTTGTGTTCGCGTAAACATAAGAAATCATTATTAGAACAAATCGTTCTTATGACGTTGCTCTTTATCAACGTGTCTGAGTATTTTACGTCAAGATTAAATCAAAAATGCCTAACAATAGTCACTGCTGAATCAGAACTTTAAAGAACTTCGAAATAGTTTTTATGTTATATCCATCACCGCAGAGCAAGGAGTAAATCAGCACTTAAAATTGCAAATATCAATTTGATTGACGCTGGCAGAGATCGAATCCGAGTTGCTGACAATATGGGCACGTTCAGGTCAATCCTAATTTAAAAACAATCTTGATTCGACACACCATCCGTAAAGATAAGCTGGCCTGCTTCGTTTCCCCCGACTGCCTTACGAACGCCTTAAGCTTAAAAAGCGACAGTAGCCTAATGGCAGGGCGCGGACCGCGAACTCAAAAAGGTCGTGGGTTCGAATCCACCATTCGACTACTGGCGTGAACCACTCGCAACACAAGCAATTTAAGCTTCCACGAGTGGTTAGGAGGAATATTAGTAATGTTTGTAGCATTATTAATATTCTTTTTTTTTAAAGGAGATGCGTAGCGGATAGCAAATTCTCTATTATGCGACTTCAAATCTAAAAAAATCTACTTTATAAAGTATACTCCAAAATAGGAGTATACTCCAAAGATCTACAGGCTTCGGTTTGCAGAGTGGCCATGACCGGTGATCAACCGATCACGGTAGCTTCTGTATATCTTTCTGGGAATAAAAAAGTGCTTAAGCGCGACTTTGAGGCACAAAATCGGAGACCTCAAAAAAGTTATTTTCGTATACGAGTTCCGTGGTCACATCCATGGTCACAGGGGTGGACAGAGATGTTCAACGTTCAGATGTCAGAGATAACAGCGATAACATATTAATTTTTGTTCCGATCTACGCAGTATGAACTTATAGTGTGTTGAAGTCTTGCACTTGTATGTTTGGGTTGGGATCTAATTTTATTATATATAGGATAGGATAGGAAGTTACAGTCTACTTACATGGTGGTGGCTGGTGAAGTAGCTACTGCAGCACCTGGACACCTGCAACTAACTTCAAATAAAGAAGGCTACAGACGCCTTGTAATTTTCATGGTGGTGTACATTTTTGGCACTTTAGCAGGCGGAAACGTTTAGACTGATTGAGACAAAAACATATTTGAATAAGAACCAATTTACGATAGAACGAGAAATAGATTTTTAATAACAATTCAGTGCTTGGAAATTGACTCATAAATTCGCTTGGGTACTGGGAGTTCCCAATCGGACGGTTATGTAGATGGAATGCCTTACAGCCTGTAATTATACCGTCTCTATCTCTACTCCCTTCCGGAACATGAAACGTGGCTGCTGGTAAAAGTATTTTCTACTGAAAAGGCCAAGGTGTAATTAAAGAGTGCAGAGCTTACAGGCCAATGCACCCGGGTGCAACTTCACCATTACACTGTCGCGTGAGTCATACTCGTATAAATATGAACATTTTGATTGTTTAACTCTTGTGTTTTTTCGCTGACAGGGAAGCTGTTAAAATCACAAAACTTTTAGCGCTTTGAACATAAAATAAATTTTGTAGAACGTAGGTAATGATCCTGTATTAATCGTACTGGAATTTAAGCAGTGAAACTCCAAGTCAAATTTCATTTAGTAGTTACTCGAGGTTATCCAATAATACATTTCTTGAGAAGGATTTAGCGATATCGTATAATAGGCCCGATATGGGTGAAGTGTTGGAAGTATAATTTAGCAAATTGTCCGCCTTTGAATTATATATAGAATACTATTCTGTTCATTCACCCAAATTCCATCTGGCTACGAGACGGTTACAGCTTTTGTTCGAAGTATGAAATCAATTGCTCTTGTATTAGTAGGTTTAATTTATTAGGAAATTCGAAATAAAGCATATCGAGAAAAAAATACAGTTTTCAAATAAAATCTTTAAAAAATTGACAACGGATTTATTTATTTAACAAAAATAAAACAAAAAATTAGAAAAATAAACAGTTCTTTACCTTGATTAAGAATATATGAACGATATTGTTTCTTTTTAATGTTTTTAAAAACATGCGATAATTTTTGTGACCATTTGATTAGTATGAAATTGCTCAATAACAGCTGTTAGCTCAGTACCAGGACGCTTTGACGCTTTTTTTGACGCTCATTTCATAACACAGTCAGATATTTTTATAGAATAAAGTTGATTTAGCAGGGATAGGAATGGGAAATTTAGCAGGGATGGGAGATATGATAAGGATATAGAACGACGAGTGAATGCGGGAAATTGAGTAAATGGGGCTCTGCACTCTATTGTGAAGAGTCAAAATGTGTCGAAAAAGGCACGTATGGGCAATTCACAATTCTGTGTTGGTCCCTACTTTAACGTATGGTAGTGAAAGTTGGGTGTGGCAGAAGAAGCACGAGAGTAGAATGAATGCTGTAGAAATGCGGTCGGTAAGAAGTATGTTAGGGCTGAATCTGAATGACAGGGTGAGAAATTGTGTGATAAGAGAAGAGTGTGGTTTGCAAGATGATGTTGTGACCAGGATTAAGAAAGGAATGCTTCGGTGGTTTAGTCATGTGGAAAGAATGAATGAGAAAAGAGTGACAAAGGAAATTTATATTGCAGAAGTGAATGGCAGAGTCGGAAAGGGACGTCCTAGGCGAAAATTTATCGACCAAATTGGCGATTTATTGAAAACGGGCCAAATTAGGAGTACCTTTAACCGACGAACATGTATGCGTAGGTATATGGATGTGAAGGAGGCGAGAGATGTGTGTCAGGATCGTGGAAAATCGTCCGATCGTCCAAATAGAAGTCTGTAGTCTCTGCCTACCCCTCTGGATGACAGGCGTGAGTGTTTATGTTATGTATGTATGTTAATAAAGTTGACAAGCGAGCACATAGTCCACCTGGTGGTAAGTGGATGCTGTGGCTCATAGACATCTACATAATATTATATCCTCTATTTAGAATCAAAATGCAGATGTGTTATCACCACTGAGGACTAAGATGGAATGCATCGTTTTCTAGTAAAACCTTGTGTTCCGTAAGAGAGTGGTTCTATCCTAGTAAAGTCGACCCATTCGTGCTACAATCATAATGTTACTGTAGCGTGGCCCTACTTTCAATGAATCGCAAATTGAATCGCTACGCTTTACCACGTTTTATCGAATAAAAAAAATGTCGTGTGACAGTTGGCACGGCTTGTAATAGGAGGGTGGATTGAAAAGTACTCGGCCTAACACAGATCCATTCAATTCTAAAAATCAAATCTACCCACATTATTTAGTTCAGTTCATACTAGTTCATTGTGTGAAGTTCGAAACGTGTGCGATAATTAGTTGTGATTTTATAAACTTATTAACAAAGTAATCGGACATAATTTGCGCGAATGGAGCAAATCGAGCAGCGTGCCGTCACTAAGTACCTCCATAAGAAGGGGCTATCATCAAAAGCCATCCATGATGACATGGTCAATACATTAGGCGATTGTGCTCTGTCATATTCATCCGTCAAAAAATGGATAGCAGAATTTAAGCGTGGTAGAGAGAGTGTGAAAGATGAACCCCGCTCTGGAAGGCCTTCAACGTCAACTACTGACGAAAATATTAAAAAAGTACTTGATTTAATAATGGGAGACCGCAGATTAAAAATTAGAGAGATAGCCGAGATTATAGGCATCTCTTATGAATGAACTCAAAACATCATTGTCAACGAGTTGGGTTTCCAGAAGGTGTCTGCGAGGTGGGTTCCGCGACTGCTTTCAGTTGAACAAAAAAGGACGCGATTGACTATTTCACGCGACTGTTTGGAGTTATATGAAGCCGATGCAGATGATTTTTTGAATCGTTTTGTTACTATGGACGAAACATGGATTCATTACTGTACACCGGAAACAAAACAACAATCAAAATAGTGGAGAAGACCTGGTTCACCACCCCCTAAAAAGGCTAAGTCGATTTTGTCGGCAAATAAGGTGATGGCTTCAGTATTCTGGGACTCGAAAGGTGTGATTATGATTGATTATCTTGAAAGGGGTCAGACTATAAACTCTGATTACTACTGCACCTTAATACGTCGTTTACGAGAGGAAATAAAAGAAAAACGTCGAGGAATGCTCAGAAGAAAAGTCCTGTTTCATCAAGATAACGCCCGTGTTCACACGTCAGTACAGTCAATGGCTGAAATTCACAACTGTGGCTTTGAACTATTACCGCATCCGCCGTATTCACCTGATCTGGCACCATCAGACTTCTTTCTGTTTCCTAACCTAAAAAAGCACTTGGGAGGTCAAAGCAGCTGTAGACGCATATTTTGACTCTAAGGAAGAATCATTTTTTTTCAACGGTCTAAATGCTTGGAAGGGGAGGTGGCAAAAGTGTATTGAACTTGATGGTGATTATGTAGAAAAATAAAAATATAACTGATTTAGTATGTGTTTATTTTATTGGTTAGGCCGAGTACTTTTCAATCCACCCTCGTACAAATTATTTTTAAATTGCGCCACTGGGCACTGGGGCGACATAGGTCGCTTTAACTAGGAGCCTGCCAATAATGGTGCTTTTGATCTACCGTGAGATGACTGTTTTTCTTAACTATCCTGTAAGGAAATGTTGATCATGGTTTTTTTGCATTATATTATTATCCGTTTACGTGTAAGAATATCTTCTATCTGATATAGCTAGACTGTACATGGCCAGCAGCGTACCTGCTATAAAATAAAAATAAATTATGTTTGCCAAACCGTTTACCAAGTGTGATGACTATGGCGAATATCCCCCTAAATAGACAGTCTAAGGGGAGAACTATGCTCAGCAGGCCCTCAATAGTAAGTCAGCAGTTCTTAGCGGTCAGCCGCCGTAGAGTCTACATCACCTGAGGATGCCTCGTGTAGAGGCGAAACATGTCGTATTATCTTCGATGGTGTATAGTAAACTTGTGTGTCTTACAAAAGCTCTTTGCTTTTATTGCCCCTCTTCACAAAAACATAATTTGGGAAACCTTGGTAATAGAAGCATTCACGTCCTTTCGCCGTAAAAGTGCATGACATTGGATTCTAATTTTTTTCGATTACATTAAATTCTTGAAGTTGTTTTCAAAAATATTTTCTAAGGTTTCGGTGTTTTGTGCCCAAATACACGCTGCTCAATTTTAGAATGTGATTGTAACACCACGAGACTTAACAACATCTTAAAATTGAGTAGCGTTTTAAAATTTGGCCATTAAACTCTGAGTAATTGTACTTTCAAAACATAATAAAAATTAAACGTTTCTATGTCATGTCAACGACACCTGCAACCAATTTCATATCAAAGGAGGCTACAGATGCGTTATCACCTCCAAGGAAGTTCCTAACTAGGGTCACCCATATTCATAGCTGTTTTAAACGAAGATCCGGCGTGGTGATGGTATTAGAGAATTATTATAGTAAATAATTAGAGAATTAAGATTCGAGAAGAGAGAGGGATTAGAGAAGAAAGAGAAAAATAATTAGAGATGAATGACGACTTTTGAATACTGTCGTAAGCTGTCCACTAAGGAAAAGTTTTGCAATAATATTTCATGATATATTTAAAAAAAAAGTTATTATATAGGTCTAAAGCACGCGGGATCATTGTTACAAATAGTGAGCGGAATTTTGCAAGCACTGCACTTTAAAACTCATTCAAGTAAAGCAACGTCCCACGCTGACCAAACTTGTGCTCAACGAAAGGACCTATTGTAACTACTTTTTCTGCACAACGTATATAATAAGTATTCTCGAATTACAGAAAAATAAATTCACTGAGTATGAAATAGAGGTTAACTTAAACCACAGGTAGATATTTATAAAAGATAGTTCACATCTTTTTAGTTTATTAATTTACTTGTCTTTTTTTAAATTGTAACCCTAAACTGGGATTTTCTTCTGTATCGTGGAAACAATTTACATATTAACAATTGCACAAGGTCAAATCTGCAGACTGGAACTTTTTTACTCATTGCTAAGCTACTGCACCACGGAGCCCTCAAATTCTGATAAATGAATTAATAAATTTACCAGATAGAATAATAAAAATATTAAGATTCGGATCGCATCATTTTGGTAAAAAAAATTCATCGCCTTGACAGGATTTTAGATGGGACTGCGTAACCTTTCATTCCCACGATTAGAGACAAAATCAAAGATAAAATATAAAATAAGTTTTGTATCGTTTATAGTTACAGTAAATGACGGTGTTACGAATAGATACTTGGTTTGAATCTAAGGAGTATTAAGAATCGCAGAACGCTTTCTTTTCTTTGCAATTTCAATTGCAATATATGGAATTACAAACAAAATAAGAAGAGTTCAAAACAAACTACACGAACAATAACCAGGAAAACATGAGCTCGGACATCAACTGACACTTGATAATTGATAATGAAGTCTTTGCTTTCCAAAAAATAAACAAATAAAAATAGTTTATGCTGTTCTAACGTTTGCTTGTGCAATATATTTGTTTTAACTTACAAAATTTAGCGCTGACATAGTTCATTAAATCGGTTGGTTAGCTATTCATTAGATAAATCACATTTTTTTTTGTATAAAATAAGGGCGACAAGCGAGTACACATTCCACCTGTTAATAAATGGATGCTGTGGCCCATAGACATCTTCATCTATCCTCGATTAAGAATCAAAACGGATATGCGTTTTCACCCCTGAGGTCTTAGATGAAGTGCCTCGTTTCCAGTAAAAAGTTCTCCGGATCTCTACACTCACTTTACGAAACACAGTAGTATTAAGCTGCTATTTTACGCTGGTGTTCTGTGAGAGCTTGGTCCTGTACCGGTCGAGCCGACCCATTCGTGCTACAACCATAATATAGCTGCAGCGTCACCCTACCACATATAAAAATATAATATATAATAAAAACTATTCGATAGTTAATCAACCAGATGTTTTATTCGTTAGATATTTTTTAAATTGTACTCATTGTTTAGTTCTAATATGAAAACATATGTATGTATTTATTACTCCGAAGACGGAGAAGACTTCCGCAAATACCACCAAACTATTCGAAGAGGAACATTAAAGTGGTTTCCGATGTGAACGGAAGCGGGTTTCCGTGCAGTTGTCAATTATCCTGTGTGTATCAAAAGACTGTCCTGTGCAGAACCATTTTGAAAATAATCATTCAAAGGGGACGGTATTAAATTATTGATCACTGATCAGTACACATTTACAAAAAAACGTTATATTTTGTACATTTATACATTATGAACAGTTTTTACAGTATATAATATGCATAATATGAATTATATATCATACAAATTCCTAACGACTAAGAACAAAATATCAAGGTTATTTATTTCTAGAAACGGTTGTTTTTCTGCTCAGAAGTATGTCTGAACGCTCTTACCTATTTATGTCGCTAAAGCGGTCCGGTTCATTAATGATTTTATTGTAACCAGATTTATTTCAGGCTACAATCAAGTATAACCAAAAAAATTTTTTTTCTCGTTATATACAAATGTAAAATAGCTTATATCAACTAAGTCTGCCTTAATTAAACTAACAATCTGAAGTAAATTCTTTATGAAGATAATCGATTGAAAGGGTCAATATTTTATAACGAAAACATTTGTGACTTGTATAGATAATGATAACACATAAGCCTGGAATAGACGAAATTAGTTTCTTATGTTTTGTGTGTTTGTAACATGTTAGCATAGGTAAGCTAAACTAAAGAACCTGAGCAAGCTATTTAAATAGTTCGTTTACATGCTTTCTCTGATTTTATTGTGATTCCACTTGTTGTTATGCAGGCCTAAGTCTATCGATATACTTCAGCAGAGTATGATACTATGTTTTTTAACGTTACCCCGTAACTTTGTAGTAAGATTTGTCCTGTGTCACGTAGGCAGTTTACATACATAAATTGCACAAGGACAAACAAATATCCAGCCCCAAAATAATTAGTTGTAAGCAATACAAACACTTATTTTCTGCGAGATTCGAACCCGGGCCCCTCAGGACGCGGTTTTTTTAATACATATTTTCACTGCTCATTTGGGTAATACCGTTGTTCATGTCCTTTTTTTCGTCTGTTGCCTTGTACGATACACATGAGATTATACGGGATAATGATGTACCTTAGTACGCCGCCGCTGTAGATTCACAAGGCACTATTCTTATTTACACGTGGTAGAGCCTACGCTGCATCTGTATTGTACTTGAAGTACGAATGGGTTGGCACGACCAGGAAAGGACCACGTTCTCACAGAATACTACTTTATATAAATCGCAAGTCCGGTCATGCATGGAGTGTTGCTGCCATGTATGGGCTGGTGCTGCAAAATGCCACCTAGCAACTTTGGACTCAATGGAGAGGCGTGCTAATGCTTATTGGTGACCCAAATTTGGTTAAAACCAATCTTACCAGCCTCGAACACAGGCGCAATGTAGCCAGCCTTTCGGTCTTCTACAGGATGCATTTCGGAGAGTGTAGTGCAGGCATTTCATAATTTAATTTCTCCCTCTCCCTTCCACCATCGGACAACCAGACGTTCGGCCTGACTCCACCCTTTCGTTTTTGACTTACCACACATTCGAACCAAACGGGTTGCTACGTCGTTCGTCATGCGTACAGAAAAGGAGTGGAATAAGTTGCCAGCATCTCTATTTCCATCCGATTACAGTGTGGGTTCAAGACAAGAGTGAATAGGCTTTTGTTAAGTCAGAGCGCTTCACATACTTAGGCTACATCACCACTTACCATCAGGTGGGATTGTAGGCAAGCTCTGGCTTAGAATAATAATAATAAAAAAACTACTGAAATAATTTTCAACAAAGAGCGAGTATAAAATAAAGAAAAAATGCTTCGAGAAACTTAATACTATGCGAGAGAAGTTCGCCATCTTAGCACGCGCCTATTTCTTACAGTTCATTAAACTTCACGTGCCATGTTACAAAATATTCTTAAAAGTGTCATGTTTCAGTGCCGGAGACGAATTTCCGCCTGATCCAGAACAAGACTGACGATGATACTGTGAACGTCATATGTGCTGCGGACAGAGCGTTTCCTGCACCAAACCTCACGCTAGCCACACCTGAGAGGTACGTTACTAACTTTTTATTATTTTGTAGTGTAGTTTGAACATAAAAACACCATCTTGGCTTGGCTTGGCAGTTCGAAAAGTATTTTTATCAAAATAGAAACGAAATTACAATAATAATTATGATTGTAGTTTAAACGTATGCAACTAATTAGTTATAACGTGTCCAGGTCGTATAAAATCGAAGACGTGTGCTCTATTCAGCAGTTGGCTTACAAGGAAATTGCACCTTATCGCTAACCAATCAGCCTACATCACTAGACTCATGCTTGCTTGAAATTACTTGCTTTATTGCATTGATTACGTAAGTAGCCACTACATAGATGCAAATGCGCTTTAAGTCCAAAATATAAGCTGAAAAAATACAAAGTAAGATTTTTTTTTCCAATAACACAACATCGCTAGCAGTCCGGTAATGTTGTACATAGCCTATTTTACTAAATATATTAAATACATAGATATATTTGGCATAAATGCCGCACTTGCCATACGAATAGGAGATCGCGATGCTAGACTGTACAAACTGACCTCTACTCAATCTTCTACCTCAAACAAACAAATCTGTAAATATATTAAAAATAATAAAATAATAAAAAAATGTTTATTGGTCGGACAAAAAGATCCAAAGTGGTTAGTAGATACAAAAAAGCTTAATGTCTATGTTAGTACTTAATAACTAAGAAGACGCGAGTGGACAGTCCCCATTTTCAGCAATGCTTTTCAGAATGATATTAAAAAGCCTTCACATTTTCAATAACGCGTTCACCCAATTAACAAAAAAGAATACTACTATGCTATTACGTGTTTCATGTTTTGGTTGTCTGTTAATTAGTGTTGCAATTTGATAATAATATCGGAAAAAAGGCATTCTGAGGCATTCTTTGGGGATTCCTATGTTCAGCAGTGGACTTCATTAATTTAGCTTTGATAGGCTGTGATGATGAATGAATAATGAAATGTTAGTACTATCATCATCATCATCAACATCGGTCCGTAAAAGTTTTCAGCTGGTCATGGTCCTCTCCCGTTGATTATTTGTAGATTTAGCTTAATTGTCACCCTTAGGATCAGACGTCTCGCATCTATGTCGCTAAGCTAAGTGATTATTTTTGCATAAGCAAAGTGGCTATGTAATCTAAACAAAAGTAAAGTAATTTAGTGTATTAAGATTAATAATCACTAAAAGCGCCCATTACGTCCATAACGCATCTGCATCGGTTGGACATACTGAGAATAAGATAATTAATTTCCTATTGAGGAATATTGTCCCAGGTCCTGCTGAGATGCATAAAAAGTTGTTCTTCTGTAACCATATTTTAAAGAAAAGCCCTCAGAGATCTTCTTTGAAGCATATTTCAAAAAATTTCTATGGAATTTTAATCTAGAGATTACGCTGGCCATTCTAGGGACATCACACATGTTTGTACAACCAGACTGAACCGACATTGTCGTGCATAAGCAGGAACTTTTGACCCATGCGTGTTCAATATGGCAAGACAAAGAAGTTCTAGCACCTAATTACAGTATATTTCAGCCACCATAGTGTCCTGTATCCAAACGAAGTCTGGTTTTTTTTTCACCAAAACGAATTCTTACCACTCTTGAGAGAGTTGAGGCCGGATAGAACGATCAGAAACTTTCCTCAGAGTAGGTGTGGGTAGAATTAGGATGAAAACCAAAAAAAAGGGATTCAACAGTGAAAAGCACCAACGACCACTGATGGGGTTCCGAGTTCACATGTTCTTCAGCCCATTGCAGTTTTCGTCCAATATTTCCTCTTCTTAGAGCTGGAACCCTAAGTGGTCTACGACCATGAAGGTTATTTTCGTACAGTCTGCTCCTCACAATTTGATCACTCACAAGCACCTGGTGTTCAGCCTTTGGACAATTGCTTCGCCTTATCATATATTTGTTGCCTTCTCGCAGCAATTTGAAAAAAAATGGCTTATCTGGCTGTAGTAATGCGGCTTGGTCCTGGGTCTCTCCACCACCACCGCCGCGGCATGATAGTGTGATCACAATCTCGAAATCACATTTTGCCTGGTGCCTAGTGCCAATTGAAAAGTACCAGCCTGCAGAATTTCTACAGCTCTTCTCGAGTTAAACGTCGACGTTGCATTGCAATATAATGTCAAATTGTCACAATCTACCCAAGTTGATTTCGATTTTTATTGCATTGTTAAGAAGCAGTTTGAGATCAAACATTTATTCATTAATTTAATATCATATGTATATGGCAAAAATAATCTGGCACTGTGCCAGAATTACTTGAATGCCTGTTAAGTATGACTATCGGGGAAGGTAGGAAAAAAATGCAGTTTCATGTCATTGCATTGCTCTAGTCTAGCTTTAGTCTTTTTTATTAATATTAATTTAGTTTATTTCTGTAGTATTAAATTTTGGTAGATATTGTTGCGAAAATCGTGTGGGTGGGTGTGGGTGTTTTTTTTTTCATCTTATCAAATAATTAAGTTTTCAGTAAAATCGATTCAGTTCGTTTTTCTTTAAATTTAATTATTTTACCAATAGGCAGTTCATACTGAGAGTAAAATATTCATCGCACTGTCACACTCTACATAATGCTACATATTGTATTCATATTTAAAACATCTATATGTTTTATTGAAAGGAGGCTGGATGGAGTTTCTCATGAATTGAAACTGGTGAACGGCAGATACTCGGCGGTAGCTTCGGTTACGTTGCTCGACGCTGACCTTCCTTCACCTGCGGAGTTTATTTGCACTCTCCGAATACCTTTAGCAAAACACGCAGTGAGGAAAGAAGCAATTTACTATCCGGGTAAGAATTGCCTTTTAACATTTTTCCTACAATTTTACTATAGAAAAGAATAGAATAGATAATTTAATAGTTAGAAGATTTGATTTTGACTTTTGCTCTTGTCTAATATACATTTATATACAGGCTTGAAGTAGATTTTTATTCATAAAAGTGTTGTTATTTTATATATAAAATATCTAGAATGGTATATTTATGAGGAAACTGTGAATTCTTCGGAAAGTTCACGCCGTAAGGCATCACTCCATATCCGTACCGTTAGCGTTGTAAGCAGCGACTATGGGAAATGCTGGAAAAATCTTGTTTTTTAAAAAAATATAGGATAAGGGTGACAAACAATCACAAAGTCCACCTGATGGTAAGTGGTTGCTGCGGCCCATAGACATCTGCATCAATCCTCGATCACGAATCAAAATGCAGATGCTTTTTCACCCGTGACGACTAAGAAGGAATACCTCTTAGCCAGTAAAAAGGGTCTCCAGTTCTCTAAACTCACCATACGAAACACAGCACCGTTAAGCTACTATTTTACGCTGGTATTCTATGAGAGCGTGGTTCTTCCCCGGTCGAGCCGATAACTATACTACTAACATAGCTGCAGCATGGCTCTGCCACGTACAAAATTTATTAGGGATCAAGGCAAATCCTTCTTACAACGGGAGAAGTCTATGTCTAGCAGTAAACTTACGGGCAAATAAAAAAGAAAGTTGTTGAAACAAGTGTGGCACCAACGCCTTGATACAGTACCATCATCATCTGTCTACTTTCGATAAAATTTCCCAAAAACTCCGCAGTGTTCAACATCAACACATTGTAAAAAAGTTTTTAGCGGTCAGCCACCGTAGTCTACTCCGCCTGAGGATGCTTAATGTAGAAACGAAACACGCGTCTTATTCTGTCGTGCCGTTCATGTCGTTCCTAGTATGGTTGTGTTGGGACTTGTTGGGCGGGTAATGATGGTGCTGGGTATGATGTTTTCAGTCCAGTCAGGCCAATCAACCGTAATTTAAAATTGATAAGCGAAAAAATATTAAATAAAAAATATATTCGAAAATATTTTGTGTCGAATACAAAAAAAAATATACAATATAATAAATAAAGAAAAGTTACAATAAGTAAAGAAGAAGCACTTGTTTCTGGAAATCAAAACGTTTATTCGTGTCTAATTATCCCTGTAAAAAAATTAAGGCAGGTCTGCTAAATGATCATATAAAATCTTTTAAATCTTTATTTTTGAAATCGTTAGCTCAGCAACTGACACACTCTACCCTATATTTAGTTCTGATGTTATTTTAAAACCAACTTTAACTTATTTTTGTTAGCGTCAATGAGGTTTTAAACCTTAAAAATATATTTGTATATTATAGTAGCACTTATAGAGCCCTCAATGTATAGGGAGGAATAAATTAATATTCTGTAGTGAATGTATTTACTTCTTTTTTGAAAATTACCGCTTTTATAGCTACATTTATTAGTCTATTTCCGTATTATATATTCACTGTAATAATTAAAAGTTTTTTTTTGGTATATCAGGAAATATTTTGAATATGTCAATTGTTTAAAATTACAGCCGTGTAAAATATACTCGAAACTTATATAAGAAACTCAATAATATTCAAAATGATATTAATTTATCAAATTTTAACCACTCTACGTGCTTATGATACGTACTACTAACACAAATATTTGGTTTTAACTGTTTGTCCAATATTACTTCACTGATGACATATAAATTATCATTTAAATTAAACTCTGTTTAATACGTAAATAAATATAATTACTTGTTTCTTTAAAACATGAAATACGCCCAATTAAAAACGAAAACAAACAATTTTGGAGACCTTGATAACATTATTTTATATTCTTTTAATTTGCCATGGAATTTGTTAGAGGGCTGGCTGGATAAAATCCGACGTCATAAACAGAAAACTATTTATTTATTTAAAACAAACCATTTAACCGCTTTATAAGCCAAACGTCGTTTAAACAGGGCAGCCGTGAAAAGAATAAGGGTGGGAAATATACATTTTTTGCGGAAGACTCGAAAATAACAATTTCACAGAATAATTTGCGAAGGCCATTTAGGCCTTTTTATCAATGGAAGGTTCGTGTACACAGATATCTAAACTTAGGCGAGATGAAACATTTCTGGTAGCATTTGTCGTGAATAATTATATGTGCCGTTAATTTCATTTTATACAGGAAAAATAATCTCTATTAGAAAATTAGTGGGTAAGGGAAAACACAATCACTTTTTCAAAGCGTCCGCATCTAGTCTTAATGAAAAGAAAGTCAAGCGTGATTCAAACTGAGAAATAATTCGCGCTGATCCTTAATTGCAGACGATTCATAATGCTGATAACGTTTTATTAGATGCAAAAAATTAAAATAGTCCTTTGTAAGCATCCGCTTACGATTCACGAGACTGGAAATTTATGAAACGTGCTAATTATAAAAACAACGAAAGTCTTCTTCTTCTTCTTATTCTACCTAGCGTTTATCCCGATTGCTCATCCCGCCCAACGTGGGAGAACCCAGGGTCAGCTTTCCTACACTTCCTCCTCCACTTTGCCCGGTCTTCGGCGTCCCCCGCAACTAGCTCATTGGCGCGCATGTCATCCTGCACTACATCAAGCCAGCGTTTCTTGGGCCGTCCTCTACTCCTGGTACCAGGTAGGGTCATGTCCAGGCATTTGTTTCCCATGTAGCTTGCCGGTCGTCGTAAGACGTGGCCGTACCAGCGGAGGTGACTTTCCTGCTGCTTGTCAGCAATGTCACGGACATGGAGGCTGCCACGGATGTATGTATTCCGTAAATGATATTTCCGCGTGACGCCACACATCCACCGCAGCATGTTCATCTCCGTGACATGCAACAACTGTCGGTGTCGCTCCAGCACCGGCCATGCCTGACTGCCGTATGTACGACAGGCCTTTTGGGTTCACAAATGACACCCGTCACCTCGTGCCATTTCGCCCAGGCCGCTGATATACGGGCCTTGATGTCGCGATCGATGTTCCCGGACGCATCAAGCACAGATCCGAGGTACCTGAAGTTGTCCGTGCACTCGACGGTGTCGTCACCTATACGGAGAGACGTGAGATCTGTGCTGTTGTAGGCCATATACTCCGTCTTAGCCACGTTTAGCTTCAGCCCGCCGTTCTCAAGCGCCTCCCTCCATGCGTGCACGCGTCTTTGCCGTACTTTGTCCCCATATACCAATGCGATATCATCAGCGTACATAAGCAGCCAAGGCTGCGATAGTTTCTGTATGCTGGCTGACAGTTCGTCTAATATAGCACTGAAGAGATAGGGCTTAAGACGGAGCCCTGATGCACGCCTACGGTTAAGGGGAAGGGGGTGGTATCACCAACAGCGGTCCTGACTATTGAATCGGAGTTGCGGTACATGTCACGTACGATTTCCACGTAGGTCTCTGGTACCAACTTCGACCGCAACGCCCACCAGATCATCCTAGGAACACTGTCAAAGGCCTTCTGCATGTCTAGGAATAAAAAATGCAGAGGCATATTCTTTTCCCTGTGCTTCTCCATGAGGATCCTTAGGGCGAATATAGGGTCCATGGTACCGCATCCTGGTTGGAAGCCGTACTGGGAGTCCGATACTGTACACTCCTATCGGATCCTGGTATCAATAATGCGCTCGAAGAGCTTCATGGTGTGTGACGTCACCTTTATACCGCGGTAATTACCGCAATCCTGAACGGACCCTTTACCCTTGTAGATCGGCGTTATTATACTAAGCCGCCACTGATCGGGCATCATTCGGTCGCTCAGGATTCTGTTATAAAGGTTAGTAAGAATGCACACACCACGAGCACCCAGCGCTTTCCACGCTTCAATTGACACCTCGTCCGGTCCTACAGCTTTCCGATTCTCCATGTGACGAAGAGATGCGAGGACCTCGTCAGGCGTCAGGCGTAGTCGGTGGCACGAGTCCATGGTTCGGGAGTTGTCCGGGAGGGTGCACTTCCCGGTGCTGAGTATTCAGCAAAACGTGGAAATAAGAGCGCCATCTCTCCTTCACCGCACGATCATCGTACAGGACCTCGCCATTAGGGCCATTGACGCTGCTGCAGCGAATAATATCTTGCGCTGCTTTGGCCCTAGAGCGCGCCAGTTTATATATGAGCTTGTGCCCCTCAGGAGTGTCCAACTTAGTGTCCAACATACAATGGTTGCAAGTGGTCATGCCTGGCTCTGGCTACAGCTCTTTTCGCTGTCTTGTAAGATACGTGATCTGCAGATTTGGTCGCTTGCCACATCTTGAAGAGCGCTTTCTTCTCCCGTAATGAACCCTGGACTGTGGCGTCCCACCACCAGGTCTCCTTGTCGATTTTACGACCCCCTTTCGCCACGCCGAGGGCTTGCTTTGTCGTCTTTGTGATTGCTGTCTGAATGGTTTTCCAGCACTCTTGGACGGACTTGCCTGCTGTGTCAAGACTAATAACCCCAGCGGCAGAGTCAAACTCTGAGTATCTGGTTTGATCCAGCAACCACCAATTGATTTGACGGCGGCAACGTTAGGCGTGTCTGCGACGGGGTTTTACGCAGAGGTCCATGACAAGAAGTCGGTGTTGGGCAATGAGACACTCACCGGGTATGACCTTACAGTTGGCCACGCGACTGATATGACTTCTCCTGGTCAGTAGATAGTCTATTTGAGTTGCGTTCCGACCGCTCCCGTAGGTAATCAGGTGCTCGGTTTTCTTTTTGAAAAACGTGTTCACCACGGCCAGGTCAGCTGCAGTGCAGGTTCTGAGAATGGTTTCCCCCTCTGAGTTTCTTCGGCCGTAACCATAGCCGCCGTGGACACGTTCATACTCCCCCTGTACCTCGCCCACATAACCGTTCTGGTCGCCACCCAAAAAGACATCGTGGGACAATGGTATACCGCATAGTACATCTCCGAGCCGATCCTAAAACAGCGTCCTATCCGCGTCGCTGCAGCCGACCTGTGGGGCGTAGACATTTATTAAGTGGGTCACGACCACCTCAATAAGCAACCTTACTACCATAAGTTCGTCGCATATGCGTCTAACTTCCAAGACGCTATCGTGGAAATGCTCGGCGAGCACCACTGCCACACTGTTCTCCCCCCCCAGAAGAGCCTGTATAGATCAGCTTGTAGCCGTGTCCAATATTCCGGCTCCTGTTGGCCTTCCACCGTGTCTCCTGCAGGAACGCCACTGCCACTTTACGCCTGGCAAGTATGGTCGCAAGTTCTGTGGAGCGTCCCGTAAGCGTGCCAATGTTCCAGCTTGCTAAGCGAATCTTCGTAGTTGGTGCTAACGTCTTTAGCCGGGCTCGCACGGGGCCCGGTAGCCCTCGCATACTTGTCGCAGGGTTAAGGCGATCCCCATGCGCGTCGTTATGCGGCGACGCCCTAGTCCTAAACGTATATATCTTTCTTTTACTTTCCATTTTTGAGTGGCTTAGTGCCAATTACCGGGGCTACTGCCGTCTGACCCCCGAACCCCTAGGACGAATCCCAGAGGAGTGGCATCGCCAGAGCCCTTTCCGTTGTCCAGCAGGTGCGCCACGTGCAGGCGGGGTTGGCTTGGGCTCCAAGATCTTAACAGAGCCCCTTACACCCTACAAAATATAAAAACAACGAAAGTAATGATAATGAACACACTCACTTTATACGTCTCATTGCTCATATTTCTGAGAGGATTATGGAGCAATGGTCCACCGTGACGCCCGTTGTAGGACTTTCCACAATTTCTTTGATATATTGTTTTCCTAATACACGGAGATTTATTTATAATGTTATCCTTCGTCTCCAAGTACGTGGCAAAGAGCTCTTTAAAAAAATTATAATAATAAAAAATAATTTAAAAAATTATTGCAATTAACATTTTTTTTGGTGCTGGCGAGGATCGAATCATGATATTTTCAGTGAACGCTTAGTCTGAGAGCTACGTCAACTTTAATATGAACCATAATAAGTAACAACCTGTATAAAATAAAAAAAGGAATCCAATATAGGAAAACCAACATTATACTTTGTTTTATTACTTGTGTTTCTTTCATTAGGGCCAATTAGCACAACTCCTGAAATGCCGACCGCAGCCGACATGCAACTCGCTGCAGCTATTGGCTCTGAAGGTGAGAAATATTATATATGGATAAGCATAAACCTTTAATATAAGAGCGTACACGTTTGTGTGCGTGCTTGAGCGAGACAAACGTATCCAAAGTAATAATTTTAGTTTTAGTGTAGTATACTCAAATTTTCACCTTCAATTTATAAATACAAAAGGGAATTTATAAACTTTGCAGGTACCTTAGCTATCCATTTTTTTTACATTTACATTTCTTTATTTTATCTAGTACTAAAGCAGCTATGTATTTTGATGTCAAAGACGGTACTGGTCGTTGTGCCGAGTGTTTAGCAACCTTTTATTATCTGAAAAAAGAAACGCTTTCAATGCCTATTAATAGATTGATTTTTAAATTGTTTTTATTTCATACATTATTGATTTTATTTTACTTCACATTATTAGTAAAAAGGGAAATAAAACAGGGGACGCCCCCGTAAATTAGATTCCCGGTAAAGACTAAATAATAGAAACTGCGGCTGATAACCCGCCTGCAAAGTGTGTTAACTATGATCAATATCCCCTTTAGGGGAGGACTTTATTCAGCAGTGGATTTTGATAGTATATGATGAATGAAATATTTTACTATTATTCTCATAGTTAAAAAAAAAACATTTTAATTGTATTGGAACAACACATGAGTTAACAGTCCATTTTATTTCAATTGGCTTTGCCATCCCATTGACACCTGCAATTACTCAGCACTTAAGCAAAAAAGACCACACGTGCTTTGTTCTCGAAGGCTAAGAAGGATAGAAAATGTCTTGCAGTCTGAAACCGTGTTTGTTTTTTAACCCAGAACATTCACACCAAAACAGAGCAATAGATTTTGTGTAATTTGATAAAATTTTACTTTTTTATTATAAAAATGTAGGGGCAAATGGTTTTACAATCCATCTGATGATAAATGGCTATTACTGCCAATGGAAAGCATAGAGATAAGATACGATATCTCGCTACTAAGACAGAATGCTCAATAGCGTGTATACCGGCCCGCTACACCCTGCACGATATTATCCTATACCTTTAAACGAGCAATTCTTGTATATATATATATATATATATATATATATATATATATATATATATATATATATATATATATATATATATATATATAGTCGGAATCTCGGAAACGGCTCCAACGATTTTCATAATATTTTGTATGCAGGGAGTTTCGGGGGCAATAAATCGATCTAGCTAGGATTTATTTTTAGAAAATGTCTTTTTGTCCATGTTTTAAGCCATGAAAAACTGCTACAATATCGTTAGAATAAGAAGGTAAATTTTGACAGTATATTAATGATTACAAACAGCTTAATTGGTATATTGGGCGGTCACAAAATCGTAATACCATGGTTCGAGCCCAGAACGACCGACTTTTTTTTATTAATTTTTTTCAAGTTCCTTTCTTTTTTGAGAAAATCTATTTTTTCGAGCCCTTTTTTTAATATTTTTTAAAAACACGAAAATTTAAATTAATCTAATTGCACTCATGACTTTTTATTCAAATAACCAGTTCAGTTTTTTCTATTATGTCGCTAAGATCAAAAAATATTATTCGTATTTCATCAGTATGTAATTTATATCTAAATATAATTTCCAAAACACACGAATTAAAAAAAAACCGAGCGAAAAATACCGAGCAAAGCTCGGTCAACCGGGTACTGTAAGTAAAGGGAGGAATCGTAGGAAGGAAAGCAATTAAACCACCTAGAATGAACATTGTCAGAAATTAGAAAACCACAGGCCCAGTTCCCAAATCCAAATTTATCTATAAACGTTTTTTTTTTTGCGCCCGAAGCAATTAAAGGGCTACCCTGTACGTAGGGAGTAGAATACCACGACAGCCGGTCTATCGTGGTTATGAGGGACTCACATCCTACCGGGGACCCTAAGTGATACCCTCTAAAAACCGCCTTTGGGGACAGGCAACCGGCTGATTAAGCTTTATTGTGCCTTATCGTGAGCGACCCTCTTTTGGGAAAAGAGGGCGCAGACGGCTACGAGCCGCTGAGGGAGTGCCTACGAAGGCAAATTAATATTAGTTAATATAATAATTTAATTTAATTAGAGTTGGCCTGAGCCGCCAGGAGGCAGTTCAGATCGTTAGTTAGTTTATAAGGCGGGTCCGAGAGAGAGTTTCTCGGCCTGCGGACTCGATAGCGAGAGGGGGGTGGGGCTGCATAAGTAGCTGCCTCACGAATTAAGTGGTTTGAGTGCGACTCTGAGGCTTTGAAGAAGTTCTCAGAGAGTTTTTTAAGGAATTGTTGAATTGTTGGGAGCTCTAAGTCCCGATGAAGGTCGGCATTACGGACGTACCATGGTGCGTTCGCAGCTCGACGACAGAAAAGGTTTTGAACTATTTGGAGTTCATTAATAATTTAAGGGTTGGCGTGGGCAAAAATGGGGCCCGCGTAGGACATGACTGGTCGTATACAGACCTGATAAAGGGTACGCTTGTTTCTAAGGGACATTTTACTGTGTTGGCCCAACATACTGTTGAACCTACTCAGGTAAAAACGTGCGTGACGGGTTACTCTTTTGACGTGGGGCCTGAAAGTGAGTCCTGTGTCTAGAGTGACACCTAAATATTTGGCGGTCGTATGCCAGGGGACAGGGGTCCCTAGCATACGTATTGGTGGAGTGTTTTTGAGACGGCGTCGTTTATAATCGAAGTGAACGGCGGAGCTCTTCTCCGGGTTCGATGCGCCATTTTTTGAACCAAGCTCCTAGGTCATCAACTGACTTTTGGATCTTGTTCCGTATGAAGGGTAGTGAGATACCTTTGCAGTAGATAGCAGTGTCGTCTGCGAAAAGGGAAAGCTGAACACCTTTCGACGGGATGGGAATGTCGTTGGTGAACAGGATGTACAGCAGAGGAGCAAGTACTGAGCCCCGAGGGACACCAGCTTTGATAGTTCGCTGTGAAGATAGCATGCCTTCGTGTCTAAAACGAAAGGTACGATACTTTAAGTAAGAGGCCACGAGACGTACTAGACGATCGGGGAGACCTATTTTGTAGAGTTTATAGATAAGGCCTGTATGCCAGACTCTATCGAAGGCTTTAGCTATGTCGAAAAAGACCGCGATGGTCTTATGACGACGAGGATAAAAACCGCTGAGGATATATTCCACAATACGGTGAACTTGTTGGGGACATGAGTGTTGCGCTCGGAAACCGAATTGATGGGGAATGATGAGAGGGTCACCGTCTTTGGGATACAGATAGCGCCTCATACGTGTTTGGATGACTCTTTCGAAGAGCTTGCCCATTGTCTTGAGGAGGCTATATCTATAAACGTGTTCGCTCTTACTTTTTTATATTTTTATCACTACATTTATTTGTTTATTTTTTATTATCTAAGTCTATAAACTATAGAGAAGAAGTAGGTATATGAATTATTTTCTGAAGTAGGCATTAATAAAATTGAGATCTTCTAACATAGGTTAAAAACATAAATACCTACCGATTCTCTTGATACATCGATTAAGATTCAAAATGCAGATGCGTTGTCACCAAGAGAGGACATATATGGAATGCCTCTTTTCCAGTAAGAATGGTCTCTTGTTCTCTAAACTGACCCTGAGAAACACAGCAGCATTATTCTGCTATTTTACACCGGTATACTGTGGGGGCGTGTTCTTCCTAGGTCGAACCAATTCGTGCTACAACTATAATAGAACTGAAGCGTGGCTCTACCACGTAATAAATAACGTATATATTGTAACCTTTGTAGTAAATTTGTAGTTGCTGTTGCTTAGAAAAGTTTGTAAACTAAAGGGTTAAACCAGAACGTACGATTATTCTATGTTGATGTTAAATTGTTTTTTATATAATTTGTTTAATTTTCAGGAACAAGCACGTGCACAGTTACAGCATTGGTTTTGCTACCAGCTTTAGCTCAGTCATTACTAACAGTCAAATGAAAACATTATAGAAAATTGTTTAGGGTAAGAAAAGTTATTATACCGTATTAAATCATTCTTTTTTTACTTTTGCGATCTCGTCCATCCAAAGGTATGGAAGAAATACTGAAGAAAAACAAAAGACACAATACTGAATGCTCTGTATGCAGTAAAAAGGGCCTGCGATTATATACACTCCCCATTCGAAACACAGCATCTCTTTTACGTTGGTATTCTTATATTGTATAGTGAATATCCCAAATGTGAATGTAAAAATAAATGTCACAAAAGAAAAATAATACATATTTCGTTACAGGCATCACCCTGAATACCTACCTACCGGGCGATATTCCAAGTGTTCCAGCTATACATCTAGTCATATTGTCCAAAGTCGTATCTTAAAACTGAAAATATGTGCAGAGAACTTTAGTGAAATAATACATTTTGAAAATTGGCTTTTTGTGTAGTATTGTAAAATAACCTAAAAAGTTTTTGCGTTTTACAATTATTATAGTTATTTAAATGTACATTTCTATGATATAAATTTTCATATTTCAGAATATTTTTCGTAAATTGAAATTAAATATAGATAAAATTGTAAATAATGTCCTCTATATTTCGTATGATGTTATGTTGGTAGGTAGAAAGAAAATTGCAAATTTTGGCCTAACGTTGATTATGTTTAAATAGACACAAAATGTTCGAATTATGTGATACATTAAATATTTTAATTAGGTTATATCTTTGAGGTTTTTAGTAATAAATGTAACTTTTGTGGCTAGATTGTTTTCAAACGATATTGTATTTATAAAATTATTGCATGTCTCCAAATCAAACATGGTTTTTAAATTATAATTTTTGTGACTAATTGATAAATTATTTTAGTTAAATTAAATATTTACAAAATAAAACTATTTGCTGTCTACATTGCATTATATATGTTTATATCATAAAATATAGTTAGTTAAAATATAGTTAGTTAAATAAAAGATAGTTAACAATATACGTATAATCTGTACAAAGTCGTAAGAATATCTTTCATCGTTTGTATAAGGGATAATCCCTATATTAACAGGGTAACGCATTTTCCTTTCATCAATTTACACTTAACAGTCTCCAACACGCATTGAGGCAGCGCGGCGGACACTTCCTTGTCCTAAAACCCTCTCAGAAAGAGGGGAGGCCTGTGCCCAGCAGTGGGACGTATATAGGCTGTAACTATACTTTACTTTACTTACTAACAGTTCTATATGAAATGATTGACAATATTATGTAATCGTATATCTAAATTAAGAATCCACTCATCATTATTCCGTGATTCTTGGTGAGAAAATTGTAATATAACTTTTCGTATCGTGCGATCTATCAACATTTGTTTAATTGTTATAAAATAACGCTTGAGCATTGAGCATAACAACAGATTAAAAAATGTAACAAATAATATATTTATGAATAAGGGCTCATGTAAATACTTGTATGAAGTAAGCTGTAAGTTTTCTTGTGTGTAAAATTAAATTATGACGCATCTGCTTTGCATGTTGTCGGTTATGGATACGAACCAATAAAAATATTGTTGTAAATAAGTATGGACATCAATAAAACAGAATTTGTGTTAAAAATTTATTAGTTTTGTTTTTTTGTCGCTATTATTTTGCTTATAGTAATATAAAAAGTTACAACTTTAGTCGCATCAGACGACAGAGGGAAACAAATCAGGATATGGGCAGCAGCGTTTTCTTAATAACGACTAAAATAAAAAGCTGCGATTGCCAACCCGATCCGACACTTGTTTACTTTAAATTTTTACTTGGTTTTCTAAGCAAATACAACATAAATTGTCTTTAATCCAACTGGTATGCAAAGGCGTTTCACCTTGAAAAAAATAAAGTAAGTTGAAAGTAGGGTTACAATAATGATAATAGTACAACGACCGTACAAAGGCGCTATAAGAATATCCACTTCCCATATCATCCTCTGCGTGTCGTAAGAGGCGACAGAGGAAACAAACCAGGAAATAACCAGAAGCGTTTTCTCCATTAAGAACTAAAAAGATAAAATAAAATTTCAGTTTCCAACCGCCAGCCAAGCGTGGCAGTTATGGATAATATCCCCCCCAATGAGGCAATCTATGCGAGAAGCTGTGTTCAACCGAGGACTTTTGATAGCTTGTTGCGGTAATAGTTCTATCTAAGCTGCATTGTTTACTCATACAATAATTGTATATAATAATTGTATAAAATATATATATATATATATATATATATATATATATATATATATATATATATATATAGTTGAGCCACAGACTGACCCTTTGAATCCCGCTCGAAAGAATAAGCAAATGTTGCGGCGATTAGGTCTCGGGTTCGATTCCCGGGTCGGGTCAATATTTTATTATGTGATATTTCACTACGTGTATGCGTGGCTCTCTATAGCCAATGCAAGATGGCGGAAGTGGCACGTGTATGGGTTTGGCAATGCACTCGCTAGGACGTAGTCCACTATATTAAAGTAAAGTAAAGTTACAGCCTATAATCATACATTTAAAATAATTTTATTGATATTAGTTTCTTAATCAGAAAGATCTTTGTAAAATTGTCTTATCAGAAAAAGCACTGTCGCCTGAGATACAAGCTTATTGCTTAGTTCAGGCGCAGATGCAATTGTATGTTATTAATATAGTTTCCTCAATAAAAAATTGTGTTATTATAAAGTTGGTTCAATAACTGGCATACTCGAAATAGTGAAAAAATATTTTATTATTAATAATCAAAGTGACTGATAGAAAGTGGCTCCTGAATCTCATTGATACCTGCAATCAATCTCGTAAGACCAAGATGGAATACCTCACAGCCTGTATTTTTACTGTTTATTTTACCCTTCAAATTGGCACACGGAGGTAGACATACTGCTATTTGGCAGCAGGAATAGGTACGTAATGGCATCCACTCAGATGAACTCCTAGGTAGAAAAAAAACTCTTATCAGTAAGTTACATGTATCTATACGATCTCTTTTTTCACCCATTCACAATCCACTGTTGTGTATCAGTTTCTGTAAGAGATGCTGTAATGGTCACTGGCAGGTCTTTTTACTATTACACTATTACAGGTGGAAGTATTTGATATGTGTAGTTTTAAAACACGGGGAGGAACTAATAAAATTTACCTTTTTGTAGAATAAAGTGTAACGTAGTAACAAATGAAGAAACGAGAGATAGTCCAACTGATTGGAAGTGGTTGCAATGAAGAATAGATCGATCTTCGTATAAATCGATTAAGAATCAAAAGGTACGAGTATATGCATTTACCCCTGTGGACTAAAATGGAATGTCTTCTTGCCAGTAAAATTGATCCCCTATTCTCTACACTCACCATAAAAACACAGGTGTATTATTTTTGTTATTTTGTGAGAGCGTGGTCCTGCCTCGGTCGAGTTGACCAATTGGTAGCTTGGCATGGCAGCTGTGTATATGCTGTGTATATCTTAGTATTCGTAGCATAGCTACAGCGTGGCTCTACCAAGTAATAAAACCTTACCTTGATGTGAAATAAAATTTACAACAATTTGTCTCATATTTATTCTGTTTATCGGTCTATTTATTTCCAGCAGACATTCAAAATTTTTTAATCACATATATATATATATATATATATATATATATATATATATATATATATATATATATATATATATATATATATATATATATATATATATATATATATATATATATATAGTTGAGCCACAGACTGACCCTTTGAATCCCGCTCGAAAGAATAAGCAAATGTTGCGGCGATTGGGTCTCGGGTTCGATTCCCGGGTCGGGCCAATATTTTATTATGTGATATTTCACTACGTGTGGACTGTATGCGTATGCGCTACGACGTAATCCACTATATTAAAGTAAAGTAAAGTTACAGCCTATAGTTCCCACTGCTGGGCACAGGCCTCCGCTCATTTCTGAGAGGATTTTAGGACAAGGAATTGTCCGCCGCGCTGCCCCAATGCGTGTTGGTGAACTTCACATGTTTTCGAAATATTTTTTTCTTGTTTCTCTGACATGCAGGTTTCCTTACGAAGTTTTCCTTCACCGCCGAGCACGTGGTAAATCAGCACTTAAAATTGTAATTAACAATTTCATTGGTGCCGCCGGGGATCGAACCCGGTTTGCTCGCGTACTGTGTAATTTAGTATGTAACGCTAACCGTCTGAGCTACCACGGCTCAATGTACTATATTAGCTGTTAAATTTGGGAGAGTGAGCTGATGTAAGAAAGAAGTGGCAGCGAATGAGAACAGCTCACTTTGGGAAAAAAAGAGGTGCCATTACTTGGACGCTGGTCTACTGGCGGCTTTTACTCAGGCCTAAAGTTGATGATGCTACGTTGTAGCTGTGGTGGTGCGTGACGATAAACTTGCACTATGCGAAGCGTTTAGCGGTTCTTCTGTGGCGCGACTGCTACAGAGGTGCAAACACAACCAACGACGGCCTTCTACTATATGGCGCGGGGCGGCACGTCGACAAAATTTTTCTGGTCATTAGCGCGACCAGAATATGGAAAATGGCGCTAATGACCAGAAAAATGTTGCGGCAATAGGGGTCTCGGGTTCGATTCAAGGGTCTTGGCCTTGACCTTATTACGCTGGATCGATTTTCTTGGTGGACTGTATGCGTTGTTTCTTACAGCCAAAACAAGATGGCTGATGTGGCACGTGGCAGTCTTGGACGGTGCACTAGCCCAAGGTGCACAAGCTGGTTTCCGAAAAGGCTTTATGCCATAGACCACATACATACCCTTCGGCAAATTGTACAGAAGTCCGAAGAGTACAATCTACCACTTTGCCTACTGTATGTGGACTATGAGAAAGCCTTTGATTCCGTCGAAATTTGGGTGGTGCTACAGTCTCTTCAGCGGTGCCAAGTTGACTGTCGGTATATCGAAGTACTGAAGTGTTTGTATAGTAGGGCTACGATGGCTATCCGAGTACAGAACCAGAGTACGAAACCTATCCAACTGCAGAGAGGTGTAAGACAGGGTGACGACCCCGAAACTCTTCACCGCTGCATTGGAAGACGTTTTCAAGCTACTGGACTGGAAAGGATACGGTATTAACATCAATGGCGAGTACATCACTCACCTTCGAATTGCCGATGATATAGTAGATATAGTGGCAGAATCGCTGGAGGACCCTAGCACTATGCTCAATGACCTCAATGGTGTCTCCCAACGGATGGGTCTTAACATGGACAAAACAAAGATCATGTTTAATGTCCATGTCACACCTATGCCGGTAGTTGTTGGGAGCACTATGCTCGAAGTTGTTGACGAGTACGTTTACCTGGGACAAATAGTCCGACTAGGTAAGTCCAACTTCGATCGAGAGGTCAATCGACGGATTCAACTCGGCTGGGCAGCGTTCGGGAAATTACAACACATCTTCGGTAGGTGAAGTGTAGAGCGACCCCCCACTAGATGGAGTGACGACATGGTAAGACATGCAGGAAGTCGATGGATGCAGGTGGCTCAGGACCGTTCTTTGTGGCATACCTTGGGGTAGGCCTATGTTCAGCAGTGGACTTGTGAAGGGCTGTAATGATGATGACGCAGCAAGCTACGGCTCAGTTTATAAGACATATATGTGGCAATGGTCTTTGAAGCACATAATAAAGATGTTTTGTCTACCATCACACCTGAATGGCAAAAATTTGAAGTTTGTGATGAGCTTTCGATATTTAGGACATATCGTATCGGCAGTGACCTGTGGAATGATTGGGATATGGACAGGGAAAGCGGTCCCTTACTGGACGTGCTAATATTATTAGTAAGAAGTTTAACAAATGAGGCCGTGATACCAAAATATTACTATTCAAAACCTAATACTGTTAATCGCTTTACATGCCGCATCTACAATGTTCGCTAAGGCACGCGTGCTGGCGCTCGATGTTTGATAAGACATAAATTTATGTAGAAGTAATCTACTCAAAAATCTTGAAACTCGATGATACCGGGGTGGTCTGAAAAGTTTCCGACCTCAACGTAAAGATAAATGTAGTTGTGCATATTTTGAAAGTTACGCACCAAACTTTCAGCCATTTTGAACGCGTAGTTGTTATTTGACAGTCGTTTGTGTGAGCCAATGTCAGTGTTTATATTAATATGGAAAAAATTTAATATCTAGCTGTCATTAATTTTTTTTGAAAGGCAATATGCCTGCACAATACAAACATTAATTGAACTCTGTGTATGGGGACTCTGCATAATCATTCACTACGGTGAAATGTTGGGTAGCTTAATTTAAACGTGGCCGTGAGAGCTTGGGTAAGTTGATAGCAATTAATAACGCTAAAGTTCACCAAATGATGGTAAACGACAGCTGAATTAAAGTGAGAGAAATAGCAGAGACTACGAAAATGTCCAAAAAACGTGTTTTTCACATATTAAATCAAGATTTATGCATGAGAAAGCTGTCAGTGCGTTGGGTGCCGCGTTCGCTCACGTTAGATCATAAATGTGTTTAAATTAATATTTCCAATGCTCTGTTGCTATAAGTCCAGTTTAGGTGCTATAAGTCCGAGTTTCGGCGCCGATTATCTACTGTAGATGAAACTTAGATATACTATTATACGCCCGAAACAAAAATACATTCTAAACAGTGGACTGCAAAGGGGAACCGACTCCAAAAAAAGCGGAAACTATTTTTTCGCCTGGTAAAGTGATGGTGACTTTTTTGGGATAGCCATGGAGTTATCTTAATCGATTATCTTCCGAAAATAAAACCATTACAGGAGTATACTACGCAACATTTATTGAAAAGTTGAAGGTGGAAATTGCGGAAAAATGGCCACATTTGCAGAAAAATGAATGAATTCTTGTGAATAAATTTATTATTTATTTATTTAAAAGAAAATCCTATTTAACCATGACAACGTGCCGTCTGGACAGCTCAGCTGTTGCCCTGGCGAAAATAAACGAATTACGGTTTGAACTCCTTAATCGTCCACCTCACTCATCAGGTCAAGTGACTTCTTATTGTTCCCTCATGTAAGAATTGCGCTCGGAGAAGTTTTTTTCAAATAAGGGGGCAATCACCTTCATGAAAAATTATTTTGCAGAGAAAAACGTTTATAAGTTTTATATTCCCATGCCCATAGACATGTGAAGTTCGCCAACACGTTTGGCAGCATTTGAACATTGGGGCAGCGCGCCGGACACTTCCTTGCCCTAAAACCCTCTCATAAATAAAGGGAGGCCTGTGCCCAGCCGTGAGGCGTTTATAGGATGTAATTTTACTTTACTTTTTACTTCTTTTAGTCGATATATCTTGATTAAATGATGTGAAAATGATATATAACCCATCCTGATTCACTTTACTTTACCATTAATATATTTTGTAACTTTGAAATAAATATTTTTGCAAGTAAAACAATTATGTTAAGTTATGTTATATAAGATTATATTAGACATTTTGATTTATAATAAAAATAATAATAATCATTTATTGACTGACAACGAAGGTTCGTACAAAGTGTAGGCACTTATAAGTCACAATTATAAAAGAATTTTTTAAATAAATTAAAATAATAATGAAATACAAAAAAATGCTATCAAATAAATTAAAACTTAAATATTAACATGCTAGACCAATATTTAAATATTTTACTACAACGTTAAAGTTTGTACATGGATGGTCTGAAAAATTTCCGACCTAACAAATATTAAAAACATTTATTCTTAAAATTTATTTTATTGTACTACATGATCTCCTTGTTACTAAATACTTCATGAAATAAAAAGAACAAAGCCACTCACACACAAAATAAAAAAAAAAACTAATTTCACTTAGTAGCTTATGAATTCGATGCTAAGACATAGTGTATTGAAGAATTACGAGTAAGTCTTGTCATTTGCGCATCAATTCTGTGTTATTTTTTATAGTATTGGGTGACAAGCGAGCACACAATCCACGTGATGGTAAGATGTGTTGTCACCCCTGAGAACTAAGGTGGAATGTCTCGGTTCCAGTAAAAAGGGTATCCGGTTTTTTACACTCACTATACGAAACTAAACATTACGCTGCTATTTTAAGCTAGTATTATGTGATACCCCGGGTGAGCCAACCCATTCGTGCTACAACTAAAATATATAAGACGTACACATTTTATATCCTCCATTTTATTGTTTTATTTCGATTAATTTTGTTTTTAAAAAGTACTTGTTTTTATAATATAATAACTAATGGCTTTAACTATAAAGTGTACAGGTTAACTTCCATCTCGGCACAGGGAAGTGAATATACTGGCCAGGCATCAAAAAGGAAAACCAATCTGTAAGGCTCTCTTTTTTTACGTCCAACTCGATGACGGAGGAACATACCGCTGACCATACCGCGGCGTGGATTCCCCATGCTAGATATGCGGTCCACTCAGCGCTCAGTGCGCAAAGCAATCTCCTTGGACGTCAAAAAATTGAGTGACCTTGATGGAGTCCCTCCAATTGTACTGAAGAAGTATGCTCCCGAGTTTGCACTGGTTCTAACGCATCTTTTCCGATACTCTTACTTCTTAGGCACAATTTTAAACTCATGGAAGACAGCTTTGGTCTACCAGATCCCTAAAAAAGCGACCGTTCTGACCCGTCCAACTACAGGCCTATTGCTATCACCTCCTTATTCTTCAAAATAATGAAAACCATTATTAACTAGCCAGCTCGAGAGCTATTTAAAGATTGATTAGTGACCGCCAGTACGGTTTCCGACAGGGTCGCTCAGCTGGTGATCTTCTGTAATGGTTTGTTATATTTACGCGAATACTACACTTTATTACATTTAAATAAAACTAGGTTTTACGAATTTTATCACGTATATTAACTCATTTTATATTCGCGACGTTTCGAGCGCTTTACAGCTCCCATGGTCACGGGGGAACCGAGGTGTTCAACGTCGAATTTAATTGTTAACTACGGTTACCTCCAGATAAAAATTTTAATCTACCTGACTCACAGCTGAGCGGAGTACTGGAACAAACTTGTGTCTGAAAATGAATCTTTAATGACAAAGTCTAGGATTGAGGACGATTAAATCTAGTCTAGTTGACCCCAGAAGACACAAGTTTACCGCCAAAAAGAACCCCTTTGTCGTTTCTTCTTAATTTCCTCGGCGTCGACATATAGAGTAATGAAAAACCCCATATCTATCTTTACAGATAAAACTAACACAGGTTGCAGCCAATGTGCAGCGGCAATCAAGCGCGTCTAGCGGAGGAATAATACGTGGAATGTATAAACAAGAAATCAAGTAATTTAAAAAATATTGGCCTCATCGTTGACCGCAGGGAGACTTGACGCCCCTGTAACCCACCGAAGAATAATTAATGTTTTAATATGAATATTTAACGCCCAAATATTTATTTTTACCATAAAATGTATGGTGGACTAATGGTCGTACGGTAATTTACGCTTTTATGAACAAAGTAGTTGATAAAAGCTTAAACAAATAAATGACAACTAAAGCTATGCAGTACATTTTTACACACATGACCTTCCTACTGGGGAGTTTAGTTTAAATCAATATTGGTATGTACTCTACTGGGCAGGTATGCACTTAAGCGCTTAGAGCGATGGTGTCTGCTCATACGGTAATTAGCATCGTTATTATTATCGCTCTCGGGGGATTCCCAGCGACGTACAAGCAATGTTAACTGATTAATGACTGCAGTAATAACATAATATTTTATATTATCTTGTTCGCATTCAGAAAAAACTTAATTCTGATGAGTTATTATCAGTGTCAAGAAAATTATTATTGTAACGAGCTTAGGGTTCAAATCATTATCAAATACTAATAATCTTTTCGTTTCAACACGGCTCAGGGGCTAAGCGCTTATTGTAGATTTCACAGTACGCAAGCAGCCCGGGTTCGATCCCCTCCTGCACCAATGAAATTGTTAGTTATTATTTTAAGTCCTGATTTACCACGTGCTTGGCAGTGAAGAAAAATATCGTGAGGAAACCTGTATGTCTGAGAAATAAGAAAAAAATATTTCGAAGACATGTGAAGTTCGCCAACACGCATTGGAGCAGTTGGGCGGACATTTGCTTTCCTTAAAAACTCTCTCAGAAATGAGAGGAGGCCTGTGCTCAGCCTTCGAACATATATTATTTTATATTTTCTTCGCAATTTTTATGGAATTAAAGGATCAAACTTTGGTTGCTCGTGTACTCAGAGTTGATTATGCTTAACCCCTTTTTTAATAATTAGTGCTACAACGGAGACGTATTGCTGTTATTCCGTAGAAAATGGGTGGCATAAAGCCCTTCTATCTTCGATCAACTATACCAACTAGATAACGGCTCGCGTACAAAATCATAGCTAAATACTTTCCGCGTGAATATATACTTAAACAGCTACATTTGTTTACTAAAGAAATGAGATAAAAATAAAAAAGTTTTAAGTTCAACCTAATTACAACCATCGCATCTAGTAATAAAGTCACAAATCTTACGATCATAAGTCACAAAAAAGAACAAAGCTATGCAATACTATCACTTGGAAATGAAAAGACATAAATTAAATAACGTTTAGTGTGAAATCAACCTTAAGGTGTAACAAATAAAGTACTTTTTCCCGTTATTGCCTTGCGAGCTACGTCATTTTGTTATGTTTCTGTTTTCTTCTTCGAATTTGGTCCAGGAAGTATTTGAGTCGCATCGAACTCTAAAATAATTTATAATATGATCAAAAGTTTAATTAAAATTATTTTTATGTTTTGGGTATTTATAATTGTTGATACATACCCTCCTCCACACTAGCTGTAGTCTATTGGTTGCATTTAATTAATTGAATATATATATATATATATATATATATATATATATATATATACAACACGTAACATTATTAACGCACTTTGAGAAAGTAGTTTGTTCAAAATCGTTTACTGAATCGATTCCTATCATTTTTAATATAGGTAATTTTTTATCCCAAAAACCACTAAAACTACGTAAATTACAGTCACACTAAATCTTTACAGTTAAAACAAACTGAAATGGACCGTAACTTAAGGCAATAAGACTTTTAAGAGTGCAGTTTTATTTGTATTATTACTGATTCTGTCATTCAATAAAAATAAATAAAAATGAACTTTATTTCAAGCACATTAAAGTCTTTGCGTTCGTGGATTTGTACTGTGACCACAACATTCTTCCGGAATTAGTATAACTAATTTGATAAATAATCAGTGCACAAAATAGTTTAACTAAAATCCAGTGTATGTATTATGATTATAACATAATATACTGATTGGGGTGTCTGAGGGTGTGCGTCAATTACGTTACATATTGTATATGTATATATATATATATATATATATATATATATATATATATATATATATATATATATATATATATATATATATATATGTGTGTGTGTGTGTGTAATCTTTTTTGCCCTACTCCTGTCATCTTCGTGTAATCCTGTCCATTCATTGGTTGTCTGGAAGAAATTGCTGTCAGCAATAAGACCGACCATTATATACCTTTAAAACGTGATAGAGCCATGTTGCAATTATATTATAAAATATAGTAGTATAGTTGTAACACGAATGGCTCGGCTCGACCGGGGAAGAAAGCTAGGAAAGCTAAAATAAAAAAAGCTAAGTATCTATTGGAATTACACAAACAAAGACAAAAGTTGCAATTACCATTATTTAAAGTTTTGGTAACGATGATTAAAAATTATTAGAATACAAATCAAAAATATAATTGCGCGTTTATTGGTCAACATGGGCAAAACATTTGTAGGAGTGGTTATGATCGGTAATTTTGGTTTCAAATATGGTATTATTTGTTAGTTTAGAGCTTAAACTATAACATATTATACATGTAATTACCGAAAGTAAGTCACTCCGGCTGTAAAATTATTTTTCCGGCATTATTCCTGCAACTTTTAAATACACATTGCGGCATTGTAAAACCTGTTTACATTGGCTGTGTTTCAAGTGAACTAAACGAAATAAAAGCTCACGTCTCATGTGCGCTCTTATTTACTGAGACGGATTTCTTGCGCCGACACCGACCCGACATCTAGTTGGTATCTTGATCGAAGCCTTCTATCATGTATCCGTTATATGTTTATATAAAGAAATACACAATTGTTGACTGGAGAAAGCTGTTACCCATCTCCTGATCCCTCTGTCACCTCTTACAACACCCACGTGATGATATGGGGTAGTGAATATTCATACACCGCGACTTCACATAGTCACAAACTTGCCTTGCCAAAACCTTGTAGTTCAGCTACAACAAACTGATATAAACTAATTTTTTACACAATTAGCGTCGAAAAACAAGCACTCTGTAGAAGTGCGCCTGATGTTTGGATGATGTGGCTCATAGCCATCTTCATATATCCCAAAACACAAATACGTTATTTCTATTCATGATTTAAATAGAATGCCCCGTTATCAGCAAAGGTTTTCACCGGTTCTCATCACGTGCGAAATACATAGCTGTATATATTACATTATTATTTGACGGGAGCGTGGTTCTCCACTGAAGTCTGGTTCTACCACGTGAATCTTATTTCTACTCAAGCTAAATAAATAATTCAACATATTTTGTAGAAATAAATATTGCGTAAGACTACATTATAGTTAGATAGAAATATTTCTTTATGAAACAATATGATAGTTTATTTTCGATAAATTTATTGAAACTGATCATAATTCATATGAAATTATTTCTGAATACAAACAAGCTAATATTATGTTTTTACGGCAGTCATTAATCAGTTTATCTCGCTTGTTCATCGCTGGGAATCTCTCGAGAGCGGTAATAATAACGATCCTAATTACCTTATGAGCGGATGCCATCGCTGTAATTAGTAAAATGAATTTTCCTGCCCAAGAGAATATTTTTTGAACTGAACGCAATAGAGAGAAGGTCATAATAAGTGTAAATTACACGTATATATTATTCTGCTGCTTTGGGAGTCTGAAGTGCGCGGCGACGTTCATAGTATGTCATTTATTTATTTATGTTTTTGTGATCAAAAGTATTACCGACCATTAGTCTTTTATAAATTCTACTATTAATGGTTTTAGTTTCTCTATGATTTCAACACTTCTAGTACTGCAACGTGCGTGCGCACGTTTGCGTGTGCACGTGCGTGAGCGTGTACGTTTCCGTGTGCTTCTGTATTTGCACGTGCGTATACGTATGCGTGTGCATGGGCGTATTTTAAAATGTCGAGGGTGGTGGCACTCGGGGCGTTTCTTCATTAGCACCAATTTAACCGAGGGTTCTTCTACCCATCAGTAACGTTGTTCATCTTACGAAAGAAAGTTGCTTGTGAATGAGAGTTTCCTTTGCTACTACCTAATACCCAATTCCAGCAAAAGCAGTACATTATAATTCAATTCGGTTTTCTTCAATGGAGTAAGGTTTTTGATTTCTCAAACATTTTTCTAAATAAAAACAGTTGATGACCGATCTGCCTTTACCTTAATCTTCAAAGCTTCCCCGTCCACTTCAAGATAATTTTAATGTAAATTAATCAAAAATCATCTTGATAAATTATTATAACACGAAAATTACATGGACGGTGCTCCACAGCTGAGAGCAGATTCCCGCCAGATGCTTACGAAGAAATCATTTACTAAATAAAATTGTTTAAAATAATAGTTTTCCATGCTTTATCTTTTTTTTATATAGAATAGGGTGACAAACGAGCACACAGTCCACCTGATGGTAAGTGGTTGCTGTGGCCCACAGACATCAGACAGATTACGAAAAAAATGCAGATACGTTGTCACCCGTGAGGACTTAGTTGGAATGCCTCGTTTCCAGTAAAAAGGGTCTCTGGTTCTCTACAAACACCATACGAAACACAGCAGGATTAAGCTAATATTTGACGCTGGTATTCTGTGAAAGCGTGGTTCATTACATATGTGGTTCAATACAAGCCGACCCATTCGTGCTACAACTATACTATTATTATAATTGCAGCATGGCTCTACCACGTAAAAATCTGCACGGAAGTAAAGCAAAATGACAGACATTATAACAATAATAAATAATAATATAATAATAATAATAATGTTTATTGATAAACATTATTATCGTGATAGAGCCATGGTGCAGCTACATTTTATCTGTGCTCGAATGGGGGGGGGTCAACTCTCAAGCCACCAGCGTGAAACAGCGGAATAATGTTGGGTTTTGAATGAAGAAAACAGGATACCAATTTTACTGGTAGGGAGGAACTCCAGCTTAGTTCTCAGGGGTGACAAACGTCTGCAATTTTATCCTTGATTGCAGGTAGATATAGATGTACATGGGCCACATAATTCATTTATCGGCAGGTGTACTGTGCGCCCGCTTATTTAGCCTTCGTCTGATTCTATAAAAAAAAAATTTATACGACTTAAGGTTTCTAGCTCTAATACTTTACAAAAGACAAAGCTATAGTTACAGCCTATATATTTCCCACTGCTATGCACAGGCATCCTCTCATTTCTGAGGGGGTTTCAGTGCAAGGAATTGTCTGCCACGTTACCGCAAAGCGTGTTGGCGAACTTAACATGTCTTTAAAATATTTTTTCATTGAATTAGACATGCAGGTTTCCTCACGATATGTTCCTTCACCGTCAAGCACGTGGTAAATCAACACTTAAAATCACAGTTAACAATTTCATTGGTGCTGGCGGGGATCGAACGCGGGTTGCTCGCGATAGTTGCGATGGTGCCACACTCGGTTTTCAGGTTCGACAGTTGGCTGGCAAACAGATCTCTGGTAAAGACTTTGAAGCCCTGGTTCCACTCGATCGCTACTTTAATACTCCCCACATCATATTTTAATATCGATTTTATATAAAATACAAGCAATTTGGGCCTCCGGCCACCTGCACTCTCCAGACGAAACGCGGAAGCAGAGCTTCCACTTCACGCTGGTATTCTGTGAGGTCGTGGTACCACTCCGGTTTGAGCCGTTATGTTCGTTCTCAAGTCCTTATATGATTCATTACGATTAAACAATGTTAAAGATATTATTCCTTATTCCCTGCTCCTAGAATTTTTTTAAAATTTCAAAACAACAAAAATAATAACACTACCTCAGGCGGGTACCAGCACCCCTGGTGACGGAGATCTCTCGCTGAGCATCCACGACCAAGTTATCCTACTCTTCCTGAGCAGGGGTGCTCAAGCTGCCCCGCGTATTCTGGGAGAGGGGTAGGGGGAGGGGGGCGCGCGATTTCACTCGCGACTAAAACTGCTCGGGGCAAGCGGTGCAACAACACCAACTCCTGCCACGCTTTCCGTGAATTTTTGCAACATGAGGGGACTTCTTTCCATTCTTAACGCTGTCTAAAGCCATCCGAAGAAGGCAAAGTCGGCCCTGCTCTTCTTAACCGATATATGGGTGTCTTCTCCATCTGATACTTCATATATCTCCTACCTGTGGTACAAATATTAGAAAATTCTTTTGTGCCCCGGGCTGGAGTTTGCGTATACGTCACTGAGGACATCTGTTTTCGTCAACTCGGCAGTCTTGAAGGTCTATCCTATGGCTGCTCGCAGACAGCGACGACCATTCCCGCGTCTACCGATGCCTATATAGGTCCCGTAGCAGTAATGCTGAAACAGACCGACTCAACGACCACGTCCAAATGGCTACATATTCCGTGCTACAGCAGATCCCATCCGCAGAGATCTTGATCCTTGGCGACTTTGACGCTGACCATAACAAATAGCTCGCTTCACGTTTAACCGATCATGTGGGGAGATCTGTTTATGGTTTGGCCTTGGTATACGGTCTGACAACTGGTTACTTCGCCTACGCGGATCCCAGAAGTGGAAGATCATACTACTGTTTTCCTCATTAATTGTCGCTGTGCAAATGGAGCCCCATTTGCTGCTCTGATCCTAATAGTATCCGATACGATATGATAAGAAATGGGCACGGTATGATGATCAATATCAAATGTATGACGTCATAGCTCAATCCAATGGCGTTCCGAAGTGATGTCACATCTCATCATCCAACACAATTAAGGAACCTTCAAGACAAGAGCCTAATCTTTTTTAAAAGACCTTAAACTTTTTTTAAGGGTGACAAACGAGTGCATAGTCCACCTGATGGTAAGTTGTTGCTGTGGCCCATAGACTACAGAGATCTACATCTATCCTCGATTACGAATCAAAATACAGATGCATTGTTACCCGTAAGGACTAAGATGGAATGCCTCGTTTCCTGTAAAAAGGGTCTCCGGTTCTCTACACTTGCCACACGAAACACAGCAGCGTGGCGACACCGTGAAAAAATGCACCTCCTTTCATCGAATAGTATTTATTATTATTTGATATAGGTAAATTCATGGCTTTATCTTGAATTTGATTGCTCAAAAACACGATTGTATAATTTTGACTTGATCATAATTATTTGCGAAAACACATCTAAAAAATCACTATAGTTGAAATTACAACGAAATCATTTGATCTATATGCTTGGGAATCACTCAAATATATTCATAACATCAATATTCATAATTTACTTGCTCATTATTTTGATAACGTTAATCAATAATTTTTTAAAAAATATTTTAAGAATCTGACAATTTCTAAGCGCTTTTAATTGTCACGGGCGCTACGCAATTTTAGAAATTATGTATTCACTCGGATCAGTACGGCGATAGCGTTTTCAATGTGTCGTATTAAGCTGCTATTTTACGATGGATTCTGTGAGAGCGTGGTCCTTCCCCGGTAGAGACAACTCATTGATGATTATAAGCCAGTTATCTATGGATTTTACAATTATAGATTACGATCTTTTTATAAAAAAATTAATACTACATACATACATACATGCATAAACACCCACGCCTGTCACCCAGAGGGGTAGGCAGAGACTACAGACTTACCCATTTGGCACCTGACACACTTCTCCCGCCTCCTTCACATTCATATACTTATTCTTACATGCTCGTCGGTTAAGGGTACCCCTAATTTCACCCATTTTCAATATATCGCCAATTTGGTCGATAAACTTTCGTCTAGGACATCCCTTTCCGACTTTCAAATTACTTCTGCAACATAAATTTGCTTTTTTTAAGGATAGGGTGACAAAAGAGCACACAGTTCACCTGATGGTAAGTGGTTGCTACAAATCAAAATGCAGATGCGTTGTCACCCGTGAGGAATAAGATGGAATGCCTCTTTACCAGTAAAAAGGGTCTCCGGTTCTCTACACTCACCATACAAAACACAGCAGCATTAAGCTACTATTTTACACTGGTATTCTGTGAGAGCGTGGTCCTTCCCCGGTCGAGCCGACCCATTCGTGCTACAAATATACTACTAATGTAACTGCAGCATGGCTTCACCACGCTTAAACTTTGTCACTCTTTTCTCAATCTTTCTTTCTACATGACCAAACCATTGAAGCATTCCTTTTTTAATCCTGGTCACAGCATCATGTTGCAAACCACACTCTTCATTTATCACACAATTTCTCACCCTTTCACTTAGATTTCCTAACATACTTATTTCCTAACATACTTAGCAACCGCATTTTTTAAGCTATTGCATAGCTTCTATCGCGGGCCTTGAGTGCGGGAAAATCCAGAAATTCCGTAACGAAAAAACCTCACGCTCTCCGACGGGCACGGAGGTGTGGCTTGAAGGCCGTGCATTGTCTAACGATGGTCTAACGTCGTTTCTTTTCCTCAGTCTTCGACACGGTGTTTGTGTATAAAGTGTTTTGAAATTTTGAATATGAACGAACAAAGTGCATTTATTATTAATGAAGAAAGTCACGAAAAAATAGTGAAAGAAAATGAGTGAGTACTCTATATACATACCTACATTTTATTATTATCACAAATGCAGTACTAATTTTGAATTGAAAATATAATACTGCTATAAAGATAACCTAAATTTTTGATATTAAAATGAGCGATATTAAAAGTAGCCCTCTTTATGTACACACAAACACACACACGCGTATAGTTTAAATTCTCAATTTAGATTCTCAATATGTATATATATACTCGATTAACCGGACTAATTGTTGCCGTTAGGGATTCGGATAATCGAAAATCCGGATGATCGAATGTATGAAGAAAAGCGGGTTTTGTGCATTTGTAGTACATATAAACATACATAATGTTATGTGTTTATTAAAAACAACAATTTCAACGAAAATCAATGTTTATTAAGAAATTATTATTTTTTAATAAACATTGATTAAATTCCATGAAGAGATATAAATCTATATAACCATCCGTTACTTGCGACAAACGAGCCGCCGTCACCTAATTTTTTATTTAACTGTAATGCTTTTTCACAAAGCAAAGGGCCAGATATCATTTGCCCTGTTGATCGTTTTTGTAAAAACCAACAATACAAAGCATCTTCTAATTGCCAATTTACTCGCGGACATAGGTCCTTATGTCCGGGACGGGGGTTTGTTAGCGCCTGATAGTAGATCGTCTTATTTCAAGCGGTGTGAAGCGACGATTAGTGAGGTGCGGGAGGGGGAGGCTAGCTGCATTTGTGCGCGCGGTCGGTCACCCCTAAAGTTGGGCGTTATAACATACAACAGATAATATATTTCATTATATATTTTTAATCTTACAACACATTAGAATAATGAACCATTGACTTTTATAATATTATATTCATTATCGTTAGAAAGCGTCATCTGTTTACGTTTACGGTCCAACCGTCGCGTCGGCCGAGACAATGGGAGTCAATAAAATACTACCTACATTCATTATGCCACAAGGATTGCGTATAGCTTACACTAATTTAAACTCTAAGCTAACTTAATAAGAGCTTATTTTACTAACACTAAATTATAACGGTAAACAAAAATATATTATTTCCTTCATTAGTTGCCTGTTGTGCCTGTTATTTAATTTGGCTGTTGTAATATATAATATATCAGTTTAGTGTTCAGTTAGCTGTCTAGCTGAGATGACGATGACACTGTTATCTGTATAATTATATACGTAATGTTTTGATAGCAGGTCCCCATATTATGTGAAAAAGCTATTGTTGTTTTTGTTTATTTTTCGTTAAGTTTTATTCCTAAAGTAATTTTAAATATTTAGTGTAATATAGATAGGATTTAACGTGTTGTATGTAAAAGTGTATAATAATGTCACGCCAGCGTAGCGCAGCCATTTGGAACTATTTTATAGTCCAAAGTGTGGACGAAAAAAAACCAGTGTGCAATTATTGCAAAACAATTTTTTTTTAAAGTACAATTACAAATTTAAAGCTTCACCTTAAGCAAAGACACGTAGGAGTGTATGAAGAGTTTTGTCGTTCGGATTTAATATCGGATAGACGCAAAAGACTTAAGTACGTCGTCAAAAGTAAACCAAATTATATTTTTGAATAATAACTGAAAAAAATGTAAATAATTGTAGATAACTAAAACTTTGACCACAGTGTAAATAATGTAAAAATTCAATCAAAATGACGTAACATCAATGAGCTTCTAACTACGCCTGAATGAGTTATTTATTTCTTTTAAAAATTAATTATTTATTTAAAAAAGTAAATTTTTTGAAAATATGAGTAAATAATTATAACAGATACAATAATTACACAGCTTAGCATACATTCAGACATCCTTAAGCCTATAAAAAGTAGGAAGGGAAGTTCATTGAACTTAACATAAATATTTTAAATGATTCTCTTTAAAACACGAAACACTTAATTGATGCTGATACAACTTAAAAATATTTTTTGTCTTCATATAATACTTATAATCATCTAATATTTATAATCGTAATAATCTTTCATCGTAATATTTATAATCGTTATAACAACATACAACAAAACGCGAACACAGCCGACGACTGAACTGAACTAACCGCGTGTACAATGTAATATTTAAAACTGTTATAATATATTACAGCAGTTTAAAACAACAGTTAGAAAAATATATTATAACAACATAACGAATTAGAAAAATATAACAGTTTCGCCCATCTTTAGTCACCCCTGTTGGCATCGAGCCGAGCTAGGGAGCAGACGGCGGGGCCGGGCTGCACCCGGCCCGCCGCTAGGGCGCGCTCCTAGCTAGGCACGCGGCGCCTGCGCCGATGACGTTCTCCGGTCGCATTATAGGGGTCGCGAGAGTTTTTGCGCGAAGCCGGGTTGTTCATATATTGAAAGTCTCCTTGTTTTGTCTTAGACTTATGTTAATAGAGCGTGCCATTTGAACTTAAAGACAATTAATTGGACAATAAATAATAAGTGACAAATCTCGCCGTGGAGCGTGGAACTGAGTAGTTGCGCGTCTTGTTAATATAATTGCCGTACGGCCACCCTGACGTATGTACTACGCGAACCTGAGTTTTTTGCGACGCGGTCCGGTGATACAGTATTTTTCACAAATAGTGAGTTCGTTATAACGCGGGTTCGGTTAAATCTGGTTGAATTTGATTGGATTAACCTAAGTAACTTGAATTAATATCAAAGAAAAAGAAATACTGCATAAATAAAATAAATAAATAATTATAATTGCATAAATTGATACAAAATGCTACGCAATAGCTTTACCGCGGCAGTCCCCGAGTGCCACACGTCTTTTTTCTGCATTTCTTCTACTCTCGTGCTTCTTCTGCCACACACAACTCACACTACCATACGTTTTACTAAATATATACGTTAATATATACGTTAAAGTAGGGACCTACACAGCATTGCCATACGTGCCTTTTTTACAAATTCTGACTTCCACAATAGAGTGTAGAGCCCAATTTCCTTTATTTCCTGCGTTTACTCGTCGTTCTATATCCTTTTCATATCTCCTTATCACTGTTGAAAACACATCCTAAATATATAAACTCATCTACTTGCTCGATCAACTCCCTTCTATTCTTATTTCACATATCGTTTTACTTCCTTCTCTTTCAAAAACCATAACTTTCGTCTTACTTTCGTCTTACTTGCGTTCACTTTCATACAAGGGGTCTTTTAAAGACCTGTTAACTAATGTAACAATCATTTGCAATTTTCAAAACAAAAAACATTATTTTATGCTAATAAATTTATAATTTGGATCAGAAATTTAAAAGCGTTGTACTATTTTAAATTTCTGATCGAAATTTCAAATTTATTACACAGCGCTCAATTATTCATTATTTTTAATCTGTATTTAAGCGCTTATAGCACCAAACTCGTTTTTGATCTGTACTTTGTAATAATGTTCCTTTAACAACTAAGATTGGAATTAAGTTTCAACGGATTCATGAATAACCAATGTTTTAGTGGTGGTGGTGGATGGTTTATTTACCAGGCAGTAGGTTTCATTTTCTGCCTACGGTCCACCTGGGAGTGTAACATCCTCTTAATTATTTCTGCCGGCAAGTAGCACTGCCTACACTCCTATATTTCAGTCTATAGTGCTGGTATAATTACAGGATGTGGTGTTCCATCGGAGTCCTTGGAGGTGACGTAGATCCAACTATAATTCAAAATCAAAATGTAAATGCGTTTCATCCTTGAGGACTGAATCCTGAAATGCCTCATTACCAGTAAAATTTTCTCGTTGTCTGCACTCACCACACGAAACAGAGCATCGTTAGCTGATATCGCCAGTATCATGTTAACGCGTGTCCTTGGCAACGCTAATAATATATCTGAAGCGTTGCTCTACCTCGTTAAAAATCTACTAAAGATCGCGATCAAGTCATGGCTTATTCCTAATTAGCCACTTACGGCAACAAAGTGCCGGTTGTTTTATAGTATAAGAGTGAAAAATGACTATGTGACATATCTACATTTGTCCTAGATAGAAGAATCAAAATGCAGATGCGTTGTCTCTCCTAAGGACTGAAAGGTCAAAGTTCTTTTGGTCTCCATAAAAAGGTTCTCTACACTCACAGTTAACACAATAGCATTAATCTGCTATTTTACGCTAGTATTTTGTGAGAGATCGGTCCCACGCCGGTCAAGTCGCTCGCAATAGTTTTAGCACCGGTGCTATAACTATAATATGGCTGTAGCGTGGCTCTACCACGTAATTGTTGCCATGTGTTACATATTAAAATATTTAAACTAATCCTGACTTACGAAATAGTTTCAACTTTGGAACTGAATCGACAAAACGATTCAGAGAAAGCTGTGAGGGTATATCAACATATTTTATTCACTCCCGGAACCATGTTAAGGAGTTTTTTTCACAGAGGCTCGTGAACATTTCCGAATACATCTTTTATGCGTTGACACGAGATAAGGTTGCTTTGAAGGTTTTTCTTACGGGTGAAATTAATCAATATTGGCAGGTGAGTTGCTTTTGTAACAGTAAAAAAGCCTTAACTTTATAAATATAAAACTTAGAATTGACAGACAATACATATTTATTTAGCATGAAGTGATTATATACATGTCCGCAATATTTCGTGTTAATAGTATCATTATGACCATCACAGCCGATCAAACTCCATTATCCACCAGCCCATATCGCCTCATGGGCGCCGCTAGAGACTGAGGGAAACTAAATCAGAAGATGGGCAGCAGCATCTTCCGGACAGTCTGAACCTTGACAGGCTATAACGGTAACAGTCCACTGCTGAACACAGGTCTCCCTGTTGATTGCATCATAGAATGTAAACACGCTTAGCAGGCGGGTTAGTGAACGCATTTTTTTATCATTTTGAGTTTAAAGCTGAAATATTCCTCTGTCCATCTTATGTTTCAGTTTATCTTTGTCACTTCTTACAATGCAGTCCATTATGTCACCATTATGCGGCGAAAATATAATACTTTAAACGAATGTTTATTATACGTACCGTTTTAATTTATTTAATTGAAGAACAGTTCAGTCTATTTAAGTAAAATCCATGTTCACAGGGAAACTGAGGTTTTCGACGTCTCAATGTCATAGTTAACCACGACTACCTCCAGATTAAGATGCCTATACTTCAGATCCTCTGTCTAGCTTAATTTAGGCACTTTTTAATTCAAGTTACTAGCACAATTCATTACATCTATATTGTGCATGAATATTTTTGTATAATCTAATGGTGACGGTCCATCTGATACCTATATTTATAAAAGAATAAGGATACAATGGATTAGTTAGATGTAGTAATAATGGGCTGGGCATATAGTTCCAAGAACCGGCAACCGATCACAGAAGGCTCATGGGTAGCCGCCTGAAGTGGAATGATGACCTCTTAAGACATGCAAGATGTCGATGGATACAGGTGGCTCAGGACCGTGCTTTGTGACATTCCTTGGAGAAAGCATATGTTCAGCTGCGGATTTGTGAAGAGCTGTAATAATGTAGACAAAGATGACGAATACAAAATTCGGGTAGACTGGCATCCTTGCGGGATAAGATAATTGCATTACCGGTGCCATAAAGGGTCTTTGTTTCTCGTCATACAAACGCAGGAGCGATATGCTGCTATTTTAAGCTGGTATTCTATACGAGAGTGATCCTTCCATATAAGATAAGACCAATGCCCATCAGTAGAATGCATAATGGCTGTATGTTGGTGCTCGTTATAAAATGAGACTTTTTGACTCAATATATTATGTTTTAAACTCTTATATAAGTATATTTCAGATGAATGCCAACGGTAAAAGGTTAGTCTTTCCTTAAAAACAAATGCCACTTTAACATCACCGCAACCTGCTTTTTTTCCATTGCAACCTTCGTAAATGGATCAATGTATTCCGGTACAGCGCCATCACACACTATACATAAAAAGGCACAAATATAATATTTTCCATTCATGTACCGTGCAGCATATGGCTAGTAACGTGTATAATAAAGCAGTGTCCGCATGAGATTGGATCGAATGCTATTAGAAATATTGGAGTGATAAAAGCTTAAAGCGACATGCTCGTTTCGCACGACCGTCCGAATATGAGTGTAATAGCACAGTCTATAAATCCATATTTATTATACTGTGGTAATAGTGACCAAAGTGCTTAACAGCCTTTTGTCCGGTGTGAATAAGACACACGCATATAACGGCTGGGTCATGCCTGTCCTCATGTATACTTTTGGCATACTCAGGTGGACTTAGACAGAACTTAACGCCCTGGATAGAAAAGTCCGCACTACCATGACGTCCCATAGGATGCATCACCCGAGATCTTAGATTATGAGGCTGTACTTGCCTCAATGCAAGCATGGTGGGCGTGGCTTTCTAAGCGCGCTCACCATGCATAATCGCGAAGTGTGCAGCCTCCGTCATTACTTCCTTGGGAGATCGGAAGATCCATTCTATAATGACGTCATTTCTTGTGATAAAGGGCTTACCCCTCTATCCTTAGCCAACGAGCAATGACAGGACCCATCAGTACAAAGCATTTCCGACCGGAAAACCGTGTAAAGGGAGAAGGAGCTCCACGGGAGATACTACAGGGCTCTACATGAGCGCTTCGTTAATACAGTCGCCTCCTTTATTACAAGTAACAATGTAGTTATAACTTAAATACTTATAATATATAACAATACATTATAAGTATTTAAGACTTTAAAGGAGTGGTCATCAGTGCATTTTAATTATTTGTTAATAAATAGAGGAAAAGAGATAATAGGACAAAAATATTTAAAAAAAATCTTCTCCCTTTCTGCGACATTTATTTATTTTATTTATTTATTTATACTTTCATGCACAAAAAAGTACATATGGCGGACTTAACGCTATAGGGCATTCTCTCCCAGTCATCCATTAAGCTAAACAGAGATAGACATTATGGAGGCGGTGCAGCAATAATCAAATAGGGAGGATAAAAGAAATAATAATATATATAATAAACAATACATACATATTATATACATACATATATATATACATAAAAACATAAATATATATATATATATATACATACACAATAGGTTCGTATAAATATTATATATGTCAGAACAAATATGAAATATATACGAAAAAGAGAGCTTAGTCAATTCAAACTTGCAACGATTTAATCATATACTTACGGACTTGATTTTTAAAGACGAATTTGTTGGGAGCTTTTTTTACATTATAATATTTTGCCAGCAAAACAATTCATTGGACGAACGAGGGCCGTGGGAGTAATGGTGCGTGCAAAGTTTTATCTAATAGCATTTGTCACTAACAACTTTTTAATGTCGCTTTATTTATTACTGTGAAGGTCATAAATGTTATAAAGCTCGTTACATGATGTCCTCATGGAACAAAGTGATTTTATAATGTCACATCAACAGTCGTCCTAAGTACTCTTTCTAAGAATACTGTGGCAAAAAAATTATCAAATCTCACAAATAATCCATATACTTGCAAGATTTGCTTATCTTTTAATTTAAAACTATGCAATACTCTTTCCAATTTAGTTGTTTTTGTCTCTAACTAAAAAGTAATCAGGAAGTGTAAGGAGTCAGTAAGGCTACTCTAAATTCAAACTTAAGTTGTTTATTGTATGTTACATTTAATACGGATTGAGTATTTAGCATATAACGCCCCGCGAAGGTATAGCAATTATCAAAGCCCTAACTATTTTTTATTATCCAGCCTTCGAACATAACACAAATAAACAGCATTATTCAATTACATGACGATGAAAATATGTAATATTATAAATATTTAATGAAAATATTTATACGTGATAGAGCCCTGCTGCAGTTATTAGAAGTATAGTTGTGGCACGAATGGGTCGGCTCGACCGGGGGAGGACCACGTTCTCACAGAATACCAGCGTCAAATAATTGCTTAACGCTGCTGTGTTTCGTATGGTGAGTGTAGAGAACCGGAGATCCTTTTTACTGGAAAAGTGGCATTCCATCTTAGTTCTCACGGGTGACAACGCATCTGCATTTTGATTCTTAATCGAGGATAGATGTAGATGTTTATGGGCCATAGCAACCACTTACCATCAGGTGGACTGTTTGCTCGTTTGTCCCCCTACCCTATCCTATAAAAAATACCTCATGGAATAAGTAGCGCCTTTGTACATATGCTCTTTTTTAAAAAATATATTCAAACATGTGTGTACATAACCTAATAAATAAACTACAATAAAAAACTAAATAAAATAATTAAATTATCATACAGCCCTACTCCCCGTGGTATCGTGCCACGTTTCCTCGCTGAATAGCTATTCTTAGCCTTTGAGCCAGAAAAGAACCAGCCCTCTTATCACCAACAGCGACGACCAAACATGGACAGAGTTTCTTAAGAAAGTTAACTGCACCTGGACCCCACGGACTGATAGTTCCTACAGCAAATGACACAAATATGTAGTCATCACTCGGAGACTAATATTGGCGCCACTTAGTTTAGCTGCCTCTGATGCCGCCCCGGCTTTAAACGAGATATCCTTGAATTGAGAGGCTGCCAAAATGTCTGAGTTTTGATGTTGTGATTATTCAAGTTCTAGATTACAAACAAATTTAAGCCTAATTTGAATATTCTCTGTTTCCATTATTAAGCCCTGAAGGTGAGTTAGCGCCCCTATTAGCTAAGTAACAATTTATATTTTATATTGTTTTAGTTTTAATCGCCAGGGGCATTAGAACTTGTCAAAAGTAATAAAAGGAGCCTATAAAGATAATTAAAACAAACAAATACATCCTCCTAATATGTTTTGTTGTTCCTACAATATTTTCCTTATTCTGTCTTCTATATTAAACTATAAAAGTTTACACTATTTAATATTTTTTTAAATTTTATTTCATGTAGGGATATTCACAGTAGAACCAGAGTTGCCGACACAGCACAATGCATCACTAAGCTTTAATGACAATGGGCTGGCCATGTTTTTTTTTTTTTTTTTTTTTTTTATAGAAGAGGGGGCAAACGAGCATGCGGCTCACCTGATGTTAAGTGACTACCGCCGCCCATGATCAACCGCAACACCAGGAGAATTGCGGGTGCGTTGCCGGCCCTTTAGAAAGGAGTAAGCTCTTTTCTTGAAGGTCCCCAGGTCGTATCGGTCCGGAAAAATCGCCGATGATAAACTATTCCACAGAGAGGTTGTACGTGGAAGAAAACTCCTTGTGAAACGTACAGTGGTGGAACGCCAAGCATCCAGATGGTGTGGATGGTATCGGGACGTTTGCCGTGTCGTGCGTTCACGAAATTTGGCGGCTGGGATTAATCCGAACAATTCCTCAGAGCACTCCCCGTGATAGATGCGATAAAATACGCAAAGAGATGCAACATCTCTTCGCAACGCCAGTGAATCGAGCCGATCGGAAAGCACTCCGTCGTCGACGATTCGAGCCGCATGTAACTTGAGAACCGACAACCGATGAGAAGAAAAAGTTCTTGAGTTGTGGCTTCGTACCGATAAGTGAAGTATAGCCTCCCCCCCCCCCCCCTCTTAATGTCACCTGGAGTGACGACCTAGTAGGAGTTGCATAAAGTCGATGAATACAGATGGGTTAGGGCCATGCTTTTTATCGTTTCTTTGGGGAGGCCTATTTTCAGCATTGGACTTGTTGTGGGCTGTAATAATGACGAGGTTATGATGTAATTTCTAGCTGGATCGAATAGCTTAATGGCATTATGTTTGCTAAAAATAAAATCACTATAAATGCATAATATATATGCTTTGTTAATGTATTTAGTGCCATTATTACATACACCCTAAGACAGTTTATAAGTCATAATTGGTACTGGAATTTTAAAATGGTAAATTTCATAAGAGGAGTAAGCTCGTTTCTTGAAGCCTAACCCTAAGTATAGGTCTGGAAAAGTCGCCGGTGTTAAACGTTTCCACAACAAATTAGTGCGAGGGAGAAAACTCTTAATAAATCGCACATTCGTAAAATACCGAACACCCAGATCCGGAGGTGTGGATGAAATTTTCATAAACCTTTCTAATCGGCAAAGTAATAATGTTTACTAGGCACATTTCAAATTTCCAAGAAAATGCAAAAGAAACTCGGGTAAAATTTTACACTGTTCACAATACGTTAAGTTTATTGTAGCTCATAAATTGTGAACCAAGTTGCTGTTTGAAATAAAATCACGAACAAAATACTCGTAAAATGTTTACGCGCTAAGCGGTCGGTGATTCATGGTACGGTAGCTCTAACGAGATATAAATGAGATATTCGGGAAATTAAGTACTGGGTTTTAAGAGATTGTGGATGAACGATTTACGTTTACTATTTTGTAATTTTCTGAAAGTGTAAGCTTTTGCGTGATGAGCCATTCAAAATAAATCTATTTTTTGATTAAAGTTACAGCCTCCGTTAATCCTAGATTCCGCTTCGCTGCGTTGAATCTTTCGTCAGCAAACACGTGATAAAACATATATTAGAATTTTATTTTGTTTGAGTTTGAATTTACAATGCGACCCTCTCGTTGGTCTAGAAGTTGGAAGCGCGGCTTCTGATTATTATTATTGTGAAAAACAGTTATTGAGTTTTTCTACCAAAAATTATCGTGTAGTGGGAGTGTAAAAATATCCACCAGCTCTTATATCCCGTGGGTGTCGTAAGAGACGAAAGAGAGAAATAAATCAGAAGATGAGCATCAGCGTCTTCTTAGTAACAACTAATCCATCTGTAGAGGAGGTCTATGTTCATCAGTGGACTTATATGTCAAGTTTCAACCCTGACATGGGTTTACAATATGAGATAAATTAAATCTCCGGGATTAAAATTAAACATTTATGGTAAGTACAAACTTACAGATGAAGTTATAACAACAAAGATAAATAACGGTTAATATGAATAATATATTATAAGAATCTACTCTTGAAATTATTTAAATAAAGGGACTCAGTAAAAACTCATGTTATATCACAAATAATGAAACAAGTATGTGACACAGAAGTTAGAAGTAAATACACGATAACTTTAAAATGGGTGAAGTATTACATATTCAAATCAACAGCAATACTTTCTGACTATCACGATGTGATACAGGACAGCGTCTCTGCAATATAACTTTCTTTATATTAGCACAGGTATTTCCCAACGGGCACAATAACGACAGTGAGGTGACACTCATTCCTCTTATTCGACTGCACGATACTTTAAACTGCGAGGAAACACTGTGCGAATATTCGAAGCCTTTAATAAAGTGATGTATTACTTATGCAGCGTTTCGCTTATATCGACTCTAATTACTTACTAACTTACTTATCTTCACGCACAATCCCTAACGGGGTAGCCAGTGAGAACAGATCGCCAAGTGCCACGATCCTTACATACCTCTTTCGCTTCTTTCAGGTTCATTAACTTCTTCATACATGCACGTCTAGGTATCCGAGTACTCTTGACCCTCCCCTCTTCGAGCAATTTGCTCACATGGTCTTCGAAAGTTAGTCTCGGTCTACCTCGACACCTTTTAATATTTACTTTCGCTCTATATATTTTCTTCACCATTCGGTCTTCACTCATTCGTTCAACCTGCCCAAACCATTGGAGTACGCCCCTATCAATTTTTGTGATAAGGTCATCTTTCAATCCTGCCATATTGCGAATCTCTTCGTTTCGCTTTCGGTCGGCTATGCTAACGCCACACATTTTACGAAGAGATCGCATCTCCACTGCATTCAACTTGCTTTTATGCTTCTTCTGGCATACCCAGGTTTCGCTGCCATATAACAAAGTCGGTACCAATACTGCGTTATGTATTGCAAGGCGTGCACTCTTCACCACGCCTTGCCTTTTTACTAATGCATTCAGGGCACCATTCACTTTGTTTCCGGCAGCGACACGCCTATCCACATCTAAATCACATCTTCCATCCCGGCTGAAAGCACTCCCCAAGCATACAATTTCATTTACCTGTTCTAGACATTCCTGATTTACCCATATTTCACATTTTGTTCTCTCTTCGTCCTTTTCAAATACCAGAACCTTAGTTTTATTAGCATTCAAACGGAAACCTTTAATTTCACATTCCTCTTTCATACACGTGACTAATGCCTGCAGTTCTGCTTCTGATGGTGCAATAAGCACTGCGTCATCAGCATACAGCAAACAATTAACTTTTATGTCACCCAATTTCACACCCAAACAGCTATTTTTCAGCTTCTGTAAACAGCTGTCGAGATACAGTATGAACAGCCAGGAAGACATGACACAACCCTGTTTTACGCCCGCTTGGACGCTAAACACGGGTGACAGGTCATGCCCTACCCGCACACAGGCTTTACAGTCATAGTAAAGTGACTGCACAGCCCTTAACAATCGACCATCCACACCACATCTCGGCAACAGTTCCCACATTTTCTTCCTTATAACCTTATCAAATGCTTTCTCCAGATCCACAAAAGCATAGAAAATCCTCTGGTTAACACTCAGAAGCTTCTCCGTGATCATGCGGAGAGAAAACATTTGATCCGTGCATCCTCTTCCAGGTCTAAATCCGCATTGTGCCTCCCATAAGAATCTTTCCGATTTCTCTTGCATCCTACGTGTCAAAACCTTCGAGTAAACTTTACTTGCTAAACTGGTCAAGCTGATCGCCCGATAGCACCCGCAGTCAAAATGTGAACCTTTACCTTTATATAAAGGCACAATGACCGCGGATCGCCAATCATCCGGGACATCTCCCGTCCGCCAGCACAAATTGTACAGCAGATGAAAGCTGTCCCAGACGCGAGGCCCACCGTACTTGATCATTTCAGCAGTAACTCTGTCTAGTCCCGCAGCCTTACCACATTTCAAACTTCGAATCGCTCATATATTCCTTAGAAAAGATCTAGGAATATGCAAACGTTTTTGCGAAGTGCCAACGAATTTTATAAACGTTTGTGATTACATATATCCATCTAAAAACAGGTAAAGTTATCTAGCCTAGATTATTCCACAACTTGAAACTATCCTCATATTTGAGAGTGTTGTGGAACAACGCTAATCCAGAGCATATTGATGGAATTAAATTATGCGTTAAAAAATAAATATTTTTATATATATATATATTTCTTTAGCGTATGAAAATATTTCTCAAAGAATAAGGGTGACATAAGAATACACAGTCCACCTGACTGTAAGTGGATGCTGTAGACCCATAGATATCTACATCTATACTCGATTAAGAATCAAAATAAAGATGCGTTTTTACCCCTAGAGACTAAGACGGAATGCCTCGTTTCCAGTAATAAATGTATCCAGTTCTCTACACCCACCATACAAAATATAGCAGCAATAAGTTACTGTTTTACGATGGTATTTCGTCGCGTTACGATAGTCCTGCACGGTCAAGCAGACCAATTCGTGCTATAACTATAATATAGCTGGAGCGGATACTACCACGTATAAATAGTGTATGTAAAAAGTTATATACATAAACAAGGAAAAACTGCAAAGAGAAATTTCATACACGTAAAGTATTATACGTAGCAGAATTTGTATTCTCAGTACGCACACCTATCATAACTTTGAACCTCAAGCACTCGTAGAGAAATTTTAAGCTCGCGGCGTGTAAACTTCTGCATTTACATACTGTACAAACTTCAGTTGTTTTAGTAAAGTTTTGACTCATTAATATTAGAGATCTATTATGCTGGTAGAGCCATGCTGCAGTTATATTAGTTGTATAGTTGTACCACGCTTGGGTCGACTCGACTGGGGAAGGATCACGCTCTCACAGAATACCGCCGTAAAATAGTAGCTTATTGCTGCTGTGTTTCGTGTGGTGAGTGTAGAGAACCGGAGACCCTTTTTACTAGAAACGAGGCACTCTAACTTAGTCCTTATGAGTGACAACGCATTTGCATTTTGATTTGTAATCTGGGATATATATAGCTATTATTGATATTGATACGATATTTTTCTATATCATCCTCATCTTTTCCTTTACTTTGGAAACAAATAGGTATAATTCCTTTACCTAAAGTTTCTTATCTTTCTTGCCCGTCCCACTTTCGTCCTATATCTATTTTACGATTTCTTTGTAAAGTTCTGGAACACATTATCCATAGTCAACTCTCCCTCTTCTTATCGTCTAACTCCTTACTTTCCATATACCATTCGGGCTTTCGTCCTGGTCACAGACCTGACACTGCCTTACTTAAAGTAACTAATGGTATTCGTTAGCCCATGAATAAAAAATCTCTCACACTTTTTTGCTTGACTTCAGCTATGCTTTTACCTCAGTAGACTTCGATATTCTTCTCTGGATCCAAGAATCTAAAATTTACCTATCTACCCTTGCGTGGTTTGATTCGTATCTTCGTGGTCGCACGCACTGTATCCGTTTTAATGACCCTCTTTCCGATTGGTCTGGTATCACTATGGGCGTACTTTAGGGTAGCGTTCTTTCTCATCTCTCTATTAAGAGATTTATTACATCTAATTTCCATATTTACGCGGACGACTTACAGCTGCATTGTCACTTTCCGGTGTGTGAGACAAATAGTAAAATTGATGCAATAAGTATCTGAGCCGTATCCGTAAACGACCTGCATCCTTTGGACTATTAGTTCATTATCATCACCATTACAACCCTTCACAAGTCGACTAGTGAACATAGGCGTCTCTCAAGGAATGCCACAAAGCACGATCATGAGCCACCTGCATCCATCAACTTCCTGCGTGTCTTACTAGGTCGTCCATCCATCTAGTGGGAGATCGCCCTACACTTCACCTACCAATACTTTTTTCCCATCGGTTGTCGGTTCTTCGAGCTAAATGGCTGGCCTATTGCCACTTCAGCTTACTAATCCGTTGGGCTATGTTGGTAGCTCTGATTCTACTGCGGATATCCTCATTTCTAAGTTTATCACGCACAGCAACCCTGAGTATAGCCCTCTCCGTATCCATCTGTGCAATCTTGAGCGACCTGCTAGCCATGAAGGTCTGAGATCTACAATTCATCACTGGTAACACGCACTGATTGTACATTCTCGTTTTCAAGTTTTGAGGTATAGCTGACGAGAAGCTGTGTCCAAATTTCCTTAGCGCTGCCCAGCCGAGTTGAATTCATCGATTGATCTTGGGAGACACTAATGAGGTCATTGGGCATAGTGTTTAGGTCCTCCGGCGATTCTACCATAAGGACTATACTGTCGGAAAATCCAGGGTGAGTGATGTACTCACCATTGATGTGATCCCACAGTTATAGCACAAATAGGTCAGCTTGACCCGGGGAGAACCACGGTCTGATAATGCTGCTATGTTTCGTATGAAGAGTGTAGAGTGAACCGGAGACCCACTTTACTGGAAATGAGGCACTCCAGTATAGGGATGACAACACATCTGCAATTTCTTTAATAATCCTTATTCTAGAAAAATAATTTTAAATCTAATATTGTTATTGTACATCATTAATAATGCGATGTCTGATTATTTTCAGTTTTTATTTTTATTTCGAGTTGTTATCAAGAAAATGCTGCTACCCATGTCCTGTCTCACTTACCCTCTGTTGGCTCTTACGATACTGGTGTGTATCCAGTCACCCAACTGTCATTCACGTAATAAACCATTTTGTAATAAAGTGTAGACAAAAAACGGACCACGTAAAATAAAATAATTTCTTCAAACATAGTATTAAATAACTTATATATATCGACCTCTAAAATGGAATTCACTAGGCAATCAAATAGGTTAGCTGCAAACCAAGAGCAAAAAAAGAAAATAGGAATTTTAAAATCTAATTTATTAGCGGATGTAACCCTCGTCAACCTATCGGCGGATAATTATTTTTAAAGCTTGATTGAAGCAGCCACATCAATATTTTAAAAATGACTCTTCGAAGTTTTGATTTCGGAGATAACAAGCTGGCATTTAAATTAACAATTAATTATATATTTCTATTTTTTTTAATTTGTACATTTATTAAACCAAATTTATTGCACGTAATTATTTTTCACATCGGTACAAAAGTGCTACCGGATAATGGCTTTAACAAGAGATTAGGAACAATTTGACCAAAATTACGATCAAATATTGTAAATATAAATTTCAATGTGAAAAAAAGTATTTTATCGACATTTATTATTTTTGTTACATCTATTGACACGCACATCTATCAAGTTTATAAAAAAAAGAAGTACTTACTCATATACCGATTTAAATGAAATTGGACTCAATTCCCTAACAAAAACTAAGTAAAAAATGTTTATTTGTTAAGTATAACCTACATACTTATAACTTAAACTTCACATGTCCGTTCCATCTCCTATTATTTTTTATCGGCCCGTAAAAGCTCCCTGCTGGACATGAGCCTCCGCCGTTGTAAGGAGGATTTACCTCAACTATCACGCTCGGCAGGCGGATGGAAGATCGCAGCGCCAGAAGTTTGTCAAGGTCAAAAATAATATTGCACACCCTACGAAAATGGTATTCCAAGCATGGAAAGAAGTAATTTGTAGAAAAACATGTCATCCAGACAGTAAATGATCCCCAGCACAATTATAAAGGCTTACCGTTATTAATAATATTATTACACCCTATAAAATTTCTACTGCTGACCACAGGTCTCCCCCAGAGATTGCTGATCATATATAGTTTATGTATATATTTTACTTATATATTCGTCGCGATCCTACTACCGGTAAGTGCAGTCACTTCATAATGATGTGGCGGCTCTAATGCCGAACCTACAATATTTTCGTAGCGTAAGCATACCAACTGCGCGAAAATATTTCGAAATGGTGTGTCAACCTAAACGCTCCGATGACGTCGTAGTCCACGAGTTCCTGGCCTTTGTTAAAGAAAAATTTGATGTCATGGACTAGATTCCTTTGGAGCAGATACTGATAAGTAGCTTCACTGAGGACAAGATTATTAGATATTATATAAGGTGTTAGCAGATTCAGCCGTGACCCAAATCCATCTTATTACAGGTCACAGGAATGGACGCGGTAAGAAAGGCCTACAAGACATCTTCAGGCTGTTTAATGAGACCCATCTTGATGACATCCTAACTTTCGTCACGTGTGATCTCAACAAGCTGCCTCCCGTGACTTTCAATTGCGTAGACGTAACCAGATTGTTCAAAGACATCACCACGTTGAAAGCCGAAGTCACCGATTTCCGTTTCAAATTTGAAGAATCGAAACGAGCCGCAACAGAGCTAATAAACGAAGCCACTATGTTGTGCAACATAATTGCAACATCTACGAATTCACGGCCGTCGCAGAATGTAAATACCACACGCGGTAATCGTAATATTAGTCATATTTCACCGATTGAGACTCCGTCACACGATACCGTCTGTCAGCGGGTTGATGACCATGAAACTAGCACGACCTTGCTCGTCTTTTCATCACCAGCCGATGTCAACCTCTCAATAAGCAAAGACGTTTGCGGATGTTGCCCGAAAATCTTCACAACCGTCCTCTTGTGGTCGAAAACGAAAAAATGTGGATATAAAATCAGTTCCTACGGTAACCCGTAAGTGGGACCCACCATACAGTTCTACATCTCCCTTTTTTGGAATAATTTTGATAAAATCTTACATCACAAATTATTGTAAAATACATATATGATTGCGTATTTCAATAATGCTGTATGTGTGTAAACATGTGCGTAGCGTCACATACATATTCTTTTTTTTTTAATAAACGTGATCTCTCAGTAAAGGTTAAAAGATCGATTTAAGTTTTTCTTCTAAATGCTGTTATGGATAAAGATGTGTATCTACCTTCTAAAGAAACAGCTTGATGTATCCATGTATTCCCTAACATAAGGAGGGTTTGTCATAAATAGCAAGCGGATTATCGTTAACAGTACAAGCTGTATCATAAGCAGCTTTACGAACTGAACCAGTCATTTATAGTTCCCCATGCAACTGCTAACTTGACATACGAACAGCCACTTATCTAATATTTTTTTTTTTTATAGAATAGGGTGACAAACGAGCACACAGTCCACCTGATGGTAAGTGGTTGCTGTGGCCCATAGACATCTACATCTATCTTCCATTGCAAATCAAAATGCAGATGCGTTGTCACCCATGAGGACTGAGATGGTATGCCTCATTTCCAGTAAAAAGGGTCTCCGGTTCTCTACACTCACCATACGAAATACAGCAGCATTAAGCTACTATTTCACGCTGGTATTCTGTGAGAGCGTGGTCCTTCCCCGGTCGAGCCGACCCATTCGTGCTACAACTATACTACTAATATAACTGCAGCATGGCTCTACCACGTAAATAATAATATGATAACTCAACGTTACTACGACTAAGATATCTAAATCATTATCTACTCGTAAGGTGATCTACTCAGAGGACGTAAGTTTAGTTGTGCTAATTAATTAGTGGCTCAAGCGTTAAGTTCATCAATCAATCAATCAATCTCTTTAATCATTTACAATAAATTGTGTACGAATATAACAACATGTCCCTATTATATTGCTAAGCTTTAATATAGCTAAACAAAATAAATAAATTAGGTTATCAAATATAATATATTATTTACATTATACAATAAAGAAAAACCAAACAAAAAAGCTAACAAATGTTAACCTACTCCATAATAAAAAAAATAAAATAAAAGTCCAGAAATATTATTATTAGTATTTTAAATTTCTTATTATTCAAATATATATTTTAACTACTATCCAATCAAAATTTGTCAATGTTATAAATACATTTATCTTTAAGCAGTGCCTTCAACTCTATTTTAAAATCGCTCAACCTTTTTTATTTTACACTGTTAGTTTAAAATTCAATTTATTTAGGCTGCAGGAAGAAAAATTTGTTTTAAATTTCTCAATCTCACACAGTAGATATGTAAGTTGATGACTATGAACTCGTGATACCAGGCTTCTACGTGTGAGATCCTAGCCACAACCAACATTTTCTTTTCTAGGATAGGGTGACGTACGAGCACACAGTCCACCTGATGGTAAGTGGTTGCTGTGGCCCATAGACATCTATCTTCGATTACGAATCAAAATGGAGATGCGTTGTCACCCGTAAGGACCAAGATGGAATGCCTCATTTCCAGTAAAAAGTGTCTCCGGTTCTCTATACTCATCATACGAAACACAGCAGCACTGAGCTGCTATTTTACGCTGGTATTCTGTGAGAGCGTGGTCCTTCCCCGGTCGAGCCGACCCATTCGAGCTACAACTATGTAATAATATAATGTAATGTCCTTCATACCGAATTTCGGCCTCGGCGCCCTGCCTCTACGGAGGCTAGGTGCGCTCTCTATTCCCTCACACTCATTATTTGATGGGACGGTAAACTAACACGACCGGAGAGAGATCAGACGCAGGACCAACGGCTTTACGTGCTTTCTGTGGCACGGATGTGAAACACCGCCAATTTCCTGACTCCGGCAGCTACTGAGAATTTCTTGACGGAAAAACTCAATAATTAATTTTTTGGCCCGACCCGGGATTCGAACCCAGGACCTCATGATCAGCAGTCGTACTACTACAATTACTAGACCAACGAGGCAGTCAACAACTATACTACTAATATAATTCTGCATATCCGTATAAACGTGTGAGCAAACTTTAAAAATATTATCTTTCGTTGGTCTAAATGTGTTACGATTCATCCCACTGAACCGCATTGTGTTTTTGAAGTGAAAACTTCTTTAGGATCGTTCTGATTTAAATCTCGATGAAACGAAAAACCGACAGTAAAAAGAGACCGAATTATTCGCAAACCAATTTTACGTTTTACAATAGTATCCCAGAGAGACTTCAGCTTCTTCAAGATAAATACGGGAACTAATTGGGTTAACCTCAGTCTTCAACTGTTTAGGCGGACTTGTTGCCTGTTTGCTTATTAATTGAAGTTTCTGCAATGTTTGCACCCAATTTACCACAATCAAGGCAGAAGTTATACAGTTAATTTTGTTTGTGGCATCTACGAATCATTAAACCTATATAGCCTTTATATTAAACAGGGCTGCTTCTTTCAATGCAAGTTTCAACTTCACGCGTTCCCTAGTCAAAAAACAGGGCTCTGGTGGCACATAAATGGTAGCGTATTAATTTTTTTCGTGGTAGAGCCATGCTGCAGTTATATTAGTAGTATAGTTGTAGCTCGAATGGGTCGGCTCGATCGGGGAAGGACCACGCTCTCACAGAATACCAGCGTGAAATAGTAGCTTAATGCTGCTGTATTTCGTATGGTGAGTGTAGAGAACCGGAGACCCTTTTTACTGGAAACGAGGCATTCCATCTTAGTCCTCACGGGTGACAACGCTATGGGCCACAGCAACCACTTACCATCACGTGGACTGTGTGCTCGTTTGTCACCCTATCCTATAAAAAAAAATTTAAATTATATCGACTCGTAATGGAAAACAGAATAACCAGTGCAAGGGTTTCAGCTCTACGATTTTTTTAACGTTTTCATCACATTTATTACGACTGGCCTGTTGGTCTAGTGGTTAGTGACCCTGACTGCTATGCCGGAGGTCGTGGGTTCGATTCCCACCCAGGACAAATGTTTGTGTGATGAGCACGGTCATTTGTTCTGTGTCTGGGTGTAATTTATCTATAATATTTATGTATTTAGAAATATATAAGTATGTTTATCAGTTGTCTAGTACCCATAACACAAGCTCTGCTTAGCTTGGGACTAGATGGCGTTGTGTGATAGTTGTGGAATATTATTATTATTATATTATTATTATTTATTAATTACAACTTATCAAAATTCCGCAGTCGGTCATGAACTTTTCTTATAGATTGACTCACAGCAATGATATTTGCCATAGTAGCAGCGCTCGGGTGTGTTGGCAATCGCAATTTTTAGTTTTTAGTAATTCAGTCGTTTCCAGAAAGATGCTACTGAAATATTTGCCACTACATTGGTCGTCGTATGGTGGCGGCGTAGGAACCCACTATTCCATAGAAACCCTTGGTGTCGTAAGAGGCGATAGAGGTCATAAAAGAGAAGAACCCGTCTTCTGTTTTATGTCCCTCTTGAGTTTTATGTCCCTCTTGAGTTTTATGTCCCTCTTGAGTTTTATATCCCTCTATGGCGATGACCAATGTACTGATAAATATTTTATCATCATCTTTACAGCCCTTCACAAGTCCACTGCTGAACATAGGCCTCCACCAAGGAATGCCACAAAGCACGGTCCTGAGCCATCTGCATTCATCGGCTACATGAATATGTTACTAGGTTGTCACTCTGTCTAGTGGGGAGCTGCCCTACTCTGCAATATTTGATAATACGAGTATAAAGCATTAATTATTGTATTTTAGTAAAAGCCTACTATCAATATTTCTTAAACATGGTGTTATTATTTAGAATTTAATACTATTGTAAGAACTAACAATAACCGAGTATTAATACACAGTACACGAGAAACTTGGATTCGATCCACGGCGGCACCAATGTCATTAGAACTCCTTTCGTTTTCTTTATATCGTCTACTTTTAACATGGTATCATCATCATCATCATCATCTACAGCAGCTCGTAAAAGATACACTTTACAGGCGGATGGAAGATTGCAGTACCACACATCTCGCACCTTTGACGTTGTTGCCCGTCGCAGGTCTGAATACTTTATGTCTACGTCAAAGTGACCTCCTAGAACCCCCCATCTTACGCCATCTTTCATTTTTATTATAACAATGAATTTAATAAATTAATATTATCTTAATTTACTTTCTATAATTTTCTACATCTAAGAGGCAAATTAAGAAGAAATAAATTCTTAAAACCTAAAACATTTCATGTTGTATTTTAGAAACAAAATAAATTGGGTATAGAGTTTTAAAATTATAATTTTTGTTAAGGAATATTTTTGTTTAAGATTTATGAAAGTATTTTAAATTCTGTTAAGTTATTTTTTGAGGCACGTGAACATAATATCTCAGAAATATGTAAGTAAGGGTCTCTTTCTTTTATATCTTTATTTTTTTTCTATTTGTGTTATTTGTATACTTTTACAGTAATAGCCTTTATTTTTTTTCATTACCTCGTAAATATCCTTATGGGCTCCTCCAGTTGATGAAAAAATTTGCATCTTTTTATATTATGTAAATTAAGATATGATTAATTTATGGAAAATCCCACGTCTGGCAGTGGTTTGATTAAGAACAATGTTTTATATGGTAAGTGTAGAGAACTATTAAAAAGGGTGATACTTTTTAGCCGTAGTAGCTCAGATGGTTAACGCTCGCTGTAAATATAACAGAACGCGAGTAACCTGGGTTCGATTCCCGCCGGCACCAATGAAATTGTTAATTGCATTTTTAAGTGCTGATTTACCACTTGCTCGGCGATGAAGGAAAACATCGGGAGGAAACCTGCATGTCTGAAGAATAAAGAAAAAAAATATTTCGAAATATTTGAAGTTCGCCAACACGCATTGGGGCTACGCGGCGGACACTTCCTTGCCCTAAATCCCTCTCAGAAATTAGTAGAAGCCTGTGCCCAGCAGTGGGACGTATATAGGCTGTAACTCTAACTCTAACTCTTTTTAGTGGTGGTCTATGTTCCACAGAGTCCACCTACCGTCAGCTCATCTGTCAGCCTTAGTATAACAAATAAACATTTAATCTCATCGCACAAGCACTGCAACGATACCACGTGTAGGTAAGAAAATATGAGTGGGTATGTCTTCAGTTGACCTCTTTCTTTCTATAAAACAAAATAAAAACACTATTGATGTTACACCCCATTTACTTCTAGTTATATTTTCCAGTGTGTTATATCGTTCATTATAGGCACTGCAAGAAACTATTTGCATAAAATTATTTCATGCGGTTTGCACCCTCACAAGTTCTAAATAGTTTCTATTAAAACAGTGAAATAATTGAAACAAATAAACTTAAAGTGATTAGAAGCTTTTATCCAACAATTTTGCAGGCATACTAATTTAATGTAATTTGCTATTGATGTTTTTTAAATATGTTTATGTACATTAATATATATCATATTGTTTGTATAATTATTGTTGACTGCCTCGTTGGTCTAGTGATCGTAAACGCGACTGCTGATCGTGAGGTCCCGGGTTCGAATCCCGGATCGGGCCAAAATCAATTATTTTCTTTCGCATTTTCTGTCAAGGAATTCTCAGTAGCATTCTGGAGTTAGGAATTTGGCGGTGTTTTATCCCCGTGCCTCCTGTTTTAACCCTCTTACGTATTCCTGTCGTTGAGCAACCGGGCGTGTACTACTGTTTTCGAGTCTGATGGATAAAGAGAGTATAAACACAGGCTGTGAGGCAAGACATTTAAGTCAGTATTAGTGACAACACATCTGTAGCTCTTCTTGTTTGAAACTGGTTGATTGCCATACCGTCAAGTGAACGGTAAATTTGTTTGTCATTTCAGTTTAGAAAAAAAAATACTCTGATGTTAATAAGAATAAATCTTATGTAACTATTTTAAGACAAGCGTAAGTACTTCAATTATGTCGCTCAATTACATAAAATGGTCCCTTTTGGTCCGTTACAAAATTTGACTTGTTTCAAATTTCGACGATCTTCTTTACATTTGCTTATTTTGATCTTCACAAAAAATATGTACCCGCGCCATGTGCCTACCACCCCATAGCTTTCCGTTATAGTCGTAAAGAGGGAAATGAAACAGCTGATGGAAAGCAGCATCTTCCTGATATCAATCTATTAAGCGTATATTATGAGGTAATCTATTTTTCCGGACCGATACGAATTAGAAACCCTCAAAAAAAGAGCTTACTCTTTTCTAAAAAGACGGCGACGCACCTGCAATTCCTCCGGGGTTGCGGTTGTTCATGGGCGGCGGTAGTCGCTTACAATCAGCTGAGCCGCATACTCGTTTGTCCCCTCTTCTATTTAAAAAAAAAACTAATTTAATTTAATTTTTTATGGTTGAGTTTTCTGAAGTAAGCTTATTTCTATACGCTTGCATAGTGATTTTGAGAACGCACTGAATGAAAGCCACAGGGCTTTTGCTTCATGTTGTATACACGGCTAATACGGAAATTATATTATTTAAAAGCGAATGTACAAAATTTAACTGTTCAATTTAGCATAGACTCCAGTAAGAGCGGTACATATTCTAAACTATTGATGCACATATGAATCTAGATCTGAAATAAAGGCATTATATTATTGGGGTATTATAGTTTTCTCATTTGGTTGCGCTGTACACCGTAAATATATTATTGAAAAAGATTTTTATTATTACTATTTTTAATGGAAGTAAGCTAAAGCTTCTCTTAGATCATTATTCAATTAATATCATGTATTAAAATGTATATACCAGCTCCTTCCACTTGACCGCATCCAGCGCAGAGCGGCTCGAATCGTCGACGACCGAGTGCTTTCCGATCGGCTCGATTCACAGGCGCTGCGAAGAGGTGTTGCATCTCTTTGCATTTTCTTTCGCATATACCATGAGGAGTGCTCTAAGGAATTGTTCGCATTATTCCCAGCCGCCAAATTTCGTGAACGCACTACGCGGCAAACGTCCCGATACCATCCACACCATCTAGATGCTTGGCGGTCCACCACTGTACGTTTAAAAAGGAGTTTTCTTCCGCATACGACCTTTCTGTGGAATAGTTTGCCACCGGCGATTTTTTCGGACGGATACGACCTGGGGGATCACCTCGTTTATGCCAGACGTAAAATCATCTAGACCGATGACCAGGATTCGCGTTAAAGGTACGAGACGTCTGGTGCTAGGTTTCGTCTCTTTTACGATGTTGACTCTGCTTCTTGTGTGATGCTGATTACTTTAATGAATGTTAGGTAATGATAGTAGGTAAACTAAAATAACAAGGGATTTATCATACTTATATCGTCCCTAATATGATAAATTTACGCTAGAGAGAATACAGCGAAAAAAATATTTTAACGAATTGCAAATCTCCATAGTGTCAGACATCTGCTTAAGATATACACCAACAAGCGTATGCGATCACACTAAACAACAAGTGGTTTAGTGTGATCGCTTATTCCAACTTTAATTACCGGATATATCTGTGCATATGAATGTCCCTGTTACTCGAATATTTTAACTTCAATATCTCTCCAGGGAAGTCCACGGCCTTAGGTTTGTATCTCTCGTTATGAGGCCATTAATCGATTTAATTACCGCTATAATACAATACAATAAAATTGGATTTTAATTACCGTTATAATACAATACAATACATTGAAGTACAAAACATGTTTATATTATGTTGGCAAACGTTATGTTTGGCAGATGGATTAAGGATCGCCGTCCAGACGTCTGCACCGTGGACGCTACTGCCTGTCACTGGTAATAATATTTTAGGTCTGGCGTAAACATGATGGTAATTACAATAAACATAATGGTAAACATGATGGTAAACACACAAATAAACATGATGGTAAACATGATGGTAAACATGATGGATATTATGACAAAGTTTCCCAGAACCTCACGCGACATCCATGGGAAGTAATACAGAGTACATATTTCAAGTAAAAAAATAGTAATTAGTGATTCTTACTTTCTTTTTTTATAGAAACGTTACCTCCTTTTTAGGATTTTTCGCTGTATCTTGGGGACAGTTTTCATACATACATTTCAGTAGAACAAACATCCTAGCTCGGAACAATTATTTAGAGGCCATACCAATATTTGTTCTGTGCGGGATTCAAACCCGAGCTGATCAGCTGATTGCTAAGCCACTGGGCCACGGATCCGTCGATTCATAATGAAACTTCCTTAGTAAACATTTTTTGGTTGTCTCTGTGTTCTTATTATAAATCCAAAATAACTTGATAATTTAATTAAGCAAATAATTAAAATTTAATAAAATTATATCCAGGATTTTAAAATGATTTTGCCCTACCCACACACAAAATACTCTCTATAAAGTGAAGTTACGAAAAATTATCCGTTGATAAAACATATCGTAATATAAGCTCTTTTGATTGTCACCCAAAGAGACAGGCAGAGACTATGCACTCCTATTTGGCACTTGTTTCACAGCCATATATCTACGTATACATGCTCGTCGGTTAAGGGTACACTTAACTTGGCGATATATTGAAGATGGGTCAATCTTCAATATATGGCCAATTTAATTGACAAACATCAGTCTATTGACAAACATTAGTCATCCCTTGCTAATTCTGCCATTTACTTCTGCAGCATTAATTTGCTTTTTCACTCTTTTCTCTTTCATTATTTTCACGTGTCCAAGCTACCAGATAATACCTTTCTCTTATCACACATTTCCTTACCCTATTACTTAGAGTATCATTTAGAGACGTTTAATATGTAGGTAGAGCCATGCTGCAATTATATTAATAGTATGGTTGTAGCACGATCGGGTCAGCTCAACCGGGGAAGGACCACGCTCTCACATAATACCAGCGTGAAATAATAGTTTAATGCTGCTGTGTTTCGTATGATGAGTGTAGAGAACCGGGACCCTTTTTACTGGAAATGAGGCATTCCATCTTAGTCCTCGCGGGTGAAAGCGTATCTGCATTTTGATTTGTAATTGAGGATAGATGTAGGGTACTGGCCGTAGCAACCATTAACCATTAGGTGGACTTTGTGCTTGTTTGTTACCCTATCCTTATAAAAAAGACATTAAATTCACTCTCCCTAGGGTTAGTACTGACACATAAATGGGCTTTGCGATATGTGTCTTTTCGATACATTCTGTCATCCCAAAATAGAGTGAAGAACCCAATTTACTCTGCATTCCACATTCACGCTTCATTCTATATCCTTGTCATTTTTACCAACCCTGCCAAACACACATCTTAATACAGGAACACGTCCACCTACCAAACCAATTCTCCTTCTGTTCTTATTTCCCATTGACAATTATTTAGTTAATTAAAAGAATGTTCAGTTGCTAAAACTATTTAGATCTTTATCTCAAACTTGAAACAAATCTGCGTGCTTAGAGTAATCTGTATTTACAGCTGATTTCTTTTATCTCGCCTCAACTAATCCCGAATAAAGCGAGCTACTGAGAATTTAATCGATCAAAAAGAAGAACAACTATTTACGATATAAATTAAAAAGTAATTGTATATTATATTTTTGAAGAGAAAACTTCTTTAGGCACGTTGGACACTTTTGAAATGGGAAAAAGCAATGTAATCGCGTGACCGTTCGCATGTTGAAAATCCAATTCATAAAATTGATCTGTACTTTGTTTGTTTAAATTTTATTACTATATTGATACGTTGATAAAAATGATTTCTAACAAAAAATACTTCCTAAAAAAATAGTACTTAAAAACCGGAAAATAATGTTTTCTTTTAAGAATATTAACAATTCTATAAACATTACTAATATTCCCCTTAACCACTCGTGATAAGCTTAAATTGCTTGTGTTACGACGTACGAGTGGTTCACGCCAGTAGTCGAATGGTGGGTTCGTACCCAAGACCTTTTTGAATTCGCGATCCGCGCCCTGCCATTAGGCTACTGACGCTCACTGTTTACAAGTTTATGAAGCTAAAAAGTTTTCACTTCATACGTGCAATGCTGCGACTGTCAGTTTATTTAAATAGGGCAAAGAATGCTACCTACCCTGACTTCTAGGCAGTAAAGGTGTAATTCCTGCACCCAATATTCAGAATGTATTCTATAACGATACTTTGATGTTTTATCTTTTATATAACAATAATGGAATCTAAGGTAACGATGGTTACCGTCACCGCTACCGTTACAGACTATTGAAGTCCACCGCTGAGCACAGGCCTCCCCCTATTGATTGCTTCATATGCCATAGTTGCTATACTTGGCAAGCCATACTTAGCAGATTATTGAAGTATTAAATGATGGATTTAATGCCTCAATTTTTATTATACTCTTTTTATTATATCTATATCGAGTTGCGTGAATTATTTTATAATTTAGTGCCTGGCCTAATTTAATCGATTTCTGTAGATGTAATTTTTAAAGTGTCTCAACCCAATGACTATAAATATGCTCTGAAAAAATATGCTGAAAACGCGCCTAATTTTATATTTCACTTATATTATGACACAAACTACCAATTGTTCACGAGCACTGAACAAAAGTACGCGAGTCTGAAATGAGAATGAAGGGTTTCATGTTTATTGTTCGGTTTAAGCTGTTCTCAATAAAACTACATCGTTTATTTTGTTATTGGTACCTACATTGTTTTATTGTTCAAGTTATGAAAAGAAGAAAAATATGTTAATTATTATAAACAAAAATGAATGTAGGTTATAACTTTTGTAGTGCATAAATTGGAATCTAAAATTACTAGCTTCAATTTTATTTCAGTATGACGGAAATTCAATAACTTTTTCCATTACGATTAAGTGTAGTTATGCTCCTGTATCATCGTCTTGAAACGTTTATGTGAAAAGAAATCTAAGACTAGCGAAGTATTTTAAACATTTAAAAATTATGTATAATACTAATGTATTAGTTAATTTGGTAACTACTGTAATTAGTATACCTATTAAAAGTGACGTGGGGCCGTACATATAGCTCGAAGAATCGATAACCAATAGGGAAGAGAACTTTTCGACTGGCAGCCTCGTACTGGGTAGCGCAGTGTCAGGTGATTCCCTCACTCAAGAGGGACAATCTAATTAAATACGCAGGTAGTCGATATATGCAGTTTTTTATTTTGCTGGCGTTTCAGAATTTCTCCGGTGTCATAAGAGATGACAGAGGCAAAATGAAACAGAAAGTGGGCAGCAGCATGTTCTCGCTAACAACTTGAAATAATTAACAAAACTTCGGTTGCCAAGCGTAGCAACTGTGGCGAAATCCCCCTATGAGGCAATCTATTGATTCATCAGTTGACTTTTATAAAAACTGGTATTTCTCGTATAATATTTCAATAACAATAATAAATTACCATACATCGATATGGTTGCGAATTTTTTGAATCTGAGAAATAAAATTGGGAAGCGTCGGTTTATTCGGAACATAAATGAAACTTAAATGCACATAGTGTCCAGCAGTTGTAAACAAATGGAGCTTTCAGTCGCAATACAATATGAAACGTACTAGAAAATAAAAATAGTATTTCATGGATGGTGTTGCTCAATGCTTGTTAATATTTTCATATGTATATAAACTGACCTGGTAGACATGGTTATGCTTTTACCGGTAAGTGAGGGGATGAGTTTTTTTCAAATTTTCTTTGCTTCAAGCTTTAAGTGATTACCTTTTTGGCAGTAAATCTTAATAAAATCATATCTTATCTTTATTATATATAATCGTTGGTCCTCTTAGTGATCGTATAATTTCTGAACAGTTTCACCGATCGGCTACATATTCAAACAGTATATTTAATTAGTCGAGACGTTTGTTCATGGCTGACATATAAATGGTGGCACTGTAGCGGTGTGCAGGAGTGCGCAAGCACAGAAAGGGCAGCCCCACACGACCGGCGAGAGACAAGGTGCAGGATCAACAGCTTTAATTGCTTTTCAAGGCACGGGAGTAAGCACTGCTAAGCTAAGATTAATTATTTTAATTGGTATATCGTTTACATCTGTAGTGGAAATCGTCTGCTATTAATCTGACAAGCAAGCATGGTACTTATTTATTATTATACTTCATTATACTGTGAATGAGGCCAATTTCCAACATTGGATTGTTGGTAGACTAGTGAAAAAGAATAAGTTAAGGCGAAGTCACAGTAGGCATATTTTTTATTTTTTATTCAATATAGTGTGTGTGGTGCCACCTTTACTATTTTTTTTGTGAAATACCCAAACCGACGACGAGAAGCCGTGTCAAAGGTACGTACTTAACATTTGGTATTGCAATCATTAATCCGGCTTCTCGGAGTAACTATTAAGAAAAATCCTGTCCTACAAAGTAGCTGCAAACTATTTTCGAGGTAATAAATTACTTTATTTATCGTGTAGTGGCGATGTAAGAATATCTATACCCCATATCACTCCACGGATGTCGTAAGTCGTAATTGCGAATCAAATCGGGAGATGGCCAGCGGCGTTTACTCACAACAACTCAACATAATAAAAAAACTGTGGTTTCCAACCCGCTTGCCAAGCGTGGCAACTGTGGCAAGTATCCCCCCTATGCGGCAATCTATGGGGGAGTTCTATGTTCAGCAGTGGACTTGGATAGTTGTAACGGTAACTGTAATTTTCTTTCTATAAGTAATATGAAGGTGACAAGCGAGCATACGGTCTATTTGATGGTAAGTGGATGCTGTGACCTAAAGACATCTACATTAATCCTTAATTAAGAATCAAAATGCAAATGCATTGTCATCCAGCTGGTATTCAGTGACAGCGTGTATTTTCCCCACCCTAGACGACACATTCCTGTTGCATACGTAATATAAGCTAGAACAATTTCTATTTGCTCCTGGCATTTTAATATTCTACTAAAACTTTTATTTTTTATTTCATGATGATAACGAATCATGGTGTTTAATGGTACATAAATCGAGTACAGTATTCAATTTACTGTCGCAGTTAATTATAAAGCACCAAAATATAATTAATTTGTCGCTTTTGCATATAAATATTAAATAATATTTTAATAACATAAGTATGAATGTTTTATCTGTTAATAGAAGTCAAGATTTTTATTTTCTGACAATTCCTCCAATTTAACACACAACCAATAAGATAAGGAATTATTATTTTTTTAATATATTTAATATAAAATAATATATATTTAATAAATATGTATATATACATATTTATTTTTAGTATAATATGTTCGTAATACGTATGCTTAAAATGTATGTATTATGTATGTAATGTGTCAGGTATTGAGTATATTACTAAGGTTAATTGTAATTATGTATATTTATTTTTGTGTTTACATTTATGGTAGGTATGTATAATTTTAAATTTACATTCACGTATAAATTATATGTTTTATGACACCTGCTAAAGTTCTCTGCTTAGCTCGTGGTTGACTGACAGAGAATACCTAAAGACATTAAGTCCGCCAATTGTACATTTTAAGTGCAACAAAGATTTTAAAATAATAAAATAAAATAAGGCAAAGAGTCAAGTTTTTTTCCCACGCTATTTCTCAAAGGTCTTTGATTTGCTCCTTTGAATTGCTCCATAACTGTATTACCTTTTGTTCCTCTCTGATAACATTTTGTAACCCTTAAATAAAATATTAATATGAAAAGACATCGCCTCACTATTCATATGTACACATTTACAAAATACATTGAAATCGACAGTAAACCTTCAAAAGGAAGATAACCTCGTTTCCACCAGAGAAACACACCTACAATTAAGTACTTTAATTATAACTGCATGCGTGTGTTGCAAACACTGCATACTTATCCGCAAATTGAAGTTATTACATACTTTTTATCGAATGCTGAAAGATTTGAATTAAACGAAAGATAAATAACACTTACTCTGAGTTATTTTAAAGATTAACGATAAATTAACTGGTTTCGAAAATACCTCTCTCCTGGTAAGAAGCAGCAAGAAACACAGCCAGACGTTTTTTAATTGTCATAAAAAAGAAGTTTACCATTGTGTTTGTTATGTCTTGTAAATAATTATACAAATCATAATAAAAGTGGATCAGTTGCGATTATATTATTACCTAGTTCATAGTAGGTTCGGTTGATTCCAAAAAAACATAGGTTTGGCACTATAGGTCAGCCGATTGGGATGGGATGCGGTCTTTCTTTGCATCCTACCCTTGGAGGCGGGTTTGCTTCTCGCCGGATGATCCCAACGTTGTTGCGGATTCTGTTACTGATGTGGTACTTCAGGGTATGGAACTTTTTATTCCTTCCTCTGTGGTACCCATTGGAGGCAAATCTCAGCCATGGTTTGGTCGCTCCTGTAAAATAGCATCATGCTATAAGCAGGAGTGCTACCAAGCCTGGGTTGATGCATCAGCGTCCCGGGATGTAAACACCAGCGCTCTAAAAAAGAAGTATAATTCCGCCTCTAGGTCCTTCAAAAGAGTCATTGCCAAGGCAAAGTCAGAGCACATAGGCAGAATTGGCGAGAAACTAGTTCGCCTTCCTTCTGGAACCCGTGCATTCTGGTCTCTCGCCAAGGCTGTCCAAGGGAATTTCTGTCAGCCATCTCTTCCATCTCTGCACAGGGAGGACGACTCACTGGCCCATACTGCAAAGGAGAAAGCCGATCTTCTAGGCTCTTTCTTTGCGTCTAACTCGACTCTCGATGACGGGGGGAGTACGCCGCCGACCATCCCGCGGTGTGAGTGCTCCATACCGGAAGTGCAGTTCACACAGTGCTCGGTTCGCAAAGCACTCCTCTCCCTGGACATCCACAAGTCGAGTGGGCCTGACGGAATCCCCAGAATTGTGCTGAGGACGTGTGCTCCAGAGTTGGCACCGGTTTTAACGCGTCTTTTCCGGTACTCCTACTCCCTAGGCGTAGTCCCAAAATCATGGAAGACGGCTTTCGTCCACCCGATCCCTAAAAAAGGCGACCGCTCAGACCCGTCCAACTACCGGCAAATCACCATCACCTCCTTGTTCTCCAAAACAATGGAGTCTATTGTAAACTGCCAGCTCATGAGGTACCTTGAGGATCACCAGCTGATTAGTGACCGCCAATACGGTTTTCGCCGTGGTCGGTCAGCTGGTGATCTTCTGGTCTACCTCACTCACAGATGGGCGGAGGCAGTAGAGTTCAAGGGGGAGGCATTGGCCGTTAGTTTGGACATTGCGAAGGCCTTCGATCGGGTTTGGCACAAAGCGCTTCTTTCGAAGCTCCCTTCCTATGGGCTTCCCGAGAAATTGTGCGATTGGATCACCAGTTTTCTTGCAGATCGGAGCATCAAGGTCGTTGTAGACGGTGCAAGCTCCGATTGCAAGCCTATTAATGCTGGTGTTCCACAGGGCTGCGTGCTATCGCCAACGCTGTTTCTTCTGCATATCAATGATATGTTGCATACCCGTAACATTCATTGCTATGCAGATGACAGCACTGGTGATGCTCTTTACACCGGCCGAGCCAATATTTCTCGGAAAAACGTCTCCGAGTGCCGGGACAAACTTGTGTCTGAAGTCGAGTCTTTGCTGAACAGAGTCTCGGATTGGGGACGACTAAATCTAGTCCAGTTTAACCCCCAGAAGACACAAGTTTGCGCGTTAACCGCTAAAAGGAACCCCTTTGTCGTATCCTCTCAGTTTCAAGGCACTCCCCTTGTTGCCTCATCCAGATCTGAATCCTCGGTGTCGACATATCTAGTGACGTGCGGTTTCGTGTTCACTTGGAAGAGAAGGCCAAATTGGCCTCTAAAAAGCTTGGCAGGCTCAGCAGAGCGGGACAGTATTTCATGCCGGCACACCGCCTGCAACTTTACAAGGCGCAGGTTCGGCCGCACATGGAATACTGTTCCCATCTCTGGGCTGGGGCTCCCCAGTACCAGCGCCTTCCACTTGACCGCATCCAGCGCAGAGCGGCTCGAATTGTCGACGACCTGTGCTTTCCGATCGGCTCGATTCAGTGGCGCTGCGAAGGGATGTTGCATCTCTTATCATTTTCTTTCGCATATACCAGGGGTGCTCTGAGGAATTGTTCGGATTAATCCCAACCGCCAAATTTTGTGAACGCACTACGCGGCAAACGTCTCGATACCATCGACACCATCTGGGTGCTTGGCGGTCCACCACTGTACGTTTCACAAGGAGTTTTCTTCCGCGTACGACCTCTTTGTGGAATAGTTTACCACCGGCGATTTTCCCGGACCGATATGACCTGGGGACCTTAAAGAAAAGAGCTTACTCCTTTCTAAAGGGCCGTCAATGCACCTGCAATTCCCATGGTGTTGCGGTTGATCATGTGCGGCGGTAGTCACTTAACATCAGGTAAGCCGCACCAGGGTTGGTATCACCTATGTACTATGACCTGCCGGCACCAATGAAATTGTCAATTGCAACTTTGAGTGCAGGCTTACCACGAGCTCGGCGGTGAAACGTTGTGATGAAACTTTCATGTCTGAGAAATAAAACAATATTTCGAAGACGTGAAGTCCGCCAACACGCATTGGAACAGCGCGGCGGACACTTCCTTGTCCTAAAACCCTCTCAGAAATGAGGGGAAGCCTATACCCTGTTATGTGGCATGTAGGCTGTAACTTTTTACGATATGAATTCTTAATACACACAATCTCTTAACATAAAAAACATTGTAATGGAAATATCATTTTTATATATTTATTTACGTACTTATATCATAAAATATCTCATTATAAATTAATGCAATTTTTTTAAATGTTTAAAAAATACTTTTAAAAAAATGTATAGTTCACACTTAGGTATTTCATTACTCTGTAACAACGTTTAGTTGCTTAGAAATAAATAAGTCATTTTGAAATGTCAAAAAAACAATATGAAGTTTTTATGTTAGGTATAAAAAGTGCTGTGCGAACGTGGCCTAATAATATATAACATCGTCGTGATTTATGCACATGTAGCGGAAATACCATGGATGCGACAGATTTCCGATATCATGTTCTTATAATCGACACCGATTACTTTTGAAGCCTTACGGAGTTTAAGTAAGATTCTTGTTGAAACCAGATAATGTATTCTTATTTACTTAGTTTTATAAAAAGAGAAAGAAAACACGGATTAATTTTTTGTAATATTAAAATAATATTAAATAATTCCTTATTGAACACAGAATTAATATACAAGCAACTGACAACGTGACTCCTAAACTATGAGTAGGTTACACTGTATGCTGCGTTTTAGTAAAGTTCCCCTCCCATTATATTACCTAGTGGCATAAAATATGTTATACGTGGTAGAGCCATGCTGCAGTTATATTAGTAGTATAGTTGTAGCACGAATGGGTCGGCTCGACCGGGGAAGGACCACGCTCTCACAGAATACCAGCGTGAAATAGTAGCTTAGTGCTGCTGTGTTTCGTATGGTGAGTGTAGAGAACCGGAGACACTTTTTACTGGAAACGAGGCATTCCATCTTGGTCCTCACGGGTGACAACGCATCTGCGTTTTGATTCGTAATCAAGGATAGATGTAGCTGTCTATGGGCCGCAGCAACCACTTGCCATCAGGTGGACTGTGTGCTCGTTTGTCACCCTATCCCATAAAAAAAAGAAAAAAGGGAGGATATTTTTTTAAGTTTTATTATCCTGGATTATCAAACATATTTTTATTTAAAAAAATTATATTGTAAGAAATTTAATTAAAATACGCCGGCTGTCACTATTGCAATATTTAATAGAAACGGCTGTGTTTCCCTCAAGAACTGAAGTTTTAGGAAGAAAAATAAAAGACGGACAGTCGGCCAATGTGCCGAGAAGTGAACCCGACGCCCGGGGGCAGCTGTAAACAACTTTGCTTATGGCCATTTAAATTTTGTGAAATCGCCACGTTTTTGTGAAAGAGTGTGTTGAGGGAAAGCTTTTTCGGTGCAGATATGGCAAATTTTTAATTTTTTTTGTATTGATAGTAATAATAATAATAATGTTCTCCAGACCGAATTTCGGCCACGGCGGCCTGCCTCAACGGAGGCTAGCCATCCACGCAGGACAGGATTATAGTGCCCAAATGTATGCGCAAGCACAGGTGCACTTTCTATTCCCTCACTCTCATAATCCGATGGGACGGTAAACCGACACGACCGGAGAGAGATCAGGCGCAGGAATAACGGTTTTACGTGCTTTCCGAGGCACGGGGGTGAGACACCGCCAACTTTCTGACTCCGGGCAACTACTGAGATATTCTTGACAGAAACACTCAAAAATTGATTTTTTGACCCGACCCGGGATTTGAATTCAGGACCTCATGATCAGTAGTCGCACTACTACAATGGCTAGATCAACGAAGCAGTTTTGTATTGATAATGAATACTTATATTATATAATACGTATATAAATATGTTCCGTATCTTATATGAAAACACAGGAGCCGTGGTAGCTCAGAAACCAAGCATTCGCCGTAAATTTTCTGTACGCATGAAACCCGGGTACGATTCTCTCCGACAGCAATTGTTAGTTTTTTTATAATTTAAAATCTAACTTCAAACTTAACTTCTCATACACAACACTACGAGTACATCATCATCTCTATGAATATAAGGCCGCAGCTTTTATTTAAAACAAAAATATGGTAATGATAGTGTTATAAACGTTATTTATTTTCATTCCGGTATTTCTTTAAACTCAAAATAGCAAATGATTTATACGCTAAGTAATACTAAACTAAAATTATCCCGAACAGCGTAAAGCCAACGCCTACGGAAAATATCTCATATCGTTTATGCATGTGAGTTATTTTTTACAGTTTATACAACACTGAATTTTCCTCCAAGATTTTTCATGAATATATTTCATACAAGTAAATTAAAATCTCTCTGTAATGTGTAAAATAAAATCTCTCTCTGTAATCTCTGTAATGATAGAATCCGCCAAATATTTAAAGATTGTTGACAATAAATTAAGTATAATGACAAACTACATAAAAATATAGTGATCGATGAATTAAATTTGACTTCAAAGCTAATTTGCTTTAATTAGTGTACAAGCACAAGCATTGCAGCTCACAGTTAAAATTAATCTTTCAATTATTATCAGCCTATATTAAATTAACTGCAAGTTTATATTAAAGCCCGCCAAACGTACAAAAAAGTACACTAATGAGAGAGGAATACGGTGTAACAAAATTAGCGGTAATTAAGAAACTATTTAAAAGGCAAGCTAGACTTTGTCTGCGCAAAGAGAATGACAATAAACGGAAAATCTACCTAGAAATGTTTTGTATTCGGAAATAGTATCCTCAAAGTAGTTAAATAGCAATTCCTTCTATTACTTTTAATTGTATATTTTCTAAGTTAAGGCTTTATTTTAATGCTATATAAATTTAAAGATTGTTTTTACTGACAATTTCACTCTTTAAACGTCAACCTTTAATGACACCGCCATGACACGCCGTCGCGTCGTCGAATAAATTATTAGCACAACAAGCGCACACAATAATTAAAAAAGCACGCTATAGTCAGTGGTAGCTGGGTCATGTGCGCTTGTTCTTGCTGTTATAAGTGTGCGTGTACTTGTGCGTGTACTTGTGCGTTTATGTGTGCGTGCATGTGTGCGTGCGTGTGTATGTGATATACGAAACAGAAACCGAAACTATTTTATTCAATATATAGATTATAAATAATACTTATTGAAATGATTTTTTTTTATTTACCACTTTTTTCACTACACATTTTATACACATGATTGTATATTCTTATTCCTTCTTCTACACTGTATCGCAACTTTTTTACTAGAACAGTGTCACCTGACATCACTATTTTTGTTTATGCTTAAAAGTTACACAGCCTATACATGTCCTACTGCTGGGCACAGGCCTTCTATCATATTTGAGAGGGTTTTAGGGCAGGGAAATTTCCGCCGCACTGCCCCAATGCGTTTTGGCGAACTTCCAAATGTTATAAATGTTTTTTTTCTTATTTGTCAGCCATGCAGGTTTCGTCACGATGTTTTTTTGACACTAATTTTTGACTAAATGAAATAAAATAAAATAAAATTTGACTAAATTTTGACCTTTGTAGAAAATAATCCTAAAACCAATTTAAGGGTATTCCACGGATGCCCATATTCTCCATTCTGGTGAATACTTACATAGGTTGTAGATGCGGATAGATCCTTTTTAGAGGTCTAACAATACCTAACATTATTTGACACCAATACAAATACACTTTGTACAAATAAAAATAAATTATACTAATTTTACAATACATGTTGCGGAATGCAGTGTAGCGACATCCGTCGATCTATTTCTCCTAAAGCGATATTGTTTTTAAGATAAATGTCCGTTACATCCTAAAACGTGATCAGTCTCTTCCTTTTTTCCATGATTTGAGATAAAGCTGAAAAAAGTCTATAATTAGTTGTAAACGAGCGTACGAGTTATTATAAATTTTATATTATAATACTATTTGTAAATATTTCTAATAAAGACCCTTACAACATTTCTTTTCCTTTCTCACATCTTGAACCAAATAACTGTAATATCATGTTATATCGTCGGTTAAACAGTTTATTGCTTGGAACATATTACGGACTGAAATAACATTTTCAAAGCCCCTGGTTAATAATTTCCCAGACCTAGTAACTTATGTAGTTGAACTTTAACCTAATAAATATTTCAAAGACTCGATTAAATAAATAAGTTGAGTAAGTATTATAATTTTATATTAACCAATAAAATAAAATAACGTTCATTAAATACAAAGCAGAAGTGTCATGAGCTGTTTATGAGGATTTCCCCGTGGGAAAGTTTTAGTGGTCATTGTGGCTTGCCTTATTTTCCCGCTAAGAGCGGTGTATATTTACGTATAACAATTAAACTATCATAGGGTTGTTTCCTAGTCAAATGTTATATTAATTTCAGAATACAGAATCATAAATTGCGGAATTATTTTTCTTAATATTAGTTTCGTAATTATTGTTGTTTTAACTTGTAGATATATTAAAAAATATGTGTGTGCTTATAAAATTAAACACGGAGTGTACATGTTAAAAATTTTTAAATTCCCAAAACAAAAGAGCTGATTATTTTCAAATGTCTGAACACAATTTTTGAAAAATAGCTATGAACACTCTCGAACAAAAGATACTTAGTCAAAATCAGTTCATCGGACACACAGGCACACAGATACACACTACAAACTTATAACACCCCTCTGTTTTCGTCGGGGTTTAAAAATCGGACTTAAAGATAATTTAGTGTAGCTATAAAAACAATATTTTTGGATTTCTTGGTAATGTTCGACATTCCACAGACCGAAAAACAGCTCAAGCAACAGCAACCCCTGATATTTTTATAGAGGTGATGGTTTTATAGAGGTATAAGGGTGACTATCGAGCACACAGTTCAACTGATGATAAATAGATTCAACTGATGATAGACAGATTCTATTGACATCTATATCTATTCTCGATCAAGAATCAAAATGCATATGTGTTGACCCCTGAGGACTAATGATGCAATACTCCTCTGTGACTCCTACACTCACTATATGAAACATAGCATTGTTTTGCTGTTTCACGCTGGTATTTCATTAGAACGTGGCGCTATCCTGTTCGAGCCAACCCAATCGTATTGCAGCTTTATAGCTGCAGCGTGAATATACCTCGCTAAATTCATATATTTTATTCTTATTCCTTTAAACATCAGAATTTCGCCTACATAAATAAAAATATTATTTAAGTTTTATTTCTAACTCACATTTTTTAATGTTTAAATGACTTCATTGGTAATATACGTTTAGGTCTTAATATAAAAGTGCTAACATTTAACCCACCAACATTATTCGCAAAAATTGTTATAATTCATGCTTATCGGCAGTTGAACGTACAGCTTCGTTTACGAATGACCTCGAGCCGAATTCAAACCGAAGTGAAAAAATTATTAAAATAGTAGCACTTACACAAAGACGTAAGGATTTTACGAATAAAAAAGTAGCATCATATAATTTTTATATGCAAATATTTTTGAGCCGTGGGATCTTAAGGGTTTCGTACGTTAATGATAGGCTCAAGACAGGAAATATGGACTTTAAGTAATAAAATATTATGTAAGGTAAGGAATAAAAGGTAACAAGATTAACAGTGCAGTGGCGTTGTTAACATATCCACCACATCGTATCGTCCCGTGCGTGTCGTAACGGGCGACAGTTGGAAACTGAAACAGATGAGCAGCTGACTCCTTCAGATAACAACACAAAGTAATAAAAAATGCCGTTGCCTATCCATGGTTAACTATGGCTAATCACTCCTATGAATCTACGGAGGAGGGCTATGTTCACCATTAACCTGGTTTTTTGGCTGTATCGTTCCGTAGGTGATATACATGTAATAAAATATATTTAGTTAAAAGATGGCATTTCCAACCACTTCGTTCGCTTTCCCTTTTGCGATTAAACTTTGTTCGGGATATTATGTACAACTTTGCAATTTTAATCGGAACGTTTTTTGGTAAGTAAAAGTTTAGATGAATTTTCTATTTTGAATTACATATTATTGTCGCATACATAACATAACATTTAGAGTAAAGGATGAAAGGATGAAAGGATCCGTATTCGCCGTGTCGTGGTGGCGTAAGAGAGCCCCGAACCTCTCCTGGGTGTCGGAAGCAGAGGGCGAGGGAAATGAAAACAGATAATGACAAGCAGCATTTCTTTACAACAGTCCAAAATATTACAGAACTGCGGTTTCCCATCTGCCTACTAGTTGTTATTACCGAGGTAAACATCCATATGAGATAGTCTATGAGTATGTACAGCAGTGTACTTTAATAGGCTGTAATAATAATGACTATCTCCATTAATGCCGTATAATTTGAACTATGAAAAAGACACGGCGTTAATTTAACATGATTTTGGCCATTTCGACAACTTTTAAACACTGTCTAAAGAGACCATCATCTACTTAGTATATAAAAGTACTATTAGCGGCACCTGCACGGACCCAGGAGTACGATGATGAGTAAGTGCCTCTATGTTATATACTGCGTATATACTTGCGGAACTGTTTTATATACAGTTCACAAGTGTATGTGCAAATATACAATCTCTCACTCGTGGCAACTCTCATTGGTCTGCGTAGGATATAAAACGTTTATAATATTACAGAGCACAAGTGTATGCACAAACATCCCGCACTCACTCGTCCAAATTCTTTTTTGGACTGCGTAGGATAAATAGTATCACAATCATGTACCACAATAACTGACAAATATCGACAGATGTTCATAATCAAAATATTGGGGATAATTATTTAATGACTAGCGATCTGCCCCGGCTCTGCACGGGTGATTTCTGTATCTCGACAACAGTTCCACCTACCGGCTGTAAATGTAAATCTAAACCATCTGGGGACCGCTTCAAACACACACAAAAACACTTATCAAAATCGGTTGAGCCGTCATTGAGTTTTAGCGAGACTAACGGATAGTAATCGATTTTTATATATAGAAATAGAAATTAAAATTATACTTTCATAAAACCATATTAGTGGTAGTGGTAAGTGGTTGTGTAAATAATCCAACGCTAAATATTCATTGTTAGTTAATAATAAACGTTGTATATTAATATTCCTGCCGTTGCCGACAAATACCGCACTGATATTTCGAGTCTACTATTTAAATATTTTAATTAAACTGGTATCATAATTAATTACTGCAAAGGTTTATATGTACTTATTTACAAATCAGTGACGGTCTAACAGATTTAATGTTAAAAAAGTACAATACCGAAATATACCATTTGTTGGCATACCAATGGAATGAAATAATTTGCCATCATCTGTCTTTGCATCTGATTACAATAAAAGTAAAGCTAGTCTTAAGTACTTGATAATATATATATATATATATATTATCTAATATATATGAAACTTCACCTCAGTGTCTTGTTACAATGTTTTTTTTTGTTTTCTTTTCTTTCTTTGACTATTCATAAGAGCTGGTAAATGAGACTTTGTGAATAAAAATAAATATTGACAAGACGTGTAACAATATACGAAGCAATCTTTAACATTTTGCGAGTTAATCGTTTTAATAAATAACGAGTGATTTTTATTATAGTAGAAGTTGAAGAATCATTAACGCATGCACTTGTGGAAAATACTTATATAAAATATTTAAGTCAAAGTGAAGACTCTATCTTAGTATGTATATGAACTTAAATAAGTAACACATTTATATTAAAAATCCTCTTCTTGTTGTTTTCCTTCTGTTTCTTCTCGGGATCACATTTTGGCTGAGAAATATTAGGACAGCGGCACATTTTAATACGAACGAAGTCCAATAGCTCATTTATCTAGAGACAACTGACTGTTAGATTTTGAATTCATACTAACGATAAAATGAAATGAATTTTAAAAATGGTGTAAAATGTCCAAATTGGTAACGTGCGGAGTTGTCAAAAGTGTAAAGCGCAGGATACTGCAATCGATAATTGGAACACTAAGCAAGATCTTCGATATGATTTTACTGAGACATGACCTATTATCATGAGCTTACTCATTCTAAGCTGTTTGACTAAAATCCCACCTGGTGGTAAGTGATGATGTTGCACTCGGTGGTAATTAGGTACTTATAGAATCCTATTCATTTCTGGCTTGAAGACACACACATTATAATCTCAAGGAAAACAGACGGAGGCAAATTACGTCATTCGTTTGTTGTACGCGTTACGAACGACTCCAGAAATCATAATCATCATCATTACATCCCTACACAACTCCATTGTTATTCATAGGCCTCCCCCAAGGATTGCTACACGGCACGTTTTCGAGCCACCTGCATCCATCGAGTTCCACTATGCCGTATTACAAAACTAAACAAACTTTTTTAGTTTAATCATATGGCATCATGTTATTTACCTTTTCATTAAATTTAATTTCAATTTTAAAATTGTCTTAAGGTACAGTATGACTTACTGTGGACATAATATGACTCACTGTGCAAATTTCCTCATATTTATACATTCAAATGAAGAAACAGTACTGAAGGTATTTAAATATTTAAGTGTAAAACTGTTTGCAGAAGAGTATGTACGTATGTAATTATTCTAATAAATTTGAGGTACATTGATGAAATAAGTGCAGCGTTACGGTGCTAATAATATATTGTTTAATTCCTAAACAAACTCATTGAGCAAACGTGATCATGTGCTGTTTAAGTTATAACACGTTTATTATTCACCTTGCTGTGGTAGCTCAGGGGCTAAGCCGTCGATGTAAATTTCAGAAGCAACGGTACCCTATCCCCACCAGCCCCAATACTCACACTAGTCTAGTTAATTTATGATAGCAATTGTAAGTGCTGATTTATATACATATATATATATATATATATATATATATATATATATATATATATATATATATATATATATATATATATATATATATATATATTAATCATAGTCTTTACGTAGGTAAGCGGTAGGCCGACAACTATGCATCCGAAATCACATTTTTAGCCAAATAAAAATAAGAAGGCGGTTAAGAATATCCTTTTTTTTTGAAGTCTGAAATTATTTGAATGGAATTCTACTATTTCTTCTTTGCACGTATGTTATGCATTATCTTCGTCAAATATTCCCCCGTTTTAATGATTACATTCTATATAAAGGTTACTTACCTTAGTGGGATGATCTCATATTTATTTAGGTAAAAAATAAGTATGGGATGGAAATATGAGATGAAATTTTTTATGTCACTGTTCATAGCGACACGGCTGTGGCCACGGAAGGAACCCGCTCGCACATAATATCGGCGCGAAACAGCAGCATAATGCTGGTGTGTATCGTACGAATAGTGACGAGACACGAAAACACTTTTACTGGTAACGAGATATTTGATCTTAGTCCTCAGGCGTGACAACGCATCTGCACTTTGATTCTAAATCAATTCTATGAGCCACAGCATTAGTAATAATAATATTACTTGCTATACAATAACTGCATACTTAGGGAAATTGCAGGTGCGGTGGCGGCTGGAATTAATCAGAACAATTCCTCTGAACACTCTCCGTAGTAATCCGTTAGACAAATTAACGAGCCGAATAAAATGAAGTCAGACGTTGACGATTCGGGCCGCTCTTCGCTGTTTGCGGTGAAGTGGATGGAACTGACACTGCTGGCTATAAGATAATCAAAAGCTGGATGTTTTCGAACTGGCTATTTTTGTACCACCACTACAATATGGAGGACACCTGGTGATAATATGTATATTTGATAGAGTATTTCTGTGTTAGGCCTATGTTCAGCAGTGGACTTGTGAAGGGCTGAAATGATGATGATTCCGTGTTAACCTTTTATGAAACTTTTCCTGTTTTATTTCTATTACTGATTGTATAGTTAAAATAATAAAAAACCATTTTAATATGTACATTTTAAATAATTTGCTACTTGTCTCAAGGCAAACATACACGAACGGTTAATTATAATTACATTAAACTAAACAAATTACGCCTCTTGTCTTATAAAGAAACTGAACGACATGCGATGAAAGTTACAATTGCTTTCTGCCATGCTTCAAAATACAGTTTGCTAATACTGCAGTGACGCTGTATAAATGTTTTTTTAATAGGATAAGGCGACAAACAAGCACACAGTCCGCCTGATGGAAAGTTGTTCCTGTGGCCTACAGACATCTACATCTATCCACGATTACGGATGAAAATGCAGATGCGTTGTCACCGGTGAAAACTGAGATGGAATGCCTCGTTTCCAGTAAAAAGGGTCTCCGGCTCTCTCCACTCACCATACATAACACAGCAGCATTAGGCTACTAATTTAAGCTGTTATTCTGTGAGAGAGTGGCCGTTCCCTGTCAAGCAGACCTATTCGTGTTACAACTATTATACCACTAATATAACTGCAGCATGGCTCTACCATGTATAAAAACGTGAGTGCATTTAATGAACACGTTTTATATATTTGCCTATTAAAACATAAACAAAGGAAATTCTAATAATTATCACGAATAAACGGCTTAAAAACTTCAAAACAAGAACATACAATCGGTGCGTGTTGCCGGTGATGACATATGAATTTGAGAATTGGTCCTTGACTGATGGTGACAGACAGAAGTAAGATTTCACAACACAAACCGAACTTAAAAAATATATCTATTCATTCTTTCAGGACAGGCTGGCAGGTTGATGTTGACATTTTTATTATTTTGAGTGTATAATTTATTTTTATTAGTTTGACTTACGACTTCCTTAGGGTGTCATAAGTTCTGGCGTACCATATTCGCTGGCTTAACATCAGAGATTGGCTGTTACTCAAAGCTGATAACAGTTTCGGTGCCGGAGGATTATATCCCGAACCTGATGAAAATCGGAAGCCGTCTCGCATATTTATGTGGGACTCGGTGACCCCGCGATGAGACTCGTATTTCGCTGGCTGGCTTATTTTTAGGCGGGGGCGGGGAGGGCAATTACGCAAGTGGTTGGAAGCTCAAAGGACGGTCGTAGCCTAAATCCAGGAGACGTGGTTTGGGGCTGGTAAAATTAAAGGAGTAAAGCAATTAAAAACTAAGTTATTCTACAACTATGTGCATGACAGACCTAGAGCGCGTATTTATACTACTAAAGATATCTGTGCACAACCACTTACATATTTCTTTTCCAGAGACATGTATGCCGTGGTTCAGACCATAAATGGATCTGTTTTATACTACAGAACGATATGCACGCTTCACCACAATGGAGAAATCCCCGTAAGACTGACAATATAAAGTACCAAACGTTTACGCTCGCGGGTTTTGAATGGACAAATACTATAGCAAATCAGTCGCTCCTATAAGAACAGGTGGCAACTGTTACTAGAGTCATAATAGACAGCTACCATGCAGATTTTCCAGAAATTACTCCACCAAGATTTGCTGATGGAAAGCAGCCAGGTAAAAACAGCCCTAAAAAGTGCTACTAATACCTCAATGGATGAAGACTGGCTACTTTACAAGAAAGCTAAGTCTGAGTCCAAAAATGTATCAGATATCGACGTTTAACAAGATGGCGTAAATTATGTGGTAACATAGAAACTTATGAACAAGCTAATCGCATAAGGAAAATCCTAGCTAAACAGGACACACCGGAACCATCTCTTTAAAGAAACCCGACAGCAAATCTACTCATTGTCGTTGGATAAAACCCAACGCATCCTAATTGAAACACACTTCCAAGGTTGCTGTGTAGCTCCGGGATTGAACCAGCATGTAGATGAAATGATACCAACACCCTAATACTGGAATATAGCACATAAAGTGGTAACGGTGGATAAAATCCATTGGGCCGTTACAACTTTCTTCCCCATAAGGCGGCTGACCTGACGGCATTTTCCCGGCACTCCTTCAGTGGGAAGATAAAGACCTAATACTCAGACTTGTTATCATAATAAGAGCATGTCTTGCCTTCAGATATATTCTTAGTGGATGGAGGGAAGTGAAAGTTACGTTCAAACCCAAACCAGGTAAGAGCGACTATACGGACCCAAATCTAATAGACCCATTATCCTCACATCTTTTCTCCTAAATACGATGGAGAAGGAGTGTGAAAGGGACTCAGGGGACCGTCATGAGCATATCGCTACATGAAAAGCAAGACGCTTATAGTTTATGCAAATCTACAGAATCGGCACTTCACCAGGTAATAACAAAGATTGAAGGAGCCATTCAAACCTAAGAAATATGTCTAGGATCCTTCATAGATATATTTCTTAGGTTTGAATAGTACTTTTGACAGAATGAACTTCTCCAGCATAAAGGTTGCACTAATTAGACATAGAGTCGAACCGCCACTGATTGAGTGGATGTTAAACATGCTCACTTCACGAACAATAAAGATTTCTGGTGAATCCCAAGCAGGCCAGATGAGGAGTGGGGTTATTTCACCTTTTCTGTGGAATATAGTCATAAATGAACTAATCTGCAAAACAAATGCCAACCACTTCTATGCAATTGGTTATGCAGATGATCTGACAATACTGCTCTCGGGGAAAACTGTAGGCATGGTGTACAACCTAACGCAAGCGACTCTCCGTATAGTGGAAAGATGGTGCAGGGAATATGACCTAACCATTAATCCAAACAAAATGGATCTAATAATGTTCACAAAAAAAGAATGCTGGATAATTATTATCTGTCAAGTCTATTGAGCACAAAATAACAGCTATTCTCTGAATTAAATGCTTAGGTCTTACCTTGAACCATAAATTCAACTGGAATAAACACACAGAAAACATAATAAAGAGGACTAGTATAACTTTATGCCAATGTAGAAACATGATTGGCAAACCATGGGATTAGACGGCAAAAATCATACTGTGGCTTTACAAAACAGTAATTCTGCCAATGATCACATACCGTGTTCTGGTACGGTGGACCAAAACGAATAAAGCCACTACTATAAATAAGTTTTAGCGTTGCCAAAGACTAGTATACATGGCTGCCACATGCTGCATAGGGACTACACCAACAGCAGTTTTGTAGGCTATGCTAGAGCTAACCCCGCTTCATCTACACATACAACAAGAAGTGGCTTTAGCTGCCATTAGACTCAAGACCCTATATATAGATAATAAATCATTTATTGTGGACCAAACCTTTTATACATTGTTCACACCCACCAAACTGCGTCACAGTTTGTCGGCGGGATTAGCGCTTGTCTTAATACATTTGGTTCAAATACTTAACCATAAACTAATGAAAATAAAGCAAGTTTTAATTTTTCTTTTTTTTTCTTTTTTTTTAAACCGGTATTAAACTATTATTAAGAAATATTTACTAAAATTTAGCCTATTATATATATTAAAAAAAACTACTGCTATTATTAAGAATTACTAACATTTGGCCTATAGAAACTACTACTAATATTAGGATTTACTAACTTTTTCACATCTCTCAACAACTTCGTTAAGGAAAACAGTTTTCAATTTATTTTTTAATGTTTGTTTACTTATTCTAGTATTATCCTCTCTCAGCTAATCGAGGTCATTAAAAAGTGTGGAGGTCAAATATTTGTTGGTTCTTTTCCCATAGTAATTTTTTACTGGTGGTCGTACGAGTTTACGCTCACTAACGCTTCTAGTATTATACCTATTTTGCACTTGTTCTTTGAATTGTTCGTCATAGAACTGTTCAAGAACCAGCAGGTACTTGACCTTTTCATGTACAGGAAGCATTTTACATGCAACAAAAAGTTTTTCGTAATTGTCTTTACATGCAATTTTTGTTTGTGGTTTGACAAGGTATTTTAAAAAACGGATTTGCAACGATTTTATACTGTTAAGATAGGTTTTAAATGTACGGCCATACGTATTTAATCCATAAGTTAGTAATATAAATAGATATAAAACTTACTTAAGACGGTTCCCCTAGCGAGAGACCTTGAGCGTTCGGTCCCATACAATCCACGCGCTCTCGCTATAATATATCACGGAAAAATACGCCCGAATATTTGGAATTATTTAAATTAAAAGAGACATGCGAACCTAAGAAATTAAATAAAACGTGTAGAATATAGATTTTTAAATTATCTATCCATTAGTGTAACTCTCAAATGATTAGAGCATTTCCTTTAGCAACAGATGCATGTAATCAATAATTTTAGTCATTTTTTAAAAGTAGATTTTAAATGTATTCATAACACATAAAAACAAATTAGAATGTGGAATGTGATGATAGGATATCGAACATTAATAATGTGCTTTTAGATGTAGCTTATTTCTCATAACTAATGAGATAATAGTCTCTGAAAAACGCACTTTTGCCAGGTTTTGGTCAGGGTACCGCCTTAACACTGCCCTGAGCTTTGTACACACTGCGTCTACCTGTGTTTTCCAATTCATATTATAGTCTACCCACAGACCTAGATACTTAAATCTACTTACATACTCCAGCTTTTGACAAATACAATTTAAATTTTTATCGTGCATACGTTCATATGCGTGGCCCACAATACCTATATCCACGCTCTTGACATTTTTTGCCACTAAGTTGTGCGGTGAGTACAGATGCATCATTTTCGTCTTATTAAGGTTAAGTATGATACCATTGTCATGAGCCCAACGAGTAACATTATCGAAGTCAGCCTGCAGCACAGCCCTGACCTCTTGTATATTCTTAGAGGAATATATAAAGCATATGTCATCCGCCTACATATATACTCGAGATTTTTTAACCACATTACTGACGCTGTTGACATGCATAACGTAGCCAACGGGACCATAGACTGAACCAGTTGGAACACCAAGCTGTACCGCTGCTTCTTTACCAGCAACACCAGAAATGCAGGTTTATTTTTTTCAAAATGTCGTAAAGCGACAGTTAAAAACTGAAGAACCTAACCTAACAATAACGAAACAACCAAAAAAAAAATAATTTATTAAAAATTTGAAAAGATATTTACAGTTTTTTATAAAAAAATTAAAATAATTTTTCACAGGAAATACAGAAAAATTTTATAAAAAATATTTTGAAGTCAACACATTTACGGTATGTTTTAGGCATTTAGTGCTGGTGTAAGAGTATCCACTGCTTTATCACCCCGTGGGTGTCGAAAGAAGGGGGTTTGGGCTCCAGCGTCTCCCTAATAACAACTCAATAATAGCAATAAAAATGTGTAGTTTCCAACCCGCACCCCAAGCAATCATTAATTTTTTTCGGTCTAAATATTTTACGCGGCGGAAGTTTTTACATATTAAAATGAGCAGGTAGTACAAAAAACAAATGGAAATCTAGACTATTTAAGTAAATTAGAAACAATAATCGAAGATACTAAAAATAAATGTCGAGAAAAATTGCATGCTGGAGTGTTTTTTTCATAGTGATGCTACAGGCACTGCCACACAAACTGCTGGATTTCATTTGATACGTCCAACATATTCTCCGAATCTAGTTCCGAGTGATTTTCACCTTTTTACTCAGCTGAAAAAGCAAATCGCTTGACAGAAATAAGTCAGAAATGATGGGGTGATATGTGTTGTAGGGGCCTTTTTTGAGTTCCTAGATCGAGTTTTTTCCAAGGGAATCCTGATTGTAAAACGCTATTCAAAATGTACTAGGTTAAAAGGCGAAGAAGTTGTAGAATAAATACAATTAACATGTACTTATTCTAGAGTTTTATCGCGTTTCCAAAATCTTATTTGTCAAACTAGTATTATGCCACGAAACAGTATATTTAACATTGCAGAGCCATGCTGCAGCTATATTATGATTGTAGCACAGACGGGTTGACTCAATAGGAGTAGGACCACGTTCCACCACTAATCGTTCCGACCAACGCCTGCAAAGCAGAAGAAGGTTCTTAATTCAAATGTATGTTATTTTGTATGTATGTTGTGTGATATCCTCTCTAATTGTGAATCGAATTAAATGAAAAAATAAATTTTATAATTAGGTTACGCCTCAAACGTAATCCCGTTCATATTCGAAGAAAAAATAACCGTGGGGATCGATAATAGAGAATAATGGTTTTAACGTAACCGTTTCGACGACATTCCAGTTAGTTTTGATTTTGTGGTATAGCTCTCTCACTCAAAAGAATAAAAAAAGTTTTCAATTAAAAGCGAGAACTGACTCCAAAGAACATAAAGCAATAAACTAATTTTCATATAGACAATTGATCTGAAGAAGGGAACTTTGTTTCTTCGATACTATTTCTACGTTTTGAAGATATTTCCACGCAGTAGCATCTATAGTTTATGCTTCAGATACTATTTTGTGGTAATGTATTTTTAGTTCATTGAAATCAGTTATTAATTTTCTATAAAACTTTAATTTTGATACCAATATTTTTGAAGTTATTAAGTTGACCGCAAATAACAATTGTTCAGTAACTTACAATGAACATCAAAATGCTATTGTATTTATTATAAACCAAAACCCAATAAACCGCAGCATCAAATTTCCTGTAAAATTTTGCCGAATACCACTTTTTTATATAGAATAAGGGTGACGTGCGAGCACAAAGTCCTCCTGATAGTAAGTGGATGCTGCAGCCCGTAGACATCTATTTTAACCTCGATTAAGAATCAAAATGCAGATGCGCTGTCATTCCGTTGCGCTGTGACCCGTTTTACTCAAATGCCTCGATTTCAGTCAAATGGGCCTCCGGTTCTCTATACTCACCATACGAACTATTTCACGCTGGTATTCTGTGAGAGCGTAGTCCTTCTCCGGTCGAGCTGACGCATTCATTCTGCAACCATAATATAGCTGCAGCGTGGCCCTACCACGTATAAAAAGCACTAAGTCTAAGTAAAAGTGGTCGGTGATAAAGAAACTATTAAGGAATAAATTTCTGCAATAAATAAAGTCTTAGAAATTTCCTTCATAACTTGTGTAGGAATAATTCAGAATTTTCATTTATTACCGTAACCTTTACAACCCATTAAAGTCTACTCCTGAACATGAGACCTCCCATATAGATTACCTCACATAAGGCATATTTTCCATAGTTAGCCAAACTTGGCGAGCGGGTTGGCAAGCGCAGTTTTTATTTTTAGTCGTTACTAGGAAGATGCTGCGGTCCATCTCCTGATTTGCTTCCCTCTGTCGCCTCTTACGGCATCCATGTGATGATATGGAGCAGTGGAAATTCTAACACCGCGCCGCCATTACGCTGTAACTCTTTTATAACAACCTATCAGAAGTCCACTGCTGATCGTAGGCTTGCCTCATATGGGAGATAATCACTATAGTTGCCACGCTTGGCAGGTGGGTTGGCAACCAGTTCTTAGTGTTTATTATCTACTGCTTCATTATATTCTTCATATTATGTTCCCATGCAGATTTAAATTCATCTTACAGTCAAGCTTGATATAAAGTAAAGTCACAACCTCTAATATACTCCTCTCATGTTTGAGAGGAATACGGAGCACTTTGTCCGTGACGCTGCTCGAGTGCGTGGACAAATTGTGGATGACCGAATTTTTATATTTTCGAAAAATTTTCATTCAAACATGCACCAAGTAAAAAAAAATCAGCACTTAAAATTGCAATAATTAGGTGCCGGCGGAGATCGAACACGAGTTACTTGGGTACTGTGAAATTTACAGCGCGCACTTACATCCTAATATACCACGGCGCAAAGCTTCGCTTATTATGTTATATGTTTTAACTTTCTCCCTCTGTTAAATGTTATAAATTTTATCTTTCTGCCCTCTTTCTCAGTATAAACTGTAACTATGCCAAAACTCATACTCCTTCGAGCGCACAAAATGTTTAAAAAGTGGTGTAAATTTTTCTCTTCACATTTGATTGTGTATAGAGAGCGGATTGTGTATAGTGATGTATATAGTTTTATATTGTTATACGAACTTCAATAAGTACATTTTCCAGCGAAATCGCTTTTGTTAACTTATTGCACCATACTTACAACCAAACTTCGCTAGCCAAAACTGGTTAAAACCAGTGCCAACTATTTTAAAAGCCTTTGATCAAGACTTCTATTGCATTCCGTTTATATCTAAGCATGGAATTTTGTTGATTTACGACAAGCATGATATTACTTATATCATGAAAGTGGAGACAATTTCGTCTTGGATTTTTCGTATATTCAAAAAGATGTAGTATTTTTTATAAAGAAGACTGAACGATTCATTAAATGTGGCAACTTAATTCCTTTATCGGAGTAAGAATAAAGTTGAAAAGCTTTCTAAAGTAAACGTTATTTCAAGCTTTTAAACGTAATGTCATTAAATTATTATTGTCTATCTACTATTATCCTCATCATAACAACCTATCAATGTTCACTGTTGAATATTTCATTCATAACAACCCATTAAAAGTCCAGTGCTGAACATAGACCTCCCCCATAGATTGATCCATAGTGGGGATATTTTCCGTGGTTCCATACTTGGCAGGCCGGTTGGCAACCGTGATTCTTCATTATTTTTATTGCGTTGTTAACTAAGATGCTTTTTTTATAGGATAGCACACAGTCCACCTGATGGTAAATGGTTGCTACGGCCCATAGACATCTAAATCTATCTTCGATTACAAATCAAAATGCAGATGCGTTGTCACCCGTAAGGACCAAGATGGAATGCCTCGTTTCCAGTAAAAAGGGTCTCCGGTTCTCTACACTCACCATACGAAACACAGCAGCATTAAGCTACTATATTACGCAGGAATTCTGCGGGAGCGTGGTCCTTCCCCGGTCGAGTCGACCCATTCGTGTTACAACTATACTACTAATACAACTGCAGAATGACTCTACCACGTATAATGCTGCCCATTTATCTTGGTTAAGTTTCCCCACGTTGCCTATTACGACACACACGGGATAATAATATGTGATAGTGAATTTCCTTACGTTGACACAACACCGCAAATAATTTTATCCAGTTTACGCAGATTTAAAGCTCTAATAAAAGTCAAAATAAGTAATTAACGAATTTGCCTTAGGCGGTTTTATATTATAATTGTACGATTGCTTTCTTAGGAATGATAAGAAAACAATGGGCTTTCTACGAAAATTTATTAATGAAAGTTAAGCTCCAGTTCCTTTACATTTTCCGTTTTTATATTTCTAAATGAATCTCGATTTATCTTTGACAGCCAACAACATCAGTTAAATACAAAGTAGATTTAAAGAAGTTTTCACGTACAAAGTCTATAGAACACGTGTTTTACTAATATTTAATGATGATGTACTTAGGTTTACTTCTTCATTAATTCCGTATTTTATAAACAATAAAGAATATTTTTGACATACTCGTAGTTGGCATCTCCTGCGTTTAACCATGTTCACAGACAGTCATTAACTTTCTTTATATTTGAATAGTTAATAATGGTAAATTAACATTTTATTGTTAGATATGTCCTAGAACTATTTTTCTATCTGTGAGTCCAAGTCCGTTTGTTCAGCAGTAGACTTGTCATGGACTGTAATGACCATTATTATTTCACACACACATACGGCACATTACAAAAAAAATATTAATTATTTATTTTTAAAGTATACAAATAGACGTAACGATATGTTAGTCAGGAAGCCTTGTAACTACAAAATAACAGCAAACATATACAGCTCAACGATGCTGAAAGAAACATATCTGCTAGAAGCTCAAGGTTGAGCTCTTTGTAAGTATGATAAATCTTTTTATAACGTGATTTAAAATTACAACATCTAAAGTATTTTTTACTAAATTGACACATGCAAATGGTATATTTTATATACAAATAATATTGCCCGTGGAGTAATTACATACATACGTATGAATAGAGAGAACCTACAATTCAACATAAATTGAGTCAATATACTTGTTTCGTTTTTTCTTATTTCATTTTTGAATAAGGCAAAAATAGACAAATCAATTGAAATATGTTGCGTATTATTTAAGCGTGAAAATAAAAATGTACAAAATGTCATCTTTGGTCTCTTTATACTATGCCAAATATGAGAGTAAGTACAATCGTGTGTTCTGAATTACTAAAAAAATTTCATCATAATTGTAGTAGTATTATGTGTGATGTTACTCTACAAGGCATTACGTCTTTATAGTGATTGTGTTCGTAATGTTAGCTACAATCGACATCGATATACTCGTTTTTGTTTAGTTATTTATTTTTATTACTATATATGCCTAAAAATATTTTAAAAAATAGGACTACGCTTATCTTTAATCGAACGATCAAGTAAATCGTTTTCTAAATTAAGTGATGATGATTATTATATCACATTTCAAATATTCGTTTCGCAAACTTTAAAACCTAATAATGAGGGAGGTTTCAATACTAAGTCTTGACAGACACACGGTACACTAGCTAGTTGAACCCCATTTATAATCCCAATTTTATATGCTGACCAATGTTTCGCTCCGGCTTTGCACGACTGTTTCCTAGATCTCGACAACAATGCCATTTACCGTGTCCAATTGTAAGTGTGAGTATTCATCGAAATCTGTCCATCCTTTCTGAAGTGATGATCTTTCATACATGCGGTACCTAATTAATTTTGTTTATATAGAATTAACAATCCTGTAGCAGAAAATAAAAACCATTGATTATATTCAACAAAGCTTTACCTGCTTGAATGAAAATATTTCTAAATCATGAAGGTAAGGCAGAATCTTGATAATATTATGTAGCGGCAGTGAAAAATAATTCACTACCTCCTACCAAATTACACATATTATTACTCAGAAGCTCTAAGACCGCATACCATCCCGTGAGTATCGTAAAAGACGACGGAGAGAAATGTAACGTGAGATAGGCAACAGTGTCTTCGTGATAACAACTCAAAGTATTAAAAAGTTACGGTTGCAAACCATTTGTTAAGAGAGGGAACTATGGTAAATATTTACCCTACGTTCAGCAGTGGACTATTGATGGGCTGTATTTAATTAACGAATGATGGATAAAATCTTCCGGGAGCAGGGAGAAAATGGGTAATACGTTCGTGATCTATTTATTGGTAGTTGAGATCTAGCAACAAATTAAAAGGCAGACAGCGATCAAACCGCCGTTATAAAGCCGTGGTAAAGCCACGCTGCAGCTATAACAGTTGTAGCACAAATGGGAAATAGAAAAATGTACAGTACCCACTTAACAAAAGTAAGCTGTGTGTTCGTTTGTCACTCGCATTTTACCTATAGAAAGAAAATGTTCTTTCTATAAACAGTTACCGTTACCGTTACAGCCATCATAGTCTACTGCTGAACATATAACTTCCCTATAGATTGCCTCATTGGGGAGATATTTGCCTTTGTTGCCGTGCTTTGCAAGCGGGTTGCTTGCCGCAGTTTTTTATTATTTTGAGTTGTGGTCATGGAGACGCTGCTGCTCGTCTCCTGATTTGTTTCCCTCCGTCGCCTCTCACGACACCCGCGGGATGATATGGGTATAGTGATATGGGGCAGTGAATGTTCTCACACCGCCACTACACGGTAGCTTATTATAATGCTATTCATTTTCAAGCTCTTATCAACTAATTTCACTCGTCCAGTTGTCTGTCTGTAATCAAATGTTGCAAGTTAAAATTAACACACTTACCGATATCTGATTGAGTTGCAATTTTGCACACATATGTATATTGCGTAACAATGCAATATTATGATGATAGGGACTTAATCTGGAAATATAACTGGAAAACGGGTGGTCTTCCAAAAGTACTAGGCATTTTTATTGGTGTTAAAGTTATATTGAGGTCTAACTGTGACGAATTGTGAATGAAGCGAAAGGTTACATCACTGAAATCATATGGCCATAATACAGACATGCTCAACTATACGATAGCGATGTACCATCGGTTTACATCGATTTTAATAATGACCCCTCGTCGATATCGGTTGATTGATTTTGAGATAATTTGATAATAAAGCCTAAAACCGTTAAATTTAATCACGGCACAGCTGAAAGAATAATGTTCCCGATTGTCTTGTCTTAGGTGTCAACCGTGCACATAATATTTTTTTATAGGATGGTATGACAAACGAGCACACAGTCCACCTGGTGGTAAGTGGTTGCTGTAGCCCATAGACATCTACATCTATCCTCGATTACGAATCAAAATGCAGATGCGTTGTCATCCGTAAGGACTTAGGTGGATAGCCTTGTTTCCACACACTACAATACAATGCAGGGAACTACTGCAGATTACTTACGTGGCTTTAAGTCGAGTTAGGTCTTTAGCATATCTTCAAATCGAAGAATTAGACTGCTCCAAGTTAACTTTGAAGAAACGCTGTAATGTTGGTGCTTTAAACGAAATGTATAGAATGAGAAAGGTTTCAAATAATTAAGCAGTAATTATGTAGGTAACTAATGTAAACGTGATTTTACTATAACTTATAAGTCGTACTAATTAAATAGATGTAACACACACAAGTAGATGTAACTATGCACACATATGTTGTGATGTTTGAGCACTAAGTGCTCAAGCATCACTTATGTGTGCATACGAGGTCTGTTCAAAAAGTATCGCGAATTTTGAATTTCCGCGGGTTACGTATGTTTGATTTTTGATTTTTTTGTAGCCTCACGTTGGTACTAATGTCCCTTACTTATGCTGACAAGGTAGACCATTATGAATGTTTAGTTATTTTTGGCAGCTCTTTTGCTTGGATGTGTTTTGCCTCATCTTCGATTTTTGCCTGTTCCAAAAAATGGATCAAAGAATCTGTATTAAATTTTGTGTGAAAACAAAATAAAGTGCACGGACGCATTCTGAATGTTTACTGTGGGATATGGTGAATCTACCTTGGACAAAAACAACGTTTATCTGTGGTACAAAATGTTCTCAGAGGCCGAGAAAATGTGAACGACTAACAGCGTGCCGGACGCCCGAGCACGTCAACAACAGACGATAACATTGATAAAATGAAGAAAATATTATTGGCCAATCAAAAAGAGATGTTGCTGAGGACCTACACATGTCGACTAACTCGTGCCGTTCGATTGTAAGTAGTGATTTGGGCATGAGTCGGGTCGCTGCGAAATTCATGCCACAATTGCTCAATCTCGACCAAAAACAGCATCGCGTTAACATTGCTCAGGAGATGTTAGACTCGGTCCGTGACGACCCAAATATGCTCCAGAGGGTCATAACTGGTGACGAATCATGAGTTTATGGTTATGACGTAGAAATTAAAGCTCAATCATCCTAATGGAAGCTGCCGCATGAGCCAAGACGGGAAAAAGCGTGCCAAGTTCGGTCGAACGTGAAAGTTTTGCTCACAGTTTTCTTCGATTGCAGGGGTGTGATGCATCATGAGTTCTTGCCACATGGTACTACGGTTAATAAGGAATATTACCTGCAAGTTAATCGCAATTTTCGCGAAGCAATCCGCCAGTCACGCCCGGATTTGTGGAAGTACAAAAACTGGCTTTTGCACCATGATAACGCCCCTGCTCACACATCGTTGCTTGTGCGCGAATATTTATCCAAAACAACACAGGAATGGTCCCACAGCCACCGTTTTCCCCAGACCTGGCCCCCTGTGACTTTTTTCTGTTCCCAAAACTGAAGAGGCCCATGAAAGGACGACGCTACGCCACGATTGAGGAGATAAAGACGGAATCGAAGGAGGAGCAGAAGAAGATCACGTAAAATGGTTTTTTAAGTGCTTCGAGGATTGGAAAAAACGTTGGCACAAGTGCGTTATATCCTAGGGGGATCACTTTGAAGGAGACAAAATAGATATTCATGAATAAATAACTTTTTGAAAAAATACAAAATTCGCGATACTTTTTGAACAGACTGTGTACTAAAAATTACTATGGGCTACAAAAAAATGCCACTACGCTCTACGAACTACGCCGTAGTAAATCCCTAACCATATAACATACTAAAAAGGTAAAAATAAAAATAAAGATTTTTTTAAATCAAGTTTTTATTACATGTTAATAAAAATAACCAAAAAGTTAAAAATAATTTCATTCTGATACGAAATATACCATTATATATATTTTGAAAACAAGCTTTTGTTACTCGTTAATATAAAAAACAAAAAAAAGGTAAAAATAATTTAATTCTTATAAGAAAGATAAAATATATTACATTTTTTAAAATAAAAGCGGTTTGTTTTTTTAAACATTTTGACGGCAAGAGAAATGAAGGTGTAACTGCTTTTAATTTAAAAAATGCGATATATTATCCTATAAAATGGTATATTTATCAGAATTAATTATTTTTAACTTTTTAGTTCTCTATACTAATAATGTCCTCCAGACCGAATTTCGGCCACGGCAACCTGCCTCAACGGAGGCTAGCCATCGGCGCAGGACAAGATTATAGTGCCCAAGTGTATGTGCAAGCACAGATGCACTTCCTACTCCCTTACTCTCATAATCCGATAGGACGGTAAACCGACACGTCCGGAGAGAGATCAGGCGTAGGACCAACGGCTTTACGTGCATTCCGAGGCACGGGGGTGAGACACCGCCAACTTCCTGACTCCAGGCAGCTACTCAGAATTCCTTGACAGAAAGACTCAATAATTGATTTTTGAACCGACCCGGGATTCGAACCCAAGGACCTCATGATCAGCAGTCGCACTACTACAACCACTAGACCGACGAGGCAGTAATTATATTAATATATATATATATATATATATATATATATATATATATATATATATATATATATATATATATATATATATATATATATATATATTTATTTATTTATTTATATTTCCTACTTACATTTACCATTACAGGGAAAACCTAAATCGATAAATGTAGCATCTCAATTACAACACAATAATTAATTTAAATAACAATACATAATAATTAATTTCAATGACAATACATTACAATCAATTGTATACTACAATTTAAGAATAACATATTGTAAATAATGTCACTTTTGCGAATTCACTCCGTGAACACGAAAATAAGTCCAACTTCTCAGCTACCAAATTTAGTATGTGTATCGTTCGCGTGAGGGGGGTATTGCGAACCAGTTTAGTCCTGCCGCGTGGCATCGCAAGCAAGCTCGGCCGTCGTCGCCGCTGTACATACCTATCAGGCACGCATAAGCCTATCCACTGCAGCACACCCGGGTTGCTGATGTAACCACGGAACACCCTTAAAATGTAGATTACCAGCGCTAGATCTCTTCTAGTTTCCAACTTGTTGTATCCAACCATACCTAAAACAAACAAGGTTGGATACATCAAGGGGTAGGATGGATAAACCCCATAAAGCTTATGATATATAAATCGCGTGAATTTATTCTGAATGCGCTCCAGCATAAGATTGTATTTATTTTCATGTGGAGCCCATATTGCTGAGTTACACTCCAGCTGACTTCTTACTAGAGCATCATACAGCACTGAGATTGCTTTAATGTTGGTAAATTTTACTGCTCTGCGAATGATAAACCCTAGTCGTTTATAAGCTTTCTTACATATATTCATGATGTGCTCCCGGAATGTCAATTTGACATCCATCTGGACTCCAAGATCCCGGACTGATTCCTCCCTCTTCATTAGCTCGCCATTCACCTTATAGTTGTAATGGAGTGGTGCCCTTGCACGACTAAATGATAGAATAGAGCATTTTGAAATATTCAACTGCAGTTTATTTTTATGGCTCCATTCAACTACTTGGTCGATATCTTGCTGAAGGTGCCGAGAATCATCCTCAGTCTTGATGGCTAAAAGCAACTTTAGGTCGTCTGCAAATAACAGACATTTAGCCTCTCTTACTACTTCGGGTAGATCATTAATCATTATGTTGAACTCTAACGGCCCTAAATTACTACCTTGACTCACGCCAGACCCAGTAAAATAAGGCTCCGATCGGTACCCGCCATACTCCACATACTGTTTTCTATCTCTCATGTAACTTGCAAAAAAATGAAGCAGTTTAGGTGTGCAGCCAGCTTTCGCCATCTTTGACAGTAGGATATCGTTATCTACCAAGTCGAACGCCTTCCTAAAATCAAAGTAGGCGGCATCTACCTGCAACCCTGCATCAACATGAGGAACCAAATACGTCATGGCATTTAAGAGGTTACTAGTTGTGCTCCTCTCTAGCCGGAAGCCGTGCTGGGCGTCCGATAATTGCGGTGCAACTTGTTCCTGTACACTTCGCTGAATGGCTCCCTCAAACACCTTCGCAGGTGCTGATAGAATCGCCACTGGTCTGAAGGATTCAACTGTAGGTTTGTTACCTCCCTTAGGTATCGGAATAACACGCGTGATTTTCCAACTTTCTGGAAAATATGAATTCTTCAGACACAAGTTGAAAATATGTAATAACGGTTCTGCCAGCACTGAGCGGCAGTCTCGTATCACAAACGCCGGTATACCGTCCGGGCCCGCCGAGCGCTTCGGCTTGAGTCGGGCGAGCGCCGCGCGTACCTCACCTAGCTGCAGTTGCGGCACGTGTACGCGCGCGCTGCCCGCACCGCCCGCCAACACCGCCTCGTCTACGTTCAAACGCGCTGGTTCGCTGTTGTACACTGAATAGAAGTATTGGGCAAATTTAGTCGCACTTTCTTGATCTGACAATGTTACTCCATCTTTCAATATTTGTTTACGCTTAACGGTCCTTTTTTTCGCCCTAATATGATCCCAAAAAGACTTAGGATCTTTTGTCAAGTTACTTTGCACACGATTTTGATAGTTTAGGTATGCGCTATCAATAGTTTTCTTAATTCGCGTCCTGCAAGCAGAAAAAGCTTTGTAATGAGCACGAGATCCGGTTGATTTATATAACTTGTGAAGTTTAGCCTTTAATTTTATGTCCCTGATTAAATCACTAGTATACCACTCGGGGTAGTGTCTTTGAACTACTTTATTTTCCCGCTTTTTCGGTACACATTTATCTAAAACACCGTAAAAAACATTATAAAAAAACTCTAAAGCTTCCTCTGGTTCTTGTGTCTCGTTAATCAAACTCCAATCGGCGCAAACTAAATAAGAATAAAGTAAGTAAAAATCAGCTTTATAAAAATTCCATTGCGATTTAATTTGGTTTGCTGATGTCTCACGGTTTAAAGCAACGGGCTCGGTCCCCACGGGTAGCAACGTCACACCGCCAGCGCTGAGCTCCAGAGTCACCGCGAGCGGTGGATGATACGGGTCCACAGGCACTAATGGTTCGTCAGCTTCGCATACTTGTACGCCATCACTTAATCCTAACGAACACAACACTAAATCTAGTTGACTCCTATTACAATTAAGGACTTTATTCATCTGAGCCAATTCGCAAAAGGACACAAAATATTCAAAATAATTTTTAACATTATCATTACTTGAATTTAAGTTAAAATCACCTATCAAAATAATATGTCTATATTTAACACACAATTGTTCTATTATCTTAAAAAAAATCATGTAAACATCTTCCTTAGTCTTAGGCGGGATGTAAACAACGCAACATAAAAATAAACATTTATCTTTAGCGTGTACTGTCGCACAAACCAGTTCAAATGAGCAGTTATCTATGTTTACGTCACCCGGTGTATTCACTCGTTGCAGCTGTAACCCGTGTGTGGCCACGAGAAACGCGCCGCCTAGCTTACGGCCGTCTGCTCGATCACACCTTATTTATATCATAACCTGGTGGCACAATCTCCGCATCCATTATAGAATCGTTGCATCCTGTTTCCGTAATAGCAATTATATCGGCATTCAATGATTCAATATTGTTACAAAACCAGTTTAATTTTGTACGAAGACCCCTGACGTTTTGATAGTAAAATTCAAAACTATTATTTTTCTTTAATTGGTTTATTTGTAGCTTTTCGAAACCAAATCCACTCGCAAAATTCCGTATTGATGGGCCAGACTTCTGGTTGACACAATTTATCATACATTGACTCTGATACTGTTATGATAAAAGAAGCGTAATCCCTCTCTGTCTTATGCTTAATTTTCTCAATCTTAACATTAGCATCTGGACCACATACTCTTTTGACATGTGATGTTAATTTATCATTTGTGGTTTCTTTACTCAAACGCCAAACGTGAAGGTGCCGCTTTTTTTCAGTAGCCTGTATATCTAATAAAACCGTATTATTTCCTTTCTTCACATTTTTTGATTGGTGACTCCCCCTTTTCTTACGAACTGTAGTCCACTCACAATCTTTATTAATTTTTTCTTCTTCCTCACTAATATTAATATTTAACTCTTTCCTTGGAGTCACACACTGTGGCTGATTAATTGGTTGAGTTTGGACAACGGACCCTCTCCCGGTTGCTATTTTCGTTTCGTTACGTTTGTTTTGTTTACATTATTTAGGCTTATACGAGCCACATCAGCGAATGTAGATGGGACATCGAATTGCTTAGACATTTCGAGGCCTGTATTCAAACTTTCCGTTATACTATCAATACTTTCAAACTGTTGATTTTGAGTTGATAACAGATCAGTTGGGAACAATTTATTTTGAAATACTTTCATTTTAATCTTTAGTTCTTCTAATTCCGTTTTTGTAGAAAAACATATTTATATATATATATATATATATATATATATATATATATATATATATATATATATATATATTTAAAAAACGTTACCCCTACACTAGGATTTTCTCCTGTATCCCGAAGGCAGTTTACAAACATAAATTGCACAAGGACAAACATCCAGACCCGGAACAATTATTTGTAGGCCATACAAATACTTGTTCCGTGCGGGATCGAACCCGCGACCCCAGCGCAGCCACTCATTGCTAAGCCACTGTGCCACGGAGTCGTCAGAAGAGAATGTAATAAATAGTTCTATATATTATTAAGTAATGAAAGTTTGTTTAAAAAAATCTTTATTTCTTTTTCTTTTGAAGGCACCTTAATTGTATTGAAACGGGGAGAAGCCCTTGACGTATGGATCGATATGTATACAGTAGCCAGGCACTTCACCACATCATGTATTGTATTGTTAATCATGTTGACTGACAGCAAAATTTGTTTGATATTGCTTTTATAAGAATAAAATAAACTGTACACTGAAACGGTTGCAGTACTTAAGGCGAGGATTTCCCACGTTAAAAGGCTTTTAGCGCTCTCTTATCCGCTGCAGCCATATTTGTCCTGCGGGAAGTAAGCGTGCGACATTCGGTGGGCAAATAATATTTTAATTGAAACTTATTATCAGTCTTATACTCTGAATTCATTAAAGCAGATTCCGACGTTACCGCGTAATTAATAATCGCTTGAGTCATAACCTAACTCAATGAAGAACTTAAGGACCTATTTTTCAATGATTAAATAAAAGTCATTCATTTACATTACCGCTTATTAAAAGTCCACTGCTGAAAACAGAACTCCTCCAAAGATTGGAACATAAGAAAAATAATTGCCATATTTGCCACGTATTACAGGCGGGTTGCCAGCCGCAGTTTTTTATTATTTACAGTTTTTATCAGAAAGCTGATGCTGCCCATCTCAATCCCTCAGTGGTCTCCTACGTCACCAGCGGAATTATATGGGTAAGTGGATATTCTTACGCCACCAACCACACAACGGCTTGTTCAGGCATTATTCATTAATACAATAAAATACAACAATAACAAATTAAACCGTATGTGTGCTATTACTCTAAGAACAAAAATAATTCTCTCTCCTCTACGCTAACTCTAAGGACAAAAATAACCCTTTACAACCGGACAAAAAAAGTTAAGATTTATTGTAATTTATGATATAGGTCGTATTTATAGAGCAATAAGCTACCTAGGAAAAATACTGAAAAAAATCGGAAAAGCTAGGTTTTCCTGAAAATTGCCTGCACGTTCGTGCACTTTAGGATTAGTTTTGCATATGCACATTTGTGCATCTTTATGGATTTGTGTGTTTATTGAGGTAATTAGACAACATTTATGAATTAAATAATTATTTTTTAGAAAAATTAAGTATTACTATACTAATCAGTCTCAATAATTATTATTAATAAGTATCAAAATAAGGAACATTTTCTTACTAAACATTTCTTACAAACTTTTTATGTAATTAAATCACAGTTAACAAGTAATTAAACGTTAAGTAATCATGAAAAATTTAACAAAAATAGTAACATTTATTATCTAATAACATTTTTGGCATATTATTAAAAAAGTAAATTAAAAAAAACAATTAGTTACAATGAAATTTTTTAAAGCAATTCTTTCCTCGAATTACACAAAGATAAGCGTTACATTTCAAGCAACGAATTTTTGTTCGGCTTCTACATGTTTCTAATTGGCAAAATCTAGGCGATTTTAAATCATCGAATACCGGCAAATGATCATACCCATCGTACCGTAGTGTTACCGATGGCATTAGAGCTTTTTTAAATTTCCTCGGCATTATGTTTCAACTTCCTCCATGCCTTCTGTGCGACGTTTTTCAGGGAAATTTAGTAAAACCTCAGATATCTCAAGACGAAAGTCTAATAAATCTAGTGTTTTATTCCGTCTGTAATTATTGGAAGTGCAATCTATTTTGTAAGCACGCCAAGCGTTGACTAAAGCTAAATCATAAAAATGAATGCGTACTTTTAGTGTCCATTTCCGAGTTTTTATGAATGTTCGGTAGTATTCAACCTGTTGGTCGAGAACATCCACTCCTCCCATGTATCGGTTATAATTTTGAATTATTTTCGGTGCAGTTACGTCAACATAGGTGCGAGTTTGCTTATCCCACCTTTTAACCATTTCAGTACAGTTAGACCCAGTGCAGTTGGAAGCTATCAATACAGATTTATTGTCTTTCCACTTTGCCAATACTGTAGGGTCCCTTACCATCTGCTGGCTCTCACCACGATACATTTGACTATCCTTCTTAAATTTTAAACTAGTCTTGTCCAGTATTCTATTCGCCATGATAGTTCCTGTGCTGTGTAGGTTCGCTTTTGTAATTCTTCTATTAATGGAATGGTTGTGAAATGTCTGTCGTGATATAAACAACTTCCTTCGGGAACGCTTCCTGATAAGTGAAAAACTACGGAGAGTCCAAGACCAAGATTAGTGTCCCCAAACATTGTCCTAGGCCCTTGATAAATGTCAAAGTCTAACATAAGCCCATCACTTGTTGTGAGGACATAGTTTTTAAGACCAACTGGTCGTGGTTTATTTTTAACAACTTGTCTCAATGGGCATCGACCAGTGATTGGAATCATCTGTTCGTCGATAGAATAGTAACCTGAAACCCTTTCTTGCTTGTAACAACCATTGCGAACTTGAGTTATCATAGGTTGTACTTTCCACAACGGATTTGTCGCCTGTTGAGGTGGTGCAGTATCAGTGCCTACTACATGCAATGAATTTCGCAGTTGTAAGAATCGATCACGGCTCATTTTGCTAGTTATTTTGCCTAGGGAAATGCCACTACGCCAGTACATAGGCAGCCTTGGGAATGGAATACATCCCATTAAAATATGAATACCAAAAAGTTTCTGTATCTCAGACTTTGTGGTTTTTAATTCACTCCCAGTCTTTCTCAAATAGTATAAATTTGTGCAAGTACTGACCATTTCAAAAAACTGGTCATCAAAGTAATCTTGCACGTTATTAATTGGTTGCCTTACCGATTTAATAGGTCGTTCAGGGTACGTATGCTGTTTATCCTCAAACAATTAACTCTCCAGCGACTAGGGCGGGAACCAGAGCGACACGGACGATTAGCAGTCGGTACTAATGGACGGTGCTGGTACGGACTGGTCTGGTAATAGACTGCCTTCCACCTGGTCATATTTTTGATTTTCAGCAGGATCTTCGGGTAAATCAAGGTCAAATAGATTATCCAAGACAGCATGATTAAAAAACGGTTCCTCGTCGTCGGAATCGTCAAAACACACAATACTTGAAAAATGTCTTCGTGATGCATGCAGCCTAAAAAATTCACAAATAACCACTTAAATTACATCGTAAAACGAAATAAAATAACACTGTAATTATATTAAAAAATTATAAGTAACACCTAAAACGCACGAACGTGCATCTTTAAATTTGATGCAGAATAAATGAATTAATAATGAACATAGTTACAAAAATACGTAATAATGTTATGAGTTGATTTATTACTAATAGAATTAAATAGTTTAATAATAATATTCCATTAAAACACGAGAAAATAATTATACTTACTTGAAGCGCCTCGCCCGTCAAAATACGATGCCATTTCCAACGAGGTACTGTGGCGCAGTGACGAGTCATAACTTGTATTATTATATTTTTTAATAAGGATTATATCATGCACGAGCGACCGATGTCGGTTGCGTTCGGTAAAATAAGTTATGGGAAGCGCTAGATTTTTTCAAAGTTAAATGCACGCTTGACTATGAGTCGGTTGTAAAGGGATAATATATTTGTAGTTTTATTCTGTGAACTAATCTGCGGGAAAATAGTGAAATAAGATTTACGACTATTGTTAGGAAATAGAAGATGATGGAGGTTTCTTAATCTGACTTTACGAAAAAATTATATATTTTTTCGCTTTAGTTTTTTTTTTTTCATTTACATATAAAATAAATTAACTTTTGAACTTCTTTTTACACAGAATGTTTCATTTTAACTGTTTAACTTATTTTTGATTCACGTATTGGTTGCTTTACAGCATGCATTGTCACGGAGGCGTCTGCGGTGTTTGACGTCCTTGGACTACCTTCATATAATAACTTTATTGGTCCGATATAACGCAGAATAAGATCGGAGAACGGTGTGTTGAAGTTGCACTGTATGCTACATATACATTTGGATTTAATACAATTTACTAAGGGTAACCAAGTAGATGTTAGCACCCAGCTATTTCCACAATCAAGATTAGGTTGATTTATAACTCAACAGCCTTATGACCATCCTAGATAGGTATCAGTGATCCCTAGCGAAGATATAGTTTATCAAATCTAATGTTATGGTGGGGTCGATCTTGAACATGTTCACCGACTGCGGTCTTCCCGAAACGCAAGTAGCTATACTCGTTTTGTTCCTTTAACACGCTTTGAAATAATCATTTTGTTTGTCCCATCTAAGAGAGAATATATTTTCAATGAAGCCTGTATACTCCTGCATCTTATATTATTAGACTGACTAATTTTCTTAGTATGTTCTTATGTAAGCCCGCTTCAAGAAGTAGCGAATCTTGTCTCATACTCCTCTGACATATGGTAGTACAGCAGACACACGCTCGACTGTGGCCATTTTCACGAGGTCACTGTGGCGTAGGCATATGACTCCAAGCTTGTTATCATGATATATATATATATATATATATATATATATATATATATATATATATATATATATATATATATATATATATATATATATATATATATATACTTGCTTGATATGCTAGAGATCGTTGGGCAGGTGTTTACATTTTTGTTTGTTGCACATCCAATGTCTTCACTGAAACAGATTTTCCCACGGTAGTTAACTGTGTGAGCAGTGGTGGTAAGATTTAATGTTTTTAAATCGATCAGTATGGGTATTTATTCCGCACAAGGTGTATTATAAGGGTTTAGAAAAACTGAAACATATAGAAATACACAATACACACAATACACACATATAGCTAAAGAACTATTTACCTCTTATTCCATTTTGAATTCAATTTTTACTAGCAAATAGAACCTATTTTCTATATAGTAGCTTCTGCTACCAAATGGCCTGCACAGCCGTATTCTGGTTTAAAGGTATAGGGCCAGTATAATTTCAGTCTCTTTGATAGTATAAAGGGTGACGAGCGTGCACGCGAGCTGTGGCCCATAGATATTACATCTATCCTCGATTTAATATCAAAATGCATGTTGTCACGCCTGAGGTCTAAAATGAAATGCTTCGTTACCATGAAAAAGGATCTCGGGTTCTCTAAGCTCACTATACGAAATACAGCAGCATAAAGCTGCCATTTTACGTTAAAAGTATTTCACCATAGATCTCAGTATGAAGTTAGTTGCAGATGTCCTTAATAACCGATATGTAAGTTCGTGTGTCATTTCAATTTAAAAAATAGTACCTGGTTGACCGAGCTTTGCTCGGTATTTTTCGCTCGATTTTTTTTAATTCGTGTGTTTTGGAAATTATATTTAGATACAAATTACATACTGATGAATTATAAATAATATTTTTTGATCTTAGCGACATAACAGAAAAAACTGAACTGGTTATTTGAATAAAAAATCATGAGTGCAATTATTTTTATTTAAATTTTCGTGTTTTTAAAAAATACTAAAAAAAGGGCTCGAAAAAAATATATTTTCTCAAAAAAGAAAGAAACTTGAAAAAAAAATAAAAAAGTCGGTCGGTCGGTCTGGGCTCGAACCGGGGTTTTACGATTTTGTGACCGCCCATTATACCAATAAGCTATTTATAATCATTACCAAACTGTCAAAATTTACCTTCTTATTCTAACTATATTGTAGCAGTTTTTAATTGCCTAAAAACACGGACAAAAAGACATTTTCTAAAAATAAATCTTAGCTAGATCGATTTATTATCCCCGAAACTCCCTGGACACTAAATTTTATGAAAATCGTTGGAGCCGTTTCCGAGATCCCGATTATATATATATATATACATATATACAAGAATTGCTCGTTTAATAGTATAATATAAAAATAAAATAAAATTAATGTGGCAGAAATAGCAACTGTTTTCATAAAATCAGTTTTAATCAGTGACAGTGAAATATTACGTAAACAAACTATTTGCTATAAAATAATTGTATTATCCTAATTATACTTTATTTCCGTTCAGTAAAAAAATCATCAATAATACGAGCAACTATGACAAGTAATCTCTTCTAATAAATTTCTACTACTTAATTAGAAAGACGTGAGAAAGCAACCAAACATCATTCACTTTGTACCCAACAGTAGGTAAAACAAGGTATGTAATGTAGTAAGTCAGGCGTAATTTATTTTTAAATCATCCCTGAGCCTAAAAAATCCGGTTATTTCGTGACGGTAACGCGGCAATAGCTGAACTTAGGAACCGAGTACGTGTAAAAGGTTCTAAAGTACTGAACTATGCAATTGAAAACATTCTTCTACATTCCTACATACAGTTTATTGAGTCTAACAGGAAAATAATTCTAAGAGAGATATTTGTTTATTTGCTTCGTCATCATTAAATCCTGTCAAAAGTCCTCTGCTGAACACAGGCCTCCCCTGTATATTGCCTCTCAGGGGAAATTCGCCATAGATACAACGCACAGCTGACAGTCCTTCTTTTAGTTGTTATTAGGAGGTCGCTGCGGTTCATCTACTGGTTTGTTTCCCTCTTTACGATACTCACGGGAGGATATGTGGTAGTGGATATTTGTCCACTACAAGTTTAAAGTATTTGCTCGTAATATTTTTTCTTCTTTATCACCATTATTGAAGTTAGACATGTATCAAGCCTATGATGCTGTTTTCCGTTATAGTGCGAATACTATTCATCATGTATATTTTTAATTGTTATTTGTTATATACATAAAGTTACAAAACATTTTAATGTGTGGGACTGAGATCAAATTCGGATTGCGCATGTGTTATGAAGTAAGGCGGCTCTCTAAATTAGCCGATTACTGTTGTGTCACCACGTGGGGGTGAGGATTAGCTGTAATCACCACAGAGCATATAAGTCACACAGCGCATTGGCTATAGAAATTCCAGGTTACACGCACCTTTGTTGTCGGTCTGGATGCTTTATATCTGCACTAACGATAACCGACATACGATAGATATACGACACGATTATATCGATATATCCGCATGAATTATTATTTTACGCATTTACTGATTTTAAGTAATTTTTTTAAAATAATAAACACATTTTTAGAAAATGGCAATACCAAGCAAAAAGTGATATCGTTCCTGTCTTAATCAAAAGATGTGCTAAACTCTTTTTTAAATGGATCATATTAGTGTGGTGCGCTAACTAGGACGAAAATTCTAATGATGTTGTTAAGATAGACCAATACCGTAATTTTTATTATTTTGAGTCAACTTTAATAAATGTAAAGTTATTAGTTATTTAAAGTATTAGTTTTAAAGGTAGCAGTTATTACATTTACTAGAAAATGAGCGTAGAGTCCACATAATTATTCCATAGGCAGCCCCAATCTCAACAAAGTACAATAATTTGTACTCTGTTGAGATCGCGATCTTGGAGTCACATCGCATACTAAGTTAAAACTTGATGCACATATTGATAACATATGTTGAGCTTATAAAATGTATGGTTTTGTAGTCCGAGCCAGTAATAACTTTTTACATCCATATACATATCTACATATTAATCTTAATCCATTCTCAGTTAGAACATGCTGTGTGTATTTGGGATCCTTTGGTTAAAAAATACTCAGTCTTAGAAAGAGTGCAAAAGAAATTTCTGCGTTCTATGTTGCCATAACTATCAATCATACCACCAGCTATTACAAATATAAGTGGTATTTTTTGTATTAATTTTCGTAAACTAATAAGTGATTGTTTAATTAGTAGTAAACCACACACTTTTCTAAACCATCATTAGAAATAATGATCATGATGAAATAATTAGATTTGTCCACTTCAGCATTATTCTTACTACATAATTTATAAAATCGAGTATGACATCATTCATTAGGTTCATTAGGTAGGTTTTTTAAATTATACTTTTAGGGAAGAACAATAAAGGAATGGTGATTGACTATTTTTATTGTAGTTTCTATTTGCACATTATTCGATATAAATTCAAAATGTGATTCATATTTAAAAAAAACATGCAACAGTTCGTAAAAAAATCGAAATATCGATTTCAATCGATTGGGCATCCCTAATAATTTTCGACACCACATGATGTTTGGCGAAGAAGACGGCGATTATTTTATTATATAATTCGAATATGATACTTTTTAAAGTACATTTTGGCATGCAGCTAGTCCGTGTTATAAAAATATTTGCAACTAATATAATAAAATAAATATTTAATTATCGTGTATGCCCGATGCTTTTATGGCACAGGGCGATTTTGGACACTGTCCTTCATTTGTATTGTTTAAGAAATATCTCTATTATTATATGTTTTTAAAAAATAGTAAAATGTCAGTTGTTTTATTCAAATAGCGACTTAAATAATAAAAAATAAGAACACCTTTTAATTAAATAAATTTTCTGGATTTTACCGTGTTTCATTGAAACTTTCTAATTAAAACTTGTTTCATTTAATGTTTAGTGTTCACGTAAATATAGGAAAACATTAAATAACATCTAATGCTTTAACATGCCGGTAAAAAATATACAATTATAGAATTATTAATTATTTTGTATAAACAAACAATGATCAAATTCTTTATTGTGTACAAGGTAAAACACGATATATGTAATATCCGTGCAATAATAATTATTTTGTGCCCAAGTATAATAGTTTTTGTAATGCATGTAATGTTTTTGATCAATTTAACTATGATGTAAGCAATTTTATGTTTCACGTACAATTTTTAACACTGTGTATATCCGCCGTAAAATAAGGTAACAACAATATCTCTAAAAATTTCATTAATTCACACTTCAATATTAAATCATAAAAATGCATTTAAAATTATCTATTCAGGGTGACAAAAAATTTAAATATTCGCTTTTAATAAAGCAGCTAAAGGGCTACCAACTAAAATATTTTTATATGGCTCTCCTGTAAAGTTCGGTTTTTGAATATACGATAGGGTAATTAAGAACCATGATGTGCCGTTATGTTTTATACAAGTAAGGTTACAAACGTGCACACAGTGCGTTTGCACTAACTACGCAAACATATTACACCTGCATTTAATTTCATCGTCGATTTAAAAAAATATTCAAAATTGTCTCTAATAAAGAACCTCTTGAAAATCAAGAAAGATCTATTTTTACACTTAAGAATCAAACACATTGTCTTTTGTAGGTACAAAGTAATTCATGTTTCATAAATATAATTCTACAATTTATTTATTTATTTTATTTTTATTAGGTCTGAAGTTATTTTGTATTTAGTTTCAAAATCTGTTTCTTCCAAAGTTCCAAAAGATTTCCTTAGAGATTTTAAGAATTAGGGAAAATATTTGTTTCTATTTATTTGGCCGTTTTTAAGGGGTATCTTGCTATTTTGCTTTATTTGCCTTTTATTTATCTACTTATAAAATAAGTAACCGTCTAGTGGTGATGTAAGACAATTCACTCCCCCGTATCATCCCGTGGTCGTGAGAAGCGACGGTGGGAAATGAAACCATAGCCTGCCAAGCGTGGCACTTATAAAGTAATCTACGAGGTGGAGCGGCTATATTCAGCAGTGGGCCGCCGGAATCATGATGGTGATGATGATACTCTCAGAACAGATTAATGTTTAAACGAATAGGCCTAATGCAATGATGTAGAATGTAAAAACACTGATGAAATTTTTATAAAATATTATTCTCAAATGTTGTCTCCATATAATTCCTTCATCATAGTTTAGGGGACCGAACAAATTGTTGCAACCTTCCCATTGTGTTCCATGCACTCATTTTTAGTATTACTCGTGCGCCATTTAATTTTCTCCAACCACGGTCCGATATTTAACTCTGTCATGCTACTCAATGTGTTTTTTTCCGTTTTTTTCGTTTCGTTAACCGAATTAACTTTTATTGCCAAAAATTTCTAATTGTATTGGTGCCTATTCGAATAAAATATATCTATTTTCTAAAAAAAATTCGTAGATATAAGTGACCAAAAATATGTTTCGATGCAAAATAAATAGATTTAAGCAAGACTTTAAAGCATTTGCCGTGCGGTAGCGATGTAAGAATTTCCACTACTCCACATCCTCACGTGGGTGTCGTAACAAGCGGCAGAGGGAAATGAAACAGGAGTGGCATAACCATCTTTCTCATAAAAGCTGAATAAACTTTATGGTGAATAAATATACTGCGGTTGCCAGCTCGCTCGCCAATCGTGACAACTATGGCACATATCTAAAAAATCCCTATGAGGAAATCTTTGGGGAGGCCTTTATTCAGCAGTTGACTTTTGATAGGCTGTACTGGCAATAAGCGACACAACTTTTGTGTTTTTTTTAATGGATAATTTTAAAATATTTATCCTTTATTTTTTATTTTGGATTGAATTGGAAATTAATTAAAAATATATTATATTAATATCACTACTTGTTTTTTTTTTTGGATATATTACACATATTATTAATAAAACATTATTTACAATACTAGTTGAATTTCATACATTATATTATTATATTTCGAGATATGTAAGTTTTATCACGACATCTTACGCAATATATGGTAGGCAGATGATTATAAACAACTTTACCTAATTACAATGACTTAATAACAAACTTGTACTGTATCTGTTTCTGTTATGTACTCAATTTTGATGTCATACGGAATATATAATAATGTTTTAGGACAATATTATCATAAAACAGTGTTTACTGGGAGAGTTCATAACAGTTTTATGAACTCTCCCAGGAGACATCAATACTGAAACCCAATTAGTATAAGTCAGAAGTGTATAAACGATCGATTGGGTATTGAAATTCGATACGAAAGTTGTTGGGTAAGGTCCGCGTCTGAATCGTGTGAATCGATCGGATTATCCTACTAATGACACCTCTCCGACCTTGGCAAACGTTCACATGAATATTCTGGATTAGGAACAAAGTTATACTCGTAGAGGGTTTTCTTCAACATACTTCATATGCGTATCAAATAATACGCGTCTAAAAAAATTATTACATAATATGTACTAAATAGCGAAGGTGTATGTCTGCACTACATCTGCATATAAATAGGCTTAAACACTACCACTAATAAACATAAGAAAAATAAAGTTTATACACAGTAATATAAATACAATTGAAAAATAAAGAAAATCTTTAAGGATTTATAATAACTAAAATGTCCTCTAGACCGAATTTCGATCACGGCGACCAGCCTGAACGGAGACTAGTCATCGGCGCAGGACAGGATTATAGTGCCCAAGTGTATGTGCCAGCACAGGTGCACTCTCTATTCCCTTATTCTCATGGCCGGATGAGACGATCAACGGACACAACCTGAGAGAGATCACACTCAGGACCAACGGCTTTCCGAGACACGGAGGTGAGACACCGCCAATTTCCTCACTCCGGGCAGCTACTGAGAATTTCTTAATGGGAAATCTCAATAACTGATATTTTGTTGGCCCGACCCACCACTACTACAACCACCAAACCAACAAATTAGCCACTTTGTGAGAGATGACAACGCGATATTGACAGGGTGGTAGCGTGGTGTCAGGATAATAATTTGCAGTTTCATACATCCAAGTGTGTATTTTCCTCATTTTCATAAATTTGTCACTTATAACTGAACTAAACTGATATGGATTTTTTTACCGTGGCTTATATGACCACCCATCTTGCCTCGTTATCGCTTATCGTTGTGTTTCGGGACACGTTGTATGTAAGAATTTATATGAAAATTACATTTATTTTAACGGACAACGTTGGAAACAGAAAATGGTTTGATAAATATTGATGGACGGTATGATTTCTGGCCTATATATTATATACTTGGTATATGATGATTTCGACTGGTTCGAAGAGAATCGGTTGCTATCGTGTGTGAAAGACATGATCATTCAACCAAATTAAAATGAAGGTACGTTTAAATTGTTAATCTTTACTTTTAAAAATTGTTTACAATAATAAATTATTTCTTTATATATTATCAGTCTGAGTCGTGTCGTCAAGGTTTGGTCATGTGGAAAGAATGAATGAGGAAAGAGTGACAAAGCAAATTTATATGACAGATGTGAACGGCCGAGTCGGGAAGGGACGCCCTAGGAAAAAGTTTATCGACCAAATTGGCGATATTTTGAAAATGGGCCACGTTAGAAGTACCCTTAACCGACGAGCATGTATGCGTAGATATATGGATGTGAAGGAGGCGAAAGAGGTGTGTCAGGATCGTGCCAAATGGAAGTCCGTAGTCTCTGCCTACCCCTCTGGGTGACAGGCGTGAGTGTTTATGTATGTATCAGTCTGAGTCTGAGCAACAAGACTAAATAAAGAAACAAATTTGAACACAAGCGTTAAAGAAAGCGACAGCGAATCTGATTTAAAAAAAATTAAATCTAATTGATAGAATCAGGCGTTACGTTGCGGAAATCCATTATGATAAAAAATATAAATATAAATTTCCTCGCAACCTTCCGCTAAATTAATACAATGATGTGTCTTACCTGGATGGAAGAGCACCTCCCGCCCTCCCTCAATTGCATGCACCAACTCTTACTCTTTCTCTCTAACTTAGCGGTCAGCCGCCGCCGTAGAGTCTACATTACCTGAAGATGCCTCGTGTAGAGGCGAAACACGTGTCGTATTATCATCGATGGTGTGTCTTACCTAGAATAGTGGTGTTGGGAGTAGTGATGCTGGGACTAGTGGTAACGGAGTTAGTGCATGCAATTGAGGGAGGGCGGGAGGTGCTCTTCAATCCAGGTAAGACACATCATTGTATTTATTTTGCGGAAGGTTGCGAGGAAATTAAAAAAAAATATTTTTTATTAGAATTAAATCTAATATTTTTTGAAATTTATTATTCAGTGTGTAATTTGATAAATTCACATTTAAAGAATTTTTTCTATTTGGCGGTGCTGTCAAAGTTTCGAAGTAAAACAGAATACATAGATTAGCCCTAAATTATCACATGGGACAATGGCTACTCCTCGGGCAGAACACCTTGCCCAGTGGGAGATCTCTCCTTTTCCTTCTACGGGAACACTATCACAATTTTGTTATTTAATAAAAAAAGAAATTGGTATATTGCTACGCGATCGGAACAGCCGCGAGCGCTCGATATCCGGACTTTGAACGACAGCTGACTACCTCTGTTTCATTAATCTGTGGTCCGACTATTTTCTTCTTAAATGATACATAATAATTAGGCAGTAAATTAATTTTCAGCCATTATAAAACTCTTACATCGACTTCGCTATGGCAATAACTTATGTGGCATGCTGACTCGCCGCGTTGCACAACAATGCACTCGAGACCACCTTCCCACGCTCTTTTGTACTATAAACTAGGTTACCTGTCAATTTTCAATTATTACAAAACACTTGTAAGAACATGGTGTATTTTACATACATCAAAGCCAGCCGCCAGGTGTACCACCTTGCGGGTGGTATGCTGACTCATGTACACCCTCAATACTAAATCTGGAATTATGGACCATTACAAAACTCTTGCCGATTTTTGTTGCCAGCTCTTGGACTATTCCAATTGCCCTATTATTTAGATTTCTGTGATTGTAATATTAGAAGTTGTGATACGTAAATGATAACAGTATTTACAAAAATATTAATGGGTGTGAAAAATCTATCTGTATTAATTACATTTTTGGTAGCTTCATCGCGAAATCTGCGAAAACTTTATACACATTAAAGTCTGCTTCACTTGGGGCTCACTCGTTACGGGCAGTAAATGTCTTAATCATCACTCTCCGCGGGTGGTTTTATGATCACAGCACCAGAAGTCTCACACCATTGACGCTGCTTCTCCTCGCAGGTTACATTGCCATCTAATGGAAACTATTGCATCATTTGACATATCTCTTAGTAGACTTTTAAGACACACATAGAACGAAATGCGGTGATAAATTCTCTTACGCTATCATGATAATCATGTAACGTATGTCGGGCAGCAAAAAGTATTATTGCAAACATTTCTATATAATGGCTGCCTTCATTATCGAGAAGGGTAGCAGAAGTGGACGTTGTTCTTTCACTATTTCATAGAACAGGAATAAATGGTTTATTATAACACAATCATTTCCCAATAGCTGAAAATAATACAATAGCTCACTGAAAAGTAACACGTTATAAGGTCTGTCACTTAGAAGTTCCATGTTTATGTGAGACTTATATCAAAATAGAATATTCCAACTGTGTTACACCTAACATAATCTAAGCTCATATCTTTTTGCTAAACGTGATCCGAGTAGTTCGCTGTACATTGGACTCTACCTACACCCTCTGGGATGACGGGCCGTGTATGAAAGCAACATACTGAATACAGAGTACATAGTACCAAATTGCTCCCACAACAATTTATCAGTATTTTAATTTAAATACTGAATATCTGTAGCTTTAAAGGTCTTTCCGATCTCACTCAGCTGCCTGGTTGTCTAAAACGTAACGAAGTATCCCCTCTAACGTTTCAACATTATGTGCCAACACGTACCGGTACCAGTAAAGCTTTATAATGGATGCCCACACAGTCACATGTAGCACATGCTGTTTGCGAAAATCGACTTCATCCCAGTGCTTTTATAGGTGTATTATGAATGCTAATAATAATGAATGTTATTTTATTGCATGTATTGATATTATATTAGGTATATTTATATTGCACCACCTACCTAGTACTCACTGTTTCATTCCTTTACACCTTTGGTTGCCTGGAAGAGATAGCTATGTAGCGAAAAGGCCGCCAAATTGTACATAATCTGCTCTCTGTTATGTTTTTTGTAAATTTGTTTGTGGTGTGCAATAAAGTATATTCATTCATTCATTCATTACCTGTCAGTATTATAAAATTTTTTCGAAAATATCTCTCATAAAGTAAATAATTTACTGTTAGTTATGGACCGTGTAGCGATGGTGTATAAATATCCACTATCCTTTATCCTCTTATGGATGTCTTTAGAGGCGGCAGAGGTGAACAAATCAGGAGCTGGCAGCAGCGTCTTCCTGATAACAATTTAAAATAATGGAAACTGCGGTCACCAAATCAAGCGCAGCAGCTGTGGCAAATATCCACCTATAAGGCAATGTATGGCGAGGCCTATGTTCAGCAGTGGACATTCGCTACGCTGTAACTGTAACTGTATAAAAATTACTTAACGTGTATTATTAGCTTATGACTTCTATTAAATTTAAAATAATATCTCTGTGTAGTGATGACGTAAGAGAATCCACTAACCCTTATCACTCCGTGGTTGTAATAAGATTCCGTAGAGGAGAATGAACAGTAAATGGGTAGCAGGCGACTGCGTCTTCGTGATGACATCCCATAAATAATAAAATCTGCGGTTGCCACCCCGCTTGCCAAGATTGCCAACTATGCAAAATAGCTCAATTATTTGCCGTGTGTAGTCCATTTGGGTAGGTACCTCCGTCTTACCATTTCTGTGCCATCTGGCACTTGTGTTTGCACTGCAATGTTCTAGACTAAACCCTTCTTATTTGTGGTTGGCTACCGGGGTCCTTGAACTGCAATATCTCTTAACTATTCGGGTAGATTAAATTTACTAGTCACTATAGTGCTGATTTACCATGTTTTAAAGGAATCCACCACCTTTTGGACTCGACCCACCCTCATGCACGTGTTTAATAAGAATTTGAAATGGATATTAAACTCTTTAAACGGGCAAAGCAACAGTGACAATAAAGCAATGTGTTTTAAAATGTATACGAATGTTGATAAATTCGTACGTATTTTAATGTTTTAAGGATGTTTTGCAAGAACCCAGAACCTCTTGATCAATAATGGTTTGCGTTTACAACCACTACACCAACGAAGCAGTCCACATCTTAATAGCATGAAAATAACCCCCGAGTTTTATAGGAAGCAGTAATTACGATATAAAAGAGAGACTTGTCAATTATATTAATATGTATTTATATATATGTGCTACGTTACATTTATAAACCTCTCAAAGTCACATCGCTTATTCAATACGGGTGATGCCGCAAGTTTTATTCAAGAAGCTTTATAGTACTCAAAGGCAACAACGAGTGCAAAGTTTGTAGTCGTATGTGAGGTCACGAACCGACCAAATCCCGAGAACATATGCAGGGAGCGCAACCAACTTGTGTTGTCTGATCGAATGAAGAGCCGCGTTTGTATTCGAAGTGCATGCATATCACTTGAAAGAACGCCACGTTATTTTTTGCAAAATTTGAAATTTATAATTTGTTATTTTACTTACTAATCACAGTCCAACCGGCCGCATGTCTCCCCATAATTTATTCCCCTCTTATTGATACATTAGCTATTGTTGCCACGCTTGCCATGCCAGTTGATTGACTTGATTGAAATGGTTTGGGTAGGCCACGGTGCCGTCGTTTAAACAATGTATAATATAATTTAACAAACTGCTCAGGATGAGCAACCTCTGAAGGCACTTCTATCGGACGTTAACTAGAATACAATTCCTTGATCGTTGGGAATTTGAACATAATAAAACACACCAAAGAACTAAGACTTCATCTGTTGGTAAGGACGGCTCCTGCAGTCCACGGACACCACAAACCAATTTCAAACAAAGAAGGTTACAGATGCGTGACCACTTTTGAGGAGTAAGATGAAATATCTCACTTCTAGTTAACTAGTTTTCTATAACCCTTGAGACTGGCACTAGTGCTAGCACTGCTGTTTAACAGCAGAAATAGGTGAGGGGGTGATACCTACCTGACCGACCAGACCGACTGCAAGGCAGAAAACAGTTTTACCAACTCTTGCAGGCATGATATGACTCCAGTGTAGCTCTTTTATATAAAAATGTAGCAAGTTTCAACGCTGATATTCATTTTATACAACCAAACTCAAATAAGTACCGATAACTTTTGTACAAAATGAATTTCGGAATCCATATCTATATCCGCAAAGTGTTAGTCAGGTATTTCAACCCCTAGACCACGTGGTTTTCATTTATGTTACTCACCGCATGAAATGACTACATCAGGCTCTTGTTGCCGTCAACTTAAGAAATACCTCGACCACAGATAATCTGTGACCACGACCTATGTATATGTCTTACGTTTGTAACTTCATATTACTCTACTGGCTCGCGTGTCTGCGGTTTGAATTATGCAACGTAAAAGCATGCTAACTATTTGCAGTAGGGAAAGTTAGTTCCTTAACGCCACGTGCAGAATGTGTTCGCGGTGTATACAGCTTTTTAAACTTTCAATGTCAAGTACTGGGATGAATGTTGAAAAGTTTATGAAGCTTCACTATTTCTGCATATATAAGTTTTACTTTTATTTTCATTTTTATTTTATAGAACAAGAGTGATCAACCCTCGATTAAGAATCAAAATGCAGATGCATTGAGACCGCCGAGAACTCAGATAGAATGTCTCGTACCTCAACTACAACTAGTAAAAAAGTTCTCCGTTTCTCTACACTAATACGAAACACAACAGGGTTATGCTGCTATTTTACGTTGGTATTTTGTGCGAACGTGGTCTTTCCTTGGTCAAGCCAACATATTTATACTACAACAATAATATAACTGCAGCGTGATTCTACCATAACGGGCTTTGTAATTATTGTGTAGGTTTTATTCACACAGTGATTGTCATTCAAGCAATCAACCAGTGCGTGTTGCTGGTAATTGGTTATGATAATGAGACCTGGTAATTCACTTCGGACTGTATGAGGAAATTTGAAAGTCTAGGAGGCGGATTATATTCTTAGTTTTTCTACGGAACAATACAAAATATATACGTTTTAAAATCATATTAAATGCCTCAGTACAATGGAATAGCATCACATAGTAAAAAATGAATGAGGAAGAAAGGTTTTCCAGTGGCATTCTCAAACAGGCCAATCCAGCGTAGCGCAATCCCGCCCAATCGATACAGTGACGACCAAAATACGATTTGTGACAGTCTTTGGGAGAGTGTCTCTCTCTCAGTATTCATTTTATTACTTTAATTTATCTTTACTTTATCAATAAGTCAAGATATTCTTAAACACTTTTTATGATACACATTCTTCACCATTCACTCACTATTTCTGGCCTTCTAAAAATAAATTTTAAACAGATTTTGCAGTAAAATTGTTACCTGACTATGTTGTCTCACTATGTAAACAACAAACGTTTCGGGCGCTTTCAAGCAAACGTCGGGAATTAAAAATAAGAAGTAAAAATAAACGCGATAAAATCCGTAAAAGAAGTTTTAATCATGTGTAGTGTTCGCGTAAATATAAGAAATCATTAACAAACCATATGTCAACGTAGACATCAAAACATTCCGCCTGTGGCATCGCTCTCGAGCGGTCGCATCCAGGTAGTCCGCGCTTTCGTCCTTGTACGGTAGTGCTCTCTCGCTCTCGCGCCTCCGCTGTCCTGCTCGCGCTGTACAGCGCCGACGCACCGGTGAGTCTTTCACCGCTAACGGTTCTTGCCCCCCTGTCCTCGGGCGGGGAGCCGGGGAGGTTTGACTGACCTCCGCTTGTTACTATTATTTACTGTTATTTTTACTGTTATACTGTATTGTTGATTTTTGTTATTTTTCTTGTTATTCTTGTTTTTCTTGCATTATTATTATACGTGTATTGTCTTGTAGTACGTCGCGATTCAAGTCCCTGTTCTACCGAGAACAGGGACCCGTCCCACAACCAATCCTTAATAATAGTAGAACCACCGCTCCAACATGATCACAATTAGCGATATTAAGTACCTCATCGCCGCCCTAAACCAAAATCATGGTCTGGGCATTGACCTCGATTAGACGGCCCTCGCCACCATCGCCACCCGTGCTTTCCCCCCTGTCCCTAAGGCACTCCAACCGCCGCCCGTAATCGCGACATACCTCGAAACGAGGAACTCTTTTGCCCCCCTAGAGTCTTTTGCCCCCCTAGAGATGGAGTACGTATGCTTCGAGTCCTCAGCGCCGGCCTCCCGGAAGAGGCCTGCCACCACTTCAGGCACCGGCTCATCGGAGTCCTGTGACTCCGACGGAACCGGGGAGTCTACATTCACCACGGTGAATTCCAAGCGCAACGTTAAGCGCGCCGCGATAAAACGCACCCCCCTCCCACCTATCTCAGCGGCCCCTGCCGCTCCTACAACCTCCACAGCCCCCGCCGCTGCCACGATCCCACCCTTGTCACTAGACATCCCAACTCCGACCAAACCAGCCTCTCGATGTGCTCCAGTCCTTGCCAAGAAGCAAGTCCCACCCCCTGTCTTCCTAAGAGACAAGGCAAAATTTACCCAACTCTCGAAAACATGCTACGACGCAGGAATCAAATATGACCATGCCATCAACCTCGGGGAATCTATCAAAATCATCCCTAACTCAATCGAGGATTTCCGTCAACTCACCAGGCTATTCACAGCCGAACGAGTTTCATACCACACGTACGCTCTCCCGGAAGAGCGTAAAGTCCGAGGCGTCCCTTTCGAATTCTCCAACGAGGAAATCCTTGAGGACCTTAAGTCCCAAGGTTTCCCAGTAGAAGCTGTGCACAAAATGGAAAGTAGAACGGGCAAGAGGTTCAAGCCCTTGTCATCCTAACCAACCTGCCGGAGGCAAAAGCCATCTTCCGGCAGGTACGCACGGTGTGTGGCCTGTCGAGAGTGAAGGTTGAGCCCCCACATAGGCGCGGATTCCCGGCGCAGTGCCACCGCTGCCAACTATATGGTCATGCGGCGGCCAACTGCTCCACCCCACCCAGGTGCGTTAAGTGCCTCGAACCCCACAACACCAAAGAGTGCCCCCGGCCCAAAGACGCCGAATCCCCGCCCGCATGTGTCCTGTGCAAACAGACAGGCCACCCGGCTAACTACAGAGGCTGCCCCTGCGCACCTCAACCTCGCCCCAGTAGGCAAGCTCCACCGCCGGTCAATGAACGCTCATTCCCGGCCCTCCACCAACGGCCCCGTCAGGGCCTTTCTCAGCCCATCCAGGGCTTCTCTCGGCCCTCTCAGGGTCCCTCTAGGCCCCCTCAGGGCATAATTTGGCCCCCTCTGGGCTTCTCCAAGCCTATGCAGCATCCAGTCTTTCCCTGAGGCCCCAAAAAGGCAGACCCACCACGGACAACCTCCTACCCCCAAGAATCAGACCCCACAGTTGATGACTACAAAACACTGCATTCCGCTATTAGGAACATTGACGTTAGGGAAATCACTGTAGTAGCACGCAAACTGCGCGCTGCGAAGTCCCCTCAGGAACGTCTCCTCGCTCTTACAGAGCATCATAATCTTTTGTTAGCGTTGTAAGTTAAGTTAACTTAATTAACTTAATTTCAATGACAGAGCAGTTTGCTCTACCAAACTCTCACGGTCGTATCAAACCTAAGGGTTTATCGCTTGTATCCTTTAATATTCGCGGCTTGCGAAATAACCTCCCAGAGCTTAAGCTCTTTCTTCGGAATCGAGAGGCCGATTCCCTCCTCCTACAGGAAACTAATCTCAAAACTAAGGACACTAAAGGCCTTTCTATTAAAAACTTCCCTCTTCTTCGTAATGACAGACCCGACCGCCGAGGCGGCGGAACGGCCATCTATTACAACAAGACACTTCACTGCTCGCCCATTTCTACTCCGCAGCTTACCAACATGGAAGCCACGGTATGCAGGCTAGCTATGACTGGACATCAGTCCATCATCATAGCCTCCTGTTACATCCCTTCAGGAACTCATCCCCTCAAAAAAGATTTTGAGGCCATTTTATCTTTAGGCAATTCAGTCATTATGTTTGAAAATTTTAACTCCAAGCATACTGAATGGACATGCCGTACTACGTCCCCTAGAGGCAAGATACTGCTCGATATCACGCAGTCTCTTGATATTACCGTCCATAGTCCCCTCGGTGTTACTCACTTTCCCGATAACACCGATCACGCTCCCGATGTACTAGACTTTGCGTTACTAAAAGGAGTCACTCTCAACCTCAGAGCAATCGAGACACTAGACGATCTAGGATCCGATCACCGACCGGTCTCCCTCATTCTTGGCCATAAGCCACCTCCCCCAACACACACGAAAACCTTAACTAGTTGGAAGGGATTCAAGGAGTGCCTAGCTAAAGCTCTGGACTCACAGGACTCTACCATCTCCCTACCGTCGGACTTAGACAGTCCCGAAAAAATCGACACCGCGGTCGATTCACTCTCCACCCTTATTAAATCCTCCCTTAAGGAGAACGAAGGGGTCGTCCCGGTTGATAACAATAGTGGGCTTCCCCTACATATTAGCAACCTATTAAAAGCCAAAAAAGCTGCTTTCCGGAGAGCAGTAAAATATCCCACCCCCGAATATAGGCGCACGGCCAATCGTCTTCAACGAGAACTCCGTTTCCGCCTCTCTGAATTTCGAGACCTCGAAAAGAGTAAACTCATGGAGAATATCTCTCAATCTCATACAGCGTACTATCAGATGGCTAGAGCCCTCCGCATAGACGCTATCACCCACACTCTCCCTCTCTCACGTCCCGACGGTACGGTTGCCTTCGAGGACGATGAAAAGGCTGAGTACTTTGCAGATAGCATTGCCGCACAATGCTCTCCTAGCTCTCAACCCGTCGACCCCTCACACGTCCAGGCAGTGGAGGATGAGGTCCGCTGCCAGAACTCACCCCCTACAGCCTCTGAACCTATTTCAGTGTCCAATGATGAGATTTCATCCCTCATCAAAGGACTTAAGCCTTAAAAGGCTCCGGGCGCGGATGGCATCTCCAAACAAGCCCTAAAACACTTTCCTGAGCAGGTGTTAACCTTTTCAGCTATTATCTTCAACGCCTGCTTCAACCTTAGTTACTTTCCCACTACGTGGAAAGAGGCAACTGTGATTGGTATTCCCAAGCCAGGCAAGCCTCTCAACCTCCCCTTCAGTCATTGCCCCATTAGCCTCCTCAAGGCAATGGGCAAGCTCTTCGAAAGAGTCATCCAAACTCGTATAAGGCGCTATCTGTTTCCCACCGACGGCGACCTTCTTATCATTCCCCATCAATTCGGTTTCCGAGCGCAACACTCATGTACCCAACAAGTTCACCATATTGTGGAATATATCCTCAGCGGTTTTTATCCTCGTCGTCATAAGACCATCGCGGTCTTTTTCGACATAGCAAAAGCCTTCGATAGAGTCTGGCATACAGGCCTTATCTACAAACTCTACGAAATAGGTCTCCCCGATCGTCTAGTACGTGTCGTGGCCTCTTACTTAAAGCATCGTACCTTTCGTTTTAGACACGAAGGCACGCTATCTTCACAGCGCACTATCAAAGCGAGAGAGAGAGAGAGAGATCATTCTTATTATGTCTCTAAAATTGTATAAATATTATTTCTATTTAAAAAATTATAATAATTTTAAACAATACAACTATGTATTCCTAATCGACAGGGGGGATGGGACTGTATCTCCTAAATACAGGTTACTCAGTAACCTAGATAGGAGACTCAGGTTTCTACCCATTTCAAATTGTGAACTATGAATGTCAATAAAGAATTATTATTATTATTATTATATGGAAAAATACATAAAGATTAAAGCTGGTGTCCCTCAGGGCTCAGTACTTGCTCCTCTGCTGTACATCCTGTTCACCAACGACATTCCCATCCCGTCGAAAGGTGTTCAGTTCTCCCTCTTCGCAGACGACACTGCTATCTACTGCAAAGGTATCTCACTACCTTTCATACGGAACAAGATTCAAAAGTCAGTTGACGACCTAGGAGCTTGGTTCAAAAAATGGCGCATCGATGTGAACCCGGAGAAGAGCTCCGCCGTTCACTTCGATTATAAACGACGCCGTCAAAAAAACACTCCACCACTACGTATGCTCGAGACCTCTGTCCCCTGGCATACGACTGCCAAATATTTAGGTGTCACTCTGGACACAAGGCTCACATTCAGGCCCCACGTCAAAAGAGTAACCCGTCACGCACGCTTTTCAGTAAAATGTCCCTTAGAAACAAGCGTACCCTTTATAAGGTCTGTATACGACCAGTCATGTCCTACGCGGGCCCCGTTTTTGCCCACGCCGACCCTAAAATTATTAATGAACTCCAAATAGTTCAAAACCTCTTCTGTCGTCGAGCTGCGAACGCACCTTGATACGTCCACAATGCCGACCTTCATCGGGACATAGAGCTCCCCACAATTCAACAATTTCTCAAAAAACTCTCTGAGAACTTCTTCAAAGCCTCAGAGTCGCACTCAAACCATTTAATTCGTGAGGCAGCTACTTATGCAGCCCCACCCCCCTCTCGCTATCGAGTCCGCAAGCCGAGAAACTCTCACTCGGACCCGCCTAATAAACTATCAAACGACCTGAACTGCCTCCTGGCGGCTCAGGCCAACTCTAATTAAATTAAAATTATTATTCATAATTAATTTGCCTTCGTAGGCACTCCCTCAGCGGCTAGTAGCCGCCTGCGCCCTCTTTTCCCAAAAGAGGGTCGCTCACGATAAGGCACAATAAAGCTTAATCAGCCAGCTGCCTGTCCCTAAAGGCGATTTTTAGAGGGTATCACTTAGGTTCCCCGGTAGGATGTGAGTCCCTTATAACCACGATAGACCGGCTATCGTGTTATGCGTAATGCATTTTCCGCCTCTCTACGTATAGGGTAGCCCTTTAATTGCTTCGGGCGCAAAAAAATGTCAACATAGACTTATTGGCACTATTTGGTCTTTAAGTCTTAAGTAAATTTTTGTTTTAAAAATAAAAAATTAAATAGACGCTTATTTGGTAATATGAGATTTTATTTATAACTTTGAACACATCCTGCAATTAAACTATACTTAAATTATTAACATTTTTCTTATTAATTGTTTTACACAGCTAAACGACTTAGAGTAACATATTTGCGAATTTAAAAATTTTCACTTACTTACTTACTTACTTATCGTCACGCACAATCCCTAACGGGGTAGCCAGAGAGAACAGATCGCCAAGTGTCACGATCCTTACATACCTCTTTCGCTTCTTTCAGGTTCATTAACTTCTTCATACATGCACGTCTAGGTATCCGAGTACTTTTGACCCTCCCCTCTTCGAGCAATTTGCTCACATGGTCTTCGAAAGTTAGTCTCGGTCTACCTCGACACCTTTTAATATTTACTTTCGCTCTATATATTTTCTTCACCATTCGGTCTTCACTCATTCGTTCAACGTGCCCAAACCATTGGAGTACGCCCCTATCAATTTTTGTGATAAGGTCATCTTTCAATCCTGCCATATTGCGAATCTCTTCGTTTCGCTTTCGGTCGGCTATGGTAACGCCACACATTTTACGAAGAGATCGCATCTCCACTGCATTCAACTTGCTTTTATGCTTCTTCTGGCATACCCAGGTTTCGCTGCCATATAACAAAGTCGGTACCAACACTGCGTTATGTATTGCAAGGCGTGCACTCTTCACCACGCCTTGCCTTTTGACTAATGCATTCAGGGCACCATTGACTTTGTTTCCGGCAGCGACACGCCTATCCACATCTAAATCACATCTTCCATCCCGGCTGAAAGCACTCCCCAAGTATACAATTTCATTTACCTGTTCTAGACATTCCTGATTTACCCATATTTCACATTTCGTTCTCCCTTCGTCCTTTTCAAATACCAGAACCTTAGTTTTATTAGCATTCAAACGGAGACCTTTAATTTCACATTCCTCTTTCATACACGTGACTAATGCCTGCAGTTCTGCTTCTGATGGTGCAATAAGCACTGCATCATCAGCATACAGCAGACAATTAACTTTTATGTCACCCAATTTCACACCCAAACAGCTATCTTTCAGCTTCTGTAAACAGCTGTCGAGATACAGTATGAACAGCCAGGAAGACATGACACAACCCTGTTTTACGCCCGCTTGGACGCTAAACATGGGTGACAGGTCATGCCCTACCCGCACACAGGCTTTACAGTCATAGTAGAGTGACTGCACAGCCCTTAACAATCGACCATCCACACCATATCCCGGCAACAGTTCCCACATTTTCTTCCTTATAACCTTATCAAATGCTTTCTCCAGATCCACAAAAGCACAGAAAATCCTCTGGTTAACACTCAGAAACTTATCCGTGATCATGCGGAGAGAAAACATTTGATCCGTGCATCCTCTTCCAGGTCTAAATCCGCATTGTGCCTCCCATAAGAATCTTTCCGATTTCTCTTGCATCCTGCGTGTCAAAACCTTCGAATAAACTTTACTTGCTAAACTGGTCAAGCTGATCGCCCGATAGCTCCCGCAGTCAAAATGTGAACCTTTACCTTTATATAAAGGCACAATGACCGCGGATCGCCAATCATCCGGGACATCTCCCGTCCGCCAGCACAAATTGCACAGCAGATGAAAGCTGTCCCAGACGCGAGGCCCACCGTACTTGATCATTTCAGCAGTAACTCTGTCTAGTCCCGCAGCCTTACCACATTTCAAACTTCGAATCGCACGTTCAATCTCTTTCATGCTGATGACCTCAGTGTCATCGAGGTCCGTGTCTGGCGTGCCAGTCACGGCGTCACCCCCGGATCCTTCACTAAGATCATGACACGCATACAATTCTCTATAAAATTCACTTCATCGCTGCATGACGTCCGATTTTTCTGAGAGGACGTCATTGGTTCTCGAAAGCACTTTGTTCATTCTTAAAGCTGTCGCAGCACTCCGGGACCTTCCAACCTCTTTCCAGAAGAGTTTGGAGTTTTCCCTAAAGTTGTGCGACAACCTCTCGTCCGCTTCTATTCTACACCTTTCACGTACTTCCTCAATCAATATTTTCGCATGAACTTTCTGCAGCTTATATCTTTCTTTCATCTTCTCTCTCATATGCTCATCGTTACTAGAGGCCAAGTAGTCTAACCATGCTTTTTTCTTCTTTTTTACAGCTTCTTTCACTTCGTCATTCCACCATGCATCTCTTCTTTTACTACTACCTCTTTTTGTCGTACCACATACTTCTTCCGCTGCACTTACCATTCCATCCCTAAGGTTCTGCCATGTTCTCTCCACACATTCTTTCCTGCCATCGATGGTGTCAAGCTTTTCGGCTACCGTCGTGTGATATTTGTCCCTAGTATCCGCTTCCTGAAGCTTCCAGCTTCGGATGCGACAGACCGACTGTGGTTCTGTTACTGCCGTCCGGTGGCTAAAAATTTTCATGTTTCTAACATTGAGTTGTTTCATTTCAGATCAAACAACACAATAAATAAGGCTTGGGATAATTCATTCTAATTTAATGCAATTTAATTGGTTTGTTTGTCAGATCCTAATTTGACGCTGTACCGTTTAATATATACCAGTAGCCGTGTATTAGTGTTTGTAAATTTGTAAGCTCGACTTGGCGGGGGCACTGCCGTGCCCCCAGATTAACTAAATGTCGACTTATCTAATAATGAATTCAACTTGAGTTTTATGTACTTAATTTCTGTTTTAATTGCTTTCAAATAGTTACTGTTTCTCTCAATTTACAATTTTTTCATTGTCTAATCGACGTAAGACCGAAAAATTTTTGTAACTTGTTTACGGTCAACTATTATCAAATGTTTCTTGTGAAGAACAAATTATTTTAAAATTAATAAAGTTTATCTCCGTTGTAGCGAAATTTGTTGGGATATATATATAGTTTGTAGGGTAGGTGGCATTAATTTATACGGCGTAGGTATAAATGTCAAAAAGTGTGTAGACGTTTAGGCAAGGTTTGTGAATAGACTTGGAACAATTAAGTGTATTTTATTTTACAGTGGCGACGAGGAAATTTAGTTATAATAAGTGTATAAACCGAGAAAAAAATTGTGTAAAACGATGGCAAATATTGGCAGGCACGTAGAATTCAATGTGTCTAATGGAAATTGGAAATCATATTGCGAAAGATTGGATATGCACTTTTTGGTTAACGGTGTTAAGGAAGAATTGAAGTTACCCACGCTAATATCTATTATGCCTTGCACATGGTAGAGGACGAGCAGGCAGCTCAGCAGGGTGAATAAATCGATCATACTATGTCCCAAATGTCTTTGAGGGACTACAAACCGGTTAGTATTCCTATTATTGTTGATCTGCAAGTTTTAATTATGGAAATTGGTACAGGCTCGGCTATGTCGTGTATAAGTTATAATTTATATAAAGAAAAATTTAAGCATTTGACATTATTACCATGTAAGTAAACACTCTCGATTTAGAACGGCAGTAAAATCCAGCCGGCAGGGTTCATAGAAGTTAAGGTACAATATAACGGCTACTGTAAAAATCTTGATTTGTATATAATAGAAAGAGGGACTACTGTGTTGCTGGGAAGACAATGGTTAGCGAAATCAGGAATAAATATTCCGAAATTTCACAAAAAGCGAATAAATTGTATACAATATTTTGATAAATTTAAAAATTTGAATATTTATTTATTTATTTATTTCTACCTCTGTCTTTACAGGCATTCCTAATACGACAGTGTAGGCACATAAAACTATCTAATTTAATAAGTACAGAACACAACTTATCAACTATTATAACACAATACATATAATGTCACTTTTGTGAATTCACCCAAGGAACAGCAGAATAAATCTATACCCTGTGCTACTTTATTTAGAGTGTGCAGCACTCGGGTCAGTGGGGCCTCCTTTAGAAGGTTGGTGCGTGCGCGCGGTACCGCGAACAGCGGCGGCCGCTTCCGGCGCCACACGTGTCACGTGCCCTGTGGGACGCCGGCTTTAATGGATCTTGTTGCAGATTCGGCGTCCTCTACGCAGACGTAGAACTTCCTGTCTTCCAGGATCCAATTGCAATAAAACCCGTTCACTAAGCTACCCCCAGAGCTATACGCGAAAGTGAGCCGCGCCATTCGCGTGCCTGCGCAACTTAATAACATGAATTTGTACTATTACTCTCTCACGTTTCACTTAATTTCTTTATTCACATAAGTCATACATAAATACAATTTATCTATTTAGATAGCACAAAACAATATATACATTATGATATACATTATATTTTCGTATCACAAAAAACCTTTAATTTATTAAACAAAATATGCCTATTTTGATCACAAGTTCAAAGTCAAAATTTCTTAAATATTTAACACAGAAAGTTAAAACAATGTTTCCCACTTGAATTTATACATATGTTAACTAATACAATAGTTTAATCCACATTTTCTCTATTTATTTCACTATTTAAAACACTTTTAAATTTCTTATACAAAACTATCATTATTTCACTTATAAACAAGAATTTTCACATAAAAATAACACAGAATTCACCTCTTTAGCACGTACAATCAACCTGAAATGTTTTACAAGTCATTTTTACATAAATTGCTGAAATTACAAACATTTTAAATTTTTACATATTCGGCCTCCTAAGGGCGTGGCCAGCGTGCTTCCGTGAACTCACACTATTTGAACAACTAACTTTGCACGGCTCTCGGCTATCAGAAAAAATGAAAGTCTGAAATACACTAATTTTAACAATATTAAGTAAATAAGTGCTTCTACATAATTCTCGAACTGTAGGAAACTATCTCTGATAGGATTCTTATCAGTTATCATGTTTCTTATCAGATAACAATACAAGTGAATGTTCTCATTAATCAATCATAACAAATAGGCATTTGTTTTCGTACAAAACATATCAAACTTATACAAGACAATACTTATGCAATTAATTTCCGTTAATCCTATACTATTAAACGAGCAATTCTTGTATATATGTATATATATATATAATCGGGATCTCGGAAACGGCTCCAACGATTTTCATAAAATTTTGTGTGCAGGGAGTTTCGGGGGCAATAAATCGATCTAGCTAGGATTTATTTTTAGAAAATGTCTTTTTGTCCGTGTTTTTAGGCAATGAAAAACTGCTATAATATCGTTAGAATAAGAAGGTAAATTTTGACGGCTTATTAATGATTACAAATAGCTTAATGGTATATTGGGCGGTCGCAAAATCGTAATACCATGGTTCGAGCCCAGACCGACCGACCGACTTTTTTTAAATTTTTTTTCAAGTTCTTTTTTGAGAAAATCTATTTTTTCGAGCCCTTTTTTTAGTATTTTTTAAACACACGAAAATTTAAATTAAACTAATTGCACTCATGATTTTTTAAGCACTCATGATTTTTTAATCAAATAACCAGTTCAGTTTTTTCTATTATGTCGCTACGATCAAAAAAATATTATTCGTATTTCATCAGTATGTAATTTGTATCTAAATATTATTTCCAAAAGACACGAATCAAAAAAAAACCGAGCGAAAATTACCGAGCAAAGCTCGGTCAACCGGGTACTTCTGTTTATGCACAGAGTGATCATCTCGACCGGGGAACAAATCCGATCTCTAACTTCACTTTAATATTCCTTTGAATTTACATCGTTGGAAAGATGATTTCAACCGGGGAACAAATCCGGTAACATAATTTATATCATAAAATTCCCTATATGAATTTATTGAAAGATATTACTTAGAAAACAGTAAACTAGTCCGGCCTGGGAGCCGAACCCAAGACCTTCATATCATTAATTCGACATTTCTTTAAGATTTAACTAAGCATTTTCTTATCAGAACATTTCTATTGGACAATGAGTCTTTGAAAAGTTATTCGTCATCGGTTGACTTAATAAACTGAAATATTCTTATAGGCGCGTCGCCAACACTAGCCATTTGCAATATTGCCTCGTTATACACTTTTCCACGCAGCAATTTAAACATATATGTTGCCAAACTTAACTCCCTCCTAACCTTCAGTTTGTTATACCCCACCATGCCTAGAACAAATAATGTTGGGTACATTAATGGGTAGAACGGATATACTCCATATAATTTTAAATAAAGAAATCGAATAAATTTATTTTGTATCCGTTCCACCATCAATTTGTACTTAGCTTCGTGCGGGCTCCATATAAAGCCATTACACTCTAGGTGACTTTACACTAGTGCTTCATACAAGGCCCGGAAGGCACCGAGATTTAAATAAAGTAAATTCCCGCGACTGACGCAACACAAATCCAAAATTTCTATACGCCTTCTTGCAAATCTTATGAATGTGGTCCCTAAAATTGAGTTTTGAAGTAAAGTGAACACCAAGGTCTTTTACCTCTGTTACCCGCTGCAAGACTCCGTCTAAATTATATTTGTATGTGTGAGGCTGGCGTGAATATGTGAACGACATGACTGAGCATTTGGAAGTGTTAAAAAATCTGGTTATTCCTACGACTTCATTGTACTACTCTGTCTCTGTAATATGTTACTCGACAGATTAAAACAATTATTTGATGGTGGTCTTGGGCGATTTACCGGCGGGCGAGTAACGTTTCGCGTGCGGACAGGTGCCGTGCCGGTATTGTGCCGCGCGGCCGGTGCCGTACGCAATGCGCGAGCGGGTCGATGTCGAGCTTGACTCCATGCTGCGGGCTGGTGTCATCGAGCCGGTTGACTCCTCCGACTGGGCCTCTCCACTGGTCTTAGTTGACAATCCTCATGGATCGCTTCGCATTTGTGCGGATTACAAGGTAACATTGAATCGTGTCTTAATAGTGGATAAATTCTTGGTTCCTAAGATCGAAGACTCATTAGCGAATCTTAGCGGTAGTACTTGGTTCAGTAAGTTAGACTTATCTCAGGCCTATAACCAGGTAGAGCTGGATGAATAAAAACATATATGGTACTAAATAAACACAGGAGTCTTTAAAATATGTACAATCGTCTTGTTTGTGGATTGCCTTGGTATTTTTCAAAGAATTATAATGAACCTTCTTAAAGATACATTTAAAACAGTGGTCTTCTTAGATGATATTTTGATTTTTAGTGTATCTGAAAAAGAACATCTCGAGACATTGCAAAATGTACTTTCAAGGTTGAACGAATACGGATTAAAGATTACGAAAGAAAAGTGTGTTTTTTGCGAACGAGATAATAAATATTGGTTATATTGTTAATAAATATGGTATAAAGGTAGATTTAGAAAAGATTATTATTATACGTGGTAGAGCCATGCTGCAGTTATATTAGTAGTATAGTTGTAGCACGAATGGGTCGGCTCGACCGGGGAAGGACCACGCTCTCACAGAATACCAGCGTGAAATAGTAGCTTAATGCTGCTGTATTTCGTATGGTGAGTGTAGAGAACCGGAGACCCTTTTTACTGGAAACGAGGAATTCCATCTTAGTCCTCACGGGTGACAATGCATCTGCATTTTGATTCGTAATCGAGGATAGATGTAGATGCTTATGGGCCACAGCAACCACTTACCATCAGGTGGACTGTGTGCTCGTTTGTCACCCTATCCTATAAAAAAAAAAAGATAAAACCAATTTTAATTATGCGAGAACCATCTGACATATTATCCAAATTACGGTCATTTTTAGGAATGGTTAATTTTTATTGTAGATTTGTGAAAAATTAGAACTATTATTTAAATCCGTTATACACTCTTTTAATAAAACCGACCAAGAGCGTGTCGGGCCACGCTCAGTGTAGGGTTCCGTAGTTTCCCGTCCGTCACAATAAGCGTTCCCACTTATGAGTTTAAAGGTGGGTATCCATTATGTTCGCGCTCCAGCAGCGCTCCGCGCTCCTGCAACTGCTCCCGGTAGTGGGTACGTGCGCGAACATGGAGCGTGCAACATTGCACGCTCCGCGGCAGACGATGCCAAGGAGAGACCAACCGAACAATTCGATGACACCCGACCCAATTTAATAAGTACCTACAGCGCCATCTCTCGGGGAATTGTTTGAAGTTTTCGGTGGTAATTTTGGATTGCGAGAACCGATTTTAATAATTCTTTTTTTGTTTGAAAAAAGATACGTTCAGGATAATAAAATATGTAAACAAAGTTAAAAAAATGCTTGCATATACGATTATACTACAAACTTAGTCCAGAAATTATTTTGTACAACTTTTTGTCTTTTTTGTACAAAAACTGTTTCCATCCAAGTTTAAAATGATTTTTCTAGAAAGGCCTTATAAAGATCTACATTTCAGATTTTTTTCATATTTTCTAAACTTATGGTTCAAAAGTTAGAGGGGGGGGGGACACATTGTTTTTTACTTTTGGAGCGATTATTTCCGAAATTATTGACATTATCAAAAAATGATGTTAGTAAACCCCTATTCATTTTTAAATACCTTTCCAACAATATATCACACGTTAGGGTTGAGATTAAAAAAAAATCACTTCCCACTTTACATATAGGGGGGCTACCCTAATAAAACATTTTTTTCCAATTTTTATTTTACCACTTTGTCGGCGTGATTGATACACATATTGGTACTAAATTTCAGCTTTCTAGTGCTAACGGTCACAGAGATTAAGCGAGGACGGACAGACGGACAGACAGACATGGCGAAACTATAAGGGTTCCTAGTTGACTACGGAACCCTAAAAAGGGTAGCCATTGGTTTTGGGGAAAATCTCCTATATTTATTATTAATATTAAACGTAGACATTATCAATACGACGTTTATAAGAAGAATTTAAACTTTTGTTAAATTTATACAAATAAGGTTAATTTTGCTTTCATAAGAAATTTCAGGATTCAGAGTAATCGTGGGTGCATCGCCTAGCACGTGAACACCGAAACCAAAATATTTTCTAAGTGCGATATACTCCGCATCAATTGTTTATTTTTTATTTTTACTATAATGATATATTTTCATTTTATAAAATTGTTTTTCTATAAGCATATACTTGTAAAGGACACATACAGTAATGTCGATGAGAAATAACAGAATTAAGATAACATTATTAAACTGATAGTCCACCTGTTGGTAGGTGGATGATGTGGCAGATAGACATCTACATCTATCCTCGATTAAGAATCAAAATGAAAATTTGTTGTGAGGACTAACATGAAATACCTCGTTTCCAATAAAAACGATCTGCGGTGCTCTTCACTCATCACACTAAACAAAGCAACTTTAAGCTGCTATTTTGCGCTGGTATTTTGTGAGAGCGTGAATTTTTCCCGGTCGAGCAAGCCCATTCGTACTACAACCATAATATAGTTACTGCGGTGTCCTTCCCACAGCTCCACAGATATTCTTTATACTAATGTAACTGCACTTTTACTACTATCGTAATAAACAATTACCGCTGTTTGGCTCAGTGTCTAAATGTAAGGGAATGCCTTAACAGATTTTAAAGGCTAAGGCCCCCTAATATTTCGTTCAAATTTGGAGCGTGTACTCACACGTCCGCCGGGCTGCCCTAACGCTTGTTTAGTTACTTCATTAGCCCTTGCAATGTTACTTATTTGTCATGATTTTCCTTCACACACAAAATTTTAACTAGCGATTTTATAAACACGGGTGAAGATCATAATAAACATTTTTGTAAGGCGAGTGAGCCCTAAGCTACCACGGATCATTATAAATAGATAAAACGATAACATTTAAATAAAATAAAAAATGGTGTAATTTATAAACGAAAGTGAAACAAATTGAATTTACAAACGAACTCTCAGCCCACCTGATGGTAAGCAGTAGCCCGCAGTCCATGGACACCTGCAACCAACTTCAAACAAAGAAGGCTCCTGATGCGTTGTCACCACTGAGGACTAGGACAGGATGCCTCACAGCATGTAATTGTATTAACTCTACACCCTCGCACTAGAAAACAGTGTACTCGTACGCACCCAGACCTGCCCGGACGGACTTCTAGACAAACATGGAGAAACCAGCTAGATGAATATAAGCATCCTCTACGCCTATGCCTGAAGCCTTCTTTAAAACGTGCGGCTTGGGTAGTATATAAACTATGAGAATGTAAGCAATCCTATTGCGCTATATATTTAATATATGTTAGTAACCGATGAAATAACACAATAGTATGGTTAAACGTAAATATTGAACAAATTTTAATGATTAAAAAAATTACTCAGAAAAGAAAATTCGGAATGCTCCAGCCACAAAATGTACAAAGTCAAAAGCCTCCTAGCTTTTCATCATGATTCGAACTTCAACTGAAAGTGACAAACAACTAACAAGTCTCAAAGTTTGAGCACACCATTTCTCGCATCAAGTGCCTTATAATTTTACGTTTGAAAGAAACAAAAACATTTGAAAGAAAATGCGATTCATTGAAATAAGTTCCAGTTCATCACTCCTTCTAGAGGGAACTACACAACACTTCGCCAATGGTCTATGCCTATTAAGAACTAGTAATAATTATAGTAACGAACTTATTAAAATACTTATTTTTATGCCTGATGATGAATTTTAATTTTTCGCTTTCACGCGAATTTATGGTTATATCTCACTACCAAACTGAAAAACAACAACGGAAATGTGACTTTGACTTGATTAAGGGTTGGTAAGCAGTGAATCTGCCGCTAGGGAGCACAACTGTATTCACGATTGACGAAGACCTAGCAAAATTAGAGACTGTAGAAGTTTTTTTTTTGGCAAACAAACTTAGATTCACCTGGTGGTGAGTGGCCACTGCAGCCGTGAAAACACTTCAGTGCTTCTTCATTTGAAGTTTCAAACAAGGAAGGTTGCAGATGCGTTGTCAAATCTTTGGACTAAAATGGAATACTGCACAAACCTGTAATTTATATCTTTATTATAGTGACTCTATATACCCTTCTAGCTGACACACAGTATGCACGGGCTGTTGTTTGGTAGATGAAACAGGTAGGCGACACCCGCCCGTGGACTCTTTAGCAGGAAAGGAGTTCAACTGCCAAGTAATTAACATTTCATCTCAATTTAGGAAGTGACGATTTAAGTTGACCCTTACATATTCATACATAACTCACGCCTATCACACAGTCAGGTAGGCGTATATTACAAACTTACATTTGAGACGCTACTAATACACCTCTTTCTACTTTCACATACATATATCCATGCATACGTCCTTCCTACAACCTTCTTTGTTCAAAATCGAAAACTTGTCCATGGGTTAACTAGCGAGCTCATTTGCCACTAAAAGTAAAGTTATGAAAACAATTATGTCTCCAACAAAAATACATGTTCAAAAAATTTCGATGACTGTTATTAGTGATAATGGGTTTAATGGAAAGCCTTTCAAGTCACTAAATGACATAAAAATTATAAATTGGAATTCTAACTAAGATAGTATCAAACTATTACTTTTGAATAGTATTACAATGAAAACTTTGTCATTTATTTAATCGTGCGTATATTGATTGCTTTAGTGAAATATTTACATCTTTTAATTGTATTATATAATTTATTTTCAAGGAAAAAGAACATATTGACAGTATTATAAAATATCAGCCACACTGTTTATGGTATTATGAATTAAAATAATATGCTTTTGTTCGCGGCTTCGCCCGCGTAGAGGTCGGACGACGACATCGTTTCGGAAAATCACAGCGAATGTGTTATTCCAAGACCTAAGACAGCTGGAGAGGTATTTACATAATTAAGTTTAATTAAAACTAGTTTTTACGGATTTTATCGCGTATATTAACTTATATTATATTCGTGAATGAGGTGTTCGACGTCCTAATGGCATAGTTAACTGCAGCTATCTCCACATTAAAAAATTTAATTTTTATTCCGATCTACGCAGTATGAACTTATAGTATCTTGAAGTCTTGCAGTTTTATGCTTGGGTTGGGATTTAATTCACACATGATTTAAAACACAACAATCTTCTCTATTGAAATTAGGATGTATTTTGATTTCAATAGCCTTGCGAATGATACTTGGAAGGAATCGGTGTTCTTAGCAAGGATTTTTGGTCTATCAAATCTGATCTAGTGACGGGTGCGACCCTGTACGTGTTCACTGACTGTAGAATTCCCGAAGCGTCGATTCTTCACATCAGCTAAGTATTTTTAACGCGGGTTTTTTTGATCTTTTAGTTTGTCCAGCATAAGCTAGTTTTTATTTAGTTTATTTAGTTTAGCATCTTGCAAAGGGATATTACACTTAACTGATGGCAAAAACTGGTGGCCGTCTACTCTTGTTCACTGTTGCAGCTCCCTCTGGCGAGTTAATATCATAACACCTATATATGAACTATTGCTGGTGAGTCACGTACCCTTTACAGACAACTGTATCTAAATCGGTCTACCGGTTTTAGAGATTATTGGGAACATACGTTTGCACAAACAAACAAACAACCTCTCACCCTAAACGCAATATACCTTCTCCGTTCCGTCGTGGGTAAAAATACTGTCGTTTGGGTTTCATAAATTTTGCGTTATCGCACCTATTTTATTATTAAGTTTATTGCTTAAAATAACTTCTTTTATAATTCCTTGTATGACTGAAATTGTGACCAAATATTATGCTAGAATATAAGTGAACATATTGCTTAGGAAATAGTAAATTTAGTGTTTCAATAGTAAAAACCGGTAGTAGTACCTAAATGAACATCAATATGTATTTCCTTACATGCGTAACGAGCTCAAGCAAAACGACATAAATATTTTGTGAATGGTAAAAATACTTACGTCTTTTTAAAATATTTTAAATAATTATATGTCTTTACCTACTTGACATTTCAAATCAAAATATTTTTTGTTTCGCTAAGAATTTTAATTTCAGTTAAATTTTATTTTAAAAACATGGAATTCTTTTTTTAAAACAAGTCATTTGTATATTGAATAGCGTTATGTTTTCATCGCATTTAAATCTGTTTTGTCATCATGGATACGTTAAAAATTCAAGTAATTATGGAATATGAGTAGCGTCGTTGCAGCAAAGCGCCACTAGCGGGACGCAACATCAACGACGTTTATGGAGTAAATACTACAAACGAACGCACTAGCTGTTAACTGTTAACTGTTATTAGTCGCTTCCGTTCTGGAAATTACGACCTGAAAAGAGAACCCGTCCGAAAACTTTGGTCGACAATGACGAATTAAAGGCGATTGTGGAAGCTGATGTTACTTGATTTAGCAGCAGTTTTCGCATTCTGAATCGAAACAATATTCGTTAAAAAAGTTAAAGTTACAGCCTATGTACGTCTCACTGTTGGCCTCACATTTCTGAGAGGACTTTAGGGCAAGAAAATATCAGCCGAGCTGTCCTAATGCGTGTAAGCGAACTTTACATGTCTTCGAATTTTTTTTTCATTATTCTCAGACATGCAGGTTCCCTCACGATGTATTCCTTTACCACCAAGTACGTGATAAATTAGCAATTAAAATTGCAATTAACAATTTTATTGGTGCCGGCGGGGATTGATCCCGGGTTGCTCGCGTACTGTGAAATATTGCACGGACCACGCTTTCACAGAATACCAGCGTAAAATAGAAGCATAATGCTGCTGTATTACGTGTGGTGAGTGTAGAGAACCGAAGACACTTTTTATTGAAAACGAGGCATTCCATCCACAGGGGTGACAACGCATTTGCATTTTGATTCTCGATCGAGGATAAATGTAGATGTCTATGGGCCACAGCATCCACTTTCCTTCGGGTGTACTGTGTGCTCGTTGTGTGTTCTATAAAAAAATAACAGCAAGCGCTAACTATCTGAGCTACCACCAACCAACGCACGCACCAACCAAGCACCAACACCATATTGGTTAACTTACTGACTTGTATTATATATATAGTATTTTATATATACCGGAACATTTTATAAACACAAACACTGCGACAAGAGATGCATAACTTTTATAATATTGACGAACTACAATTTAAAATTAATTTGGTAATGGTGTTTGGAAATAATATAAAATAAACAGTGAAACAAATTTGCACAATAGCACAAATGATAACTGACTAAAGCAAACATCAATTCATTTTAACAAACTAGACACTTGAAAATAATAAAAGGTAATCTTGTTCATTGAATAAACTTTAATCATAGATACTCTTTTAGCTGTTACAGGTAATTAACATCAAAGTGAGGCAACTAACGACGTACCATTAAACAACGACAATAAAAATACAAATAGCTCTTATTAGTCATTGAGACGCAAGATTGACTGAACACGCCACGTGGCCTCCGCACTTGGAGGGAAATGGCTGTGTGAAGATCCAAAACATTTCAAACCTCCCCCGCCCTGCGCTGGAAAGCTTTTAATTTACCCTGTCTTGTGTTTTACTTTTAGACTTCAGTTCTACGTGACGCTGCGTCGCGGACGGACGTGTCATGATTCCACACAGTTCTCGGGAACTTTCTGTTACGTCATTCGGAATTGTCCGAGGGTCGAGTTCCGTAGCTGGTTTATATTGAGTGTGTTCTCGGGGGTGGTATGTTGGTTCAGTGAAGTTCGATGATTCTGGTGAGATGGTGCGGCGGCGGGAAGCCAGGCGTGCTTCTATCACGCATCTATACACAGCTTTATTGTGGCTGTTTGCATGTTTCAACGGTAAGTTTTATAGTGTTTACAAGGGTAAATTAAGTGTTGAAAGGGCCACGGTTATGTTTACACAGTTCAACGGTTTCGACCGTTTTAATGATACCACTGTAAACTTTGGGGCAGTGGTATTATTTAGGGGTATTTTACAAATTTTGAACTTTATTGGAATTTTTTTCTCTTACTTAGCAATACAAAATTTGATATATTATTGTAGCTTCTAGTTTTTGATATAGTTTTGTAAGAACGTTTTTCAAGTAATATATTAAAAATTTAATAAAGTACTCACAACATGCTATCAAAGTTCACCGTGGAACATATGCTCCCCCATATAATCATATCGGGGATCATCTCATACGCACTCATATTTGCCAGAGTTGCTAATCTTGCCACGTGCAGTTTTTTATCAATTTGATCAGTCATCAGGAAGACGCTGCTTATCTTCTGTTTCAGCTTTCTTCTGTTGTCGCTTCTTACGACACCCACGCGAAGATATTATGGTGTAGTAGATTATCTTACAGCGTCTTTAAACGGTAAATAAAGTAGTAGAAATTGATAAATATTCTATTTATCTTATTTATACTCGTATAATATATAAATATTAAATTGTATGTCGTACCTAAAATATTATATGTACTAATAATTTACTAACCAAAACTACGGATTTTTTCCTTAGTAATTACATGTCACAAATATATGATGTACCTAGTAAATTGAATTTTAAAGGAAAAACACTTAGCATATTTATTTAAACATTTATTATTAAATTTTGTAAGTATGCTAAAGTATTTTTCAGATAGATAGAGTAGATAATGTTAGAAAATGTATTTAAAACCAAATGAGCCGAGCTCAAAAGTTGATAATTTTGGTGTATAAGGTGACAATTTCGAATTATTTGCCTTTTTATTACAACGCTTGCTTAAATGAGTTCGGGAGCTGATTTTTGTAAGGTTAAAGAATTATTATTTTATTCTATACAGCCTATCTAAAATCCACTTATGTAGCCAAAACTGACTCGAAAAATAACATTATAATAATTAGAAATGTTAATATTATTGCGTAAAGTTAATTTTAAAATGTATCTTATAGTTGTCCTAGTGCGGAGTTCAGATATCAATTTGAATTGCCCTTTGGTTCCAACGTGTATTCAAAACATTGAAAAACAAAATATGTTTATATATATATTTATGTTTATATATATTTACAATATATTTACGTTATTAACAATATATTTACGTTTATATATACAATATATTAAATTAAAGATAATTTTTTTATTATGTGTATTTGAGAGACAAAATAAACAGAGCGATGGACATAATTGTATACAAAATTACAATTTACTTAATTGTATGTAAATTATAATTTTGTTATCATTCTGGTAAAATTATACTAAATTTAAATTTCATCACTTAGTTAATCGAAGTTAGTATATGTATGTAGACTTATAGATTTTATTGTTTTGTCATTATAAATATTATTAATAATAATAAAACATAAACGTCTGCAATACCCCAATCTGGGGCAACGTTGTTGTGTTGGGCAACTATTTACATTTATGGACAAAGAATTCGGAACATAAGCTATACATGTTACACAATATACTCGTACACTTAACATTTCCTACGCATATAACATTATAACGTACAGTTAAAAGAAACTAAGACACAAGTTTACGAAAGCTTAAGAGAATATACTTTATATAACACTAATTTCATGCAGATGATTATCGCGTTTAATTTGATTTTTTCAATTCCCAACGTTTGGAGTGCTTGTGCTTGTGGATAATACCATAACGATGGGTGCTATAATAAAGCACCTAAAACTTCGTAAATTAAAACTATGTCAAACTTAACGCGAAAAATTCTTAAAGTTAATTTGATTCAACGTTTAGCATTCGTATAAATATAATAAATCATCATGAGATTATACATGTAATAAAATAAAAAATAAAAACTATGTACGTCCCACAGCTGGGTATAGACTCGTGTCGTTTATAAGAGGGTTATTGAGTAAACGGTCCGCCGCGTTACCGTTACCGTTACATCGTAATAAATGCTCAGTGCTGAACATATTGTAGGAATCTTTGCCTTTGTTTGCCGCGTCATCAGCAGCCGGTTGGGAAACCGCTGGCACTTTTATTTTTAGATATTATTAAGAAGACGCTGTTGCCCATCACCTGGTTTGTTTCCCTCTGCAGCCTGTTGCGACACCCACGAGACAATATGGTGCAGTAGATATTCTTACACCGAATACTAGAAGTAACAGAACGATGACACACTGATAACAGAACTACGCGCTAGGACCACTATAGATACATTTCAGTTGTTATCAGGAAGACGCTGTTGCCCATCATCTGGTTTGTTTCCCTCTGCAGCCTGTTGCGACACCCACGAGACAATATGGTGCAGTGGATATTCTTACACCGAATACTAACATTAAGAGAACGATGACACACTGATAACAGAACTACGCGCTAGGACGGCTATAAATACATTTCTGTTGTTATCAGGAAGACGCTGTTGCCCATCATCTGGTTTGTTTCCCTCTGCAGCCTGTTGCGACACCCACGAGACAATATGGTGCAGTGGATATTCTTACACCGAATACTAACATTAATAGAACGGTGACACACTGATAACAGAACTATGCGCTAGGTCCACTATAGACACATTTCAGTTGTTATCAGGAAGACGCTGTTGCCCATCATCTGGTTTGTTTCCCTCTGCAGCCTGTTGCGACACCCACGAGACAATATGGTGCAGTGGATATTCTTACACCGAATACTAACATTAAGAGAACGATGACACACTGATAACAGAACTACGCGCTAGGACCGCTATAGATACATTTTAGTTGTTATCAGGAAGACGCTGTTGCCCATAATCTGGTTTGTTTCCCTCTGCAGCCTGTTGCGACACCCACGAGACAATATGGTGCAGTGGATATTCTTACACCGAATACACTAATAACAGAACTACGTGCTAGGACCACTATAGATACATTTCAGTTGTTATCAGGAAGACGCTGTTGCCCATCATCTGGTTTGTTTCCCTCTGCAGCCTGTTGCGACACCCACGAGACAATATGGTGCAGTGGATATTCTTACACCGAATACTAACATTAAGAGAACGATGACACACTGATAACAGAACTACGCGCTAGGACCGCTATAGATACATTTTAGTTGTTATCAGGAAGACGCTGTTGCCCATAATCTGGTTTGTTTCCCTCTGCAGCCTGTTGCGACACCCACGAGACAATATGGTGCAGTGGATATTCTTACACCGAATACTAACATTAAGAAAACGATGACACACTGATAACAGAACTACGCGCTAGGACCGCTATAGATACATTTTAGTTGTTATCAGGAAGACGGTGTTGCCCATCATCAGGTTTGTTTCCCTCTGCAGCCTGTTGCGACACCCACGAAACAATATAGTACAGTGGATATTCTTACACCGAATACACTAATTACAGAACTACGTGCTAGGACCACTATAGATACATTTCAGTTGTTATCAGGAAGACGCTGTTGCCCATCATCTGGTTTGTTTCCCTCTGCAGCCTGTTGCGACACCCACGAGACAATATGGTGCAGTGGATATTCTTACACCGAATACTAACATTAAGGGAACGATGACACACTGAAAACAGAACTACGCGCTAGGACCGCTATAGATACATTTTAGATGTTATCAGGAAGACGTTGTTGCCCATCATCTGGTTCGTTTCCCTCTGCAGCCTGTTGCGACACCCACGAGACAATATGGTGCAGTGGATATTCTTACACCGAATACTAACATTAAGAGAACGATGACACACTGATAACAGAACTACGCGCTAGGACCGCTATAGATCCATTTTAGTTGTTATCAGGAAGACGCTGTTGCCCATCATCTGGTATGTTTCCCTCTGCAGCCTGTTGCGACACCCACGAGACAATATGGTGCAGTGGATATTCTTACACCGAATACTAACATTAAGAGAACGATGACACACTGATAACAGAACTACGCGCTAGGACCACTATAGATACATTTCAGTTGTTATCAGGAAGACGCTGTTGCCCATCATCTGGTTTGTTTCCCTCTGCAGCCTGTTGCGACACCCACGAGACAATATGGTGCAGTGGATATTCTTACACCAAATACTAACATTAAGAGAACGATGACACACTGATAACAGAACTACGCGCTAGGACTGATATAGATACATTTTAGATGTTATCAGGAAGACGCTGTTGCCCATCATCTGGTTTGTTTCCCTCTGCAGCCTGTTGCGACACCCACGAGAGAATATGGTGCAGTGGATATTCTTACACCGAATACTAACATTAAGAGAACGATGACACACTGATAACAGAACTACGCGCTAGGACCACTATAGATACATTTTAGTTGTTATCAGGAAGACGCTGTTGCCCATCATCTGGTTTGTTTCCCTCTGCAGCCTGTTGCGACACCCACGAGACAATATGGTGCAGTAGATATTCTTACACCGAATACTAGAAGTAACAGAACGATGACACACTGATAACAGAACTACGCGCTAGGACCACTATAGATACATTTCAGTTGTTATCAGGAAGACGCTGTTGCCCATCATCTGGTTTGTTTCCCTCTGCAGCCTGTTGTGACACCCACGAGAGAATATGGTGCAGTGGATATTCTTACACCGAATACACTAATAACAGAACTACGCGCTAGGACCACTATAGATACATTTCAGTTGTTATCAGGAAGACGCTGTTGCCCGTCACCTTGTTTATTTCCCTCTGCAGCCTGTTGCGACACCCACGAGACAATATGGTGCAGTGGATATTCGTACACCGAATACACTAATAACAGAACTACGTGCTAGGACCACTATAGATACATTTCAGTTGTTATCAGGAAGACGGTGTTGCCTATCATCTGGTTTGTTTCCCTCTGCAGCCTGTTGCGACACCCACGAGACAATATGGTGCAGTGGATATTCTTACACCGAATACACTAATAACAGAACTACGCGCTAGGACCACTATAGATACATTTCAGTTGTTATCAGGAAGACGCTGTTGCCCATCATCTGGTTTGTTTCCCTCTGCAGCCTGTTGCGACACCCACGAGACAATATGGTGCAGTGGATATTCTTACACCGAATACTAGAAGTAACAGAACGATGACACACTGATAACAGAACTACGCGCTAGGACCACTATAGATACATTTCAGTTGTTATCAGGAAGACGCTGTTGCCCATCATCTGGTTAGTTTCCCTCTGCAGCCTGTTGCGACACCCACGAGACAATATGGTGCAGTGGATATTCTTACACCGAATACACTTATAACAGAACTACGCGCTAGGACCACTATAGATACATTTCAGTTGTTATCAGGAAGACGCTGTTGCCCATCATCTGGTTTGTTTCCCTCTGCAGCCTGTTGCGACACTAACGAGACAATATGCTGCAGTGGATATTCTTACCCCGAATACACTAATAACAGAACTACGCGCCAGGACCACTATAGATACATTTCAGCTGTTATCAGGAAGACGCTGTTGCCCATCATCTGGTTTGTTTCACTCTGCAGCCTGTTGCGACACCCACGAGACAATATGGTGCAGTAGATATTCTTACACCGAATACTAGAAGTAACAGAACGATGACACACTGATAACAGAACTACGCGCTAGGACCACTATAGATACATTTCAGTTGTTATCAGGAAGACGCTGTTGCCCATCATCTGGTTTGTTTCCCTCTGCAGCCTGTTGCGACACCCACGAGACAATATGGTGCAGTGGATATTCTTACACCGAATACTATCATTAAGAGAACGATGACACACTGATAAGAGAACTACGCGCTAGGACCGCTATAGATCCATTTTAGTTGTTATCAGGAAGACGCTGTTGCCCATCATCTGGTTTGTTTCCCTCTGCAGCCTGTTGCGACACCCACGAGACAATATGGTGCAGTGGATATTCTTACACCGAATACTAACATTAAGAGAACGATTACACACTGATAACAGAACTACGCGCTAGGACCGCTATAGATACATTTTGGTTGTTATCAGGAAGACGCTGTTGCCCATCATCTGGTTTGTTTCCCTCTGCAGCCTGTTGCGACACCCACGAGACAATATGGGTCAGTGGATATTCTTACACCAAATACTAACATTAAGAGAACGATGACACACTGATAACAGAACTACGCGCTAGGACCGCTATAGATACATTTTAGATGTTATCAGGAAGACGCTGTTGCCCATCATCTGGTTTGTTTTCTCTGCAGCCTCTTGCGACACCCACGAGACAATATGGTGCAGTGGATATTCTTACACCGAAAACTAACATTAAGAGAACGATGACACACTGATGACAGAACTACGCGCTAGGACCGCTATAGATACATTTTAGATGTTATCAGGAAGACGCTGTTGCCCATCATCTGGTTTGTTTCCCTCTGCAGCCTCTTGCGACACCCACGAGACAATATGGTGCAGTGGATATTCTTACACCGAAAACTAACATTAAGAGAACGATGACACACTGATGACAAAACTACGCGCTAGGACCGCTATAGATATATTTTAGATGTTATCAGGAAGACGCTGTTGCCCATCATCTGGTTTGTTTCCCTCTGCAGCCTGTTGTGAGACCCACGAGAGAATATTATGGTGCAGTGGATATTCTTACACCGAATACACTAATAACAGAACTACGCGCTAGGACCACTATAGATACATTTCAGTTGTTATCAGGAAGACGCTGTTGCCCATCACCTGGTTTATTTCCCCCTGCAGCCTGTTGCGACACCCACGACACAATATGGTGCAATGGATATTCTTACACCTAATACTAGAAGTAACAGAACGATGACACACTGATAACAGAACTACGCGCTAGGACCACTATAGATACATTTCAGTTGTTATCAGGAAGACGCTGTTGCCCATCACCTTGTTTATTTCCCTCTGCAGCCTGTTGCGACACCCACGAGACAATATGGTGCAGTGGATATTCTTACACCGAATACACTAATAACAGAACTACGCGCTAGGACCACTATAGATACATTTCAGTTGTTATCAGGAAGACGCTGTTGCCTATCATCTGGTTTGTTTCCCTCTGCAGCCTGTTGTGACACCCACGAGAGAATATGGTGCAGTGGATATTCTTACACCGAATACACTAATAACAGAACTACGCGCTAGGACCACTATAGATACATTTCAGTTGTTATCAGGAAGACGCTGTTGCCCGTCACCTTGTTTATTTCCGTCTGCAGCCTGTTGCGACACCCACGAGACAATATGGTGCAGTGGATATTCGTACACCGAATACACTAATAACAGAACTACGCGCTAGGACCACTATAGATACATTTCAGTTGTTATCAGGAAGACGCTGTTGCCTATCATCTGGTTTCTTTCCCTCTGCAGCCTGTTGCGACACCCACGAGACAATATGGTGCAGTGGATATTCTTACACCGAATACACTAATAACAGAACTACGCGCTAGGACCACTATAGATACATTTCAGTTGTTATCAGGAAGACGCTGTTGCCCATCATCTAGTTTGTTTCCCTCTGCAGCCTGTTGCGACACCCACGAGACAATATGGTGCAGTGGATATTCTTACACCGAATACTAGAAGTAACAGAACGATGAAACACTGATAACAGAACTACGCGCTAGGACCACTATAGATACATTTCAGTTGTTATCAGGAAGACGCTGTTGCCCATCATCTGGTTTGTTTCCCCCTGCAGCCTGTTGCGACACCCACGAGACAATATGGTGCAGTGGATATTCTTACACCGAATACACTTATAACAGAACTACGCGCTAGGACCACTATAGATACATTTCAGTTGTTATCAGGAAGACGCTGTTGCCCATCATCTGGTTTGTTTCCCTCTGCAGCCTGTTGCGACACTAACGAGACAATATGCTGCAGTGGATATTCTTACACCGAATACACTAATAACAGAACTACGCGCCAGGACCACTATAGATACATTTCAGCTGTTATCAGGAAGACGCTGTTGCCCATCATCTGGCTTGTTTCCCTCTGCAGCCTTTTGCAACACCCACGAGACAATATGGTGCAGTAGATATCCTTACACCAAATACTAGAAGTAACAGAACGATGACACACTGATAACAGAACTACGCGCTAGGACCACTATAGATACATTTCAGTTGTTATCAGGAAGACGCTGTTGCCCATCATCTGGTTTGTTTCCCTCTGCAGCCTGTTGCGACACCCACGAGACAATATGGTGCAGTGGATATTCTTACACCGAATACTAACATTAAGAGAACGATGACACACTGATAACAGAACTACGCGCTAGGACCGCTATAGATCCATTTTAGTTGTTATCAGGAAGACGCTGTTGCCCATCATCTGGTTTGTTTCCCTCTGCAGCCTGTTGCGACGCCCACGAGACAATATGGTGCAGTGGATATTCTTACACCGAATACTAACATTAAGAGAACGATTACACACTGATAACAGAACTACGCGCTAGGACCGCTATAGATACATTTTAGTTGTTATCAGGAAGACGCTGTTGCCCATCATCTGGTTTGTTTCCCTCTGCAGCCTGTTGCGACACCCACGAGAGAATATGGGGCAGTGGATATTCTTACACCGAATACTAACATTAAGAAAACGATGACACACTGATAACAGAACTACGCGCTAGGACCGCTATAGATACATTTTAGATGTTATCAGGAAGACGCTGTTGCCCATCATCTGGTTTGTTTCCCTCTGCAGCCTCTTGCGACACCCACGAGACAATATGGTGCAGTGGATATTCTTACACCGAATACTAACATTAAGAAAACGATGACACACTGATAACAGAACTACGCGCTAGGACCGCTATAGATACATTTTAGATGTTATCAGGAAGACGCTGTTGCCCATCATCTGGTTTGTTTCCCTCTGCAGCCTGTTGTGACACCCACGAGAGAATATGGTGCAGTGGATATTCTTACACCGAATACAGTAATAACAGAACTACGCGCTAGGACCACTATAGATACATTTCAGTTGTTATCAGGAAGACGCTATTGCCCATCACCTGGTTTATTTCCCTCTGCATTCTGTTGCGACACCCACGACACAATATGGTGCAGTGGATATTCTTACACCTAATACTAGAAGTAACAGAACGATGACACACTGATAACAGAACTACGCGCTAGGACCACTATAGATACATTTCAGTTGTTATCAGGAAGACGCTGTTGCCCATCACCTTGTTTATTTCCCTCTGCAGCCTGTTGTGACACCCACGAGACAATATGGTGCAGTGGATATTCTTACACCGAATACACTAATAACAGAACTACGCGCTAGGACCACTATAGATACATTTCAGTTGTTATCAGGAAGACGTTGTTGCCTATCATCTGGTTTGTTTCCCTCTGCAGCCTGTTGCGACACCAACGAGATAATATGGTGCAGTGGATATTCTTACACCGAATACACTATTAACAGAACTACGCGCTAGGACCACTATAGATACATTTCAGTTGTTATCAGGAAGACGCTGTTGCCCATCATCTGGTTTGTTTCCCTCTGCAGCCTGTTGCGACACCCACGAGACAATATGGTGCAGTGGATATTCTTACACCGAATACTAGAAGTAACAGAACGATGACACACTGATAACAGAACTACGCGCTAGGACCACTATAGATATATTTCAGTTGTTATCAGGAAGACGCTGTTGCCCATCATCTGGTTTGTTTCCCTCTGCAGCCTGTTGCGACACCCACGAGACAATATGGTGCAGTGGATATTCTCACACCGAATACTAGAAGTAACAGAACGATGACACACTGATAACAGAACTACGCGCTAGGACCACTATAGATACATTTCAGTTGTTATCAGGAAGACGCTGTTGCCCATCATCTGGTTTGTTTCCCCCTGCAGCCTGTTGCGACACCCACGAGACAATATGGTGCAGTGGATATTCTTACACCGAATACACTTATAACAGAACTACGCGCTAGGACCACTATAGATACATTTCAGTTGTTATCAGGAAGACGCTGTTGCCCATCATCTGGTTTGTTTCCCTCTGCAGCCTGTTGCGACACTCACGAGACAATATGCTGCAGTTGATATTCTTACACCGAATACACTAATAACAGAACTACGCGCCAGGACCACTATAGATACATTTCAGCTGTTATCAGGACGACGCTGTTGCCCATTATCTGGTTTGTTTCCCTCTGCAGCCTGTTGCGACACCCACGAGACAATATGGTGCAGTAGATATTCTTACACCGAATACTAGAAGTAACAGAACGATGACACACTGATAACAGAACTACGTGCTAGGACCACTATAGATACATTTCAGTTGTTATCAGGAAGACGCTGTTACCCATCATCTGGTTTGTTTCCCTCTGCAGCCTGTTGCGACACCCACGAGAGAATATGGTGCAGTGGATATTCTTACACCGAATACTAACATTAAGAGAACGATGACACACTGATAACAGAACTACGCGCTAGGACCGCTATAGATACATTTTAGATGTTATCAGGAAGACGCTGTTGCCCATCATCTGGTTTGTTTCCCTCTGCAGCCTGTTGCGACACCCACGAGACAATATGGTGCAGTGGATATTCTTACACCGAATACTAACATTAAGAGAACGATGACACACTGATAACAGAACTACTTGCTAGGACCACTATAGATACATTTTAGTTGTTATCAGGAAGACGCTGTTGCCCATCATCTGGTTTGTTTCCCTCTGCAGCCTGTTTCGACACCCACGAGACAATATGGTGCCGTGGATATTCTTACACCGAATACTAACATTAAGAGAACGATGACACACTGATAACAGAACTACGCGCTAGGACCGCTATAGATACATTTTAGTTGTTATCAGGAAGACGCTGTTGCCCATCATCAGGTTTGTTTCCCTCTGCAGCCTGTTGCGACACCCACGAGACAATATAGTGCAGTGGATATTCTTACACCGAATACACTAATAACAGAACTACGTGCTAGGACCACTATAGATACACTTCTGTTGTTATCAGGAAGACGCTGTTGCCCATCATCTGGTTTGTTTCCCTCTGCAGCCTGTTGCGACACCCACGAGACTATATGGTGCAGTGGATATTCTTACACCGAATACTAACATTAAGAGAACGATGACACACTGATAACAGAACTACGCGCTAGGACCGCTATAGATACATTTTAGTTGTTATCAGGAAGATGCTGTTGCCTATCATCTGGTTTGTTTCCCTCCGCAGCCTGTTGCGACACCCACGAGACAATATGGTGCAGTGGATATTCTTACACCGAATACTAACATTAAGAGAACGATGATACACTGATAACAGAACTACGTGCTAGGACCACTATAGATACATTTTAGTTGTTATCAGGAAGACGCTGTTGCCCATCATCTGGTTTGTTTCCCTCTGCAGCCTGTTGCGACACCCACGACACAATATGGTGCAGTGGATATTCTTACACCGAATACACTAATAACAGAACTACGCGCTAGGACCACTATAGATACATTTCAGTTGTTATCAGGAAGACGCTGTTGCCCATCACCTGGTTTATTTCCCTCTGCAGCCTGTTGCGACACCCACGACACAATATGGTGCAGTGGATATTCTTACACCTAATACTAGAAGTAACAGAACGATGACACACTGATAACAGAACTACGCGCTAGGACCACTATAGATACATTTCAGTTGTTATCAGGAAGACGCTGTTGCCCATCACCTTGTTTATTTCCCTCTGCAGCCTGTTGCGACACCCACGAGACAATATGGTGCAGTGGATATTCTTACACCGAATACACTAATAACAGAACTACGCGCTAGGACCACTATAGATACATTTCAGTTGTTATCAGGAAGACGCTGTTGCCTATCATCTGGTTTGTTTCCCTCTGCAGCCTGTTGCGACACCCACGAGACAACATGGTGCAGTGGATATTCTTACACCGAATACGCTAATAACAGAACTACGCGCTAGGACCACTATAGATACATTTCAGTTGTTATCAGGAAGACGCTGTTGCCCATCATCTGGTTTGTTTCCCTCTGCAGCCTGTTGCGACACCCACGAGACAATATGGTGCAGTGGATATTCTTACACTGAATACTAGAAGTAACAGAACGATGACACACTGATAACAGAACTACGCGCTAGGACCACTATAGATACATTTCAGTTGTTATCAGGAAGACGCTGTTGCCCATCATCTGGTTTGTTTCCCTCTGCAGCCTGTTGCGACACCCACGAGACAATGTGGTGCAGTGGATATTCTTACACGGAATACTAGAAGTAACAGAACGATGACACACTGATAACAGAACTACGCGCTAGGAACACTATAGATACATTTCAGTTGTTATCAGGAAGACGCTGTTGCCCATCATCTGGTTTGTTTCCCCCTGCAGCCTGTTGCGACACCCACGAGACAATATGGTGCAGTGGATATTCTTACACCGAATACACTTATAACAGAACTACGCGCTAGAACCACTATAGATACATTTCAGTTGTTATCAGGAAGACGCTGTTGCCCATCATCTGGTTTGTTTCCCTCTGCAGCCTGTTGCGACACTCACGAGACAATATGCTGCAGTTGATATTCTTTCACCGAATACACTAATAACAGAACTACGCGCCAGGACCACTATAGATACATTTCAGCTGTTATCAGGACGACGCTGTTGCCCATTATCTGGTTTGTTTCCCTCTGCAGCCTGTTGCGACACCCACGAGACAATATGGTGCAGTAGATATTCTTACACCGAATACTAGAAGTAACAGAACGATGACACACTGATAACAGAACTACGTGCTAGGACCACTATAGATACATTTCAGTTGTTATCAGGAAGACGCTGTTACCCATCATCTGGTTTGTTTCCCTCTGCAGCCTGTTGCGACACCCACGAGAGAATATGGTGCAGTGGATATTCTTACACCGAATACTAACATTAAGAGAACGATGACACACTGATAACAGAACTACGCGCTAGGACCGCTATAGATACATTTTAGATGTTATCAGGAAGACGCTGTTGCCCATCATCTGGTTTGTTTCCCTCTGCAGCCTGTTGCGACACCCACGAGACAATATGGTGCAGTGGATATTCTTACACCGAATACTAACATTAAGAGAACGATGACACACTGATAACAGAACTACTTGCTAGGACCACTATAGATACATTTTAGTTGTTATCAGGAAGACGCTGTTGCCCATCATCTGGTTTGTTTCCCTCTGCAGCCTGTTTCGACACCCACGAGACAATATGGTGCCGTGGATATTCTTACACCGAATACTAACATTAAGAGAACGATGACACACTGATAACAGAACTACGCGCTAGGACCGCTATAGATACATTTTAGTTGTTATCAGGAAGACGCTGTTGCCCATCATCAGGTTTGTTTCCCTCTGCAGCCTGTTGCGACACCCACGAGACAATATAGTGCAGTGGATATTCTTACACCGAATACACTAATAACAGAACTACGTGCTAGGACCACTATAGATACACTTCTGTTGTTATCAGGAAGACGCTGTTGCCCATCATCTGGTTTGTTTCCCTCTGCAGCCTGTTGCGACACCCACGAGACTATATGGTGCAGTGGATATTCTTACACCGAATACTAACATTAAGAGAACGATGACACACTGATAACAGAACTACGCGTTAGGACCGCTATAGATACATTTTAGATGTTATCAGGAAGATGCTGTTGCCTATCATCTGGTTTGTTTCCCTCCGCAGCCTGTTGCGACACCCACGAGACAATATGGTGCAGTGGATATTCTTACACCGAATACTAACATTAAGAGAACGATGACACACTGATAACAGAACTACGCGCTAGGACCACTATAGATACATTTTAGTTGTTATCAGGAAGACGCTGTTGCCCATCATCTGGTTTGTTTCCTCTGCAGCCTGTTGCGACACCCACGAGACAATATGGTGCAGTAGATATTCTTACACCGAATACTAGTAGTAACAGAACATTGACACACTGATAACAGAACTACGCGCTAGGACCACTATAGATACATTTCAGTTGTTATCAGGAAGACGCTGTTGCCCATCATCAGGTTTGTTTCCCTCTGCAGCCTGTTGCGACACCCACGAGACAATATAGTGCAGTGGATATTCTTACACCGAATACACTAATAACAGAACTACGTGCTAGGACCACTATAGATACACTTCTGTTGTTATCAGGAAGACGCTGTTGCCCATCATCTGGTTTGTTTCCCTCTGCAGCCTGTTGCGACACCCACGAGACAATATGGTGCAGTGGATATTCTTACACCGAATACTAACATTAAGAGAACGATGACACACTGATAACAGAACTACGCGCTAGGACCGCTATAGATACATTTTAGATGTTATCAGGAAGATGCTGTTGCCTGTCATCTGGTTTGTTTCCCTCCGCAGCCTGTTGCGACACCCACGAGACAATATGGTGCAGTAGATATTCTTACACCGAATACTAGAAGTAACAGAACGATGACACACTGATAACAGAACTACGCGCTAGGACCACTATAGATACATTTCAGTTGTTATCAGGAAGACGCTGTTGCCCATCATCTGGTTTGTTTCCCTCTGCAGCCTGTTGCGACAACCACGAGACAATATGGTGCAGTGGATATTCTTACACCGAATACTAACATTAAGAGAACGATTACACACTGATAACGGAACTACGCGCTAGGACCGCTATAGATACATTTTAGTTGTTATCAGGAAGACGCTGTTGCCCATCATCTGGTTTGTTTCCCTCTGCAGCCTGTTGCGACACCCACGAGAGAATATGGTGCAGTGGATATTCTTACACCGAAAACTAACATTAAGAGAACGATGATACACTGATAACAGAACTACGTGCTAGGACCACTATAGATACAATTTAGTTGTTATCAGGAAGACGCTGTTGCCCATCATCTGGTTTGTTTCCCTCTGCAGCCTGTTGCGACACCCACGACACAATATGGTGCAGTGGATATTCTTACACCGAATACACTAATAACAGAACTACGCGCTAGGACCACTATAGATACATTTCAGTTGTTATCAGGAAGACGCTGTTGCCCATCACCTGGTTTATTTCCCTCTGCAGCCTGTTGCGACACCCACGACACAATATGGTGCAGTGGATATTCTTACACCTAATACTAGAAGTAACAGAACGATGACACACTGATAACAGAACTACGCGCTAGGACCACTATAGATACATTTCAGTTGTTATCAGGAAGACGCTGTTGCCCATCACCTTGTTTATTTCCCTCTGCAGCCTGTTGCGACACCCACGAGACAATATGGTGCAGTGGATATTCTTACACCGAATACACTAATAACAGAACTACGCGCTAGGACCACTATAGATACATTTCAGTTGTTATCAGGAAGACGCTGTTGCCTATCATCTGGTTTGTTTCCCTCTGCAGCCTGTTGCGACACCCACGAGACAATATGGTGCAGTGGATATTCTTACACCGAATACGCTAATAACAGAACTACGCGCTAGGACCACTATAGATACATTTCAGTTGTTATCAGGAAGACGCTGTTGCCCATCATCTGGTTTGTTTCCCTCTGCAGCCTGTTGCGACACCCACGAGACAATATAGTGCAGTGGATATTCTTACACCGAATACACTAATAACAGAACTACGTGCTAGGACCACTATAGATACATTTCAGTTGTTATCAGGAAGACGCTGTTGCCCATCATCTGGTTTGTTTCCCTCTGCAGCCTGTTGCGACACCCACGAGACAATATGGTGCAGTGGATATTCTTACACCGAATACTAACATTAAGAGAACGATGACACACTGATAACAGAACTACGCGCTAGGACCGCTATAGATACATTTTAGTTGTTATCAGGAAGACGCTGTTGCCCATAATCTGGTTTGTTTCCCTCTGCAGCCTGTTGCGACACCCACGAGACAATATGGTGCAGTGGATATTCTTACACCGAATACTAACATTAAGAAAACGATGACACACTGATAACAGAACTACGCGCTAGGACCGCTATAGATACATTTTAGTTGTTATCAGGAAGACGGTGTTGCCCATCATCAGGTTTGTTTCCCTCTGCAGCCTGTTGCGACACCCACGAAACAATATAGTACAGTGGATATTCTTACACCGAATACACTAATTACAGAACTACGTGCTAGGACCACTATAGATACATTTCAGTTGTTATCAGGAAGACGCTGTTGCCCATCATCTGGTTTGTTTCCCTCTGCAGCCTGTTGCGACACCCACGAGACAATATGGTGCAGTGGATATTCTTACACCGAATACTAACATTAAGGGAACGATGACACACTGAAAACAGAACTACGCGCTAGGACCGCTATAGATACATTTTAGATGTTATCAGGAAGACGTTGTTGCCCATCATCTGGTTCGTTTCCCTCTGCAGCCTGTTGCGACACCCACGAGACAATATGGTGCAGTGGATATTCTTACACCGAATACTAACATTAAGAGAACGATGACACACTGATAACAGAACTACGCGCTAGGACCGCTATAGATCCATTTTAGTTGTTATCAGGAAGACGCTGTTGCCCATCATCTGGTATGTTTCCCTCTGCAGCCTGTTGCGACACCCACGAGACAATATGGTGCAGTGGATATTCTTACACCAAATACTAACATTAAGAGAACGATGACACACTGATAACAGAACTACGCGCTAGGACTGATATAGATACATTTTAGATGTTATCAGGAAGACGCTGTTGCCCATCATCTGGTTTGTTTCCCTCTGCAGCCTGTTGCGACACCCACGAGAGAATATGGTGCAGTGGATATTCTTACACCGAATACTAACATTAAGAGAACGATGACACACTGATAACAGAACTACGCGCTAGGACCACTATAGATACATTTTAGTTGTTATCAGGAAGACGCTGTTGCCCATCATCTGGTTTGTTTCCCTCTGCAGCCTGTTGCGACACCCACGAGACAATATGGTGCAGTAGATATTCTTACACCGAATACTAGAAGTAACAGAACGATGACACACTGATAACAGAACTACGCGCTAGGACCACTATAGATACATTTCAGTTGTTATCAGGAAGAGGCTGTGGCCCATCATCTGGTTTGTTTCCCTCTGCAGCCTGTTGCGACACCCACGAGACAATATGGTGCAGTGGATATTCTTACACCGAATACTAACATTAAGAGAACGATGACACACTGATAACAGAACTACGCGCTAGGACCGCTATAGATCCATTTTAGTTGTTATCAGGAAGACGCTGTTGCCCATCATCTGGTTTGTTTCCCTCTGCAGCCTGTTGCGACACCAACGAGACAATATGGTGCAGTGGATATTCTTACACCGAATACTAACATTAAGAGAACGATTACACACTGATAACAGAACTACGCGCTAGGACCGCTATAGATACATTTTAGTTGTTATCAGGAAGACGCTGTTGCCCATCATCTGGTTTGTTTCCCTCTGCAGCCTGTTGCGACACCCACGAGAGAATATGGGGCAGTGGATATTCTTACACCGAATACTAACATTAAGAGAACGATGACACACTGATAACAGAACTACGCGCTAGGACCGCTATAGATACATTTTAGATGTTATCAGGAAGACGCTGTTGCCCATCATCTGGTTTGTTTCCCTCTGCAGCCTCTTGCGACACCCACGAGACAATATGGTGCAGTGGATATTCTTACACCGAAAACTAACATTAAGAGAACGATGACACACTGATAACAGAACTACGTGCTAGGACCACTATAGATACATTTCAGTTGTTATCAGGAAGACGCTGTTGCCCATCATCTGGTTTGTTTCCCTCTGCAGCCTGTTGTGACACCCACGAGAGAATATGGTGCAGTGGATATTCTTACACCGAATACACTAATAACAGAACTACGCGCTAGGACCACTATAGATACATTTCAGTTGTTATCAGGAAGACGCTGTTGCCCGTCACCTTGTTTATTTCCCTCTGCAGCCTGTTGCGACACCCACGAGACAATATGGTGCAGTGGATATTCGTACACCGAATACACTAATAACAGAACTACGTGCTAGGACCACTATAGATACATTTCAGTTGTTATCAGGAAGACGGTGTTGCCTATCATCTGGTTTGTTTCCCTCTGCAGCCTGTTGCGACACCCACGAGACAATATGGTGCAGTGGATATTCTTACACCGAATACACTAATAACAGAACTACGCGCTAGGACCACTATAGATACATTTCAGTTGTTATCAGGAAGACGCTGTTGCCCATCATCTGGTTTGTTTCCCTCTGCAGCCTGTTGCGACACCCACGAGACAATATGGTGCAGTGGATATTCTTACACCGAATACTAGAAGTAACAGAACGATGACACACTGATAACAGAACTACGCGCTAGGACCACTATAGATACATTTCAGTTGTTATCAGGAAGACGCTGTTGCCCATCATCTGGTTAGTTTCCCTCTGCAGCCTGTTGCGACACCCACGAGACAATATGGTGCAGTGGATATTCTTACACCGAATACACTTATAACAGAACTACGCGCTAGGACCACTATAGATACATTTCAGTTGTTATCAGGAAGACGCTGTTGCCCATCATCTGGTTTGTTTCCCTCTGCAGCCTGTTGCGACACTAACGAGACAATATGCTGCAGTGGATATTCTTACCCCGAATACACTAATAACAGAACTACGCGCCAGGACCACTATAGATACATTTCAGCTGTTATCAGGAAGACGCTGTTGCCCATCATCTGGTTTGTTTCCCTCTGCAGCCTGTTGCGACACCCACGAGACAATATGGTGCAGTAGATATTCTTACACCGAATACTAGAAGTAACAGAACGATGACACACTGATAACAGAACTACGCGCTAGGACCACTATAGATACATTTCAGTTGTTATCAGGAAGACGCTGTTGCCCATCATCTGGTTTGTTTCCCTCTGCAGCCTGTTGCGACACCCACGAGACAATATGGTGCAGTGGATATTCTTACACCGAATACTATCATTAAGAGAACGATGACACACTGATAAGAGAACTACGCGCTAGGACCGCTATAGATCCATTTTAGTTGTTATCAGGAAGACGCTGTTGCCCATCATCTGGTTTGTTTCCCTCTGCAGCCTGTTGCGACACCCACGAGACAATATGGTGCAGTGGATATTCTTACACCGAATACTAACATTAAGAGAACGATTACACACTGATAACAGAACTACGCGCTAGGACCGCTATAGATACATTTTGGTTGTTATCAGGAAGACGCTGTTGCCCATCATCTGGTTTGTTTCCCTCTGCAGCCTGTTGCGACACCCACGAGAGAATATGGGGCAGTGGATATTCTTACACCGAATACTAACATTAAGAGAACGATGACACACTGATAACAGAACTACGCGCTAGGACCGCTATAGATACATTTTAGATGTTATCAGGAAGACGCTGTTGCCCATCATCTGGTTTGTTTCCCTCTGCAGCCTCTTGCGACACCCACGAGACAATATGGTGCAGTGGATATTCTTACACCGAAAAATAACATTAAGAGAACGATGACACACTGATAACAGAACTACGTGCTAGGACCACTATAGATACATTTCAGTTGTTATCAGGAAGACGCTGTTGCCCATCATCTGGTTTGTTTCCCTCTGCAGCCTGTTGTGACACCCACGAGAGAATACGGTGCAGTGGATATTCTTACACCGAATACACTAATAACAGAACTACGCGCTAGGACCACTATAGATACATTTCAGTTGTTATCAGGAAGACGCTGTTGCCCATCACCTGGTTTATTTCCCCCTGCAGCCTGTTGCGACACCCACGACACAATATGGTGCAGTGGATATTCTTACACCTAATACTAGAAGTAACAGAACGATGACACACTGATAACAGAACTACGCGCTAGGACCACTATAGATACATTTCAGTTGTTATCAGGAAGACGCTGTTGCCCATCACCTTGTTTATTTCCCTCTGCAGCCTGTTGCGACACCCACGAGACAATATGGGTCAGTGGATATTCTTACACCAAATACTAACATTAAGAGAACGATGACACACTGATAACAGAACTACGCGCTAGGACCGCTATAGATACATTTTAGATGTTATCAGGAAGACGCTGTTGCCCATCATCTGGTTTGTTTTCTCTGCAGCCTCTTGCGACACCCACGAGACAATATGGTGCAGTGGATATTCTTACACCGAAAACTAACATTAAGAGAACGATGACACACTGATGACAGAACTACGCGCTAGGACCGCTATAGATACATTTTAGATGTTATCAGGAAGACGCTGTTGCCCATCATCTGGTTTGTTTCCCTCTGCAGCCTCTTGCGACACCCACGAGACAATATGGTGCAGTGGATATTCTTACACCGAAAACTAACATTAAGAGAACGATGACACACTGATGACAAAACTACGCGCTAGGACCGCTATAGATACATTTTAGATGTTATCAGGAAGACGCTGTTGCCCATCATCTGGTTTGTTTCCCTCTGCAGCCTGTTGTGAGACCCACGAGAGAATATTATGGTGCAGTGGATATTCTTACACCGAATACACTAATAACAGAACTACGCGCTAGGACCACTATAGATACATTTCAGTTGTTATCAGGAAGACGCTGTTGCCCATCACCTGGTTTATTTCCCCCTGCAGCCTGTTGCGACACCCACGACACAATATGGTGCAATGGATATTCTTACACCTAATACTAGAAGTAACAGAACGATGACACACTGATAACAGAACTACGCGCTAGGACCACTATAGATACATTTCAGTTGTTATCAGGAAGACGCTGTTGCCCATCACCTTGTTTATTTCCCTCTGCAGCCTGTTGCGACACCCACGAGACAATATGGTGCAGTGGATATTCTTACACCGAATACACTAATAACAGAACTACGCGCTAGGACCACTATAGATACATTTCAGTTGTTATCAGGAAGACGCTGTTGCCTATCATCTGGTTTGTTTCCCTCTGCAGCCTGTTGTGACACCCACGAGAGAATATGGTGCAGTGGATATTCTTACACCGAATACACTAATAACAGAACTACGCGCTAGGACCACTATAGATACATTTCAGTTGTTATCAGGAAGACGCTGTTGCCCGTCACCTTGTTTATTTCCGTCTGCAGCCTGTTGCGACACCCACGAGACAATATGGTGCAGTGGATATCCGTACACCGAATACACTAATAACAGAACTACGCGCTAGGACCACTATAGATACATTTCAGTTGTTATCAGGAAGACGCTGTTGCCTATCATCTGGTTTCTTTCCCTCTGCAGCCTGTTGCGACACCCACGAGACAATATGGTGCAGTGGATATTCTTACACCGAATACACTAATAACAGAACTACGCGCTAGGACCACTATAGATACATTTCAGTTGTTATCAGGAAGACGCTGTTGCCCATCATCTAGTTTGTTTCCCTCTGCAGCCTGTTGCGACACCCACGAGACAATATGGTGCAGTGGATATTCTTACACCGAATACTAGAAGTAACAGAACGATGAAACACTGATAACAGAACTACGCGCTAGGACCACTATAGATACATTTCAGTTGTTATCAGGAAGACGCTGTTGCCCATCATCTGGTTTGTTTCCCCCTGCAGCCTGTTGCGACACCCACGAGACAATATGGTGCAGTGGATATTCTTACACCGAATACACTTATAACAGAACTACGCGCTAGGACCACTATAGATACATTTCAGTTGTTATCAGGAAGACGCTGTTGCCCATCATCTGGTTTGTTTCCCTCTGCAGCCTGTTGCGACACTAACGAGACAATATGCTGCAGTGGATATTCTTACACCGAATACACTAATAACAGAACTACGCGCCAGGACCACTATAGATACATTTCAGCTGTTATCAGGAAGACGCTGTTGCCCATCATCTGGTTTGTTTCCCTCTGCAGCCTTTTGCAACACCCACGAGACAATATGGTGCAGTAGATATCCTTACACCAAATACTAGAAGTAACAGAACGATGACACACTGATAACAGAACTACGCGCTAGGACCACTATAGATACATTTCAGTTGTTATCAGGAAGACGCTGTTGCCCATCATCTGGTTTGTTTCCCTCTGCAGCCTGTTGCGACACCCACGAGACAATATGGTGCAGTGGATATTCTTACACCGAATACTAACATTAAGAGAACGATGACACACTGATAACAGAACTACGCGCTAGGACCGCTATAGATCCATTTTAGTTGTTATCAGGAAGACGCTGTTGCCCATCATCTGGTTTGTTTCCCTCTGCAGCCTGTTGCGACGCCCACGAGACAATATGGTGCAGTGGATATTCTTACACCGAATACTAACATTAAGAGAACGATTACACACTGATAACAGAACTACGCGCTAGGACCGCTATAGATACATTTTAGTTGTTATCAGGAAGACGCTGTTGCCCATCATCTGGTTTGTTTCCCTCTGCAGCCTGTTGCGACACCCACGAGAGAATATGGGGCAGTGGATATTCTTACACCGAATACTAACATTAAGAAAACGATGACACACTGATAACAGAACTACGCGCTAGGACCGCTATAGATACATTTTAGATGTTATCAGGAAGACGCTGTTGCCCATCATCTGGTTTGTTTCCCTCTGCAGCCTCTTGCGACACCCACGAGACAATATGGTGCAGTGGATATTCTTACACCGAATACTAACATTAAGAAAACGATGACACACTGATAACAGAACTACGCGCTAGGACCGCTATAGATACATTTTAGATGTTATCAGGAAGACGCTGTTGCCCATCATCTGGTTTGTTTCCCTCTGCAGCCTGTTGTGACACCCACGAGAGAATATGGTGCAGTGGATATTCTTACACCGAATACAGTAATAACAGAACTACGCGCTAGGACCACTATAGATACATTTCAGTTGTTATCAGGAAGACGCTATTGCCCATCACCTGGTTTATTTCCCTCTGCATTCTGTTGCGACACCCACGACACAATATGGTGCAGTGGATATTCTTACACCTAATACTAGAAGTAACAGAACGATGACACACTGATAACAGAACTACGCGCTAGGACCACTATAGATACATTTCAGTTGTTATCAGGAAGACGCTGTTGCCCATCACCTTGTTTATTTCCCTCTGCAGCCTGTTGTGACACCCACGAGACAATATGGTGCAGTGGATATTCTTACACCGAATACACTAATAACAGAACTACGCGCTAGGACCACTATAGATACATTTCAGTTGTTATCAGGAAGACGTTGTTGCCTATCATCTGGTTTGTTTCCCTCTGCAGCCTGTTGCGACACCAACGAGATAATATGGTGCAGTGGATATTCTTACACCGAATACACTATTAACAGAACTACGCGCTAGGACCACTATAGATACATTTCAGTTGTTATCAGGAAGACGCTGTTGCCCATCATCTGGTTTGTTTCCCTCTGCAGCCTGTTGCGACACCCACGAGACAATATGGTGCAGTGGATATTCTTACACCGAATACTAGAAGTAACAGAACGATGACACACTGATAACAGAACTACGCGCTAGGACCACTATAGATATATTTCAGTTGTTATCAGGAAGACGCTGTTGCCCATCATCTGGTTTGTTTCCCTCTGCAGCCTGTTGCGACACCCACGAGACAATATGGTGCAGTGGATATTCTCACACCGAATACTAGAAGTAACAGAACGATGACACACTGATAACAGAACTACGCGCTAGGACCACTATAGATACATTTCAGTTGTTATCAGGAAGACGCTGTTGCCCATCATCTGGTTTGTTTCCCTCTGCAGCCTGTTGCGACACTCACGAGACAATATGCTGCAGTTGATATTCTTACACCGAATACACTAATAACAGAACTACGCGCCAGGACCACTATAGATACATTTCAGCTGTTATCAGGACGACGCTGTTGCCCATTATCTGGTTTGTTTCCCTCTGCAGCCTGTTGCGACACCCACGAGAGAATATGGTGCAGTGGATATTCTTACACCGAATACTAACATTAAGAGAACGATGACACACTGATAACAGAACTACGCGCTAGGACCGCTATAGATACATTTTAGATGTTATCAGGAAGACGCTGTTGCCCATCATCTGGTTTGTTTCCCTCTGCAGCCTGTTGCGACACCCACGAGACAATATGGTGCAGTGGATATTCTTACACCGAATACTAACATTAAGAGAACGATGACACACTGATAACAGAACTACTTGCTAGGACCACTATAGATACATTTCAGTTGTTATCAGGAAGACGCTGTTACCCATCATCTGGTTTGTTTCCCTCTGCAGCCTGTTGCGACACCCACGAGAGAATATGGTGCAGTGGATATTCTTACACCGAATACTAACATTAAGAGAACGATGACACACTGATAACAGAACTACGCGCTAGGACCGCTATAGATACATTTTAGATGTTATCAGGAAGACGCTGTTGCCCATCATCTGGTTTGTTTCCCTCTGCAGCCTGTTGCGACACCCACGAGACAATATGGTGCAGTGGATATTCTTACACCGAATACTAACATTAAGAGAACGATGACACACTGATAACAGAACTACTTGCTAGGACCACTATAGATACATTTTAGTTGTTATCAGGAAGACGCTGTTGCCCATCATCTGGTTTGTTTCCCTCTGCAGCCTGTTTCGACACCCACGAGACAATATGGTGCCGTGGATATTCTTACACCGAATACTAACATTAAGAGAACGATGACACACTGATAACAGAACTACGCGCTAGGACCGCTATAGATACATTTTAGTTGTTATCAGGAAGACGCTGTTGCCCATCATCAGGTTTGTTTCCCTCTGCAGCCTGTTGCGACACCCACGAGACAATATAGTGCAGTGGATATTCTTACACCGAATACACTAATAACAGAACTACGTGCTAGGACCACTATAGATACACTTCTGTTGTTATCAGGAAGACGCTGTTGCCCATCATCTGGTTTGTTTCCCTCTGCAGCCTGTTGCGACACCCACGAGACTATATGGTGCAGTGGATATTCTTACACCGAATACTAACATTAAGAGAACGATGACACACTGATAACAGAACTACGCGCTAGGACCGCTATAGATACATTTTAGATGTTATCAGGAAGATGCTGTTGCCTATCATCTGGTTTGTTTCCCTCCGCAGCCTGTTGCGACACCCACGAGACAATATGGTGCAGTGGATATTCTTACACCGAATACTAACATTAAGAGAACGATGATACACTGATAACAGAACTACGTGCTAGGACCACTATAGATACATTTTAGTTGTTATCAGGAAGACGCTGTTGCCCATCATCTGGTTTGTTTCCCTCTGCAGCCTGTTGCGACACCCACGACACAATATGGTGCAGTGGATATTCTTACACCGAATACACTAATAACAGAACTACGCGCTAGGACCACTATAGATACATTTCAGTTGTTATCAGGAAGACGCTGTTGCCCATCACCTGGTTTATTTCCCTCTGCAGCCTGTTGCGACACCCACGACACAATATGGTGCAGTGGATATTCTTACACCTAATACTAGAAGTAACAGAACGATGACACACTGATAACAGAACTACGCGCTAGGACCACTATAGATACATTTCAGTTGTTATCAGGAAGACGCTGTTGCCCATCACCTTGTTTATTTCCCTCTGCAGCCTGTTGCGACACCCACGAGACAATATGGTGCAGTGGATATTCTTACACCGAATACACTAATAACAGAACTACGCGCTAGGACCACTATAGATACATTTCAGTTGTTATCAGGAAGACGCTGTTGCCTATCATCTGGTTTGTTTCCCTCTGCAGCCTGTTGCGACACCCACGAGACAACATGGTGCAGTGGATATTCTTACACCGAATACGCTAATAACAGAACTACGCGCTAGGACCACTATAGATACATTTCAGTTGTTATCAGGAAGACGCTGTTGCCCATCATCTGGTTTGTTTCCCTCTGCAGCCTGTTGCGACACCCACGAGACAATATGGTGCAGTGGATATTCTTACACTGAATACTAGAAGTAACAGAACGATGACACACTGATAACAGAACTACGCGCTAGGACCACTATAGATACATTTCAGTTGTTATCAGGAAGACGCTGTTGCCCATCATCTGGTTTGTTTCCCTCTGCAGCCTGTTGCGACACCCACGAGACAATGTGGTGCAGTGGATATTCTTACACGGAATACTAGAAGTAACAGAACGATGACACACTGATAACAGAACTACGCGCTAGGAACACTATAGATACATTTCAGTTGTTATCAGGAAGACGCTGTTGCCCATCATCTGGTTTGTTTCCCCCTGCAGCCTGTTGCGACACCCACGAGACAATATGGTGCAGTGGATATTCTTACACCGAATACACTTATAACAGAACTACGCGCTAGAACCACTATAGATACATTTCAGTTGTTATCAGGAAGACGCTGTTGCCCATCATCTGGTTTGTTTCCCTCTGCAGCCTGTTGCGACACTCACGAGACAATATGCTGCAGTTGATATTCTTTCACCGAATACACTAATAACAGAACTACGCGCCAGGACCACTATAGATACATTTCAGCTGTTATCAGGACGACGCTGTTGCCCATTATCTGGTTTGTTTCCCTCTGCAGCCTGTTGCGACACCCACGAGACAATATGGTGCAGTAGATATTCTTACACCGAATACTAGAAGTAACAGAACGATGACACACTGATAACAGAACTACGTGCTAGGACCACTATAGATACATTTTAGATGTTATCAGGAAGACGCTGTTGCCCATCATCTGGTTTGTTTCCCTCTGCAGCCTGTTGCGACACCCACGAGACAATATGGTGCAGTGGATATTCTTACACCGAATACTAACATTAAGAGAACGATGACACACTGATAACAGAACTACTTGCTAGGACCACTATAGATACATTTTAGTTGTTATCAGGAAGACGCTGTTGCCCATCATCTGGTTTGTTTCCCTCTGCAGCCTGTTTCGACACCCACGAGACAATATGGTGCCGTGGATATTCTTACACCGAATACTAACATTAAGAGAACGATGACACACTGATAACAGAACTACGCGCTAGGACCGCTATAGATACATTTTAGTTGTTATCAGGAAGACGCTGTTGCCCATCATCAGGTTTGTTTCCCTCTGCAGCCTGTTGCGACACCCACGAGACAATATAGTGCAGTGGATATTCTTACACCGAATACACTAATAACAGAACTACGTGCTAGGACCACTATAGATACACTTCTGTTGTTATCAGGAAGACGCTGTTGCCCATCATCTGGTTTGTTTCCCTCTGCAGCCTGTTGCGACACCCACGAGACTATATGGTGCAGTGGATATTCTTACACCGAATACTAACATTAAGAGAACGATGACACACTGATAACAGAACTACGCGTTAGGACCGCTATAGATACATTTTAGATGTTATCAGGAAGATGCTGTTGCCTATCATCTGGTTTGTTTCCCTCCGCAGCCTGTTGCGACACCCACGAGACAATATGGTGCAGTGGATATTCTTACACCGAATACTAACATTAAGAGAACGATGACACACTGATAACAGAACTACGCGCTAGGACCACTATAGATACATTTTAGTTGTTATCAGGAAGACGCTGTTGCCCATCATCTGGTTTGTTTCCTCTGCAGCCTGTTGCGACACCCACGAGACAATATGGTGCAGTAGATATTCTTACACCGAATACTAGAAGTAACAGAACATTGACACACTGATAACAGAACTACGCGCTAGGACCACTATAGATACATTTCAGTTGTTATCAGGAAGACGCTGTTGCCCATCATCAGGTTTGTTTCCCTCTGCAGCCTGTTGCGACACCCACGAGACAATATAGTGCAGTGGATATTCTTACACCGAATACACTAATAACAGAACTACGTGCTAGGACCACTATAGATACACTTCTGTTGTTATCAGGAAGACGCTGTTGCCCATCATCTGGTTTGTTTCCCTCTGCAGCCTGTTGCGACACCCACGAGACAATATGGTGCAGTGGATATTCTTACACCGAATACTAACATTAAGAGAACGATGACACACTGATAACAGAACTACGCGCTAGGACCGCTATAGATACATTTTAGATGTTATCAGGAAGATGCTGTTGCCTGTCATCTGGTTTGTTTCCCTCCGCAGCCTGTTGCGACACCCACGAGACAATATGGTGCAGTAGATATTCTTACACCGAATACTAGAAGTAACAGAACGATGACACACTGATAACAGAACTACGCGCTAGGACCACTATAGATACATTTCAGTTGTTATCAGGAAGACGCTGTTGCCCATCATCTGGTTTGTTTCCCTCTGCAGCCTGTTGCGACAACCACGAGACAATATGGTGCAGTGGATATTCTTACACCGAATACTAACATTAAGAGAACGATTACACACTGATAACGGAACTACGCGCTAGGACCGCTATAGATACATTTTAGTTGTTATCAGGAAGACGCTGTTGCCCATCATCTGGTTTGTTTCCCTCTGCAGCCTGTTGCGACACCCACGAGAGAATATGGTGCAGTGGATATTCTTACACCGAAAACTAACATTAAGAGAACGATGATACACTGATAACAGAACTACGTGCTAGGACCACTATAGATACAATTTAGTTGTTATCAGGAAGACGCTGTTGCCCATCATCTGGTTTGTTTCCCTCTGCAGCCTGTTGCGACACCCACGACACAATATGGTGCAGTGGATATTCTTACACCGAATACACTAATAACAGAACTACGCGCTAGGACCACTATAGATACATTTCAGTTGTTATCAGGAAGACGCTGTTGCCCATCACCTGGTTTATTTCCCTCTGCAGCCTGTTGCGACACCCACGACACAATATGGTGCAGTGGATATTCTTACACCTAATACTAGAAGTAACAGAACGATGACACACTGATAACAGAACTACGCGCTAGGACCACTATAGATACATTTCAGTTGTTATCAGGAAGACGCTGTTGCCCATCACCTTGTTTATTTCCCTCTGCAGCCTGTTGCGACACCCACGAGACAATATGGTGCAGTGGATATTCTTACACCGAATACACTAATAACAGAACTACGCGCTAGGACCACTATAGATACATTTCAGTTGTTATCAGGAAGACGCTGTTGCCTATCATCTGGTTTGTTTCCCTCTGCAGCCTGTTGCGACACCCACGAGACAATATGGTGCAGTGGATATTCTTACACCGAATACGCTAATAACAGAACTACGCGCTAGGACCACTATAGATACATTTCAGTTGTTATCAGGAAGACGCTGTTGCCCATCATCTGGTTTGTTTCCCTCTGCAGCCTGTTGCGACACCCACGAGACAATATGGTGCAGTGGATATTCTTACACTGAATACTAGAAGTAACAGAACGATGACACACTGATAACAGAACTACGCGCTAGGACCACTATAGATACATTTCAGTTGTTATCAGGAAGACGCTGTTGCCCATCATCTGGTTTGTTTCCCTCTGCAGCCTGTTGCGACACCCACGAGACAATATGCTGCAGTAGATATTCTTACACCGAATACTAGAAGTAACAGAACGATGACACACTGATAACAAAACTACGCGCTAGGACCACTATAGATACATTTCAGTTGTTATCACGAAGACGCTGTTGCCCATCATCTGGTTTGTTTCCCTCTGCAGCGTGTTGCGACACCCACGAGACAATATGGTTCAGTGGATATTCTTACACCGAATACTAACATTAAGAGAACGATGACACACTGATAACAGAACTACGCGCTAGGACTGATATAGATACATTTTAGATGTTATCAGGAAGACGCTGTTGCCCATCATCTGGTTTGTTTCCCTCTGCAGCCTGTTGCGACACCCACGAGACAATATGGTGCAGTGGATATTCTTACACCGAATACTAACATTAAGAGAACGATTACACACTGATAACAGAACTACGCGCTAGGACCGCTATAGATACATTTTAGTTGTTATCAGGAAGACGCTGTTGCCCATCATCTTGTTTGTTTCCCTCTGCAGCCTGTTGCGACACCCACGAGAGAATATTGGGCAGTGGATATTCTTACACCGAATACTAACATTAAGAGAACGATGACACACTGATAACAGAACTACGCGCTAGGAACACTATAGATACATTTCAGTTGTTATCAGGAAGACGCTGTTGCCCATCATCTGGTTTGTTTCCCTCTGCAGCCTGTTGCGACACTCACGAGACAATATGCTGCAGTGGATATTCTTACACCGAATACACTAATAACAGAACTACGCGCCAGGACCACTATAGATACATTTCAGCTGTTATCAGGAAGACGCTGTTGCCCATCATCTGGTTTGTTTCCCTCTGCAGCCTGTTGCGACACCCACGAGACAATATGCTGCAGTAGATATTCTTACACCGAATACTAGAAGTAACAGAACGATGACACACTGATAACAAAACTACGCGCTAGGACCACTATAGATACATTTCAGTTGTTATCACGAAGACGCTGTTGCCCATCATCTGGTTTGTTTCCCTCTGCAGCGTGTTGCGACACCCACGAGACAATATGGTTCAGTGGATATTCTTACACCGAATACTAACATTAAGAGAACGATGACACACTGATAACAGAACTACGCGCTAGGACTGATATAGATACATTTTAGATGTTATCAGGAAGACGCTGTTGCCCATCATCTGGTTTGTTTCCCTCTGCAGCCTGTTGCGACACCCACGAGAGAATATGGTGCAGTGGATATTCTTACACCGAATACTAACATTAAGAGAACGATGACACACTGATAACAGAACTACGCGCTAGGACCACTATAGATACATTTTAGTTGTTATCAGGAAGACGCTGTTGCCCATCATCTGGTTTGTTTCCCTCTGCAGCCTGTTGCGACACCCACGAGACAATATGGTGCAGTAGATATTCTTACACCGAATACTAGAAGTAACAGAACGATGACACACTGATAACAGAACTACGCGCTAGGACCACAATAGATACATTTCAGTTGTTATCAGGAAGACGCTGTTGCCCATCATCTGGTTTGTTTCCCTCTGCAGCCTGTTGCGACACCCACGAGACAATATGGTGCAGTGGATATTCTTACACCGAATACTAACATTAAGAGAACGATTACACACTGATAACAGAACTACGCGCTAGGACCGCTATAGATACATTTTAGTTGTTATCAGGAAGACGCTGTTGCCCATCATCTTGTTTGTTTCCCTCTGCAGCCTGTTGCGACACCCACGAGAGAATATTGGGCAGTGGATATTCTTACACCGAATACTAACATTAAGAGAACGATGACACACTGATAACAGAACTACGCGCTAGGACCGCTAGAGATACATTTTAGATGTTATCAGGAAGACGCTGTTGCCCATCATCTGGTTTGTTTCACTCTGCAGCCTCTAGCGACACCCACGAGACAATATTGTGCAGTGGATATTCTTACACCGAAAACTAACATTAAGAGAACGATGACACACTGATAACAGAACTACGTGCTAGGACCACTATAGATACATTTCAGTTGTTATCAGGAAGACGCTGTTGCCCATCATCTGGTTTGTTTCCCTCTGCAGCCTGTTGCGACACCCACGACACAATATGGTGCAGTGGATATTCTTACACCGAATACACTAATAACAGAACTACGCGCTAGGACCACTATAGATACATTTCAGTTGTTATCAGGAAGACGCTGCTGCCCATCACCTGGTTTATTTCCCTCTGCAGCCTGTTGCGACACCCACGACACAATATGGTGCAGTGGATATTCTTACACCTAATACTAGAAGTAACAGAACGATGACACACTGATAACAGAACTACGCGCTAGGACCACTATAGATACATTTCAGTTGTTATCAGGAAGACGCTGTAGCCCATCACCTTGTTTATTTCCCTCTGCAGCCTGTTGCGACACCCACGAGACAATATGGTGCAGTGGATATTCTTATACCGAATACACTAATAACAGAACTACGCGCTAGGACCACTATAGATACATTTCAGTTGTTATCAGGAATACGCTGTTGCCTATCATCTGGTTTGTTTCCCTCTGCAGCCTGTTGCGACACCCACGAGACAATTTGGTGCAGTGGATATTCTTACACCGAATACACTAATAACAGAACTACGCGCTAGGACCACTATAGATACATTTCAGTTGTTATCAGGAAGACGCTGTTGCCCATCATCTGGTTTGTTTCCCTCTGCAGCCTGTTGCGACACCCACGAGACAATATGGTGCAGTGGATATTCTTACACCGAATACTAGAAGTAACAGAACGATGACACACTGATAACGGAACTACGCGCTAGGACCACTATAGATACATTTCAGTTGTTATCAGGAAGACGCTGTTGCCCATCATCTGGTTTGTTTCCCTCTGCAGCCTGTTGCGACACCCACGTGACAATATGGTGCAGTGGATATTCTTACACCGAATACTAGAAGTAACAGAACGATGACACACTGATAACAGAACTACGCGCTAGGACCACTATAGATACATTTCAGTTGTTATCAGGAAGACGCTGTTGCCCATCATCTGGTTTGTTTCCCCCTGCAGCCTGTTGCGACACCCACGAGACAATACGGTGCAGTGGATATTCTTACACCGAATACACTTATAACGGAACTACGCGCTAGGACCACTATAGATACATTTCAGTTGTTATCAGGAAGACGCTGTTGCCCATCATCTGGTTTGTTTCCCTCTGCAGCCTGTTGCGACACTCACGAGACAATATGCTGCAGTGGATATTCTTACACCGAATACACTAATAACAGAACTACGCGCCAGGACCACTATAGATACATTTCAGCTGTTATCAGGAAGACGCTGTTGCCCATCATCTGTTTTGTTTCCCTCTGCAGCCTGTTGCGACACCCACGAGACAATATGGTGCAGTGGATATTCTTACACCGAATACTAGAAGTAACAGAACGATGACACACTGATAACAGAACTACGCGCTAGGACCACTATAGATACATTTCAGTTGTTATCACGAAGACGCTGTTGCCCATCATCTGGTTTGTTTCCCTCTGCAGCCTGTTGCGACACCCACGAGACAATATGGTGCAGTGGATATTCTTACACCGAATACTAACACTAAGAGAACGATGACACACTGATAACAGAACTACGCGCTAGGACCACTATAGATACATTTCAGTTGTTATCAGGAAGACGCTGTTGCCCATCATCTTGTTTGTTTCCCTCTGCAACCTGTTGCGGCACCCACGAGACAATATGGTGCAGTGGATTTTCTTACACCGAATACTAGAAGTAACAGAACGATGACACACTGATAACAGAACTACGCGCTAGGACCACTATAGATACATTTCAGTTGTTATCAGGAAGACGCTGTTGCTCATCATCTGGTTTGTTTCCCTCTGCAGCCTGTTGCGACATCCACGAGACAATATGGTGCAGTGGATATTCTTACACCGAATACTAACATTAAGAGAACGGTGACACACTGATAACAGAACTACGCGCTAGGACCACTATAGATACATTTCAGTTGTTATCAGGAAGACGCTGTTGCCCATCATCTGGTTTGTTTCCCTCTGCAGCCTGTTGCGACATCCACGAGACAATATGGTGCAGTGGATATTCTTACACCGAATACTAACATTAAGAGAACGGTGACACACTGATAACAGAATTACGCGCTAGGACCACTATAGATACATTTCAGTTGTTATCAGGAAGACGCTGTTGCCCATCATCTGGTTTGTTTCCCTCTGCAGCCTGTTGCGACATCCACGAGACAATATGGTGCAGTGGATATTCTTACACCGAATACTAACATTAATAGAACGGTGACACACTGATAACAGAACTACGCGCTAGGACCACTTTAGATACATTTCCATTTCAGTTGTTATCAGGAAGACGCTGGTGCGCATCATCTGGTTTGTTTCCCTCTGCAGCCTGTTGCGACACCCACGAGACAATTTGGTGCAGTGGATATTCTTACACCGAATACACTAATAACAGAACTACGCGCTAGGACCACTATAGATACATTTCAGTTGTTATCAGGAAGACGCTGTTGCCCATCATCTGGTTTGTTTCCCTTTGCAGCCTGTTGCGACACCCACGAGACAATATGGTGCAGTGGATATTCTTACACCGAATACTAGAAGTAACAGAACGATGACATACTGATAACAGAACTACGCGCTAGGACCACTATAGATACATTTCAGTTGTTATCAGGAAGACGCTGTTGCCCATCATCTGGTTTGTTTCCCTCTGCAGCCTGTTGCGACACCCACGAGACAATATGGTGCAGTGGATATTCTTACACCGAATACTAGAAGTAACAGAACGATGACACACTGATAACAGAACTACGCGCTAGGACCACTATAGATACATTTCAGTTGTTATCAGGAAGACGCTGTTGCCCATCATCTGGTTTGTTTCCCCCTGCAGCCTGTTGCGACACCCACGAGACAATATGGTGCAGTGGATATTCTTACACCGAATACTAACATTAAGAGAACGATGACACACTGATAACAGAATGTGAATGTTGGAAATACCCTATAACAGGAGTTTGAATGAAAATAAATTAAACTACTTAGTCAGATATATTTGCAAAAGACACCCGAACGTGTCATTTATTGATATGGGTTACAGTAGGCAATTACCATATAGAAAACATTTTACCTTAAATCTTTGTAAAACATTGTTAAAAGAAGTATTACATTTAGATTATAAACTGAACTTTGAATTATATAATAAGGATGCTCACAAATCCTTACCAATTAATACACAAAATAAACACACTCAAACTGATGTAATCTATTGTAATAGTCAATTAAAAAAAGACGTAATAAATAATTGTACTCAGACTGACTTGGTAATTAAAGCAAATAATTTAGGTAATGATGATAATGTATACATGGCTGTAGATAATAATGCAAACAATAACTCTAATTTTAAAACTCAAAATAGCTCTAATCTTTTTCTCGTATAATTATTTATTGATTTTACACCAAAATGTAAATGGTTTAATAAATAAATCGGACTTGTTAGCCTACCATTTAAATGAGCTATCACAAAATAGTAAAAATATAGATGTAATCTGCATTACAGAGCATAACATGAAAAATGGCGATGATATACATTTGAACATAGCTAATTTTCAACTAGCAACATACGCCAACAGAAATAACAGAAGAGGGGGGTCATGTGTTTTAATAAATAACAAATTGAAATACAAAATGGTCGAATTACATCAATATTCCTGCCCTAACATTGTGGAGTGTTGTGGTGTGGAATTAATAGAACACGGTATAATTATTGTCTGTTTATATAGATCTCCGAAAGAAAACATAGACGCCGTAACTACGTTTTTCAATAACTTTGAAGGTGTGTTACAAAAATTTTGTAGTACTAATAAAAAAAAACTTATAATATGTGGGGATTTTAACATAGATATTTTACAAAGTTCACGGCTTTCTACAGAATTAGAAAATAAATTGTTAAATTTTAACTTACGACCGAGTATTTGCGAGCCAACACGTTTACAAAGTGGCAAGTGTATTGATAATATAATTCATAATATAAGAGGCAGTAAAGGTGAAGTGATAGATCTGGGAATATCAGATCATACTGCTCAAGTCCTAAAATGTCCTGTTAACAAAACATACACTATCTCTCATTGGTTCATGTTCAAACGGGATTACAGCATAGAAAACTTAAATAAATTTAAAAATGCCATCAGAAGTCTCAGTTTTAATAGTGTTTATGAATGTCTTGATCCTAATGAAGCGTTTAATGAATTCAATGCATTATTTAAACTATTTTACGATCTCTGCTTTCCGACACTTAAAATTAAAATTCTTATAAATAGAAAACTTACTTGGGTTACTAATGGTATTAAATTGTGTTGTAAACGTAAACGAGAAATGCTATGGCATTCTCGACTACACCCTACCAAGGAAAATAAGAGAAAGCTTAAACTTTATAGTAAACGCTTAAGAAAAATCATTAATTTGACACAAAAATCGCGCAATAGTTATTATATCAACAATGCGGAGAATAAAACAAAAGCCACATGGAAAGTGATAAATAAGAATAAATACAACTTGCCCAAAGATAATATTACAAAAATTAATTTTAATAATAAATATATATATGATCCCGAAAAAATTGCTGAGGAATTTAATAATTATTTTATCAATGAAGTTCAGCCCATAAACCAGTTTAGTAATAGTCACCAAAGTAACACATCCATAAGTAGTAGACTAAACTCAATGTTTATGCCTGCATGTATTCCTCACGATTTATATAAAATAATTAATAAATTAAAAAATACTAACAGTGCTGGTAATGATGATATAATTACAAAAGTAGTGAAGTTAGTGGCCGTTGAAATTTCCCCAGTTCTAAGTTACGTAGTGAATTTATGTATTGAAAATGGTACTTTTCCTAGTGCTTTAAAAATATCCGTTATAAATCCTTTATATAAAAAGGAGGACAGACATGACCCTAAAAACTACAGGCCTGTCGCTTTGCTTCCAACATTCTCCAAAATAATAGAAAAAGTAATATATAACAACTTATATTATTATTTGGAAGTTAATAACATCTTAGCAAACGAACAATATGGTTTTAGAAAATGTAAAAACATAAATATGGCCATGTATGGATTTATTGAAAAAGTGATCACCGGTATGGATAATCGTTCACCAACAACCGCCTTGTTCATGGACATGACCAAGGCGTTTGATTATGTTGATTTAAATATCTTAGCGCTTAAACTGGAAAAATATGGAATCAGAGGTAATGTGTTAAATCTTATTATTTCATACCTGAATGATAGGAAACAAATTACTAAAATAAAAAAGATCTGTCCTTGTACTAATATTGAAATAACATACCTTTCGCAACCAAAGCAAACAACCTACGGTGTGCCGCAAGGAAGCGTACTCGGCCCATTACTATTCCTAATATATATTAATGATTTGCCCCAGGTGACTCAGCTCCCAATGACCTTATTTGCTGATGACAGCACAGTTTTATTCACGGGACGAGACAAGGTCTCAATTGAAATGGACATAACTCAGAATTTATATAGGATAATAGAGTGGCTGAATGACAATAATCTTAAAATTAATTTGGATAAAACGCATATCATGTCATTCAAACAAAGAGAAAACCAACCAAAAATTAATATTAACTATAAAACTAAAATCATAAATGAAAAAGAACACACAAAATTTCTGGGAATTTGGCTGGACGAAAAAATGACATGGAGTAAACATATTGAACACATAATAAAAAAGATAAATCAATTCCACTATGCACTACATAACCTTATAAAAATTACAAATCGTGAAACAGTCATAACCGCCTACCATGCATACGTCTCTTCAACATTGAGATATGGTATAATATTTTGGGGAAATTCTCCAAAACGCGAACTAGTATTTAAAGCGCAAAAGAAATGTTTACGAGCAGTATGTCAGTTGCAGGTTACCGATAGTTGCAAACCGCATTTTATTGATCTTAACATTCTGACCCTACCATCTTTATATATATTTGAAGTAGCTATGTTTGTAAGGAAACATTTTAACATATTTGAAAACGCTAATAATAAACGACATAGGAACAAACTACGCACAAAACCTCATAAAACAGCCCTGTATTCAAAAAGTTTCCTGGGTATGGCTCCTAAAATTTTTAATAAACTCCCAAGATACATCAAAGAAACCGATAATATAGACAAATTTAAGAAATTGCTTCCGAGTTTTTTATTACATAAAGCATACTACTCTATCAACGAATACTTTGAAGATAAAATGAATGGTTGTTAGTACCTGCAATAATTAATGGACGATTTATTTATAACATGTTAATATTTATGTAATTGATAATTAAGGTGATGGTGATAAACAAATATTTGTATGCCTTTGTAGGCGAAACATAGTGTTACGTATTATACCTTTTCCACCAAGTTTGTAACTTTTTACCTATGTTTGACAAATAAATTATTTGATTTGATTTGATTTGATTTGAGAACTACGCGCTAGGACCACTATAGATACATTTTAGTTGTTGTCAGGAAGACGCTGTTGCCCATCATCTGGTTTGTTTCCCTCTGCAGCCTGTTGCGACACCCACGAGACAATATGGTGCAGTGGATATTCTTACACCGAATACACTAATAACAGAACTACGCGCTAGGACCACTATAGATACATTTCAGTTGTTATCAGGAAGACGCTGTTGCCCATCATCTGGTTTGTTTCCCTCTGCAGCCTGTTGCGACACCCACGAGACAATATGGTGCAGTGGATATTCTTACACCGAATACTAACATTAAGAGAACGATGACACACTGATAACAGAACTACGCGCTAGGACCGCTATAGATACATTTTAGTTGTTATCAGGAAGACGCTGTTGCCCATCATCTGGTTTGTTTCCCTCTGCAGCCTGTTGCGACACCCACGAGACAATATGGTGCAGTGGATATTCTTACACCGAATACACTAATAACAGAACTACGCGCTAGGACCACTATAGATACATTTCAGTTGTTATCAAGAAGACGCTGTTGCCCATCACCTGGTTTATTTCCCTCTGCAGCCTGTTGCGACACCCACGACACAATATGGTGCAGTGGATATTCTTACACCGAATACACTAATAACAGAACTACGCGCTAGGACCACTATGGATACATTTTAGTTGTTATCAGGAAGACGCTGTTGCCCATCATCTGGTTTGTTTCCCTCTGCAGCCTGTTAAGACATCCACGAGACAATATGGTGCAGTGGATATTCTTACACCTAATACTAGAAGTAACAGAACGATGACACACTGATAACAGAACTACGCGCTAGGACCACTATAGATACATTTCAGTTGTTATCAGGAAGGCGCTGTTGCCCATCACTTTGTTTATTTCCCTCTGCAGCCTGTTGCGACACCCACGAGACAATATGGTGCAGTGGATATTCTTACACCGAATACACTAATAACAGAACTACGCGCTAGGACCATTATAGATACATTTCAGTTGTTATCAGGAAGACGCTGTTGCCTATCATCTGGTTTGTTTCCCTCTGCAGCCTGTTGCGACACCCACGAGACAATATGGTGCAGTGGATATTCTTACACCGAATACACTAATAACAGAACTACGCGCTAGGACCACTATAGATACATTTCAGTTGTTATCAGGAAGACGCTGTTGCCCATCATCTGGTTTGTTTCCCTCTGCAGCCTGTTGCGACACCCACGAGACAATATGGTGCAGTGGATATTCTTACACCGAATACTAGAAGTAACAGAACGATGACACACTGATAACAGAACTACGCGCTAGGACCACTATAGATACATTTCAGTTGTTATCAGGAAGACGCTGTTGCCCATCATCTGGTTTGTTTCCCTCTGCAGCCTGTTGCGACACCCACGAGACAATATGGTGCAGTGGATATTCTTACACCGAATACTAGAAGTAACAGAACGATGACACACTGATAACAGAACTACGCGCTAGGACCACTATAGATACATTTCAGTTGTTATCAGGAAGACGCTGTTGCCCATCATCTGGTTTATTTCCCTCTGCAGCCTGTTGCGACACTCACGAGACAATATGCTGCAGTGGATATTCTTACACCGAATACACTAATAACAGAACTACGCGCCAGGACCACTATAGATACATTTCAGCTTTGAATAAAACTATTATTTACGGATTTTATCGCGTTTAATTACTTATTTTATTTTTATTATTATCCCGACGTTTCGGGTGCTTTACAGCGCCCATGGTCACGGGGGGGACTGAGATGTTTGACGTCCCAATGTCATAGTTAGTCCGGCTACCTTCAGTTTTTTAATATTAATTTTTGGTCCGATTTACGCAAAACGAGCTTATAGTATCATGAAGTCTTGCAGTGGTATGCTTGGGTTTGGGTTTAATTTTGTTAATTATAGGATCCCAAGCAGATGGTAGCACCCAACCATCTTCTCTATTGAAATTTGGATGTTTTTTAATTTCAATAGCCTCGCGTATCATCCTTCGTAGGAATCGGTGTTCTTTTGCGAGAATTTGTGGTTTATCAAATCTAATGTAATGGTGGGGACGATCTTGAACATGTTCGCAGACTGCAGACTTCCCGGAGCGTCGGTGCTTCACATCAGCTATATGTTCCTTCACGCGGGTTTTTATAGATCTCTTTGTTTGACCTATGTAAGAGAGACCACATTCACAATCTAGCTTGTACACACCTGCATCTTGTAGAGGAATATTACATTTGATGGATGGTAAAAATTGACTAATCTTCTTCAGCGGCTTGTAGTATGTCTTAATGGACGCTCGCTTCAAGATGTAGCCAATCTTGTCCGTGACTCCTCTAACATATGGTAGTAGAGCAGGCGCGCGCTCGACTGTGGCCGGCTTCACTCGTTCACTGTGACGTAGGCGCGGGACCCGAAGCTTGGTGTCTTGCAATACTTGCTTGACGTGCTGAAGCTCCGCAGCCAGATGTTTTCTGTCACAGATCCCTCGTGCTCTCTGAAACAAAGATTTACCCACGGTAGCTAACTGTGAAGGATGATGGTGAGATTCACCATTTAGATATCGGTTGGTATGGGTCTTTTTCCTATACACAGTGTGGCCAATAGTGTTATCAGGATTTCGGATGACTAAAACATCTAGGAAAGCTAAAGAATTATTTGCCTCTAACTCCATTGTGAATTGTATTTTAGAGTTTATGGAGTTAAGGTGGTCTAAAAATGCAGTTACTTTGTCAGATGGTAAAATTGTGAAAGTGTCGTCTACGTACCGCTTGTAGAACCTTGGATTTACGGGAGCAGTAAGAAGGGCTTTCTCCTCAAAGTCCTCCATGAATATGTCGGCGACTATGGGAGACGCAGGTGAGCCCATCGCCACACCATCTACTTGCTTGTAGAACTCCTCCTTCCACAATAGATAGCCAGATGTGAGGCAATGTTCAAGTAGTATTGCATATTCTTGAGGCATGTTATTTTCTTCTAGCTTCCTAGTTACAATTGAGATGCAGTCCACAATAGGTAGGCATGTAAATAGTGACTGAACATCAAAACTGACCATAGTTTCATTGTTAGCGAGATGTAGGTCTTTTATCTCACTCACAAAATGATATGAATCCTTTGTGTGTGCTCTGGTATGTCCTCTCAGTGGTGATAGTATTTTTGCTAAGTATTGTGCCAGCTTATAAGTTGGAGAATCAATCTGGCTCACTATGGGACGTAGTGGAGCGTTTGGTTTGTGTATCTTCGGTAACCCATACAACCTCGGTGGTTTGGCACATGATGGTATTAGCGAATTCACGTCGATATTTAATTTTTCGGAGTATTTCTTTATTAAATCGCTAGTTGTTTTAAGCGTGTTAGTTGTCGGGTCTGTTTTGACCTTTTTATATGTACTTTCGTCCGATAAAAGTTGTTGTATTTTAAAATTATATTCCGACGCGTCCATTACCACCGTAGCATTTCCTTTATCCGCGCGGAGAATCGTGAGTTCTGGTCTGTTCCGTAAGTTATTTAGCGCTATAAATTCGTCTTTGGGAAGGTTTGGTTTCGGCACTGAACTACGACGTAACAAGGACGAAATATCTTGACGTATGGCCTCTAAATCTTCCTTACCGATATTATTCTTAAACAGACAATCCTCAACACTGCAGATAATTTCTTCGTACGGGATTTTTCGCGGAGTTAATGCGAAGTTCATTCCCTTCGCTAATACTTTCATTGTCGGTTCGTCCAGTGTATATTTTGACAAATTAAAGACAGTGCGTTGTTTATAGTTTGTGTCTATGGTCAACGGTTGTTTATTGTTCTGGCGTTGACTTGGATGTTTGGCATTTGATTTGATTGTTAATTTTTGGTATTTTTCTATTTGTTTATTTTTGCATTCATTGTATTTTGATGTTTCTCGTTTGTTTAAAGTTTCGATGCAATTATTAAAATCAAATGTCGTTAAAATTGTCTTTAGTTCACTGGACAAATTGTCTATGGTGTTGTTTATGAAATGTAAATCGAACCGTTTCTGCTGAATCACCGTCCGTAACAACTTTTTACTTGCCTGATTTAAGATCTTAGCGCTTCCTCGAATGTCCTTCATTGTTGATATTTTGACACACGTAGGAATGAGATTATGGTCTCTGCATCTCTTCAAGAAATTTAAAGATGTTATATATCTTGCGCGCTTGGTTTTAAGATCTTCTAATCGGCGAATTTTATTTGCTATTACCAGTCCGTACTGGTTCACATAATGATTTCTTAAATTTACGCGAACACTACACATTGAATAAAACTATTATTTACGGATTTTATCGCGTTTAATTACTTATTTTATTTTTATTATTATCCCGACGTTTCGGGTGCTTTACAGCGCCCATGGTCACGGGGGGGACTGAGATGTTTGACGTCCCAATGTCATAGTTAGTCCGGCTACCTTCAGTTTTTTAATATTAATTTTTGGTCCGATTTACGCAAAACGAGCTTATAGTATCATGAAGTCTTGCAGTGGTATGCTTGGGTTTGGGTTTAATTTTGTTAATTATAGGATCCCAAGCAGATGGTAGCACCCAACCATCTTCTCTATTGAAATTTGGATGTTTTTTAATTTCAATAGCCTCGCGTATCATCCTTCGTAGGAATCGGTGTTCTTTTGCGAGAATTTGTGGTTTATCAAATCTAATGTAATGGTGGGGACGATCTTGAACATGTTCGCAGACTGCAGACTTCCCGGAGCGTCGGTGCTTCACATCAGCTATATGTTCCTTCACGCGGGTTTTTATAGATCTCTTTGTTTGACCTATGTAAGAGAGACCACATTCACAATCTAGCTTGTACACACCTGCATCTTGTAGAGGAATATTACATTTGATGGATGGTAAAAATTGACTAATCTTCTTCAGCGGCTTGTAGTATGTCTTAATGGACGCTCGCTTCAAGATGTAGCCAACTTGTCCGTGACTCCTCAAACATATGGTAGTAGAGCAGGCGCGCGCTCGACTGTGGCCGGCTTCACTCGTTCACTGTGACGTAGGCGCGGGACCCGAAGCTTGTTGTCTTGCAATACTTGCTTGACGTGCTGAAGCTCCGCAGCCAGATGTTTTCTGTCACAGATCCCTCGTGCAGTTAGCTACCGTGGGTAAATCTTTGTTTCAGAGAGCACGAGGGATCTGTGACAGAAAACATCTGGCTGCGGAGCTTCAGCACGTCAAGCAAGTATTGCAAGACAACAAGCTTCGGGTCCCGCGCCTACGTCACAGTGAACGAGTGAAGCCGGCCACAGTCGAGCGCGCGCCTGCTCTACTACCATATGTTAGAGGAGTCACGGACAAGATTGGCTACATCTTGAAGCCAGCGTCCATTAAGACATACTACAAGCCGCTGAAGAAGATTAGTCAATTTTTACCATCCATCAAATGTAATATTCCTCTACAAGATGCAGGTGTGTACAAGCTAGATTGTGAATGTGGTCTCTCTTACATAGGTCAAACAAAGAGATCTATAAAAACCCGCGTGAAGGAACATATAGCTGATGTGAAGCACCGACGCTCCGGGAAGTCTGCAGTCTGCGAACATGTTCAAGATCGTCCCCACCATTACATTAGATTTGATAAACCACAAATTCTCGCAAAAGAACACCGATTCCTACCAAGGATGATACGCGAGGCTATTGAAATTAAAAAACATCCAAATTTCAATAGAGAAGATGGTTGGGTGCTACCATCTGCTTGGGATCCTATAATTAACAAAATTAAACCCAAACCCAAGCATACCACTGCAAGACTTCATGATACTATAAGCTCGTTTTGCGTAAATCGGACCAAAAATTAATATTAAAAAACTGAAGGTAGCCGGACTAACTATGACATTGGGACGTCAAACATCTCAGTCCCCCCGTGACCATGGGCGCTGTAAAGCACCCGAAACGTCGGGATAATAATAAAAATAAAATAAGTAATTAAACGCGATAAAATCCGTAAATAATAGTTTTATTCAATGTGTAGTGTTCGGGTAAATTTAAGAAATCATTACATTTCAGCTGTTATCAGGAAGACGCTGTTGCCCATCATCTGGTTTGTTTCCCTCTGCAGCCTGTTGCGACACCCACGAGACAATATGGTGCAGTGGATATTCTTACACCGAATACTAGAAGTAACAGAACGATGACACACTGATAACAGAAGTACGCGCTAGGACCACTATAGATACATTTCAGTTGTTATCAGGAAGACGCTGTTGCCCATCATCTGGTTTGTTTCCCTCTGCAGCCTGTTGCAACATCCATGAGACAATATGGTGCAGTGGATATTCTTACACCGAATACTAACATTAAGAGAACGGTGACACACTGATAACAGAACTACGCGCTAGGACCACTATAGATACATTTCCATTTCAGTTGTTATCAGGAAGACGCTGTTGCCCATCATCTGGTTTGTTTCCCTCTGCAGCCTGTTGCGACACCCACGAGACAATATGGTGCAGTGGATATTCTTACACCGAATACACTAATAACAGAACTACGCGCTAGGACCACTATAGATACATTTCAGTTGTTATCAGGAAGACACTGTTGCCCATCATCTGGTTTGTTTCCCTCTGCAGCCTGTTGCGACACCCACGAGACAATATGGTGCAGTGGATATTCTTACACCGAATACACTAATAACAGAACTACGCGCTAGGACCACTATAGATACATTTCCATTTCAGTTGTTATCAGGAAGACGCTGTTGCCCATCATCTGGTTTGTTTCCCTCTGCAGCCTGTTGCGACACCCACGAGGCAATATGGTGCAGTGGATTTTTTTACACCGAATACTAGAAGTAACAGAACGATGACACACTGATAACAGAACTACGCGCTAGGACCACTATAGATACATTTCAGTTGTTATCAGGAAGACGCTGTTGCCCATCATCTGGTTTGTTTCCCTCTGCAGCCTGTTGCAACATCCATGAGACAATATGGTGCAGTGGATATTCTTACACCGAATACTAACATTAAGAGAACGGTGACACACTGATAACAGAACTACGCGCTAGGACCACTATAGATACATTTCCATTTCAGTTGTTATCAGGAAGACGCTGTTGCCCATCATCTGGTTTGTTTCCCTCTGCAGCCTGTTGCGACACCCACGAGACAATATGGTGCAGTGGATATTCTTACACCGAATACACTAATAACAGAACTACGCGCTAGGACCACTATAGATACATTTCAGTTGTTATCAGGAAGACACTGTTGCCCATCATCTGGTTTGTTTCCCTCTGCAGCCTGTTGCGACACTCACGAGACAATATGGTGCAGTGGATATTCTTACACCGAATACACTAATAACAGAACTACGCGCTAGGACCACTATAGATACATTTCAGTTGTTATCAGGAAGACACTGTTGCCCATCATCTGGTTTGTTTCCCTCTGCAGCCTGTTGCGACACTCACGAGACAATATGGTGCAGTGGATATTCTTACACCGAATACACTAATAACAGAACTACGCGCTAGGACCACTATAGATACATTTCAGTTGTTATCAGGAAGACACTGTTGCCCATCATCTGGTTTGTTTCCCTCTGCAGCCTGTTGCGACACTCACGAGACAATATGGTGCAGTGGATATTCTTACACCGAATACACTAATAACAGAACTACGCGCTAGGACCACTATAGATACATTTCAGTTGTTATCAGGAAGACACTGTTGCCCATCATCTGGTTTGTTTCCCTCTGCAGCCTGTTGCGACACTCACGAGACAATATGGTGCAGTGGATATTCTTACACCGAATACACTAATAACAGAACTACGCGCTAGGACCACTATAGATACATTTCAGTTGTTATCAGGAAGACACTGTTGCCCATCATCTGGTTTGTTTCCCTCTGCAGCCTGTTGCGACACTCACGAGACAATATGGTGCAGTGGATATTCTTACACCGAATACACTAATAACAGAACTACGCGCTAGGACCACTATAGATACATTTCAGTTGTTATCAGGAAGACACTGTTGCCCATCATCTGGTTTGTTTCCCTCTGCAGCCTGTTGCGACACCCACGAGACAATATGGTGCAGTGGATATTCTTACACCGAATACTAACATTAAGAGAACGATGACACACTGATAACAGAACTACGCGCTAGGACCACTATAGATACATTTCCATTTCAGTTGTTATCAGGAAGACGCTGTTGCCCATCATCTGGTTTGTTTCCCTCTGCAGCCTGTTGCGACACCCACGAGACAATATGGTGCAGTGGATATTCTTACACCGAATACTAACATTAAGAGAACGATGACACACTGATAACAGAACTACGCGCTAGGACCACTATAGATACATTTCCATTTCAGTTGTTATCAGGAAGACGCTGTTGCCCATCATCTGGTTTGTTTCCCTCTGCAGCCTGTTGCGACACCCACGAGACAATATGGTGCAGTGGATATTCTTACACCGAATACTAACATTAAGAGAACGATGACACACTGATAACAGAACTACGCGCTAGGACCACTATAGATACATTTCCATTTCAGTTGTTATCAGGAAGACGCTGTTGCCCATCATCTGGTTTGTTTCCCTCTGCAGCCTGTTGCGACACCCACGAGACAATATGGTGCAGTGGATATTCTTACACCGAATACTAACATTAAGAGAACGATGACACACTGATAACAGAACTACGCGCTAGGACCACTACAGATACATTTTTAAAACTAACTATCCGTACTGCAAAATAAATTTTTAAAATTATTATACTGTAATTTGTCCGGTCAGCTTTCGTCTTATATTAAATTTCACAACAAGAATTAGAAGAATAGAAAAAGAGAACCCTTAATTGTCAACAATGCTTAAGTAACATATTTACAATGAATTAAAAAGTTTTATAAAAATTTCAAAATTTCAAAGTACCTATGACGTTCTCGTCCAAAGTCACGTTACCGTCACAGCCTTTTAAAAGTACACTGCTGAATGAAGTCTACCCGCACGGGCACCGTTACCGTCACAGCATTTTAAAAGTACACTGCTGAATGAAGACTACCCGCATAGCCGACGGGAGAGCAACCGCTGATTTTTAGGCAGGTAGACGCTACCGCATATCTCTTAGTACATTTCCCTCTGTCACCTCTTACATCACCCGTTTGACGATATGGATAAGTGGTTATTTTTGCTCTACCATTACACAATCAATGTCATGTTACGTATTTTTATTTCATTAAATTGTTATTTATATAAATTATTTACAAATATATATTTATGTGCCATTTTAATGTTTCTAAATAACTTATGAATAAAACATATTTATCTAAGTAAAAATTATTCAAGTTTGTCTTCAAGTTTCGTGAAGCTAAATAGGTCTAAACGTCTGACATTTATGACTTTCAGATAAAACTTAGGCATTAGTTTTATGATAGTTTATAAAGTCATCGCTATACAGCACTTTAGTTGCACGTCACTTGCATCATCAACTGGAACTTTTATTCACGACAACTTATCAAGTTAGCCCCAGAAACTCATAAGGGACTCGCTACACAGACGCTTGAGTACATAATTGGGTAAGTATCTTTTACTGAACTGTAAAAAGATGGACAACAGGCTTAAAGATAAGACACACAAAGCGCCACTACAGAAAAAAATTTGAAAGAATGTCAAGGAAAAGCAATTTTAAATGTCATCTTCCCAATTTCATCATCATCATCATTGCAATCTGTCAAAAGCACACAGCTGAACATAGGCCTCCCTCAGAGATAGCCTCACAGAAGTTATATCTGACATAGTGGCCGAGCTTGGTGGCGAGATGGCAACCTCTACTATTTATTAAAAACTATTTATTTAATGAATTTGTGGCCAGGAAGATGCTGCTGCCCATCTCCTATTTCATTTCCTTCTGTCGTCTCTTACGACACGCTCGGTATGATATGGGGTAGAAGCGGGTGAGGGTTCTCTACCGCGACCACTATACGGCGATTTACACAAAACTAATTACACATTTGGCTACAGCTATGCGAGTTGCAAGTTTAATCCTCGCATGAAACAAGCATGGTCTAAAATTATTTGCATATTATTCCATGTATGTTTACTTTTGAAATTTTATGACACCTTTTATATTTTCGATGTAAAAAATATACAATATAAATTTATTTGTTAAACATCAACATGCTTTTTAATTTACTTCTTTTAAATATAATATTTACGATACTTATATGTGACAATTAGGCATTCCTACATCTCTGATATAAAGTGTTATCTGTAAAATTTATTTGTCAATTGAAAGATAATACTATATACTTATTTGAAACGAAGCGTTGTCAACAAGTATAGTCTATTACTCAGAGCGGCAACACATGCATCGGGCGACTTCCTAAGGTTACTGGTTCGAGGCCGGAGTAGAAATGCAATTAGTCTTTTTATTGTTTTTCCCTTTTCTTTTTATAATTCGAATAATTTTATGATTAATTTTATGGTCTTATGTACAAAATAAGGGAACTAATAGTTTTATGTTTCGTTGCTTGTAATTTTATTTTGCAGTTAATGTGTAGATGATAGTTAAATATTAAGTGCTTACCTAATTTAGTGCTAAGATTAATGTAAATTATGCTTAAAAATTATCTAGTTGTTTGCTTTGTAGCCTAACATGTTTCTTATAAATATCTTACACATTCACATATTTGTTTCTTGTCTTACCCGGACCCCGACCCCCGTGGCTCCATGACATATTGGGGTTGCAAAATCTAAATATAGTCCAAATGAATTTTTAAAGACAGTTGTGCCACCGAAATTGGCTATTATGCTATGCGTAAACGAACTATGCATTCCTTGGAGGAGGCGTGGACTTCTAAAGGGTTGTAGTGACGAAGACGATGATGAAACGAACTATGCGTCATTAGCAACGGAAGTCCACGATGTAAATGTAATGTGTCGTTCGTAATATAATAAATACTTCATTGTGAACTTTGTGATCGGTGGCGTGCAAAAGTATTGTGTCGCGTGCCAACGATGGCACGCGTGCCATTGGTTCGCCGTCCCAGCCCTACAGCATGCCCATGTCCAGCTGTGGACTTTTGCATGATGATGGTGCTAAATGAATGCTATAAGAACTGGGTTTATGAATTATTTATCAAAATCTATTCTAAATTCGTAATTTAATACGTTCATTGATGAAATTTCAAGTAAGACTTAAATTTTTATGTCGAACCTCCTTTTATGTAGGACCAAGGATGAATTGAAATAAGCTTTCAACAACCCTTTATTGAGAATTATATAAATATTAATTTTTTTTTAAATTTCACCGGCCTGTTGGTTTAGTGGTTAGTGACCCTGACTGCTATGCCGCAGGTCGTGGGTTCGATTCCTACCCAGGACAAATGTTTGTGTGATGAGCACGATCATTTGTTCTGTGTCTGGGTGTAATTTATCTATAATATTTATGTATTTAGAAATATATAAGTATGTTTATCAGTTGTCTAGTACCCATAACACAAGCTCTGCTTAGCTTGGGACTAGATGGCGTTGTGTGATAGTTGTGGAATATTATTATTATATTTATTTATTATTAATGCTTTGCGTATTGTAGGCTAATGGTTATGGATTATCTAAGAGAGAAAAACTTTGAGAATAAACATCTAGATGTAATATGTCCTCGATGAATTTTCGTACTGTCTATGTATATTAATTGTTTACATTCAGCAAAAGCTTGTTCCTGTTGTTCTTTTGCACTAATATTAGACTTTCCGATCATTATTGATGCCGCCATTAACTCGCTGTCATTCAAACTGGCCCGTTGTTTTTTGCAATATAAATAGGTATCTTTTTTATAAATTAATCACACTTTTTCCGATATTGTATGTATTTTTATACTTCAGTAAGGAAAAACTGTCTTAATTAATGATTAAAAGAAGTGGCTTCCAAAACAATATTTAAGGAAAGTATTAAATCCGCACATTTTTTTTCTTAATAATTACACATAATACATTGTTTTATTAAAATGTTTTTAGACTTTTAAAACAATTGAAAAATTGATACAATGTTATTTCCTACAATGAATGTGAAAATGTATTTCTCTTTTACACCTTAATTATTTCAAAAACCAAATAAGGCAATAAAAAATAATGTTATATAATACACTATCTTAGTTATCAGAGGTAACAACGCATCTGTCATCTAACTGGGCTGCATTAGCCACTTATCCTCAGGTGGACTGTAAGTTTTTGTTACTTTGGTTTCATAAAAAATGTTCAGTAACGATCAGATTGCATCCCTTTGCGTTTTCTATCGTATTTCCAGCCGCCAAATTTCAACGCGCATTGCGTCAAAATGCTCGATAGCATCCTTACAATCTGGATGCTTGGCGGTCCACTACTGTGCGTTTTACTAGTTTTCTTCCTCGTACAACTTCTCTGTGGATTTGTTTACCACCGGCGACTTTTCCGGACCGACACGACTAAGGGACCTTCAAGAAAAGAGCTTACTCCTTTCTAAAAGACCGGCAACGCATCTGCAATTCCCCTGGTGTTGCGGTTGTTCATGGGCGGCGGTAGTCACTTACCATCAGATGAGCCGCATGCTCGTTTGCCCCGTCTTCTATAAAAAAAGATTAAAAAAGAGCAACTTCAATATTTAAATATGTATTTCCCTTACAATATGCTATTTGAAACCAAAATATTTCAAATCTTAATGGATGCAAAATTTTGAATGAAACCAAAACTACAAGTCAAATGTATTTTTATTACTTATCACATTAGCATGTAAATTACACTCAATTTTATTTCTTTGTTTCAGAATTGTACGCAGTTAAAATAGTGAAAATAGTAGTGCCAGAAATAATACAGTACGGTGTGCAAGACGCTGTGATTCTAGACTGTGACTATACTTACGGTAACAAAACATCGGGACTGGTAGTGAAGTGGTTTTTCGGAAACAAAGCTAGACCTGTCTACCAATGGATCGTGTCGCAAAAGCCACAGGACATGGGGATACTGAGAGGTCGTGTTGACTTAGCCTACAGAGCATCAAGCGATCCATTAAAAATGCACAGAGCACTCCGCATAGTGAAGCCCAACACCGACATCTCTGGTGATTACACGTGTGTCGTTTCAACATTCATGGACGAGGATTCAAGAACTAAGCAAATGATTGTTTTTGGTAAGTAACTTTGTCAAGCTCGTTAAAATATGTCAAATATTTGAACAAAACCAGACAGATAATGTAGCTATTTGCGTTGAAAATTAATCTTTATAACTATTGAACTTAATGATTTCTTATATTTATGCGAACACTGCACATTATTTCGGTATATATAAGTTTTAATAGTTTTAAGTGCTGCGGGTGGGTGCCGTCGCATGCGACCGCTCGGGATTTGCCGGGCGCATGCGACTGCATGAGAATTTTAAGGGGACTGAGAGGTTAAAGTTCACTACCCGCTTAACAGTCAACTCATTATCCATCCCGTCTATGTATCAAGTATCTATTATCAGTAACTGTTATCCATGGTGGCGATTCGATTCCCGCCATTTTCCGCCTTTTAAAAAAGAACTTTAATTTTTAATATACTTCGCTTTTAGCACTAATGTTATAATAACATGTAAAGTTAGATAAGAAAATGTTTATTATATTTTATTGTATAATGTCATAAAATTATACCACTATATTTAAAGAAAACACGTAATTAAGTAAATTATTTTTCTCCCGGGAAGTAAACAAGTACTTCCCGGGTTGTACAAGCCGCAATGGTTGCAACATATAAGAAATGAAACCATTTAGAAAGATACTGTTGAGGCCCTACTGAACATAGTTCTACCCTTAGACTGTCTCTTTAGGGGGATATTTGCCATAGCCATCATACTTGGTAAGCGGTTTAGCAAACATATTTTATTTCTATTTTATATTAGGTACGCTGCTGGCCATTTACAGCCTAGTTATGTCAGATAGAAGTAAACGTTTGATAAAAAAATAAAATAATGCGGAAAAAACCATGATCAACATTTCCTTAAGGGATAGTTAAAGAAATACAGATCACAAGTAGGTAGATCACAAGCACCACTATTGGCAGGCTCCTAGTTACAGCGACCTATGTCGCCCCAGTGCCCAGTGGTGCAATTCAAAAATACTTTGTATTTACAAGCCGTACCAATTGTCACTTACGGTTTACGGTGTAGGTTTGAACGTTGTAAAACGTAACGTTTCAATTTGTGATTCATTTGTTCGAATGATCGAATATAAGTGGTAGAGCCACGCTACAGTAACATTATGATTGTAGCACTAATGGGTCGGCTCTACTAGTGTAGAACTACTCTGTCACGCAATACAAGTTTTTACTGGAAACGAGACATTCCGTCTTAGTCCTCAGGGGTGACAACACGTTTGCATTTTGATTCTTAATAGAGGATATAATAATATGTAGATATCTATGAGCCACAGCATCCACTTACCATCAGGTGGACTTTGTGCTCAACAATCCACCTGGTGGTAACGGTCAACTTTATCCTATGAATTTATCTGATTGTGTTATGAAATATGGAGCGTCCTGGTATTGAGCTAACGGCTGTTGTTTATTATTGAGTAATAATACACTAATTAAGTAGCCACAAAAACTTATTGCATATATAAATTATAATATTGTTATAAAACATTAAATAGAAACAAAATTGTTCATGTTTAATGATCGTTATTAACATAAATAACTATTTTATTTGTTCTTATTTTTTGTTTTATTTTTGTTAAATACATGAAATACTATATTAGTCTTTAAAAGATTTTATTTGAAAATTGTAACTTTATTTTCTCAATGTGCTTCATTTCGAATATCCCGCTAGTACAAAAGCAATCGATTTCATACTTCGAACAAAAGTTGTAACCGTTTCGTAACCAACTGAAATTTGGGTGAATGAACTTAAAATTTTATATACAATTCAAAGGCGGACAATTTGCTAAATTACATTACAAACACTTTACCCATATCGGGCCTTAATTATGATATCGCTAAACCCTTCTCAAGAAATGTATTAAGGGATAACCTCGAGTAACTATTGAATGAAATTTTTCTTGGATTTTCACTGCTTAAATTTAAGTACGATTAATGCAGGGGCATTACTTAAATTCAACAACATTTAATTTTACGTTCAAAATGTTAAAAATTTTATGATTTTAAGTTTCCCTGTCAGCGCAAACAACGCAAGCGTTAAACGATCGAAATGTTCATATTTATACGAATATATTATGACTCACGGGACAGTGAAATGGTCAAGTTGCACTCGTGTTCATTAGCCTGTAAACTCTGCACTCTTTAACTATACCTAGATTTTTTCAGTAGAAAATACTTTTGCCAGTAGTGATGTTTCTTGTTCCGGAAGGGAATAGAGATAGAGCCGTTATAATTACAAGCTGTAAGGCATTCCATCTCATCCTACATAAGTGACAGTTACAAGGCGTATGTAGCCTACTTTATTTAAAGTGGGTTGCAGATGTCCAGGTGCTGCAGTAGCTACTTCACTAGCCTATTAAAAATTAAATCACTGATCAGTATGCATTATATTTTTGTACAGTTATATATTATGGGTAGTACCTACAGTATATAATATTCATAAAATGAATTATATATTATAAAAAATCTAACGAAGAAACTAATCTAGAAACGGTTTGTTTTCTGCCTAGCAGCCTCTCTGGACCCTCTTACCTATTTATGTCGCTAAAGCGGTCCGGTTCAATCTTAAGGACTTTATTGGAACCAGATTTATTTCAGGCTACAATCGAGTATAACCAACAAACCAATTTTTCTCAAGTAATATAATATTGAATATAACTTATATCAACTAAGCCTGCCTTAATTAAACTGACAATCTAAAATAAATGCTTTATTACGGTACTCGATTGAAGGTACAAAATATTATTACGTAAAGAGTTGGGACTTAAGGATCTAGGATATGGCACATTAATTATATATAGATGATGATAACACATGAAGCATGGATTATACGACATTAGCTTCATATGTGTTGTGTTTAAAACATCTAAGCTTAAGTTATCTAAACTAAACAACCTGAACAATCTATTAAATAGTTCTTTACATGTTTTCTCTGATTTCATTGTGTGTGATTCTACTTGTTGTTATGCTGACCTAAGTCTAGTGATTTTTCTTCAGCACAGTACTAAACTATGATTTTCTAAACGTTACCCCGTAACGTTGTACTAGGATTTTTCCTGTGTCACGGAGGCAGTTTACACACATAAATTGTACGAGGACAAACAAACATTCAGAACCAAAACAATTATTTGTAAGCAATACAAACACTTATTCCGAGCGGGATTCGAACCGGCGCACCCTTAGGGCCATGGATTTTTATTATACTCACTTTTCATTTGAAAGATACCGTTGCTCATCTCCTGTTTCTGTTTTCATCTGCCGCCTTGTACGATACACATAGGATTATATGGGATAATGACTTACCCTAGTACGCCGCCACCACAAGGCACTAGTCTTATTTATACGTGATAGAGCCACGCTGCATCTATATTCTCTTCTATAGGAGTAATTATTGATAACAAACTCAGTTTTCATAGCCACATAAACATGTTAACAACTAGAGTAAGAAAGTTAATATACATTTTTAAAAACCTTAGGCACATAGCTGACTCAAAAGTCATCAAAATAGTTTACTTTGCCTTATGTCAATCGATTGTCACATACTGCATAACAACTTGGGGTGGTTCTGAAAGGACAAAAATAATAAAACTGGAACGAGCACAGAGAGCTATACTAAAAGTATCCGCCTCACTTCCCTTTCTTTACCCTACTGTCGACCTATACAATCATTGGAAAGTCTTATCTGTCAGGCAGCTCTTTATTCTACAATGCATCATTAAAAAGCACTCACTCTTACACTATAATTTACAATTGATAAAAGATAAGCGCAGAAACGATCTAGTCTGTTACTACAACACGCATTGCACCAAATTTTCTCATAAATTTTTTATCTTTCTGGGTAATTTTCTATATAATAAAGTAAACGCTAGAATTGGTATATATCCTCTTAATAAACGCACTTGCAAATTAAAAGTAACTCAATGGTTGTTAAGTCTGGACTATGAGACCACTGAAAACCTTCTTATTTCATATACATAGTTTTAGTACTGGATAGATCATACAATCACACATACACATACACACACAAACACAAATACACACACACACTCACACACACACACACACACACACACACACACACACACACACACACACACACACACACACACACACACACACACACACGCGCGCGCGCGCGCGCGCGCACATACACACACACAACACAAAAGTAACTAATAATACAATATCTCTCAACTGTTAATCAAACAAATAACTTGTTCAGTTATGTTGATAATATCCTGAGGGGGAGACCCTGGTGATCCGTAACACAGGCTTCCGCCTAGTATAGACACCAGACTCTCAGCCCATAGTGTACACTGTTTATATTCTAACTTGTTAATTTAAATTGTGAGAGTAAATAAAAAATATTATTATTATTATATATATTATAGCCGAAACACGAATGGGTCGGCATGACCAGGAAAGGACTCCGGTCTCACATAATACCAGCGTAAAATAGCAGCACAATGCTGCTGTGTTTCGTATGGTGAGTGTAGAGAACCGGAGATCCTTTTTACTTTATACGAGATTTTCCATATTAGTTCTCAGGGGTGAAAACGCATCTGCATTTTAAATCTTATTCAGGGTTAGATGAAGATGTCTACGGACGACAGCATCCACTTACCATCAGATGGGCTTTGTGCCCGCTTGTCAGCCTTATAATTCAATAACAATTGTAATATTTGAAAACTAATTACGTATTTTCGCCAGCTGGTGATTTCTTGAAAGAAAAAATATCTAGTAGCGGTCTTAAAAAAATAGCTAATGTGATAAAAGTGAACAGAAACTGTAAACTACAAAAATAACTTATATCAAAGAGAAAATATAAAATGAAGAAAATAGCTTTGAGAAACTTAATACTATGCGAGAGAAGCTTGCCATCTTAGCACGCGCCTGTTTTTTTACAGTTCATTAACCATCACCTGCCATCTTGCAAAATGTCCTTAGAAGTGTCATGTTTCAGTACCGGAGACGAACTTTCGCCTGATCCAGAACAAGACTGACGATGATACTGTGAACGTCATATGTGCTGCGGACGGAGCGTTTCCTGCACCAAACCTCACGCTAGCCACACCTGAGAGGTACGTTACTAACTTTTATATTATTTTGTAGTGTAGTTTGAATATCACAACACCATCTTGGCCAACAAAAGATTATTAACATTTTAAAAGTATTTTATTATTATTTAAGTATTTATAAATACGTACACTTTTAACGCTGTTTTGGGAGTTAACAAATCATTTAGGTTGCTCTTAAACCAATAAATTATTTCTAGTAGAGACAGGCAAATAATTCGATTTTCAGAAATATGTAAAGTTTCGAAAAGTATTTTTATCAAAAAAGAAACGAAATTACAATTACAAATATGATTGAACTTTAAACGTATGGAACTAAAATTACTTCTAACGTGTCGAAGTTGTATAAAATCGAAGACTTGTGCTCTACACATAAATTTGCTTACAAGGCAATTGCACCTTATTGCCAACAATCGGCCTGCATTGTTACACTGGTGCTTGCGTGATGTTACTTACTTTATTGCAATGATTACCAACGTAGCCACTATATAGATGCAGATGCGGTTTCAAGTCTTAAATACAAGTGGAAAAAATACCTTGAAATTTAATAAGTTGTCAGCAAAATTATTGAAAACAAAAAGTTTTCTAATTTTTTTTATAAGTCATTATTTTTATCCCCGAAATTGACGTGACCCGGACAATTGGCTTAGATTTCATTCCTAGGCTTGTGAAATATAACAATAATACCTAAATATGCGTGTGAAAATATATAATGAATTACCTAAATAATTTAAATAGTTAAGCGAATGATTACATATACAAGAAACATTTGTATAATTGGTTAAAACTTAATGATTTTATGCCTTAAAAGATTTTTTAAATAGTGATTACTTAATATTATCATATAATTGTTAAACATTATAATTTCCATTATATATTATATTGTTAGTGAAACTCGATTACACTGTATAAATTTTAACATCTTCTTATACCGTGATTCTTGCAACTAAAGATTTATGATTTATGAATTTACACTGTGAGAACACTTGGAACACTGGGAAGTACTCGTATGTTGTAATAGATCTGAATTAATTAAAATTGAAGTATAAATAGTTCCGTTCTTGACGATGTCTATGTGTGTGCATGCATGCGTGTGTGTGTGAATTTTTCATCTAAACAAATAATTAAGTTTTCAGTAAAATAGATTAAGTTTTGTAGTTCTTTTTTAAATTAAAATTGTTTACCAATGGACAGTTTATACTAAGAGTAAAAATACTCATCGCACTCACACTTTACATAATGCTACATATTATATTCATATTAAAAAAACTATTCGTTTTATTGAAAGGAGGCTGGATGGAGTTTCTCATGAATTGAAACTGGTGAACGGCAGATACTCGGCGGTAGCTTCGGTTACGTTGCTCGACGCTGACCTTCCTTCACCTGCGGAGTTTGTTTGCACTCTCCGAATACCTTTAGCAAAATACGCAGTGAGGAAAGAAGCAATTTACTATCCAGGTAAGAATTGCCTTTTATTATTTTTTCGTAAATTCCTACCATAAAAAAGAATAGTATAACATATTAAATAGTTAGGAAGTTTTGATGGGAGCTTAATCGCAAGCAGACTTTTGCCCTTGTCTTATGATTTTTATACAGGCTTGAAGTAGACTTTTATCCGTAAAAGTGGTGTCGTTTTATGTATAAAAAATGTATAAAATGTATAAAAAATCTGGAATGGGATCCATTACACGAAACTTTGAATTCGCCGGGAAGACCACGCCGTAACAGATTACTCCATATCCGTACCGATGTCGTTGTAAGAGACAAATAACGAATATGCTAGAAAAGTCTTATGATTAAGGCAAATCCTCCTTATAACGGGAGAAGTCTAATGTCTAGCAGTAAATATACGACAAATAAAAAAAACATGAATCAATTGAGTCCGCGCCTTGATATACTACCGTCATCGACTGTCTACTTTCGTGTACTGCTTTGATGGTTAGTGATTGTAGTACTGCGACTGCTGATCATGAGGTCCTTGGTTCGAATCCCGGGTCGGGCCAAAAAATTACTTTTTAAATTTTTCTGTCAATAAATTCTCAGTAGCTGCCTGGGGTCGGGAAGTTGGCGGTGTCTCACCACCGTGACCCGGAAAGCACGTATAGCCGTTGGTTGTGCGCCAGTCCCATCGGGTTATGAGAGTGAGGGCATAGAGAGTGCACCTGTGCTTGCGCGTACACTTGGGCACTATAATCCTGTCCTGCGCTGATGGCTAGTCTCCGTTGAGGCGGGCCGCCGTGACTGAAACTCGGTCTGGAGGACATTATTACTTTCGTTAAACCTTCCCAAAAACTTAACAATGTGCAACATCAACATATTGTAAATAAGTTCTTAGCGGTCAGCCACCGCATAGTCTACTTCACCTGAGGATGCCTGGTGTAGAGGCGAAACACGTGTCGTATTATCGAGGGTAGTGTGTCGTTCCTAGTACGGTTTCTATTTCGTATATATATATATATATATATATATATATATATATATATATATATATATATATATATATATTTATATATATATATATATATATATATATATCGTGCTTTTAAATTTAAGTCTTTTTGACGCGTAAATAAATATAATTTTTCGTTTCTTTAAAGCTTGAGATACATTTAATTAAATACGATTTTAGAAAGCAAACAGTCTCGGAGACCTTGCTAACAATATCCTGTGTTCTTTTAATATGACATGGAATTTTTAGAGCTCTGGCTGGACAAAATGCAACGACATGAACAGAAAGCTATTATTTATTTAAAACAAGCCATTTAACCGTTTTATAAGTCGAAGTACATCTTTTAATTGGCGAAGGCCTTTTAAGCTTTTTTTACCGATGGAAGGTTCGTGTACAATAAGCTATTTAAATTGTAGGAGAGATTAAATATTTAATCCAGCATTTGCCGTGAATAATTTTATGCGCCGTTAATTTCATTTTAAGCGGGAAAAATTCTCTAATAGAAAATTAGCGGGTAAGGGAAAACACAAACACTTTTTCAAAGCGTCTACATCTAGTCTTAATGAAAAGTTCATAGGAAGGCAAGTCGAGCGTGATTTCAACTAAAAATAATTCGCGCTGATCCTTAATTTCGGACGATTCATAATACTGATAACGTTTTATTTGACGCAAAAAATCCTTTCCTTTTTTTTTATAGAAGAGGGGGCAAACGAGCATGCGGCTCAACTTATGTTAAGTGACTACCGCCGCCCATGATCAACCGCAACACCAGGAGAATTGCGGGTGCGTTGCCGGCCCTTTAGAAAGGAGTAAGCTCTTTTCTTGAAGGTCCCCAGGTCGTATCGGTCCGGAAAAATCGCCGGTGATAAACTATTCCACAGAGAGGTTGTACGTGGAAGAAAACTCCTTGTGAAACGTACAGTGGTGGACCGCCAAGCATCCAGATAGTGTGGATGGTATCGGGACGTTTGCCGTGTCGTGCGTTCACGAAATTTGGCGGCTGGGATTAATCCGAACAATTCCTCAGAGCACTCCCCGTGATAGATGCGATAAAATACGCAAAGAGATGCAACATCTCTTCGCAGCGCCAGTGAAACGAGCCGATCGGAAAGCACTCGGTCGTCGACGATTCGAGCTGCTCTGCGCTGGATGCGGTCAAGTGGAAGGAGCTGGTACTGGGGAGCCCCAGCCCAGAGATGGGAACAGTATTCCATGTGCGGCCGAACCTGCGCCTTATAAAGTTGCAGGCGGTGTGCCGGCATGAAATACTGTCCCGCTCTGCTGAGCACGCCAAGCTTTTTAGAGGCCAACTTGGCCTTCCCTTCCAAGTGACCACGAAACTGCACGTCACTCGATATGTCGACGCCGAGGATTCCGATACTGGCTGAGGCAGCAAGGGGAGTGCCTTGAAACTGAGGGGATACGACAAAGGGGTTCTTTTTAGCGGTTAACGCGCAAACTTGTGTCTTCTGGGGGTTAAACTGGACTAGATTTAGTCGTCCCCAATCCGAGACTCTGTTCAGCAAAGACTCGACTTCAGACACAAGTTTGTCCCGGCACTCGGAGACGTTTTCCCGAGAAATATTGACTCGGCCGGTGTAAAGAGCATCACCAGTGCTGTCATCTGCATAGCAATGAATGTTACGGGTATGCAACATATCATTGATATGCAGAAGAAACAGCGTTGGCGATAGCACGCAGCCCTGTGGAACACCAGCATTAATAGGCTTGCAATCGGAGCTTGCACCGTCTACAACGACCTTGATGCTCCGATCTGCAAGAAAGCTGGTGATCCAATCGCACAATTTCTCGGGAAGCCCATAGGAAGGGAGCTTCGAAAGAAGCGCTTTGTGCCAAACCCGATCGAAGGCCTTGGCAATGTCCAAACTAACGGCCAATGCCTCCCCCTTGAACTCTACTGCCTCCGCCCATCTGTGAGTGAGGTAGACCAGAAGATCACCAGCTGACCGACCACGGCGAAAACCGTATTGGCGGTCACTAATCAGCTGGTGATCCTCAAGGTACCTCATGAGCTGGCAGTTTACAATGGACTTCATTGTTTTGGAGAACAAGGAGGTGATGGCGATTGGCCGGTAGTTGGACGGGTCTGAGCGGTCGCCTTTTTTAGGGATCGGGTGGACGAAAGCCGTCTTCCATGATTTTGGGACTACGCCTAGGGAGTAGGAGTACCGGAAAAGACGCGTTAAAACCGGTGCCAACTCTGGAGCACACGTCCTCAGCACAATTGGGGGAATTCCGTCAGGCCCACTCGACTTGTGGATGTCCAGGGAGAGGAGTGCTTTGCGAACCGAGCGCTGTGTGAACTGCACTTCCGGCATGGAGCACTCACACCACGGGATGGTCGGCGGCGTACTCCCCCCGTCATCAAGAGTCGAGTTAGACGCAAAGTAGGAGCCTAGAAGATCGGCTTTCTCCTTTGCAGAATGGGCCAGTGAGTCGTCCTCCCTGTGCAGAGATGGAAGAGATGGCTGACAGAAATTCCCCTGGACAGCCTTGGCGAGAGACCAGAATGCACGGGTTCCAGAAGGAAGGCGAACTAGTTTCTCGCCAATTCTGCCTATGTGCTCTGACTTTGCCTTGGCAATGACTCTTTTGAAGGACCTAGAGGCGGAATTATACTTCTTTTTTAGAGCGCTGGTGTTTACATCCCGGGACGCTGATGCATCAACCCAGGCTTGGTAGCACTCCTGCTTATAGCATGATGCTATTTTACAGGAGCGACCAAACCATGGCTGAGATTTGCCTCCAATGGGCACCACAGAGGAAGGAATAAAAAGTTCCATACCCTGAAGTACCACATCAGTAACAGAATCCTTTCCTTTGTAATCCATCCTCTTACGATTCATGAGACTGGAAGTTTGTGAAACATGTTAATTATAAATACAGCTGTTATAATTGAAAATGTATACTGAAATAGTAAAAAGATTTCTCTTTAAGTCATGTTTCAAATAGAATTTAACGAAGTTATTCACAGTTCCAATTAAAATTTAACTATAATAGCTGATACTGAATGCTTTGTAGAAGCTTAAATATATTAGTTAATTATTTTGTCATTTCCAAATTGCAGATAACGTAATGATGATAATGAATATCTTCACTTAATTTGTTACTCTTATTGCTCCTATTTCTGAAAGGATTATGGAGCAATGGTCCACTCTGACGCCCGTTATCGGACTTTACACAATGTACTTGATTTTTTTTCTAAGACTCGGAGGTTTATGTACAATGTTTTCCTTTATCGCCGAGTGGTAAAGAGCTCTTTAAACTGCAATTAAGATTTTATTGGTGTTGGCGAGGATCGAACCTGGAATGCTTGATATAAACCTTTATAACTAATAACTTTTATAAAAACACAAAAAAAGGAATCCAATATAGGAAAACCAACATTATATTTCAAAATTTATTTATTTTATAAACATTTGCTTCTGTCATTAGGGCCCATTAGCACAACTCCTGAAATGCCGACCGCGGCAGACATGCAACTCGCTGCGGCTATTGGCTACAAAGGTGACAAATCTTCTATATGGATAAGCATAAACTAAGGCCTTTAATATAAGAGCGTGCGCGTGTGTGTGCGTGCGTGAGCAAGACCTTTTATGATGAATATTCCGCCGCGCCGAACGCTCTTCAGTGAAACCTAACCCTGCAGCCACAGCTTATGTGGTTTGAACTTACAGTCCACATAATGGTAACTGGTACTACAGCTCATGGTCACCAACTGACCTACTTCGGTTTAAAGAACTTTACTTTTTATTAAGACAATTGTCACTTACAAAAGAAAAATAATATCTATATTCCACGCCCAGGGGTAGGTATCCGAAAATACCCCACGTATTTTATCCGAATTTTTGTAGTTAGTTTTTTATATTTTTTAGTGTTTTATGCCGGTTGGGCTGCAATGCTGTTCATATCTTTTTTGCAGTAGTTATTTTTCACTTTTTTAAAATGATTGTCTTGATTGATAGTTTCACATGTAAAATAATACAGCAGCAAGTTCCACAAAAACGTATACAAAGTAAGAATTTTAGTGTTAGTGTGGTAGACTCAAATTTTCAACTTCAATTTATAAATACAAAAGGGACTTTATTATAACATTGCAGGTCCCTTAACTATCCGTTTTTTTCTTTCGCTTACACTTCAGTACTAAAGCATCTATGTCTTCTGATGTCAAGGGCGATACTGGTCCTTGTGTCAAATGTTTTACTACCTTTTATTACCTGAAAAAAGATACGCTTGCGATGCCTATTAATAGATTGATTTTTAAATTGTTTTTATTTCATGCATTATTGGTTTTATTTTACTTTATATTGTTAGTAACCAACTAGCCCACTACACCTTTCACAAAATTAATATATAAATTATTCCTATTAGTGCAGGCGCATGTGAATCCACTGCACCATATCATCCCGAGGGTGTCGTTACAGGTGTCTGAGGGAAATAAAACAGGAGATGGGCAGTAGCATCTTCCCGACAAATATTAAATAACGAAAACTGCGGCTGATTACCCGCCTGCAAACTATGATAAATATCCCTTTAGGGGAGGACTTTAGTCGGCAGTGGATTTTGATAGTATATGATGAATGAAATATTTTACTATTATTCTCAGAGACACAAAAACATTTTTAGTTGTATTGGATTAACACATGAGTTAACAGTCTATTTTATTTCAATTGGCATTGCCATCCCACTGACACCTGCAATTACTCAGCATTTAAGCAAAAAAGACCACAGATGCTTTGTTACCCTCGAAGGCTAAGATAAAAGGTCTTGCAGCCTGAAACCGTGTTTGTTTTTTTAACCCAGAACGGTACACCAAAACAGAGCAGTGGGTTTCGTATAATTTAATAAAATTTTACTTTTTATTAAAAAATTGAAGTGACAAATGGTTTTACGATCCATCTGATGGTAAACGGCTATTACTGCCAATGGACACATGCAACGAACTTTAAGGAAAGTAGCCTGAAGATACGTAATGCTGTTTAACGGCAGAAAGGAAGGAATCTTAGGAAGGAAAGCAATTATACCACCTAGAATGACCATAGTCAGAAATTAGAAAGACACAGGCCTAGTTATACAAATTTGTCTATAAACTTGTTCTCTTTTACTTTTTTATATTCATCATCACTACAACAAACACAACGACCTCCTGATTCTTCTGATATATCGATTAAGATTCAAAATGCAGATACGTTGTCACCAAGAGGGAACATAGATGGAATGTCTCTTTTCCAGTAAGAACGGTATCTTGTTCTCTAAACTGACCCTAAGAAACACAGCAGCATTTTTCTGCTATTTTACACAGGTATACCGCGTGGTTCTTCCCAGGTCAAACTATTTCTTGCTACAACTATAATAAAACTGAAGCGTGCCTCTACCACGTAAGAAATAACGTAAATATTGTTACCTTTGTAGTAAATTTGTAGGTTACTGTTGCTTAGAAAAGTTTGTAAACTAACGAGCTAAACCAGAACTTATTAAATTGTTTTTTTTATATAATTTGTTTCATTTTCAGGAACAAGCACATGCACAGTTATAGCACTGGTTTTGCTACCAGCTTTAGCTCAGTTATTACTGGCTGTCAAATGAAAACATTATAGAAAATTGTTTAAGGTAAGAAAAGTTGTTATACTGTATTAAATCATTCTTTATTTTACTTTTGCGAACTCATCCATCCAAAGGTATGAAAGAAAAATAAAAGACAAAATACTGAATGCTCTGTATGCAGTAAAAAGGACCTGCGATTATCTACACTCCTCATTCGAAACACAGCAGCTCTTTTACGCTGGTATTCTGTGAATATCCCAAATCTGAATGTAAAAGTAAATGTCACAAAAGAAAAGTAAAACATATTTGGTTACAGGCATCACGCTGAATATCTACGCACCAGGTGACATTCCAAGTGTTCCAGCTATACGTCTAGTCATATTGTCCAAAGTCGTATCTTAAAACTGAAAATAATTGCAGAGAACTTTAGTGAAATAACACAATTTGAAAATTGTCTTTTTGTGTATTATAAAATAACGTAAAAAGTTTTCACGTTTTACAAATATTATAGTTATTTAAATTTACATCTTTATGATATGAATTTTCATATTTCAGAATATTTTTCGTAACTTGAAATTAAATATAGATAAAATTGTAAATATCGTCCTTTATATTTCATATGATGTTATGTTTGCACTCGTGAAGCAGAAAAAATATTTATTTATAACTAAGGTTGATTATTTTTAAAAAGACATAAAAGTGTTCGAATTAAGTGATACTTAAATATTTTAACTAGGTTATATCTTTGAGGTTTCTAGTAACAAACTTCACTTTTGTTGCACATGAAAAAGATAGTTAACAATATACGTATAATCTGTACAAAGTCGTAAGAATATCTTTCACCATTTGAAGAAGGGATAATGCCTATATTAACAGGATGACGCATTTTCTTTTCATTAATTTACTTATAACGGTTCTATATGAACTGATTGACAATATTATGTAATCGTATATCCAAATTAATAATCCACTTACCCTTATTCCGTGATCCTTGGTGAAAAAATTGTAATATAGCTTTTGGCATCGTGCGCTCTATCAACATTTGTATAATTGTTATATAATAACGATTTGAGCATAACAACAGATTAACAAATGTAACAAATAATAATATATTATAATTTTATATAATAAATTTGTATGAAGTAAGCTGTAAATTTTCTTTCGTGTAAAATGAAAATATGATACATCTGCTGTGCATATTATCGTTTATAGATACGATCCAATAAAAACTTTATTGTAAATAATTATGGACATCAATAAAACAGAGGATGTGTATTTATTAGTTTTATTTTTGTCGCTATTATTTTGCTTATAGTAATATAAAAAGTTACAAATATAGTCGCATTAGACGAAAGAAGGAAACGAATCAGAATATCGACAGCAGCGTTTTCTTATTAACGACTATTAACTTAAATAAAAAGCTGCGATTGCCAACCCGATTGTCGAGCGTGGCAACTATGGCAAAAATGTCTATGAGGCAGTCTAAGGGGTCCGCCTGTGTTCAGCAGTGGATGTAACATGCTGTAACGGTAATGGTATAATTAAGGTGAGATATTAGTGGGAATGTTTCGTCATAATTTTTATTTACTAAAAACACCGTTTAAAATTGTCAATAAAAGTATTCGTTTTCAATTCCATTGCAGGCCATAACGGTCCACTGCTGAATAAAGGTTTCAATTTTTTTTTTAAGTGTGTTTTAATAATGTTTAGTTGTTATCAGGAAGATCCTGCTGTCCATCTCCTGTGTCAGTTTCCCTCCGTCATGTCTCATGACCCACACGGGACACTATGGGACAGCGGTTATTCTTACATCGACACTGAATAGTTGAATCGTTTTTGTTTACTTTAATTTTCTACTCGGTCTTTATAAGCAAATACGATGCAAACCATCTTTAATCAAATTGGTGTGCGAAGGCATTTCATCGTGAAAAAGGGAAAGGAAATTGAAAATAAGGTAAAAGTAGTCGTAGAGTTACAATAATGATGTACAACGACCGTATAAAGGCTTTATAAGAATATCCACTGCCCATATCATCCTACGCGTGTCGTAAGGGGCGACAGAGGGGACACTGAAATGTATGGGCAGCAGAGTCTTCCTGATGACAAGTTAAAATGATGAAAAACCGCCTGCACAGCGTGGCAACTATGACGACATCCCCACATGGAGTAATCTGTGTGGGAGGCTTATGTTGAGCAGTGGACTTTTATAGGCTGTAATAGAATGGATGGATAGAATGGATGTAATAGAATGGCTGTTTATAGACAGATAATTGGTGCCTATATACACTTGGCTACAGGTGCGTTGTTACCTTTAAGATCTTGAGAAATCTCCAATTAGAAAGCTTTTTATCCTAGCCGTTCATTTTTATTTTAGCCCTTCACAAGTCCACTGCTGAACATAGGCCTCCCCCAAGGAATGCAACAAAGTACGGTCCTGAGCCACCTGCATCCATCGACTTCCTGCATGTCTTACCAGGCCGTCACTGCATCTAGTGGGGTGTCGCCCTACACTACGCCTACCGGTACGGGGCTGCCCACTTGAGAACCTTTTTGCCCCAGTCGGTTTTTCGAGCTATATGGGTGGACCTTTGCTTTTATATTTTCTTATTATATATACTCATGGCATATAATAGTGTACGTACTTTAGCATCGCGGAAGATATAGACAAAGGGTACAACTTGCATGAACGAATTTTTGGGCTGGAATGGACCCCTAACTACTTAGTAAGTAGCCCCTAAATCATCACCATTATTATGCTGCTCATCACAAGCTCACCGACGAAAAGAAGCATCTCTAAAGATTGCCAATAAAAAAGCAGCTACCTGTATCTGTTGAATTCCTGTACGTTTTACCAAGTCGTTATTCCATCTATTACCTCTCTAAACTTCGTTCCTTTAATATTTTTTACTGTTTTAATGTATCTTACAACTTAACCACCTTTTCTGGTATAACAATGTTTATTATATTTAATAGGTTCTTCTAACTAAACTGTACTATACGAGAATAATTTCGGGAATCAAGGAAGTGAGGCAACATTACTATTTAAAAATGTATTTATTGATTTTCGAAGCATTCTCCGCGAAATTTGACACATTTTTCCATACGATGGAACCAATCATTGAAGCAATCATTCCATTCGGAAGTTGGGGTCTCCAAAATGGCCGTTTTGTAGGCGTCCACAGCTTCTTCAGGTGATTAATATCTGTCCACGCAATTCATTCTTTATTTTAGGGAAATATAGAAATCATTAGGGCTTAGGTTGGGGCTGTACGGCGGATGGTCTAATAATTCTATGTTTTCTTGCTCTAAAAACTCTTTTTTTCTGTGTGCGGTGTGAGAACTCGCATTGTCGTGATGGAGGATGATGCGTCGGTTGCAGTTCTCTTTACGGAGTTCGGAAATGACCTGTGGCAAACGCACGCAAGTCTAAGTGACAGATTATCGAATTATCGAAGCATTCTCCGCGAAATTTGACACATTTTTCCATACGATGGAACCAATCATTGAAGCAACCATTCCATGAAGTTGGGGTCTCCAAAATGGCCGTTTTGTAGGCGTCCACAGCTTCTTCAGGTAATGAAAATCTCTGTCCACGCAACTTATTCTTTATTTTAGGGAACGTATAGAAATCATTAGGGCTTAGATCGGGGCTGTACGGTGGATGGTCTAATAATTCTATGTTTTCTTGCTCTCATAACTCTTTTGTCCTGTGTAAGGCGTGAGATTATCATGATGGAGGATGATGCGGCGGTTGCAGTTCTCTTTACGGAGTTCAGAAACGACTTGTGGCAAACAAAAGCTAGCATACCATTCACCACCATTTTTTTTGCAACACTCCGTGAACGAACAATTTTTTTGGCTTTAACTCATTTTCGAACGCCCAAACTCGTGACTGGTTTTTTGTTTCGGGTTCGTACGCGTATATCCAGGATTCATCACCTGATACGATGTTGTATACAGCATTTGAGGATCCTGCGTGGAATCTTTCGAGAGTTCTGACGCATCAAGTAACGCAAGCCGCTTTTTGCTCTTCACAGAGCGAATGTGGTATCCATCGGTAAAACAACTTTTTTACACCTAATTGTTCATGCAATATTATTAGTATTTGACTCATGCCAATGTGTAAAGTTGCCTGAATTTCGCGGTATGTCACATGTCGATCTTCCTCAATCAGCTTACGCACAGCATCAAGGTTTTCTTGGGTGACTTCAGTTTTTGGACGACCTTGACGGGGATCATCACTGAGCTTGACACGTCCACGTTGAAATTCAGCAAATCAGCGATAAATTGTGGTTTTAGATGGGGCTTCATCACCAAATGCAGAAATCATCCGGTCAATACACTGTTTTTGTGTTAAACCACTTCGAAAGTCATTATAAATCATCGCACTTGAATTTTCTAGTGTCAATTCCATTTTCTCAACGACTAAACAAGTTTGACAAAACCTTGTGACAAGACCGAGAATCTTTTTTTAAATAAATAAATGGTATTCGATTTTTAAAACCAAGGAGTTTTCAATTAACAAGATTTTAATATGACAGGAACAGTGGAAATATTCCATTCTCGATACTTTTGGTGCAGCCTAGTACTGTGCCAAATATAAGTTACATGATAAATAAATTTGTTATTTATAAGAAGTGAACAAATAATCAAAAGTATTAAAATTCATATAAAATTGAAATGTTACGCTTCAGTCAATAGCTCTAATTCAATATAACTGGTCTTGGTGCTACGTATATATGTACTTGTAATCGCAGCTGGGCGATATTTACGATGTTGTGGTCTGCCGACTAGCAGTGGTGAGCCGCAACCACACTCACTCGTCTGTCCTTACGTTAGAAACGAAATGAAAATACAAACATGTTGAAAATACATATATTTATCGCAATATTAATGCATCAAATAAAACATTTAGAGCATTTGTTTCAGCACTTCTGTAGTATGTATATATATATAGTATGTATATATATATATATATATATATATATATATATATATATATATATATATATATATATATATATATATATATATATACCTACATCATTGATTATACGTTAGTCTATGTATAAAGCATAGGCCACTGATGGCATAGTGGAAGAAGCTTATTATTTTGTGATATGTGTAATTGTAGTTAAACTTGAAATATGAACTAAATAAACAACTGGTTTACGTAATAGCAATCTTTGTTATTAATCTAGATTAAGGTTCAAACAATAAATGAATAAATAATAATACAATTTCATTTACCTCTACTTAACACACGTATAGGTCTAAACTGGCGATACCTATCGTCGAACAAGAAAATGGGTTGCTTCACAAAATGTTGGGCTTAATGAATGTTAAAAATAATAATTACGATGGTCGGTACCACTTACACACCGCTGAACGTTATTTTATTCCAAAACAATTTCATACAATTTAACGAACGTTAAAGATCTTAATGTGAAGTTGCGGTGTGAGAATATGCGTCACTCCAGATCGTCTCGTGGTGTCGTAAGCGGCGACAGAGAAACTGAAACAGGAGATGGGCAGAAGAATCTTCCTGATAACAAGTAAAAAACTGCGGTGTATACTCGCCTGCCAAGTGTGGCAACTATCATTTGCATCTTATAAAATTGTTAGTGACTGAGGTGAATTATTCATGCAACAATTATCTATAGCAAGCCCCTCAAGGTTTTGGTATAAAATCTTACAAGTATTTTCATAGATATAATAAGTCCAATCACAAATTTAAGATAATGTGTATCAGGTTGGGCATCTGTACAAGGTTATAAATCAGTATGGGGCTGGGAGAAATTATTTTATACTTTCAGTTTCAAAGACGTGGTCTATTAGTTTTTTATTTAAATAGTTTTTAATAAATCGATACTAAAACTGGCGATCCCCCCGGCTTCGGCCGACAATAGCGCCACCTACCGCGTTCGATTGTGAATCTAAACCATTCTCGAATCAGCTTATATAATCACACACACAATTTTACCAAAAGTCATTTAGAAAGATTTCAGTCACACACACCGACAAAAGAATTTTATTATTAAAAATCGCTCAACGCGGCTAAATAACTTTTCACTTAAAAAACATAAGAATCAATAATTAAAAACAACAAATCCACTCTTCAAAAGCAAAGCACCTGGTACTAAGGACGCGAAGCGTGGCGATTACGGTAAATCCTTCCTACATTGGAAGAGGAAGAAAAAGACAACCTACTTGCAGATTTCTCATTAAGATGACTTACGAATAATGAATTGGTCATTGTTGTACGTTTGGATATTGTAAGTCTTTTTTAACTACTGTGTCGGTGACCTCCAGCAAATACTAAAACTTCTTGTAAACTACTTGTTCAGTTAAAATAACTCCAATCATTAATTATAAAAATCAAATATTTTATGAAATTAATCAATATAAATTCCAAACAAAATTACTGTATAAAGTTTATCACAATTTTTGACTTAATATTAAAAAGGAACAACTTGTTGGCGAGTCATTAGAGCGAGAGTGAATTTTCAGAACGCCTTCGGAGTGAAATTTTATTTAATCCCCCGTGCTGCGACATACTTTAGGCTTTTTTCATTGATCCGTTGGAATTACAGCTCAGTTTTATATAAAGGTCAATAATAGGAAATGGACTTAAGCTTTTAATATTCACGTTTAATATATACACATACACACACATACATAATATATACACACATTTTAATATTATTTAAAATCGTTGATTACTAAAATATAAGTATTAATTACATGTATACCTTGACGGCTCCCTGGAGCCAACAAAATGATTTATAGGCCTTACTGGACAAGTCAATAAATCATTGTTTAGGGTCTGAATGTTTGGCTTTGTGAATAAACTTTCTCCATGATACAGTGGAAAATTCCAGTGTGGAGAATTGAAAAAAAAATATGCCTGATAATCCTAATATTATAGAATGCCAGTAAATGTTACAAAAATTTGTCCATAATATGCACGTTACCTGCTCTTGGCAGTTATTATCTTTTCGTGCTCTTGCTGGGCGGACGTGTCGAAATCGTGAGGTTTATTTGTACATATCAAAAACGACTCGCTGTGAATTACCTTACGGATTTAAGCAAAACCTTCTTTCATTCGTTTAAAATTGCGAAAGATTACAAAAACAAGTGAAATTCGCATCTGAAATGCAAATTTCAGTATTAGGATGAAGGCCACAACCGTGGTCTCCGTTCGATGGATAATTCTACTCTCCATGTTTCCTTATGTCACACTTAACTTCCTGTACGACTCCTTTATTAATCGTGCCATACGATTATAGAGTCAATTAACAAATGGCATACGCAAAGCCACGACTAGAACATCGTTCAAACTCGTGCTCCAGAACTACTATCTTACACTCAAGGGGTAGTCTGAGATTCTCTTACTCCAATACGGCCTGCTATACACTACTACTACTTCCTGCTTTTTTTGCTATATTTAGGTGAAATTATATATGTATAATATATTATGTAGTGTTGTATAATGTGTTCTGTCTTTGTATTAGTCTGTGTCAGAAGCCTTCTTTGTTTTAAATCGGTAGTAGTGGATTGTTAAGTTTAGTTTGTTACTTTTTTTATCACTTCAATGTTATTAAGGAAATTTGATTGAGGAACGTTCAACATTGCATAGTATGTTTTATAATACTTCTTAAAAAATCTCTTAAAAAATCTATATAGCACACGACGTAATGTGCTATAAATTGTTTTAATGATAATTCGAAAAAACATAGGCGAGTGGCGTATTGATGCATTCAACAAACAACTTGGGAGGCCACTCATTGCAACAAAAGCGGACGCTCTTTTTTGTCGTTTTTTTTTATAGAAGAGTGGGCAAACGAGCATGCGACTCACCTAATGTTAAGTGACTACCGCCGCCCATGATCAACCGCAACACCAGAGGAATTGCAGGTGCGTTACCGGCCCTTTAGAAAGGAGTAAGCTCTTTTCTTGTTTATTAAGCATGACCCCGCTACGCAACCCGCCAACAAAGCGGGCCCTTAGGCATCAACATCTATCATACATAGAGCGTGCAAACGCCTACAAAATATTCTCGCTAAAAATCTTCGCCGATCCGTACATTATGTACTTTAAGATCAACTTATCTAGTTGATTTTCTAATAACTGATAGAAATCACTTTAACAGTGACCCTAAATTTATTTCATCCAGATCCAATAATTTCATCATCAATTTAATTCATTCAGATATTGTTATATTAATTTCCGTTTTTGCTACCAACTAGGGTTTCATCACCACATATCAGGTGAGATTATAAACACTGCCTCAAAATAAAATAAAAAAAATATTTATCAATTGGCAAAAAGCCTCGATTGCCAACAAAACAAGAGAGCATATTAAATGCTAGTGTTTCCATGTAACGAACATGAATTACAGGTGTTTAAAATTTCTCTCAGGAAAATACTCTCAAACAATATTTTCATACTTGGCGTTAATATTTGAAAGGCAAACGGCTCGTTCCATATTTTATCGCCTTCTTACATCGCGACTGTAACGCAGCCCGTAAGGAGGCAGAATTTGTATGGTAATATTCATTTCGCATTCAATTGGTTATTCTTCAACGCGACTTGTTGTGGACTGCACTCCGGGGAAATTTGTTGTCGTTTTGGGTATTAGTTCGGATGGTGATCTTCTGGATGCGTCATCTGTAACATCTATTTATTTATGCTTTTAACATCTTGTCGTTGCTTAAGAAATATCTTTAAGTTAACCATCAAGCAAAAACTAAGGTAGAATGAATAAATGAATAACGTTATTTGCTTTGAACATGTTACAATGGAGATGGAGATATTTAACAAAGAAAAATCCTGGTTCAGCCATTGAATTAGCATGTAAATATTAATGCTTACAATAAAAAATTACATACATTTTTATTTAAAAGAAATTTACAATAACTAAATTATTAATTTAATAATACAATCAAATTTTTATGCATGGAGGAGCAACGCTGCATCTATAACAACCATAATGGTTGTAGCTGGAATGGGTCGGCTCGGCCGGGGAAGGACCACGCCTTCAAAGAATACTAGCATAAAATAGCAGCTTAATACTGCCGTGTTTCTTATGGTGCCTGTAGAGATCCAGAGACTCTTATTTACTCAAAACGGGGCATTCCATCTTAGTCCTCAAGGATGACAACGCATAGTCTGCATTTTGATTCTTAATTAAGAATAAATGTAGATGTCTATGGGCCACAGCATCCACTTACCTGCAGGTGGACTGTGTGCTCGTTGGTCATCCTTATTCTATAAAATAATTAACCATTATTTAAATTCCGAAAAATACTATTACACATGTGTTAAAGAAGTCAACTGAGAAGTGTTTTTTAAAACTTATCGTATGGCAGCTTCATGGTTGTGTTAGGTATTTTAACATGTATTTTTATATACATATTATAAAAATGATTTATCGAGGTAACAAGCACGTCATCTAATAATACAGGTCTACTAGTGTCTGTTGTTTTGGAAAACATATCTTTACTATTTTAAAATGACATTGGTGTTGCCTCACGAACTTATCTATTTGGGAGATGATGGACAAAGTACAGAAGGAATATTTAAATCTTTAAAAAATAGTTTATAGGAGACATCCGGTGCAGCAACACAAATACCTTTTACATATTATTTTCGGAAGTCTAAACTTTCTTTTTATTGTGGCGTGTTATTTTGGGCCCATATCCAACAACTAATTCTATATTTGCGTAGCATATTGTGATTGCCTTTTGTTTTGATGATATTTTCGTCAGTTTATATAATGCATACGTATACAATTATTTTTTGCACACGTTATTTATTTGACCTTTCCATTTTAATTTTTGATCCATTAATAAATCAAGGAACTTTAGAAATTTAGCATCTGCAGACAAAAAACAACTAACAAAGGAAGAAATTCAATGAACGCAATAAAAGTAAACATTCAATGCAATCACAATTTGCATATTAAGCTAATTTTGGCGATTACTTTTTGTTTAGGAATTACTTGAGTTGAGAAGTTTAATAAATCTCAGTTATTATATAATGTTTCATTGTGCAAATCACCGTTAATTGATGATAATATAGTTTTAGAAATAGTTTTAATGGAAGTGTTATTTTGTACAATTCTAGAGAGGTGTGCGCGTAATTGTTACCTGCACGGAGCTTGTATCAATATCCGTTTATAGAGCCTAAGAAATATTATGCCGCGCTAGAGACTAGGACACTAGGACGGAATGGATGCCTCACGAGTAGTTAAAAATTGACGACTGTCGATATGTTTTTTCAGGGGTTTTACGTTCTTATTACTAAATACTAGTTGTTTTGTGATATTTTTATCAATAATATTTCTATTGCTACCATGGAGCGAAATCGGAGAAGTAGAAGTAGTGCTGTTTCCTATTCATTCAATTGCTAACAACATTCATTACATTCATAAAACGCACAAATATTTATAAAAAACACTAATATTGAAGGGAAATTTTAATGTCCGATCTGATATAACTAAAATTTCTCCCTTAACTTTTTTACTTTTAACACAATTTAAAATGTTTTTATTTTATATAACGATTTCTTATATTTACGCGAACAAACAACTACACATTGATTAAAACTACTTTTACGGATTTTATCACGTTTAATTTATTTGATTTTTAATTCCTGACATTTCCAGCACCCATGGGCACGGGGGACCGATGTGACTAACGTCCTGATGTCAATGTTAACCCGGAGTACCTTCAGCTTTTTAATTATTATTTATGGTACGATCTACGTAGAATGAACTTACTACCGTGCCTACCTGTTGAAGACTGAATCCCAATTATTGACGGCTCCATGGCGCAGTAGCTTGGCAATGAGTTACAGCGCTGAGGGGCGCGGGTTCGAATTCCGCACGGAACGAGTATTTTTATGGCTTACAAGTAATTTTTCCGGGTCTGGATCTTTGTCCTTGTGCAATTTATGTATGTAAACTGCCTCTACGATACAAATCTTCAATGATATATTGGAGAAAATCTTTCAGTGGGGGTAACGTATTACATGCCGTGTAGTGGCGGATGAGAATATCCACTACCCCATATCTTCCCGTGGGTGTCGTAAGAGGCGACAGAGGGAGACAGGCAGGAGATGGGCAGCAGCATCTTCCTGATGACAACTGTGACGTAATAAAAAACTGCGGTTGCCAACCCGCTCGCCAAGCGTGGCAACTATGGCAAATATCCCCCCATGAGTAAAGACGCAAAAAACGGCCCCCAGTCCCCGGCGGCCCCGCTATTCCTGGCTACGGTGGCGACCATGACAACGGCGGGGCAGGGGGTGCTAAGAATCTCCGGTGGAGGTTTGGTTGCCACCTACGACGACTCGACCTGGCAACATATAACGCACGCACACTGAGGACTGACGAGAAGATACTAGAAGAGGTAGACAAGTTGCGCTGGTATATTATTGGATTATCCGAGGTCCGAAAAGAGGGCGAGGACACGGCAATCCTCGAGTCCGACAACTTGTTCTACCACCGGGAGGGCGACCATCTGTCCCAAGGAGGTGTCGGATTTATCGTCCACGAGTCTCTCGTCAACAACGTTGTAAAGATTGGAAGTGTGTCGACGAGGGTCGCGTACCTGATACTCAGAATCACCAAACGGTATTCGCTGAAGGTCATACAGGTTTACGCACCAACCTCGGCACATCCCGATGAGGAGGTGGAGGAAATGTATGAGGATATTTCCAGAGCCATGCATTCCTCCAAAACCCACTAAACGGTGTTGATGGGAGACTTCGACGCAAAACTAGGCACAAGAGAAAGCGGTGAACTGAAGGTAGGGAAATTTGGAGTGGGGCAACGGAACCGTAGGGATCAGCAGCTGGCTGACTTCATGGAGAAAGAGGGACTCTTTATGATGAACTCTTTCTTCCAGAAGTGGCCCCACAGGAAGTGGACCTGGTCGAGCCCCGACGGTTCGACAAAAAATGAGATTGACTTCATTATGACGACCAGACGCCAACTGTTCAGTGATCGCAAGGGTGAAACTGGCAGCGATCACCGAATGGTTAGAGGCACACTGAACCTAAACGTTAAGTTGGAGAGGTCTCGTCTAATGAAGTCAACGCTCCACTTCGTCGGTTTTCTAACTCGCTTTCCCTTTTGTGATAGAATTTTGTTCGGGATATTATGTGCAACTTTGCAATTTTAATTGAAACGTTTTTTGATAAGTAAAAGTTTAGATTAATTTTCTAATTTGAATCACATATTATTTTCGCATACATAAAGTAACATTTAGTAAAATATATTCCATCTGGATCATCAAGAATCTGTATTGACTGCGTAGTGACGGCGTAAGAGAGCCCAAAACCTCTCGTGGGTGTCAGAAGAGGGGAGTGAGGGAAATGAAACAGTATAATGGCAAGCAGTATTTCTTTACAACAGTCCAAAATATTACAGAACTGCTTATTAACATTTGCCTACCAGTTGTAGCTACTATGGTATCCATATGAGACAATCTATGGGGATGTAAGATTGTGTACTTTGATGGACTGTAATGATGGTTATCTCTTATAATTATCGTATAATTTGAACTATTAAAATAGAAAAACGGTGTTCATCTAGCCTGATTTTGGCTATTGCGACAATTTTTAAACTCTGTCTAAAGAGGCTATCATCTGTTTAGTATATAAAAGTACTATCAGCGGCATTGCTTGTATCCAGGAGTATTATGATGAGTAAGTTCTTTTATGTTATATATTGCATATACACTTGCGGCTTTGTTTTATATACAGTTCACAAGTGTACGCGCAAACATCTCGCACTCACTCGTCCAAATTTTTCTTAGTCTGCGTAGGATAAACTGTGTCACAACCATGTACCAAAATAACTGACAAATACCGACAGACATATATAATCGAAATATTGTGGTTAATTATTTAATGACTAGCGATCTGCCCCGGCTTTGCACGGGTGATTTCTGTATCTCGACAATAGTTCCACCTACTGGACTCCCAGCAATTGATTTTTATATATAGAAATAGAAATTATACTTTCACTAAACCGACATTACAAATTTTTGTGTAAATAATCCAACGCTAAATATTCATTGTTAGTTAATAATTTACGTTGTATATTAATATTCCTGACATTGCCTACAAATACCGGACCGATATTTCACTCATATTACTTTAATTAAACTGGTATCATAATTAAAATAAAATACTAAAATAAAGATATTTTTATTATTTCTTCGTAAGTTAAAAGTTAAATATTAAAATTATTTTAAGAGAAAATAAAAATTAATTGCAAACAATTGAGCTTATAATATATTGTATAAAGAGCCAAAAACGATACCTATATTAAATTCGATGGTCGTTATTAATAATTTGCGAAAGAAATAAAAATGGAAAATTTAATTTAAATATTTTGTTTGAGAAAATACCAAAAAATACTATTTCCAATCTTATTTCCTTGTTAGTGAGTTGAAAATCGGTTCGCTAAACCGACTTAATAACACTAATGAGAGGGTGAATACGATGCGTTAAGATCAGTGGCAATTAACAAACTATAAAAAGCCCGCTACTTACTACATAAACTTTATAAAGGGGATGCAAACAGAAATAGAAATTTGTAGTTGACTTGTTCCTTGCATGAGATTAAAACTACTCTTTTAATATATACTAAATTTGACTACTTCGTCTAGTGGTAATAAACGCGGTTAATGATCAATTGAGGTTTGAATCTCAGGTCGGGCAAAAACCAGTTATTGGATTTTTCTATTAAAAATAGTCTCTCTACTAATTCTTAATATACTGCCGTTCTTAGCAGATATTACCTACTTTATTAATTGTTAAATCTTCATTTATAAGCGAGGTTTCGCACCTTTTCCGCTGTTTCCCCCCCGCTTTTCAGATCATTGCACAAATTACATCAACATAAATGGACATATCGCCATTAGTTTGAGTGAATGCGTGCGTGCTCGTATATTTTTTGTAAAAACAAATAAACACGTTCTTACTTTTTCTTCTTTACATCAGTCATCTGAGTGACCACAGTCACTTCTCACTTGTACAACACGATTAGATAAAGTAGTAACTTACACTTTACATCATTTTGTTGTACAGTTTGTTTAACAAGGCGTTTAGTTTATCAACTCTTCGTTCAAAAATAATGAGGCAATTTATGAAGGCATATTATGAATAAACACTGTTAATTTTAATTTTGCTGCATGATTAATTCCGACCTCTCCTTACCTCCATCGGGTAGCCAGACGCTTGGCGAGGGTCGGTCAGTCTTCTTCGCCTTTGTTGTTAACAGCAGGCATTTGAACCAAACGGATTGTTAAGTGGATTCCGTTCATTTGCATCATACCTATTGAGTAAAATAATTTGCCAGTGTTAGTATTTACATCCTATAACAATAAAACGTAAAGCTAGTATTAGGTACTTGTTAAATATAACGACGCGGTGGTGAATCCTAAAAAGCAGAATTACAGTATACTGAAATTAACATCGAGGGCTCAGCACTTAAGCTAACACAGCAAGGTGAATCATAAACACACATTTACGATATGTATAACTTATACAGCACATGAACACGTTTCCCGCATGGGTTTGTTCATTATGAAATTAAACGTTACAATATTAGTACCGTAACGCCGCACTTATTACATAAGCGTACCTCAAACTCATTAGAATAATTTATTACTTACTTACTTACTTACTTACCGTCACGCACAATCCCTAACGGGGTAGCCAGAGAGAACAGATCGCCAAGTGTCACGATCCTTACATACCTCTTTCGCTTCTTTCAGGTTCATTAACTTCTTCATACATGCACGTCTAGGTATCCGAGTACTCTTGACCCTCCCCTCTTCGAGCAATTTGCTCACATGGTCTTCGAAAGTTAGTCTCGGTCTACCTCATGGGGGTCATGGTAGAAACGTGCTCGTCGCGACCCCTGCCAGCCCTTTTCAGGGCTGCAATTCTACACAGCTGCGCACCCATGCGAACGAGGGTTAGGGCGTCCCCCCAAGGCGACGCACACCAGCTCGTCCCCGTTGGTGTGAAATGCAGCGCGCAAAGCGGCGATGGGGACCGCCACCCGTCACGCACAGCCCGACATGGCGGAAGGTGGAGGACGGAGTGCAGAGTTGGCACGTGAAATGTTAGAGGAGGCATGAGAGATAAGACGAATGAGTTGATCGAAATAATGAAAGAAAGAGAATTAGATGTCGTGTGTATGTCGGAGACCAAACGGAAAGGCAGTGGTATTGAAGAGCTCCCTGGCGGGACGTTAGCTATATGGTCCGGAGTCCCGGAAAGCGAGAACGCCTGCCAAGGAGTGGGAGTGCTGTTGTCGTCCCGGTTGGTCGATCTTATGACTGAATACAAGGTTGTGAACTCAAGACTTCTCTGGGTTCGCTTCAAAATGGGACTGACGAAGTTATTCATTTTGGCTGTTTATGCGCCGGTAGCTTCGTCGTCCAGGGCTGAGCTGGAGGAGTTTTGGGAGAATGTAAGAGAAGTTCTAGATTTGGTTAAGGGAAACGAAAGAACTGTTGTATGTGGTGATTTGAATGGATGGGTAGGTATCGCTCGACCAGGATACGAGTCGGTGCTTAGAATAATTTATTCTCGTGCATACTCTTCTGCATACCGTTTTACGCTAAAATATTAAAATACCTTTAGTTCTGTCTCTTCTTTTAAATGTATAAATATGGAAAAAGTGTCACAGTGAGTCATATGTCCACAGTAAGTCTTACTGAAACTGACATGGCAAATTGGCCTCTAAAAGCTTGGCGTGGTCAGCAGAGCGAGACAGTATTTCATGCCGGCACATCGTTTGCAACTTTACAAAGCGCAAATTCGGCCTCACATGGAATACTGTTCTCATCTCTGGGCCGGGGTGGGGACCCCAGTGCCAGCTCCCTCCACTTGACCGCATCCAGCGCAGAACGGCTCGAATCGTCGACGGCCAAGTTCTTTCTGATCGGCTTGACTCACTGGCGCTGCGTAGAGATTAGTTCCAGCTGCCAAATTTCACGGACGCACATTGCGTCAAAATTCACGGTACCATCCTCATTATCTGGATGCTTGGTGGTCCACCACTGCACGTTTTACAAGAAATTTTCTTCCTCGTACAACTTTTCTGTGGAGTCGTTGCCTTATGAACATTCAAGAAAATAGCCGACTCTTTTCTAAAAGGCCAGCAACGCACCTGCAGTATTCTCCTGGTGTTGCGGTTGTTCGTGGACGGTAGTAATCACATACCATCAGGTGAACCGCATGCTCGTTTCCCCCCTCTTAAAGTAACGCCTGATTCTATTATTTGTCTTATTTTTATTATATCATATGTGCTGGCGTACCAGATTCGCTGGGTTAACATCAGAGATTGGCTGTTACTCAAGGCTGATCAGCAGACGGGCGGGTGGTTCCTCGTTGTTTCGGTGCCGGAGGATCATATCCCGGTTTACATAAAATTCCAAGGTCGTGGAAGAAAATTCTACGATACTCCACCGCGAAAAGAGGCAGTTAACAAACTGCAAGTCATGGATACCGGGGCCGTGGCTATCGATCATTGGATGTTAAGTCCAGTAACCTAACGGCTCGCACAACTGAGCCGAAGCCACCAGTGGAGATCGGGTTCAGCGGCAGCTCACTGAGTGACTAAGAGGACTGCATTCTGGTGTCCAATTCAGACTCGGTGACCCCGTGATGTGATCCGTGATCTGCTGACTGGCTTTCTTAGGCGGGGCGGGGGGACACGATCAATGATGGCGTACCCTTCATCCAAAACTAGCCTCGTGCAGGCCGACCTTCACCACAGCGAAACTGTGTCGGCTCAATCACTAACAGCTTACAACTAACCCCGCTTCATCTACAAATTCAACAAAAGGTGACTTTAGCTGCCATTAGACTCAAGACCCTTAATCTTTGGAGTAAGAGTAGAGTCCCTCATACAGGTATATATAATAAAATATATTCAAAAACTCCTATCTTACAAGCCAGGTACGATAAGATAAAAAGAAAAAAAAGAAACAATGTGTGATCGACAAAAATATAATTAAGATACAATTAAACCAAAGCAACTATCCGAAGGGATTAAACCCAAAAGAGCTGAGAGTTTTCACGGACAGTTCTAAAACAAATGAAGGTGCAGGATCCGGAACGTTCTCGGAAGACTTCACTATCCACATTTGTACACCGTTGGGTACCCACAACATAGTCTTTCAGGCAGAATGTATGGATATCCAATATATGCTCCAAGCGGTCATAGCAATAGATGCTAGGAAGGTAAAAGACTTCTTCAACTGAATACCGACTGACAGTATGGCGATACTAAAAGCTCGCAATTTCAATGTTGTGTGCTCGGGACTAATATATCAATACCATAAACGATTAAATAAAGTATGCAAACACAACAGTCTGACCCTGCAGTCAAAGTAGAATGTAGGAAAGCTAGGAAAGCCCTTCCAAAATTAAACAGTCGCATAACCAAGGTCTTAACGAATTTGAACAAGCCTCAGATCAGGATAGCAACAAGTGTTATTACAGAATATTGCTCCTTTATCAAACATATATTTACTATCGGTGCTAAAATCGTCCCCTGTGCAGGGCATGTATGGGGGAGAAGGAAACGCCAACCCACGTGTTGCCACTACATATAGGGCTAAATATCTCGGCTAGCCGGGATAGCTCGTGACATCAAAGGACTGTTGAACTTCTTCGAGGAGATTTCATGGCTCGAATAATTCATAATGATTCCTCTCATACGCAAAATTCGCGCCTAAACGTTGCGGAAAACAGACCGTCCTAAACTTAACCAAACTAAACTATCCATAGATGGATTTGTCATTAACAGGCTCCCTGTCCGCGTAATAGACATAATACTTAAACAATCTAAATGTTCATATATGATTCATTCACAGGGAAAGAGTTAGAGGCCTATGTTCCATTCCAACACTGGATTTTATTATGATGGGCTGTGATAAAAGTATGAATAGCTGAAAATCTTCCAGTCATGCGTTTATATAAGTTGAAATACGCAAAAAGCCTGTGAATTTAAGTGAACGCCTCCGATACAAATTTAATTTGTTAAGCACTGTGTTCAATAATAACTGTGCTTTTTCAAAATACTTCAATCTCATATCTAATTTCCTTTATCGCTGTTCGTGATAAGAACCGACGGAGCTTTCCATCATACGCGAAAAACAGTAAAATTTAATAGGATCAAAATTTATTATCTTTCCAATATTAAAGTCCTTTAAGTTATGACTATGAGTACAATTTTATCAGAATGAAAGAATGATAATGTCGACCAAAAAATATCCTTGATTATGCCCGGTCCATCAGCACAATGTCAGGCTTATTCGCAAGAATAGTCCTGTCTGTGACGATGGCCCGGTCCTAATAAAGCCTGGCGCGATCATTTTCGAGCACGGCTTCCGGCAAGTACTTGTAATACGGCAATTTCCGATCGACGAGACCGTATATCAGAGCGAGCTCCTGGTGAAGAATTCTGGCTACTAGGTTGTGCCTGTGCAAGTACTCAGAATTAGAAAGCGCCGAACAACCGGAGATGATATGCCTAAGTGACTCACCGGGATGGCGACAAGCTCGACAGATGTCGACGGTGCCATCCTTTAGGATGTATCTCCGATAGTTGTTGGTACCTGATCCTGTATTGCACAGACAAAACCCTCGGTTTCCCCGAAGAGATCACCAAAGCGTAGCCAGTGGAGGGAGGCTACGGTGTCTACGAAAGGCTCATGTAGAGTCTTGTAGAACCCCCCGTGGAGCTCCTTCTCCTTCAATACGGTCTCCCGGTCGGAAATGCTCTGCACTGCCGGTTTTTGCCATTGCTCGTTGACTGGGGATAGAGGGGTAAGTCCTTTATCACAAGAAATTACGTCCTTATAGAATGGATCATCCGATCTCGCCAGAAAGTAATCACGGAGGCTGCACACTTCGCGATTATGCATAGTGAGCGCGCTCAAGAAGCCACGCCCACCATGCTTTCGCGGCAAGTACGGTCTTATTACCGACGATCTCGGATGATGCATCCTGTGGGACGTCATGGTAGTGCGGACTTTTCTATCCAGGGCTCTTAAGTTCAGTCTGAGTCCACCTGAGTATGCCAAAGGTATACATGAGGACGGGCATGACCCAGCCGTTATATGCGTGTGCCTTATTCACACCGGACAAAAGGCTGTTAAGCACTTTGGTCAAGCGTGCATAAAACACGTCGCAAATGTGTTGATTGTTTCATACCAGACTCATTGAAACCGATGTTCTGTGACATACCCAGGTATCGGTATGTTTCAGCCTAGGAAAGGGTTCTTAAGTAGACGGGCATAGATAAGTCTATGCCCTCATAGTTAGCAACGCTTCCCTTTTCAACATGGAGAACCGCACACTTATCCGTCCCCAGCTCCATTCCAATGGAATTGCTAAATTCACAAGTGATGTTTAGCAACTCCATAAGATGGGAGCGACTGGAGGCGAATAACTTGAGGTAATCCATATAGAAAAGGTGGATCACCTTTGTACCTCCTTTCCGCAGCTGAAATCCCCTCCCGGAGCCCTCCAGTAAGGTACTGAGAGGGTTCAGAGAGAGGCAGAACCAGATTGGACTCAGACAATCGCCCTGGAAGATACCCCTTCTTATCGTTATGTGGTTCTCCGCAGCCATCATCCGCTCGCCCAGATGACAAAGGATCGTACTCCACTACCTCATATACTGCTCGAGGAAGTCTCTAACTGTACAGTCTATCTTGTACAGCTCGAGGACTTTCTTTAGCCATGTATAGGGCACCGAGTCGAATGCCTTTCTGTAGTCTATCCAGGTGGCGGCGAAGTTCCGACGGCTGCGTTTCACCACTTTGCCAATGACCGCGTCAACGAGGAGTGGTTCCTTGGTTCCACGACCACCGCCCCGACATTTTTGGTTTGAGTCCAGGTGACGAGTGATTCTCGCGCTCAAAATGGATGTTAGTGTCTTGTATATAATCGGTAGACACGTGATGGGGCGGTATTTGTTCGGATCTGTGATACCCTGGTCTTTAGGAACCAAATGGGTGATCCCAGTAGTGAAGAGGCTTGTGAGCGACTTCTGGTTGGGAGCCTCTTGAAACTGTCGGGCGAGCACAGTGACACACCACGAACCCCTTCAGCCAGTAGTGATGCAGCCCGTCGAGTCACGGACTTTTCCAGTTCGGGGCCCCACGAACCGCCTCAGCTACGTCATCTGGTGTTATAATGACGAGGTCCATGGGCGTTATACACGCACACTGACTCGCCACAACTTCCGTCTAAGGGCCCTCGCTGTGGTTTACGGGCTCTGACCACAGGCCGCACCAGAATGCTACAGTGTCGGCCTGATTCGGTGCTGGGCCCGTACCACTTACCATTGGTCGCTCCAATGATTCATAGAGCCTCTTCTGATCACTCTGGAAGAGACGATTCTGGTTGAATCGTGTCGATCTCTCGGTATATCGCCGAATCCGCTTTCCCCAAGCAGCGATTCTCTGCTTCAGATCTATGCGCTCCGTCAGTTTTTGCGTTATATCTGGCTAGGACAAACTGACATTTGTCCCAGCATACGCCATCCTGACGGTGCGAACAATTCTTGTCCTGTTATTGCCTGATCTGAAGCATATCAGTGTGCCGATGAGAGCTCTAGCCTTTGCGATACGTTCCTCAATTCTTCTTCTCCATGCTGGGATAGCGCTACTTTGGCCAGTAGCGCGTCCAGCCGTGGAAACCTTAATAACCATTATTATTATTATTATTATAAAATGGCTTAAATCCGTTCGATGGCTGATAATGATTCCATTGCAAACGATTAAAACAATACTCTGCAAATTATTGTAAACTCATTTTATATAGGTACGTGTGCCTGTCTACGGGAGACGGTCCATTTCAGGCCCGCTCTATGTACACTACACCGTAAAAAGCGAAAAATTCAGTGATTTCATTAAAAATAAAATAAGAGAATAAATGAAACTATATTACTTGTTAAAAATAAAAATGTAATTCCAATTTTTGATGATTTTACAAGACGGCGCCCTTTCAGTCATAAAATTATATGTCAAATGTCATGTCTAACAAGTGACTTGAGTCAAGAAATAATGTAGTTAGTGTGATATTTTTTTTGTTAATTCTAAGCTTATTCGTGTATTTGTGAAGTTTTGAATGCGTTTATTGAGTTTCTTTTGGATTTCTTTAGCAATTTGTTTTTTTTTTTTGTTTGGAATTTGGATCTGTTACTACTTGCTTGACTCGTCTTTTGTTTTATGGACTTCCTGATTTACGTGAGATTTTAATTTCGTTGATATCGGACATCTGTAGAATCACATTTTGAATTATACCAGTTTCGAGATATTTAAGCAATTGTACATAGTAAATCTACCTGATAGGCTATCAGTGATAAGAATAACAGCATTTCAGAATTCAAATATCTGTCAAAAAATTGATCAATAACTTCATGACAGTTAACAGCTAACGTCAAAACGACATCTATTCGCCATTAGTGTTGCAGTTTTTGGTAAGAATAAAATATTAATACCACTGAAATAAAGGCAAATTCGTGTATTTGAATGATCAAAAGTGGTATAATATATTATTATAGTTTATTTCCCTATTTTTACAAAACTGGGCCTACGCTTCATACAATTTTAGACCGTCTCCTTTCAGTGCATTTGTGTGTTAAAGTAAAATTCCAGTCCTAATTTCTTCTTAATTTCAATTTTGTGAATGATTGAATTGTCTTTATACGGTTACTAGCGACCGCTAGAGGTTTTTCTTGCGTAGAAAGGAAATTAGGTTGATTATTTTTTATGAAATTGTTGATATAAGACGGTCAACCACGGCATCTTTACCATATTTTTGAAGAAAAAATTTAATAAACGGAAAAATAAAACACTTATAAATAAGCTATTCTTTTAAATCGATGAATTTATTACTTCTACATTGCTTTATTAATGCACTGCTTCTCATCGCTGCAAAACCACTAAAGCAGCACCAAAAACATAACACAGGTAAAGATGCCGCAAAAATGGCTACTTTACCTATACCGTATATCTCGATAAAATGAAGCCTTTATAACTAAAATTGGTAAAGATACCCTTTCGCTTTACACTCTCTGTTTAGACATATTGGTACTTTAAATAAAAAATATATATACGAGCAATACAGGCTGATAGGTAAAGATGGCATGTACTCCATTGAAATTCTCAAACAAATGTAATTTATTATCAGGGCTGCCACTTGTTTAAAAATGAAGTTAAAATGTACGGCTATAAAAACATTGATTAAATGCAAGTCAGATAGTCGCATGGAGTGTTCTGTAAATACCATGCGATAAACTTGTAAAAATTGTAAAGTATATAATGTTTTTAAAGTACTAGTTGTCACATATTTATCATACTTATACTATTATAGTTTCAGCCAAAGTGTATTGAAAATAAAACTAAAAGTATTATTCCAATTTATATTTAAATTTGACATCAAAATATAAAATTCCACGTTAGTTTTTATAGGGGTTGGGTAAAATTCGCACTAAGTATATCATTTTCGAATACAATACTTGTATCGGGTACTGTGGACCAGTAGTTTTACCTTTTTTATATCTCATGAATTTCGCGAAATCCTTTTTTATATCTCATGAATTTCGCGAAAACACCTTCACATTCGGATATTTTTGTAATCAGGCCGCAGTAACACTTATACGTATTTTTGGTACTTTTAAACTTTACCAAGATGTATTGTCCTTCCATATATAAACTTTCGGCTTTATTTGCCTTCTCATTTTGTTCATTTTTAGGCTCTTCTTCTGACATAGTCTCTTCTAGTCTAGGTCGTTATATCTTCAGTCCTTTTTTTTCATCGTTTTCTATTATTAGGCTTTCTATCTGTTGTTTTCTTTCCTGCTTCTCTATTCTGTGTTCTTTTGTTTCCAGTTTTATTATTTGTTTCACTATTTCCTGGTCTTCCCATAAGCCTCTCTCCATTTCATATTCATTTACCATCTGTTTTTCCACATTCTGTCCGTTCCTTTCATAACTTTCTATGCTTAAGTTTTCTTTCTCGTGTCCTTTTGTTTCCAATTCCTTCATTTGTTCCTCTGTGTCCTGTATTTCACATTCGATTTTCTCCAAGTCATATTCATATACCATCTCTTATACTCGCCTATTATCACATTCTATTCTCAAGTTTTTTATCTCATACTTTTTTTCCAATTCTTTCATTTGTTCCTGTATTTCCTGTTTTCCAAATTCTTCTTTCTCCTTGTTATTTAACATCTCGTTTTCTATCCGTACATCACTTTCCGTTCTCAATCTTTCTGTCTCATGTCCTTTCGTTTCCAAATAGACCATTTGTTCACCTTTTTCCTTTTCATCCATTTTCCGATCTTCTATCAGTTGTCTCAATATGTAATCCTGCATCTCTTTAATTGCATTGTAATCCGAAGAATCTGCATATTGTACAGAGCAGTCAGAGTCCGAATCCGAAGAATTATCTTGGAGATTTTTGGTTCTTATACTTACTCTTCCTTTTGACATCTTTTTTCAAAATTATTATTATTTAAGTATTTTAACAGTTTTCTCATCTGGTAAATATATAAATGTTATTATACATATTATATTAATAAAAAATATATAAATATATAAAATAATATATAAAAAAATATATAAATGGAAATGATAAGTATAAACAATTGCATTGTGATTGTTATTAGAATAAGTGTATTAATTGTTATGTAAGTTTTAATCAGCTTGTAAGCCCTCCTAAAAGTAAAACATTTATGTATAGAGACCGGTAAAGTATAGTGAAAACCCTAGCTACAGGTAAAGACGCCACTGTACAAACTGGCAACTTTACCTAGCCTCAACTATCATTACCTATGCAAATTTCTCTCAAAATTGTTAAGAAATGACCATTTTAACAGTTTCTACGTCTTCTTAGGAAGGTTATATATAATATGTATCAATTCTACTTACCTCAGCTAAGTGAATTCATAAGCACAATTAAAATTTCGACCAGAATCTGCTGCGACAATTGTCCCGTGAATATCAACAAACGTTTATAACTTGTCATTTGACAGTGCTGCCAGTATTAAAAAAAAATTGTGTGACCATTGGCTCATTACGAAACAACCAATGTGTCTATGAAATATCTACCATTAGTAGTTTCTGATAAAAATGATTTTTCTTATTACTTGTCAGTGGTAGGTAAAGATGACAAGGGAAGGTAAAGATGCCTTAGTTGACGGGACCACTTTTTTAGAATAGGTGTATAGTATGGTGTATACCATTAGTGGACGCGGTCTAACCATGTACCCATAAATTTACTATATTACTGCGCATGGACTTGGTTCCTTTTAATAGAAGAGGGAAAAAACGAGCATGCGGCTCACCGGATGGTAAGTGCAACATCAGGGAATTGCAGGTGCGTTGCTAGCCTTTTAGAAAGGAGTAATCTCTTTTCTTAAAGGTCTCTTAGTCATATTGGTGCAGAAAAATCGCCAATGGTAAACAATTCCACAGACAGATGTACAAGGAAGAAAACTTCTAGTAAAAAGCACAGTGATGGGCCGTCGATCATCCAGATGGTGGGGATGGCATCGTGAATTGATGAAAGGTGACAGCGAGCAGCGTCAACACTGCAGGTCATCTGCTAATGCGATGGATTCCCATACAGTCCATATATACATCTCAACTACGTTATCAGACGTTAGCCAGATGTTAATTACATAGATCGGCGGATTTATGGGTGGTAGAGATGTCCATTATGATGACCCCGGCATTTTTGAATTTTTAATTCAAATAAAATGTTCCGAAATGTGCCCAATATGTGCTATTACGTGCTGCTTATATCGTGAAGTGATCGAATCAAAATAGAGAAAATGCTATACCTATTATATTTATATGTTTAGAGCTCTTAGTCTTTACTAAATTTATTTTAAGCTTTCTCTCAATTTGCGTCTAGTTTCGATTTTCACTAATAACGATTTCATTATAAGTTGCGGTACATTACGGTGCGTTGAGAAACTAGTAAATGCACTCACGTTTCCACGTAAATTTGACACTTTATGGGCTTAAAGCGCTTTAAACGGAATTGTTTCCACGATAATGGAACGGTCATATCCCGTAAGTTATATAAGGCTCCACCGGGAAACATGTTCAAGTTCTGAAAAAGCAATCTTGTTTGTGAATATATCATTGAATTAGTCATATAGTCACGGTTTCTCGTCAAATTAATTTAGCAAAGATCCTTTTGAGTCAAATATTTCTGAAATGATTATTGTGCAATCAATTGGATGCTGTTATATTTTCTAACCTTTCGCTCGTCTAACTATTACAACACACGCGCTGTTGGATGTGCTCGCTTTATAATTATTTACCGTGTAAGTACGGTGTAAGAACATCCACTCACCAATATCATCCCGTGGCTGCCGCAAGAGGCGACAGAGATAAACAAATCAGGAGATAAGCAGTAGCGTCTTCCTAAAAAAACTGCGGTTTCCAATCCGCTTGCCAGGCGTGGCAACTGTGGCAAACATCTCACCTATTAGACAAGGGGAGGCCTACGTTCAGCAGTGGACTTTAATAGGCTGTGACGGTAACGGACTTTGTAATTATTGTCATTTAATGTATTATTATTGTGTAAATATATCATAAATTATCTTAATATATATAATTTACGTGTCACGTTGTTTGTCCGCGATGGACTCCCAAAATACTTAACCGATTTTAATCAAATTTGCACACCGTTTGCAGTTTGGTCCAACTTGAGAGATAGGATAGTTTTCTTGATCATGAGTGATTTTTTTTTGCGAATTTAAGAATTTATAATAGGCCATGACAAAGGATCGTTGAAAAGGGCAGCACAACGTCTGCCTGGCAAGCTAGTTGTAATGTAATTCTTGTGTAAGGTTTTATTCAAACGGTGGTTGTCATTCAAGCAATCGAGCAGTGTGTGTTGCTAGTAATTAGTTATGATATTGAGACTTGGTAATTCACTTTGGGCTGTAGAAGGCAACTCAAAGTCTGTGAGGAGGACTGTGTTCGTAGTTATTCTACATCACAATACGTAGTAATATGCAGTACGAGTATGCTTACGTGTATATGCAGTAAAATCATAGTTAATGCCATAGTACAACGAAATAGTATAGATAAAGTGGAAATTAGTCAGTCACTTAGATAAAAAATCTATGAGGATGAAGGTTTTTCACCGGTTATTCAGTGTAGGATAATCCCGCTCAATCGACGCAGTGACAACTAAAATACGATTTATGACAGTCTCTCTCTGTCTCAGTGTTCGTATTATTCCTTTAATTTATCTTTATTTCACCTATGAGCCAAGATTTTCTTAAACATTTTTTATGATTCACTTTCTTCAATATTCACTCACTATTTATGGTCTTCAAAAATAAATTTTAAACAGATTTTGCAGAAAAATTATTGCCCGACTAGGTTGACTCGCAATAAATATAACAAACCATATCTTAACGTCGATTCAATGGTACTATTTGGTATTTTCGTCTTAAGTAAATGTGAGGTGTTAACTATACACTAAAATTACAACAATTTGGTGCCAAAATAAATAAATGAAATAAACGCTTATCTGGAAATGAGTTTATATTTATAATTTGAAACACATCCTGCAATTATAATATTCTTAAATTATTATTGACAATATTTTTTTCTCATTAAAAATTATTTTCAACAAATATTAAAGACGGAATACGTAACACATGTGCTAATTTTAAATTTTCTTGTTTTTAGCATTGACTTATTTCATTTCGGCTTAAACAACACAATAAATAAGGCTTGGGCACAGAATAAATAATAGTACCTTGGGGTAACTCACAGCGACCTTGGCTAGTATGTCGGACCCTAATTCAACGCTACACAGTTTATACACCAGTGGTCGTGTCTGTTTGTGTCTGTAATTAACTAAATGTTGACTTACCTAATACTGGAATCAGCTTAAGTTATATGTATTTAGTTGCTTTTAAATAGATACTATTTTCCTTAATATACAAATTTTTTAAATTTCCGATTAGAAGGATCAAAAAACTGTTGTTGTTTTATTACAGTCAACTATTATCAAATATTTCCTTGCGAAGAACAAATGACTTTAAAATTAATAAAATCCAACTGAGCAACTGTCTCAGTTGAATTTTATTAATTTTAAATTAAGTAAAATTTGTTTGTTATCTCGCTCTGTTTCAGCTATTGCAAATCCTCCGATATCAGCTCATAACTCTGCACTCTGTATTCACCGACGAAATTTGATCGATTCGTGACCTCACATACGATGTCTGACTTATGCAACTGGTTTACACGTGCAATAGGTATTTTACCAAGTAGTTCGTACGTCATAAAAATTATAGCAATCTGTATAAATCTGCAGTATTTCATCCGCCCGTCCATTACAGCCTATAAACTGTAATGTAGATTACCTTACAGGAGATATGTTTGCCATAGTTGCCAAGCTTGGCAGGCGGGTTGGCAACCGCAGATATTTTTTTATTTTGCCTTGTCATTAGGACGTGGCTGCTCATCTCTTGGTTTGTTTCCATCTGACGCCTCGTAAGACAACCACGGGAAATTAACATGGGTTAGGGAATATTCTTGCACCGCCACTAAACGGTTGGAATTTGATTAATACGAATATTTTTGTATTTACTATGAAAACATTTTTTTTTTTCTAAAAATGTTATAAGATTGTTTGCGATATTTATACAAGCACGTTAAAGTAAATTAAAGTAACGCATTCCTTGTGTCATACAAAGATCTGTTGTATTGGGGCATATTTTTGGTTGTATTCAACTTGCACATTGAGATAGCTGAATTATTTTATCTGTGGATAATATAAATCAAAAATAAACAAAAATAGAATATTCTTTCCGTGAACGTTACCGTTACAGCATATTAAAGTTCACTGCTGAATATTGGGCTCCCCCATAGAATGCCCGCATCCCCGCATTAAATGAAAATTTCATTACTATATTAATACGTTGATAAAAATTATTTCTAATAAAAAATACTTACTAAAATATTTCTTAACAACCCATCAATAATGTTTACAAGTTTCTGAAGCTAAGAAGTTTGAACTTCTGACGTGTAGTTCAACGACTGGCAGCTTTTTGTTGATGTTGTAATAAAACTGTTTTATTTTCCATAGGTTATAATATAAACCCATATTTTGGCCGAACGTTGACCGTGTAGTTAGTTCGTTGCCCTTTGAACTCTGTCTACTTCTTCAGGGATTTTAAGCGCAATGCTGTATTATATAGGCATGAACTATCTATAAAACAAGTAAAACTAATTAAGAAATGGTTTAATATCGTTAATTAGCGCGGGAAACCTATCCCGCCCAATCGATACAGTGACAACCAAAATACGATTTGTTACAGTCTTTGGGAGAGTGTCTCTCTCTCAGTATTCATTTTATTCCTTTAATTTATTTTTACTTTATTTATAAGTCGAGATATTCTTAAACACTTTTTATGATACACATTCTTCACTATTTACTCACTATTTCTTGATCTCTAAAAATAAATTTTAAAGAGATTTAAAAAAAAATGATTATGTATGACATATAATTTTGACTGCATTATTGAAAATCAAATAATAATTGATCTAAACAAAGACAGCTCAACTAGTTGTACTGAAAGTGATTGAATAAATTTATTTTTAATCTAATTTAAATCATAAATTTTTATAACTTTGCCTCTAAAAATAAACAGTAACAAAAAGTACGAAGAAACTGATAAATCTTTTGTTCTACATTATCCTTTTTTAATCTATTCTGGTATTATTCAAAACAAACTGTAAATGATTACCAACTTCAAACAGTCGATATCGATTTTTTTAAGAATCGAATACCGTACGTACCCATTTTTTGGTTGGCATGCTTGGCGCATTAGTCTGACATTTGACGTTATTTTGATCGCTTAGCTGTCAAAATGTATTTCTTACGGCGCCTCTACACGTTGGCCAACACAGTGGCGAACGTAGTGGCCAATAGCAGTGGCCAACGTGTAGACGGGGTGTTTGGGCTTCATTGGTATGTATTGGAACGATGGCCCGCAAGTTGGCGCGAGATCCGTGTGGTGTCGGTTTTTTACAAAAGATCAAAGGATTTTTGAAGTTTGGTCGCCGCGTCCACACGTTGGCCGCGAGTTTAGTTTGCTACAAGCTCCCAGAGTGATTACACGCATCTGATTAAAATTTTATATTCACGCTTTGTAGCGTGGATGACCCAATTACCAGCCTTTTAGTGCCAATTTCAACTTTAAAATAATATAATATAACTTTAAAATAATAGTTTAATTAGCGCGATTTAATTATTTTTAAACATTTGTTTTAATCGATAAGCTATTTATAAAAAAAATAATGAACATTTATTTACAATCAGATTATTACGAAAACAATTTTAAAATGAAAAGAAAATGAAGCACGTCGTTTATACGTGGTAGAACCATGCAGTTATATTAGTTGAAGTGTAGTTGTAACACGAATGGGTCGGTTCGACCGGGGAAGGACCACGCTCTCACAGAATATCAATGTAAAATAGTAGCTTAATGATGCTGTGTTTCGTATAGTGAGTGTAGAGAACCAGAGACACTTTTTAAAGGAAACGAGGCTTTTCATCTTAGTCCTCACGGGTAACAACGTATCTGCATTTTGATTCGTAATCGAGGATAGATGTAGATGTCTGTGGGCTACAGCAACCACTTACCATCAGGTGAACTGTGTGCTCGTTTGTCACCCTATCCTATATAAAAAAGCGTCGATTTATTATAATTTAATCGTGCAAGTTTTTGAATCATCATCATCATTACAGCTCTTCAGAAGTCCACTACTGAACATCCTCCTCCAAAGAATGCCGCAAAGCATTGTCCTGAGCCACTTTCCTTGTCATGAGTTTCTCATTTATGTTCTAAGTTATAATTAGTACCTATTATTAAGTCAGTGTTTATTACATTTATTGCTATTGTTTTTGTCTTTCTCAAAAAATAATTAAATTACCAAATAAATTATAAGGTGTTTATTATATACATCAAATGTCTGATAGAAAATCAAGTACATGTTTTGCTAAACTTTAAAAAAAAACAATTTTAAAACATAGACTAATCGATTATAACTCCTTTAACTTTAAAATAAATTAAGTTCTAATTAATGGTATTTATTCCAGTTTTTGATGCATGTAAAGAATAAATAAAGCTAATCGTATATCGTGTATCTATTTACAGCCCCATTAATATTCACTATTCTTTTATAATTATTTTATAGAAATAGAAATAGAAATAGAAACTTTTTTATTCAATGTAGATTATAAAAATACTTATTGAACGTCACTTTTTTAATTTACCACTGGTTCGCAAAAAAAAACCTCTGTCCTGGGAAGAACCAGCAAGAAACCCAGCGGGACTTTTTTTTTAATAATAGCTTACAATCATGTTTACAATCAACAACACAAGATAAATTAGAAATAGCTTGGTAGCGATCACCCTTCCCAGGGGTTATTATCATCTATAAATTCCTTAATATTATAATAACCCTTTTTATACAAACTTAGTTTAATAACATTTTTGAACTTTGTGTATGACAAATTTTGTATATTTTCTGGGATTTTGTTGTAAAAGCGTATACATCGCCCCAAGAATGAATTACTGACTCGGTGGAGTCGAGTAACAGGTACTACCAGCTTGTGTCTGTTCCTAGTATTTACAGAATGAATATCACCTATTTTCGCAAAACTACTTTTATTTTTGTGTACGTACATTACATTTTCATAAATGTATTGAGAGGCCAGAGTTAATATATTAATTTCTTTAAATTTTTGTAAATTATAAAAACGTTACCCCCCACACTTGGATTTTCTCCTGTATCGCGGAGGCAACTTACAAACATAAATTGCACAAGGACACACATCCAGACCCGAAACAATTATTTGTAGGATATACAAACACTTGTTCCGTGCGGGATTCAAACCCGCGACCGCTGGCACAGCCACTCATTGCCAAGCCACTGCGCCACGGAGCCGTCGTCTAAAATAAAATAAATTCATCCGCACATTGGCCCGAACCGAAGTAAACTGAACGACCTTCCAACGTGTGGACGCCGTCACCAACTCTCGGCCAATATATTCGCCACTACATTCGCCACTGTGTTGGCCAACGTGTAGAGGCGACATTAGAGGAGTTTTGGCGCAAACTCGGCCGTAGACGGATTGTCGCTACTGTTTTGTAGCTTGAATAATGGTTAGAAGTGGATTTTGATTCGTAAAAGTGATGTGATTTTGTGAATTAAGTGGAAAACGACGAAACAAGTGCTTCGATGTCGATATAAACCTCAAGTTATTTTGATCGCTTAGGTGCCTTATGAACTTGAGTGGCTGTCGTCATCAACTGTCCGCTGGGTTGAGCTGTCGTCAAAATCTCCCAAGGGCTTCGCAATGTGACGCATCAACATATTGTGAATAAAAGAAAAAAACGCGGGAACCTTGAAGCTGGACTAAAAAATCTATATGGATTGAAACATATAAAGATTATAATATAAAGAAAACTTGGCTTTAGCCTTTGTTGTTTTTGAAAATATGAAGAATTAAAGAAAATAAGACTTGGCTTCGTCCTTTATGATTTTTGAAGAGATGGAAAGAAGAAATATAAGAATTGGTTCCGGCCTTTACACTTCAAAATTCTATATAAGTATTCAAATTAAGAAAAAGACAAGGCTGTATGGCTTAGTTCCTTTGCCTGCTCTCTCGAGCGAATAATAAAAACAATAACAACGTATTTCTTAGATTTGGTTGACTTTAATAATTAATTTAACTTGAGTATTATGTACTTAATTTCTGGTTTAATTGCTTTCAAATAGTTACTGTTTCTCTTAATTTATAATTTTTTTCATAGTCGATTTGTAAGACCGAAAAATTTTTGTAATTTTTTTACAGTCAACTATAATTAAAATTTAACTATGTTTCTTTGTGAAGAACAAATTATTTATCTCCGTTTTAGTGACATTTGTTGGGGTATATATATTATATATTTTGTAGGGTAGGTGGCATTAACTTAAACGAGATATATGGCAAAAAGTGTGTAGACGGTCGGTTCTTTCTGTATATATTACTCTATGCGGCCAGGCAAGGCTTGTGAATAGACGTGGAACAATCGAGAGTGTATTATTTTACAGTGGCGACGAGGAAATATAGTTATAATAGGTGTATAAACTGAGAAAAAAAATTGTGTTAAACAATGGCAAATATCGGCAGGCTCAGAGAATTTGATGTGATTTGATGTGTCTAATGGAAGTTGGAAATCATATTGCTGAATATTGGATATGTACTATTTGGTTAACGGTGTTAAGGAATAATTGAAGTTACCCACGTTAATATCTATTATTGGCGATAATGGATATGAACTAATTACTAACTTGTGCAGCCCGAAAAAGCCCGCTGATATGAAATATGAAGATTTAGTAAGAATAATGAGTGATTATACTATGCTATCGGTGTTAGCGGAACGGTACAAATTTTAACAATATAGGTAAAAGGAAAATGAAACTGTATCACAATATGTAACGGAACTTAAACGTTAGGCAAAATCATGTGACTTCAAAAGCTGTCTTGATGAAAGTATGAGGGATCAATTTGTATGTGGTCTATACAGTGATTCGAAGATTATTTGCTGAAGACTGTTTAAGCTGGGCATGCGCCGCGAAATTGGCCACAGCAATGGAAGCGGCGCAGCGTGACTCATCGACGGTATACGGCACGGGCGGATGCAGCATCGGCGAGGTATGATATGAAGCAGATTCACTAAAACGGGAGCGGCAAAGTGTTGTCTCAATAGATGTTAACCATTATGTCAGTACAGTGAATGTGGTGCAAGTGGGCAACTGCACAACATGTGGCGATTGGCGTCATGGTTGGCGTCAATGCCGATATCGTAATTTTGTCTGTGATGATTGTGGACGAATTGGACATTTAAAACTAGTTTGTCTACTAAAGAGGGGCAACAGAAATAAAGGAAGGAATGAGTGGAGTGCGGGTAGCACGGACCGCTTGGCATTCGGACGGGGCGCGGGGTGTGGCGAGGGGCGCACGCGAGCCCTGCACATGGAGAAGGACGAGCAGGCTTTCCCGGCAGCTCAGCAGGGTGAAAAATTCGATCATCCTATGATCCAAATGGGCTAATATTTCCAATATGGACCATCGATTTCAAAGCCCATATTATTTTTGTAGATAGTACTCACTAAAAGAAAGCGCTTTGCACAGTTTTAGGTTGCGGAAACTTACGGTTTATGAGATATATTTTTTTAAACTTTTCATACAAATTGGTAAATAACACGCAATTACAAATAAATTTGACAAATGATTGATGTCAAACGTCAGTTAGTGTAGAGTTCCGAATATTTTGAAAGTATCGATACCTACGCGATATCAAGTATCGTATCAAAAGTATCAATACTACTTGGTATCGAGTACATTTGGTTAATTTTGGAGATGAAAAATTATGACAAACCAATTAGATGCATTTCCAAAAAGGCTTCAGTACCATAGACCACATACATACCCTGCGGCAGATTGTACAGAAGACTGAAGAGTACAATCTGCCACTTTGCCTGGCGTATGTGGACTATGAGAAAGCCTTTGATTCCGTCGAAATTTGGGCGGTGCTACAGTCCCTTCAGCGGTGCCAAGTTGACTGTCGGTATATCGAGGTGCTGAAGTGTTTGTACAGTAGGGCTACGATGGCTATCCGAGTACAGAACCAGAGCTCGAAACCTATCCAACTGCAGAGAGGTGTAAGACAGGGTGACGTTATATCCCCGAAACTCTTCACCGCTGCATTGGAAGACGTTTTCAAGCTACTGGACTGGAAAGGATACGGTATTGACATCAATGGCGAGTACATCACTCACCTTCGATTTGCCGACGATATAGTCCTTATGGCAGAATCGCTGGAGGACTTAAGCACAATGCTCAATGACCTCAATAGTGCCTCCCAACGGATAGGTCTTAAGATGAACATGGACAAAACAAAGATCATGTTCAATGTCCATGTCACACCTATGCCGGTAGTTGTTGGGAGCACTATGCTCGAAGTTGTTGACGAGTACGTTTACCTGGGACAAATAGTCCGACTAGGTAAGTCCAACTTCGACCGAGAGGTCAATCGACGGATTCAACTCGGCTGGGCAGCGTTCGGGAAATTACGACATATCTTTTCGTCAGGTATACCTCAATCTCTAAAAACTAAATTGTACAACCAGTGCGTGTTGCCAGTGATGACTTATGGATCTGAGACGTGGTCCTTCACTACTGGCCGTATAAGGACGCTTAAGGTCGCTCAGCGAGCTATGGAGAGGGCTATGCTCGGAGTTTCTCTGCGTGATAGACTCAGAAATGAGGATATCCGCAGTAAAACCAGAGTGACCGACATAGCCCAACGGATTAGTAAGCTGAAGTGGCAATGGGCCGGCCATATAGCTCGAAGAACCGATAACCGATGGGGAAGAAAGGTTCTCGAGTGGCAGCCTCGTACCGGTAGGCGTAGTGTAGGGCGACCCCCCACTAGATGGAGTGACGACCTGGTAAGACATGCAGGAAGTCGATGGATGCAGGTGGCTCAGGACCGTGCTTTGTGGCATTACTTGGGGGAGGCCTATGTTCAGCAGTGGACTTGTGAAAGGCTGTAATGATGATGATGATGACGAATTAGATGCATAGGAAGAGCTGATACGTGCAATTATATATGTATATAAAGTAGAATAAAGTTTACTCTATTTAAGTTCCACCTTAGTACTTGTATTTCATTGTTTGCAACTTGTTTGTATTTCTTAATTAGTACAGCTTTTGTACTTTTATTTTATTGTTTGCAACTTTCTATATTATCTAATTCTTACTACAATAAAGTGTTTACTTACTTATTGACTTACTTATTTAATATCCAAAAAGTACCCAAAACCGAATCAAAGCACCCCACTATCCACGTGGTCTTGTCTGCCCTACCCCTAGAGTGTATATAAGAGCCCGGAGGCGCGGAGGGATAACCTGCGCCCTCTTTTCCCAAAAGAGGGTCGCTCACGATAAGGCACAATACAGCTTAATCAGCCGGCTGCCTGTCCCCAAAGGCGGTTTTTAGAGGGGATCACTTAGCGTCCCCGGTAGGACAGTGAGTCCCTCATAACCACGATAGACCGGCTATCGTGGTATGCGTAATGCATTTTCCGCCTCCCTACGTACAGGGTAGCCCTTTAATTACTTCGGGCGCAAAAAAAAACGAGGGAGAGCAGTGCCCGCCCGCCGTAGGGAAGCGCGGGCACCGAGATCGCCGTAGCGGCTGAGGCTGGTCGCCGAAGAAGCGACCAAAAAGCCGAAGCTGCGAAGGCGAGCTCAGGTGCCTGTGCTTCCTTACGCTAGGGCGAAGGCACTGCTCATCCCGCAGCGCCGGAGCTGCCACGGAGCGCCGGAACCCAACTTCCCGGCTTCTTACCCCCCTAGTCCCCAAAATTAACGAAATGTACTCGATACCAAGTAGTATTGATACTTTTGATACGATACTTGGTATCGAGTACGTATCGATACTTTCAAAATATTCGGAACCTACACCAATTGACGTTTGACATCAATCATTTGTCAAATTTATTTTGTAATTGGTGTAATTGCGTGTTATTTGCCAATTTGTATGAAAAGTTTAAAAAAATATATCTCATGAACCGTAAGTTTCCGCAACCTAAAATTATGCAAAACGCTTTCTTTTAGTGAGTACTATCTATAAAAAAATATGGGCTTTGAAATCGACGGTCCATATTGGAACTATTAACCTCCAAATGTCTTTGAGGGACTACAAACCGGGTAGCAAGTTTTAATTATGGAAATTGATACGGGCTCGGCTTTGTCATGTATTAGTTAAAATTTATATAAAGAAAAATTTAAGCTTTGATGTTATCACCATGTAAGTTAACACTCTCGTTTCATGACGGCAGTAAAGTCCAGCCGGCAGGGCTTATAGAAGTTAAGATACAATATAACGGCAACTGTAAAAAACTTGATTTGTATGTAATAGTTTTTTGTTTTTTTTTTTTTTTTTAATTGAGTTGTATGTAATACTGTGTTGCTGGGAAAACAATGGTTAGCGGAATCAGGAATAGATATTCCGAATTCGACCGCCTCGTTGGCCTAGTGGTTGTAGTAGTGCGACTGCTGATCATGAGGTCCTGTATTCGAATCCCGGGACGGGCCAAAAAAAATCAATTATTGAGTTTTTCTGTCGAGAAATTCTCAGTAGCTGCCCGGAGTCAGGAAGTTGGCGGTGTCTCATCCCCGTGCCTCGAAAACCACGTAAAGACGTTGGTCCTGCGCCTAATCTCTCTCCGGTCGTGTCGGTTTACCGTCCCATCGGATTATGAGAGTGAGGGAATAGAAAGTGCACCTGTGCTTGCGCATACACTTGGGAACTATAATCCTGTCCTGCGCCGATGGTTAGCCTCCGTTGAGGCAGACCGCCGTGACCGAAATTCGGTCTGGAGGACATTATTAGATATTCCGAAATTTCAGAAAAACCGAATAAATTGTATACAATATTTTGATAAATTTAACAATTTGAATATGTTACTCGACAGATTGAAACAATTATTTGACGGCGGTCTTGGGCGATTTACCGGCGGGCGAGCAACGCTCCGCGTGCGGACAGGTGCCGTGCCGGTATTGTGCCGCGCGCGGCCGGTGCCGTACGCAATGCGCGAGCGGGTCGATGCCGAGCTGGACTTCATGCTGCAGGCTGGTGTCATTGAGCCGGTTGACTCCTCCGACTGGGCCTCACCACTGGTCTTAGTGAACAAACCTGGTGGATCGCTTCGCATTTGTGCGGATTACAAGGTAACATTGAATCGTGTCTTAATAGTAGATAAATTCTCGGTTCCTAAGATCGAAGACTTATTAGCGAATCTTAGCGATTGTACTTGGTTCAGTAAGTTAGACTTATCTCAGGCCTATAACCAAGTTGAGCTAAATGAATCAAAAAATATACGGTAATAAATACACACAGGGATCTTTATATGTACAATCGTCTTGTTTATTGATTGGCTTCGAGCCTTGGTATTTTAAAAGAATTATGATGAATCTTCTTAAAAATATACGTAATACTGTAGATGATATTTTAATTTTTAGTGTATCTGAAAAATAACATCTTGAGACATTGCAAAACGTACATTCAAGGATGAACAAATACGGATTAAAGATTAGGAAAGAAAAGTGTGTGTTTTTTGCGAACGAGATAATAAATCTTGGTTATATTAATAACAAAGATGGTATAAAGGTATATTTAAAAAAGATGAAACCAATTTTACATATGCGAGAACCAACTGACGTATCCGAATTACGGTCATTTTTAGGAGTGGCTAATTTTTATTGTAGATTTGTGAAAATTTTGAGCTATTATTTAAATCCATTATACACTCTTTCGAAAAAACGTAGCCATTGATTTTGGGAAAAAGATCAGAAGCAAGCTTTTCGAAAGGTAAAAACATGTTGAGTAAAGCTGAAGTGTTAGATCATTACGACCCGCAAGCTTACAATCGTGGTGACGTGCGATGCCAGTGCGCACGGAGTGGGCGCGGTGCTGGCGCAGAGGAGGGGTGAGCGTGAGCGCACATTTTTAAGCGCCCTCCACATTCGCGGCGTGAACACCCGTGAAAGGCGTGAACCGCGAATGTGGATGGCTTTCGCGCCCGTTCATGGGCTTCGCGCCTTTTCACTCCTTGTTCCCCGTTCAGTGTCGGTATTTTGTGCCCGCGTCAAAGGGTTTACGACGCGTACGAACAGTAACGCGCGAGACTCGTTGCTGTGAGGTTGTGCTTATTTGTATGTTTTTACGGAGGACGGTGCGTCAAATGAGCGTCAATTGGACGAACAAGCCAACCATTTTATGGGATGCTAAACATAATGATCATAAAAATAAAATGAAAGTACATGACGCTTGGATACGAATAAAGGAAATAATGAATATTATTTTATTTTATCTTACAGGATAGGGTGACAAACGAGCACAAAGTCCACCTGATGGTATGTGGATGCTGTATTCCATAGACATCTACATATATCCTCGATTACGAATCAAAATGCAGATCCGTTGTCACTCGTGAGAACTAGAATGGAATGCCTCGTTTCCAGTAAAAAGATCTCCGGTTCTCTACACTCACCATACGAAACACAGCAGCATTAAGCTACTATTTTACGTTGGTATTCTGTGAGAGCGTGGTCCTTCCTCGGTCGAGCCGACCCATTCGTGCTACAACTATACTACTAATATAACTGCAGCATGGCTCTACCACGAAAAGCGTTGAAGTGACTGACAGTTATAGAAATTATAAGAAAAAGGTGAAGGATTCTGAAAGGAAGTCTGGAGCAAGCAGCGACAAAATTTACAAGCCCATTTGAATTGCCTTTGACGTGATCGATGCTTTTCTAGAAAGCGATAATTGTAAAAAAAAAAACTACAAATACGATTTTTTATCTTTTATTTACACGTCATTGTCGTGAGCCGAAGCGCATAGCGTCACGGCGATAGCAGTGCACATTTCAGCGTCCATTCTCGACGAGCGCGGGAACTAAACTGTGAGCTATTGCGAGTGTGGAGGGATGTGTTTTTCGCGACGATTTCGCGGCAAAATTACGGCGTGAATTCACGCCGTGAATCACACAGGAGTCTGGAGCCCGTATTAGATTTCAATGTCCAAGCAGAGCGATAAACCAGGCAAAGTCTCGGAGCAGTCAATAGGCTCGGTGGAGGAGGGTGCCGGGGTTCATTTGGGTACGACAACACCAGATATTAATAATGCCATACAACCACAAAGTTGTACGCTCGGACTGACACGCCGCTATCCCGTAAGAAATAGGAAACCACCGATACCGTGTTCATAAGTTTGATGGTCCACTATAAGTCTATCAGCTAATTATTAAGTGCACCCTGTTATTATTGTTTTATGTTAAGTTATACATTGTACTTCATTGTTACTTAACGTATATTGTAATATTACATTATGAGAAAACTTGTTACTTTGTTAAGCTATGGGGGAAGGTGTAACATATTATATAGTTTGTAGGGTACGTGGCATTAACTTATACAAGATATATGTCAATAGGTGTGTATAGGTCAGGCAAGGCTTGTGAATAGACGAGGAACAATCGAGAGTGTTTTATTTTATAGAAACGGGATGGCAACCGCAGTTTTTTATATGACGCTGCTGTTCATCTCTTCGTTAATTTCCCTCTGTCGCCTCTTACGACTATCGTGGGAAGTTAATATGGGTCAGGTAATATTCATACACCGCCAATACACGGTCGGCAATTGATAAACACCAATATTTTTGTATTTTATATTAAAATATATTTCGACAAAATTATTGTCATAAGACTGATTTTTTGTGATGTAATCAATGTAGTGAAAGTATAATGATAGTACTTGTGTCATACAAAGTTCTGTTTGGTGCCTTCTTTTCAGGCTGTTTTCAACTTACACATTGAAATAGCTGAATTATTTTATCTGTGGATAGTATAAATCGGAAAATAATTAAAAATAGAATATTCTTTCCGTTAGCAATACTGTTACAGCCCATTTAAGTCCACTGCTAAACATAGGCCTCCCTTATGACAAATATATAGGGGGGATATTTGCCATAGTTGCCACACATGGCAAGCGCGTGGCAACCGTAGTTTTTTCATTTTGTGTCGTTGTTAGGAACACGCTGCTGCCCATTTCCTGATTTATTTCCCTGTGTCGCCTCTTGTGACATCTACGGGATGATACGGGGCAGTGGATATCTTAAACCGCCAATACACGGTGAATATTCGTTCAGATCTGTGAAATGAGATGTCTTCTGCATATAAGCTCTCAAACCATTTTACAGAAGAGGCTACATTGCGTATTTAGATTTCTTCGTTTCGTTATCTACTTTAGAAATTGAAGTTTGTAGTGACTTTTACACAGTTGCGCCGTTGTTTTCAAGCTCCATAAACTTTAAGGGACTCTCTCTGTGATCGTTCTCAACGATAAATTTTTGTTGCACTTTTTCATCGGGCAGCAAACATAACTAGAAATCCTTAATCTATTTCCTATATTTATTATTAATATTAAACTGAGACATTATTTATCAATACATGTTTATGAAAAGAATTTAAAGTTTTCTTAAATTTAGTCAAGTAAGATTAATCCTTGTTTTCAAAAGAAATTGCAGGATTCAGAGTAATCGTGGGTATATCCCTAGCACGTGAAACACCGAAACTATAAAATTTTCTAAGTGCGATAAACTCCACATCAATTGTTTTTTTTTTAAACTATAATGATATTTTTTCATTTTGTAAAATTGTTTCTCTATAAGCATACTCTTGTAAAGGGCGTATGCAGTAATGTCGATGAGAAATAACGGAATTAAAATAACATTATTAAGCTGACAAGCCACCTGTTTGTAGGTGGATGATGTGGCAGATAGACATCTACATCTATCCTCGATTAAGAATCAAAATGAAAATTTGTTGTGAAGACTAAGATAAAATACCTTATTTCCAATAAAAACGGTCCCCGGTTCTCTACACTCACTATACTAAACAAAGCAACTTTAAGCTGCTATTTTGCGCTGGTATTTTGTGAGAGTGTGATTTTTTCCCGGTCGAACAAAGCCATTCATGCTACAACCTTAATATAGTTGCTGCGTGGCCCTTCGATCAGCTCCTCAGATATTCTTTATACTAATGTTATTGCACGTTTACTAGTATCACAGTAAACACTTCACACTAATTACCCCTGTCTGTTTAAATGTAAGGGAATGCCCTTACAGATTGAAAAGGCTAAGGCCTCCTAATATTTCGTTCAAACTTGCAGCGTGTACTTACACGCCCGCCGCACTGCCTTAACGCTTGTTCAATGACTTCATTAGCCCTTGCAATGTTATTTATTTGTCAGGATTTTCCTTCACACACAAAATTTTAACTAGCGATTTTATAAACACGGGTGCAGATCGAACCCGAAAAACATTTTTAAGGCGAGTGAGCCCTAAGCTACCACGGATAATTATAAATAGATAAAACGATAAGATTTAAATAAAATAAAAAATGGTGTGATTTATAAACTAAAGTGAAACAAATTGAATTTACAAACGAACTCTCAGCCCACCTGATGGTAAGCAGCAGCCCGCAGTCCATGGACACTTGCAACCAACTTCAAACAAAGAAGGCTCCTGATGCGTTGTCACCACTGAGGACTAGGACAGGATAACTCACAGCCTGTAGTTACACTAGCTCTCTACAACCCTCGCACTAGAAAACAGTGCGCTCGTACGCACCCAGACATGCACAGACGGAATTCTAGACAAAAAAAAAACAGTTCTACCACCTAGATGAATATAAACATCTTCTAAGCATATGTCTAAAGTCTTCTTTAAAACGTGCGGTTTGGGTAGTATATAAACTATGAGAATGTGAGCTATCCTATTGCTCTTATATATTTAATTTAGTAACCGATGATATTACATAAGAATATGGTTAAACGTAAACATTGAACAAATTTTAATGATTAAAAAAACTACTCAGAAATCAAAATTCGGAATGCTCCAGCCATAAAATGAACAAATTCAAAAGCTAGGAGCATCATGGTTCGAACTTCAACTGAAAGTGACAAACAACAAACAAGTCTCAAAGTTTGAGCGCACTATCTCTCACATCAAGTGCCTTATAATTTTACGTTTGAAAGAAACAAAAACATTTGAAAGAAAATGCGAATTCATCGAAATAAGTTCCAGTTCATCACTAGAGGGAGCTACACAACACTACGCCAATGGTCAATAACTATTAAGAACTAGTTATAATTATAGTAACCAACTTATTAAAATACTTATTTTTATGCCTGAACTTTAAAGATCGCGTTCACGATCACGCGAATTTACGGTTATATCTCACCACCATACTAAAAAACAACGTGTTATAAGGAAATGTGACTTTGACTTGATTAGGGGTTGGTAAGCAGTGAATCTGCCGCTAGGGAGCATAACTGTATTCACGATTGATGAAGACCTAGCAAAATTAGAGACTGTAGAAGTTTTTTTTGACAAACATACTTAGATCCACCTGGTCGTGAGTGGCCATTGCAGCCCTCAGACACTTGCAATCAGTTGATTCAATCCTTCTTTATTTGAAGTTTCAAACAAGGAAGGTTGCAGATGCGTTGTCAACTCTTAGGACTAATGATGGAATACTGGACAAACCTGTAATTTATATTTTTATTATAGAGACTCTATTTATCGTTCTATCTAAAACACAGCATTGCACGGACTGCAGTTTGGTAGCTGATACACGTAGGCGACACCCACCCAAGGACTCCTTGGCAGGAAAGGAGTTCAACCACCAACTAATGAACATTTAATCTCAGTTTAAGAAGTGATGACGTAACTTGAACCATACATATTCATACATAACTCACGCATGTCACACGATCGGGTAGGCAGATATTACAAACTTCCATTTAGGACGATACTAATATACCTCTTTCTACTTTCACATACATATATCTATGCATATAACCTTCTTTGTTCAAAATCGAAAACTTTTGTCCATGGGTTATCTAGCGAGCTCATTTGCCACTAAAAGTAAAATTATGAAAACAATTATGTCTCCAACAAAAACACATGTTCAAAAAGTTTAATGACTGTTATTAGCGATAATGGGTTTTATTGAAAGCCTCTCAATTCCCTAAATGACATAAAAATTATAAATTGGGACTCTAACTGAGATAGTATCATACTATTACTTTTGGACAATAGTGCTATGAAAACTTTAGTTTGTCATTTTATTTTATCGTGTGTAATATATTGCTTGCTTTAGTGAAATATATACATATTTTAATTCTATTATAATTTTAATGCTATTATTTTAATTATTTTCAATCAAAAAGAACATATCGACGGTATTATAGATTATCAGCCAAACTGTTTATGGTATAATGAATTTATAAAATACTATAACACGCTTTTGCTTGCGGCTTCGCCCACGTAGAGGTCGGATGACGTCACCGTTTTGTAATATCACAGCGAATGTGTTATTCCAAGTAGAGAGGTTGTTACATAATTACATTTAAATAAAACTAATTTTTACGGATTTTATCGCCTATATTAACTTATATTACATTCGAGAATGAGGTGTTCGACGTCCTGATGTCATAGTTAACTACAGCTACCTCCACATTAAAAAAATATTTTTATTTCGATCTACGCAGTATGAACTTATAGTATCTTGAAGTCTTGCAGTTTTATGCTTGGGTTGGGATTTAATTTTTAATTATTTATTATAGGATCTTAAGCTGATGGTAGCATACAACCATCTTCTTTATTGAAATTAGGATGTTTTTTGATTTCAATAGCTTTGCGAATAATACTTGAAAGGAATCGGTGTTTTAGCGAGGATCTGCGGTCTATCAAATCTGATCTAGTGACGGGAGCGATCCTGTACGTGTTCACAGGCTGCAGACTTCTCGAAGCGTCGATTCTTTACATCAGCTAAGTGTTTTAACGCGGGTTTTTATTGATCTTTTAGTTTGTCCTAAGTAAGAGGTTTCTCTTACTTAGGACAAACTAAATTCTCGAATGTAATATAAGTTAATATAGGCGATAAAATAACTAAACATTCAAAATCAAGTCTGTACACTCCTGCTTCTTGCAAAGGGATATTATACTTAACTGATGGCAAAACTGATTAATCTTTTTCGGCAGCTTGAAGTATGTTTTAATGGAAGCATGCTTCGAGATGTAGCCAATCTTGTAATGTCACTATTCCTCACCATTGCAGTTACCCCTGGCGAGTTAACATTATAACACCTATCTGAGAAACATCACCGACAAGTCACTAACCCTATACAGAAAACCGTATCTAAATCGGTCCACCCATTTTTGACCTAAATGGGAACATTCGACCGCACCAAAATGTTAATTGCAGCGCCCCCTGGCGAGTTAACATCATAACGCCTATATATGAACTATTGCCGGTGAGTCACGTACTCTTTACAGACAACTATCTAAATCGGTCTACTCGTTTTAGAGATTAAGGCTTTACCTCTAGCGAACGACCTTGAGCGTTTGGCCTGCCGACGCTCTCGCTACAATACATCGCGTAGAAATCTGCAAGACGCCACCTACTGGTACGAACATAGTATTAATTTATCAATGATAATGAACTATTTTATGGAAATAAACACGGCAGACAATGATATGTGTATTTTAATTTTCTTTATTCGGTATATTAGTTGCATTATATTAGAATTATGTATTCTCATATTATATATGAGAATACATAATTCTAATCATTAATCATTTTTTAAAAGTTGATTTTAAATGTATTTATACCACATAAAAATAAATTAGAACGTGGAATGTGATGATAAGATATCGAACATTAATAATGTACTTTTAGATGTAGTTTATTTTTCATAACTAATGAGATAATAGAGTCTGAAACACGCACTTCCGCAACATTTTGGTCAGGGATTCATACAGGGGCCATTAATGGGAACATACGTTTGGACAAACAAACAACCTCTTACCCTAAACGCATATACCTTCTTGGTTCCGTCGCGGGTAAAAATACTATCGTTTGGGTTTCAGAAGTTATACCTTATTGCAACTATTTTATTATTAAGTTTATTGCTTAAAAACTTCTTTTATGTTTCCTTCTGTGACTGATATTGTGACCAAATATTATGATAGAATATAAGTGAACATATTGCTTAAGAAATAGTAAATTTAATGCTTTAAATAAAATCCTTGAGCGTCCTCATACGGCCAGCAGTGAAGGACCACGTCTCAGATCCGTAAGTCATCACTGGCAACACGCACTGGTTGTACAATCTAGTTTTTAGAGATTGAGGTATACCTGACGAGAAGATATGTCGTAATTTCCCGAACGCTGCCCAGCCGAGTTGAATCCGTCGATTGACCTCTCGGTCGAAGTTGGACTTACCTAGTCGGACTATTTGTCCCAGGTAAACGTACTCGTCAACAACTTCGAGCATAGTGCTCCCAACAACTACCGGCATAGGTGTGACATGGACATTAAACATGATCTTTGTTTTGTCCATGTTCATCTTAAGACCTATCCGTTGGGAGGCACTATTGAGGTCATTGAGCATAGTGCTTAAGTCCTCCAGCGATTCTGCCATAAGGACTATATCGTCGGCAAATCGAAGGTGAGTGATGTACTCGCCATTGATGTTAATACCGTATCCTTTCCAGTCCAGTAGCTTGAAAACGTCTTCCAAAGCAGCGGTGAAGAGTTTCGGGGATATAACGTCACCCTGTCTTACACCTCTCTGCAGTTGGATAGGTTTCGAGCTCTGGTTCTGTACTCGGATAGCCATCGTAGCCCTACTGTACAAACACTTCAGCACTTCGATATACCGACAGTCAACTTGACACCGCTGAAGGGACTGCAGCACCGCCCAAATTTCGACGGAATCAAAGGCTTTCTCATAGTCCACATACGCCAGGCAAAGTGGCAAATTGTACTCTTCAGTCTTCTGTACAATCTGCCGCAGGGTATGTATGTGGTCTATGGTACTGAAGCCTTTTCGGAAACCGGCTTGTTCGGGAGGCTGTGTGAGTTCGAGTCTGCGTGCGAGACGATTCGTAATGACTCTCGAAAACAGCACGTAGACGCGGCTCAGAAGGGAAATCGGTCTGTAGTTCTTAAAGAGAGCGGTGTCGCCTTTCTTAAAGAACACTATTCCGATGATATCCCGGACGTCAGTCTAAGCGAGATTAGAATGGCTCTCCAGCACCTTAAAAACGGCAGGGCCCCAGGCGAGGATGGAATTACAGCGGAGCTTCTGAAAGCGGGTGGAACACCGGTACTTGAAGTCCTTCAGAGGCTCTTCAATTCCGTCCTCCATGGTGGCACTACTCCAAAGGCGTGGAGCAGAAGTGCGGTGCACCTAAATGAACATCATATGTATTTCCTTACATGCGTAACGAGCTCAAGCAAAACGACATAAATATTTTGTTAATGGTAAAAAAACTTATGTCTTTTCAAAATATTTAAGATAATAATATGTCTTTACCTACTGGACAAATCAAAACATTTTTTTGTTTCGCTAAGAATTTTAATTTTAAATAAATTTCATTTTAAAAACATGGAATTCTTTTTTCAAAACTAGTCATTTGTTTATTGAAAAACGTTATGTTTTCATCGCATTTAAATCTGTTTCGTCATCATGGATAGGGTAAAAATTCGAGTAATTATGGAATATGAGTACCGTCGTGGCAGGAAAGCGGCACTATCGGCACGCAACAAAACGACATTTACGGAGCAAATACAACAAACGAACGCACTACATGTTATTAGTCGCCCCCGTTCTGGAAATTTCGACCTGAAAAGTGAACCCTGTCCGAAAACTTTGGTCGACAATGACGAATTAAAGGCGATTGTGGAAGCTGATGTTACTTGATTTAGCAGCAACTTTCGCATTCTGAATCGAAACAATATTCGTTAAAGTTACAGCCTATGTACGTTAAGACGTACATAGGCTGTAACTTTAATCCCCCCGAACGGGTTCCCGCCTTGTCGTGGCGGGGGGGCTTAGAAGCCGTGGCTTGGTCACCCACGGCGAAACAAAGAGGAACCCATATGGCTGGTCCGATGTGGAGGGCCGGCCCGAGGTGGCCACTCCGAGTGGGCTTGGGAAGCCCACTTCGGATGTGTGTTGGTGGACTGCGGTGAGAGGTGTGTCCTCCCCACCTACCGCTGCAGCCGAGGTGGAGTCGCGGAGGAAGAGGAGTGTTGGTATGGCGATGCGCCACTCGCCCTATCCTCCGCGACTCTAACGGGGCCTCACCGTTGATGCGGTGGTGGTGGGGCTGCGGGGAGAGAGGATTGTCGGTATTGCGAGGCGCCGCTCTCCCTACCTTCCGCAGCCGAATCTTGGTTGGCGGCGGAGCCATAGACCAGATCCGCCGCTGGGGTCGGGAAGGCTAGTACTTCTAAGTGCTTGTTTTTCCTGGCCCCATGGCCTTCTTGCATTGGACGCGGGAGAAGGAAGGCGCGCCATGTGTTCTGGTGCGCCTTACCTGTGAAGGAGAACGTGGAGGAGTATTCCGCTCCCGAGGAGGTGCTGCCACAGGGCGGCAGGCGCTGGTGGGGCTGCGGATGTGTGCGAAAGCGTTCCCGTGGCCCTGCCAATAAGCGACAAAGGTGGAACACCATGGGGTTTTAGTCGGTGCGAATCCGACATAACCCGTCCTTGCCCCCGCGAGGCGGGTATGCGTAGGCATTTCCCCATGTAAAAAAAAGCTGTAACTTTAATAGTAAGCTGTTGGCCTCACATTTCTGAGAGGACTTTAGGGCAAGACAATGTTCGCCGAGCTGTCCTAATGCGTGTAAGCGAACTTCACATGTCTTCGAAATTTTTTTTTCATTATTCTCAGACATGCAGGATCCCTCGATGATTCCTTCACCACCAAGCACGTGATAAATTAGCAATTAAAATTACAATTAACAATTTCATTGGTGCCGGCGGCGATCGAACCCGGGTTGCTCGCGTACTGTGGAACATTGCGCGGTAGAATCACGGTGGCTATATTATGGTTGTAGCACGAATGGGTCGGTTCGATCGGTATAGGACCACGCTTTCACAGAATACCAGCGTAAAATAGCAGCATAATGCTGCATGCATTTGCATTTTGATTCTCAATCAAGGATAAATGTAGATGTCTATGGGCCACGGCATCCACTTTCCTTCAGGTGTACTGTGTGCTCGTTGTGTGTTCTATAAAAAAAAATAACAGCAAGCGCTAACTATTTGAGCTACCACGGCACCACATTGGTCAACGTACTGACTTATATAGCGGAACATTTTATAAACACTAACACTATGACAAGAGATGCATAACTTTTTATAATATTGACGAACTAAAATTCAAAATTAATTTGGTAATGGTGTTTGGAAATAATATAAAATAAACAGTGAAACAAATTTGCACAATAGCACAAATGATAACTGACTAAAGCAAACTATCAATTCATGTTAACAAACTAGGCACTTGAAAATTCATAGACACTCTATTAGCTGTTACAGGTAATTAACATCAAAGTAAGGCAACTAACGACGTACCATTAAACAACGACAATAAAAATACAAATAGCTCTATCAGCCATGGAGACGCAAGATTGACTGAACACGGCACGTGGCCTCCGCACTTGGAGGGAAATGGCTTTGTGAAGATCCAAAACACTTCAAACCTCCCCCGCCGCTGGAAGCTCGAAGCCTTTTAATTTACCCTGTCTTGTGTTAGACTTTAGTTCTACGTGACGCTGCGTCGCGGACGGACGTGTTATGCTTTCACACAGTTCACGGGAACTTTCTGTTACGTCATTCGGAATTGTCCGAGGGTCGAGTTCCGTAGCTGGTTTATATTGAGTGTCTTCTCGGGGGTGGTATGTTGGTTCAGTGAAGTTCGATGATTCTGGTGAGATGTTGTGGTGGCGGGAAGCCAGGCGTGCTTCTATCACGCATCTATGCACAGCTTTATTGTGGCTGTTTGCATGTTTCAACGGTAAGTTTTATAGTGTTTATAAGGATCAAATTAAGTGTTGAAATGGCCACGGTTATGTTTACACGGTTCAGCGGTTTCGACCGTTGTAATGATACCACTGTAAACTTTGGGGCTCTGGTATTATTTAGGGTTATTTTACAAATTGAGGACTTTTATTGGATTTTTTTCTCTTACCTAGCAATTAAAAATTTGATATAGGTATTATTGTAACTTCTATCTTTTAATATAGTTTTGTAAGAACATTTTTCAAGTAATATATTAAAAATTTAATAAAGTAATCATAACAGGCTATCAAAGTTCACCGTTGAACATGGGCTTCCACATACAATCATATCGGTGATCATCTCATGATGGGGATATTTGCCAGAGTTGCTAATCTTGGCACATTCCGCCTGTGGCATCGCTCTCGAGCGGTCGCATCCAGGTTGATTGTCGTCTGCTATGGGACTCCTTTTGTTTATCCCATGCAGGTATCGGGCCTCGGGGAGTCCCCCATTACCCGGGTATTCCTCACGGCTCATAACAATGAGCCGGTCTTGGGAGCCGTACCAGTACGGCATTGTTGGTAGTCTTGGTTGGCGTATTGCGCGCCACCAGGTCGGTGCTACCGGTGGGTCGGCTGTCTCGAAGCCCCGCGGAGTCCCGAGGGTAGAAGTCGACGCAGGGCCAATCTTGCCGACAGGAGGGCGTTCCAGCTGCTCCGGGCCTCCAGTGCTCCTTCCTGGCTCTAGTTGAAGGCCTGGTATTCCTAGGCAAAAAGTTGGCGTGTCTCGCGCCTCTGGAAAGGGAATCTGCCGAAGGGTCAGCAACCTCAAGGTCCCGCGGAGAAACACCTCGACGCGGAGCCGAAGTCACCAACAGGCGCGCGCACTTGGGCGCGCCGGGCCTTCGGAGTTCGCTTCCCAGCGTGTAGGTGATGCGCAGCGTTGGGTGATCTTCATCCCGGGTGGGGTCAGGGGCGTCCTCAAGGCTCCACGCAAGCCGAGTTGGCCCCACAGCGCGCGCACCCACTGCGAAGCGACGCGCTGTACTTCTCCCACCCGGGCGGGAGTCGACGACCGGCGGACGTGACCGCTCACTAGCGCGGTCCGGACGAGACTATCACATCCAGGTAGTCCGCGCTCTCGTCCTTGTACGGTAGTGCTTTCTCGCTCTTGCGCCTCCGCTGTCCTGCTCGCGCTGTACAGCGCCGACGCACCGGTGAGTCTTTCACCGCTAATAGTTCTTGCCCCCCTGTCCTCGGGCGGGGAGGTTTGACTGACCTCCGCTTGTTACTGTTATTAACTATTATCATTACTGTTATCTTTATTGTTATTTTTACTGTTACACTGTATTGTTGATTTTTGTTAGTTTTCTTGTTATTCTTTGTTTTTCTTGCATTATTATTATTACACGTATAATTTGTATTGTCTATATTGTATATATTGTCTCGTAGTACGTCTCGAGTTCAAGTTCCTGTTCTACCGAGAACAGGGACCCGTCCCACGACCAATCCTTACTAATAGTAGAACCACTGCCCCAACATGATCACAATTAGCGATATTAAGTACCTCATCGCCGCCTTAAACCAAAATCATGGTCTGGGCATTGACCACGATGAGACAGCCCTCGCCGCCATCGCCACCCGTGCTCCCCCCCTGCCCCTCAGGCACTCCAACCGCCGCCCGTAATCGCGACATACTTAGAAACAAATAACTCTTTTGCCCCCTTAGAGTCTTTTCCTCCCCTAGAGATGGAGTACGCATGCTCCGAGTCCTCAGCGCCGGCCTCCCGGAAGGGGCCCGCCACCACTTCAGGCACCGGCTCATCGGAGTCCTGTGACTCCGAAGGAACCAGGGAGTCTACATTCACCACGGTGAATTCCAAGTGCAACGGTAAGCGCGCCGCAATCAAACGTAGCCCCCCCCCCCCCTATCTCAGCGGTCCCTGCCGCTCCTACAACCTCCGCAGCCCCCGCCGCTGCCGCGATCCCACTCTTGTCACTAAACATCCCAACTCCGACCAAACCAGCCTCTCGATGTGCTCCAGTCCTTGCCAAGAAACAAGTCCCGCCCCCTGTCTTCCTAAGAGACAAGGCAAGATTTACTCAACTATCGAAAACCTGTTACGACGCCGGCATCAAACACGACCATGCCATCAACCTCGGGGAGGCTATTAAAATCATCCCCAACTCGATCGAGGACTTCCGTCAACTCACTAGGCTACTCACAGGCGAACGAGTTTCATATCATACTTACGCTCTTCCGGAAGAGCGTAAAGTCAGGGCCGTCATCCTAGGTGTCCCCTTCGAATTCTTCAACGAGGAAATCCTTGAGGACCATAAGTCCCAAGGTTTCCCCGTAGAATCCGTGCACAAAATGCACAGTAGAATGGGCAAGAGGTTCAATCTAGCCCTTGTCATCCTAACCAACGTTCCGGAGGCAAAAGCCATCTTCCAGCAGGTACGCACAGTGTGTGGCCTGTCGAGAGTGAAGGTTGAGCCCCCACATAAGCGCGGATTCCCTGCGCAGTGGCACCGCTGCCAGCTATATGGCCCTGCGGCGGCCAACTGCTCCGCCCCACCCAGGTGCGTTAAGTGCCTTGAACCCCACCACACCAAAGAGTGTCCTCGGCCCAAAGACGCCGGATCCCCACCCGCATGTGTCCTGTGCAAACAAACAGGCCACCCGGCAAACAACAGAGGCTGCCCTTGCGCACCTCATCCTCGCCCCAGTAGACAAGCTCCACCGCCGGTTAATGACCGCTCATTCCCGGCTCTCTACCAACGGCCCCGTCAGGGCCCTTCTCAGCCCATCCAGGGCTTCTCTCAGCCCCCTCAGGCTCCTCCTAGGCCCCCTCAGGGCATTATTCGGCCCCCTCCGGGCTTCTCAAAGCCTATGCAGCCTCCAGTCTTTCCGTGGGGCCCCAATAAGGCAGACCCACCGCGGACAACCTCCGCCCCACAACAACAACAAACACAACCCACTATCGAAGACCTAAAAACGATTTATTCCGCTATTAGGAACATCGAAGTCAGTGAATTCGCGGTGTTAGCACGCAAATTGCGCGCTGCGAGGTCCCCTCAGGACCGTCCACTCGCTCTTTCAGAGCATCATAATCTTTTGTGCTCGTTGTAAGTTAAGTTAACTTAATTAACTTAACTTCAATGACAGCGCAGTTTGCTCTACCAAAGTCTCACGGTCGTATCAAACCTAAGGGTTTATCGCTTGTATCCTTTAATATTTGCGAAATAACCTCCCAGAGCTTAAGCTCTTTCTTCGGAATCGTGAAGCCGATCTCCTCCTCCTACAGGAAACTAATCTCAAAACTAAGGACACTAAAGGCCTTTCTATTAAAAACTTCTCTCTTCTTCGTAATGACAGACCCGACCGCCGAGGCGGCGGAACGGCCATCTATTACAAGAAGACACTTCACTGCTCGCCCATTTCTACTCCGCAGCTTACCAACATGGAAGCCACGGTATGCAGGCTAGCTATGACTGGACATCAGTCCATCCTCATAGCCTCCTGTTACATCCCTTCAGGAACCCATCCCCTCAAAAAAGATTTTGAGGCCATTCTATCTTTAGGCAATTCAGTCATTATGTTTGGAGATTTTTACTCCAAACATACTGAATGGACATGCCGTAATACGTCCTAGTGGCAAGATACTGCTCGATATCACGCAGTCTCTTGATATTACCGTCCATAGTCCCCTCGGTGTTACTCACTTTCCCGATAACACCGATCACGCCCCCGATGTACTAGATTTTGCGTTACTCCAAGGAGTTTCTCTCAACCTCAGAGCAATCGAGACACTAGACGATCTAGGATCCGATCAACGACCGGTCTCCCTCATTCTTGGCCATCAGCCACCTCCCCCAACACACACGAAAACCTTCACTAATTGGAAGGTATTCAAGGAGTCCCTAGCTAAAGCTCTGGACTCACAGGACTCTAGTACTGGGTCGTTCCAGGGTTTTTGTAAAACGAAATGAAACCGTTCTTTGACATGAGAAACAGTTCTGAGAAACAGTTTATAAAAACAGTTTTTCAAAAAAAAATCCCGCCAGTGTACGTAACGACTTCACCATATGTTTGCTTACAAAATAATAAAGCGAACTTCCCTTCATACTTTTTATTGGGTTAGGACTGTCTGATAAATGTTACGGGCGTATTTAAAGTTCATTTTATATACACGTTTTCATTATTTACACCATCTAAAATATTAGAACAAAAGATATTTACAAATTAAATCGATTTTATCAGTATATTACAAAACTATTAAACTAGTATACAATATATCAGACAAAACACTTTTCGCGCATAAACATACATTCACTTTTTTGCAAATTCGAAATTAGTTGACCCAGTATAAGCGTAGACAAGCGTTACTTGACGACAACTGAAACTGATTTAAATTTTAAAACAAAAAAGGTACGTTTGACTAAGATGACCTTCACAAACAGTTACATAAAAAGATAAGAGAAAGCCTAAAATACCGTTTTTTCTCGGTCCGTTCGTTTTTGTTTTGTGTTGCCAAAACCAAACCAAATTTGAATTGTGTATAGATATAAATAAGATTTATTTTAGCTTTAATCGTAACGTCAAATCAAAAGTAGTTACTATAACTGTTTTCTATTTATACGACAATAGTTCATAAAGCAATAGTAATAGACTATTGACTTAGATCCAACCTATGAACCTATCAAACGAACATGTAGCTTGTAAACTTTTTACGGTTGAGACAGTTCCGAGAATGAAATGTAGAACTGTATTCATTTCGTTCGTTTTTAAACCTAATGTTGGATCTTCGAAAAACTGTTCGTTCGTTTTTCTTTGACAAACTGTTTTTTAAAAGTGTTTCTGAATAAAACGCGCAGTACTACAGGACTCTACCATCTCCCTACCGTCGGACTTAGACAGTCCCAAAAAAATCGACACCGCGGTCGATTCATTCTCGACCCTTATTAAATCCACCCTTAAGAAGAACGAAAGGATCGTCCCGGTTGCTAACAATAGTGGGCTTCCCCTACATATTAGCAACCTATTAAAAGCCAAAAAAGCTGCTTTCCGGAGAGCAGCAAAATATCCCACCCCCGAATATAGGCGCACGGCCAATCGTCTTCAACGAGAACTCCGTTTCCGCCTCACTGAATTTCGAGACCTCGAAAAGAGTAAACTCATGGAGAATATCTTTCCATCTCATACAGCGTACTATCAGATGGCTAGAGCCCTCCGCATAGACGCTATCACCCACACTCCCCCTCTCTCCCGTCCCGACGGTACGGTTGCCTTCGAGGACAAGGAAAAGGCGGAGTGCTTTGCAGATAGCATCGCCGCGCAATGCTCTCCTAGCCCTCAACCCGTCGACCCCTCACACGTCCAGGCAGTGGAGGATGAGGTCCGCCGCCGGAACTCATCCCCTACAGCCTCCGAACCTATCTCTGTGTCCAATGATGACATTTCATCCTTCATCAAAGGACTTAAGCCTGAAAATGCCCCGGGCGCGGATGGCATCTCAAACCAAGCCCTAAAACACTTTCCTGAGCAGGTGTTAACCTTTTTATCTATTATCTTCAACGCCTGCTTCAACCTTAGTTACTTTCCCACTACGTGGAAAGAGGCAACTGTGATTGGTATTTCCAAGCCAGGCAAGCCTCTCAACCTCCCCTCCAGTCATCGCCCCATTAGCCTCCTCAAGGCAATGGGCAAGCTCTTCGAAAGAGTCATCCAAACTCGTATGAGGCGCTATCTGTTTCCCACAGACGGTGACCCTCTTATCATTCCCCATCAATTCGGTTTCCGAGCGCAACACTCATGTCCCCAACAAGTTCACCGTATTGTGGAATATATCCTCAGCGGTTTTTATCCTCGTCGTCATAAGACCATCGCGGTCTTTTTCGACATAGCTAAAGCCTTCGATAGAGTCTGGCATACAGGCCTTATCTACAAGCTGTACAAAATAGATCTCCCCGATCGTCTAGTACGTCTCGTGGCCTCTTACTTAAAGTATCGTACCTTTCGTTTTAGACACGAAGGCACGCTATCTTCTAGCGCACTATCAAAGCTGGTGTCCCTCAGGGCTCAGTACTTGCTCCTCTGCTGTACATCCAGTTCACCAACGACATTCCCATCCCGTCGAAAGGTGTTCAGCTCTCCCTCTTCGCAGACGACACTGCTATCTACTGCAAAGGTATCTCACTACCTTTCATACGGAACAAGATTCAAAAGTCAGTTAACGACCTAGGAACTTGGTTCAAAAAATGGCGCATCGATGTGAACCTGGAGAAGAGCTCCGCCAATCACTTCGATTATAAACGACGCCGTCTCAAAAACACTCCACCAATGCTAGGGACCCCTGTCCCCTGGCATACGACTGCCAAATATTTAGGTGTCACTCTAGACACAAGGCTCACTTTCAGGCCCCACGTCAAAAGAGTAACCCGTCACGCACGTTTTTACCTGAGTAGGCTCAACAGTATGTTGGGCCGACACAGTAAAATGTCCCTTAGAAACAAGCGTACCCTTTATAAGGTCTGTATACGACCAGTCATGTCCTACGCGGGCCCCGTTTTTGCCCACGCTGACCCTAAAATTATTAATGAACTCCAAGTAGTTCAAAACCTTTTCTGTCGTCGAGCTGCGAACGCACCTTGGTACGTCCGTAATGCCGACCTTCATCGGGACCTAGAGCTCCCCACAATTCAACCATTTCTCAAAAAACTCTCTGAGAACTTCTTCAAAGCCTCAGAGTCGCACTCAAACCATTTAATTCGAGAGGCAGCTACTTATGCAGCCCCACACCCCTCTCGCTATCGAGTCCGCAGGCCGAGAAACTCTCTCTCGGACCCGCCTAATAAACTATCAAACGACCTGAACTGCCTCCTGGCGGCTCGGGCCAACTCTAATTAAATTAAATTATTTATTCATAATTAATTTGCGTTCGTAGGCACTCCCTCAACGGCTCGTAGCCGCCTGCGCCCTCTTTTTTCCAAAAGAGGGTCGCTCACGATAAGGCACAATAAAGCTTAATCAGCCAATTGCCTGTCCCTAAAGGCGGTTTTTAGAGGGTATCACTTAGGTTCCCCGGTAGGATGTGAGTCCCTCATAACCACGATAGACCGGCTATCGTGGTATGCGTAATGCATATTCCGCCTCCCTAAGTATAGGGTAGCCCTTTAATTGCTTCGGGCGCAAAAAAGATCTTGGCACGTGCAGTTTTTTATCATTTCGAGCAGTCGTCACTACTTTGATCAGTTGAGCGCACTTGTAAGCATAGTGAAATTACTATTGAGTTCAAATTGAAATGACAACCCAGTGATTTAAAAATGATTACTTATATATATAGGCACATTTGTGCTGTTGAGTCACTTCGAACATGCGACCAGAATAACCAAACTTTCATTGCAAATTATAGGAAAAGTTGGCTACGAAAAAATATTGAACCCTCAGTTTTGGTTACTATAAAGCTTGAAGCTGGGCCACATGGTCGTACGAAAACATACATACAGTACAATTGCAGCCTTCAGATTAACTTACATATAATTATTATTAGTATAAGGATCAGTGCACATTGAGCACCAACATGCTCAAACATGTATTTTTCAGCCAAATGCACAGAGGGTAAAAATCGGCGTAAACTCGTCAGCCGCAGCGGATTTGCGAGGATCTCTACAGTTTGATTAATTATCATCGCTTAGAAAATACTCTGTGCGGTGAAACCTTACATCTTCGCCCACATATTTCGGTTTTTATTACTTTTTTCAAAAAATTGCCACCGTATTTTGATGGTTACTGAAGCTTTAAACGGCACTCTATGCAACAAATAAACTGTCAAAACCAGGTGACATAATTAATAACAGATGCTGAGAAAAAAACAAAAACAGACGCGGGCAAAGTTGTCTCTACTTTCTTACATCTTTGCTCAACCTAAATTTCTCAGCAACTATAAGTTCTATGACTTTGATTTTAAGATATATTGTTAGCAAACCGGCAAAATGGTATACCATTACATTTTCAAATAAATAGAAGTCCATTTTAAGTTTTAATGGCGGTGGGCAATGTTATCACCACATTTAGTCACACTTTCGTACTAAGATATTTGAGGTGCTAGGGCTGTGCATCAGATGAAAGGAAAATAATAAACTGATTTTAAGGCAATAATGTATATTTTATTTTAAAAATTAAAAACAAAAACTAACTGAACAACAAAAAAAATCAAGAAAATCAATGTTTAGGTAGGAAAGTTCTAGAAAATTGTCTCAGAAATTAACCCTGATAGTTGAGATAAGGAAAAGTAGACAGCGATGATACTTAATGATTTCTTATATTTACGCGAACACTACACATTGAAATAATACTCGTTTTTACGGAATTTATCGCGTATATTTAACTTTTTAATACCCGACGTTTCGAGAGCTTTACAGCACCCATGGTCACGGGAAGGACTGAGATGTTTAACGTCCAGATGTCATAGTTAACCGCGGTTACCATAGATTAAAATTTAACTTTTGTTCCGATCTACACAGTATGAACTTATGGTATCATGAAGCCTTGCAGTTGTATGCTTGGGTTGGGATTTAATTTTATTTATTATAGGATCCCAAGCAGATGGTAGCACCCAGCCATCTTCTCTATTGAAATTAGGGTGTTTTTTGATTTCAATAGCCTCGCGAATCGTCCTTGGAAGGAATCGGTGTTCTTTAGCGAGGATTTGTGGTCTATCAAATCTGATGTAGTGACGGGGGCGATCCTGTACATGTTCACAGACTGCAGACTTCCCGGAGCGTCGATTCTTCACATCAGCTATATGTTCTTTGACGCGGGTTTTAATTGTACTTTTAGTTTGTCCTATGTAGGAGAGACCACATTCACAATCAAGCTTGTACACTCCTGCATCTTGCAGAGGGACGTTACACTTGACTGATGGTAAAAACTGACCAATCTTCTTCGGCGGCTTGAAGTATGTTTTGATGGAAGCGCGCTTCAAGATGTAGCCAATCTTGTCAGTGACTCCTCTAACATATGGCAGTACAGCAGGTACACGCTCGACTGTGGCCGGCTTCACTCGTTCTCTGTGACGTAGGCGCGGGACCCGAAGCTTGTTGTCATGCAAAACTTGCTTGACGTGTTGGAGCTCGGCAGCCCGGTGTTTACTGTCACAGATCCCTCGTGCTCTCTGAAACAAAGATTTACCCACGGTAGCTAACTGTGAAGGATGGTGGTGAGAATCACCGTTTAAATATCTATCTGTATGGGTCTTTTTTCTATACACAGTATGGCTCAAGGTGTTATCAGGATTCCGAATTACTAACACATCTAGAAAAGCTAAGGAATTGTTTGCCTCTAACTCCATTGTGAACTGAATTTTAGAATTTATAGAGTTAAGATGGTCTAAAAATGCAGTTACTTTATCTAAAGGTAGAATTGTGAAAGTGTCGTCTACGTACCGCTTGTAGAATCTTGGATTTATGGGAGAAGTAAGCAGGGCTTTCTCCTCAAAGTCTTCCATGAATATGTCGGCGACAATGGGAGATACAGGTGAGCCCATCGCCACACCATCTACTTGCTTGTAGAACTCCTCCTTCCACAATAAGTAGCCAGATGTAAGGCAGTGTCTGAGTAATACTGCATATTCTACGGGCATGTTGTTTTCCTCCAGCCTCCTAGTTACAATTGAGATGCAGTCTTCAACAGGTAAGCATGTAAACAATGACTGCACATCAAAACTGACCATAGTTTCATTGTCTGCCAGACGCAGGTCTTTAATCTCGCTGACAAAATGGTAGGAATCCTTTATGTGTGCTCTTGTGTGTCCCCTGAGCGGTGAGAGTATTTTCGCTAAGTGTTGAGCCAATCTGTAAGTTGGTGAATCGATTTGGCTCACTATGGGACGTAATGGAGCATTGGGCTTGTGTATTTTTGGTAACCCATACAACTTTGGTGATTTGGCGCACGTAGGTATTATCCATTTTACGTCCAGATTTAATTTTTCGGAGTGTTTCTTTATGAGGTCACTAGTTGTTTTTAGTGTGCTATTTGTTGGGTCGTTTTTAACCTTTTTATAAGTACTTACACCCGACAAAAGTTCTTGTATTTTTGAATTATAATCTGACGTATCCATGACTACCGTGGCGTTTCCCTTATCTGCGCGGAGAATCGTAAGTTCTGGTTTATTGCGTAGGTTCTTTAACGCTATAAATTCGTCTCTGGGAAGATTCGGTTTAGGCACTGAACATCGACGTAACATAGACGAAATGTCTTGACGTATCGCCTCCAAATCTTCTTTCCGCATATTGTTTTTAAATAAACAGTCCTCGACGCTACAGATAATTTCTTCGTACGGTAATCTGCGCGGACTTATAGCGTAATTTAGTCCTTTGGATAAAACCTTTATTGTTGCATCATCCAGTGTTTGTTTTGACAGATTATAGAACGCGATTAATCTATGATCTGTGTTTGTCAATGGTTGCTTTTGGTTCTGGCATTGATTCGGATGGTTGACATTTGATTTGGCCGTTAATTTTTGATACTTTTCTATATGTTTGTTTTTGCATTCGTTATATTTACTAATTTCGCGTTTATTTAATGTTTCCATGCAAAAATTATAATCAAACGTCGTTAAAACTTTCTTTAATTCCCTGGATGATGTGTCTATGGATTTATTGATGTCATATAGATCGGAGCGTTTTTGTTGGATTACCGCCCGTAACAACTATTTACTCGCCTGATTTAAGATCTTAGCGCTTCCTCGAATGTCCTTTTTGGTGGATATTTTGACACACGTAGGAATGAGATTATGGTCTCGGCATCTCTTCAAGAAATTTAAGGATGTTAGATATCTTGCGCGCTTAGTCTTTAGATCTTCTAATCGGCGTATTTTATTTGCAATTACCAGTCCGTACTGGTTTACATAATGATTTCTTATATTTACGCGAACACTACACATTGAAATAATACTCGTTTTTACGGAATTTATCGCGTATATTTAACTTTTTAATAACCGACGTTTCGAGAGCTTTACAGCACCCATGGTCACGGGAAGGACTGAGATGTTTAACGTCCAGATGTCATAGTTAACCGCGGTTACCATAGATTAAAATTTAACTTTTGTTCCGATCTACACAGTGTGAAATTATGGTATCATGAAGCCTTGCAGTTGTATGCTTGGGTTGGGATTTAATTTTATTTATTATAGGATCCCAAGCAGATGGTAGCACCCAGCCATCTTCTCTATTGAAATTAGGGTGTTTTTTGATTTCAATAGCCTCGCGAATCGTCCTTGGAAGGAATCGGTGTTCTTTAGCGAGGATTTGTGGTCTATCAAATCTGATGTAGTGACGGGGGCGATCCTGTACATGTTCACAGACTGCAGACTTCCCGGAGCGTCGATTCTTCACATCAGCTATATGTTCTTTGACGCGGGTTTTAATTGATCTTTTTGTTTGTCCTATGTAGGAGAGACCACATTCACAATCAAGCTTGTACACTCCTGCATCTTGCAGAGGGACGTTACACTTGACTGATGGTAAAAACTGACCAATCTTCTTCGGCGGCTTGAAGTATGTTTTGATGGAAGCGCGCTTCAAGATTTATTTATTTATTTATTTATTTATTTATTTATCACGACAATTTGGCGTCCGACGTAAAGTTCTTCTTTTCTTCACCTTAGCTACGCCTTATCCATTTCCTTTTGATTGAATTGCTTTCTCTTTCGTTCTTAACTCTTTATTTACTCATCCTTATCATATCTTCCAAATTCTAAAACAAAACTTCATCTAGTTTTTCAACTTATTTGGATTATATTTAGACCTACATATAATACTTCACTTACATTCATCACTTTAATATTCTTATTCTGGATAACTTAAAGAGGTACAATCTTCCAAATTCCAAAACAAAACTTCATCTAGTTTTTCAACTTATCTGGATTATATTTAGGCCTACATATAACACTTCACTTATATTCATCACTTTAATATTTTTATTCTAAATAACTTAAAGAGGTACAATCTTCCAAATTCTAAAACAAAACTTCTTCTAGTTTTTCAACTTATTTGGATTATATTTAGACCTACATATAACACTTCACTTACAATCATCACTTTAATATTCTTATTCTAGATAACTTAAAGAGGTACAATCTTCCAAATTCTAAAACAAAACTTCATCTAGTTTTTCAACTTATCTGGATTATATTTAGACCTACATATAACACTTCACTTACTTCATCACTTTAATATTTTTATACTAGATAACTTAAAGAGGTACAATCTTCCAAATTCTAAAACAAAACTTCATCTAGTTTTTCAACTTATCTGGATTATATTTAGACCTACATATAACACTTCACTTACATTCATCACTTTAATATTCTTATTCTAGATAACTTAAAGAGGTACAATTTTTAATTAAATTTTTATTTCTTAAACTTAACTTTGCACTTAATACTAACAATGAAAAGGGTTATTAAGTACAAATTTCTTAACAAGGCCGAACTCGAATACGAAGTGAAGATTAGATGTGAGGAACCAGCTAATACTGCTTTGCATGACACTACATTTGTATATATGTATATATATGTTTGTATATATAAGTTTGTATATATGTATAAATATCAATTTCAGACACATCTCGTTAGTGATGTTGCTGATCTCTGGCTTTGAGCCCTACCGCTCTGGCCGTTCTTAATCTTTACTTAAGTCATAGCGACTAAAGCTTGCTTAAGATTAATTTCTTTATCTTTATCTTCACTCAGGAGCGGATGACAACTCCTTAAATAAGCCTGGATGTCCTATCAAATTTTTTTTCCACGCAGGAGCGGATGACAACTCCTTAAATAAGCCTGAATGTCCTTTCGAAAACACACTTTTAGAGTGGTAGTCATTGAATGTGAACTCCACCCTTACCTGAATGCAGATGATGAATGTAAGAGATAGTATATCTGATTTTGCCTGTTGATGTCTGTTACTGCAAAGCTGTGTTTTCATGGTTTATTTTAGAATGTACATGTCAAAATTTTTGCTGAGTCAAAAATTTTCCAGGGTCGGGGGGAAAATGTAGTGTTATGTTACTTACATACCATTTTAACTATTTTAAATTTATTTTTCCATTTTGTTTTCTATTTTCTGCATTCATCTCAAAACTAGATATTTTGCATCACCTTTATTTCCATAGGAACCTGTAACATTTTTAAACCATAAGAACACAATAACAAATCATTTTCACGTCGTATTTTCACGTTATCAGCACTTTTTAAATCGATGTCAATGGAGTCTACCTTTTTCGGTCTTTTATTTAGTTCTCTGTAACTCTGCAATTTCGGGTTTCGGACGCGCTGTTGCGCTACTTTTTTTTCCTATATAAATAATATCTCATTTTTCACTTTAATCTTGCCGTTTCTGTATTACGAGCCTAAAACCAAAATTTTACATGTTTTGACATCGTTGTTTATCAGGTTGTCATGGCAATTTTTATTCAAATATCGTTACCGGCCTGATGTTTTTACTTCAAAATACTCCTTTCATCTTGGCCATTTACAAGAATTTGCTTTTAATTTAAATAATTTCAAATTTAATGAGAATAATTTTCCGTTCTTATGCCAGATCCGTCAAAAAAGGAAAATAAGCCGAACAATCGGCGAATGGGGGAGTCTGACTTGAGCTTTGATACTTGAAGCATCTCCTAAAGGCCTTTTCCGCACTGCCTCGGGATCCTGCAAGCCTCTGCCCGCTCCTTAAGTCGTCGCCTAGCCACGCCTACGCCTCCGCCTACTAGTGCGCTGTGTTTGCCTACTTCAAGCGCCGCGTGTACCTACTTCAAACGCTGCGTGCCTTCTCCAGACGTTGCGTGGACCTACTCCAGACGCTGCGTGTCTATTCCGGATGCTGTGTGTGTCTACTACGGAAGTTGTGTTTGCCTACTTCAAGCGCCGCGTGTACCTACTTTAAACGCTGCGTGCCTACTCCAGACGTTTCGTGGACCTACTCCAGACGCTGCGTACCTGCTCAAGACGCTGTGTGTGTCTACTCCAAGCGCTGCGTGTACCTTCTCCAGACGCTGCGTGTGCTTTCTCCAGATTCTGCGAAATCACACGAAATAAAAATCAAAAAACACCCTAATTTCAATAGAGAAGATGGCTGGGTGCTACCATCTGCTTGGGATCCTATAATAAATAAAATTAAATCCCAACCCAAGCATACAACTGCAAGGCTTCATGATACCATAAGTTCATACTGTGTAGATCGGAACAAAAGTTAAATTTTAATCTATGGTAACCGCGGTTAACTATGACATCTGGACGTTAAACATCTCAGTCCTTCCCGTGACCATGGGTGCTGTAAAGCTCTCGAAACGTCGGTTATTAAAAAGTTAAATATACGCGATAAATTCCGTAAAAACGAGTATTATTTCAATGTGTAGTGTTCGCGTAAATATAAGAAATCATTATGTAAACCAGTACGGACTAGTAATTGCAAATAAAATACGCCGATTAGAAGATCTAAAGACTAAGCGCGCAAGATATCTAACAGCCTTAAATTTCTTGAAGAGATGCCGAGACCATAATCTCATTCCTACGTGTGTCAAAATATCCACCAAAAAGGACATTCGAGGAAGCGCTAAGATCTTAAATCAGGCGAGTAAAAAGTTGTTACGGGCGGAAATCCAACAAAAACGCTCCGATCTATATGACATCAATAAATCCATAGACACATCATCCAGTGAATTAAAGAAAGTTTTAACGACGTTTGATTATAATTTTTGCATGGAAACATTAAATAAACGCGAAATTAGTAAATATAACGAATGCAAAAACAAACATATAGAAAAGTATCAAAAATTAACGGCCAAATCAAATGTCAACCATCCGAATCAATGCCAGAACCAAAAGCAACCATTGACAAACACAGATCATAGATTAATCGCGTTCTATAATCTGTCAAAACAAACACTGGATGATGCAACAATAAAGGTTTTATCCAAAGGACTAAATTACGCTATAAGTCCGCGCAGATTACCGTACGAAGAAATTATCTGTAGCGTCGAGGACTGTTTATTTAAAAACAATATGCGGAAAGAAGATTTGGAGGCGATACGTCAAGACATTTCGTCTATGTTACGTCGATGTTCAGTGCCTAAACCGAATCTTCCCAGAGACGAATTTATAGCGTTAAAGAACCTACGCAATAAACCAGAACTTACGATTCTCCGCGCAGATAAGGGAAACGCCACGGTAGTCATGGATACGTCAGATTATAATTCAAAAATACAAGAACTTTTGTCGGGTGTAAGTACTTATAAAAAGGTTAAAAACGACCCAACAAATAGCACACTAAAAACAACTAGTGACCTCATAAAGAAACACTCCGAAAAATTAAATCTGGACGTAAAATGGATAATACCTACGTGCGCCAAATCACCAAAGTTGTATGGGTTACCAAAAATACACAAGCCCAATGCTCCATTACGTCCCATAGTGAGCCAAATCGATTCACCAACTAACAGATTGGCTCAACACTTAGCGAAAATACTCTCACCGCTCAGGGGACACACAAGAGCACACATAAAGGATTCCTACCATTTTGTCAGCGAGATTAAAGACCTGCGTCTGGCAGACAATGAAACTATGGTCAGTTTTGATGTGCAGTCATTGTTTACATGCTTACCTGTTGAAGACTGCATCTCAATTGTAACTAGGAGGCTGGAGGAAAACAACATGCCCGTAGAATATGCAGTATTACTCAGACACTGCCTTACATCTGGCTACTTATTGTGGAAGGAGGAGTTCTACAAGCAAGTAGATGGTGTGGCGATGGGCTCACCTGTATCTCCCATTGTCGCCGACATATTCATGGAAGACTTTGAGGAGAAAGCCCTGCTTACTTCTCCCATAAATCCAAGATTCTACAAGCGGTACGTAGACGACACTTTCACAATTCTACCTTTAGATAAAGTAACTGCATTTTTAGACCATCTTAACTCTATAAATTCTAAAATTCAGTTCACAATGGAGTTAGAGGCAAACAATTCCTTAGCTTTTCTAGATGTGTTAGTAATTCGGAATCCTGATAACACCTTGAGCCATACTGTGTATAGAAAAAAGACCCATACAGATAGATATTTAAACGGTGATTCTCACCACCATCCTTCACAGTTAGCTACCGTGGGTAAATCTTTGTTTCAGAGAGCACGAGGGATCTGTGACAGTAAACACCGGGCTGCCGAGCTCCAACACGTCAAGCAAGTTTTGCATGACAACAAGCTTCGGGTCCCGCGCCTACGTCACAGAGAACGAGTGAAGCCGGCCACAGTCGAGCGTGTACCTGCTGTACTGCCATATGTTAGAGGAGTCACTGACAAGATTGGCTACATCTTGAAGCGCGCTTCCATCAAAACATACTTCAAGCCGCCGAAGAAGATTGGTCAGTTTTTACCATCAGTCAAGTGTAACGTCCCTCTGCAAGATGCAGGAGTGTACAAGCTTGATTGTGAATGTGGTCTCTCCTACATAGGACAAACTAAAAGATCAATTAAAACCCGCGTCAAAGAACATATAGCTGATGTGAAGAATCGACGCTCCGGGAAGTCTGCAGTCTGTGAACATGTACAGGATCGCCCCCGTCACTACATCAGATTTGATAGACCACAAATCCTCGCTAAAGAACACCGATTCCTTCCAAGGATGATTCGCGAGGCTATTGAAATCAAAAAACACTCTAATTTCAATAGAGAAGATGGCTGGGTGCTACCATCTGCTTGGGATCCTATAATAAATAAAATTAAATCCCAACCCAAGCATACAACTGCAAGGCTTCATGATACCATAAGTTCATACTGTGTAGATCGGAACAAAACTTAAATTTTAATCTATGGTAACCGCGGTTAACTATGACATCTAGACGTTAAACATCTCAGTCCTTCCCGTGACCATGGGTGCTGTAAAGCTCTCGAAACGTCGGTTATTAAAAAGTTAAATATACGCGATAAATTCCGTAAAAACGAGTATTATTTCAAAGCGATGATACTTATTTATTATAATACGAGGCCAGCTTATACTGATTTTGCTACCAATGATGTGCGTGGTTCACCTACATTTTTGTGTGCGATCGTTAATGTTAGTCGTTGAGGAGACAATTCCTCTTTTTAGACTTTTTTGCAAACGAATTGTTGCATAAATCTTATTTAAAAAATTTAGCTTGAAACTGAGAACATTTAAGCTCTCTCTTTTGGGAAACTAGCGGCTTCTGACAAAAATTCCCCACAAACATATACCTATTTATTATATTTAAAATAATATATAAAACTATATCTAGTTACCTATATAGTTATCAGAACAGTAGTTTAGTTTGCAGTTAACAGTGGTTATTGTTATACAGTTTTTATATACCTATATACATTTATTTATTTTATTAAGTATACCTATATATTAACATTTTATTACATATATATAATTTTTATTTATTTTACCTAGGTAAATATATCCTTGTTTTTTTTTTTCAAATATGTCAACCCTAGTAACATTTTTGAGCTGGGCAATGTTGTCGACCTCAGTTTATAAAATTGCTTACATTACCCTCACAATTTTCTCGCTAACTAAGACAAGTGTACGAAAAGACCTTGATTACAAGCAGCAACAATTAATGCCCTACACGTAAATAATAATGAATCTTACCTGCGCAGCGTTTCTTGTCAATGCGGGATGCAAAACTGCAACAATGTTTTTGCACCACCTTCGACACTGTCACTTTGACGGTTGCTGACAGATGCCTGAATATAGTTAGCTGCGATTGTAGTAGTCAGTGCTGTCAAACAGATACTCTAGTTTTCCCTAGACACCATACAAAGTTGACTTTTGTTAAAGTAAAATGTCTATCGGTAGTTTTAGTTAATTTTCGTGTTTGGGCAAAGATGTCCCGCAAGGGAAAAGTTGTAAGGTTTCACGGTATTTAAATTATTGAAAGTAAGGTGACGAACAAATTTTTAAATTGAAAATTACATATTATGGCTGGGAATGGTACAAGCGTCAATGTACGTGTATGCTAGATCATGTCCGAACTTGTTTGAGTGTGTTCACGAATGTCGCGTTGTTGCGAGGGGCACACGCTCGCACAATCCGCACATACTGAATTATCTCTTGCGCGCTATTTTGAACTCTATTTGAGTTGTGATTTATTTCATTATCAGTTTATTAGAGAAAACCATTCATGCAGTTTTCTGCTTCTGGTCCTGCCGATCTAAAAAGTAACAAACACATTTTCCGGCTTCATAACCAATGAGGACCGTGCTTTCAAGGACGAAGTTATGGTGAAAGCGACTTCTCAGACTTTATTTAAGCGAGCAATAATCTATTTTAAGAGAAGTTCTACGACTTCAAAATAAAGGCAAAGCTTCCTATTATGAAATAAAAACAAGTAAAGTTACAGCATATACACATCCCACTGCTGGACAGACGTCCTAACGTTTTTAAGACAATTTCACGGGAGGGAAGCGTGTTGACGCGATTCATATATCTTCGATTTTTGTATTTCTCTGACATGCAGGATTCTCAAAGATTTTTTAACTTCAGTGCCAAGCATGTGATAAATCAGAACATGGCGTCGGCTGAGATCGATCCCGTGTTGCTCGTGTAGTCTAAACAGAGAAAATTACAGCAATTACTTAGCTTCAGAGTGAATAGCGCTTAATATTACGTATTATGAAAATATAAATTTCCTAGCTGCAGCTATTTTATTATAAGATAATCGAACTTAAGCCTCAAAGGTAATAAGTGTTACATGTTAAAATTAAATTACTACTTTTGGTTTCCATTTACTCCACTTGTAATGATTAATAATTTATTTTTATGACTTCTTTAATCTAGACATAAATTATGACGGAGCCTATTAAAGTCCATTTCTGAACATAGGCACCCACATAGATTGTCTCATAGAAGTGATATCTGTCATAGTTGTACCGGTTGGCGAGCGGAATGGAAAACTCAGCTTTTTTAATTTTAGTCGTTATTAGGAAAACGCTGCTGCCCATCTGCTGATGTGCTTCCCCCTGTCGCATCTTACGACACCCTGTCGCATCTTACGACACCCTGTCGCATCTTACGACACCCTGTCGCATCTTACGACACCCACAACATGATACGAGGTTGTGGATATTCTTACACCGCCACTACACGGTACAGCCTTAGCAGTTACAAACTTACAGACGCTAGGGTTTATTCTATATAATTTGCCGATAGTGATATTTGTACTTGAAGTTTGTGTCATCTTGTGATAGTGATAGTTACAAGAGACTTCATCACATTTTTCATCCTATAAAGCAAAAAACATTTGTGAGTTCTTTAACGTATTTTTGCCTCTGATACTCGTAGATGCCTGTTTAACCATACAATATTGATAACGATTGTAATATACTCTGATATATAGGGCTTACCATTAAATCATATAGCCATAGCAGCGATCATAATAGATCTTACTGATCGCGGTGATACTGATCTTATTAGATCTGCTTAGCGTGTAGGGGCGGTATAAGATATCCACTAAATCATACCGGCCCGTGGTGCTATAGCTATAAGAGGTGAGATAGCTAAACAAACCGGATGATGGCTAGCAGCGTCTTAATGATAACCAGATAATAAAAATTACAATCGCCAATATGTCTGTAAAATGCGTGGCAACTATGGCAAATATGAGGTACCGCCCATGTGAGGTAATGTATGGCAAGACCTTTATTCAGCAGTGGATTTTGAAAGATTATGTAATGGATGAGATGGAATGAAGTATACGATACAACTCACTGTACTTATAAAATAATATAATTGTATTATTGTGCGGTGGTCGCTTAAGACAACCAATCATCCCATTTGTTGTGGGTGTCGTAGAGGCGACTACGGAAATCTGCTTAAAGATCCCGTAGTTTCCAATAGATGGTGGAATAATCACCTCGTTTACGAATGACGTAAAACATCTAGACCAACGTCGGGGATCAGCATTAAAATTGCCAGACTGCTGGTACTGTAATAAATAAACCATACCAATATATTTCTGACGTAGAACGAATATACAAATTATTTCAGCCTACACTTTAATGGAGATGTAGGTGGATTATTTACGAATGTATACATTTTCATAAAGCAAGAAACAGAGCTATATTTTATAGCTTACACCTTTTTAAAAGGCCGGCAACGAACCTGTAATTCCCCTTGGTGATTCAGTCGTCTATGGGCGGCGGTAGTCACTAACTATCAGGTGAGCCGCATGCTCGTTTGCCTCCTCTTCTATAAAATAAAATAATAATAATTATAATCGTACCATGCATAATCGTGAAGTGTGCAAACTCCGTAATTAATTCCTGGCGAGATCAGATCATAAATTCTATAATGACGTCATTTTTTGCGATAAAGGGCTTACCCCACTATTCTTAGCCAACGTGCAATGGCAGGACTCGGCAGTACATAGAATTTTTGACTTTGAGATCATATGGAAGGAGAAGGAGCTCCAAGGCTCTATATGATCCTTTCGTTGATACAGTCACATCCCTCAACTGGCTACCTTTCGGTGACCACTTCGGGAAACCGAGAGTTTTGTCTGTGCAGTACAGTATCAGGTTATTAAGACCAATAACTATCGGAAATACATCTTAAAGGATGGCACCGTCGAAATCTTTCGAGCTTGTCGTTTTCCCGGTAAGTCACTTAGGCATATCAGCTTCGGTTATTCGGCGCTTTCTAACTCTGAGTACTTGCAAAGGCACATCCTGGTAGCCAGTATTTAACACCAAGAGTTTTCTCATAAATACGGTCTCGTAGATCAAAAACCGCCTTATTATAAGTTTTTGGCGGAAGCCATGTTCAAAAATCATCGCACCAGGCTATATTGAGACCGGGCCATCATCACAGACAGGACTATTCTCGCGAATATGCTTGATATTCTGCTGATGGGGTCACAGTCAAGAATATTTTTTGTCGACATTACAATTCCGTATGATGAAAACCTAGTGAAAGCCAAAACAGACAAGAAAACAAAATATCTGGAATTGGATCACGAAGTGATCGACGTGTGCGGTGGTCTGCCGACCTAAATCATTCTTATAGTCGTTTCTGCAAACGAGCTTATCCCTGTGAGCCTGTCGAGTCATCTAAGGCAGCTGGAACTCCGTGACGGACCGCTCCGGGATCAAATACAGAAGGCGGTTCACCTCGGTACCGCGCACATCGTCCGTCGCTTTCTTTCTCTCTCCCCCTAACCCTCGGCTGTTTGGTCTGCCGTGCGCTTTCATCTGGTTGGGCTTTTGTGTATTTTTGAAGTATTTATTTATTTCTGTTAGTATATTAAATATAAATTTATGTTATTCAACCCAACCAGATGAGAATACTCTACTGAGAGAGTTGCGGTACCAGTTGCGGTTGATTAACATGATGATGGATCAGTTGTCCAGGAGCTAGAACTAGAGCAAAAAGGGAGTACATTGGAAGTGGCGATTGAGGAAACGCGCAGTACGACTCTCGAGAATCAACCGTGATTTCCCCGCATAACCCGAAGAAAGCGGAATCGGTCTGTCTTAGGAGCTCTAAAATGCTGGTGACCTATTTGGAAGCCATCCGGGACCTATGCGAGATAGACTCAACTCTCTTTGGTGCCACACCGGCAGTATGCAGTATTATTGGCACCAAGCTCGCCATGGCCCTACATGGAGTGGGCCAAACATCAAATCAGGCCAACACTGTCACATTTGCCAGCAGTCATAGCCCGTAAATCACATGGAGGAAGGGCCCTTGGATAGAAGTTCAGTGTGTGTAGAGTCAGTGTGCTTGTGTTACACTCATAGAGCCCGTAATATATGTATTACATAACGCAGGATGAACAATAGCCTTTGGTCCGGTGTGAATACACATATAGCGGTTAAAGAATAAAAATAGTCTAACGATCCGATGAATCATACTGGGAGTCAAAGAGCCGTGTGGTGGTTGTAATGGTGATATGCAATGGTGTATTATTTTTAAATAAATTTCTATTTTCGCTGCCCTCTGTCCATCGGCAACCCCTTCTGTCAACTCGCTGATTGAAAACGAAATGATGATAGCACGCAGTATAATCACTGCGAAGTTAGGTATGCACTCTATTCGTTGAATCGTGAATTTTAGATAGGCTGTTATAAATGAATTAATTAATTAAAAAGACTAATAGTTGTAAATACGTTCACATTAAAAATATCCCATTCATAAAGGGTTTAAGTGTAGAAAAATTTGCAGCCATAATAACCAAATAAAATGAACAGAGCTGAATAATAAAGCAGACAAACAAAGCCACTGTAAAAACTAATCACCTAACATAAAGCCTCGCTGTCGTTCCATGATGAATTACACAAAAACACCCCTTGAATATCGATTGTGTAACATATTTCTTGTGATATTTTTGGTTTGTTTTCATTGTTTTTCTTTTTTGTAAGAATTGATCAAATTTTAATTGTATATTTAGTAAAAAAGTAATATAATAATATTTTTGTTAGTTATAAAAACAAAGTTTTTAAGTAATTAGTTTTTCCTAAGTGCTAACTTTTATTATTGCATAGCAGCTTAATGCTGCTGTGTTTTCTATGGTGAGTGTAGAGAACCGGGGGCTAATTTTAATGGAATTGAGGCATTCCATCTTAGTTCTCAGGGGTGACAACGCATTATTATTTATATTCTTAATCAAGGTCAAATGAAGATTTATATGAGCCACAGTACCCACCTACCATCAGGTGGAATGTCTGCTCCTTTATCACCCTTATTCTAAAAAAACCTTCACACTTTCTATTAAACACATACATACTAGTTCACCAACTTAATATACACGAAACCGTAGTCAAATACATAAGTCATTGAGCTTAGTCATTGCCCTGCCAAGACGTCACGTCGCTCCCTCCCTTTATAAAAATGTAAATGTACACATAATATGTAAAGTGTACATATTTTTGAGCCGATATATTTGAGTACGATTTTTGAGCCGTGGCAGCTCAGATGGTTAACGCTCGCTGTAAATATAACAGAATACGAGTAACCCGGGTTCGATCCCCGCTGGCACCAATGAAATTGTTAATTGCAATTTTAAGTGCTGATTTACCACGGGCTCGGCGGTGAAGGAAAACACCGTGAGGAAACCTGCATGTCTGAGGAATAAAAAATATTTCGAAGACATGTGAAGTTCGCGAACACGCATTGGAGCAGCGCGGCGGACACTTCCTTGCCCTAAAACTCTCTCAGAAATGAGGGGAGGCCTGTGCCCAGCAGTGGGACGTATATAGGCTGTAACTTTACTTTTTTTTTACTTTACATATTTTCTACATTATGAAAGTGCTTTTCATTACAATACTTATTGACACGTCACCTGTTTGCTTTAAATACCTTAAATTAAAAATGTTATAACCATATTGCGTAGGTTATCAGATAACACAAGCGAGTTATAAAGGGGAATGCCCAGTCTTCATAGACACTTCGGCCATGAGTGCCCACATATAAAAGCATATAGATATGATAATATGCAATTAAAACAATGAAATGGTAAAGGAATTGCTTTAAAAAAAGTCGGGGTTTTGAAAATATTTGAAGTTTTTATTTTCACAAATGCAGTTTTTTTAACAACTATTTTTATCGATTTTATCGCGTTTTATTTCTTTGATTTTTAATTCCAGACATTTCGGGTGCTTTCCAGCACCCATGGTTACGGCAGACTGAGGTGACCGACGTCCCAATGTCAGTGTTAACCCGGAGTACCTTCAGATTTTTAATTTTTATTTATTGTCCGATCTACAGAATGAACTTACTGTGTCTAGAAGTCTTGCAGTGGTATGCTTGGGTTTTTAATTTCATTAATTACAGGGTCCTAAGCAGGTGGTAGTACCAAGCATCCTTCCTAAAAAAGAATTTATATATTAGATATTATATAGAATTTATATAATAAAATACACTTTACGACTAATAGTGATGACTTGCAATTCTAGCCCTAAGTAAAGATCAGCTAGGGCTTAACTTTATTCCTTCCATAATGCTGCTCCTCTGGTTATTACAGAGTTCTATCCGGTAGCAACCATTAAATCTTATATGCTCACCATAATAGTAGCGAGCTTGCTTTAATTGGTATGTGACACAAGCAATTAATATTAAGTCGCTGTAAGTTAAAACAGGAAATTCCCTAACATTTTAAAGTCTACATTTATATTTCTAAAGTCTGCCTGCCCTAGCTCTATTTAGATTGTTTTCCCTAGCATACTCAGAAAAATCACTATTTGTCTCCATATTTTGATGAACTATTTCAAGTATTTGAGCCGCATCATCCCTGTCCCTTATTTTTGTGTGGAATTTATTAACTATAGCAGAAGCCACAGCAGTCTATCATCAAATGTGTAGAAGCCCTGTTAAAGTAATTTTGATGAAATATTTTAAATTCAGTTTTAAAAATGCCATTCACCACCTCTACTACCCATATCGACACATAGTCACGGCTCTGGATTTATTAGCATATCTTGTCATTAACTGAGATTCACCATCTGCTGGAGACATTTCTGCGACCTTTAGACATCCACATCTATCCTCGATTACAAATCAAAATGCAGATGCGTTGTCACCCGTGAGGACTAAGATCATTTTCTCGTTTCCAGTAAAAAGGGTCTCCGGTTCTCTACACTCACCATACAAAACACAGCAGCATTAAGCTGCTATTTCACGCTGGTATTCTGTGAGAGGGTGCTCCTTCCCCGGTCGAGCCGACCCATTCATGCTACAACTATACTTCTAATATAACTGCAGCATGGCTCTACCAAGTATAACACACATACATAGTACTTGTCACTATGTATGTTTGTTATCGCAAAATGTAGTTAGTCACAAAAGAGACATACTTGCAATGCTGATGGAACTGTTACAACCTGGTAAAAAACATTGTGCTTTTATATAATTAGTTAGCAGTACACTGTGTGATGTATGATCTAAGCTTTGTTGTTCTGGGTGCAATACATTACTCACTTCAGATTGCAACGAGGACGGACTAGATGATTCAGATGGTTCCCGTTCTGCAGTTGAACATGATGCTGTTCTATCAGTTCATTGCCAGCAATTATGATATACACGGCATGACAACTGAAACAATGTAAAATACAAAAAATGAAGTCAAAGTGAAAAAATAAAAATAAAATAGATATATTTCAAACTCAAATATAAATAAAATATTTATCAAGTTAAATGTTACTGCACAAGGACGGATTTAATGCCCTATATTATTTAATAATTAAGGACTGACAGACTACCAGCAGTCCAAAAACAATGAAAAATCAACTGTCTCCTTTCTTGGTAGTTGATAAAACTGATTAATCTCATAAATAAGCTAGTATGTTTGTCAGATATAGCTAGGGCAGATGTGAAAAAATAAAACAAGTTCTTGAGTTGATATACAATAGTGTAAAAACATGTATAATTATCAGATATATGGATCACATTTAATAAATTGAAATGTTAAACATGTTAAACACTTACCTCACGTAGCGCAAATAATTCCTCACGTGGAAAATCGAAGACAAACAATGTGTGTGATCTTATTCTCATAAGTGTCAGTGCCACAGCTGATGTATAGATGTTCAAGACGAACTATTGGTGCATTTTGCGAGTGCCACACTACACGTTCACTGTACTCGAAACTTGTACCTAATAAAGAAGCTACAATTATTATATTGATATTATTCAAGTAAACTCAGTTATAAAGCATTTCTTAGAGGAAGACATACCACATCGTGATATGTACTAACTATTTACCTGCTGTGTTCGAACCAATTGTTGAGAGATCAACAATTGCATTTTACTTTTACAACAAAACAATAACACGATAACAACACGTAATTTAATTCTTGTGACATAACAGTGACAGCGGCCTACCTGTCGGATACGATGTTGCCACTTAACGGTCATAAAATCTATGGAATGATATCGATTTTTATTCGATTAATAATATCATAAAAAGAATAATCTTTGACGCGTTTTAAGTTCTGCACGCTTTTTAAAATATAATTTCCTTTATTTATTGAAACTCTATTTTAAATGTATTTTTAAGAACAGTTAGCTTGTGCTGTATTGTTTTGTTATGCTTTAGAGAATTCGTGGTAAATCAGCTGGAAATTAACTTCTTGAATTATCATAACATGATTCCATTTTAAATGTTATGTTAAAAACAGATAAGAATAACAGTTAACTTGTGCAGTAGCGTTTTGTTATACTCTAAAGAATTCTTGGTAAATCAGCTAGTAATTCGCTTGTTTAATTATCATAACTATAAATGTGAAGGTTGTCAATGAATTCAACCGAGCCTATAACAACGGTTGTTTTAGTTTTTAATGGTTGACTGCCGCTTTTGATGACTTGAATTTAATAAAAACCTATTTTGCGCAATAAGTTTTTTCTCTTTGGTAATGAATAAACCACAGAAACCCCTTTAATGTATAATAGTCCTTTTTTTGATACAAGTAGCACATTTTAAGGAACCGCAAAAACAACTTTGTTATTTATACAAACACTATGAAAAACAAAATAATTTGTTGCTGGCGATAATGATAGTGGTATTTTGACTCGATTTAAAATATATGCTTGTTACTACTGAACTCTTCATGGGCCTGCGAGTCCGACTCGCACTGAACCACTTTTTTTCAACATTTAGTTTTATTCTAATAAATAGTTTTTTCGTTTAAGCGGAGCTCTTTTACTTTAGGTTTATTACCTCTTTATCTACAATAATCAATCTGAGTAAGTAAAGTGTGTAAATACGATTCTTAAATTGTAAAAATAATAATTGGATTTGAACATCTTAGGTAGGTATTTAGTTTTATTTATTTAGAAAATATTAATCTCACAATTATTTATTGTAATAATATAATTTATCACACAGCTAACGCCCTCATTAGCAATGTAATGGTGAAAGAATTTTCAAAATCGGTCTAGTAATTTTTGAGATTAGCCAAAAAACGTATTCATTGAAAGTAGCGCCCTCTATAATAAAATTAACCCTATATTAGATATCTAAAATTATACATAACAATCTAGTGGTGAAAGAGTTCTTAAAGTTGGTCAAGTACTTTACGAGTTAAGCGAATAAAATATTCTTTGATAGTAGCTCCCTCAATAATAAAATGCATCCTACGTTTTAAGCACCATAGCAAAAAACGATTCAACATAGCCTAATCCGCACACACAGTAAAAACATAACCATCCTTTTTCGTCTGTAGTCGGTAAACATTTGGTTAATAACGGTTGCGTATCGACTGCTTTGGATAAATATCCATTGTCAACGGTTATTTTAAACCTATATCATAACATCGTAATAATTATCGAAAGATCATATTAGCATTGTAATAATGACATCATAAGTAATCGATCGAAAAGGGGAATCGATTTTTTAATGATTTTTGTGATTGGCAACATTTTTTATTTTATTCACAGACTAATGAATTACGTATTTACCTAATTTTATTTTTATCTTTTCGGTACTTTTAATTTCTGCAAAAATATTCCCATTGTTTTAGGATAAATGAATACCGCGATTAATAACCATAAATAAAGATATATTTTTTTAACAAATGCACATTGTTGGGCGTTCCATGGCCTAATATGGGCATCCCCCTTTATGTTGTATAAAATAAAAAGCGGCCGTGTAGTGGCGCTGCAAGAATAAACACTGCCCCATATCATCCCGTGGGTGTCGTAAGAGCTGATAGAAGTAACAAATAAGGAGATGGACAGCAGCCAACTCGCTTGCCAAATGTGAATATCATAGCAAGTATCTCCCCTATGAGACAATCTATGGGACTATGTTCAGGACTTTAACAGACTGTAACTGTAAAATAAAAAGTGAACTATTTTTTGCAAAAATAATTTTGCCAGTATTTGTGCATAAGTACTCCACCCCTCACAGCCTCGATCTCTTATAACCGTTAATTGCTTTATACATACTGAGTATTGAGAACTTTTAAACTTATTTGTTTCGGGATTTTTTCTTTCACTTTTTGTTTACATACTGCAGCAGGAGCAGTTGTAGTTCTTAGTACAAGTTGTGGTACATTCGTCCGTAAGTTACTCACCAAAGAGCGTACAGAAACCTGTGTCGTAGTGTCTACGAATTATGCTGAGTGTAGTCCTTTAATACCAAACCCACACACATCATAGCTTTTAATTACATTGATTGTAATCATAACTTGTATAACATATTATTTTTCTAGCATGTTTGTATTGGGAAATAAAACTTCATTCTTTTTTTCTTTTACTTTTTTAATAAATTGGTATAATATAACAGACAGCTTGGTAAATAAACGATATAGCAGTTGAGTTTTAAATAAAGGCTTGTAACGTTAAAACGTATTTAAACGCTCTCAATCTGTAGATTGAGAGCGTTTACAATCGAAGTTTACGAGCGAACAATACCATTCTCTGCGAGTTATGAACACAGAATTTGGTGACAAATACATAAAATATGAAACAATGATTTATCTTCACTGGGTCTCATGCCTCTCGTTAGCACAAGCATCGAACTTTCCCTACCCTCTGCAGCTGAATCTGATAGACCATATTCGCCGCTGGGGTCAGAAAGGTTAGTGCTTCTCAGTGCTCGTTTTTCCTGGCCCATGGCCTTCGCGCATCAGAAACGGGGGCGTCTGATGCGCATATGAAGTTGGAGGCTCGGAGGGGGGCGTGCCATGTGTTCTGGTACGCTTTATCTGAGAAGGAGATGGGGGAGAAGTAGTCCTCTCCCAAGGACGGGACCGCCATGGAACGGCCAGCGCTGGTGGGCCACCGATGTGTTGGAGTCGCGTTCCCGTGGCCCTGCCAATATGCGACAAAGGTGAAACACCATGGGCTTTTAATCAGTGCGAGTCCGACATAACCCATCATTGCCCACGCGAGACCGGTTTTGTAGGCATTTCCCCATGTAAAAAAGCCATCCGAACATGAATTATGTTCCGTGATACAATTCGTGCTGTCATAGATATGAAAGAACCGACCTATCTCCAGCAACTTCGTACCTTCCTTCAAATTTGCTCTTGGTTTAGAAAGTTTATACCAGAGTTCGCGAAGGTGGCTAAGCCGCTTACGCGCCTTACCAAAAAGTCACAGATCTGGCAATGGGGAGATGATCAAGCCAAAGCCTTCGTACATCTTAAGTTCCTTCTGGCTTCACCACCCATTCTTGTTCAGCCAGCCTACTCGAAGCCATTCATCCTTAGGATGGACGCCAGCGATTTTGCTGTAGGCGCAGCTTTACTCCAGGGGGAGTCTCCACAGGATGAACACCCAACTCCTCACGTCATCAGAGAAAAACTATACTACTACGGAGTGGGAGGCGCCAGCAGTTGTTTGAGCTGTGGAAAGATTCCGTGGGTATAATTATGGTTATCAGGTAGTGGTCAGAAATTATCATCAACCTCTGAAGTGGCTGTTTTCTGTCAAATCGCCTAGTGGTAAGATTGTTTGCTTGGCTCTAAAACTACAGTCCTTTGGTCTCCAGGTGGAATACACTCCTGGGAAGGCCAATGTGCTAGCCGACACACTTAGCCATCCAGTCATCGATAGCACTTTGACGGAATTTGGTGTCTAGCCCGTGTCTGTGGATGTTCCACATTGGGATGCTACAGCAACCCGTGAAGCCCAGCTGGCTTACCCAGAAGTAGCTAAAATCTTTAAGGACTTGGAAAGTTCTGATGAGCTGTCAGGTCGGAGAGGGGGTACCTGGTAAATCAAGGTGTTTTTTACCGGTACGTGGACGACACCGATACTGAGAAGCCTCAGCTGATAGTACCTGAGAGTTTGCGGGGCAAAGTTATGTTTGAGTGTCATGACTCGCAATCGCCGCTCATGGAGGTATTCAACGAACTTTGCATCGTATATCGCAGCAGTTCAATTTCCCTGGTATGAGACGCTACATCACTGTTTACCTGAAGTCCTGCACCGAGTGTCAGCGGTATAAGTCTTCCAACTTAAAACCACCTGGCTTACGCCAGACTCCGGTACCTGCTCAACGATTTGAGGTTATTGCCGTCGATCTCTTTGGACCGTTACCCAAAAGGACCTCAAGGAGAAAGGTGGATTTTGATAGTGGTGGGCACTGCTAGTAAGCAGTGGGTTAAACTGTTCGCTCTAACCGAGGCCACAGCCGAAACCTGTGCGAAAACTCTGGTTAGTGAAATCTTTATGAGGTTTGAACTTCCTAGGCGGATAATCTTTGATAACGGTGTCCAGTTTGTGGCCGATGTTATGCAGAAGGCCCTGTTTGTTCTAGGTGTTAAATAGAACTTGGTGCCTTTGTATCACCCGGAAGCGAATCCGGTAGAATGAAAGAATCGGGACCTTAAAGCTCACCTCGCTATTCTCGTCGAGGGTAACCATAAGCAATGGTCTGAAGTATTGTCTTTCGTCCGATTTGCTCTTAATACCTCAGTCACCGTGTCTACAGGCACCACTCCGGCTTTCTTGACTTTTGGACGTGAGCTTCGTTTTATTTTATTGGTTCGGGCTGATCTACGGGCGGTCATCGAATCGAAAAACTTAGTCCCTCAGATTACGCCTTACCTTTTGAAGCTTGCTGACACTCTCTCGGAAGCTAAGGAGAACATTGAACATCAACAGAATCTTCGTCTTCGGAAGCTCCAAGCCAATTCCGATCGCCGTGATCCAGATCCATTAGGAGAAGGTGATCTCGTACTCATGAAGTCACGTGTCCTAAGTAATGCAGCAAAGGATGTAACTTCTAAATTCATCCCAAAGCAGGATGGCCCGTATGTGATCGCCAAAAAGATGAGTCCTACTACCTACCTACTAACTTCGCAAAAGACTGGTGAAGTCGTTAGTAAGTATCATGTGTCGGATTTTCGTAAATACCATGACAGGGATGGTAAAGAATGTCCGGAGCCGGTTGCTCCTAAGCGTCGCAGGGGTCGTCCTCGTAAGGATTGCTGCTAGGCGCTGGCTATTAGTTTGACCATTCGGGATGTTCCCTCTTGGTCAAAAAGGGGAGTATGTAGCGCGTTTTTCGTCTGCTCTTATGTTTAAAAAGATATTAAAACGTCCCAAAAGAGTCATGAAAAATGGAAATACTTTTTTTGTTCTCTAGTTCACAATTCCAAGTTACTTGATAATGCACGTGACTTGTTTTATACATTTACATGCTGACTGTTGCTTTAATAAATTGAATTAAAAATGATTTAGTAATGACAATTGGTGCAAACGTCCGTATAATTAAAATAATGTTTGTGTCGTAATTGCAAATAATTGTTTTAAAATTTTTATTTTATTCAATGCACAAGTTATGATCAATAAGTGGAAATTGCATGGATCGAACAAGAGAGAACAAGCGAGAGCGTAGTGTAACTGCAGCTGCAGTACGATAATATCGACTTGACTGGAGAAGAAACATACGTAGAATACCAGCGTGAAATAGCATTTTATACGAAGAGTGACAGGCACCGGAGATAATTTTTACTGGTTATGAGGAATTTAAGGTTATTCATTAGAGGCAGTGCATTTCAATTTTAATTCTTAATCGTCTATCGAGACGAATCTAGGTATCCATGAGCTACAGCCTCACTAATCAGGTGGGCATTTTGTTTGATTGACACTCTTGTGTAAATAATAAAATGGTGTAAAGAAGCTTTCTAAAATCAAAACAGTATTGTGGTAAATTTTAAAATAGTTTTCCAAACATAATTTACGAACGTAAATTGATTACGTCCAATATATTTTAAGATTGATCAATTTATCATTCATTGAATTAATTAACATGTTATTTTTGTAATTACTTTAATCCATTACAGCTCAAAATAGTTCACTGCCGAACTTAGGCCTCCCCAACAGATTGCCTTATGTTTGCGACGCTGTATTTTGCACCCACGGTTTTTTTTATAATTTTCATTTGACGTTAATGTTGAGAAGACGCCGTTGCCCACGGCCGTTTCAATTTCCCTTTGTCGCTGCTAGCCCGTGGGTGTCCCACACGACGATATGGTAGTGGATATTCTTACACTGCCACTACACGTTTAATGCCTAAATGGCAACTTATTATAGAAATTATAAAATGGCACGTTTCTACTACAAAAATATACATATTATCTCCATATCTCCTCTTTTGTGTTTACCTTAACTCTTTAACTTTCAAGTTAGTTAGATAAATATGGATTACCAGAACGCTTACCCCGGAGCTAAGTTCAATATTAATACCCCTCACAACGACCATGACAAACGGGATCTCGGATACGTAATAACTATAATATCCGTTGTAACATTTGACGACACAGTATCAGTATATTACTGTTTTCTACGGAAAATAAATGTCATTGTTAGGCTACACCAATTTTGTTGAAAGCACGCCTCTTACATTTGATATAGGATTGAAGTCAGATTGATACGTAATGTGTGCGTTGGTTTATGCCTTCGGCTAGCTACTTATAAATAATGACATATTCACTTTACGCAAAGATGATTTGGATCAACATTTGTGTTATTTCTACGCAAAAATAAAACTTGAGAAGACAATAATCGCATTTATATATAAGAAAGAATTTACGGTACGTCAAGAGGACAATTGTCCTAAAAACATTGTGCGTGTGAGCTCCGACGCGTTACTGGAGTTTACTCATGAAAATTGTCTTAACAATAAGCAAAGGAAATAAATGAAACTTTTTGTTAATTTATACTTATTTCATAACATATATAGGTAACATAAAATATATGACTTATATTACATTATTTATTTCGTGAATAACGTCATTATTAAATACTGAGACAGTAGGTTAGTGGAAATTAAAATATGATACATGAGCGTCTAAAGTTACATGAGTTACGAATCGTGAAACTTCGCATCAAGCCATTGATACATACCATCATGTATTTGTTAACGCTTGATTGTACTACCCATCTATTTTTCATATTGTACGCTATATATGAAACCATTCTTAAGAGTAAATTCCAATAAATTCCAAAAATGTGAAAGTAAATTACCTTATATATTTAATAATTTTTTGGAGCTTCACGCATTCACGCATGTCATACTGAAAGCGTGTAGAAATGGCGATAATGGTTGAATTTATTCAATAGTTAAAAGTTGTTACTTAAAAAATACTGAACCGTGGTGGCTCAGATGGTTAGCTCTTGCTGCAAATTTCACATTATGCGAGTAACCCTAGTTTGATTAACGCTGGCACCAATTATATTGTTAATTGCAATTTTAAATGCTGATTTACCACGTGCTTAGCGGTAAAGGAAAATGTCGAGAGGAAACCTGCATGTCTGACAAATAAGAAAAAAATAATATTTCGAAGACATGATGTAAAATTCACCAGAACGCATTGGGGCAGCGAGACGGACGCTTACTTGCCCTAAAAGCTAAAACCTTCTCAGAAATAAAACGAGGCCTGTGCCTCAATTTCAAAGGAATTAAATGATTTATTTTCTTCGACATAAACCAATAACATCATCCTTATCAAAGAAAAAATATATCATTCGTAACTTCGTTAAAAATAAAATAACAGAAACACTAATTTTTCTTTATTTTTTATAAACGTTAACTGGCCATTGAACAGTTAAGTTGGTATAAAGCGAGCGCTCACTGAAAACTCGTAGTACGCGAACAAGCCGTGTTCGAAACCCGCCCTAAACTGTTAATTTTAAATTTAAGTGCTGATTTACTACATGCTCGGGGGTGAAGAAAAACATCGTGAAGAAACCTGCATCTCTGAGAAATAATAAAAAATAATATTTCGAGTAATGACAGCGCGGCGGACATTTTCTAGCCCTTGAACCCCTCAGAAATAATGAAAAGAGACCTGTGCCCAGCATTGGGACGTATATTATAGGCTGTACTTTAAGTTACTTTATATTAAGCGCCATCTATGGATGATACATTTCTGATATTACCCATAGTCGCTTTTCACGAGACCTACGGGATGACACGGGTTTGTGTTCTCTTACACCACCACCAAACTGCAATTTTACTTATTAGAGGCATATTTATTCTTTATAATAATTTAAAAAATACTAATCTATTATTATTTTAGTTTTGATCAGGTCTTTATTTTAATCTCGTTGTATTACTTTGTATATAATATAAAGCCTTGTTAAAAATATCTTCGTAAGAATATATTTGTAACAAATTTGTTTAATCATCGCCCAACGTCAGCACATCTAGTTAACCGTTGACATGTCAGAGCTTATAGCGCTCGCCAGCTCGCCACAGTATTGCATCAGATATACAAAGAATAAATAAGTACGTTTAGGTGTGCTGTGTGTCTCTTCGTGTTTGCGCTCGTGCTTGCGGCGGTGTAATATATCCGGTTATCCGGTGCGGTTGACAATATTTGATTGTTTGATCGATATTCATTCCCGCGGTCTAAATCTCCATCAGAGTAAATTCTAGGTGGGTAAGGCCGTCGTTTTTGCCACTTTTTGATGAAAAAATATTTTCATATTATCATTGCTTATAGAAAACAACATAGTGGGTAAATTGTAATGGAGGTATTTTAATTAGGTTATACATCTCTTAAACTCTTACAACATATTCTTAATATTAATATAAGTTGTATATTAAAAAAAATACAACGAGTTAAATTCGTCCAGACTCCCAAATTTAATGAAAAACATGCTGTCTTTTTAGCATTTAAACTATAAAATTTATATTTTTGTAATGAACGTTTAATTAATTTGTGACTATCTGAAATTTCTTAATAGTAAGCTACTACATCGTGCTTTTCATGTCTTTAATAACGCGTTTTTTTATAGATTTATTACTATTTAAACTAATGTTCCATATTTTTGCTTCTACGTTACTACTTTGTATGTTACCAAAATGTTCCCTTACAAAGTATTGAAAACAGTTTGATAGTGTTTTATAATTTCACTGGCAACACTAAGTATTCAGGCTGCACAATTTAAAAAAAAGACGCCATCTTGTCGTGTCGGAAGTCTGTCAAAGGTGCACGTGTGTGTTTCGGCAGTGAATTTTAATTGTGAATTTTGGCGATTTCAAAGGTAAATATCAGTTTTTATTGTTCACATATTATATATTATTATGCACGAGTAACTAATAAGTGCGTGGTAATGTGTCTATGTTTAAAATTCACCTTGATGTCGAGTTATGTCTATTTATAACCTTGAAAAATCGCACTTTAACGTTACTTCTATGTAGCTTTGATGTCATTGGTAACGTTGATTGTATGTTTCGTAACGTTTTACTGTTGTAAAGGTTTGTGCATATTGTAATTTATTAAATATACTTTTTTGTAAAAAATATCTACCTTTTTTTATGATCATGTAGAGTAATGAAAAATCCACTCAGTAATTTTTTTATTTGATATACAGAGGGCATTTTTTTATTTGGTTTCCAAGCAGTTACTAATTACCTACTTATACTTTTATTTATTGGTATAGATTGTTTTACGAAATTCAAAAAACACATAAGACAAGCGTAGTTTATTTGCCTTAATTAATTTGTGTCATTTAAGTAGTTTGGACATTCGTGGAAACTGAAAAAGAAAGGTTTTTAAACCATATTTTTGTGCCACTAAGTGGAAAAATAAAATAAACTCAAAAAAAGTAAAAAACCTCTTCAAAAAGAATGAAGTTTAATCTTTTGTGAAAAACATTTAAGGATATCGATGCCAATTGTTTCTAAAAATTAAACCAAATCTAACTGTTTACCACGTATTTTTTTTAAAGTTTGTTTTTACTCTTTAATGTTTACTTCGATATTCGCGCGAACGGTCTTCTCTTTCTAGCAAAGGATGTCGATTAGCGTTAAAGAGAGATACACATACGTACAAAAAATGTGTTGCAAGGCGGGTAGTGTGACCCTTAGTCAATGTATTAAACATGACTGTATAAATCAATTAGAGCCCTTAAACCATACTATCCCTTTACTTTTCTGATTAACAATAAAACAATATAAACATTGTCAGAGATGCCGCCGACGACTGCAGCTGAAAAGCAGAAAAAATATCGCGATAAGTTGAAAAAAGAAAACCCTCAAAAGTATGAAGAAATACAAAAGAAGGACAAAGAAAGATCTGCACGTTACTATGAGAAAAAAGAGTACCTATACTGAAGAGCACAAACAAGAATTACGGAATAAATGGAAGGAAGATCGGAAAAAAGCAAATGATGCAAAAATGGCATCACAAAATGAACCGGGTACGGCACATACTTCAAATTCCAAGCAAGATAATAACCAATTAACTTGCCGTAATATGCAACGCCGAATTGAATACAGACTGAAACAAGAAACTGCACAACTGCGATTTCAGTTAAACACATTGACTAAAGGTTTCAAAAGTCTTCAGAAAAAAACGAATAGACAACAAAAGAAAATAGACAAGATGCAGGCAGATTACGAAAATTTATTAACTAGATTAATCACGACAGATGAAACAAAGGACACATATACGCGAGAATTAGAAGAGAAAACACCGAGGAAAGAAGTAACAGAGTTCATAAATAATAACATACCTAACATTGAAACTTCCAAAAAAGAAGAAGTTAAGAAGAAACTACTAGAACACGATGTACTAACGAAGTCACTAAAATTACAATTCCAAACTGCTAACAATACCGAAAAGAATGTTTTGAGAAAAGTTTTGGATAACAACATTGTGAAAAAATATAAACTTTAAACAAGATTAAGAACCTCCCTGGGATTTAAGAGTAATTTCAAAAACTACCGTCATCAAAAGACCAGAACCACTGCATTGCAAAAGAAAATTGAATGTTTTTTTAACAGAGATGATGTTAGCCGCACCACTGCAGGCAAAAAAGAATACAGAACCTTTAAAAAACTTACACGCCAAAAGAGATATTTGCTAGACAAACTAATCGTACTTCATAGAAAGTTTATCGCAGAAGAGGTCCAAATAAGTTTCAGTACTTTCAAAAAGTACCGCCCGTTTTACGTGCTTTCTCCAAAAATCAAGGATTGTGAGAGTTGCGCGTGCAAAAAACATTCTAATATGCAATTTCTGGTTGATGAACTGAAATCCCTTAACATACTTAAAACTGACAATCTGAATGAGGTAACAACAGATTTAGTATGTGATTTTTACTCAAAAGATTGTGGCTAACTGTCGGCTAAAGTAAGCTGGTTTACTTGAATTTTAAAAGACCACGAATATGAAAAGGAAGGAGAAAAGAAGAAAATTAAAAAGATAATAAAAATTAAGAAAGAGGGTACTTTACAAGACTTACTTGAGATATTTAGTGCGGAAATGAAACAATTTAAAACACATATTTTTATTTTATCACCAATATAAAAAATACAAAGATTGCATTAATAATTTAAAAAGTGATGAAGCATGTATCCATATAGATTTCTCTGAAAATTTCACCTGCAAATACCATAAAGAAATACAGGCAATGCATTTCATAAAAGAACAGATTACCCTTCATACGGGAGTTATTTACATTAAAGGAGAGAATAAACCTATTTCTTTCTGTTCTATATCCGCCGATAACCAACACAATCCAGAGGCAATATGGGCCCACCTAGATCCTGTTTTACAATACATAAAGAGTAACTATCCAAACATCTTTAACATTCACTTTTTCTCTGATGGCCCAACGACCCAGTATAGACAGAAAAAAACTTTTACTTATTCTGTGAAAAAGTCTATGAATATGGGTTTAGTTATTGTACTTGGTCGTTTTTTGAGGCAGCCCATGGAAAAGGTGCCTTTGATGGTATCGGAGGGGCCATCAAACGAACTCTAGATGCCAAAATCGCTCAGGGGAAAGACATACCAAATGCGGAAACAGCATTTGATATTTTGAAATCGGAGGACACAAGTATCAAATTATTTTATATTTCTTCTGTTAACATCAAGCCTTTACACACAAAGCTTAGTCCTTTGCCGCAAACAATGAAAATTCATCAGCTGATAACAATAGAAAAGCTGAAACTCAAATACAGAGATCTCAGCTGTTTCTGTGGGGATCCTAGAGGCAACTGTGAATGTCACTCACCTGTAGCTCGTAGCTTTTTGCCCACTATTTACGCAAACGAAAAACACACATCGAATAAACAAGAAAAATGTGAAAAGAAAAAGGAAGTTAAAAATTCAAAGAATAGCAATAAAACTAAGCGAAGGTGTTTCAGTTCATCAACCGAAGAAGACGAATATGATGATAGTATTGAGTATGCGGAAAGCGACGCCTCGGCGTTTTTTTCTGATGAGTCAATAAGTCCAGATTTTAACGACGATGAAAACAATCTAATCACAGAACTTGACGAAAAAACAGGTGTTCTGAGGCCAAACAAGAAAGTCACTCTGCTATCCACAATAATTTTAAAGAAACCTAATGCTGAAAATAATCCTAAACATGAAAGGAAAAGAAAAATAATTTGCGAAAATGAAGATCTAATTCATAAAAGATTTTGCGAAACTACGAAACATGTTACTGTGAAAGATGATGTGACAATTTTGTCACAAATAAGAAAAAACCCGGAAAATACTGCGAGTTATGATTTAAGAGAGAGTTAATTATTTGGAAAAGAAGACCCGATAAAGGAAATAAGAAGTAACAAAATTGAGACTGATAAAAGAAAAATCGACCAGAACAGGGAAAACAAAAATGATACCAAAGGAGAGATCAAAAAGAATTTGAAAGAAAAGTTTCTAATAGAAGAGAAGCACAAAATTGAGATTGAATGTACTAAGAAAGATGAAAGCAAGGAAATTCTATTAATTACGCCTTCCTACATTTCTGATATAAAGTGTTATCAGTAAAATTTATTTGTCTTAAAAGATGAAGACAGTGAAAGATAATACTATATTCTTATTTGAAATTTCTCCGGTTCCTGGTTCGAGCCCCGAGTAAGAAATATATTTAGTTTTTTTATTGTTTTTCCCTTTTTCTTTTTATATTTGGTTTGTGTTTCTCTGCGTGATAGACTCAGAAATGAGCATATCCGCAGTAAAACCAGAGTGACCGACATAGCCCAACGGATTAGTAGGCTGAAGTGGCAATGGGCCGGTCATATAGCTCGAAGAACCGATAACCGATGGGGAAGAAAAATTCTCGAGTGGCAGACTCGTACCGGTTGGCGTAGTGTAGGGCGACCCCCCACTGGATGGAGTGACGACCTAGTAACACATGCAGGAAGTCGATGGATGCAGGTGGCTCAGGAGCGTGCTTTGTGGCATTACTTGGGGGAGGCATATGTTCAGCAGTGGACTTGTGAAGGGCTGTAATGATGATGATGATGATGATTGTTTTTTCCTTTTTCTTTTTATATTTGGTTTTTTATTGTTTTTCCCTTTTCTTTTTGTATTTAGTTTTTTTATTGTTCTCCCCTTTTCCTTTTATAATACTAAGATTCATGTATATTATGCTTAAGAAATTTCTAGTTGTTTGCTTTGTAGTATCTTAATTGTGGCCTTACATGTTTCTTATAAATACCTTACACATTCACACATTTGTTTCTCGTCTTACCCGGACCCCGACCCCCATGGCTTGAGTATTCCATGACATTATATTGGGGTAGCAAAATCCTAAATATAGTATAAATGAATTTTTAAATACAGTTGAGCCATCGACTATTATGCTATTCGTAAACGAACTATGTATTCCTTGGAGGAGGCGTGGACGTTTAAAGGGTTGTAATGATGATGACGATGATGAAACGAACTACGCGTCATTTGCAATGGAAGTCCACGATGTAAGTAGGATCACTCGCGTTCGTTCGTAATATAATAAATACTTCATAGTGAGTTTTGTGGTCGGTGGCGTGCAATAAATATTGTGTCGCGTGCTATCGATGGCACGCGTGCCATTGGTTCGCCATCCCTGCCCTACAACATGCCCATGTCCAGCTGTGGACTTTTGCACGATGATGGTGCTAAATGAATGAACTGGGCCTTTATAATTTCTTTATCAAAATCCATTCTCAATTCGTAGTTTAATGCGTTCATTGATGAAATTTCAAGTAAGACTTAAATTTTTAGGTAGAGCCTGCTTTTATGTAGGACCAAGGATGAATTTAAATAAGCTTTCAACAACATTTAATTGAGAATTGTATAAATATTAATGCTTTGCGTATTGCAGGCATGGTTATGGATCTATCTAGGAGAGAAAAACTTTGAGAATAAACATCTAGATTTAATGTCTGCGATGAATTTTCGTACTGGCTATGTATATTCTTGGTTCATTCATAATTCATGTAACGATCTGATTAAAAAATCAATTTCAACATTTGTATATTTAAATCCTTTACAATATTATATTTGTCACCAAAATATTTTGGATCTTCACTGGTCTAAAAATTTGGACGAAACGACAACCATAAGTCAAATGTATTTTTTATTACATATTAAATTAGTATGAAAATTACATTCAATTTTATTTCTTTGTTTCAGAATTGATGTCAGTTGAAATAGTGAAAATAGAACTGCCAGAAATAATACAGTACGGTGTGCAAGACGCTGTGATTCTAGACTGTGACTATACTTACGGTAACAACACATCGGGACTGGTAGTGAAGTGGTTTTTCAGAAACAAAGCTAGACCTGTCTACCAATGGATCGTGTCGCAAAAGCCACAGGATATGGGGATATTGAGAGGTCGTGTTGACTTAGCCTACAGAGCATCAAGCGATCCATTAAAAATGCACAGAGCACTCCGCATAGTGAAGCCCGACACCGACATCTCTGGTGATTACACGTGTGTCGTTTCAACATTCATGGAAGACGATTCAAGAACTAAGCAAATGATTGTTTTTGGTAAGTAACTTTGTTAAGCTCGCTAAAATATGTTCAATATTTGAACAAAACCACACGCATGATATAGCTCTTTCGTTGAAAATTCAACTTAATAACTATTGAACTTAATGATTTGTCATATTAATGTACGCGAACACTGCACATTATAATAAAAACCTGTTTTACGGATTTTATCGCGTATATTAACTTATTTTATATACCTGACGTTTTGAGAAGTTCTAACCAATAAAAAATGTCGTGCGACAGTTTTTTTGTAATAAATACAAAGAATTTTTGAATTGCACCAACGAGCACTGGGGCGACATAGGTCTCTTTAACTAGGAGCCTGCAAATAATGGTGCTTGTGATCTACCGTGAGTTGACTGTTTTTTTTTTAATTATCTTTAAGGAAATGCTGTTCATGGGTTTTTCGGATTATTTTTTTTTATTTCACGTTTAATTCTATCCGATATAACTAGGCTGTAAATAGGCAGCAGCGTACCTGCTATAAAATTAAAATAAATTATGTTTGCCAAACCGTTTACCAAGTGTGATGACTATGGCAAATATCCCCGTAAAGATACAGTCTAAGGGGAGGCCTGTTGTGGTTTATACAATAAAATATAATAAACATGTTTTTGTTATCTATATTTATATATTATTATAACATTATTGCTAAAAGAGAAGTATAATAGTAATTAAAGCATAAAAAAAACAAAGTGGCGAAAAATGGCGGTAATTGAATCTGACAATAGATATCTGACACATAGCCGGGATAGATGTTTTGACTGTTGAGCGGGTAGTGAACTTTAATAGGCTGATCAATATATAAATTTACTAAAAATTTCTATCTTTGAATGTTTCTAATAACAGCAATTTTAATTTGTTTTTAAAATTTCTTTGTTTTATTACCCGTCTTCACAAAAACATTATTTAAAAATCCTTGGTAATAGAAACATTCATGTCCTTTGTCCGTAATAGTTCATGGCATTGGGTTTCGGTGTATTGTGCCAAAGTACGCACATGCTGCTCAATTTTAGGATGTGGTTATGACGAGACTTGTAGCATTTGAATATTTGACCATTAAACTCTGAGTTATTGTACCATTCAATGGCTATTAAAATTAACTATCGAAAAATTAAACGATTTTATGTCCTGTCACGACATCTGCAACCAATTTCATACAAAGGAGGTTAAAGATACGTTATCACCTCTGAGGACAAGGATGAAATTCCTCACAGACTGTACTAATTATACTGGCTCTCTGTACCATTCAGAGGAGATGTCCGGACGATGGTTGCGGCAAAAATAATTAAAGTCGTCCCTACTCATAGCTGTTTTAAACGAAAATGTCGTGTGGTGGTGGTGTAAGAGAATCCAGTACCCCATTTCCTTTTGTTCGTAAAAGGCCGTGCGAAATCTAACAAGGTCTCATGGCTTAGTAAGTTAAGAAAGATGGTGGTATAACCATCCTGCTTGCCCCACACGTAAAATACCACGAACGAAGACGCAGTAGGGCAACCCGTGCTACAATGGCCCTTCCATGTGGACTTTACGGCATGACAAAGAAGAAGAATTCTGAACAAACCATGTAGTAGTGTTGTAAGAAAAGAATATTCACTACCCATACCGTTTCGTGGGTGTCGACGGAGGAAATGATACAGAATATGGGCATCAGCGTCTTCCTGGTAAAAATTATAAACAATAAAATCTTTAAAAATATTGTGTCAGTGCTTGCCTACCCATCTGATAAGCGCAAATATGGAAACATCTGCTGGCGATCTATGGAGAAAGTCTATGTTCAGCAGTGGACGTTCATGCTTTAAATGGATGGATGACAACTTTTGAGTACTTTCGAAATCTGTCCACTAAAGTAAAGTTTTGGAATAATATTTCTTTGGAATATTTTTAAACAGTTGGCTTATAAGTCTAAATCACGCAGGAGCATTGTTACAAATAGCGAGTGAAATTCCGCAAGCACTGCACTTTTACACTCAAATAAAGCTTAAGCTTTTTCTTGAAATGATTAACAGAAGTAGCAGATTTAGAGTATGAAACAGCTAAGCTAGCTGTAACATAAGGCGTTTCTCTAAGCCATATATTCTCAAAATATCTACCATTGTAGATGTTATTTGTACATTTATTTTAATTTATTATATAAACATTAAAATATATAAATATGAAACATTTGTGAATCAAGTATAATAATTTCTTGTTAATCTTAAATAAAATACAGATGGACTGGAGCAGCGTGGCAGATAAATTGCTCATTATTTCGCTCAGAAATGAAACAACTGTAAGGCCGGCCATAGACGGACCGCATGTTGCAGTCGAGACCGACTGCTCTAGAGCGGTAGCGTTGAAGTCGTACACGACTGCAACACGACCGCATAATGCAGTCGACTACGACTGCTTGGAGCAGTTGTGTTCGACCGCAAAATAATACTGATGCGAGTTCATTTACAAGATGGATTTCGATGAAGAAACGCTGCTTTTTGTACTACTATTACGCAAGCGTAGGCGTAGAAGACACCGTAGTATGTGGGTGCGGGTGGGTCCAATACTACAATCAAGAGTACAGCATGGAATATTTCATACTTTGTATCCCCAGCTGAGAGAAGACGCTAAAAAGTTTTTCAACTATTTTAGAATGTCCGTGGTTTCATTTGACGAATTAGTTAGTATTTTAAGCCATAAAATACAACGGACAAATTCCAAAATGAGAAAAAGCATTGCACCTGAAGAAAGGATCGCAGTAACATTAAGGTAAGAAACAATGTTTTTACACAAATTTTATTATACGCAACATTACAGTGTATTATTTCAAATTATCAGAAAATGCTATGTATCGACGACTGCGATGCTTCAGTATCAGCAGGAGACAAAACATCTTTTTCTTCAAGTCTCGTAGTTTGTAGTGGTCGGCTGGTACATGCTTGAGGAACTCCAGTGCTATAGCCAATGGTGATATCAGTTTGTAGTGGTCGACTGGTAGATGCTTGAGGAGGTCCAGTACTGTAGCCACTACTGAAATCATCATAGCTTGGCTGCGAGTAGGATGACAATGACTGATGGCTGAACTGCGAGTATGAGGGCTGGTGATAGTTAAACTGCGAGCGTAATGAGGTCTGATTAGAATATAAATTGACGTCAGAGGATAACACTTTGTATTTTTTTATAACATTCAGTATGTCTATCTTAGCATCTAATTTGTTTTGTCTAAATTTTTTTTAAAGTCACCGTGTAGAGCCATAAGAAATAATTTGTCATCATCGGTTTTATCATCAAATGTAGTTTCGTTGTATTTTTTATTCAAATTTATCGCCAGTTGTGTAATTAAATTGTCTTCTTTGGACGTACTAGTCCTCTTACGACCACGCTGTGGTATTTTCTCTTCAGTAACTGCATCTTCAGTCGATTCATTTTCCAAACTATCTGCAGTACCAGCTTTCTCCTCCGTCAATGGCAACAAGAATGACAACTGATGATAGTAAACATACTGTCGTAGTTTAATAGCTCCCGAGCCACTCTTATTTTTTTTTGTTTTATTGACATAACGTCTAAAGCCATCTCTTAACACTTTCCACTTCTTTTGAAGAGCTTTTGCTGGAAATAAAAAAATTTTTTTACACATACTTGGCAACATTATTCGGCCTCGCTCGCTCATGTCGATCGGACGTTTGGTTGCGGCAAATAATTTTGTGTCTAACAGCATTATGTCGAAGTGTGAAAATGCAACAAAAATATTACAAAGGCTCGTCCTGGTGTGGAGTGTCATCGTTGTGAAAAGATGGTGCATCTGAACACAGAATGCTCAGGGCTTACCACCAAACAGAGGAATGCGCTTCGGGCAAATGAAAACCTAGATTGGTCGTGCTCTGAATGCAAAAACACTTCATCTAGACGAACTTCGATTGTGATACCTGAAGATGATGATGATGAAGCATTTGGATCGCCTATAACCTCAGCATCTGTTCCATTAGATGGTAAAAAATTGCTGCTAGAAATATCAACAAAAGTGGAGTGTGCTATTCAACGTCAATTGAGCCAGTTTGCAGAGTCTTTGGAATTCAATTCTAGAAAACTTGATGATATACTCGAAACCGTAGACGCATTTAAAACTACAGTCAAAGAAATAAAAAAGAAGAATATCGAATTATCTAACCAAAATAAAAACTTAGAATATAGAATAAGTGCATTAGAACAGCGTTTACAAGAACAAGAACAGCAACAGCTTATTAAAACAATTGATATTTTTAATATCCCATTCACTGACAACGAAGATCTTTTAAACGTCGTGCAAAAAATACAACAAAAACTTGAATTAGAAGAAAACATTACAAAAGTAAAGCGCTTTCGTTACAATAGAAATAATTCCGGAAAACTACGTGTGGTTCTACCGTCAGAAACTGCTAAAACAAAATGGCTTACAAAAGCAAAGGATACAAAGGTCATGGTGAACGATATCTTACCTAGCGCATCACCGTTGACTGGTAAAGAAACCATCTACATAAGTGAGGCATTAACCATATACAATAAGACCTTACTTGGAAATGCCAGAAGAGAACTTAAAAACAGCGGGGTATACAAATATGTGTGGTGCAAGAATGGAATTATTAGAGCAAGAAAAAGTGAAAAAGATCAATCGTTCATAATTAGAACTGACGATGACATTAAAGCCTTATTACAAAAGGAAGTCCATGTACAGCCGCAATAAATTATTCTATATAGGTAATTTATTTCAAAAAATATATCAAAAAGGTTTTTTTTTGTTCTTTATTATTATTTTTTTAATGGACGTACAGTTAGACGATATTTGTGAATTGAGTAATTGTACTAACATAAATTCATTTCTAAATCATATTCCTGTTAAAAATTGTCAAACTAACCTTCTATGCATGCACATAAATATAAGGTCCTTGATTAAAAACTTTGACACTTTAGAACAATGTTACACACATTGTCTCATCTAACGTATGTATAGATATTATATTGGTAACGGAAGCTAATTTATCTGACTACCTAAGTGATATGTTTAACCTACCGAACTATAACATGCATACAGTGCTGCGTAAAAACCGAAGGGGTGGCGGTATAATAGCATATATACACAAGAAGAATAAATTTACAATAATTAGTAACTTATTAACAAAACATTTTGAACATATATTATTTCAAATTTGCACTCCATCTTTTTACACAGCAACTGTATGTGCAATTTATCGCCCTCCTAATCTAAGCAAACACTTATACATCGACGAACTTCGCACTTTGATCGGTAGGGTGGACACAAATTCTGAACTATTTATCCTCGGAGATATGAATATAGACTTGCAAACATATACTCCTATAAGACATAAATACAACTGCATGCTACATAATTACGGCCTTGAGTGCGGGATATCGCAGTACACTAGAATTGAATTAATTGACGATAGAATAACTAAATCCTGTATTGATCATGTGTACGCGAGATCACGCAAACAAGATGTTTACACCGCGGCGCTTGGTTTAATGCTAGCGGACCACCGAGCGGTAGTGCTTGCCTGTGTGGAACAAACACATGCGCGTATACAGGGTGAAACTACTTATAAAAATATATATAACAATGAAAAATTAAAACTTTCATTGAATAATATTAACTGGAAAGAAGTTGATGATATGGTCTGTCCAGATACTATATTACAGTATATATATATAAAAATATAAACAAATGCTACAACGACGCGACAATTACATCAAAAATTAAAAACATCAGTAACAAACATACCGAAAATAAATGGATAACTTCACGTATTATCAAAGCTTGCGAGTATAGAGATAAACTATTTTACCAATGGATAAAAGATAATAATAATAAAATTTTAAAAACACAATATAATAAAGCGCGAAACTATGCAAATAAATTAATTAGATCCTGCAAAAATAAATACATTTATAATGAAATACATAAATACAAAGATAATTTAAAACAACTCTGTTTATTCTTAACAGAATAACAGGTAGGGTGCGTAAGACAGTGGATACAGTACTCTTAAATGCGTTTGGGGGCACAAACAAAAATAAAAATATAATTGCAAATAACTTTGCGAATAAATTTCATAGTGGCGTTCAAAACATAATACCTCTATGTAAAAATAATATTTTAGATAAAAAAGAATACAGACAACCAGTTAACGTAACAATGAATTTTCAAAAAGCGACATCTAAAGAGATCCTTAAAATTATAAAAACAATAAACGTTAACAAAGCTCCGGGTCTTGACAGAATTCGGGCGATAGATATAAAACGAATTTGCGAAGAAATTGCTCCGGCTATTGCAAAACTGGTAAATGTCTGCATAAAGACTAATAAATATCCTGACGAATTGAAAACTGGAATTGTGAGACCTATATACAAAAAGGGATGCAAACAGGATTATAATAATTACCGACCTATAACTATATTACCTACGATAGATAAGATTATAGAAAAATACATAGCTAGACAAATTTACAAGTTTTATGGGCTAAATAACATTCTTAATGACACACAGTTTGGGTTTCAACCTAAAAAAAGCACAACGCAACTACTTTCACTATTTACTAATAACGTATATGAAAATCTTAATGAGAGAAAACATGTATTGCTGTTACTTATCGACTATAGCAGGGCATTCGATACTTTACGCCATGATGTATTACTAGAGCGACTAGATGACTGTGGAATTAGAGGGCCGATTCTTGACTGATGTCAGGACTATCTCAAAAATCGTTGTTACTATGTCAAGGTAGGGGATGCTTTAAGTAATAAAGTTTTGGTGAGTGAAGGAACAGCACAGGGTTCTGTATTAGGACCGCTACACTACATCACTTACGTGAATAATATCAACAATGTGGTTAACAACTGTAAAATTTTCCAATTTGCTGACGATACCTGTCTATTAGCAAAATCAAAGATAAGTTAAAAAAAAATCCTTATGGTCTCTTTCATCATTGCAATATACTACCAGTACACGACAGGGTGAAATACCAACTACTGCTTGAAAATTATAGCAAGGAAGAACTAAAAATTAACCTTATCTATACAAAGCTTACACGACAAGCCCTTAATCCATATATGACGTTACCAAAATATAAAAATATGTATGGAAAATTTAGGTTACAATATCAAGTTCCTGCTCTTTTAAACCAAATTCCAAAAAGAATAAAAAATGAACTAACTAAGAAAAATATTAAATATAAGCTTAAACAGTATTTTATAGACAAATTGATAACGACACCTACTAATAATTTATACTAAAAAACTATACTAACACACATAATATACATAAATACAAATCTACTAATAAATATATACATAGATACACACAATCGTAACATTAATATCTCGATTACAATATTATTTATCAAACTCACTAACTGTCCTTTCCTGTGATACACATATAGTTAAAAAAAATATTGTCAAATATTGTCACACCATGTATTATGTAAGTTGTCGCTACGCGAACCGATTGAACATGGTCAAAGTTACGAATCGGCGGTACATGGAAAAACTTTTGTAAGTTTATTTGTACTGTCGGATGTTATTTAATAACTATATTTTGTAAAAATAAATAAATAAATAAAAAAAAATAAATAAAAAATAAACAGGGTGCACTTTCGCTGAATTAGAATACAACTATAGAATTTCGGCATGTACAATAGGGGAAATAGTGAAAGACGTGTGCGAAAATATTTGGAAGTATATGAAAGATATTTGTTTTGAAGCACTAACCCAAGATAACTGGAAAAATATAAAAAGTGGTTTCCAAAGACGCGCCAACTTTCCAAACTGCTTGGGGGCGATCGATGGTAAACATGTAAGAATTATAAAACCAACTGATAGCGGTTCCTTGTACTATAATTACATATAAACACTATTTTTCTTTAGTGTTGATGGCCGTCTGTGACAGTGACTATAAATTCAATTTCATAAATGTTGGATCATATGGAAGACACGCTGACTCGACAGTATTTGAAGACACTGAATTCTACAAAAAACTACAAAGAAACACGCTGAACATTCCTGCTCCTACAAAAATAACAACAACAGGTCTAGTTTTGCCTAACGTATTTGTCGCCGACGAAGCTTTCGGTTTACAAGAAAATATTATGAGACCTTTTGGAGGAAAACTATTGCCAATAAAAAAAAGAATTTTTAACTATAGACTGTCTCGGGCCCGAAGATACATCGAATGCACTTTCGGCATACTTTCTAACAAATGGCGCATAATCCATCGGCCATTAAACGTGTCTGTTGAATTATCTAAAACGATAGTCAAAGCATGCTGCATTCTTCACAACTTTGTGCGTGAAAGAGACGGCTACAACTTCGAAGATTGTTTGACAATAACGGGTTTTGAAGACCAAGCATTGCAACAAAACGTCCAGCAAGGAGGACCAGCGCTGAACTCTATCCGGGATAAATTCGCTGACTACTTCGTAAGTGAAGAAGGACAATTAGATTGGCAATGGAAATTAGTATAGCATATAACTATAACAAGCATATTATGGAAAGAAACCGCGGATAACAGCTTTAAGATTGTTTACTAGAAATAATATTTGAGCTAAACAGCTAAAATTTAATAAAAAATTATGTGTACCTACTTACCAATATCATTTTTTTCCTTTACACTTTTTTCGTTGAAATCAGGATCAAATTTCTCGCATAAGGCTCTCCATGCACCATCTTTCTTTATTTTGTCACTGTTCAATTCACTGCTGTAGTTCCAGATACATTCGTTTTCTTTAATTTCATTAATAAACAATTCGTCGTCTATATTTTCGAGAACTTTCGCCATTTTGGATGACAAACGAACAATCGACCAACATAAACAAAGGAAGCGAGTCGAGTGCGTGAGGTTTGTAGGGGGAGTGAGGCGGGAGCAGACTGAACCGGTTGCCTGCCGAGAGGAAGGGATGGGTATTCAGCTGCGAGCGGGGAGGGAGTGGCGCGCGGTCGGCAGCAACCGCTTGTAGCGGTCCGTGTATTGTGGGTCCGGTAGCTCTAAGCAGTCGACCGCACGGCGAAACTCGCCCGCAGAGCGACTGCTCCGACCGCTCAGGAACTGCTCGAGCGGTCCGTGTATTGCGGATATGAATTTAGTATGGGAACTGCAGATCGCCGTGCGGCGACCGCATGTTGCAGTCGGTTTCGACTGCAACATGCGGTCCGTCTATGGCCGGCCTAAAGCAACGTCCCACGCTGACCAAACTTGTGCTCAACGGAGGGACCTATTAGGTCGTAACTACTTTTTCTGCACAATGTATATAATAAGTATTCTCGAATTACAAAAAGATTAATTCACTGAATATGAAATAGAAGTTAACTTAAACCACTGGTGGATATTTATAAAAAATAGTTCACATCTTTTTAGTTTATTCTTTTAGACGTCTTTTTTTTAAATTGTAACCCTAAACTGGGATATTCTTCTGTATCGTGGAAGCAATTTACATATTAACAATTGCACAAGGTCAAATCTGCAGACTGGAACTTTCTTTACTCAGTGCTTAGCAACTGCACCACGGAGCCCTCGAATTCTGATAAATGAATTATTAAATGAACCTGATAGAATAATAAAAATATTCAGATTCGGATCGCATCATTTTGGTTAAAAAAATTCATCGCCTTGTCAGGATTTTAGAAGGGACTGCGTAACCTTTCATTCCCGTGATTAGAGACAAAATCAAAGATAAAATATAAAATAAGCTTTGTATCGTTTATAGTTACAGTAAATGACGGTGTTACGAATAGATACTTGGTTTGAATCTAAGGAGTATTAAGAATCGCAGAACGCTTTCTTTTCTTTGCAATTTCAATTGCAACATATGGAATTACAAACAAAATAAGACGAATTCAAAACAAACTACACGAAAAATAACCAGGAAAACATAGGCACGGACATAAACTGACATTTGATATTTGATAATGAAGTTTTTGCTTTCCAACAAATAAAAATAGGTTATGCTGTTCTAACGTTTGCTTGTGCAATATTTTTATTTTACCTTACAGAAGTTAGCACTGACATAGTTCATTAAATCGGTTGGTTAGCTATTCATTAGATAAATCACATTTTTTTTGTATAAAATAAGGCCGACAAGCGAGTACACATTCCACCTGTTGATAAATTGATGCTGTGGCCCATAGACATCTTCATCTATCCTCGATTAAAAATCAAAACGGATAATTATGCGTTTTCACCCCTGAGGTCTTAGATGAAGTGCCTCGTTTCCAGTAAAAAGGTCTCCGGATCTCTACACTCACTTTATGAAACACAGTAGTATTAAGCTGCTATTTTACGCTGTTGTTTTGTGAGAGCTTGGTCCTTCCCCGGTCGAGCCGACCCAATCGTGTTACAACCATAATATAGTTGCAGCGTGGCTCTACCACGTATGAAAATATAATATATTATAAAAAATTTCGATAGTTAATCATCCAGATGTTTTAGTCGTGAGATACTTTTAAATTGCATTCATTGTTTGGTTCTAATATGAAAACATATGTACGTATTTATAACTCCGAAGACGGAAAATATTTCCACAAATACCACCAAACTATCCGAAGAGGAACATCGAAGAGGTTTCCGATGTGAACGGAAGCGGGTTTCCGTGCAGTTGTCAATTAGCCTGTTTGTATCAAAAGACTGTCCTGTGGAGAACTATTTTCAAAATAATAATATAAAGGGGACGGTATTGAATTAGCGATCACTGATCACTATACATTTATAAAAAATCATTATATTTTGTACATTTATACATTACGAGCAGTTTTTACAGTATATAATATGCATAATATGAATTATATATTATACAAATTCCTAACGACTAAGAACAAAATGTCAAGGTTATTTATTTCTTGAAAAGATTGTTTTTCTGCCTAGAAGTATGTTTGGACTCCTCTTACCTATTTATGTCGCTAAAGTGGTCCCGTTCAATATTAAGGACGTTATTGAAACCATATTTTTCTGGCTACAATAAACAACAAACCAATATTTCTCAAGTAATATACAATTGTAATATAGCATATATCAACTAAGCCTGTCTTAATTAAACTAACAACCTAAAATGAATGCTTTATGACGATAATCGACTGAAATGCTCAACATATTACGTAAAGAGTTGTCGAGTTGTGACTTGAGTTTCCAGGATATGGCACGTTACCTTTAGTTATACATTGATGATAACACATAAGCCTGGAATATTCTTATGTCTTGTGTGTTTATCACATGTAAGCGTAGGTAAGGAAACTAAACAGCCGGAACAAGCTATCTAAACTGTTCGTGGACATGTTTTCTATGATTTCATTGTGTGTCATTCGACTTGTTGTTGTGCTGACCTAAGTCTAACGATTTTGTTCAGCAGAGTGTGAAACTATGATTTTTTAAACGTTACCCCCGTAACGTTGTACCAGGATTTTCCTGTGTCACGAAAGCAGATTACGTTCATAAATTACACAAGGACAAACAAACATCCTTTATTAACAAAACAATTATTTGTAAGCAATACAAATTACAAACACTTATTCCGTCCGGGATTCGAGCGCGCGCCCCTCAGGGACGCGTTTTTTTTTATTATTTCCACTTCTCATTTCATAGATACCGTTGCTCGTCTCCTGTTTCTATTACCATCTGTTGCCTTGTACGACACACATGACATTATATGGGATAATGATTCACCTCAGCACGACGCCACCACAAAGCACTAGTCTTATTTATACGTGGTAGAGCCACGCTGCATCTGTATTTTGCTTGAAGCACGGATGAGTCGGCACGATCGGGGAAGGACCACCCTCTCACAGTATACCAGCGTAAAATAGCAGCACAATGCTGCTGTGTTTCGTATGGTGAGTGTAGAGAACCCGACACTCTTCTTACTGGATACGTGGCATCCTATCTTAGTTGCCAGCCTCCACTTACAATCAGGTGGCCTGTATGTGAAAACTATTATGTATAATCGTGAGCTGGTGCGTTCTTGAAAGGAAAAATGTCTAGCAGTGGTCTTAAAAAGTCAGTTTATGTGATAAAAGTGAACAGAAACTGTAAAAGACAAAAATAATTATCATCAAGGAGCGAGTATAAAATGAATAAAAAATGCTCCGAGAACCTTAGTATTACCCGAGCGAAGTTCGCCATCTTAGCACGCGCCAGTTTTATACAATTCATTAACATTTACCTGCATATTGCAAAATATTCTTACAAGTGTCATGTTTCAGTACCGGAGACGAACTTCCGCCTGATCCAGAAGAAGACTGCCGATGATACTGTGAACGTCATATGTGCTGCGGACGGAGCGTTTCCTGCACCAAACCTCACGCTAGCCAAACCTGAGAGGTACGTTACTAACTTTTATATTCTTTTGTAGTGTAGTTTGAACATAACAACACCATCTTGGCCAACATAAGATTATTAACATTTTAAAAGTATATTATTATTCTTTAAGTATTTGTAAATACGTACAATTTTAACGCTGTTTTGGGAGTTAACAAATCATTTAGGTTGCTATTATAAACCAATAAATTATTCCTAGTAGCGATAGGCAAATAATTAGTTTTTCAGAAATATGTAAAGTTTCGAAAAGTATTATTATCAAAAAAGAAAATAAATTACAATTACAATTATGATTGTAATTTAAACGTATGGAACTAATTACTTCTAACGGGTCGAGGTTGTATAAAATCGAAGACGTGTGCTCTTCATATAAATTGGCTTACTAGCCAATTGCACCTTATTGCCAACAATCGGCCGACATCGTTACACTCGTGGTTGCATGATGTTAGTTACTTTATTGCATTGACTACGAACGTAGCCACTATATAGATGCAGATGCGGTTTCAAGTCTTAAATATAAGTGGAAAAAACAGAAATACCTTGAAATTTAATAAGTTGTCAGCAAAATTATCGCAAACAAAAAGTTCTCTACAATTTTTTTAAGTCATTATTTTTATCCCCGTAATTGACGTGACCCGGACAACTTGTTTTAGATTTCATTCCTAGGCTCGTTAAATATAACAATAATACTTAAATATGCATGTGAAAATATATAATTAATTACCAAAATAATTTAAATAGTTAAGCGAATGATTATAGATACAAGAAACGTTTGTATTATTGGTTAAAACTTAATGATTTTATGACTTAAAAGATTTTTTTTAAATAGTTAATACTTAATATTGTCATATAAACTGTTAAACATTATAATTTGCATTATATATTAATTGTTAGTGAAACGCGACTACACTGTTTAAATTTTAACATCTTCTTCATCGTGATTCTTGCAAATAAAGATTTATAATTTATGAATTTACACTGTGAGAACACAGTGTGTGTATCGATTTCGGGAGTTTTAATTAATTCACAATTGGATGTATGTTGTAATGTAATAGATCTGAATTAATTAAAATTGAAGTACAAATATTTAAATACTTGACGATGTCTATGTGTGTGTGCATGCTTGTGTGTGTGTGTGTGAATTTTTCATCTAAACAAATAATTAAATTTTCAGTAAAATAGATTAAGTTTTGTAGTTCTTTTTTAATTTATAGTTGTTTACCAATGGGCAGTTCCTACTGAGAGTAAAAATACTCATCGTACTGTCACACTTTACATAATGCTACATATTATGTTCATATTAAAACAAACTATATGTTTTATTGAAAGGAGGCTAGATGGAGTTTCTCACGAATTGAAACTGGTGAACGGCAGATACTCGGCGGTAGCTTCGGTTACGTTGCTCGACGCTGACCATCCTTCTCCTGCGGAGTTTATTTGCACTCTCCGAATACCTTTAGCAAAATACGCAGTAAAGAAAGAAGTAATTTATTAACCAGGTAAGAATTGCCTCTTATTATTTTTTCGTATAATCGTACCATAAAAAGAATAGCATATTAAATAGTTAGAAGTTTTGATGGGAGCTTAATCGCAAGCAGACTTTTGCTCTTGTCTTATGATTTTTATACAGGCTTGAAGTAGACTTTTATCCGTAAAAGTGGTGTCCTTTTAGGTATAAAAAATCTGGAATGGGATCTATTACATGAAACTATGAATTCGCCGAGAAGTCCACGCCGTAACAGATCACTCTATATCCGTACCGTTGCCGTTGTAAGAGACAAGTATGGGAAATGCTAGAAAAGTCTTGAAAATGATTAAGACAAATCCTCCTTACAACGGGAGAAGTCGATGTCTAGCAGAAAATTTACGGCAAATAAAAAAGAAACATGATGAATCAATTGAGTCCGCGCCTTGATATACTACCGTCATCGACTGTCTACTTTCGTGTACTGCTTTGATGGTCTAGTGATTGTATAGTACTGCGACTGCTGATCGTGAGGTCCTGGGTTTGAATCCCGGGTCGGGCCAAAAAGTTAATTTTTAAATTTTACTCTCAAAAATTCTCAGTAGCTGCCTGGGGTCAGGAAGTTGGCGGTGTCTCATCCCCTTGCCTCGGAAAGCACGTAAAGCCGTTGGTCCTACGCCTGACCTCTCTACGGTCGTGTCGATTTACCGTCCCACCGGGTATGAGAGTGCACCCGTGCTTGCGCATACACTTGGGCACTATAATCCTGTCCTGCGCCGATGGATAGTCTCCGTTGAATCTGGAACGCCGTGACCGAAACTCGGTCTGGAGGACATTATTACTTTCGTTAAACCTTCCCAAAAACTTTGCAATGTGCAACATCAACATATTGTAAATACGTTCTTAGCGGTCAGCCACCGCATAGTCTACTTCACCTGAGGATGCCTGGTGTAGAGGCGAAACACATGTCGTATTATCGAGGGTTGTGTGTCATTCCTAGTATGGTGTTGTTGCGAGTTGTTGTGCTGGGGATGGTGGTGCTCAGAATGGTGGTGCTGGGATTACTGATGCTCTTCGAACTGCACAGGACACATCAATACGCGGATATATATATATGGGATATATACGGGATAAGTAAATTAAGTTCTAACAACTTCAATTTATTGGATTTCCGCAAAGTAACACCTGATTCTATAAATTATATTGTAAAGAATTTTAGACTAGACCCTGGCAAAAGTACTAATCGTAGAAGTACAAACCGAATAGAAATAAAAAATAGTTTATTTTTAAATTCATCACAAAGATAAAGAGACAAAAAATAACAAATGAATACATGACTGTACATATAAAATAATAGCTCTAACCCGAGTCGTGTCATTAAAATATTCCCAATTCAGCAGTTTACCGCGTTTTTAAACACAGCGTGTTTTCTGTTAGTGCCTCGTTTCGTGAAATCCTTCATATAATCGTTTAGATACGTTTTCGTAATCAACCGTAATTTAAAATTGATAAGTGAAAAAAAAGTATATAATTGTAAATATGGTGTGTCGAATACAAAACAAAACTAATGTATAAAATAATAAACAAAGAAAAGTTACAATAAGTAAATTAGAATTAATATATAAAGAAGAAGCATCTTGTTTCTGTAAATCAAATCATTTATTAATGCCTTATATTTGTCCCTGTAAAAATAATAAGGTAGGTCTGCTAAATGATCATATAAACAAATCTTTATTTTTTAAATCGTTAGCTCGTCAACTGACACAACGTAATTTTTTAGCATCACTGAGGTTTTAAAAGTATAAATTGAACAAAAAAATAGTAATTTTTAAAAATACATATAATTTATAGACTACAGTAGCACGTGTTATAGAGTCGTCACGTCAATGTATAGAGAGGATTAAATCAATATTCTGTAGTGAATGTATTTATTTATTTTTTGAATTTTCGCTTTTTTGCTACATTCATCAATACAGCCCTTTAAAAGTCCACTGCTGAACATAGGCCTCCCCCAAGGTATGCCACAAATCACGGTCCTGAGCCACCTGCATCCATCGACTTCCTGCATGTCTTACCAGGTCGTCACTCCATCTAGTGGGGGGTCGCCCCACACTTCGTCTACCGGTACGAGGCTGCCACTCGAGAACCTTTTTTCCCCAATGGTTTTCGGTTCTTCGAGCTATATGGCCGGCCCATTGCCACTTCAGCTTACTAATCCGTTGGGCTATATCGGTCACTCTGGTTCTACTGCGGATATCCCCATTTCTAAGTTTATCACGCAGAGAAACTCCGAGCATAGCCCTCTCCATAGCTCGCTGAGCGACTTTGAACGTCCCCATACGGCCAGCAGTGAAGGATCACGTCTTTTTTGCTACATTGTTGCTCATTTAATAAGCCTTTATTGATATTATATATTTACTGTAATAATAAGCAACTTTTTTGATTTAAGCATATATTTTAAATATATGAGTAGTTAAACATTACAACCGTAAACAATATATTAGTAACTTTTATTAGACATTTAATAGTATTAAATTTATAATTATTAAATGTTTAACCACTCCACGTGCTTATAATACGTACTACTTGAGGAAATGTAATACAAATATTTGGTTATAACTCTAGTATTACTACACTAATTACATAAAATTATCTTTTAAATTTAACTGTTTTGAATACGTAAATGAATATAATTTTTCGCTTCTTTAAAGCTTGAGATAAATTTAATTAAATACGATTTTATAAACCAAACAGTCTCGGAAGCCTTGCTAACATTATCCTGTGTTCTTTTAATGACATGGAATTTTTAGAGCGCTGGCTGGACAAAATGCAACGACATGAACAGAAAGCTATTTATCTATTTAAAACAAGCCATTTGACCGCTTTATAAGTCGAAGTATATCTTTTAATTTGCGAAGGACTATTAAGCTTTTTACCGATGGAAGGTTCGTGTACAATAAGCTATCTAAATTGTAGGAGAGATTAATTATTTAATGCAGCATTTGCCGTGAATAATTTTATGCGCCGTTAATTTCATTTTATGCGGGAAAAATTCTCTAATAGAAAATTAGTGGGTAAGGAAAAACACAAACACCTTTTTAAAGCGTCTGCATCTAGTCTTAATGAAAAGTTAACAGGAAGGCAAGTCGAGCGTGATTTCAACTGAAAAATAATTCGCGCTGATCCTTAATTTCAGAAGATTCATAATACTGTTACGAGCTTGAGGTTCGTGACAATAAAAATTGCCGATAGAATTACCTAAATTAACACTTTAATTTACTTTACACAAATTAAAGTTAAAAACACTAATAATTAAACACACTAATTCACTTAATTCCGCTCCGAAGCTTCGCTTGTGTCGTCGAGTTCAACTCTGCCTCGATCGCATCTTGCAGCGCCCATTTATTTAAATTAGCAAAGAAGCGTCCCGAATACTCAAGTAAATGCGCGCAAAGGGACGAGTTTGCGAGTATAGATTTTCTAGAAACTTAGTTCTTCGGATGGCGCTGTCGGTTGAGAGATCTGTGATGTCATTTTCTGCAACGCTCTACTCGCTCTCGTTCCTGACACTAGATGGCGCTAGTATATCGTCGACTGGAGCGCGTAACACTGCCCCCTCCTAAGACATGCTCGTCCCGAGCATTATCGGTCCCATGATAACGCGCCAAGCGATCCACATGGACAATCTTAGGAGTCCCTCTTACGCCTTTCTGTATCCGGCAGGTCACATCGTTGATCCTGGTTACAATCCGGTACGGGCCGTCCCATTTAGCTTGAAGCTTAGGAGATTTCCCTTTGCTGCGGACTGGATTGTGCAACCACACTAATAAACCTTCGTTGAACCCTTTATTGTTCATTTTGCGGTCGTACCGGGTTTTCATTTTCTCAGACATTTGCTGGCCCGATTGTCTGACGTGCTCATAAATGTCTTTCATTTTGTTCCGCAAGTCATTTGCATAATCGGTTATACTGCGTGGGGCATCAGGTGGTATCCCGGTGATCAGGTCTGCAGGCAACCGTAATTCTCTTCCAAAGTTTGCGAAAGCTGGTGTCACTGCTGTACTTTCGTGAACAGCGCTTCGATATGACAACAAAAACGGTTGTATGTGCTTGTCCCAATCTCGTTGCCGATTGTCTACAAATTTTGCTAGGTACCTCTCCAATGTCTGATTAAATCGTTCTACCATTCCATCAGATTGCGGGTGATAAGAAGTCGTTCTTGTTTTATGAGTACCCATAACTCGGCAAGTTTCCTGGAATACTTGAGACTTAAAATTCCTTCCTTGATCGCTGTGAATCTCTAAAGGTACACCAAAACGACAGAAGATTTCATGAACTAGCTTATCAGCAACTGTTGAAGCTTCTTGATTTGGAATGGCGAAGACTTCTGGCCACTTAGTGAAGTAATCCATCACAACCATGAAATACTTGTTACCGCTTTCACTCTCCGGAAACGGCCCCGCCACGTCAATGGCTATTCTCTCCCATGGTGCACAAACATTTTACAACTTCAATGCACCTCTACTACGAGTCTGAGGTCCCTTCACAGCCGCACAACTTGTACATTTGCGACACCAGTCCTCGACATCGTTTCGACAGTGGACCCAGTAAAACCGTTCTCGAATCTTCAGTAGAGTTCGTTTAACTCCCAGATGGCCTCCTGAATAATCATTATAGTACAGCTGTAGAACATCCGGTACTTTAGCTTTAGGGACAACCATTTGTGAATGACAGCTGTCTCCCCGAACATTTTCCCATTTACGGCACAGAACTCCATCCTGAAGCAGCAAGCTGTCCCACTGGGCCCAATAGCTTTTAGTGGTCGAACTCATCGCTGAGACGTCGCTCCACTTGGGCTTGGGAGCACTGGCCTTCATCCATTCCAGGATCGGCTTGATGTCCGGATCTTCCTGCTGTGGATGTTGTAAGCTGTCCTTCCACTCGTTTCTGAGGTGGTCTGCCCTGAGCATCCTCACGGATACCACTTCCTTACTCTCTTGCCTAGTACAATGGTTGCAATCTTCAGGACCAGGTCTTCTTGACAATGCATCTGCGTTGCCGTGAGATTTTCCGCTGCGATGTTCGATCTCAAAGTTGTATTCCTGCAGTAGTTCAATCCACCTCGCAACTTGTCCTTCTGGATTTTTAAACTGCAATAGCCATTTTAGTGCAGCATGGTCAGTTCTTAAGTGAAATTTTCGTCCCAGAAGATATTTGCTAAAATGCTGCAACGACTTTACCACAGCGAGCAATTCGCGTCTTGTGACACAATAGTTCCTTTCCGGTTTTGACAACGACTTGCTGAAGTACGCTATCACGACCTCTTGGTCACCATTCCGTTGAGACAACACACCGCCAAGTCCTATATCACTTGCGTCTGTGTCAACTATGAATTCTTTGCTTGCATCAGGGTATCCCAAAATAGGTGTTTTGCACAGACGGTCCTTGAGCTCCTGGAATGCGATATTGCAACTTTCATCCCAGCAGAAATGTCGCTTCTCCTCGGTTAGCTTGTACAGAGGTTTGGCTATATCTGCAAAGTTCTTCACAAATCGCCGATAATAGGAGCACAAACCCAAAAATGCTCTAACCTGCGTCTTGTCTTTTGGAACCGGCCAACCCTTGACAGCGGCGATTTTCTCCGGATCCGTACGGATACCTTCTTCCGACACTACATACCCTAAAAAGTTAACTTGTCGTTTGAATAGTGAACATTTCTTCGGACTCAACTTGAGGTTGGCACTCTGAATCTTCATGAGCACGCGTTCCAGGTTCTGAAGGTGTTCCTCAAACGTACGGCCCACGATGATGATGTCATCCAAGTAGACCAGACAGGCATCGCCAATTAGCCCGGTAAGTACAAGCTCCATCAGCCTTTCAAACGTTGCTGGAGCATTGCACAACCCAAACGGCATTACTTTAAATTGCCACAGACCCTTTCCCGTCGAGAACGCAGTTTTCTCCTTGTCCTTAGGGTCAATTTCAACTTGCCAGTAGCCTTTTTTTAGGTCCAGCGTGCTAAACCACTTTACTCCTGTAAGCATGTCCAGGGTGTCGTCAATTCTTGGCAAGGGATAGCTATCCTACTTAGTAACGTCGTTCAGACGGCGGTAGTCAACACAAAACCGCATGCTGCCATCCTTCTTCTTTACCAGTACCACGGGTGAACACCATGGACTAGAGGAAGGTTCAATAACACCATCCTTCACCATTCCTTCAATCATGGTTTCCACTTCCTTTTCACGTGCTACCGGCAATCTTCTTGGCCGCTGACGGATAGGCAATTCTTCTCCTGTGTTTATTTTGTGTTGAACTAAGCCAGTCTTTCCTATGTCAGCATCGTTTGATGAGAATACATCGGCGTACTTGAGTAACAACTTCTTCGCCTTGACCAATTCGTTCGGGGAGAGAACACTGCGACAGTCTTCCAAAAGTGTGGTCACTCTCGTTTCTGCATCCTTGCTGGGGGTCCCACTCGATAGATATTGGCACCGACGTAACCAATCCACTTCCTCACAAGTACCAATCAGTGTGCCTTTTTCTATAATCTGTTCCCGGTCGCAAAGGTTCAGCATACGTATTCCTGAGATATCAGTGGTCCTGACCAAGGTTCGAGCTACTTTCCATGGAAGGTCATTGTTTACCCTTTCCACAAGTACACAACGGTGAGCTTGCCCAGCGTTTCGAGGAAGACTAACCGGAACAATCGTTTCCGATCTAGGCGGAAGAACAATCTTCTTAATGCTGTACACGTTCCCTGGTAACGCACCTGTTACCTGCAAAAGTTCCTCCTGTCCACATTTCAAAACACCTTGCTTAACGTCGATCTCACAACAATTATTCCTCATAAAGTCTAGGCCTAGGATGCAGTCGTCCATTATATCAGCCACGATGACATTATGCAGGTAGATCACGTTGCCAAGCTTCAACTCTATCTCCTTCTCTCCACGGACGGGTATACGCTGACCGGTGGCTGTTACCAAATTAATGCGTTCTCGGTTGTATGCGGAGTCCCCAAGGAACTGACTTATAAGTTGGGAACCAACAACCGCACGAGAGGCTCCAGTGTCTATGGTCAGTTTACACGGCATTCCGTTGACCTCGCCCTTGATGATTAGACTGTTCCCATCATGGGTTTGTGAGATCGAGATCCTTGGGGCTCTTTTAACATCAGCCAGCACCCGCCCCGCAGTTCTGGCTTTTACTCGTTTCCCTGCTGCTGCTGGGCAGTGCTGTTGGCCGCACTACCCTCCTGAGATCGTTCACCTTCCCTTTCTAGGGTTCGCTTAGGGCAGCTGGATCGAAGATGGCCCTTTTCCCCACAGCCATAGCACCTAGGGCTGTATCCTTTGTTGCAGTCGCGAAATGTAGCTGCTGCAACCTCCCTGACGCGATGGGAACGATGATCCTGCCGCACGGCTTCTACCTCCAGTGCATGGGCCAAGGCGTCCTTAAGCGTCTCGTGGTGCCCGAGCCTCACAGCAGCTCTGATTTCCAGGTCACGGATGCCGTCGATGAATGTCTGCACCAGGTTCTCTTCAATGAGCGCTGGTACAGACCGGTATGCTTTTCGCACCAGCTTCTCCACCTCTAGAGCCCACTGCTGCAGGTTTTCGTTGATGCGTTGCACGCGATCTTTAAGCTGCGCACGAAAGACGTGTTCCAGGTGAGCGTCGCCATATCTCGCCTCCAATGCCTCAAGGAGTTGCTCATAAGTCACTTCCTCACCGAGAGCTTCCAGAACTGTTAAGGCCTGGTTGCGCAGGCCTAGTGTGAGAGCAGTCATGGCCTGACTTTTATTCCAGCCGTTCGCCTTCATAACAGCCTCGAACTGGATCTTGTAGGCTGACCAGGAAGAGGTACCGTCAAACGGCGGCACTTTGAACCCACGTAGCGAAGGTGTTGTAGCTACTACGGGAGCTGTTGTTCCATCCCCAAGTTTGAGGTCGTCCAGCGTTTTCTTCACGTCAGCCATTACGTTGTCAACCCGATTGTTTACTTGGTCGATTCGGGTTTCGGCCTCCGACAGGCGGTTGTCATGTTGAGCAACCTTATCCTTCACCTCCCGTATCTCTTTTCCGAAGATAGCGTGAAGGTCCTTCATGAGGAGCATCTGCTCTTCCTTATCGCGTTGTAGTTGCTCCTCTAAACGCTCTTGTCCGCTCTGCAACTGCTCTTTCAACTGACGGGCCTGCTCCTCCTGTCGACGAGCCTGCTCCTCCTGTCGGCGAGCCTGCTCCTCCTGTCGGCGAGCCTGCTCCTGCAGCATCACCATCAGAGCACCTAAGTCAGGTGCTGCAGATGTAGGAGCTACCGACGAGCCTGCAGCCGGTGGCTGGTCCTCCGACGTCTGCGGCGTCGCACCACCAAATCTTCGTTGGTCCGTCTCCTGCTGGCGTTGACTTCGGCTACGGACACCCTCCGTTTCTTCCTTAGGTAAAATCGGCATGATTTTATGCCACTTCTGACACCAATTGTTACGAGCTTGAGGTTCGTGACAATAAAAATTGCCGATAGAATTACCAAAATTAACACTTTAATTTACTTTACACAAATTAAAGTTAAAAACACTAATAATTAAACACACTAATTCACTTAATTCCGCTCCGAAGCTTCGCTTGTGTCGCCGAGTTCAACTCTGCCTCGATCGCATCTTGCAGCGCCTAGTTATTTAAATTAGCAAAGAAGCGTCCCGAATATTCAAGTAAATGCGCGCAAAGGGACGAGTTTGCGAGTATAGATTTTCTAGAAAGTTAGTTCTTCGGATGGCGCTGTCGGTTGAGAGATCTGTGATGTCATTTTCTGCAACGCTCTACTCGCTCTCATTCCTGACACTAGATGGCGCTAGTATATCGTCGACTGGAGCGCGTAACAATACTGATGACGTTTTATTAGACGCAAAAACATAAAATAGTTCTTTGTAAGCATCCTCTTACGATTTATGGGACTGGAAATTTATGAAACGTGTTAATTATAAAAACAGCTGTTATAATTGCAAATGCATACTAAAATATTAAAAAGATTTCTCTTTAGGTCATGTTTCAAATAGAATTTAACGAATGATTTCTTATATTTACGCGAACACTACACATGATTAAAACTGCTTTTACGGATTTTATCGCGGTTATTTTTACTTTTAATTACTTTTATTTTTAATTCCCACAATAATTAAAAAAGCTGAAGGTACTCCGGGTTTAACAATGACATCGGGACGTCAGTCATCTCAGTCCCCCGTGACCATGGGTGCTGGAAAGCGCCCGAAACGTCGGGAATTAAAAATAAAAGTAATTAAAAGTAAAAATAAACGCGATAAAATCCGTAAAAGTAGTTTTAATTAGAATTTAACGAAGTTATTACAGTTCCAATCAAAATTTAACTAAAATAGCTAATACTGAATGCTTCGTAGAAACTTTAATATATTAGTTAGTTACTTCATCTTTTCCCAATTACGGATAATGTAATGATAATGAATGTTTTCACTGACTTTGTACGTTACACTGCTCCTATTTTGAGCGAGAGCAATGGTCCACCTTGACGCCCGTTGTCGTACTTTACACAATTTCTTTGATTTTTTTTCTAAGACACGAAGGTTTATTCATGATATTTTCTTTAATCACCGAGTACGTGGTAAAGAGCTCTTTAAACTGCAATTGACATTTTTATTGGTGTTGGCGAGGATCGAACCCGGAATGCTCACGTAATGTGATATTTTCAGTGAGTGCGTAGTCTGTGAGCTACGTCGGGTTTGACATGAACCTTTATATATAATAATCTTTATAAAGACACAAAGGAAAGGAATCTAATACAGGAAAACCAACATTATACTTAATACTTTACAATTTATTTATTTTATAAACGTGTCTTTCTTTCATTAGGGCCCATTAGCACAACTCCAGAAATGCCGACCGCGGCCGACATGCAACTCGCTGCAGCTATTGGCTCTAAAGGTAAAGGTAAAAAAGGTAAAGGTAAATCTACAAGGAATAGCTTAAACTAAGTCCTGTAAGTCCTAAGTAATATAAGAGAGTGTGCGTGTGTGTGCTTGTGTGAGTGAGACCTTTCATGATGAACATTCTCCCCGCCGAACGCTCTTCGATGAGACATAACCCTACAGCCACAGCTAATTTGGTTCGAACTCACAGTCCATATAATCGTAACTGGTACTACAGCTCACGTAACCGACCAAGGCGACACCGCGAAAAAATGCACCTCCTTTCATCGAATAGTATAGGACTATGACACCACTAACGAAAGTGGAATTTTGATATAGGTAAATTAATGTCTTTATCTTGTATTTGCTTGATCAAGAACACGATTGTATAATTTTGACTCGATCATAATTATTTGCGAAAGTACCTCTAAAAAATCACTATAGTTGAAATTACAACGAAATTACTTAATCTATATCCTTCGGAATCATTCAAATATATTCATAACATTGATATTCATTATTTGCTTGCTCATTATTTTGATTAGTTAAATCAATAATTTTAAAAAAATATTTTAAGATTCTGACAATTTCTAAACGGTTTTAATCGTCGCGGGCGCTAAGCAATTTTAGAACTTAAGACGGCGTTTTTTAAGTTTTCATAGAAATATATTCACTCGGATCAGTAGGGCGATAGCCCGGAGCCATTTTTTCGATGTGTCGTCTTAAATAAGAGCAATAATATCTACAATAAAATTATAATTATATAAATTCAAGTGCGTGATATTTCGAGAATAAGCTATAATCTAGGCGGTGGTCAAAGTTAATTTTATTACATAGTTTCATCATTATAAATATACAACATGTAACATAATTAACGCACTTTGAGAAAGTAGTTTGTTTAGAATCGTTTACTGAATCGATTCGTATCATTTTTAATGTAGGAAATTTTTTATCCCAAAAATATTTAAAACTACGTAAATTACAGTCACACTAAATCTGTACAGTCAAAACAAACTGAAATGAACCTTAACTTAAGGCAATAAGACTTTTAAGAGTGCAGTTTTATTTGTATTATTACTAATTCTGTCATTCAATAAAAATAAAGAAAAATGAACTTTATTTCTTTCTTTCATTCTTTGCGTTCGTGGATTTGTACTGTGACAACAACATTCTTTCGGAATTAGTGTAACTAATTTGATAATCAGTGCATAAAAATGTTTAACCGAAAATTCAGTGTATGTATTACGATTATAACATAATATACTAATTAGGGTGTCTGAGGGTGTGCGTTAATTATGTTACATATTGTATACAAGTAATCTTATTTTTAAAATATTGGTCGAAGTCGCTTCTTTCACATGTTTTCGAAGTTTATTGTATAACTGTGCTCACCAAATGTTATGTTATTTTTACCATAGTTGGTTCTTACGGCAGGTCACACATTACTGACTCGTCGGGTTATAAAGAATGATCCAAATAGTGACGTTCAAAATATATTTTTTTAATTCCTCACGCCCAACGGTATCCGAAAATACCCCATGTATGTATGTTATCCGAATTTTTGTAGTTTTCGAGTTACACATATTTGTATTTTTTAGTGTACCTATTCTGCCGATGGGGTTTCAAAAGTTCATATCTTTTTTGTAGTAGTCATCTTTCAATTTTTTTTTAAATGATTGTCTTGATTGATACTTTCACATGTAAAATAATAAACTTGCTAACATTCCAGCAAGTTACTCAAAAACAACAAAAAAAAAAGAAAGTAAGAATTTTTCTGTTATTTTGGTAGACTCAAATTTTCAATTTCAATTTATAAATGCAAAAGGGACTTTATAAACTTTTCAGGAACTAACTATCCGTTTTTTTTTTCACTTATATTTCTTTATTTTCATCTAGTACTTAAGCATCTACGTCTTTTGTCAAAGGCGGTACTGGTCATTGTGCCGAGTGTTTAGCAACTTTTTATTAAGTATCTGAAAAAAGAAACGCAATGCCTATTAATAAATTTATTTTTAAATTGTTTTTATTTCATACATTACTGATTTAATTTTACTTAATATTGTTAGTAACTAACTAGCCCACTGCACCTTTCACAAATTTAATTTATAAATTATTTACATTAGTGCAGGCGCATGTGCATTAACCAGCTCATATCGTCTCGAGGATATCGTTACAGGTGTCAAAGGGAAATAAAATAGGAGACGCCTCCGTAAATTAGATCCCCGATAAAGACTAAATAATAAAAACTGCGGCTGATAACCCACCTACAAAGTGTGTTGCCTATAATAAATATCCCCTTTAGGGGAGGACTTAATTCAGCAGTGGATTTTGATAGTATATGAGAATGAAATATTTTACTATTATTCTCATAGTTAAAAAAGCATTTTTATTTGTATTGCAACAACACATGAGTTAACAGTCCGTTTTATTTCAATTGGCTTCGCCATCGCATTGACACCTACAGTTACTCAGCACTTAAGCAAAAAATACCACATATGCTTTGTTACCCTCGAAGGCTAAGATAAAAGGTCTTGCAGTCTGAAACCGTGTTTGTTTTTTTAACCCAGGACGTTTACACCAAAACACAGCAATGGGTTTTGTATTATTTAATAAAATTTTACTGTGACATGGTTTTACAATCCATCTGATGGTAAATGGCTATTACTGCCAATGGAAATAAGTTTACAGATACGGTATCTCGCTACTAAGACAGAATGCTCAATAGCGTGTATATTGGCCCGCTACACTCTGCACGCTATTATGTAAGTAGTGCTGTTTAACGGCAGAAAGGGAGGAATCTTAGGAAAGAAAGCAATAAATAAACCACCTAGAATGAACATTGTCAGAAATTAGAAAGACACAGGCCCAGTTATACAAATTTATCTATAAACGTGTTCGCTCTTACTTCTTTATCTTTTCATCACTACATTTATTTGTTTATTTTTTTATTATCTAAGTTTATAACATATAAAGAAGCAGGAGGTATATTAATTATTTTCTGAAGTAGGCATTAATAAAATTGATCTTCCAACATTTTTTATGGAATAAAGGTTAAAGTAAACACAAAGACCTCCCGATTCCGTTCTTCCTGATTAAGATTCAAAATGCAGATGCGTTTTCACCAAGAGAGGACATAGATGGAATGCCTTTTTTCCACTAAAAACGGTCTCTTGTTCTCCAAACTGATCCTGAGAAACACAGCAGCATTGTTCTGATATTTTACACTGGTATACTGTGGGGGCGTGTCGAACCAATTCGTGCTACAACTATAATAAAACTGAAGCGTGACTCTACGACGTAAGAAATAACGTAAATATCGTAACCTTTATAGTAAATTTATACGTTACTGTTGCTTAGAAAAGTTTGTAAACTTACGAGTTAAACCAGAACTTATGATTATTCTATGTTGCTGTTAAATTGTTTTTATATAATTTGTTTAATTTTCAGGAACAAGCACGTGCACAGTTACAGCATTGGTTTTGCTACCAGCTTTAGCTCAGTCATTACTGGCAGTCAAGTGAGAACATTATAGAAAATTGTTTAAGGTAAGAAAAGTTAAATTATACCTTATTAAATCATTCTTTATGCTTTTGCGATCTCGTCCACCCAAAGGCATGGAAGAAATACTGAAGAAAAACAAAAGACAAAATACTGAATGCTCTGTTTGCAGTAAAAAGGGCCTGCGATTATCTACACTCCCCATTCGAAACACAGCAGCTCTTTCACGCTGGTATTCTGTAAATATCCAAAATGTGAATGTAAAAGTAAATGTCACAAAAAAACATATTTTGTTACAGGCATCACGCTGAATATCTACGCATTGGGTGACATTCCTAGTGTTCCAGCTATACGTCTAGTCATATTGTCCAAAGTCGTATCTTAAAACTGAAAACAATTGCAGAGAACTTTAGTGAAATAACACATTTTGAAAATTAGCTTTTTGTGTATTATAAACTAACGTAAAAAGTTTTCGCGTTTTACAAGTATTATAGTTATTTAAGTGTATATCTCTATGATATTACTTTTCATTCAAATATTTTTTGTAACTTGAAATTAAATATACATAAAATTGTTAATATCGTCCTCTATATTTCATATGATGTTATGTTGGTAAAGTAGAAAAAAAAATTGTAAATTTTGGCCTAAGATTGATTATTTTTAAATAGACTCAAAAGTGTTCTAAATATAAGATATTTTAATTAGGTATATCTTTGAGGTTTTTAGTAATAAATGTCACTATTGTTGATAAATTGTTTTCCAACGGTAATAAATTATTGCATTGCATGATTTTTAAATTATGTTTTTTGTAAGTAATTAATAAATTATTATTTTAGTTAAATTAAACAATTACAAAACGAAACTATTTGTTGTCTATATTGCATTATGTATGTTTATATGAAAAAAAACGATATACGTATAACTTGTACAAGGTCGTAAGAATATCTTTCATAATTTGAAGAAGGGATATTCCATATATTAACAGGGTAACGCATTTTTTTTTCATTAATTAACTCATAACGGTTCTATATGAACTGATTGACAATATAATGTATATCGAAATTAAGAAATCAGTCACCCCTATTCCGTGATGCTTGGTAAAAATTGTAATATAGCTTTTCGCATCATGCGCTCTCTCAACATTTGTTTAATTGTTATAAAATAATGCTTTGAGCATAAAAAATTAACAAGTGTAACAAATAATATATTCATGAATAAGGGCTCTTGTAAATATTTGTATGTAATTTGTATGAAGCAAGCTGTAAATTTTCTTTTGTGTATAATGAAATTATGATGAATTTGCTGTGTATATTGTCGTTTATGGATACGATCCAATAAAAACTTTATTGTGAAGAATTCTTGACGTTAATAAAGCAGACGTTTTTTATTTATTATTTTTAGTTTATTTGTCATTATTATTTTGAATAATGTAATATAAATAGTTACAACTATTGTAGTAACAGGCGACAGAGGGAATAAAATAGGGACATGGGCGTTGTCCCTAATAACGACAAAAAATAAAGACTGCGATTGCCAACCCGATTATCAAGCATGGCAACTATGTCAAAAATGCCAGTGAGGCAGTCTAAGGGGTGCGCCTGTGTTCAGCAGAGGACTGTAACGGGCTGTAACGGTAACGGTATAACTAAGTTGAGATGTGAGTTGGAATGTCGTCGTGATATTTTTATTACTAAAAGCACCATTTGAAATTGTCAATAAAAGTATTCGTTTCAATTCCATTGCAGGCTATAAAAGTCTACTGCTGAATAAAGGTTTCAATTTTTGTTTGTTTTAAGTGTGTTTTAATAATGTTGAGCTCTTATCAGGAAGATGCTGCTGTCCTTCTCTTGTTTCGGTTTCCCTCCGTCAGCTCATAAGACACTCACGGGACACTATGGGACAGTGGATATTTGTTGGTTGATTCGTTTTTGTTAACTTTAATTTTCTACTCAGTCTTTCTAAGCGAATACGACATAAACTGTCTTTAATCTAACTGGTATGCGAAGGCATTTCATCGTGGAAAAGGAAAGGGAAATTGAAAATAAGGTAAAAGTAGTCGTAGAGTACAATAATGATGTACAACGACCGTATAAAGGCTTTATAAGAATATCCACTACCCATATCATCCTCTGGTAAGAAACGACAGAGGGAAACTGATATGTATGGGCAGCAGAATCTTTCTAATAACAACTTAAAATGATAATAAACCGCCTGCACAGCGTGGCAACTATGACGACATCCCCACATGAAGTAATCTGTGTGGGAGGCTTATGTTTAGCAGCGGACTTTTATAGACTGTAATAGAATGGATGGATAGAATATACTTAATAGTATGGCTGTTTATAAACAGATAATTGGTGCCTACATACGTTTTGCTAAAGGTGCGTTGTTACCCTTAAGATTTTGAGGCCAATTAGATAGCTTTTCATCATCATCATTACAGCCCTTCACAAGTGCACTGCTGAACGTAGGCCTCCCCAAGGAATGCCACAAAGAACGGTCCTGAGCCACCTGCATCCATCGACTTCCTGCATGTCTTACCAGGCCGGCACTCCATCTAATTGGGGGTCACCCTACACTACGCCTATTGTAACGAGGCTGCCACTCGAGAACCTTTATTCCCCATCGGTTGTCGGTTCTTTGAGCTATATGGCCGGGCCTTTGCTTTTAAATTCTCTTATTATATTGACTCATGGAACATAATAGTCTATGTACTTTAGCCTCACGAAAGATATAGGCAAAGGTTGCAACCTGCAAGAACCAACTTTTAGGATGAAATGGAACCCTAAATACTTAGTTAGTAGTCCCTAAATCATCACCATTATTATGCTACTCTTCACAAGCTTACTGCTCCAAAGAAGCTTCTCCAAAGATTGCTAAGAAACCAAGCAGCTACCTGCATCTGTCGATTTCCCTTACGGCTTACCAAATTGTTATTCCATCTATTACCTATCTAAACTTCGTTCCTTGAATATTTTCACTAAATATCCTACTTTTTTAAAACCGAACAAACTTTGATCCTAGCGCCGAGTCTAGCTTAGCTCCCATGCGGCCACGTCAAGTGGAGTGTGGTTGAATGCACGCGGCGGGCAGGATATGTGCGGGAAATCCAATAACTGTAAAGACGATTATGTCTTTAGTTTTGAAAGGGTCTACTCCACTATTCATGAAAAACATCGATTTCGAAATATATTATACATTTAATAAATTCTAATTCTAAATTTTATTTATTTATTTATTTATATTAAAATTCTAAAAATATTTATTGTAAGATAAGTGTAACGTTGGGCGTTAATTTAAAATATGATTTATCTTACAACGTAACCACCTTTTCGAGTGTTACAATACTTTTTATACTTAAAAGGTTTCTTTAACTAAACTGTACTACTGTGCCGAACATAAGTTACATACTAAATAAACTTTTTATTTATAAGAATTGAAAAAACTAGTTAAAAGTATTAAAAATTCATATAAAATTGAAATGTTACGCCTCAGTCCATAGCTCTAATTCCATAAAACTGGTCTTGGTTCTACTTATGTACTTGTGATCGTAACTGGGCTATATTTACGATGTTATGACATGCCCACTAGCATTGGTTCGCCGCAACCACATTTACTCGTCTGTAGTTACGTTTGAAAAAAAATGAAAATACAAACAATTTGAAAATATAAACTATAGACACATACTACAGTATCATATACTTACATATACATACAAAAGCACTCACGCCTGTCACCCAGACGGGTAGGCAGAGACTACACACTTCCATTTGTCACGATCCTGACACACCTCTCTCGCCTCTTCCACATCCATACACCTACGCATACATGCTCGTCGCATAAGGCTACTCTTAATTTGGCCCTTTTTCAGTAGATCGCCAATTTGGTCGACAAACTTTCGTCTAGGGCATCCCTTAACGACTCTACCGTTCACTTCTGCAAAATAAATTTTCTTTGTCAGTCTTTCCTCATTCATTCTTTCTACATGACCAAACCACCGAAGCATTTCTTTCTTTATCCTCGTCACAATATCATCTTGAGTACCACACTCTTCCCTTATCACACCCTGTCACTCAGATTCATCATACTCCTTAACGACCGCATTTCTACTGCGTTTATTCTACTCTCGTGCTTCTTCTGCCACACCCAATTTTCACTACCATACTTTAAAGTAAGAACTAACACAGCATTGCAAATTTCCATACGTGCCTTTTGTGACACATTCAATATAGCCCCATTTACTCTATATCCTGCGTTCACTCGTCGTTCTATATCATTATCATATCTCCCATCCCTGCATAATACGTATCCCAAATATACAAACTCCGTACAAAAGGCATTTGACGGTTTCCTCACCCAGTCTTACTCCGCATTCTTCATCTTTCAAATTTTCCGAACAACTTTCCATAAATAGATTGATCAGCCATAGGGAAGCGACACAGCCCTTTCTGACAGCTTTATGGATGCCAAACCAGTTCGAGTAGCCCCAGTTGATCCTAACACAAGCACTGGAGTCCCTATAAAGATACTTCAATGCCTATACCAACCCAGCTCTCAACCCGATTAGTTCAGTGTTAGCCATAACAAACCCCTGTCCACTCTGTCATAAGCCTTTTCAAAGTTCATGAACCCACAAAAAACTTTTTCGTTTTTGGCCAAAAACTTCTTTGCGATCATGCGCATGGAAAATACTTGATCGGTACACTCCATTCCCTTTCTAAGTCCCGCTTTTCCAAATTTTTCCATCAGTTTATTTCTTAACTCTTTCAATTTGTATCTTAGAATACAGTTTTTCTACAATAAATACTACACACACACACACACACACACACACGCACACGCACACACACACACACACACACACACACGCGCGCGCGCGCGCGCGCACGCACGCACACACGCACACACGCACGCGCACAACACTCCCACACGATTTTCACAATAATATCTACCAAAATTTAATACTACGGAAATAAACTAAATTAATCATTTATATTCCTCTATATATATATGCCGTATTATATATATTACTAATATACGTTAGTCTAGTTAATCTAGTAACAAATGAGTATAAAGCATAGGCCACTGTTGGCATAGAGAACGAAGCTTAGTGATATGTGTAATTTTAGTTAACCTTGAAATATGAACTAAATAAAGAACAGATTTACATAATAGTAATATTTGTTATTAATCTGGATTAATTTAAAAAAAGTTAATAAACTAATAATAATACAGGGGCATTCACCTCTACTTAACGATTGCGTCAAGTAGATGTGAATACGTTATAGGTTTAATCTGACACTAACTGTCGTCGAACTAGAAAATAGGTTTTTCTCAAAATGTTGGACTTAATATATGTTAAAAAATAATAATTACGATGGTCGTTGCCTAACTCACTGCTAAATGTTATTTTACTCAAAAACTTTTTTATAAAATTAATCAATAAATTTAAGGAACGTTAAAGGTCTTAATGTGAAGTTGCGGTGTAAGAATATGCGTCACTCCAGATCATCTCGTGGTGTCGTAAGCGGCGACAGAGAAACTGAAACACGATTTAACGAACTGTTACACGGGACCTCGTAATTTAGGTTTTAAAAAAAACACTTTTATTTCACAACAGGAAATAGTAATATTTAAAAATATAAAATTAAGAAATAGTAAAAGTTACAATATTTAATTGGCCCGGAGTCGAAACTGGCAGACACGCGAGGATACAGAGAGAGATGTTCGGGATTCAGCGGCCGGGCAGAGACTGACTGCTCACCGGGAGCGGGAAGCAGAGCTGCCTTTAGATGATGTCACGACTAATTAGTGGAAATCTATATAATCAATAATTATCCAAGACTAAGGGTTTTCCCTAGCATTGGGGAATCGTAACAGCCCCCCGGTCTAGAGTAAACTACACCCTTAAAAGTGGAGTTTATGTTAATGAAGTGTGAATTACCAAATTCGAAGAGAGGGTCCCGTGTTAACGTTTGAGGGGTTAATGTCATCTAATTCAGTGTCATTATTTTCAGGAGTTTTATTCGTTCTAGGTTTCATTATTTTCTTGTGTATGCCAGTTTCATACATCTTATAAACGATAAAGCAAATAATAAAAATTACAATTACAATTGTGATACCTGAATAATATTTTTGATACAGAACAATATGCGGTTTTTCAATTATACTGTTAAGGCTTTTCAGGATTTCACGATCATCATAAGCTAAGGAATCTAAGTTAACATTCTTAAGATTAACTACAGGTAAGTTTGATACAATATTATTATACGCTACAATATTACAACAGGAATCATTTAAAATATTAAAATTAGGTACAATGGTTTTCAGTTGAATTACATGATTTTCGTGTGGTGTTAAACGGATGTCCTTACAATAGGCGATACATTCAGGGGGTAAGTACAATATACCGTTTCCACTAAATTCAATTTCAGTGATTTGGGAGTTATTGCATTCAATACTTATTTTAGTTTTTTCAGACATCACGAATAACCATCTATTATAACGTAGTGGCTGCCAGATGCTTACATGACCATGAATGAATTTGGTTTCACAAATCGAAGGGATTGAGGTAAGTACTTTTGTAATAATTTCGGTTTCACAGGAAGGCGTCGCGGAAGAGGAATATAGTATTGGTGTTTGACAAAGGTAATAATCATTTTTGATTACTTTACAATAGTCTAGATTGTCTAACTTACAATACATTGATCTATCTCTGCTTATACCAATATATTTAGAGGATGGGATGATAGTCGAATACGATTCAGGGTTATTTTTATCATGAGGGACTAGTCACGGTAAGTTGTGATATATTTTTAAGTGTATAGAATTAATGAGAGGGATTTTTACTGCAAACACTATTTTTTCTTTATTGAAGTAACTAGAAATTTCTGATATGTTTAAAATAATGTGCATGTTGTCGAGATTTAAAGGAATTGGAAACTGTTTGGATTCGGGTAAAAATCTGTAGTTTTCGACTAATTCGGTGTACAGTTCTTTAGGTGTTAGGATAGTGGGATATAGAATATTATATTTACTAAACATGATAGCGTTTATTATGTCCTCAACTTTAAAGGACAAGGCTAGAAGACTATTTTCTATCATGGAAGTTAATTCCAGCATGCGAGACCTAATACCTAGTTCCTTTGAGACGTAAGTCAGGTTTAGAATGTCTTGTGACAGTCCGTCAATTGCATTTTTCAGATGGTTTTCATTTAGCTTAATTCTGTATAGAGTTTCATTAAAGGATCTAAGTGAAGAAGTAGTTCCTTCATCAGGTGGGCTAGTTGCTTTTGGTCTGTTTCTACCTCTGCGATGGCATTGTCGTATCGGATGGCGTCGTCTTCATCCATTGTGCCGAATAACTTTTTTGATACAGTGCCTATGAATCCTAGAAGTGCGGACCTTTTTGACTGGTGAGACGTAAGATGAAAAATGGCTTCGTTATCATGGGCCATATCGTTGTAACGGGTGTTCAGCGGTTCAAAGAGATTAGTACATTCTAAACGATCAAATACTTTGCCATCATTACATACTTGTTTGGATTTATCAAGGACAAGACGCAGATTTAGGATATGTGGACTAATAAAGGATACATCATATGGGATAACTACACTAAGATAACTATCAACTAAACTTAAGGAACCTAAGGGGTCGAAGTAGATACCAGGACTGTTCGTCAATGACGTAATGAACTCTTGACCCAGCGCGGAATTACTGTAATAGAATATAATTAAAATTAATATTATGTATATAACTAGGGCTACGTTTCAGATCTAGAAGCTAGTTTAACTTCGTCATAGTGATGTGTCACATGACGTCTATTTATGAGTAATGTTAAGGTGTTTCTGCCATTGATTTTTATGACCTTATACGGTCCTTTCCAAATAGGCGAGAGGGCTTTACGCAGACGCACATGATTTTTGAGATAAACGTAATCTCCGACTTTATAATGAATAGGTCGTGAACGGGTGTCGTAATACTCTTTAGATCTTTCCTTAGATTTTTGTATGTTTTCTAAGGCCTTTTCGCGTGAAAGTTTTAGACGATGATGTAAGGATTTGAGATATTCCGGATAAGTGAGGTCAGTTTGTAATTCGTAAACGGAGTCCGGGATAAAGGGCTTCTGACCGAAAAGGAGCTCGTATGGTGTGAAGTTAGTAGTGGAATGGGTAGAGGTGTTATATGCTAACATAGCGGTGTATACGTACTTATGCCAATCGGAATGATTTTCATTAACATAGGACTTAAGGTATTCCTTAAGCGTGGAGTGGCTGCGTTCAAGTGCACCTTGAGTTTGCGGATGATATGGGGAAGACCAGATTTGTTTAATTTTCAGGAAGTTGCAAGTTCTTTTGAATAATTCTGCGGTGAAGTTTGTGCCTTGGTCGGTTAAAATAGACTTTGGGATGCCGAAAACAGAGATAAAGTGCACTAGACATTCACATGTCTCCTCTGCAGTTGCATTAGCGATAGGATAAGCGAGGGAATATTTGGTGAGGTCGTCCTGTAACGTAACAATGAATTTAAGTTTATTAAGACCAGCTTCTGGGAGTGGACCTACGAGATCGAGGCTGATACGTTCAAATGGCTTGGTAGAGGTTGTAGTTATTTGCATAGGTGATTTATTAATTTGTCTTAGGGCTTTGTTAGTTTGGCATTGGGAGCAATTCTTCACGTAGGTTTCGATATCAGTTCGCATATTTTTCCAGAAATACCTCTCTTTTACTCGTTTATACATTCGCGCGGATCCTAAATGTCCGGCAATTGGAATGTCGTGGTTTTCGCGGAGTATTTTAGGTATCTCGAAGGGTGTAGGGTAAATTATAGTGTTGTGATAAATATGAACTGATATTTGAGTATCGTTAAAGATATAGCAAAACATGTTATATATTTTCGTCCAGATGTATCTGTCGAAAGGATTTTGGAAATCAGTAATGGCTAAATTCGGAAGGTTGGAATCAGTGGAATTACGTAATATTTCGCATCAAAGATTTAGTAGACTTTTATAAATATCTTCATAAGAACTATTATGAAAATGGTATACTTTGGTGAACAGGAGATATATAGTTTTTCCCTTGTGATCAAATGAGATGAAGGAGTAAAGAGTTCTTTCCCTATCTAAGAGTTCTTGAGAGTTTTCTAGGTTGCTTAGGATTTCTTCCACATGAGAGTTGGAGTCGTCGAGGTCGATGGAGGTAGGTATGACAATGATTTTGCATTTAGTTTTCAGGATGCTTTCGTTATGTTCAAGAATGTTAACGTTACTAATAAAGTTTTTGTTACTCATTGTTTTTAGGAATTTGCTATAATTATCGTCGCGAGAAGGATTTGGTGTGAGATCTTGTGATTTGTTGGATGTGGTAGGTGTAGGAGGATCGTCGATTCCTGGTAACGAATCGTCGTTTTCTAAGAGGTCTACAGAAGGTAGTCTATCGTCAAGGTCTAAGGAATCAGTGGGTAATTGGATATCAAGATCATCGAGAGTCAGAGGGCTAAATTGAGGTGTGGAGTTATCTTCATTTTGATTAGAAGTGGATGGGATAGGATCAGAGTCTGATGGTTGAATTGGGTTTACAGGATATCGGGATAGGGCGTCAGCAGCGGCATTGAGTTTTCCTTTTTGATATTCGATTTCGTATTCATATTCCATTAGTTTTAAGCGCCATCTTTGTAATTTGCTACTAGGATCTTTATGATTGAACAACCACTTTAGTGGTCTATGGTCAGTAATGATTTTGAATTTTCGTCCATAGAGATATGGGCGAAAGGTTTTACAACCGAATAAAATAGCAAGGAGTTCTTTTTCAGTGGTGTTGTAGTTACATTCGCTTTTGTTGTGGGTTCGAGAGGCAAAAGCTATTGGCTTATCCTTGCCAATTGGACCTTGACTGAGTACAGCGCCGATGGCATAATTTGAGGCATCACACGTTAAGATGAAAGGGATGGAGAAGTCTGGATAAACGAGGATGGGAGCAGAGGTAAGTTTGTGTTTCAATTCGTCGAAGGTGACTTGTTGTTGGTTTTCCCATAGGAAGGGGACATCCTTTTTTAGGAGTTGGGTTAAGGGTTTAGCGATTTTAGAGAAATTAGCAATGAAACGGCGATAATAGGATACAAGACCGAGGAATGACTTAATGTCCTTTGGGGACTTGGGAGTAGGAAATTGAGTTACTGCTTTAACTTTTTCAGGGTTAGGTTTTACACCATCTTTGGTAATTGAAAAATAACAAGTGCTGGAACGATATACCGCCTCCTTTGCGAAATCTGAAAGCAGTACACACATTTAAAAATAAATATAGAACACAATTACTGCAAAGTCAGATTGACTTTGATCAAAGTTTATAACGCTTTGCACGATTACGTACCTCATCGTCGTAGATTATTAACAACGGAGCATTAAAAATCGTCCTCTTGAATGCGGCTTTTGTCTTCTAATATACTTTTATATTCTTCAATAATTACATAGTGTAGTATATGGCCCTATATAGTATTTTAATAATCTCCCCTTTTGTAGTGTTCGTTCGTATAGATGGACCTTCTAAGAGCATCTGAAAGCAACATAAACGGGACGTGCTGTGTCGAAGTGGCATTCGACCTTGACCGCTACTCTCTCCCTCTCACTTAAAATAGTTACTGTCTCTTTCCCCCTTGTTGTGCATAATTCTGTCATCATAATTCTGTTTAAAAAATAATAAAATGAGTAAATAAAATAAATAAAATGAAGTAAATAAAAAAGTAAAAAAAAAGTAAATAAAATGAGTATACATATAGCACTGATTTCGGTAAGTCACTGGTTGGACACACTGAAAATCAGCGCCATGGAAAAAAAATTCATGGCATTATGCTGAGTGTGCTCCTGTTCCCAGATGACGCCTTGACACATACTAGTATAGGTATTGTATAGTTTGTAATATGTAGTATATTGTAATTTGTATTGTATTGCCAATAGTATTTGTAAATTATGTGTTTTTTTTATGTCATCTGTAATGGCGTCATTTTGGAGAATAAACCTTTCTTTCTTTCTTTCTTAATTTGATGGCCAAGATATGCGACTTCACGTCGGAGAAACTCGCACTTGTCAGGTTGGAGTTTTAAATTGTAATTTCGAAGCCGTTGGAATACTGACGAAAGGTTATCGATGTGAGAGTTCAAGTTATGAGAATATATGACGATGTCGTCAAGGTAGACAAAACACCGTATGCCTTGGAGGCCTGTGAGAGCGGTGTTCATCAGCCGCTGGAACGTGGCAGGAGCGTTTTTTAAGCCAAACGGCATCCTAGTGAATTGGTAGTGTCCTTGTGGTACACTAAAAGCTGTTTTAGGAGCGTCTTCCTCATTGATTAAAATTTGGTGAAATCCTGACGCAAGATCAAGGGTTGAGAAGTATTTGCTCTGTCCTAGCTGATCTAAAATTTCGGATATCTGTGGTATGGGATAGCTGTCACCAACAGTGATGTCATTTAGTTTCCGATAGTCGATAACTATACGCCATTTTTGTTGTCCGGATGCGTCGATCTTTTTTGGGACAATCCAGATTGGTGAAGACCACGGAGACTCCGAATGTTTTATGATTCCCTGGTCGAGCATTTGGTCAATTTGTTTTTGAACTTCTTGTTTATGTACTTCTGGGAACCGATATGATTTTACGTTTATGGGATTTTGATCACTAGTTTTTATGTTATGTTTAAGAGCGTTCGTGTGGGAAAGTTTATCGCCAGGAATAAAGAATATATCCGAATATTCAGAGCAAACATCGTGAAGGGCGTTTGCCTCTTCAGAATTGAGGTGGAAGGTTCTAAGTAGGTTTAATACTTCTTGTGTTCGGAGATAGGAATCTGTGTTTTTTAAATGACAAACTGTGTGTGTGTTTATTGGGTCGAGAGGTTTGGTTAAAGAATTTAAGGGAATTAGTGTAATATCGAGATTTGATTGAAGGGTTATAGGAGTTTCAGAGGTCATTAATTACTGATAAATTAATTCTTTTATTTTCTTTGACCGCGACTAAGCAATTAGCGATAAGCAAATCTTCGTGATAGTATTGATCTAGTATAAGTCCTTTTTTTACTTCAGGGTTGGAAACAGAGCATTCTATGACGGTTTCGGATCTGGGAGGAATTACATAAGTAGGTTCATTAAAATACAATTTTATTTCATTTTTGCCTATTTTCAAAATTTCGTGAGTGTAGTCAATTGTGCAGCCGAGAGCGATTAGCATATCGGTGCCAACTATACCATCATAAGGTAAGTTTATTTGAGGTATTATATGGAATCTGTGTGTGATACAATTTTTGTCGTTTATTTTTATCCTAAGTGGGAAATGGCCCATTGTAGGTGAAGCTTGATCGGTAGGGTCGATACCTTTTAGAAAAATTACTTCCATTGCGATGTCGACTGGTTTTTGTATAGAAGATTGTTTTAGTAGGCTAACAGTTGCACCGGAGTCTATAAGGAGAGATAAGGTTGTGTCTGAAACCGAGGAATGCACGAGGATATGGGGTAAGCGTTTCTTTAATGGACCTATATTAATTTCGTAAATTCTGGTTTCAGGAATAGGATGTGGACCAGTTGAGTCTGAGATGGATTTAGCAAGTACGGAATGATCTGTCTTACGTTTGATGAGGTCGGTGGATACGGAGGATACAGCGGTGCGACTAGGTTGCAAGTCCTTATTGTTAGCGAGTGCAGAGGATACAGAGGGAACAGAGGATACAGCGGAAGTAGAGGATACAGTGGGTGCAAAGGATACAGTGGATGCAGAGGATACAGTGGGAGCAGAGGGTACAGCGGATGCAGAGGATACGGCGGATGCATAGCTACGATTTATTCGCGGATCCCTATTACTAGGGGATACAGAGGATACAGAGGAGACAGTGGATACAGTGTCGCGTTTATTTCGCGAGTCCCTATTATAAGGGGATGCAGAGGATACAGTGGATACAGTGTCGCGTTTATTTCGCGAGTCCCTATTATAAGGGGATGCAGAGGATACAGTGGATACAGCGTTGCGTTCATTTCGCATGTCCCTATCGTAAGGGGATACAGAGGATACAGTGGATGTTGTATTGCGTTTAACTCGCGTGTCCCTGTCGTAAGGGGATACAGAGGATACAGTGGATGTAGTATTGGTGCCTTTGATATGGTAACGTTTTGGAAATCGATGTTTGGGTCTCACGAGACACCACCGTGAGCCCGCTATGCGTTTAAATCATCGTTTGATTTATCCTGATTTTCCGTATATTCACTGTTTACATTAACATTTACCGCGTGGATTTGAGCTTGATTATTTTGATAACGCCTTGGAGATAGTCCGCGATTACTTTGGTTTCTAAAGCGGCTATTATTAAATTCACGTTTCCTACATTCCTCAATAGTGTGGCCCACGTTTTTACAGTAACGGCACACGGGAGGCCCTGAAGTAGACGGCCTTTGACTGTTAGCATTATTTGAATAGCCTCGCTGTGTTGGATTTCGAGCTTGCTGGGATTGACGTTGAGGCCAACGTCCTTGACTAGGTGAACCGGTGTGGACTGCCGAAGGATTACGTTTAAAGGAGGTTTGCAATATTTTTTCTTCAGATACAGCGAAGCCGATGGCTTCATTTAGAGTTTCAGGATCACGGCATCTGACTACCGTTGACAATCGAGGATTTAAGCCACTTACAAATGTATGTAATGCTAGGTCTTGCATTGCAGCAACACGGCCAGTCAGTTCACCTTTCTTTTTCGTTGGTATGGAGATGTTAATTTCTGTTAATAGTTTTGATAAGCAGGTTTCTACGCGTAGTGCGAACTGATTGACTGTTTCACCATTAATTTGACAACAATCTTGGAGATCTGAGAGTAGTGCAGCATAGCGTTTTTTTTCGCCAAATTGGTTTTTGAGAAACTCTTCTAACTGTTGCCAGTTCTCGAACTCTTTGATGGAGCACGCACTTTCAGCACGGCCTTCGAGTTGGCTTAGAATAAATTTTAATATTATGTCTTGTTGAGACGGTGACGCAAGACTTATTGCATTTCTGCAATTGTTTAAAAATGCATTCAATTTTTCGCGATTTCCATCGAATTTATTAATAAATTTGCTTAAAAAGTTCATGTCGATTTCTTTTACTTCCTTAGACATGGCAATAGGCTCGTCTTTGGGCATAGCAAGTTAGTCAAAACAGCGATAACGCGTAGGGTACGGAGTTGCGATAAGAATGGAATGTTGCACTATTCTCGGTACTGAGCGATAAAGAAATAATACAATGAACAAAGAATGATTAATTAAATGTTACTAAGACTAATATGTACTTTGAAACTCTTTAACACTTTGAATTAAATTAAAATTATGCGATGGACTTTTATAGTTAAATCACTGACACTTTTTCACAACAATGATAGCTTCGATGTAGGATTAATTAATGTACTTACAGGAATACTGCAATTACGACGGCAACACGAAACATTTCGTAGCCAGGCGAGATCACCCAAGGTGAGTGATAGGTCTTCGGTGTATGCCTAACAAGGCACGTGAGGGTCTGGTGAGACCAGCAGGATACAGCGGTGTTGAACACGGATGCAGGATACAGCGACACGGAGATGAGATTGGGACTTTGTACTTTTCACTGACACAATCACCCGTAGGAATAGAATTTATTTAATTTAATTTTCACAGAAATGAGGCGTTCCGAGGATTTACTTATTTCTTAAAAAAAATCCCTTAAGCTGCCACCAATGCTATACGGGACCTCGTAATTTAGGTTTTAAAAAAAACACTTTTATTTCACAACAAGAAATAGTAATATTTAAAAATATAAAATTAAGAAATAGTAAAAGTTACAATATTTAATTGGCCCGGAGTCGAAACTGGCAGACACGCGAGGATACAGAGAGAGATGTTCGGGATTCAGCGGCCGGGCAGAGACTGACTGCTCACCGGGAGCGGGAAGCAGAGCTGCCTTTAGATGATGTCACGACTAATTAGTGGAAATCTATATAATCAATAATTATCCAAGACTAGGGGTTTTCCCTAGCATTGAAGAATCGTAACAGCCCCCCGGTTTAGAGTAAACTACACCCTTAAAAGTGGAGTATGTTAATGAAGTGTGAATTAGCAAATTCGAAGAGAAGGTCCCGTATAACAGAACGTTAGAGATCTTAATGTGAAGTTGCGGTGTAAGAATATCCGTCACTCCAGATCGTCTCGTGGTGTCGTAAGCGGCGACAGAGAAACTGAAACACGATTTAACGAACGTTAGAGATCTTACTGTGAAGTTGCGGTGTAAGAATATCCGTCACTCCAGATCGTCTCGTGGTGTCGTAAGCGGCAACAGAGAAACTGAAACAGGAGATGGGGTACTTTACAGCACCCATGGTCACGAGGGGGGGGAGGGACTGAGATGTTTGACGTCCCAATGTCATAGTTAGTAAGGTAGCCGCCTTCAGTTTTTTAATATTAATTTTTGGTCCAATTTACGCAGAACGAGTTTACAGTAGGTATCTTGAAATCTTGCAATGATATGCTTGAGTGTTGGCTTAATTTTGTTAATTATAGGATCCCAAGCAGATGGCGGGTTGTATACTTACGTGAAAAATTCAAATGATCATTCAAATATTTATTAATAAAAACGAAAGCAAAAAAACTATTAAAATATTTTTATCTTGTTAACTTTCTTGAATTATAATTTGAAATACTAATTTATTATTGTTTATTTTAGTGTATATTTTACAACCATTCATAAACTTGTAAGTTCATTTATATTTTTTTATATAAAAATGAATCGCAAAATGTGTTGGTAAGCGCATAACTCAACAACGCCTGGACCAATTTGGCCAATTTTTTTTTAAAATGTTCGTTGGAGTTCAAGGATGGTTTTTACGGCGAGAAAAATTAGAATAATTGCCGAAAAAACCCTTAAAACAGCCCTTTTCTTTTTCCCATACAAACGTTTTCTAACTAAAACGTAGTCAATTTGAGCTTTATTGCTATTTTATAAAGTTCATATTAAATTTCTTTTGTTTTACTGTCGGCACGCGACATAAAATGCATCAGTTTTCACGTCATTACATCAGTCAAATACAAACCGCGTTAATAAAAGTTTTAATATCCCTATTTTACAGACTTAAAACATTGGTACGGCTTGAAAGACTTCAAGTTAAATCGAATAAAGAAAAAAAAACAACAACAAACTGAGAATGTCGATTTGCCGTTGTGCATTGTGTTGTTTTTCTTGGATTTTCTGCAACCTAATCTACTGAGTTTGCTTTTGTTAACTAATACACGAAACAAATTCGTATATCGTGTATTGTGCAGAGTGTTTACTTAATTAGTGTTTAGTGACACAATAATTTATATTTGATATGCCTCCTATAAGACGAAGCAATTTAGGTAGAAGAGCACGAAATACTATAAACCAAGCTAATTACCGATCTAATCGTAATTAGCTTTGTTTGTATTCTTCCAGCAACATACATCGGAAGCCCTCGGCATATGCATGAATATGCTCAAGATGCCATGTCGTGTGTTCATCATTATGATACAGCAGATTTGTTCATTACATTTACATGCAATCCGCAATGGATAGAAATCAAGCAGGAGTTATTCCCTGGACAATGACCCATTGATCGTCATGATATTACAGCCAGAGTCTTTAGACAAAAGTTGAAATCTTTAATGGATTTCATCGTAAAACATTATGTGTTTGGTGAGACACACTGCTGGATGTATTCTGTGGAGTGGCAGAAACGAGGATTGCCACATGCACACATTTTGATTTGGTTGGTTGAAAAGATAAGGCCAAATGAAGTTGATACAGTGATATCAGCTGAAATCCCTGATGTACAAGTAGATCCTGGATTGCATGAGGTAATTATCAAAAACATGATACATGGTCCATGTGGAACTCTTAATCAAAATTCATCGTGTATGATGGATGGTAAATGTTCAAACGATATCCACGGATATTAATATCGGAAACAATTACTGGTAATGACGGTTATCCACTGTATCGTCGCCGATCGACAGCAAACAATGGAAAATCAACAATTGTCAAATTAAATCAACAAGATATTGAAGTAGATAATCGTTGGATTGTTCCATATTCACCCATTTTATCAAAGACATTCAAAGCACACATCAACGTTGAATCTTGCCATTCATGAGAAATCTATTAAATACATTTGCAAATATGTAACCAAAGGGAGTGATATGGCTGTGGGCAGAGAATTCCAATGATGAAGTTACCCAATACCAAATGGGCCGATATGTTAGTCGTAATGAAGCAGTTTGGCGAATATTTTATTTTCCTATTCATGAGAGACACACTGTTGTTGTTCACTTAGCTGTGCATTTAGAAAATGGACAAAGAGTGTATTTTACAGCACAGAATGCAGTACAAAGAGCTGCTCAGCCACCATCTACAACATTAACCAGTTTTTTTGAGACATGCCAAAACGATGATTTTGCACAAACATTGTTATATTCTGATATGCCAAAATATTTTTTTTACGTGGTAGAGCCATGCTGCAGTTATATTAGTAGTATAGTTGTAGCACGAATGGGTCGGCTCGACCGGGGAAGGACCACGCTCTCACAGAATACCAGCGTGAAATAGTAGCTTAATGCTGCTGTATTTCGTATGGTGAGTGTAGAGAACCGGAGACCCTTTTTACTGGAAACGAGGCATTCCATCTCAGTCCTCACGGGTGACAACGCATCTGCATTTTGATCTTTAATGGAGGATGGATGTAGATGTCTATGGGCCGCAGCAACCACTTACCATCAGGTGGACTGTGTGCTCGTTTGTCACCCTATTCTATAAAAAAAAATTATACCTGGAATCAATCCTCAAGGAGATTTATACGACGGAAACAAGAAAAACCAGTTGCAGGATACCCAGATGTATATTCCACCGATGCAATTGGTCGAATTTATTCAGTACATCCAAGCAATGACGAATGTTTTTATTTAGGGCTGCTATTAGTCAATGTACGTGGCCCAACATCATTCCAACATTTACCAACTGTTGACTGTGAATTGTGTGGATCATACAGAGAAGCCTGTCAAAGTTTGTAATTGCTAGAAAATGACGCTCATTGGGATCAAACCCTCAATGAGGCTGTAATATCATCACACGCTCATCAAATACGAACATTTTTTCAATAATCATATCTACATACTTCCCATCAAACTCAATTGATTTGTGGATCAAGTACAAGGCTTATATGTGTGATGATATTTTATATCAAATACGGAATAGAATGGGAAATCCAAATATACAAATCAGTAAAAAATTTACAATGAAGCATTGATTTCAATTGAGGACATGTGCTTGATGATATCAAACAAACTATTAATTCAATTAGGTCTGGCCACGCCTAATCGTCCAATGCATGATGCTTTTAACCAAGAGTTGCATCGAGAAAAACTGTATGATCTCAACACTTTGAAAGAATTAATTCAAACAAATCTTCCACTGTTGAATGAACAACTGAAGTATGTATTTGATACTCTTATAAAAGTAACAAATGATGAAACTGGCGGGATTTACTTCTTAAATGCACCTGGTGGTATAGGAAAAGCTTTTTTGATTTCTATATTATTAGCAACAATTCGCTCACAAAATAAAATTGCACTTGCACTCGCTTCGTCGGGAATTGCAGCAACTTTGCTTGAAGGTGGTCGGAGAGCCCATTCAGCACTAAAATTGCCATTAAATATGCAAAGCAATGAAACTCCAACCTGCAACATTTCGAAGAACTCTGCAATGGCAAGGGTTTTGCAGCAATGTAAAATTATTGTTTGGGATGAATGCACGATGGCACATAAAAATCTTTGGAGGCTTTAGACGGAACCTTAAAAGATCTACGGAGCAATTATAACCAATTTGGTGGTGCATTGATTTTATTAGCAGGAGATTTTCGTCAAACATTGTCAGTGATTCCACGATCAACGCCAGCAGATGAACTCAATGCATGTCTAAAGTCCTCCAATTTGTGGAAACATGTCAAAGTACTTCATTTAAGCAAGAATATGCGTGTCGAGTTGCAAAATGACCAATGTGGACACATAATCTTTAAACAACTCATTGACATTGGTAATGGCATATTCCCTATAGACACGTTGACTGGCTGCATTAACTTTCCTCAAAGTTTTTGTCAGTTAACTCGATCAAAAAATGAACTCATTCAGAAGGTGTTTCCAAATGTTTCTCAATATTACAGAAACCATTATTGGTTGAGCGAACGAGCTATATTGGCTGCAAAAAACATTAATGTAAATGAATTAAATTTCAAAATTCAAGAACAAATTACAGGCGAATTGAGGATATATAAATCAGTTGATTCGGCTACTAACCAAGATGATCATCATCATCATCATCATTACAGCCCTTCACAAGTCCACTGCTGAACATAGGCCTCCCCCAAGTAATGCCACAAAGCACGGTCCTGAGCCACCTGCATCCATCGACTTCCTGCATATCTTACCAGGTCGTCACTCCATCTAGTGGGGGGTCGCCCTACACTACGCCTACCGGTACGAGGCTGCCACTCGAGAACCTTTCTTCCCCATCGGTTATCGGCTCTTCGAGCTATATGGCCGGCCCATTGCCACTTCAGCTTACTAATCCGTTGGCCTATGTCGGTCACTCTGGTTTTACTGCGGATATCCTCATTTCGGAGCCTATCACGCAGAGAAACTCCGAGCATAGCCCTCTCCATAGCTCGCTGAGCGACCTTGAGCGTCCTCATACGGCCAGCAGTGAAGGACCACGTCTCAGATCCGTAAGTCATCACTGGCAACACGCACTGGTTGTACAATCTAGTTTTTAGAGATTGAGGTATACCTGACGAGAAGATATGTCGTAATTTCCCGAACGCTGCCCAGCCGAGTTGAATCCGTCGATTGACCTCTCGGTCGAAGTTGGACTTACCTAGTCGGACTATCTGTCCCAGGTAAACGTACTCGTCAACAACTTCGAGCATAGTGCTCCCAACAAATACCGGCATAGGTGTGACATGGACATTAAACATGATCTTTGTTTTGTCCATGTTCATCTTAAGACCTATCCGTTGGGAGGCACTATTGAGGTCATTGAGCATAGTGCTTAAGTCCTCCAGCGATTCTGCCATAAGGACTATATCGTCGGCAAATCGAAGGTGAGTGATGTACTCGCCATTGATGTTAATACCGTATCCTTTCCAGTCCAGTAGCTTGAAAACGTCTTCCAAAGCAGCGGTGAAGAGTTTCGGGGATATAACGTCACCCTGTCTTACACCTCTCTGCAGTTGGATAGGTTTCGAGCTCTGGTTCTGTACTCGGATAGCCATCGTAGCCCTACTGTACAAACACTTCAGCACTTCGATATACCGACAGTCAACTTGGCACCGCTGAAGGGACTGCAGCACCGCCCAAATTTCGACGGAATCAAAGGCTTTCTCATAGTCCACATACGCCAGGCAAAGTGGCAAATTGTACTCTTCAGTCTTCTGTACAATCTGCCGCAGGGTATGTATGTGGTCTATGGTACTGAAGCCTTTTCGGAAACCGGCTTGTTCGGGAGGCTGGAAGTCGTCGAGTCTGCGTGCGAGACGATTCGTAATGACTCTCGAAAACAGCACGTAGACGCGGCTCAGAAGGGAAATCGGTCTGTAGTTTTAGTAAGAGAGCGGTGTCGCCTTTCTTAAAGAACAAGACCACCGCACTTCTGCTCCACGCCTCTGGAGTAGTGCCACCATGGAGGACGGAACTGAAGAGCTTCTGAAGGACTCCAAGTACCGGTGTTCCACCCGCTTTCAGAAGCTCCGCTGTAATTCCATCCTCGCCTGGGGCCCTGCCGTTTTTAAGGTGCTGGAGAGCCATTCTAATCTCGCTTAGACTGACGTCCGGGATATCATCGGAATAGTGTCGGATAAGACTTGCTCTTGGATCGTTACTCACACTTACGTGTGGCTCCAACGATGATGTGTACAGCTGCCCATAGAACCTCTCAATCTCACTCAAAATCTCAGGTGTCCCGGAAACGATGCTGCCACACTCAGTCTTCAGCTTTGACAGTTGGCTCTTACGGGCAGACAGATCTCTGGCAAAGACTTGGAGCCCTGGTTCCGCTCGATCGCTTCTTTAATACGAGCAGTATTAAAGTTGCGTAAGTCTCGCCGCATGCATTTGGAGATCTGTCTGTTCAGTTGCCTGTATGCTGTCAAGTCTGTTGACGATTGCAGCCTCATCTCCCGTCTAACAGCCATGAGATTAAGAGTGTGATCGGAGAGTTTTTGTGTTCTTCTGCGGCGGGTCTTGCAGAACTTAGCTACGACCGCATGGACAGTTTCCACGAGCTTGTCATTCATATCGTCCACTGCATTGCAATCTTGTAGGCACTGAAAGCGGTTGTGTAACTCGAGCTGAAAGTTTTCGGGATTCTGGATTAGAGCACGAGGGGGACGGAGCGCTGACTTCATTAGACGAGACCTCTCCAACTTAACGTTTAGGTTCAGTGTGCCTCTAACCATTCGGTGATCGCTGCCAGTTTTCACCCTTGCGATCACTGAGACATCACTGAACAGTTGGCGTCTGGTCGTCATAATGAAGTCAATCTCATTTTTTGTCGAACCGTCGGGGCTCGACCAGGTCCACTTCCTGTGGGGCCGCTTCTGGAAGAAAGAGTTCATCATAAAGAGTCCCTCTTTCTCCATAAAGTCAGCCAGCTGCTGGCCCCTTCGGTTTCGTTGCCCTACTCCAAATTTCCCTAACTTCAGCTCACCGCTTTCTCTTGTGCCTAGTTTTGCGTTGAAGTCTCCCATCAACACCGTGTAGTGGGTTTTGGAGGAATGTATGGCTTTGGAAATATCCTCATACATTTCCTCCACCTCCTCATCGGGATGTGCGGAGGTTGGTGCGTAAACCTGTATGACCTTCAGCGAATACCGTTTGGTGATTCTGAGTATCAGGTACGCGACCCTCGTCGACACACTCCCAATCTTTACAACGTTGTCGACGAGAGACTTGTGGACGATAAATCCGACACCTCCTTGGGACAGATGGTCGCCCTCCCGGTGATAGAACAAGTTGCCGGATTCGAGAATCACCGTGTCCTCCCCCTCTCTTCGGACCTCGGATAATCCTATAATACTCCAGTGCAACTTGTCTATCTCTTCTTCCAGCTCCAGGATCTTCTCGTCAGTCCTCAGTGTGCGTGCGTTAAATGTTGCCAGGTCGAGTCGTCGTAGGTGGCAACCGAACCTCCACCGGAGATTCTTAGCACCCCCTGCCCCGCCGTTACCATGGTCGCCACCGTAGCCAGGAATAGCGGGGCCGCCGGGGACTGGGGGCCGTCTGTTTGTGTCATTGTTCATGGGGGGTATATTGCCATAGTTGCCACGCTTGGCGAGCGGGTTGGCAACCGCAGTTTTTTTTTGTGTAATTGTTGTTATCAGGAAGATGCTGCTGCCCATCTCCTGCCTGTTTCCCTCTGTCGCCTTTTACGACACCCACGGGAAGATATGGGGTAGTGGATATTCTTAACCGCCACTACACGGCAACCAAGATGATGTAGTCAACTATCCACCGGAATTTTTAAAATCGCTGGACTTGCCAGGATTGCCACCTCACAATCTTCAATTAAAGGTTGGATCGGTTGTTATAATGTTTCGAAATATCAACCAACCGCGTCTTTGCAACGTAACACGGTTAGCGATAAAAAAATTACTAAACAACGTGATAGAAGCAACTATACTCAAAGGAAAGTATAAAGGATAAGATGTTCTCATACCGCGCATCCCAATGATTCCGACTGATGTGCCATTTCAGTTTAAACGATTACAGTTTCCAGTGCGGCTTGCTTGTGCTATGACCATAAACAAGTCCCAGGGGCATTCATTAAGTATTTGTGGTATTAATCTGGAAAACCCATGTTTCTCACATGGTCAATTGTATGTTGCCTGTTCCCGTGTTGGAAAACCATCAGATTTGTTTGTCTATGCGCCAGGTAATTAAACAAAAAACATCGTATATCATAAAGCACTACAATGATAATAAAAATATATTTTGTTAATAATTATGATTCACATGATTAACAATAAAGCGATTACTTTTAAATCCTTATATAATATGTTTTCACAACACCCTATCACCAGGGTGACGGTTCTGTTCAGGAGAATTTTTTGCCCCGACTATAAAATACGTAGGAACAAAAAACTGCCACATTACAAATCTTTTTGACAGGACGAAGTCTGTCGGGTCCGCTAGTATTTTTAATAAAAGACATCTCACTAGCAAGTAACATAAGCGGTTTGTGTGTTCAACCAATGTAAAACTTCTCTCACGGTTTATTGGTCTGTGGCAGTGATTGGATTTCCCGCTCATTTCCACGCTTCGCGGGAAATCAACCACGTCGTACTTGACGAGGCTGCACCTGAGACCGACTCGGCGTAAGACATGGACGTGGACGAAGTTTGTCCAAACAAATGTTTGTGAGCACAAAGTTATACGAATTCAAGTATACAGTTATTCAATGTAGCCCTGTGCTTGGAAAGGAATAGTTAGCACTTACATTTATGACTGGTTGCTACATTAAAGAAAAACGCTTTATTTTTTCTTAGGATCTGATCACTTTATTTCTATAGGTCCGTTATAGCATGTAAAACTGTTACTCGTACTGTAACTTATGCTAAAAGAAACTTTTAATAAAAAGTATTCAATGCACTATCAACAATAAAATAATTTCAAATTCTGTAGGTGTTGCCAAGACGTAGTGTATGTGCCGCAGCCCACAGCTAGCTTAATTAGCCTTTCAGTGAACAGACTAGCTATTCAACTAAAGTGCGCCGTACAACTTAACCGTCTCGTTGAATGAAATTAATAATTTGACCATGCCACGTAATGTCACCAGTCTCTGCCTAATTATGCGCTATGTACTAACTTATATAAATGTACGCTGATTTAGGGTGGCTTAAGGACCACCCTATCCGCACCATAACCTACGCACTACTAACTACACATACGAGATAGAAACACCGGAGTCCTGCGCACGTGGCACAAATACCCTCAAAGTTTTATACTGTCATTACAGTTGATGTACTTGTATAGACCTTGCAATAACTCTTCTATTCCAACATACGCATGTCATAGAACGTTAGCGGATCTAGGAACCTACAAAAATTTTGGTAAATTTTGGATTACCAAATACTAGCTGACCCAACAGACGTAAATCTGACGGTTAGGTGGCGCGTTGAGTTTTATTCGCAATCTCTACGAACTTTTAACAATGTAAATATAAACTTTATAAATAAATTACTACGGAGTCCATGCTGTGAAAAATTTTTTCTACACCAACACATTATGTTTTTAAATTTAATTTTGAGAAAAACATAAATTCGCATCATCAACATATGAGTACCGAGTGAAGTCATTCAATATGGAACTAGAGATACAATGCCGCTGGACTGCGATTACGTAACAACAAACGTAACAGGATTAGTAGTAAAATGGCTTTACATGGACCGATCGCAGCCTGTATATCAATGGATACCTCCACAGAAACCTCAAGCTTTAGGTTTATTAAAAAATAAAGTTAGTTTTATTATTAAATTTACCGCCTAACATCGCAGCTTGCACTGCTGTGTTCTGGTCTGAAAGGTGTCGAAAGCTAAGAAATTACAGGCTGTAAGATATTCCACCATACTCATCGAACTGATACCGCACCTGTAGCCTTCTTTGTTTGAGGTTGATTACAGGTTCCTCTGGGTTTCAGTAGCTGCTTAACATCAGGTGGACTGTATATTCGCTTATCCATTCAATTAATAAAAAAAGAAGATATCAACTCTAAACGTGTAAAGAATCGACGAAAGGAAACTGAAGCAGGAGATGGACAGCAGCATTTTAATAGACTATAACAATGTAACTGCGTTTCCCCATCAGCCTGTTAAGCGTGGAAAGCATTACAAATACCAGTGAGAATAGACTATGTTTTTTTTTATAGAAGAAGGGGCAAACGAGCATGCGGCTCACCTGATGTTAAGTGGCTACCGCCGCCCATGATCAACCGCAACACCAGGAGAATTGCGGGTGCGTTGCCGGCCTTTTAGAAAGGAGTAAGCTCTTTTCTTTTGAAGGTCCCCAGGTCGTATCGGTCCGGAAAAATCGCCGGTGGTAAAGTATTCTACAGAGAGGTTGTACGTGGAAGAAAACTCCTTGTGAAACGTACAGTGGTGGACCGCCAAGCATCCAGATGGTGTGGATGGTATCGGGACGTTTGCCGTGTAGTGCATTCACGAAATTTGGCGGCTGGGATTAATCCGATTAATTAATTGTTGTTCAGTAGCCGTGAAAGCAAAAAATCACAAGTCAACAAAAAATGGGCTGCAATTAATAAATTAATGAATATGAATCATTTATTGTGTACTAATTAAGATGTAAAGTTACGTAAAATAATTTTAGGGATGAATTGTAAGATGGATATTTCGATATACCACCATTCGTGAGATATATTACAAGTTGAAAAAAAAAATGCCCGAAAAATATTATATGACAAAACCACCGTAATACTTTGTGTATTTTCTTGGCTCAATAGCGCAGTGCCCAATGCTTGGCTGTTGCGCCATAAGCTCCACTCCCGCACAGAACAAGTGTATATGGCCTACTAACAATTATTCCGAGTCTGGATATCTGTCAGTATTTAACTTAACAAATTTAGTAAAACCACTTCACATCATAATTGAGAACAATGCAAACAGAGTGACGTAGTTCTTATTATGTACTAATTTTTTCATAATTATAAAATGCTACAATTTTCTCTTTTCCTAATTCCAGTTGGATTTGTCATATAAAGTATCACACAACCCTTAAACTCAACGCAGAGCTTTGCGGATATTACAACCTGGGACAGAACTTACTGGAAATTATATATGTGTTGTATCAACGTTTCTAGCCGAGGATGAAAAAACACGCCCCATGACAATTTTTGGTAAGTATATTTTTATCTAGAGTTTATAGGACTCATGCTACAATGATATTAGGATTGAACCACAAATAATTCAGCTCGACTGAGGAAAAACCACGCTCGGAGAACACTAGCATAAAAGAGCAATTTAATGCTGCTGTGTTACGTACGGTCAGTGAAAGGAAACGGTGACTCTTTCTGCCGGGTACGAGGTATCTTAGTCCTCGGGGGTGACAACTTCTCCGTTTTCATTCCAAATCGAAGATAGATGTAGGTGAGTCACAGCATCTTTTTACTATCAGGTCGACTCTGTGCTTGTTATCATCCGTTAAACGCAAAATCTTCAACCAAGAACTTCGAGGGACGGTACACGGCACTTACGAGTACCGTCATAAGAATCAACTCTCTACCGCCCACAGTAGAAATCATCAAGTAGATTTAGCGAATTATTTTAGCAGGAACAGGGACATATTCTACAGAGGTAAGTTACAGAGTTAATAGAATCTTAATAATAAAGTACTTTTGTCAAATACTTGGAATTACCGTTGACTAAGCCCAAACTGATATTTTATGTAAAAGCACTACTGAGTTTTCGGATCTGGATTTGTCAAGCTTATTCTTGTGTTTTTTTAACCAATTAGCTAACAATGCAAGCGATGGTAAGTGCCTACTGCAGTCCACTTCAAGCAGGTGCTCAAAGCAGTCACCTCTGAATAAAGTTGCAGCCTATAATAATAATAAATTCCACTGCTTGAAACAAGGGTCATTTCTAAGGGTTATGGGGTAGTGTGTTTATTTAAAAACGGCATTCTTAACACAATTTTATGTTTAGTGTTCAGTTTGTATTATTTTAAAACTATATTGAAATATAAAGTAGCACGTAATACGCTACAGATAGCGTCCATCGTTCTTTTTTTAATACGTTCTTGAGCGTGAAGTTTCTTCACGACAAGTATGTTTATACAGCAAAAGTTAAAAAATGAATTTGCAGTCGCAGGCGGTAACTTGGTGAATACATGAATCATGGTTGTCCGCCGCGCTACTTCAATGCGTGTTTACAGGACTTCACATGAGCTATCATGGCTAACTACTGTTTATAATTAACTTTTATTTTTAGATCCACCATCGACGCCACCAGATACATCGAACTCACCACATATGTCTCCTGACAAAGGTGATTATTAGTTACCCATTTTACATTTAAAACAAATATTTTTATTAGAACTAATTTATTTATTTTACAATTTTTTTAAATCTTTGAAATAAAACTAATTTTACGGCTATTATCGCATTTAATTTTAATTTTTTTTTAGTTCCTGAAGTTTCAGGCACTTTACAACACCCATGGTCGTGGGTGGGGGTGGGGGGATGAAGTGTTAAGGTTTTGACGGCATAGTTAATGAAGCTTACCTCTTTTTTAAATTTTTTGAAAACTGACTCACCAAGATTATCAAAATTCACTGAAAAACGAAATTAGTCAAATTTAAACGAAATTTATTTCTGCAATTAAAAAATAACGAAAGAAATTAAAGATCGAAAAGAAATTTTTACCAATAAAAGTATTCATAATTAAAGTGGACTGTTCATTAAAGTTATTTTTATTTTCAGGTTACGCCGTTTTCGCCACTCCAGTATTGGTTATTGTATCAATAGCGATGTGTTATATATTGCAACTAGATGAAAAATTTGAAATAAAGAGCAAAGAAATTAGTTTAAATTGTCAATTTTTAAATTGCACGTCAACATAGAATAAGCGTTGCCAACCAATTACAAATTGGTTTATGTTATACATACATAATACATTACATAAACACTCACGCCTGTCACCCAGAGGGGTAGGCAGAGACTACGGACTTCCATTTGGCACGATCCTGACATACCTCTTTCGCCTCCTTTACATCCATATATCTACGCATACATGCTCGTCGGTTAAGGGTATTTCTAACGTGGCCGATTTTCAAAATATCGCCAATTTGGTCGATAAACTTTTTTCTAGGGCGTCCCTTCCCGACTCGGCCGTTCACATCTGCCATATAAATTTGCTTTGTCACTCTTTCCTCATTCATTCTTTCTACGTGACCAAACCACCGAAGCATTCCTTTCTTAATCCTGGTCACAACATCATCTTGCATACCACATTTATCTCTTATCACGCAATGGTTTATGTTGTGCTCAAATATAAAAATAATATATTTTATATATTCCTTCAATGAACGTAAATGAGAATTTGAGATAAATAATACGTTTACGATATACTTGTTATATAATATTATCTAGTCATTATGAATAAATATTTTTTTTAATACAATGTGTATTTTCTATCCAACTCTGTCTACTCCAAACTTCCAAGCAAAAACGCTTGTGCTATAAATATAGTGGCAAGGGGGAGGGGGCTTAGCAATAGTGGCTTGGTCACCCACGGTGAACTTAGGGGATCCCAGACATTTGATCCATAGAGAAGTACTGGCCTGAGGTGGCTGCTCTGCATAAACTAGCCAGGTCTCTCCATGCGCGTAGGTGGACTAGTAGCGTACTTACGCACATTCTGGCCGGGCCGCACCACTGATGCGATGGTAGTGGGAAGGTGAGTGTCAGTATAACAATGCATCTTTTTTCCCACCCTTTGGGACCAAAACGTTGGCAAATGCAGAAGATCCACTGCTGGGGCCGAGATGGTGCTTCCGGGGTACGTTTTTCCTGGTCCCATGAGTGGAGGCCATGGGACACAAACTTGAGATCCGTTGCGCAAGTGGGGTGTCATGTAGGAAACGGGAAGACACAGTAGTCTTATAAAGATAGGAGGAGAGCTGTTCTCTTTCAAGGATGTGCAGCTGTCTGGACTGTTTAAATATAGCTTTATTAAATGATGGTGAAATTTCTTGGAGTATAAGAGAGACTTAGCACACCACAAATGTGTTTCTCCTGTCGTCTTAACATAATTTTATATTGGGTAGCTTACTGAGAGCAAACATGCCAAATTTTCTTCAAATAGCAACAACATCTGCCTATATTCTGTTAAGTAACTGGTTCCGTACTATCAGTGGGACGATATCGGTTTCAAGCTTATTCATTCCACCTACCCAGCACGGTGAATGTGAGATGGCATTAGGTCAGATTGAGCCATGTAGACGCCCCTAGACAATGCAAGTTTCGCACTGCTCTCCTTTTTTTACTTCCTATATCACGCAAAAATGCTCTTTTCTAAAACCTCGGGGATTCTGGGTGACGTGGATGTATTAGCTATGATCGAGTTAGTCTCTAAGATAATGCGGTCCTGGGTGACATGATTAGTGCAAAAAACTTATAGTTATTGTTTTTCTGTCAGCTTATTCCTCAAAATGTTTTTTTCCAGCATTGAATTCAAAAAGTCGTTAAAGTGTTATATATTTTAATGAAATATACTGAAATATACCTACGAACAGTTTTTATCAGGATATAGTTACGAATTCTTTTTTCAAATAAATATGATCAAATTCTATAGACGAGTTTAGGGCGAAGTCGTTTTGTTGGAAGATTAAGATTTTTACCGCACATAGATTTCCCATAAGACACGTATTTTACATTAGCTACAGGTACATTATATGACCCGAAAGATTTTAATACATATTTAGAAATCGATAGATCATTTTTAGAATTGGTCACATCTTTTGGTGTTTCATTTTCTTTCTATCGACATTGTAAACAAAACAATATTTTTAACTATTAATTAAAAACTGATCACGAGAATGTCGTATCATTGTTCCAATAAATGCTGGTACAATCATCTCGGACTGATCTATCCATCCTTTAAAGCCTATCAAAAGTAGGTAAGTAAAATAGTCCCACACAACTGTATGCCTATATGCAAAGTTTTGCCACAGTAGCCACGCTATGGAGACTGGTTGTAATTTGCATTTTTTAGAATTTTTAGTTGTTATCAGGAAGATAGTACTGCAGCTCATCTCCTTTTTACAGTTTCTTTCTGTGGCCTTTTATGACACATACGGGATATCATGCAGTGGAGCACGTATATGTTTGATGTAAAGTATCAAAAATTGCAACGGGAAACAGAGCCGTGAGCCCACAAATAGTTTTACATCTCATGTCCATTAATGTTGAACTTTCGGAGGAATTTCTAGGGCGGCATAAGAATATTTACTACTCCATAGCGTGCATGTCGTAAGAAGCGACAGAGGATAAATTAAACAGGAGATGGGCGACATCTTTCTGATAACATCACTAAATAATGAAAAGCTGCGGTTCCCTCACCGCCTGCAAAGTGTTGCAAGTATGGCAAAAATGTAGGTATAAAAGGCATTCTACGTGTTATACGAGAGAGTCTTCAACATATCACAAATTTAGAAGTCAGTCATTCAGGCCATCCAGGTTGCAAGAACATCTTGCAAGCGTTTAAGCTTTATACGTGGTAGAGCTTCGCTGAAATTATATTAGTAAGGGGAAGGAATACGCTCTCACAGAATACCAGCGTAAAATAGCAGCTTAATGCTGCTGTGTTTCGTATGGTGTAATGGGTTTAGTACAGTGAGTGTTGAGAATCGATGTCTTATGGGCATTCATTCACCATCAACCGGCCTCTGTGCTCGTTCACCACCCTCAATTCCACAAAAAAGTTTCATTAATAACGTAGTAGTACAACGTAATGACCTTTTTCTCTTTGCGTTACGAGATATTACGAACGTTTTTCCCAACAACATCCAATATAATCTTTTTGAATAAAGTATCTCACATATGAGTACGTGAGCGTAGTGCGGCTGCACCGCAACTGCTCTTGTTGACGCAGTGCAATTTGAAACGGTATATTGAGATAGTTTTTAAATTAGTTGAGTGTTCGGCCATGCACTTTGTCGTTTCAACGTTTATGACTAAAATAATTTATGCGTGAAGACTTTTACAAACATAAAATTCATGAAAATATAATTGTAACTGCGGTAAGAGCAGTTCAATAGAGATATTATATACTAGCTGCTGCCCGCGACTTTGTACGCGGATGATGTTGCTTACGCCAGCGACAACAGGGTCGTCAAAATCGAAGATCTAAAACGTCTGTTTTCGAATTGTAAGAGCCCGGGAAGGGGAAAACAACGTGATGTGCGAGACGATTCGAGACGTTCCAGATCTTACATTTTTGTAAGTCAACACGAAATGCCCATCAGATTAAACAACTTTTGCTAAGGCGTCATTCCTATATATGTTATAATGTCCATTGTGCATGTCCATAATGCTTGTTGTCATGCAAGTTTTGCATGACAACAAGCTCCGGGTCCCGCGCCTACGTCACGGAGAACGAGTGAAGCCGGCCACAGTCGAGCGTGTACCTGCTGTACTGCCATATGTTAGAGGAGTCACTGACAAGATTGGCTACATCTTGAAGCGCGCTTCCATCAAAACATACTTCAAGCCGCCGAAGAAGATTGGTCAGTTTTTACCATCAGTCAAGAGTAACGTCCCTCTGCAAGATGCAGGAGTGTACAAGCTTGATTGTGAATGTGGTCTCTCCTACATAGGACAAACTAAAAGATCAATTATCAAAACCCGCGTCAAAGAACATATAGCTGATGTGAAGAATCGACGCTCCGGGAAGTCTGCAGTCTGTGAACATGTACAGGATCGCCCCCGTCACTACATCAGATTTGATAGACCACAAATCCTCGCTAAAGAACACCGATTCCTTCCAAGGATGATTCGCGAGGCTATTGAAATCAAAAAACATCCTAATTTCAATAGAGAAGATGGCTGGGTGCTACCATCTGCTTGGGATCCTATAATAAATAAAATTAAATCCCAACCCAAGCATACAACTGCAAGACTTCATGATACCATAAGTTCATACTGCGTAGATCGGAACAAAAGTTAAATTTTAATCTATGGTAACCGCGGTTAACTATGACGTCTGGACGTTGAACATCTCAGTCCTTCCCGTGACCATGGGTGCTGTAAAGCTCTCGAAACGTCGGGTAATAAAAGTTAAATATACGCGATAAATTCCGTAAAAACTAGTATTATTTCAATGTGTAGTGTTCGCGTAGATATAAGAAATCATTATGGACAACGATCTTTTATTTTTTATCGAAAACTCTTACCTACTTCCACCGCACTTGTGTTTTGCACGTGAACACTTGTATATTATGCTATGTGTTTGGTATTTCGTGACAGCGCCAACCACCGTAGCCGTAAGTTAACGTGAACAAGCACATTACAAAACAAGCATTAACAAAAGCAATCGGATTTATTTTAATCAAATACCATAATTAAACAGCCTAAATGCTGTAGTTAATCGGCTCTAATCGTATTTTAGTTTTAAAAATTATCTCAATTTTTATGTAAAGCTATTGTATAATATATCAGTTAGAATTAGATTATGTATTAATATCCGGGAATACTGGTGATACCTCTGTTCTGTTTAGTCGTAACGCGACAACATTCTTGTAATCAAGCGTTTATTAATTATAATTGATAAAATTGGTCCTGATTGTTTTTGTTTAATTGATTTGGAATTACTTGGTTTTATACTATTTCTCAATAAAATTAACTTTTAGATTCAATGTACTAAACAAACTTCCCTTTCTACACTCATATGACAAAAAATTTAAAAAGTTATATTCTTTGTATTTGTATTTTTTATCATGTGCGAGCAGCTATGCAGGTCTAGGGAAAGAGACCAGGATCACTACGACCTAGAAGGTCTATTGTGATCGCTGCTATGGCTATAGTTCACGGCTAAGCCCTATGTTTTCAATGAATAGAAGGAGTTGCTTAGCCGTGAGCAATTTCATATATCTTCTTCTGGGCGGAGTACATAGTTTCCCAAATTAGTGTTACGTTTGCGCATAAAGGGTCCGCAATCAGTTAGGATGTGCAGAGGCGTTTCTTCCGTTATGGAACAGAATCGACACATCCTTGAGTTGCTTAGACCCAAGATGGACATGTGCTTTTTAAGACAACAGTATCCAGTTAGGGCTCTTGCCAGAATGCGCAATTTATTTTTACTCAATCCCAGGGCAGAAGCCCCTGATCCGGACTTTTCGTAAATTCGCTTCAGAAGAAGCGAATTTACGATCAAAAGCCCGGATCAAGTTTTTAGAATGTTTTAAGCCTGGTTTGTCAGAGCAGACCTCAAGTGATTTATTGTTATAATGATTTCTTATATTTACGCGAACACTAAACATGATTAAAACTACTTTTACGGATTTTATCGCGTTTATTTTTACTTTTTATTTTTAATTCCCGACGTTTCGGGCGCTTTCCAGCACCCATGGTCACGGGGGACTGAGATGACTGACGTCCCGATGTCATTGTTAAACCCGGAGTACCTTCAGCTTTTTTAATTATTGTTTATGGTCCGATCTATGCAAAATGAACTAACTCTGTCTTGAGGTCTTGCAGTGGTATGCTTGGGTTTAGTTTTAATTTTATTGATTATAGGATCCCAAGCAGGTGGTAGTACCCAGCCTCCTTCTCTATTGAAATTAGGATGTTTTTTAATTTCAATAGCCTCACGTATCATCCTTGGTAGGAATCGGTGTTCTTTCGCGAGGATTTGTGGTCTATCAAATCTGATGTAATGGTTGGGGCCGTCTAGGATATGATCACAAACTGCAGACTTCCCGGAACGTTGATGCTTCACATCAGCTATATGTTCTTTTACGCGGGTCCTAATTGATCTTTTGGTTTGTCCTATATAAGAGAGACCACATTCACAATCAAGCTTGTACACTCCTGCATCTTGTAGAGGAATATGACACTTGACGGATGGTAGGAACTGACTAATCTTCTTCGGCGGCTTGTAGAATGTTCTAATAGAAGCTCGCTTCAAGATATAGCCAATCTTGTCTGTGACACCTCTGACATATGGTAGTACAGCAGGCACACGCTCAACTGTGGCCGGCTTCACTCGGTCACTGTGACGTAGGCGCGGGACCCGAAGCTTGTTGTCGTGCAGAACTTGCTTGACGTGCTGAAGCTCGGCGGCCAGGTGTTTGCTGTCACAGATCCCTCGTGCTCTCTGTAACAAAGATTTGCCCACGGTAGCTAACTGTGAAGGATGGTGGTGAGATTCACCGTTTAAATATCGGTTTGTATGGGTCTTTTTTCTATACACAGTGTGACCAATGGTGTTATTAGGATTTCTGATGACTAACACATCTAGGAAAGGTAAGGAATTATTTGCCTCTAACTCCATAGTAAATTGAATTTTAGAGTTTATGGAATTAAGATGTTCTAAAAATGCAGTTACTTTGTCTGATGGTAAAATTGTGAAAGTATCGTCTACGTACCGCTTGTAGATCCTTGGTGTAACAGGTGCAGTAAGGAGGGCTTTCTCCTCAAAGTCTTCCATGAATATATCGGCGACAATGGGAGATACAGGTGAGCCCATCGCCACACCATCTACTTGCTTGTAAAACTCTTCCTTCCACAATAGATAGCCAGATGTAAGGCAATGTCTTAGTAATACTGCATATTCTGCTGGCATGTTATTTTCCTCTAGTTTCCTAGTTATAATTGAGATGCAGTCTTCAACAGGTAGGGATGTAAATAGAGACTGAACATCAAAACTGACCATGGTTTCATTGTCAGTAAGATGTAGGTCTTTTATCTCACTGACAAAATGGTATGAATCCTTAGTGTGTGCTCTTGTGTGTCCTCTGAGTGGTGATAATATTTTAGCTAAGTATTGAGCCAATCTGTAAGTTGGCGAATCAATCTGACTCACTATTGGACGTAAAGGAGCATTCGGTTTGTGTATCTTTGGTAACCCATACAACTTCGGTGGTTTGGCACATGAAGGTATTATCGAATTAACGTCCAGATTCAATTTTTCGGAGTATTTCTTAATTAGATCGCTAGTTGTTTTAAGCGTATTAGTTGTAGGGTCTGTTTTGACCTTTCGATAAGTAGTTTCATCCGACAAAAGTTGTTGTATTTTAAAATTGTAATCTGACGTATCCATTATAACCGTAGAATTACCTTTATCTGCGCGGAGAATCGTAAGCTCTGGTCTGTTGCGTAAGTTTTTCAACGCGTTAAATTCATTTTTGGGGAGATTTAATTTCGGCGCTGAACTTCGACCATCAGACAAAGTAACTGCATTTTTAGAACATCTTAATTCCATAAACTCTAAAATTCAATTTACTATGGAGTTAGAGGCAAATAATTCCTTACCTTTCCTAGATGTGTTAGTCATCAGAAATCCTAATAACACCATTGGTCACACTGTGTATAGAAAAAAGACCCATACAAACCGATATTTAAACGGTGAATCTCACCACCATCCTTCACAGTTAGCTACCGTGGGCAAATCTTTGTTACAGAGAGCACGAGGGATCTGTGACAGCAAACACCTGGCCGCCGAGCTTCAGCACGTCAAGCAAGTTCTGCACGACAACAAGCTTCGGGTCCCGCGCCTACGTCACAGTGACCGAGTGAAGCCGGCCACAGTCGAGCGTGTGCCTGCTGTACTACCATATGTCAGAGGTGTCACAGACAAGATTGGCTATATCTTGAAGCGAGCTTCTATTAGAACATTCTACAAGCCGCCGAAGAAGATTAGTCAGTTCCTACCATCCGTCAAGTGTCATATTCCTCTACAAGATGCAGGAGTGTACAAGCTTGATTGTGAATGTGGTCTCTCTTATATAGGACAAATCAAAAGATCAATTAGGACCCGCGTAAAAGAACATATAGCTGATGTGAAGCATCAACGTTCCGGGAAGTCTGCAGTTTGTGATCATATCCTAGACGGCCCCAACCATTACATCAGATTTGATAGACCACAAATCCTCGCGAAAGAACACCGATTCCTACCAAGGATGATACGTGAGGCTATTGAAATTAAAAAACATCCTAATTTCAATAGAGAAGGAGGCTGGGTACTACCACCTGCTTGGGATCCTATAATCAATAAAATTAAAACTAAACCCAAGCATACCACTGCAAGACCTCAAGACAGAGTTAGTTCATTTTGCATAGATCGGACCATAAACAATAATTAAAAAAGCTGAAGGTACTCCGGGTTTAACAATGACATCGGGACGTCAGTCATCTCAGTCCCCCGTGACCATGGGTGCTGGAAAGCGCCCGAAACGTCGGGAATTAAAAATAAAAAGTAAAAATAAACGCGATAAAATCCGTAAAAGTAGTTTTAATCATGTGATTTATTGTTATGTTAAGAGTTTCGAAGGTCAATCGGGCTAGGCTTCTTGAGATTCCGCAAAATGGCTCAGGTCCAAATTGTGTGCACTGTGAGCCCTCCCGTGCAATTTTGTCGGCAAATTCGTTGCCTACAATACCCGCGTGACGTGACCTGGAACCCATCGCAAGACGACCCTGTTGTTACATCCCAGGGCGTTTAAACGGTTCACGCAGTCTCCAACTAGCTTCAAGTTCACTAAATTCGACCTCAGCGATAGCAGTGCTGCTTGACTGTTAGAGTTTATATAAATTATATGGTTGACTTAGTGTTTTTGCAGATTGATTTCCGCACACTGAAGCATGGCAACAATTTCTGCCTGGAAGATAGTGGTGAATCTACCCAAATTCATACTAAGTTTGGATTTGGGGCGTTCCCCGTAAATTCCAAAGCCTACGTCGAGGCCCATTTTAGACCCTTCGGTATACCATATGTGGCTACTGACCTCACAGATAACCTAGCCATTCAGTCAGTTTTCTCTGGAGGGTAATTCCACTGTATACTTTTTATTAAAAGTGTGTAGTGGACGCATGATATCTGAGATCATGCATTAGACTGGTATTTCCTTAATTGAGTCGAGCATGAATCTCAATCTGCAGGATCTGCAAAGCTCAGACCGTCCTGGGCGAATTTATAGAGACGTATGCCTTAAGGCATACGTTGCTAAGGTGAGAGTTCCACGTTAGTTTTTGGTCAATTATTACGCCCAAGTACTTAACTTCAGTAGAAAATGGTACTTCTTTACCATTAAGTTTTAGTGGGACTATTTTGTCCAACCGTCTCTTTTTGGTAAATGGTATTATAACAGTTTTATCAGCATTAACTGATAAACTGTTATCCCTACACCAATTAATTATGGTGTTTAGGGCTCTTTGTAATATTGACGATATAGAACTATGGCAAAAGCCCCTCGCAATGATCACAAGGTCATCAGCATAACCTGGTGTGTCAATGCTTAAGTCACTTACCGACCTTAAATTATGAGAGAAGACCCGTAACGAATAGTAAGACAAATGAAAGCTCTTTGGTTTGTGGTAATAAAAAAAACGATAATTGAAATAAAATAATTAGAAAATCATCGACAGACAACTTCACATATGAGTTTTCGACCTGCAGATGAACCGAATATTTCAATTCAAGTATTTTTGAAAGCATAATATAGTAGGTATAAAGGTTTCTTCAAGATTCGCAGTCTGTGTGAAACGCACCGCATGTTATCGCAAGTCTCCAACGCCACCTGCTCCCGACTTAACTTGAAACTTAATTAACATAGACAGGTGCAATTTTCTAGAAAGGACGGTTATCTCTTGCCCCTATTTTAGAAAGGAATATGTACATGTACATAATATAAATTTTCGTTCCTTTCCTTATATATTAAGGTAAATCTTAATGATAATTATAATGTGTCGGGTTTTATAAAACCTCACGGTAATCAATCGCGTTAACGACCACTAGATCAACGAGGTAATCTTATTCCACATAATAGGTTACAACTGCTCTGTGGCGCAGTAGCTGATCAATGAGTTGAGGCGCTAAACGCTGCAGGTTCGAATCCCGCACGAAACAACTATTTGCATAGCCTACAAATAATGGTTAAGTGTTTGGGGTCCTGTGTTTGTGAAATTTATATATGTAAACCGCCTCTACTGCCTAACCTACACAAAAAAACCAACATTTAAAAAACTCACATAATGATGTTTATTTATTACTTTTTTAGCGAAGCGAGCTCGGAACTTAGGGCATCCCGACTCGAAGGGGTTAGGTAAGAAGGAGATGGCGGGGTTGAATGAGCGAGCAAAGTGAGTAAACGGACCCCGCCATCTCCTTCGTGGTCAAAACGCCGATGTGTTAGCCTCTGCAAAAACCCCTGAAGACCACGATGGAACGCCTCATTTCCACTAAAAAGGGTCTCCGGTTTTTTACACTAATCATACGAAATATAACAATTTTATACTGCTATTTTACTCTGGTATTCTGCTACGACTACCATATGGCTGTAGCATGGCTCTACCATGTATGATTATGTACTCATATTTACCAAGAAAAATGCTGCGTAAATCATTTACATATTTTGCTATTTACTTTTTTAAAAGTTTCTTAACACTGTATGAGCTTTACTTTAGTTTTATAATTTAATCTAGATATTCAAAATTAGATAATGGATAACTATAAAACAATGTTAATTCGAGTATTAAAAGAACATTTTACTTAAAATTGGATTCATATTTACGTAGCAAAATTCATCAAAACTTTGTGAATTATTGTCCCATTAGCCTAAATTTTGCCTCAGAAGTCAACTTTCAGTAACCCTAATTTAATTATTACGTAAAATATTTCATACCTGTTGCAATGGTAAGTTTTATAATTATGTTACATTTGATATTAAATAACGCCATTATAAAAATGGTCTATTATTAACGCCGTATGTTGACAGCATCCAGTGTGGTGACAACTTAAGATCCGCCACGGAACTTCTGCACTGCGAATGATGGCAGCATCCAGTGTGGTAATAACTGAAGCTTCGCCACTCAACTTCTGCACGCCGTGTGGTGGCAGCATCCAGTGTGGTAATAACTTAAGCTTCGCCACTCAACTTCTGCACTGCGTATGGTGGCAGCATCCAGTGTGGTAATAACTGAAGATTCGCCACTCAACTTCTGCACTGCGTATGGTGGCAGCATCCAGTGTGGTAATAACTGAAGATTCGCCACTCAACTTCTGCACTGCGTATGGTTGGAGCATCTAGTGTGGTAACAACTGAAGGTTCGCCACTCAACTTCTGCACTGCGTATGGTGGCAGCATCCAGTGTGGTAATAACTGAAGATTCGCCACTCAACTTCTGCACTGCGTATGGTGGCAGCATCCAGTGTGGTAATAACTGAAGATTCGCCACTCAACTTCTGCACGCCGTGTGAAGATTCGCCACTCAACTTCTGCACTGCGTATGGTTGGAGCATCTAGTGTGGTAACAACTGAAGGTTCGCCACTCAACTTCTGCACTGCGTATGGTGGCAGCATCCAGTGTGGTAATAACTGAAGATTCACCACTCAACTTCTGCACTGCGAATGGTGAGAGCATCCAGTGTGGTAATAACTGAAGCTTCGCCACTCAACTTCTGCACGCCGTATGGTGGCAGCATCCAGTGTGGTAATAACTGAAGATTCGCCACTCAACTTCTGTACTGCGTATGGTGGCAGCATCCAGTGTGGTAATAACTGAAGATTCGCCACTCAACTTCTGCACTGCGAATGGTGAGAGCATCTAGTGTGGTAATAACTGAAGCTTCGCCACTCAACTTCTGCACGCCGTATGGTGGCAGCATCCAGTGTGGCAATAACTGAAGATTCGCCACTCGACTTCTGCACTGCGTATGGTGGCAGCATCCAGTGTGGTAATAACTGAAGATTCGCCACTCAACTTCTGCACTGCGTATGGTGGCAGCATCCAGTGTGGTAATTACTGAAGATTCGCCACTCAACTTCTGCACTGCGTATGGTGGCAGCATCTAGTGTGGTAATAACTGAAGATTCGCCACTCAACTTCTGCACTGCGTATGGTGGCAGCATCCAGTGTGGTAATAACTGAAGATTCGCCACTCAACTTCTGCACTGCGTATGGTGGCAGCATCCAGTGTGGTAATAACTGAAGATTCGCCACTCAACTTCTGCACTGCGTATAGTGGCAGCATCCAGTGTGGTAATAACTGAAGATTCGCCACTCAACTTCTGCACTGCGTATGGTGGCAGCATCCAGTGTGGTAATAACTGAAGATTCGCCACTCAACTTCTGCACCGCGTATGGTGGCAGCATCCAGTGTGGTAATAACTAAATATTCGCCACTCAACTTCTGCACTGCGTATGGTGGCAGCATCCAGTGTGGTAATAACTGAAGATTCGCCACTCAACTTCTGCACTGCGTATGGTGGCAGCATCCAGTATTGTAATAATTAAAGGTTCGTCATGCGGCATCTACACGTTGAATTCTGGCAGCATCAAGTGTAGCAATAACTTAAGATCCGAAGAATATTTCTGTTTAGCGATCTCTAATCCGCTTCCCCTCCAAGTGACCACGAAACTGCATACTATTCTATATGTCGACACCGAGGATTCCGATACTAGCTGAGGCAGCAAAGGAAGTGCCTTGAAACTAAAGAGATGCAACAAAGGGGTTCTTTTTAGCGGTAAACGCGCAAACTTGTGCCTTCTACGGATTGAACTCGACTAGATTTAGTCGCCCCCAATCCGAGACTATGTTCAGCAAACACTCGAGTTCAGACATAAGTTTGTCCCGGTACTCGGCGAAGTTTACGTGAGAATTATTGGCACGGCCGGTGTATAACGAATCACCAGTTCTGTCATCCGCATAGCAATGAATGTTACCAGTTTGCAACATATGATTGATATGCAGAAGAAACAACGTCGGTGATAGCATGCAGCCTTGTGGGAGACCAGCGTTTATAGGCTTGTAATCAAAGCATGCACCGTCTACTATGACTTTGATGCTCCGGTCAGCAAAGAAACTGGTGATCTAATTGCACAATTTCTCAGAAAGCCAAAGGAATTCATCGGAAGGGAGTTTTGAAAGAAGCGCTTTCTGCCAGACCCGATCGAAGGCCTTTGCTATGTCCAAACTAACGGTCAATGCCTTTCCCTTGGACTCTACTGTCTCCGCCCATCTATGAGTCAGGTAGATCAGAATATCACCAGCTGATCCATGACAACGGAAACCGTATTGGCGGTCACTAATCAGCTGGTGATCCTCAAGGTAACTCATGAGCTGGCTGTTTATAATGGACTCCATTATTTTGGAGAACAAGGAGGTGATGGCGATAGGCCTGTAGTTGGATGGGTCTGAGTGGTTGCCTTTTTTAGGGATTGGGTGGACCAAAGCTGTCTTCCATGAATTCGGGACTACCCTTTGAGAGTATGAGTACCGGAAAAGACGCGCTAAAACCGGAACACGTATTTAGCATAATGGGAAGGACTCCACCAGCCCCACTTGACTTGCTGACGTCCAGAGAGAAGAGTGTTTTGCGAACCGAGCGATGTATAAATTGCACATCCGGCATAGAGCACTCACACTGCGAGATGATCTGCGGTGTATCCCTGTCATCGAGATTCAAATTGGACGCAAAGAAAGAGCCTAACAATTCGGCTTTCTCCTTTGCGGGATAGGCCAGTGAGTCGTGCTCTCTGTGTAAAGATGGAAGAGATGACCGACAGAAAATAATTTGGACAGCCGTGTTGTTGGTGAGAGACGAACTAGTTTCTTGCCAATTCTGCTGATATGCTCAGTCCTTGCGTTGGCGGTGACTCTTTTGAAGGACCTGGAGGCGGAATTATACTTCTTTTTAAGAGCACTGTTGTTGAGTTGGACTCATCAAAAAAATCCTTACGTAAACATACCCGTCAGGAAATTTATTAGTTGTGTTGCCAATACCTTCCAGCATACAATATTTATCTTGTCCGATCCCCACACTTAAACAATATCCATTTTATCAATTATAATGTTCAGTCCAACCTAGATTTGCTTATGAACATTTTATCAAAATCCGAGAAATCTATTAAGAATTAAAATGAAACCGAATCTTTATTATGTCATTTTCCATATTATGATAAAATTATAAAAAATACATCGTACATAAGTACATCAATATATTACAACATGTTCTAGTATGTTATCATGCTACATTTCAAATTTTGTGTTGACAGTCTGTCACTTGTCAGTCGATTGAGACATATCCACATGAATGTAATGATAGATTACCCCGAGACATAATAATGTGACATGCAATGAATTATCATTTCCCCCGGGACTACCAAACATATCGCTTTACTTTTTACCGTAAGATACCTTGCAGCGTCTAATCGTGTTTTTAATATTTCTATGGTCTAACCGTTTTATGTACGCACTAAATACATTATTTGTTGAAAATTGAACATAATGCTTAAGCTGAAACTATATACATAACACAAAAAATATTATGGTAATCATTTGAGACTTGTGAACATGGAAGTGATTTCTAATTAAGCTAGCTTATGTAACTAAGCTGTTTTATAGCACGAACTATAAAAATAAATATGTCAAAGTAGCCTCAACTCCTCCATATGCTATTTATTTAAGTCCTAAATGACCTGAACGTACGCTCTGGTAACTAACAAATAGAACTCTGTGAGCCAATTAATGACGGAAACTGTACCAAACATTAATTCACGCTTCACAGGATAGTTGTCAGGTCGCGGTTTGCCCGGAGTGGTCAGGATGAGCTAAAACGAGAGGTGTGGTGATGAAATTTAAAGATTGGTAAGCAGATTTTGCGTGGTGGAGCCACGCTGTGAGACGTGGACTGTTTTCTTGTTTGTCTGTATATTTGCAAATAGAAACAATCGAACCAAAGGAGTACATTTATTTCCAATAGTTTTTCATTCCAAAAATTTGTAAAATTGCATGTTTTTAATATAGGATAGAGAGGCAAACGAGAACACAGTACACCAGTGGTTGCTGCGGCCCATAGACATCTACATCTATCCTCGATTACAAATCAAAATGCAGATGCATTGTCACTCGTGAGATCTAAGATGGAATGCCTCGTTTCCAGTAAAAAGAGTCTTTGGTTCTCTACACTCACCTTATGAACCACTAAGCCATAAGCGGCAGCATTAAGCCACTATTTTACGCTAGGATTCTGTGAGAGCATGGTTCTACCCCGATTGAGCCGACCCATTCGAGCTACATCTATACTACTAATATAACTGCAGCGTGGCTCTAGTACGTATAAAAATGTTTTGACAATAGTTATAAAATATTTTCCTTTCGTTTAATATTTATATTTTTAGTTTATGATAGCTGTTTTATTTATTACAATAACATTAACCCCTTCATAATGCTTTTAAATTAACATATTCTAGCAACATTATAAGTTTCCGTGTGCGTATTTGTGCGTTAACGGTGCGGTAACGTTCATCATCCGTAACTAGCTTCTAGTCGAAAACATTGAATCTTATGTCTGCATTTGTGTATGCACTATGCATTATTTCAATCGGTTACAAAGATACACCTATAGGTATAGGCGTTGTCGTGAAGCGACAATAAAAAAACTAAAGAACCTAACTTAACTACAACGAAAACAACCAAAATAAAATGAATTATTTAAAAATTTGAAAATTTTTACAGTTTCTTTTATAAAAAAAAGGTATGAAGGTGATGATGGGATGTAATGAAAATAGTGATTTACAATATTATTAAAAAAAAATAAAGATAAAGATACTGCAACGAAGTATGCACAGGCTATGCCTATGATAGGTGCACAGCTCCTGCTCTAGGTACACGCAGAATCTGGAGAAAGCACACGCAGCGTCTGGAGAAGGTACACGCAGCGCTTGGAGTAGACACACACAGCGTCTTGAGCAGGTACGCAGCGTCTGGAGTAGGTCCACGAAACGTCTGGAGTAGGCACGCAGCGTTTGAAGTAGGTACACGCGGCGCTTGAAATAGGCAAACACAACTTCCGGAGTAGACACACACAGCGTCCGGAATAGACACGCAGCGTCTGGAGTAGGTCCACGCAACGTCTGGAGTAGGCACGCAGCGCTTGAGGTAGGTACACGTGGCGCTTGAAGTAGGCAAACACAGCGCACTAGTAGGCGGAGGCGTAGGCGTGGCTAGGCGACGACTTAAGGAGCGGGCAGAGGCTTGCAGGATCCCGAGGCAGTGCGGAAAAGGCCTTTAGGAGATGCTTCAAGTATCAAAGCTCAAGTCAGACTCCCCATTCGCCGATTGTTCGGCTTATTTTCCCTTTTTGACGGATCTGGCATAAGAACGGAAAATTATTCTCATTAAATTTGAAATTATTTAAATTAAAAGCAAATTCTTGTAAATGGCCAAGAAGAAAGGAGTATTTTGAAGTAAAAACATCAGGCCGGTAACGATATTTGAATAAAAATTGCCATGACAACCTGATAAACAACGATGTCAAAACATGTCAAATTTTGGTTTTAGGCTCGTAATACAGAAACGGCAAGATTTAAGTGAAAAATGAGATATTATTTATATAGGAAAAAAAGTAGCGCAACAGCGCGCACGAAACCCGAAATTGCAGAGTTACGGAGAACTAAATAAAAGACCGAAAAAGGTAGACTCCATTGACACCGATTTAAAAAGTGCTGATAGCATGAAAAATACGAAGTGAAAATGATTTGTTATTGTGTTCTTATGAATTAAAAATATTACAGGATCCTATAGAAATAAAGGTGATGCAAAATATCAAGTTTTGAGGCGAATGCAGAACATCAAAAACAGAATGGAAAAATAAATTTAAAATAGTGTAAAATGATATGTAAGTATGTATAAGCATAACACTACATTTTCCCCCCGACCCTGGAAAATTTTTGACTCGGCAAAAATTTTGACATGTATATTCTAAAATAAACCATAAAAACACAGCTTTGCAGAAACAGACATCACCAGGCAAAATCAGATATACTATCTCTTACATTCATCATCTGCATTCAGGTAAGGGTGGAGTTCACATTCAATGACTACCACTCTAAAAGTGTGTTTTCGAAAGGACATTCAGGCTTATTTAAGGAGTTGTCATCCGCTCCTGCGTGGAAAAAAAACATTTTGAAAGGACATCCAGGCTTATTTAAGGAGTTGTCATCCGCTCCTGAGTGAAGATAAAGATAAAGAAATTAATCTTAAGCAAGCTTTAGCCGCTATGACTTAAGTAAAGATTAAGAACGGCCAGAGCGGTAGGGCTCAAAGCCAGAGATCAGCAACATCACTAACGAGATGTGTCTGAAATTGATATTTATACATATATACAAACTTACATATACAAACATATATATACATATATACAAATGTAGTGTCATGCAAAACAGTATTAGATGGTTCCTCACATCTAATCTTCATTTCGTATTCGAGTTCGGCCTTGTTAAGAAATTTGTACTTAATAACCCTTTTCATTGTTAGTATTAAATGCAAAGTTAAGTTTAAGAAATAAAAATTTAATTAAAAATTGTACCTTTTTAAGTTATCCAGAATAAGAATATTAAAGTGATGAATGTAAGTGAAGTGTTATATGTAGGTCTAAATATAATCCAGATAAGTTGAAAAACTAGATGAAGTTTTGTTTTAGAATTTGGAAGATTGTACCTCTTTAAGTTATCTAGAATAAAAATATTAAAGTGATGAATATAAGTGAAGTGTTATATACAGGCCTAAATATAATCCAAATAAGTTGAAAAATTAGAAGAAGTTTTGTTTTAGAATTTGGAAGATTGTACCTCTTTAAGTTATCTAGTATAAAAATATTAGTGATGAATGTAAGTGAAGTGTTATATGTAGGTCTAAATAAAATCCAAATAAGTTGAGAAACTAGATGAAGTTTTGTTTTAGAATTTGGAAGATATGATAAGGATGAGTAAATAAAGAGTTAAGAACGAAAGAGAAAGCAATTCAATCAAAAGGAAATGGATAAGGCGTAGCTAAGGTGAAGAAAAGAAGAACTTTTACGTCGGGCGCCAAATGTCGTGAAGCGACAATAAAAAAACTAAAGAACCTAACTTAACTACAACGAAAACAACCAAAATAAAATAAATTATTTAAAAATTTGAAAATTTTTACAGTTTCTTTTATAAAAAAAGGTATGAAGGTGATGATGGGATGTAATGAAAATAGTGATTTACAATATTATTAAAAAAAAATAAAGATAAAGATACTGCAACGAAGTATGCACAGGCTATGCCTATGATAGGTGCACAGCTCCTGCTCTAGGTACACGCAGAATCTGGAGAAAGCACACGCAGCGTCTGGAGAAGGTACACGCAGCGCTTGGAGTAGACACACACAGCGTCTTGAGCAGGTACGCAGCGTCTGGAGTAGGTCCACGAAACGTCTGGAGTAGGCACGCAGCGTTTGAAGTAGGTACACGCGGCGCTTGAAATAGGCAAACACAACTTCCGGAGTAGACACACACAGCGTCCGGAATAGACACGCAGCGTCTGGAGTAGGTCCACGCAACGTCTGGAGTAGGCACGCAGCGTTTGAGGTAGGTACACGCGGCGCTTGAGGTAGGCAAACACAGCGCACTAGTAGGCGGAGGCGTAGGCGTGGCTAGGCGACGACTTAGGGAGCGGGCAGAGGCTTGCAGGATCCCGAGGCAGTGCGGAAAAGGCCTTTAGGAGATGCTTCAAGTATCAAAGCTCAAGTCAGACTCCCCATTCGCCGATTGTTCGGCTTATTTTCCCTTTTTGACGGATCTGGCATAAGAACGGAAAATTATTCTCATTAAATTTGAAATTATTTAAATTAAAAGCAAATTCTTGTAAATGGCCAAGAAGAAAGGAGTATTTTGAAGTAAAAACATCAGGCCGGTAACGATATTTGAATAAAAATTGCCATGACAACCTGATAAACAACGATGTCAAAACATGTCAAATTTTGGTTTTAGGCTCGTAATACAGAAACGGCAAGATTTAAGTGAAAAATGAGATATTATTTATATAGGAAAAAAGTAGCGCAACAGCGCGCACGAAACCCGAAATTGCAGAGTTACGGAGAACTAAATAAAAGACCGAAAAAGATAGACTCCATTGACACCGATTTAAAAAGTGCTGATAGCATGAAAAATACGAAGTGAAAATGATTTGTTATTGTGTTCTTATGAATTAAAAATATTACAGGATCCTATAGAAATAAAGGTGATGCAAAATATCAAGTTTTGAGGCGAATGCAGAACATCAAAAACAGAATGGAAAAATAAATTTAAAATAGTGTAAAATGATATGTAAGTATGTATAAGCATAACACTACAGCGTTCTGATTCGTATATACAAAATATGTATTTAAATGTAAAGGAATATTATAATTCTGAGTTCACCTACTTGAGGACATCATAACTATCTAAAATTTCGAAACCGGTGACAAAACAAATATGCTGACGATTGTATCGTCACATCATCAGATAATAATTAATACGTGTTGTTTAAATCTTGATCACAGAGCACTACACTCGCAAAATTTGCCAATTCAAACTAAATAATTCTCCACATCATAATCCTTTCAGAAATTACACATATTGAAGCTTAATTTAAAATGTACAGGGGATTAACCCAGGCCTAAATAAAATTAATTAAATTTAAAGCAGCAAAATTAACGCTTAAAATGAACAATGTCTCTACAAGAATAAGGTTTGTTTTAGCTAAAACCTATTATGAGTACAGTAATGGTGGCATCTGGAAAAGTAACAAAATCGTAAATAAAGGTAGAAATTACTTGCATTTATTTTTATACTTTCTGTAGTATATGTATAGAGGTGAACTAATAATGTAGTCTTAGTCTTTATTCTTTATTCTTTATTGTACACACAATAAGTTGGTAACAATTATTAAATATTTAAATAAATGTACAAAGGCGAGCTTAACCCTAATAAGAGTTCTCTTCCAGCAAACCTATTGGGAGAGAGAAATAGTTTTATATACAAAGCAAGTAGGTAGCAGCGTGCGTACTTAATAATTAACATAACGCTACTTAATAGAAAATTAGTCCTCAGGTGTGATAACGCATCTGTATTTTGAATCTTAATCGAGGATGAATGTAGATGTCTATGGGCCACGGCATCCAATTACCATCAGGTGGACCGCGTACTAGTCGTTTGTACCCTTATTTTTTAAACTGTATTTTCATATACACCGCATGCATTTATTGTTTCTAATACCACGCCCTCTTTAAGTTCGTCTTCCTCGACTATTAATTATCGATCCACATAATTTTATTCTTACACATAGGCTTTCAGTGTTTAATGTAACTAACGAGCAAGACACAATCGTTTTGTACAAAGTCTACCTTCAACTGGTCACTATCAGTGGTCTCTGTGAACTTGAATTTCTAATTTTTGGTACCTAACCTTATTCTGTGGTTGTGTTTAGGCTGACGATCAACAATAATTCCCGATTTTCTTAACGAGAACGAACTAAACATTTATCCTGAATTAAGAATCAAAAAGCAGATGCGCTGTTAGCGTTTTCATTAGAAACGAGGCATTATATCTTGGATATAATGTCTCGTTTCTAGTTAAAAGGGTCTCCGGTTCTCTACATTCAGCATACGAAACACAGTAGCATTGAGTTGCTATTTTGCGTTGGTATTCTGTGAAATTGTGGTCCTTTCCCGGTCAAGCCGACCCATTCGTGCTACAAACGTAATATAGATGCAGCGTGGCTTCAACACGTAAAAGTAGCACCGGAGCAAGCCTTTTGATCTTTCGTTCCCTTATTTTACTTCAAGTATAAGCCTTACCTATTCATGTTACTTTCCTTTTTCTCTTAACTAAGCTCTATCAATCTACTATTTGTCTAGCAGTAAAGTTTTAAATGTTTCAAGCATTTAGCAACAAGAGTGTGAAACCACGAAGGATTTATCCACATTCATCACTCTATACAGGTAAGTTGGTGAGCGTAATTTGGATTCTTTCGGGTTGATATAAAGCTGTTCCTTTATGTTTTTATTGTCTCCTATCAATAGTGTGTATATAGCAACATTTATCAGACAAGCTATTTTTTTTTACTTTGTTTTTTATTTTAACATTGGCAATCACGGAACCAGAAACATTAATATTTTTTGGCCTGTCCTCTTTAATTTTTTATTATTTTTTATATTTATTAAACCAAAATAGCCTCTAAAAAGCTTGCTTGGCGTGCTTAGCAGAGCGTGACAGTATTTCATGCCGGCACATCGCATGCAACTTTACAATAAGCAAGTTCGGTCTCACATGAAATACTGTTCTCATCTCTGGGCCGGGGTACCCCAATGTCAGCTCCTTCCGCTTGACCGCATCCAGAGTAGTGCGATTCAAATCGTTGACGACCGAGTTTTTTCTGATCGGCTCGATTCACTTGCGCTGCGTAGGGATGTTGCATCCCCTTGCATTTTCTATCGCATCTATCACTGGGAGTGCTCAGGGAAAATGTTCGGATTAATCCCAGCTGCCAAATTTCATGAACGTACATCGCATCAAAATTCAAGATACCATCCTCACCATCTGGATGCTTGGCGGTCCACTACTGTGCGTTTTACTAGAAGTTTTCTTCCTCGTACAACTTCTCTGTGGAATTGTGTACCAGCGGCTATTTTTCCGGACCGTTACGACTTAGGCACCTTCAAGAAAAGAGTTTACTCCTTTTGAAAAGGCCAGCAACGCAACTGCGATTCCCCTGGTGTTGCGTTTGTTCATGCGCGATGGTAGTCACTTGCCATCAGGTGAGTCGCATGCTCGTCTGCTCCCTCTTCTATAAAAAAAACTTCGAAGAAAATGTGTATCGTCGGATTCAACTCTGCTAGGCAGTGTTCAGGAGATTACAAATAACCAGATAATTAAAATTCTCTTTCTTTAAACGTTAATTTGAAAGTTTTAAAACAATTTATATAATGAATTTTAGCCAATCTTGAAGATAATTTCATAGGACCATTAAGCTTTCAGCTTCGGCTTCAACTTTGGCCAGAAATCAACCTTTGGTCGAACATGAGTAAACATCATAATTGATTTCTGTTAAATTACTACGGTGTAATACTTTATCGTTATACTTATTGCTTTATTCTTAGAGCTTTACTTGAAAAATGTTCTTAGTAACCCTTAACATATATCGCACTCAAACTCAAACCCTATTATTATTGGAAACAAAAAGAAAGAATTCATTTAAACAAGGTTAAAAGGGGATATTGATAAGTCATTATATCTTATTTCTTTCCTACACGAATATCTTAAAGCCGTTGGTCCTGTGCTTGAATCTCTTCGGTAGTGTCAGTTTTTTTTATAGAAGAGGAAGCAAACGAGCATACGGGTCAACTGATGTTAAGTGACTACCGCCACCCATGATCAACCGCAACACCAGGGGAATTGCAGGTGCGTTGCCGGCCCTTTAGAAAGGAGTAAGCTCTTTTCTTGAAGGTCCCCAGGTCGCCTGGGGACCTTCCCTAGGTCTTATCAGTCCGGAAAAATCTCCGGTGGTAAACTATTCCACAGAGAGGTTGTACGCGTAAGAAAACTCCTTTTGAAACGTACTGTGGTGGACCGCCAAGCATCCAGATGGTGTGGATGGTATCGGGACGTTTGCCGCGTGGTGCGTTCACGAAATTTGGCGGCTGAGATTAATCCGAACAGTTCCTCAGAGCACTCTCCATGGTATATGCGAAACAAAATGCAAAGAGATGCAACATCTCTTCGCATTGCCAGTGAATCGAGCCGATCGGAAAGTACTCGGTCGTCGACGATTCGAGCCGCTCTGCGCCGGATGTGGTGAGTGTTACGGATTTGCAACATATCATTGATATGCAGAAGAAACAGCGTTGGCGATAGCACGCAGCCTTATGGAACACCAGCATTTATAGGCTTGCAATCGGAGCTTGCACCGTCTACAACGAACTTGATGCTCAGATTTGCAAGAAAGCTAGTGATCCAATCGCAAAATTTCTCGGGAAGCCCATAGGAAGGGAGCTTCGAAAGAAGCGCTTTGTGACGGACTTTGTGCAAACTAACGGCCAATGCCTCCCCCTTGGAGTCTTCTACCTACGCCCATCTGTGAGTAAGGTAGACCAGAAGATCACCAGCTGACCGACCACGGCGAAAACCGTATTGGCGGTCACTAATCAGCTGGTGATCTTCAAGGTACCTCATGAGCTGGCAGTTTACAATGGACTCCATTATTTTGGAGAACAAGGAGGTGATGGCGATAGGTTGGTAGTTGGACGGGTCTGAGCGGTCGCCTTTTTTAGGGATCGGATGGACGAAAGCCGTCTTCCACGATTTTGGGACTACGCCTAGGGAGTAGGAGTACCGGAAAAGACGCGTTAAAACCGGTTCCAACTCTGGAGCACATGTCCTCAGCACAATTGGGGGGATTCCGTCAGGCCCACTCGACTTGTGGATGTCCAGGGAGAGGAGTGCTTTGCGAATCGAACGCTGTGTGAACTGCACTTCCGGCATGGAGCACTCACGCCGCGGGATGTTCGGCGGCGTACTCCCCCTGTCATCGAGAGTCGAGTTGAATGCGAAGAAAGAGCCTAGAAAATCGGCTTTCTCCTCTGCGGTATGGGCCAGTGAGTCGTCCTCCCTGTGCAGAGATGGAAGAGATGGCTGACAGAAATTCCCCTGGACAACCTTGGCGGGAGATCGGAATGCACGGGTTCCAGAAGGAAGGCGAACTAGTTTCTCGCCAATTCTGCCTATGTGCGCTAACTTTGCCTTGGCAATGACTCTTTTGAAGCCGTCCCGTCCGACTATAAGAGTGAGGGAATAAAAATTAGGGAGTAAAATGTGCACCCGTGCACTCACTCACTTGTTTACTCTAATCCTGTCCTATGCCTAGTGTCCGTTGAGACTGGTAGCCTTGACTAATAATAAACCTGGAATATGGAATATACTATGTTACCTTTATATTCATTCCCGTTTTTATCCTAAACTGTAAAACAATTCATTTGTTTTGAGATTTTTTTCTATTGCAACGACGAACATAATTTGTGATAGACATCATTGGTTAAGACGTTTGTATTATATTGATATTTCTGATTTAATCAAATGCGTGCTTGCAAATAGAAAGATTGCAAAATAGCGAATGATATCGGATGATATTTCTGAAATCTGTCTATGCAAGATAGATAAATGTTTAACTTAGGCATTTCTTGGGTATTTATGTATTAAAGTTTATTTAAGACCTCGCTAATAATTCACTGTTGTTCTCTATTTACTATTAATTGAGATTCAATATAATAATAACAGTTATTCGAAAACTAGCTGGATCGAATATTTACTAAGAATATCATTGTATTGGTTATTGTTTTTGGTAGTGTTATAATTGCTCGTGTCGGCATCCTAGGCTACATACCATATTATATGTTAGCGGGTAAGGTTAAAAAATGCTGTAGATAAATCCGTCATAGTAGATGAACCAAGAGGACATAATGTTAAGCCAGTTTAAATGTAACACTATGTACATAATAAATTAACTTTTGATAACAAGCATAAATAGCCTTCAAAATATTAAAATCGTTAAAATTTTTATTCCCAATTTTTCCACCCTCTGAAATGGATATTTTTCTTTTATTTTTTTATATTCACTAACATTCCGAAGATGTGTTCATCTTTTTGCATTTTCTATCGCATTTAGCACAGGAAGTGTTCAAAGTACCTAATTATTGGGATTAATTTCAGCCGCTACTTTCAACCATCGCACTTCGCAACAGAACTTACGATATTCACGCTATCTTGGCGATCCACCATAGTACGATTTATTAGGAGTTTTCTATTTCCCTCGACTGGCTTGTGAAACCAGCCGCAAGCGACAATTTTTCTGCAGCAATATCACTCAGAGACCTTCAAGAAAAGAAAAGAGCTTACTTATTTTTAAAAGTTTGGCAACGCACATGCAATCCCCCTCATGTTGCAGTTGTTCATAGCTAAATTGTTCATAGTAAATTCTCTTTCTCTCTTCTCTTTCTCTTCTTTTGTTCATAGTAAATTGTTCATAGTAAATTTCACAGTTGTTCATAGGCAGCTGTTAGCACTTACCATTAAGTTAGCTGCATGTTCGTTTAACTCCTCTATAAAAAAAATATAGGACCACTCCTCTAGTATATGCTATTAAAAAAATATAATCTAAATTGGTTTCCGAAATATCGGGAAACATACATAAAACATGCAATATATAATCATTGACTTATAATCAAACTAGTAGCAGAAATATGTAAGCAGGTGACATGTATCTAGACGGACTCCTAGGCATAAAATGATTTTTACCCCCTAATAAATGTACCAGGTAGTCACATGCGTGTGTGTCTTTTAAGAAGGTGGAAAATTTAATATATTAAACGGCACTTCAATATTGAAATGCCGTTTAATATATAAAATTTTCCACCTTAAATATCTGCACTCGTAGCTTACAGTTATATCGAAATCCTTTTTTGGAGAACATCTTTAATCTTCTTTATAAAATCGGCACAGAACGAAAAGCGTACCAAAATATACTATATTCCTTGTAACCATTAAATTATTGATTTTAATCTCGTTACGGTAAATAAAAATCTTAACTTGATTGAACACGTTCGAAAAGGGCTTTCAATAAAATCAATGTCTAAGGCCTAAGATAAAACAGGTCCAATTAATTTTCTATTTCACAACATATTTATACAAGAAACACACATTAAAACACTACGTTTCTCTTTTATATTGGTGAAGTAAAGTATAGCCTACATACGTATCTCCTGGGCACAGGCCCCCTCTTATTTTTGAGACTAGGTTCTAGGGCAAGCAAGTGTCCACTGCGCCGCTCAACGTGTGTTGAAAATCTTTATATGTCTTTAAATTATGTTTCTTTATTTTTTTCATATTCTCAGATATGCATATTTCCTCACAATTTTTCCTTCTCAATTCAAAAATTACAATTTATAATTTCATTAATGCTGATCTACCGTGGCTCATCATCGTAAACTTTTTTATAGAAAAAGGATGAATAACGAGCACACAGTCCCCCTAATCCACCCACCTATGAATGCTATATACATCGGCATCTATCCTCGATTAAGGATTAACATGCAGATGCGTTGTCACCTCTGACGACTAAGATGGAACGCCTCGTTACCAGTAAAAAGGGTCTCTTGTTTTCTACATACACCATACAAGATATTGCAGCATTAAGCTTTTATTATATGCTAGTATTCTGCCGCTTTAGCTCAGGGGCTAAGCGCTCGCTGTAAATTTCACAGTACTTGGGCAACGCAGGTTTGATGCCCTCCGGCACCAATGAAATCGTTTTAGCTCAGGGGCTAAGCGCTCGCTGTAAATTTCACAGTACGTGGGATACCCAGGTTCGATCTCCTCCGGCACCAATGAAATCGTTTCAGCTCAGGGGCTAAGCGCTCGCTGTCAATTTCACAGTACGTGAGCAACACAGGTTCGATCCCCTCCGGCACCAATGAAATCGTTTTAGCTCAGGGGCTAAGCGCTTGCTGTAAATTTCACAGTACGTGGGAAACCCGGGTTCGATCCCCTGCAGCATCAAAGAAATCGTTTTAGCTCAGGGGCTAAGCGCTCGCTGTAAATTTCACAGTACGTGGGCTACCCAGGTTCGATCCCCTCCAGCACCAATGAAATCGTTGATTCCAATTTTATGCGCTAATTTATTACATGCTCGCCGGTGAAGGTAAGTATTGTTAAAAAACCTGCATATCTGAGAAATAAGAAAAAATATTTCGAAGTCATGTAAAGTGCGCAAACACGCAGCGCGTTGGAATTTTCTTTGCCCCAAAACCCTCTCAAAAATGAAAAAAGGACTCTGTCTCGCAGTCAGACGTATATAGGCTATAACTATAACTTTTTAACTTTATTTTGTAAAAGTGTGGTCCTTCCCCAGTTGAGCCTTAAATGAAATGGGATTTTACTCCATAAAATTGTTACGCCACTTTTCAGTTATTCACTTTATTTCAATATTCATTCGAATATACTCGTAGTTGCTAACAGTCCCTTACGACGATCTTAGTGTTACTCTGTATTACCGATTTATTGATTTTCCCAGAATGTGCTCATTTTGACAATTTTGTATACTTACTATTTTATTAGTCTACTTTATGTGGACTTAAGAAAAAGTGTACACATGATATTTAATGGAATAGTTTTATTAATTAAACGTTAGATATAATTCCTAAAGAAAGCTATTTTAATTTTACCACTGCTTCGGAAAGAAAACTCCTGTCCTTAGAAGAACCAGCTAAAAACCCAGCGAGTCGTTCATTCCACAGTGACGGTATACAGTACAAAGTTGGTTTTATAATTAGTAAAGTAAAGTTACAGCTATACTATATAGCTATACTGTATTTCCCATGACTACCTCGTTGGTCTAGTGGTTGTAGTAGTTTGACTGCTGATCATGAGGTCCTGGGTTCGAATCCCCGGTAGGGCCAAAAATTAATTATGGAGTTTTTCCGTCATGAAATTCTCAGTAGCTGACCGGAGTCAGGAAGTTGGCAGTGTCTCACCACCGTGCCTCGGAAAGCACGTAAAGCCGTTGGTCCTGCGCCTGATCTCTCTCCCCTTCGTGTCGGCTTGCCGTCTCATCGGATTATGAGAGTAAAGGAATAGAGAGTGCACCTGTGCTTGCGCATACACTTGGGCACTATAATCCTGTCCTGCGCCGATGGCTAGCCTCCATTGAGGCAGGCCGCCGTGTTCGAAATTCGATCTGGAGGACATTATTATTATTTCCCACTATTGAGCGCAGGCAAGTGTCCGTCGCGATGTCCAAATGATTGTTGATGGACTTCACGTCTTCGAAAAAAAAACTTTTCTCAGATTTTCAGCTTTCCTTACTATGTTTTTCTTCACCGCCGAGCATGTGGTAAATCGTACTTAAGATTACAATTGATAATTTCATTGGTGCCTGCGGGGAATGAACCTGAGTTGCTCGTGTACTGTGAAATTCACAGCGAGCGCTACGCCCCTGAGCTACCACGACTCTCGGTTGCACAATTATTTACAATTATTATAGTTTAATAAGGAACTTTTTCCCGACAGTAAATTATACAATATATAATAGGATGCATTATTTGAAATTATTATAGTAAATTAAGTACAACTTTATGTAATAATGGCACCTGTGATAGACTTGGTTTTCTCGAGTGTAACGCAATGTTCCTCTAACCTACCAAAACTCAATCACAAGTGCGCCCAAAACGCAAACATAAATGAATTCTCTATTCCCTTTCTCTCATATTCTGACCGATGATCGACCGGTAATTTGACACGACCAGATTTACGTGGTTTCCCAGTCATGGATGGTATAACGCCGTCTACTTCTGGACTCGGGCTGCTACAGAAATGGTTTGACAAAAAAACTCAACAACTTATTTTGCTCAACCAACGATCCCGAGTTCGAATCCCTGATTTCACTCGGGAGCACAAGGTCAGCAGTCGCATTCACTTACTGCTGAACAAAGACAGCCTCTTTAGATCGCCATAAAGCACGGGCCTGACCTCACAGTCACCTGCTTTAATTGAATTTCAGTTCATCTAGTTTGGGATCAACGCTACAGTATTTTAGCTGTTATCAGTTCTACGTCATCTACTATAATTTCTATTCTGCAGATTTTATTACTCCCGAAAACCTCATAGTCATCTTTATTAGCGCACTGAGTTTGATTGTGTTTTTAATGGAGTCAGGAAAAAAATGTAAAATTCTCAGATTCGTGAGTTTTTTTTAGATGATATGTCTCGTATTCGTTGTTTTATAGATGATATGTCTCATTATCTGTCCAAGAGTCTGTCAGGGTAAGTACCACCCTCTTACCTGTTTCTGCCACCATGTTGCAAGTTAATCATGATCTTTACCTTGCGCTTTAATGGCTTATTTTCCAAACAGTGATTCCACTTTAATAACTAACAGGCAGGCCCTTATCAGACACTAAATTGTGTCAAATTAAAACTGTGTAGGTCCTACAACAATTGGTTCATGATAATTATAACGTCAGCAAATCGTAAAAGATTGATGGTTTCCCGTTCATGCGTATATCCTGCCTTTTCCAATACAATATCGTGAAAATATGTTCAAATACAAATAATGTACAAAATTATTTAATAATTTTAGTTTTATCACTTGTTTCTTTAAGGTTATAAAGTGAGGGTTAAATTTTATTTCAGAAAATGCGCGATCTAGCTGGATTAACGGAAAGCTTATTTAGAGTAGAGATCTTAAGACATCAAAGTGTATCCCAAATATCTAATAATACGTTTAGCTAAATCGAGCGATATGTTTCAAAACTAAGCTCTATTGATCCTACAAACTATTACTAGCAATGGAGAAAATGTGGTAATAATTTCATTGATTACCATTATATCCTATACCTTTAAACAAGCAATTCTTATATATATATATATATATATATATATATATATATATATATATATATAAATACAAAATATAATCGGTATCTCGAACACGGCTCCAACGATTTTCATAAAATTTAGTGTCCAGGGAGTTTCGGGGGCAATAAATCGATCTAGCTAGGATTTATTTTTAAAAAATGTTTTTTTTTTTTCATCTTTTCAGGCAATGAAAAACTGCTACAATATAAGGAGGTAAATTTTGACACACGTGGATAGCGAGCAGTCGCGAAATCTTAATGCCTTGGTTCGCGTCCCGTCTTTGGTACGGTTTTCTTCCTTTTTTTTTAAAGTTACCTTATTTTGTGAGAAAATCTATTATTTCTAGCCCTTTTTTAGTCTTTTTTAAAAATACGAAAATTTTAAGCTAGCTAGCTAGGATTTATTTTTAGAAAATGTCTTTTTGTCCGTGTTTTCAGGCAATGAAAAACTGCTGCAATATATGTATAAGAAGGTTATAATGTTGACACTATGTTAATGATCGTAATAGCTCAATCGAGCGAGTCGAGTGGTCACGAAATCGTAATGCCTTGGTTCAAGTCCTGTCTTCGGTCCGTTTTTTTCCCCTTTTTTTACTTTTTTTATGTTCTCTTCTTTTGTGAAAAAATCTATTATTTCGAGCCCTTTTTTTAGTATTTTTTAAAAATACAAAATTTTTAATTAAACTAATTGCACTCATGATTTTTTCAGCTCAGTTTTTTCTATTATGTCAATAAGATCAAAAATATTATTCATCAGTATGTAATTTGTATCTAAATGTAATTAAAAAAAAACCGAGCAAAGCTCGGTCATATTACTAATTTAAGATAAATTTGATAAATTATATTGAAATGTTTCTTGTGGAATTGTATTCATGCGTGCGTCGGTATACGAGTTGACATATACGTAGGACACTCAATAAGTTTTGAGATATACAAAAAGTATTCTAGGTACTATTAATATTTATTTTATATCTTTTCAAAATATTCTCCATCATTTTCCAAAGATCCATTCGCCTAAACCAACTCTGAAAACACTTTTGCCAGTCTTGATCTGACAGGTCGGAAATCGCTTCTTCGTTCGGCAGTCACGGCTTCTTCGGCATACATTTTCTGCCGTTACTGCTGTTTGCGGGGCCTCGGTTCTTTGGTCATCTTTAAGATTAATTTTACCCGTTTTGAATTCAACAAACTACCTAAAAATTGTTGCGAGTGGTGGAGCTGAGTCCTTGATTGTAACCGTTTTAAACTTAATTGTTCGGTTAAAACAAATATAAAATAATCATAGCGCGCAAATGTTCACGGTTAAGATCCATCGTTTTAAATGAAAAGCGCGGGAAGCGTTACAGGAAAATAAATAGAACTTTGTTTTTTTTTTTAATATTGAGCAATTGGCTTATGGAGTTCTATCTTTAAATAAATTTGCTTTTTAGGAACATATAACATGGGTGCGTTCCATTTTTAAATTTCGAGCATCTCAAAACTTATTGAGTGACCTATGTGTACGCGCGCGAACACGCGCACACACACAAACTCGCACTCGCATTTTTGTAACGTATTAAGCAAAATTAGGACTAACCTTGAGTTGCAGTGACATTCTATGATCTTGAATACCTGGCCTCTGAGCTACAAGAACTAACAAATTATTTAAAACCTAAAAGTAAGTATTTACATCAAACCCCTACAGCTATCTATATGTAAAATTAATATGCTTTTCTGTATGTTTTGTTTCATGTTGTTGATAGTGGTGACATAAACTATTCTATCAACATCACATTTCATACTGCAAATGCAAGGTTTATGATAATAAACCGAAATATGTGTATGAATCAATTGCACCTCGTATTATATTGGTGTTAAAATATTCATTTGAAGATTTTTTTAATTTAATCTATAATTTTAGATTTTGTAATACACTTAATATTCACTGCGATCTCCCGGGACTGAAAGGCGTTCCAATAACCAAATTCAATGACATCAGTTAGATTATGAGCTCATTTTTGTCACGCCTATTTATATTAACAGTAAACCTCATAACGCTGAACGTTGTTGCAAAAATATATAATATAATTATATATTTTTGCAACAATGCTGCAGCAAAGAACACGGTAGTGTGTTATTTAAAACGGTTGACTAGTACAGATAACTACTAGAAAGGTTCTCATACGGTCTAGTAGGCATGTACGGCATTTATTCCCAGCTCGTGCATAACAAACATAGTGACCGGCATGTTCATGTGGTTGCCGCATATTTAAATGGTATTTAAATTTTGATATGTAAGAAGAAACGAGTATGTATGACATTGATGGCACAACCAGATCCCAACATACACATTTTTGAAAATAACTTTAAGGATATTAAAAAATATCAATATTTTTATTTATAAGTAACTTAAAAAATCATCAGCGGTAGGTATTGCTTTCGATTATTTTTCTATAAAGAAAAATGTAACACTTCATGTTTCTGATGGAAGTTTCATCCAAACTGGGACTTTTGAATCATTATTTTTTGTTGTTCAAAAAAGTCGGTTAAATTTTGTATTTATTTTCATCATCATCATCATCATTACAGCCTTTCACAAGTCCACTGCTGAACATAAGCCTCCCCCAAGTAATGCCACAAAGCACGGTCCTGAGCCACCTGCATCCATCGACTTCCTGCATGTCTTACCAGGTCGTCACTCCATCTAGTGGGGGGTCGCCCTACACTACGCCTACCGGTACGAGGCTGCCACTCGAGAACCTTTCTTCCCCATCGGTTATCGGTTCTTCGAGCTATATGGCCGGCCCATTGCCACTTCAGCTTACTAATCCGTTGGGCTATGTCGGTCACTCTGGTTTTACTGCGGATATCCTCATTTCTGAGTCTATCACGCAGAGAAACTCCGAACATAGCCCTCTCCATAGCTCGCTGAGCGACCTTAAGCGTCCTCATACGGCCAGCAGTGAAGGACCACGTCTCAGATCCATAAGTCATCACTGGCAACACGCACTGGTTGTACAATCTAGTTTTTAGAGATTGAGGTATACCTGACGAAAAGATATGTCGTAATTTCCCGAACGCTGCCCAGCCGAGTTGAATCCGTCGATTGACCTCTCGGTCGAAGTTGGACTTACCTAGTCGGACTATTTGTCCCAGGTAAACGTACTCGTCAACAACTTCGAGCATAGTGCTCCCAACAACTACCGGCATAGGTGTGACATGGACATTGAACATGATCTTTGTTTTGTCCATGTTCATCTTAAGACCTATCCGTTGGGAGGCACTATTGAGGTCATTGAGCATAGTGCTTAAGTCCTCCAGCGATTCTGCCATAAGGACTATATCGTCGGCAAATCGAAGGTGAGTGATGTACTCGCCATTGATGTCAATACCGTATCCTTTCCAGTCCAGTAGCTTGAAAACGTCTTCCAACACAGCGGTAAAGAGTTTCGGGGATATAACGTTACCCTGTCTTACACCTCTCTGCAGTTGGATAGGTTTCGAACTCTGGTTCTGTACTCGGAGAGCCATCGTAGCCCTACTGTACAAACACTTCAGCACTTCGATATACCGACAGTCAACTTGGCACCGCTGAAGGGACTGTAGCACCGCCCAAATTTCGACGGAATCAAAGGCTTTCTCATAGTCCACATACGCCAGGCAAAGTGGCAGATTGTACTCTTCAGTCTTCTGTACAATCTGCCGCAGGGTATGTATGTGGTCTATGGTACTGAAGCCTTTTCGGAAACCGGCTTGTTCGGGAGGCTGGAAGTCGTCAAGTCTGCGTGCGAGACGATTCGTAATGACTCTCGAAAACAGCACGTAGACGCGGCTCAGAAGGGAAATCGGTCTGTAGTTCTTTAAGAGAGCGTTGTCGCCTTTCTTAAAGAACAAGACCACCGCACTTCTGCTCCACGCCTCTGGAGTAGTGCCACCATGGAGGACGGAATTGAAGAGCTTCTGAAGGACTACAAGTACCGGTGTTCCACCCGCTTTCAGAAGCTCCGCTGTAATTCCATCCTCGGCCGGGGCCCTGCCGTTTTTAAGGTGCTGGAGAGCCATTCTAATCTCGCTTAGACTGACGTCCGGGATATCATCGGAATAGTGTCGGATAAGACTTGCTCTTGGATCGTTACTCACACTTGCGTGTGGCTCCAACGATGATGTGTACAGCTGCCCATAGAACCTCTCAATCTCACTCAAAATCTCAGGTGTCCCGGAAACGATGTTGCCACACTCAGTCTTCAGCTTTGACGGTTGGCTCTTTCTGGCAGACAGATCTCTGGCAAAGACTTTGGAGCCCTGGTTCCGCTCGATCGCTTCTTTAATACGAGAAGTATTAAAGTTGCGTAAGTCTCGCCGCATGCATTTGGAGATCTGTCTGTTCAGTTGCCTGTATGCTGTCAAATCTGTTGACGATTGCAGCCTCATCTCCCGTCTAACAGCCATGAGATTAAGAGTGTGATCGGAGAGTTTTTGTGTTCTTCTGCGGCGGGTCTTGCAGAACTTAGCTCCGACCGCATGGACAGTTTCCACGAGCTTGTCGTTCATATCGTCCACTGCATTGCAATCTTCTAGGCACTGGAAGCGGTTACGTAACTCGAGCTGAAAGGTTTCGGGATTCTGGATTAGAGCACGAGGGGGACGGAGCGTTGACTTCATTAGACGAGACCTCTCCAACTTAACGTTTAGGTTCAGTGTGCCTCTAACCATTCGGTGATCGCTGCCAGTTTTCACCCTTGCGATCACTGAGACATCACTGAACAGTTGGCGTCTGGTCGTCATAATGAAGTCAATCTCATTTTTTGTCGAACCGTCGGGGCTCGACCAGGTCCACTTCCTGTGGGGCCGCTTCTGGAAGAAAGAGTTCATCATAAAGAGTCCCTCTTTCTCCATAAAGTCGGCCAGCTGCTGGCCCCTTCGGTTCCGTTGCCCTACTCCAAATTTCCCTACCTTCAGCTCACCGCTTTTTCTTGTGCCTAGTTTTGCGTTGAAGTCTCCCATCAACACCGTGTAGTGGGTTTTGGAGGAATGTATGGCTCTGGAAATATCTTCATACATTTCCTCCACCTCCTCATCGGGGTGTGCCGAGGTTGGTGCGTAAACCTGAATGACCTTCAGCGAATACCGTTTGGTGATTCTGAGTATCAGGTACGCGACCCTCGTCGACACACTCCCAATCTTTACAACGTTGTTGACGAGAGACTTGTGGACGATAAATCCGACACCTCCTTGGGACAGATGGTCGCCCTCCCGGTGATAGAACAAGTTGCCGGACTCGAGGATTGCCGTGTTCTACCTCTCTCTTCGGACCTCGGATAATCCAATAATATGCCAGCGCAACTTGTCTACCTCTTCTTCCAGCTCCAGTATCTTCTCGTCAGTCCTCAGGGTGCGTGCGTTATATGTTGCCAGGTCGAGTCGTCGTAGGTGGCAACCGAACCTCCACCGGAGATTCTTAGCACCCCCTGCCCCGCCGTTACCATGGTCGCCACCGTAGCCAGGAATAGCGGGGCCGCCGGGGACTGGGGGCCGTCTTTTTGTGTATTTATTCATTGGGGGGTATTTGCCGTAGTTGCCACGCTTGGCGAGCGGGTTGGCAACCGCAGTTTTTTATTACGTCACAGTTGTCATCAGGAAGATGCTGCTGCCCATCTCCTGCCTGTCTCCCTCTGTCGCCTCTTACGACACCCACGGGAAGATATGGGGTAGTGGATATTCTTAACCGCCACTACACGGCCGTATTTATTTTAAAAAGGGGAAATTGGTAAATCTTTTTTAATCTGCAAATTTAAGGAAGTCTTCCCCTATGTTAAGTGGCGTAAATTTTTTTAATTACACACTTACATTACATTGCAATTCTTGACGGCATAATAATGTTAAGCATTTTACGCGCACGCATTAACGGCCTTCACTGTAAATCATTTGACGTCAGGAATGTAAGTGATATTATGTATTTGTGCTTTTGTATGTTAGTAAATGGAAGCAGAATTCCGTCATAATACTGGTGCACAAGGATTGCTCCTCACAATAATATTCAGTACATCCAGTCCTTTGTCTAGCTATGGACCAATTATGTATGAACGTACTGCGGTCTATAGGTATCAAAGAGTTTGCAATGGTTATTCAAAATTGGATGCTCAACGTTGGCTAATGCTTTGATAGAATAATTGGTTTTTTTACAGTGTAAGTTAGACCTTTTACGATACGAAAGAGGTTTGTAGCTTTTAGTTAAAAGAAATGTTAAGTTAAGTTACAAGACTTAAGTAATAACGTCCACTATTCTCAAAGTTTAAATACGCTTTTAGTGCTTCAATAAATATAAATTCAATTACGCGTTACACATGTTTTGTACAAAGGCGAGCACAATGGCATTGTGGCTTTCCGTCAGCTACTTGGGGTTGAGCAACACAAATATGCATATAAAATTTAAAATAACATATTATCCACATCTCCCTATAAATCCAATCTATAGGGGAGGAACATATTCAGTAGTTGACTTTTCATAGGCTGTAATAGGTGGATGGATAATGGAAACACACCGACTCGTTTTCTCTCTCGTGGAGAATTCTTCCAGCCTAATACCCTGGCCGTGTGGTGGCCGTATACAGAGGCGGTAAAATACTCAGAAGGGGCGTCGTCAAGCGGCAATAATATGTCGTAGATCCGCCAGCCAAGCGAACCGTTTAAAACAAACAGTCGTAAATGATCTTAGTATATGTATATTACTTCTTCAGTAGGCTCTCCACATTCTCTATCATGGCAAAGTCTAAATGGCAGATAAGTTTGCGACATCTTTATTATATTATAGGATTACAAACGAGCACACAGTCCACCTGATGGTAAGAGAATACTGTGCCCCATAGACATCTAAATTTATGCTCGATAAAGAATCAGAATTCAATGCGTTGTCACCTCTGAGGACTAAGATGAAATGCCTCGTTTTTAGTAAAAAAGTGTCTCCGGTAATGTAGAGAACATTCACCATACGAAACAGCAGCATTAAGCTGCTATTTCACGTTGGTATTCTGTTAGAGCGTGACACTACCCCAGTGGAGCCGATCTATTCGTGCTACAAACTTAATATAGCTACAGCGTGGCTCTACCAATACCAATCTACTCGTATTAATAAATATTAAAACGAAAGCTGGAGCTTTCAATAATCGCAACCAGGACAAAACCCGTAGTGGATCCGGAACATGTAAGGCAGTTGGTAAATTTTATGCAGCTGCTACACATTGAAGGTCGTGTATGCTCCACTCAGACTGAAGCACATTTTGCGGCCATAAATGCTCAGGAGAATTTTTTTTATAGGATAGGGTGACAAACGAGCACACAGTCCACCTGATGGTAAGTGGTTGCTGTGGCCCATAGACATCTACATCCATCCTCGATTACGAATCAAAATGCAGATGCGTTGTCACCCGTGAGGACTAAGATGGAATGCCTCGTTTCCAGTAAAAAGGGTCTCCGGTTCTCTACACTCACCATACGAAATACAGCAGCATTAAGCTACTATTTCACTCTGGTATTCTGTGAGAGCGTGGTCCTTCCCCGGTCGAGCCGACCCATTCGTGCTACAACTATACTACTAATATAACTGCAGCATGGCTCTACCACGTATCGTATAGAATATAAAAGTGAAGACCCGGTAAACCACTCATCTTTGAATATGAACTCATCAAATGACTTCCTGGTAGCCAAATCAGCAACATTTACTTTGAAAAGACGTATCTCTCAAAATTGCTGATCAAATCATCTATTTCACCGAGAAGAATTGCTTCGAAGGGATTCTTCTTAAACCTACAAAAATTGATTTTGAAAAAAAAGGTCTTTTAAATAACGTGTAAAGACGGTACATTAAAAACTCAAAAGCGCGTCGCCAACAATCTGTATAATATATATTTGTGTCATTATGTTTATAATATGTATAAGATGTTTATAATATGTATTATACAAATATTACGAAGACAGATATTTTTAACGTAGCTTTTTTTTTGCACTTCGCACCCACAGTTTCATTTCTGTTTAGCCTAGAAGTAGGCTGGTAGAGAATGCCTTATTGCATTATATCCGCCTTTTTACATAGTGTGCAAATAAAGCATAAATAAATAAATAAGCTAGTATTAATTTGGTCTGTTAAGGCGGATTTGAGGGTGAGAGCCATTCCAATCATAATGATTTTCATTTTTTGATAAACAATCAAATCTTGTACCTTTATATAGCAGCAAAACAAAAAAGGAATGTAAGAAATTGATTACAAATTTTTTAACTCCCTTAAATTATGAATAAACAGAGACATTATTACAACATAGATGCTAAATGAACACATACACATACATACACCCATACTCAGAACATACACACTACTCATACAATATGCACAAAGGGGGATGCCCATATTAGGCCATGGAACGCCCAACAATGTGCATTTGTTAAAATAATATATCTTTATTTATGGTTATTAATCGCGGTATTCATTTATCCTAAAACAATGGGAATATTTTTGCACAAATTAAAAGTACCGAAAAGATAAAAATAAAATTAGGTAAATACGTAATTCATTAGTCTGTGAATAAAATAAAAAATGTTGCCAATCACAAAAATCATTAAAAAATCGATTCCCCTTTTCAATCGATTACTTATGGTGTCATTATTACAATGCTTATATGATCTTTCGATAATTATCACGATGTTATGATATAGGTTTAAAATAACCGTTGACAATGGATATTTATCCAAAGCAGTCGATACGCAACCGTTATTAACCAAATGTTTACCGACTACAGACGAAAAAGGATGGTTATGTTTTTACTGTGTGTGCGGATTAGGCTATGTTGAATCGTTTTTTGCTATGGTGCTTAAAACGTAGGATGCATTTTATTATTGAGGGAGCTACTATCAAAGAATATTTTATTCGCTTAACTCGTAAAGTACTTGACCAACTTTAAGAATTCTTTCACCACTAGAATGTTATGTATAATTTTAGATATCTAATATAGGGTTAATTTTATTATAGAGGGCGCCACTTTCAATGAATACTGTTACGAGCTTGAGGTTCGTGACAATAAAAATTGCCGATAAAATTACCTAAATTAACACTTTAATTTACTTTACACAAATTAAAACTAAAAACACTAATAATTAAACACACTAATTCACTTAATTCCGCTCCGAAGCTTCGCTTGTGTCGCTGAGTTCAACTCTGTCCCGATCGCATCTTGCAGCGCCTATTTATTTAAATTAGCAGAGAAACATCCCGAATCTTCAGGTAAATGCGCGCAAAGGGACGAGTTTGCGAGTATAGATTTTCTAGAAACTTAGTTCTTCGGATGGCGCTGTCGGTTGAGAGTGTGATGTCATTCTCTGCAGAGCTCCCCTTGCTCTCGTTCCTGATACTAGATGGCGCTAGTTGACTTATTCACACAACAATACGTTTTTTGGCTAATCTCAAAAATTACTAGACCGATTTTGAAAATTCTTTCACCATTAGATTGCTAATGAGGGCGTTAGCTGTGTGATAAATTATATTATTACAATAAATAATTGTGAGATTAATATTTTCTAAATAAATAAAACTAAATACCTAAGATGTTCAAATCCAATTATTATTTTTACAATTTAAGAATCGTATTTACACACTTTACTTACTCAGATTGATTATTATAGATAAAGAGGTAATAAACCTAAAGTAAAAGAGCTCCGCTTAAACGAAAAAACTATTTATTAGAATAAAACTAAATGTTGAAAAAAAGTGGTTCAGTGCGAGTCGGACTCGCAGGCCCATGAAGAGTTCAGTAGTAACAAGCATATATTTTAAATCGAGTCAAAATACCACTATCATTATCGCCAGCAACAAATTATTTTGTTTTTCATAGTGTTTGTATAAATAACAAAGTTGTTTTTGCGGTTCCTTAAAATGTGCTATTTGTATCAAAAAAAGGACTATTATACATTAAAGGGGTTTCTGTGGTTTATTCATTACCAAAGAGAAAAAACTTATTGCGCAAAATAGGTTTTTATTAATTTCAAGTCATCAAAAGCGGCAGTCAACCGTTAAAAACTAAAACAACCGTTGTTATAGGCTCGGTTGAATTCATTGACAACCTTCACATTTATAGTTATGATAATTAAACAAGCGAATTACTAGCTGATTTACCAAGAATTCTTTAGAGTATAACAAATCGCTACTGCACAAGTTAACTGTTATTCTTATCTGTTTTTAACATAACATTTAAAATGGAATCATGTTATGATAATTCAAGAAGTTAATTTCCAGCTTATTTACCACGAATTCTCTAAAGCATAACAAAACAATACAGCACAAGCTAACTGTTCTTAAAAATACATTTGAAATAGAGTTTCAATAAATAAAGGAAATTATATTTTAAAAAGCGTGCAGAACTTAAAACGCGTCAAAGATTATTCTTTTTATGATATTATTAATCGAATAAAAATCGATATCATTCCATAGATTTTATGACAGTTAAGTGGCAACATCGTATCCGACAGGTAGGCCGCTGTCACTGTTATGTCACAAGAATTAAATTACGTGTTATTGTTTTGTTGTAAAAGTAAAATGCAATTGTTGATCTCTCAACAATTGGTTCGAACACAGCAGGTAAATAGTTGGTACATATCACGATGTGGTATGTCTTCCTCTAAGAAATGCTTTATAACTGAGTTTACTTGAATAATATCAATATAATAATTGTAGCTTCTTTATTAGGTACAAGTTTCGAGTACAGTGAACGTGTAGTGTGGCACTCGTAAAATGCACCAATAGTTCGTCTTGAACATCTATACATCAGCTGTGACACTGACACTTATGAGAATAAGATCACACACATTGTTTGTCTTCGATTTTCCACGTGAGGAACTATTTGCGGTACGTGAGGTAAGTGTTTAACATGTTTAACATTTCAATTTATTAAATGTGATCCATATATCTGATAATTATACATGTTTTTACACTGATTGTATATCAACTCAAGAACTTGTTTTATTTTTTCACATCTGCCCTAGCTATATCTGACATACAACATACTAGCTTATTTATGAGATTGACCAGTTTTATCAACTACCAAGAAAGGAGACAGTTGATTTTTCATTGTTTTTGGACTGCTGCTAGTCTGTCAGGCCTTAATTATTAAATAATATAGGGCATTAAATCCGTCCTTGTGCAGTAACATTTAACTTGATAAATATTTTATTTATATTTGAGTTTGAAATAAATCTATTTTATTTTTATTTTTTCACTTTGACTTCATTTTTTGTATTTTACATTAATTCGGTTGTCATGCCGTGTATATCATAATTGCTGGCAATGAACTGATAGAACAGCATCATGTTCAACTGCAGAACGGGAACCATCTGAATCATCTAGTCCGTCCTCGTTGCAATCTGAAGTGAGTAATGTATTGCACCCAGAACAACAAAGCTTAGATCATACATCACACAGTGTACTGCTAACTAATTATATAAAAGCACAATGTTTTTTACCAGGTTGTAACAGTTCCATCAGCATTGCAAGTATGTCTCTTTTGTGATTAACTATTTTTGCGATAACAAACATACATAGTGACAAGTACTATGTATGTGTGTTATACTTGGTAGAGCCATACTGCAGTTATATTAGAAGTATAGTTGTAGCATGAATAGGTTGGCTCGACCGGGGAAGGAGCACCCTCTCACAGAATACCAGCGTGAAATAATTAGCTTAATGCTGCTGTGTTTTGTATGGTGAGTGTAGAGAACCGGAGACCCTTTTTACTGGAAACGAGAAAATGACCTTAGTCCTCACGGGTGACAATGCATCTGCATTTTGATTTGTAATCGAGGATAGATGTGGATGTCTAAGGGTCGCAGAAATGTCTCCAGCAGATGGTGAATCTCAGTTAATGACAAGATATGCTAATAAATCCAGAGCCGTGACTATGTGTCAATATGGGTAGTAGAGGTGGTGAATGGCATTTTTAAAACTGAATTTAAAATATTTCATCAAAATTACTTTAACAGGGCTTCTACACATTTGATGATAGACTGCTGTGGCTTCTGCTATAGTTAATAAATTCCACACAAAAATAAGGGACAGGGATGATGCGGCTCAAATACTTGAAATAGTTCATCAAAATATGGAGACAAATAATGATTTTTCTGAGTATGCTAGGGAAAACAATCTAAATAGAGCTAGGGCAGGCAGACTTTAGAAATATAAATGTAGACTTTAAAATGTTAGGGAATTTCCTGTTTTAACTTACAGCGACTTAATATTAATTGCTTGTGTCACATACCAATTAAAGCAAGCTCGCTACTATTATGGTGAGCATATAAGATTTAATGGTTGCTACCGGATAGAACTCTGTAATAACCAGAGGAGCAGCATTATGGAAGGAATAAAGTTAAGCCCTAGCTGATCTTTACTTAGGGCTAAAATTGCAAGTCATCACTATTAGTCGTAAAGTGTATTTTATTATATAAATTCTATATAATATCTAATATATAAATTCTTTTTTAGGAAGGAGGCTTGGTACTACCACCTGCTTAGGACCCTGTAATTAATGAAATTAAAAACCCAAGCATACCACTGCAAGACTTCTAGACACAGTAAGTTCATTCTGTAGATCGGACAATAAATAAAAATTAAAAATCTGAAGGTACTCCGGGTTAACACTGACATTGGGACGTCGGTCACCTCAGTCTGCCGTAACCATGGGTGCTGGAGAGCACCCGAAATGTCTGGAATTAAAAATCAAAGAAATAAAACGCGATAAAATCGATAAAAATAGTTGTTAAAAAAACTGCATTTGTGAAAATAAAAACTTCAAATATTTTCAAAACCCCGACTTTTTTTAAAGCAATTCCTTTACCATTTCATTGTTTTAATTGCATATTATCATATCTATATGCTTTTATATGTGGGCACTCATGGCCGAAGTGTCTATGAAGACTGGGCATTCCCCTTTATATATCACACCACATACTACAACTACTAAATACACATACACTCTATGGATGTAAAATACTACCCTAATATATTATATTATTGATGTATTAATGCTTTGAGACTGATGGTAGGATACTAAAGTCATGTTTTTATTAACTTTATTATTTACTTTAGGATATTTTATTTCGTTAATAATATTGTAATTCTTAGCTATGGAAGAGCGAAGTCACCTATTACAGGCATTATTTTGCTTACTAGGTGACTTCGATCACTGATCATATAATGTAACATTAATGTTTAACGAAATAAATAATTATTAATTTATTATATAAAAATTAAAAGGAGTGCACCATCGTAAATTAGTGGCTAAGTGCTCGCCTTGCATTTCACAAAACGCAATGAACACGAATTCAACATCTTTAATTTCAATTTCAAATGCTGATTTACCACGCGCTCGATGGTGAAGGAAAACATCATGATAATATAATACATTATGTCCGCCGAACTCGCAATGGAGCTGCGAGGCGGACCAACCGCTCCGTAATCTTTTTAGAAATTAGACAGGGCCTTCCACCATCGGGACGTATACAGACAGAGACAGACAACTTCCCTTTTTGTATTTAGTAGTAAAGCTATCATTCCTAAATAGTAATTAAAAAATTGGACCTACTAAAGTGGATTGTTCTTTTGTGCAATAAAGTTGTTCTCGTGACACTTGATGCAATTTCTCTCTGAAGGTTCAGTATTGTCCTGATTAATTTTTTTAAACAACTGGTTTTAAAACAATTTATTTTTCTGTTCTCATTAATAGGTATTGCGATTGTACCTGGAGAAAATAAATATTCCGTTGGTATGCATAGTATAAATAATTGTCAAATGAGTTTATTCTCTTATAAATAAATATTTAATTTTCCTGGAAGATAAATTTCATTTCATTTTAATTAGTGAATCATTATCAGGAAGATTCTGCTGCCCATTCTGTGGCAGTTTTACTGGATGATATTCTCATTAGGGTTGTGGATTTTCTTACGCTGCCGCAAGGTGAATGGGCAATATGGAGTTCTATTTTCATAGAAAATTAAAAAAAAGTAAATAAATTTCGTAATAAAATATAACTAAGCCGACTTCATAAAATTAAAAAGGATAAAATAATTTTTTCGTAACAGCTTTATAAGTCTGTGATAAGCCATAGTGAAAGGCTGAAGGCAACAATTAAAGCTCCGACTCCGACCGATGACGATAGTTGTATTATTTTTAGTTCTTTGAAGACGGCTTTCACTTTATTAAAAGTTCAGTTTTTGGTCCCATAAGAGTGAAGTAAGGAATATCACAAGTTCGGGGTAACAACCGGAATGTGATCAAATTAGTTGTGATTAAAACTTCTTACCTTTTTTTCCCAACCTTAGGGTTGTAATTTTTTGTTCTATTATATGTGGGACCACTCCTGAATTATATCTATTACCGTTATTGTTACAGCCTATTGCGGGATCGTCATGGCGCGGTATTTGACTCAGTTGTCACGCTCGGCAGCATGTTGGCAGCCGCAGGTTTCACTATTAGTCGTTATTAAGAAAACGCTGCCACCCATCTCTCGATGTGTATCCCTCTGCCGCCCTGTACGATGCCCACGAAATGATATGTGTTGTAAAATTATGTGCCGTGTAGTGGCGGTTAAGAATATCCACTACCCCATATCTTCCCGTGGGTGTCGTAAGAGGCGACAGAGGGACACATGCAGGAGATAGGCAGCAGCGTCTTCCTGATAACAGCAACTGTACGACAAAAAAAAACTGCGGTTGCCAACCCGCTCGCCAAGCGTGGCAACTATGGCAATATACCCCCCATGAAAAATTACACAAATAGACGGCCCCCAGTCCCCGGCGGCCCCGCTATTCCTGGCTACGGTGGCGACCATGGTAACGGCGGGGCAGGGGGTGCTAAGAATCTCCGGTGGAGTTTCGGTTGCCACCTACGACGACTCGACCTGGCAACATTTAACGCACGCACCCTGAGGACTGACGAGAAGATCCTGGAGCTGGAAGAAGAGATAGACAAGTTGCGCTGGAATATTATAGGATTATCCGAGGTCCGAAGAGATGGGGAGGACACGGTGATTCTCGAATCCGGCCACTTGTTCTATCACCGGGAGGGCGACCATCTTTTTTTTTTTTTTTTTTTATTTATTTATTTAACATAAAAACAAAACATAATTAGTTATTTTTACAGTCTCTGTATGTATGTATGTATGTATCTGTCCCAAGGAGGTGTCGGATTTATCGTCCACAAGTCTCTCATCAACAACGTTGTAAAGATTGGGAGTGTGTCGACGAGGGTCGCGTACCTGATACTCAGAATCACCAAACGGTATTCGCTGAAGGTTATACAGGTTTACGCACCAACCTCGGCACATCCCGATGAGGAGGTGGAGGAAATGTATGAGGATATTTCCAAAGCCATGCATTCCTCCAAAACCCACTACACGGTGTTGATGGGAGACTTCAACGCAAAATTAGGCACAAGAGAAAGCGGTGAGCTGAAGTTAGGGAAATTTGGAGTAGGGCAACGGAACCGAAGGGGCCAGCAGCTGGCCGACTTTATGGAGAAAGAGGGACTCTTTATGATGAACTCTTTCTTCCAGAAGCGGCCCCACAGGAAGTGGACCTGGTCGAGCCCCGACGGTTCGACAAAAAATGAGATTGACTTCATTATGACGACCAGACGCCAACTGTTCAGTGATGTCTCAGTGATCGCAAGGGTGAAAACTGGCAGCGATCACCGAATGGTTAGAGGCACACTGAACCTAAACGTTAAGTTGGAGAGGTCTCGTCTAATGAAGTCTACGCTCCGTCCCCCTCGTGCTCTAATCCAGAATCCCGAAAACTTTCAGCTCGAGTTACGTAACCGCTTTCAGTGCCTACAAGATTGCAATGCAGTGGACGATATGAATGACAAGCTCGTGGAAATTGTCCATGCGGTCGGAGCTAAGTTCTGCAAGACCCGCCGCAAAAGAACACAAAAACTCTCCGATCGCACTCTTAATCTCATGGCTGTTAGACGGGAGATGAGGCTGCAATCGTCAACAGATTTGACACCATACAGGCAACTGAACAGACAGATCTCCAAATGCATGCGGCGAGACTTACGCAACTTTAATACTGCTCGTATTAAAGAAGCGATCGAGCGGAACCAGGGCTCCAAAGTCTTTGCCAGAGATCTGTCTGTCAGTAAGAGCCAACTGTCAAAGCTGAAGACTGAGTGTGGCAGCATCGTTTCCGGGACACCTGAGATTTTGAGTGAGATTGAGAGGTTCTATGGGCAGCTGTACACATCATCGTTGGAGCCACACGCAAGTGTGAGTAACGATCCAAGAGCGAGTCTTATCCGACACTATTCCGATGATATCCCGGACGTCAGTCTGAGCGAGATTAGAATGGCTCTCCAGCACCTTAAAAACGACAAGTCCCCGGGCGAGGATGGAATTACAGCGGAGCTTCTGAAAGCGGGTGGAACACCGGTACTTGAAGTCCTTCAGAAGCTCTTCAATTCCGTCCTCCATGGTGGCACTACTCCAGAGGCGTGGAGCAGAAGTGCGGTGGTCTTGTTCTTTAAGAAAGGCGACAACGCTCTCTTAAAGATCTACAGACCGATTTCCCTTCTGAGCCGCGTCTACGTGCTGTTTTCGAGAGTCATTACGAATCGTCTCGCACGCAGACTCGACGACTTCCAGCCTCCCGAACAAGCCGGTTTCCGAAAAGGCTTCAGTACCATAGACCACAAACATACCCTGCGGCAGATTTTACAGAAGACTGAAGAGTACAATATGCCACTTTGCCTGGCGTATGTGGACTATGAGAAAGCCTTTGATTCCGTCGAAATTTGGGCGGTGCTACAGTCCCTTCAGCGGTGCCAAGTTGACTGTCGGTATATCGAAGTGCTGAAGTGTTTGTACAGTAGGGCTACGATGGCTATCCGAGTACAGAACCAGAGCTCGAAACCTATCCAACTGCAGAGAGGTGTAAGACAGGGTGACGTTATATCCCCGAAACTCTTCACCGCTGCATTGGAAGACGTTTTCAAGCTACTGGACTGGAAAGGATACGGTATTGACATCAATGGCGAGTACATCACTCACCTTCGATTTGCCGACGATATAGTCCTTATGGCAGAATCGCTGGAGGACTTAAGCACTATGCTCAACGACCTCAATAGTGCCTCCCAACGGATAGGTCTTAAGATGAACATGGACAAAACAAAGATCATGTTTAATGTCCATGTCACACCTATGCCGGTATTTGTGGGGAGCACTATGCTCGAAGTTGTTGACGAGTACGTTTACCTGGGACAAATAGTCCGACTAGGTAAGTCCAACTTCGACCGAGAGGTCAATCGACGGATTCAACTCGGCTGGGCAGCGTTCGGGAAATTACGACATATCTTCTCGTCAGGTATACCTCAAACTCTAAAAACTAGATTTTACAACCAGTGCGTGTTGCCAGTGATGACTTACGGATCTGAGACGTGGTCCTTCACTGCTGGCCGTATGAGGACGCTCAAGGTCGCTCAGCGAGCTATGGAGAGGGCTATTCTCGGAGTTTCCCTGCGTGATAGACTCAGAAATGAGGATATCCGCAGTAAAACCAGAGTGACCGACATAGCCCAACGGATTAGTAAGCTGAAGTGGCAATGGGCCGGCCATATAGCTCGAAGAACCGATAACCGATGGGGAAGAAAGGTTCTTGAGTGGCAGCCTCGTACCGGTAGGCGTAGTGTAGGGCGACCCCCCACTAGATGGAGTGACGACCTGGTAAGATATGCAGGAAGTCGATGGATGCAGGTGGCTCAGGACCGTGCTTTGTGGCATTACTTGGGGGAGGCCTATGTTCAGCAGTGGACTTGTGAAGGGCTGTAATGATGATGATGATGATGATGAAAGGTTTTGCCTGTTTGCCTGTGTGTTTTGACTAATCTTAGTAATGTCTAAACTAATTGTGAGGAAAGTTCACCAAGTGATGAGAGCAGCACCAGTAGTAGCGTCAGCTATATTTATCCGAAATAACTTGGATTGTTTTTGTGAAACACAAAATCTGATGAAATAAGTTTCATTTATGGCTATTTAAAAAAAATCTTAATGACGCCGCATTAATAAACTCAATCCACGTGAAGCCGGGGCAGGTCGTTTCTCAGCAATATACGATGTAATATTAAAAGGTAAATTATTAAGAAATTACTATTATTATAACAGCTCTCTTATGAAAAATACTCTCAATTCAAAAGAGGTTCTTGTCCAGCCTTAGACTTATTTGACTTCAAAAAAAAAACTAGTAACGCTTTTAATATTACTAAATACCTAACCCTAGATAATCAGCTTAAAATTAAAAAGTACAAAAGAGCTTATAATACTTGTTTTTAAGGACGGTGCACCAAATTGGTCAAACAGCGGATTCATGATTTTCGAAATATGCAGTCTGCATGCATACTATCCACCAGGCTATTGTCGTTCAAAGATTATTTAGTAATGACTAAGGTAAATGAAATAATTATAATAGTGACTTTACTTTCTTAAATATTCATAAAGTTATACATAAGTCATGGCCTATGCGTATTATAAGTTAACCACCGTGACATTCTCGTACCTTAATATAAAATTTTCAGAAGCTAATCGAAGAAAAAGCAACTCAAATATTCAACAAGCTTGCGGTATTTGGAAGGAAATAACAACGGTTGAATTCAGTATAACATGATGTATTGTAGGGTAGAGGTGGAGACGAAAATATTCAGCTGATTAGTTACGTGCTATTTCTTGCGGCCTCGCCCGCGTGGAGATCAAAAAACATCATTATTAAGAAAAATCATTGTGTTATTTCATGAAATAAGACAACATAAATAAATAATAGCGGATTTCATTCCAGGCCTCCCACGGTACCGTACATTTTATGGGATAAATACTGGCCAATGTCACTCGTCTGCTGATATACTCGTACTAGCTTTTTGTGAAAAAACATGTCGATCCATTATTCCGTTGCTCGGTGAAAGAAGGTCAAACGAAAATGAAAGGCTTCCGCATTTTATCAAACAAGTAAAGGGATAAAGGGTAAAGTTTTATATGACAGTAACAATATTTTTATTGTATATATAGACACATCATTTTATTTCATTAAGCGGATGTGGGCCAAGTAATTCTTACCAACTTTAATATAAGGATTTCCGCAAAGTAACTTCTGATTCTATTGAAAATAATTTATTAAAATAGAAAAACTAAACCACAACATTTTGGAAAATATATACGCTGTCATAAAAAGCAATTAGGGGAAATGACATAAGCATGTCATGATTTGATGAAATATAATTTTATATTTATTTTTCATTTCTATAAAAGACTCGATTCAAAAACAGCTTACAATGCAAGCAGCACTGTAGTTTTTATTAGAAATGTAGCAGATCTTATCATAGTAGGCTTTCTGTTGTAGTATAGATATTCTTGTAGACATCAGTATCGATGTCGTGCAACAAAACTAGTCTGGTGTTATAATATGAATCCTATGTCTATTGTGTATTCGTGAATTTCTAGCTATGGTTTAAGAAATAAAGGTGGTGCCTAAATGAGAACACATTTTTTTATTACATGAATACTTTATCATGGTGGCAACAGAAAATAAATACAAAAAAAAGTTTAAATAATACTTGTTTTAACGGATTTTATCGTGCATATTAACTGTTTTATGTAACCGACGTTTCAAGCACTTTACGACACCCATGGTCACGGGGAGTACTGAGATATTCAACGACCAGATGTTATAGTTAACCGCGGTTACCTTAGATTAAAATTATTAATTTTTGTCCATTAATATTTATTTATATAATATTATTATTTAATTATATATATTAAATAAAAATATATAAATTTATTATATAATTATATTTATATAATATATAATTTTTATCTATTAATATTCAGTCTCGTTACCTTGGGAGCTAAAAAGTGCTAGAGAATATTTTGAAATAAAAATTAAACGGGGCAATGCAATAAAAATCGTTTCTTTCCTTTTCGATATAAATTGCTAACTATTAGAGAAAGTGCTAACAAAACAACGTTATCGTTTCATTCAAATATTGAAGTACATTGTATTCAGAAAATGGCAAAAAGTCCAGAAATAAAATCCCACGAAATCTCAGGCCATCATAATAGGCAGTAGGCATTTTGCGTAATAGATTAGAATTTACATCACTACATTTTGTTTGTTTTAATGGCGTTCCTATACCCTTTGCCAATACTGTCAAAAACTTAGGCATCATATTTGATCACCATTTAACATGGACCACGCATATCGCTGAGGTTAGTCGCAAGGTCTACTTTACTTTGCATTCGCTTAAATGTATACAAAATTTCTTACCCCTTAAAGCTAAAATATCACTCGTGCTTACTCTTATCCTACCTCTCCTTGATTATGCGGATGCCTGTTATTTGGATGCTACAGAGGAGCTTCTTAATAAACTTGAGCTTGAACTTGCAAAATCAGTGTATCCGTTTTATATTTGGGCTCAAGAAATTTGACCGTATATCTTAGATTCGTAAGCAACTCAAGTGGCTCCCAATTCGACTTCGAAGGAACACTTGATTGTTATGTCTCCTCCATAACATTTTGCACAACCCTTGCTCTCCCACATACCTCAGAAGCCGATTTTCCTTCACCCATCTTCCGGACAAACCATGCAGATCCCTTGTTAAAAATCTTCTTGACTTATCGTCTATAATTCCGGTTTTTACTCCCACTCCTTTTCAGTTCACGCGGTAAGATTATGGAACTCACTACCGTCAAATATGAGAAATTCCGAAACTTTGTTGGTATTCAAGAAACGTCTTAGAGATAACTACTTTGCATACTGTTAATTTATATATATTATTCTATTATATTAGTTTTAGTTTATATGTATCATACGTAACTATCGTATTTATTCTTATTATTTATTGATTTATTTTATTTTTATTTCTTGTTTTATTTTATATATATTACGTAACATTGTGTATATTTGATTTAACAGCGCTCAACAAACACTTTTGCTCTTTACCAGTTTCGTTGGACTCAACAGTCAAAAGCGATACTATTAAAGATATCACTTCTTTCCCTTTACCATGTTGTACTCCTTTCTGTTTTGAATCAGTGACAGATAATGAAGTAAAAAAAATTGCATCCGTCATATCCAGCAAAGCTGTCGGCCCAGGTAATATTGGACGTGACATGGTTTTGCCAATTTTGGACCAAATAGTTTCTCATATCACTCACCTAATAAATTTCTCCTTTGCCTCCGTACCTTCCCTACCAAGTGGAAAGAAGTGTTCCTGATTCCTGTTCCCAAAAATAGTTCTCCTACTAATTTCAGCCACTATAGGCCAATATCTATCCTCTCCTTCTTCTCCAAAATTCTTGAAAAGGTTGTTCATGGCCAACTCTCAAAATTTCTAAACAAACACAACCTCTTTAATCCTTATCAGTCTGGTTTCCGATCTCTGCACCGTACTTCCACGGCCTTAATTAAAATAACTGATGATATCCGCTTCGCGATGTATAATCGTCAACTCACTCTTCTTGTCCTTCTGGACTTCAGTAACGCCTTTAACTGTGTTGACTATGACATCCTGTTAGCAATTTTGAAATTTCTGAATTTAACATCGTCAGTTCTACAATGGTTCAGTTCCTATCTTCGGGGACGCCGGCAACGCATACGTGTTGATGATAAGTTCTCCGATTAGTGTAACGTTGTTGCTGGTGTTCCTCAATGCGGTGTTTTATCTCCGTTGCTTTTGTGTTTATCAATGCTTTCTGCGTTTTTCAATGCACTTGTTTCCGTAATAAATTTCAGCAAGTATCACCTGTACGCAGATGATGTCCAGCTGTATCAGCATTTTAGTTTAAATGACCTGAATTCATCTGTTGACAGAATGAATTCTGATCTTGCTGCAGTTCATCAGTGGGCAAGATGTCATGGGCTAATATTAAATCCTGCCAAAACACAGGTTATAATCATAGGGAGCAGAAAAATTACATGTCGACTTGACTATCAATACCTACCTAAGGTCACTCTAAACGGTGTAGATTTAGAATATGTTAGGCAGTTAAGAACCTTGGCTTAATTTTGGCTGACGATCTAAGTTGGGTGCTACAGGTAAATGAGGTCAGGAGACGTATTTTTGGAACTATGCATTCATTAAAGCTCTGGCAAAAATTTATTCCTCAGACGGCCAAGGTTACGCTAGTCAACTCTCTGTTGCTTCCTATTTTTGATTATGCCGATATTGCCTATCCAGATATAACTGAGGAGCTGCTTAGCAAACTCGACCGTCTGCTCAATCTGTGCATACGCTATATTTTTGGCCTGCGCAAGTTTGATCATATATCACAATTTCGCTCAAGACTTAAGTAGCTCGACATCCGTTTTCGTCGGAACACACATCTTCTAACCACTTTGTATGGTATTCTTTACAATCCTTGTTCCCCAGTTTATCTAAAAGAGCGTTTTTCATATTTAAGCTTATCCCGTTCGATGACCAACAAAACTCTAACTATCCCGATACATAAATCTGCATACTACTCGGATTCCTTCACGGTACATTCAATTACACTTTGGAATAACCTTCCACGAGATTTAAAGATGCTCCTTCAATAAATACATTTAAACGTAAGCTTGAGGCATATTATTTAAAATTACTTGATTAATTTTATTGATTATGTTTATTATAATTTCGTATACTATATTGTATGCTTTATTGATTTAGTATATATTTTATTTAAATATATATGTATGCATGTATATATATATACAGAATGGGTCGCACATTTATGCAATAAATGAAACCACAAGTAATACTAGTCCGTAGAAGTGTAAAAAAATTAAATATTAAATTAAAACCCGTAAAATAAAAAAGTGAAATTTTCAAACAAAATAAATATTAAAATAAATTTAGTAAAAGTGAACACTCTGTTTAGACAACGTACCTTGACCCCTTGGAAGAGTGACAACGTTGCACGCTGGTGGCACGCCGACAAAAGACACCGCTGTCGATATGTCGCAATACCAATAGTTTGCACTGCGCGGCAACGTCGCTTTTTAATGTTCAAGGATTCAAGTTCATTGAATCATTGACTTAGTGACCCAATTCTATAGAGTTTTCAAATTTGCTTAAAATTAAAACTCTACTTTTTGACCTAATTACTGGACCGATTACGTTCATTTTTTGTATATCGTCAGAAAAGGCGATAACAAGTATATGGTTTCATTTATTGCATATATGTTGGACCCATTCTGTATATGTATGTATGTGTATGAGTGTATATATGTATAAACTAACATATACATAATATTATATAATGCGTTTTGAATAGTATGAATAAATAAAATAGTTTTTCTTTCTCTCGCGGCTCTACCCATAGCTCTCACCACACTACAAAAGGTTAGCTGGCAGAGAATGCCTTTTCGGCATTAAGTTCGCCTTTGTACCAAATTGTTTTGTTTGAGTGCAATAAAGAATTTTCTATCTATCTATCCATCTATATTATTTATTTTTTAGTAGTACTAATGTATGCACTTACTTACTTAGTTTACTTACTTACTTATCTTCACGCACAATCCTTAACGGGGTAGCCAGAGAGAACAGATCGCCAAGTGTCACGATCCTTACATACCTCTTTCGCTTCTTTCAGGTTCATTAACTTCTTCATACATGCACGTCTAGGTATCCGAGTACTCTTGACCCTCCCCTCTTCGAGCAATTTGCTCACATGATCTTCGAAAGTTAGTCTCGGTCTACCTCGACACCTTTTGATATTTACTTTCGCTCTATATATTTTCTTCACCATTCGGTCTTCACTCATTCGTTCAACGTGCCTAAACCATTGGAGTACGCCCCTATCAATTTTTGTGATAAGGTCATCTTTCAATCCTGTCATACTGCGAATCTCTTCGTTTCGCTTTCGGTCGGCTATGGTAACGCCACACATTTTACGAAGAGATCGCATCTCCATTGCATTCAACTTGCTTTTATGCTTCTTCTGGCATACCCAGGTTTTGCATATAACAAAGTCGGTATCAACACTGCGTTATGTATTGCAAGGCGTGCACTCTTCTCACTCACCACGCTTTGCCTTTTTACTAATGCATTCAGGACACCATTGACTTTGTTTCCGGCAGCGACACGCCTCATCATCATCATTCATCATCATTACAGCCTTTTACAAGTCCACTGCTGAACATAGGCCTCCCCCAAGTAATGCCACAAAGCACGGTCCTGAGCCACCTGCATCCATCGACTTCCTGCATGTCTTACCAGGTCGTCACTCCATCTAGTGGGGGGTCGCCCTACACTACGCCTACTGGTACGAGGCTGCCACTCGAGAACCTTTCTTCCCCATCGGTTATCGGTTCTTCGAGCTATATGGCCGGCCCATTGCCACTCAGCTTACTAATCCGTTGGCCTATGTCGGTCACTCTGGTTTTACTGCGGATATCCTCATTTCTGAGTCTATCACGCAGAGAAACTCCGAGCATAGCCCTCTCCATAGCTCGCTGAGCGACCTTAAGCGTCCTCATACGGCCAGCAGTGAAGGACCACGTCTCAGATCCATAAGTCATCACTGGCAACACGCACTGGTTGTACAATCTAGTTTTTAGAGATTGAGGTATACCTGACGAAAAGATATGTCGTAATTTCCCGAACGCTGCCCAGCCGAGTTGAATCCGTCGATTGACCTCTCGGTCGAAGTTGGACTTACCTAGTCGGACTATTTGTCCCAGGTAAACGTACTCGTCAACAACTTCGAGCATAGTGCTCCCAACAACTACCGGCATAGGTGTGACATGGACATTGAACATGATCTTTGTTTTGTCCATGTTCATCTTAAGACCTATCCGTTGGGAGGCACTATTGAGGTCATTGAGGATAGTGCTTAAGTCCTCCAGCGATTCTGCCATAAGGACTATATCGTCGGCAAATCGAAGGTGAGTGATGTACTCGCCATTGATGTCAATACCGTATCCTTTCCAGTCCAGTAGCTTGAAAACGTCTTCCAATGCAGCGGTGAAGAGTTTCGGGGATATAACGTCACCCTGTCTTACACCTCTCTGCAGTTGGATAGGTTTCGAGCTCTGGTTCTGTACTCGGATAGCCATCGTAGCCCTACTGTTCAAACACTTCAGCACTTCGATATACCGACAGTCAACTTGGCACCGCTGAAGGGACTGTAGCACCGCCCAAATTTCGACGGAATCAAAGGCTTTCTCATAGTCCACATACGCCAGGCAAAGTGGCAGATTGTACTCTTCAGTCTTCCGTACAATCTGCCGCAGGGTATGTATGTGGTCTATGGTACTGAAGCCTTTTCGGAAACCGGCTTGTTCGGGAGGCTGGAAGTCGTCAAGTCTGCGTGCGAGACGATTCGTAATGACTCTCGAAAACAGCACGTAGACGCGGCTCAGAAGGGAAATCGGTCTGTAGTTCTTTAAGAGAGCGTTGTCGCCTTTCTTAAAGAACAAGACCACCGCACTTCTGCTCCACGCCTCTGGAGTAGTACCACCATGGAGGACGGAATTGAAGAGCTTCTGAAGGACTACAAGTACCGGTGTTCCACCCGCTTTCAGAAGCTCCGCTGTAATTCCATCCTCGCCTGGGGCCCTGCCGTTTTTAAGGTGCTGGAGAGCCATTCTAATCTCGCTTAGACTGACGTCCGGGATATCATCGGAATAGTGTCGGATAAGACTTGCTCTTGGATCGTTACTCACACTTGCGTGTGGCTCCAACGATGATGTGTACAGCTGCCCATAGAACCTCTCAATCTCACTCAAAATCTCAGGTGTCCCGGAAACGATGTTGCCACACTCAGTCTTCAGCTTTGACAGTTGGCTCTTTCTGGCAGACAGATCTCTGGCAAAGACTTTGGAGCCCTGGTTCCGCTCGATCGCTTCTTTAATACGAGAAGTATTAAAGTTGCGTAAGTCTCGCCGCATGCATTTGGAGATCTGTCTGTTCAGTTGCCTGTATGCTGTCAAATCTGTTGACGATTGCAGCCTCATCTCCCGTCTAACAGCCATGAGATTAAGAGTGTGATCGGAGAGTTTTTGTGTTCTTCTACGGCGGGTCTTGCAGAACTCAGCTCCGACCGCATGGACAGTTTCCACGAGCTTGTCGTTCATATCGTCCACTGCATTGCAATCTTCTAGGCACTGGAAGCGGTTACGTAACTCGAGCTGAAAGGTTTCGGGATTCTGGATTAGAGCACGAGGGGGACGGAGCGTTGACTTCATTAGACGAGACCTCTCCAACTTAACGTTTAGGTTCAGTGTGCCTCTAACCATTCGGTGATCGCTGCCAGTTTTCACCCTTGCGATCACTGAGACATCACTGAACAGTTGGCGTGTGGTCGTCATAATGAAGTCAATCTCATTTTTTGTCGAACCGTCGGGGCTCGACCAGGTCCACTTCCTGTGGGGCCGCTTCTGGAAGAAAGAGTTCATCATAAAGAGTCCCTCTTTCTCCATAAAGTCGGCCAGCTGCTGGCCCCTTCGGTTCCGTTGCCCTACTCCAAATTTCCCTACCTTCAGCGACACGCCTATCCACATCTAAATCACACCTTCCATCCCGGCTGAAAGCACTCCCTAAGTATACAATTTCATTTACCTGTTCTAGACATTCCTGATTTACCCATATTTCACATTTCGTTCTCTCTTCGTCCTTTTCAAATACCAGAACCTTAGTTTTATTAGCATACAAACGGAGACCTTTAATTTCACATTCCTCTTTCATACACGTGACTAATACCTGCAGTTCTGCTTCTCATGGTGCATTAAGCACTGCATCATCAGCATACAGCAGACAATTAACTTTTATGTCACCCAATTTCACACCCAAACAGCTATTTTTCAGCTTCTGTAAACAGCTGTCGAGATACAGTATGAACAGCCAGGAAGACATGACACAACCCTGTTTTACGCCCGCTTGGACGCTAAACATGGGTGACAGGTCATGCACTACCCGCACACAGGCTTTACAGTCATGGTAAAGTGACTGCACAGCCCTTAACAATCGACCATCCACACCATATCCCGGCAACAGTTCCCACATTTTCTTCCTTATATATATATATATATATATATATATATATATATATATATATATATATATAAGGAAGAAAATGTGGGAACTAAAACTAAAATATATTTTATATTTATAACCTTATCAAATGCTTTCTCCAGATCCACAAAAGCACAGAAAATCCTCTGGTTAACACTCAGAAGCTTCTCCGTGATCATGCGGAGAGAAAACATTTGATCCGTGCATCCTCTTCCAGGTCTAAATCCGCATTGTGCCTCCCATAAGAATGTTTCCAATTTCTCTTGCATCCTACGTGTCAAAACCTTCGAGTAAACTTTACTTGCTAAACTGATCAAGCTGATCGCCCGATAGCACCCGCAGTCAAAATGTGAACCTTTACCTTTATATAAAGGCACAATGACCGCGGATCGCCAATCATAGCAGCACAGCAGATGAAAGCTGTCCCAGACGCGAGGCCCACCGTACTTGACCATTTCAGCAGTAACTCTGTCCCGCAAAGTGGTCCCGCAGCCTTACCACATTTCAAACTTCGAATCGCACGTTCAATCTCTTTCATGCTGATGACCTCAGTGTCATCGAGGTCCGTGTCTGGCGTGCCAGTCACGGCGTCACCCCCGGATCCTTCACTTGGATCATGACACGCATACATTTCTCTATAAAATTCACTCCATCGCTGCATGACGTCCGATTTTTCTGAGAGGACGTCATTGGTTCTCGAAAGCACTTTGTTCATTCTTAAGGCTGTCGCACCACTCCGGGACCTTCCAAACTCTTTCCAGAAGAGTTTGGAGTTTTGCCTAAAGTTGTGCGACAACCTCTCGTTCGCTTCTATTCTACACCTTTCACGTACTTCCTCAATCAACGTTTTCGCATGAACTTTCTGCAGCTTATATCTTTCTTTCATCTTCTCTCTCATATGCTCATCGTTACTAGAGGCCAAGTAGTCTAACCATGCTTTTTTCTTCTTTTTTACAGCTTCTCTCACTTCATCATTCCACCATGCATCTCTTCTTTTACTACTAACTCTTTTTGTCGTTCCACATACTTCTTCCGCTGCACTTACCATTCCATCCCTAAGGTTCTGCCATGTTGTCTCCACACATTCTCTCCTGCCATCGATGGTGTCAAGCTTTTCGGCTACCCTCGTGTGATATTTGTCCCTAGTATCCGCTTCCTGAAGCTTCCAGCTTCAGATTCGACAGACCGACTGTGGTTCTGTTACTGCCGTCCGGTAGCGCCAACCCGCGAACAAACCCCTAAATCTAGTAATTACTAGATAATGATCCGTTCCCAGGTCAGCACCCCTGAACACTCGTGTATCCATCACCTGTTTTCGCAGTCGGTCATCCACCAGGAACAAATCAATCATAGTTCTCTCATTCTTTCTTTCTCTGGTGTACATATGGATTTTCCTGTGATTAAACATAGTGTTTGTCACAAGAAGACCCTTTTCCTTGCATACAGCCAGTATAAGCTTGCCAGCATCATTAACCCTTTTATCGCCAAACTTTTCAAGCACCGACTCGTATCCTGGTCGAGCGATACCTACCCATCCATTCAAATCACCACATATAACAGTTCTTTCGTTTCCCTTAACCTAATCTAGAACTTCTCTTACATTCTCCAAAAACTCCTCCAGCTCAGCACTGGACGACGAAGCTACCGGCGCATAAACAGCCAAAAGGAATAACTTCGTCAGTCTCATTTTGAAGCGAACCCAGAGAAGTCTTGAGTTCACAACCTTGTATTCAGTCATAAGATCGACCAACCGGGACGACAACAGCACTCCCACTCCCTGGCAGGCGTTCTTGCTTTCAGGGACTCCGGACCTGCCTTTCCGTTTGGTCTCCGACATACACACGACATCTAATTCTCTTTCTTTCATTATTTCGATCAACTCATTCGTCTTATCTCTCATGCCCCCTCTAACATTCCACGTGCCAACTCTGCACTCCGTCCTCCACCTTCCGCCGTGTCGGGCTGTGCGTGACGGGTGGCGGTCTCCATCGCCGCTTAGCGCGCTGCATTCCACACCAACGGGGACGAGCTGGTGTGCGTCGCCTTGGGGGGACGCCCTAACCCTCATTTGCATGGGTGCGCAGCTGTGTAGAATTGCAGCCCTGAAAAGGGCTGGCAGGGGTCGCGACGAGCACGCTTCTACAATGACCCCCTTGTTTGCAATTTTGTAAAAGTTTGCAATTTCAATATAATTTCTTTTATGGGTCTACTGGAAGATATTTCAGCTAATTTGGAATAAGTAGAACCTTTATACGAAATTACTATAAGACTGCTTCTGTATCTTAATGTGTGTACATAAAATAAATTAAAAAAATGGAAAAACTTTTGCACTACAAACCAGCTATTTTAGTTAGCCGACGAACTCCGCAAACTCGAAAATAGACTCTTTGGGATGGTGTTACAAATTGAATATTCTGTTTGAGTAGTTAATAAGAATGTTTACTGAAGTGCCCTATTTTCAAGTTCTAAGTTCTAATATCGGGTAATTGCTAATAGTTTTCTTGTTACCTTTCTTTTTATACGTGGTAGAGCCATGCTGCAATTATATTAGTAGTATAGTTGTAGTACAAATGTACATATACCTACCGTTATTTATTAATTTATTAGAAGTAGCGCTGAACCAAAAGTCAAATATACCAATATACAGAATGGGGTCCCACATATATGCAATAAATGAAACCACAAGTAATACTAGTCCGTAGAAGTGTAGAAAAATTAAATATTAAATTAAAACCCGTGAAATAAAAAAGTGAAATTTTCAAACAAAATAAATATTAAAATAAATTCAGTAAAAGTGAACACTCTGTTTAGACAACGTACCTTGACCCCTTGGAAGAGTGACAACGTTGCACGCGGGTGGCATGGCGATTGTCGGCATGGCCTATGGTTCGTTGGACAATGTGCGACGAAATAAAAACATACTCACTAAACTGTTTAGATATTTTACCGCCACTTTTTTATTTCGCGAAAATGGAACTGAACGAAATAAATATTATTGCATATTAGTAGCAAAATTTAATGAAACCCTAAATTTTAAAATTTTCAAAATGTCCGCCACGTTCTTGAATGCACAAGTTACATCGCCACATAATGTTGTCCTGAAGCCTGCTCAACAAATTTCGTTCAGGATCCAGAGACAGGGCTTTTAATTTGTTAAAGGCGGCAACAATACGATTACGCATTTCATCTTCGGTTTCGGAGATCTTTGAGTACACTTCATTTTTAATAAAGCCCCATAAAAAGAAGTCTAGAGGAGTGAGGTCGCGCGATACAGCTGGCCACCTGCGAGGGCCATAGCGCCCTATCCATTGTTAGCCAAACATGGTGTTAAGCCGCTCTCTCGCGAGGAGTACGGAGTGTGGAGGAGCTCCATCTAACTGGAACCATACCCTTTGGTAAGCTGCCACAGACAATCCTTCTAAATATTCTGTTATTGGGCCGTTAAGAATATTGAGAAATTTCTGTGCATTCAGGTTTCCGTCAATAAAAATAGGGCCGATTATTTGATCTCCGTGAATGCCTGCCCAAACATTAATGGAAAATCGGTATTGATGAGCTGATTCCCTAAATAAATGAGGATTCGTATGGCTCCAGTAACGCATGGATTGTCGGTTCCATATGTCGTTTCGAGTAAACGTGCTTTCATCTGTCCAAAACACATTTGTTAGGAAACGTTGGTCTTGAGACATTTTTTCCAGTACCCAGTGGCAGTAAGATTCTCTAATCGGCTTATCGCGGGGCAGCAGCGCCTGCACCTTAACATATTTATAAGGACGTAGTTTGTTCCTTTTCAGCACTCGGTGTATTGTTTTATGCCTCACTCTAAACACACGCCCAGCTTGTCTAAGGCTGCAGGTTGGATTCCGATCGAAATGGTCTAAGACTCGTTGTTCGAACGAGGGTGGAAAGTGACGCGGAGCAACTCCTTCATGAGTATTGGGCACTATGCGCTGATTTTCCCTGATTCTTTGGACAGCACCTAGGATTGTCCGGACGCTAGTAGGGCAGACGCGAGTTGCGCCGTATCTCTCACTATAAGTACGCAGAGTTAACGCTGAATTTTGGTGGCATTCGCCATACAATAAAACCATGTCTGTATACTCTGCCGCACTGTAAAAATGCTGATGTCTTGGCATTTTCCGCCACCAAAACGTATACACAAAAGTCAAGGAGTGTCAATATCACAGTGAAAAAATAATAAAAATAAACGTACTTAAAAGCACTATTTACACACACAAAGTCAATTAACTAATAAGTGTCTATTTCACCGTAAAATAATTGTTCGACTAATTGTATTTATCTTACGATAATACGACAATTATCTTACGATAAATAATTGCGATGCGTGTAGGCAGCGAAACACACCTGTATTCTGGTAGAATTGCGCGTGAACTGGAAGCCGAATTTCCAAATTCCAAAATGGCGAAAATAATAAAAGTAATAATAAGGTGCAATTATCGTTTATCGATACTTTTCTTTTTACACTTACTTACCTACTACATTTGAATACAATTAATTTTGATTTTTGATTTGATAAAAATCGACAAGTTATTGATTGTTAAAAAAAAAAGTTTATTTTTATACAATTGAACTTACGAAACTACCGATTTGTAACTTCCTGGGAAACGGGTAAGTATGTATGACTTTTTAATTGGTTGTTTTTATGGGTTTTTAGCATGTTAAAATAATTTATTATCTCTAAATCTACAAGAACAAACTTAAACAAAAAAGCATTAAAGTTTCGCTTTAAATACTTAGGTCGTAGTGTTTTTAGAATTATCATAACAACACGATTATTCTAAAAAAACCATACCCTAAGTGTTGTACTCACTTTGAAAGAAGCTAATCGTCGATAACTGGTGTCCTACTCTACGACAAAAGCGCGCGCGCACTTGCGCTGTCGCCTTTGAAGTACGCCGCGTGCCTCGTGCCGCTTGTTTATGGACGCCGACAAAAGACACCGCTGTCGATATGTCGCAATACCAATAGTTTGCACTGCGTGGCAACGTCGCTTTTTAATGTTCAAGGATTCAAGTTCATTGAATCATTGCACTATATATTAAAATACATGGTTTTTCATTAAGAGCGCTCGAATTGAAATGAAATAACTACCTGTGTAAGTAATATTATCACAAGTTTTATTTCATTTTTAAGAACATTCGATGATATTATCTATGTAATATCATTTCAGCCGAATTGTCAGCCGCGACTCCGTTGTAGCTGGTGTGTCTTGGTAGACTAATTTTGGACGACATTTTCGCATAAGTAGGACTCAATTTTATGAAGGACGCAAATTATGTTGGCCTTCAGGGTGGCAATTGTCTGTGGTTTGTCTGCATAAACCAGATTTTTCACGCAGCCCACAGGAAGAAGTCAAGTGGTGTTAAGTAACAAGACATCAAGGGTCAGTTGATATCACTACCACGTGAGATGACAAAGCTCAATATCGCAAGTGGCACCGTCTTGTCAAAGCCAAATGTTTGTGAGGTCTATACCATCTATTCGAGGCCACAAAACTTTGTTATCATCATCCGGTATTGGTCGACATTGTCAGCGAGTGCGACCCCTTGCCCATCTTCAAAGAAATAAGAGTCGAAGAACCGCCGGACCAAAATCTTCACCAAACAGTGTCTTTTTCGGATTATAGAGGCACCAAATGTAGAGAGATGTATAAGACAATGTGTGAATTTTCGTCGCTCCAAATTCTGCAATTTCGTTTGTTAACAAACCTAACTCATGTGCATGAAGCGGAATTGAATGTCTGGGGTAAAGTACTCTTGTCAAGTTTGACAGCTAGCGTTTCTTCAAGATAGCTGCTTGATGGTTTTTTTCTGTTTATGTGTCCATCAAGGTAGGTACCATACACTTACATGTTTTTGCCACCAGTTAGTAGTGCTTGCATTGCCGTTTTCTAGACTGACGGGTATATAGAGACAATACAATTAAAAACTCTGAGCTATTTATTCTATCTGAGTCTTCAGATCAGACAGCGCATCTTTAGCTTTCTTTGTTTGAAGTTGGCTGCAGTTATCCATGGATTGCTTAACCATTTACCGTGCGGTGTGGACTATAAGTTCGTTTACCATTTAAGATTTATAGAGAAATATTTAAAAAATCCAATTATCTTAATTAGCCTTCAAATTTGGTTAAGTTATATAAACCTATTTTCAACAAAGCTTTTAAAAGTTATAGAACCTAGTTCCTCAAAGTTGTTACGATCTTTGGAAGAGCTCTCAAGTTGTAAATTGATTAAAACGTCAAAGTCTAATAATTGCTAAGTTTTCTTGTTAACCTAGTAGTGGAAAGCAGTCTCTAAGTTTTACTATGTTCTTTGTAGCTAATTATTAAATCACAGCGTTTTTTGAAACTTCGTTATTTCATGATTACGTCATTATATTAACAGTATTTTTTCTTCATTAATGATAATTTTCTTTCATGCTTTTTATTTTCGTTAACTTTTTAAAACTAGATTAAAATATTTTCTTGAATAATATTCATTAATATAAATTATAGAGGTGATAATATTATTTTATCTATTTCCTCCATAATAGATAAAATATCACAAAATTCAGTATTTTATATTTTTCCTAGGAAATGTAAGATTTATAACTATGTATCGTCACAGAGTAATTATTATTTAAAAAAAACATGATATGTAAAAATATATTTTGGATTCTATCTGTCTAAGATCGAAAATGTTTAAATTAGAAATACCCTGAAGCTCCCATGTAGACCATTTAAATCATTTTCAAAGTTATAAAAATTTGCTTAAACATGATGTACGATGATCACATATCTACCATTTAAATATGCTTACGGATCTTATATACTCGTAGTATAGGATTTTATTTTTTATAGAACTATTTCCCCGGTTTCGCCTGGATAGGATCTGTCAATATGGCGTTGTTTAAATTTAAGAAATGTTACAATATATATTTAATAAATCCCGTTAGCCTCATAAAAACAAAACATATACTAGACAATAAAACCAATAATTTATTTAAACGTACAGCCTAGTAACTTCAGATATACCACTGCTTTCCACAGACCTTTACTCATGTCTTAGAGAGCTAGAAAGTGATTAGTACACGGCTTAATATTTTAGTGAATATGTAATTATCACGCATTTACATATGCACTACGATGTTGTTATATATTTGTCGTGTAAACGAATTCTCTGTCCCATTCATCGTCCCGTGGGTGTCGTGAGAAGGAAACTGGATAAACTCCTGGAATAAACTTGCCGGAAGGTGGAATAGGAGATGAGCAGCAGCATTTTCCTGATAAAAATTATAAAAATTATAAAACCATAGAGACTACATTTATTTACGTCACGACAAATCAATCCCTTCTAAACGCTTTTTATTTTTATCTTTGGTTACTTAGGTCCTTTTTGTTTTATCGAAAATTTTATTAAATCATTTTTGCTTACACCGTTTAATTAATATATAATTTTTAAATAATTTCTACATACTATCTAAATATCTGTCTGTGTTTTTGTATGTTTAATATCTTAACAATATGTAAACATTAATTTTACCACCGTACTGCTTCGTTTTATATATTTTTTTACTATTTCCCCGTACAGCCGTCACTGTTTTGTTGAACGTGGGTATGGTCAATGAAGGATCAGTTAATGACAGTTTTCAGTGGGACGGTTTAAGAAAAGAACAGTTGGAAGATGGAAAGCTGCCTAAAAAGTTGTAATATGATTTATCGACCATATTATCAGCAGAAGTTAACATAATAGAAATGGTTAGGCACTTCGATGAGTGTATCATTTCAAGACAATAAAATGATAGCAAAATAGAAAAAGTTAAGCTTTCATTTTTGACATTCATATTAATTTGGGCTGGTACAGTGCATAAACTACAAGTAACTACTGTCGATAAGCCATAGCCAGGCAAGCTTATATGTCTCTTAGTAGAGGACGATCTTTAGACTGCGTTGTAATATACGATCTAAAATAAAGAAAACTTTTCAACCGTTCGGGTACTGGAGAGGTGTAAGAGCAATTTAGAAACACGTTGCGTGGGTCACTAATCACATTTTATAGAATAATGGCGACCAACGAGCGCACAGTACAACCGATGGCAAGTGGATTCTGTGGGTCCATAGACATCTACATTTATCTTCAATTAAGAATCAAAATGCGGATGCGTTGTCAGCCCTGAGGACTGAGATGAAATGCCTCATCATCATTCTCTAAACCATTTCCCATTATCTGGGGTCGGCGCAGTAAACCTTCTTGTTCCATTCCTCTCTATCAGCCGTCATTTCCATACTTACTCCTTTCATTCTCATATCACTCTTCACACAATCGATCCATCTTTTATTCGGCCTTCCTCTGCCCGTGTGTCCCTCCACATTCATATTCAACACTCGTTTTGTGACATGACTTTCATTCCTCCGCATCACATGCCCAAACCATGCCAATCTGCTTCCTCTCACCTTTTCTACCACTGGCGCTACTTTCAGGCTTCCTCTTATATACTCATTCCTTATCTTATCCATCCTTGTCACACCACACATCCATCGTAACATTCTCATTTCATTCGCATGCAGTCTATTTTCATCCTTCTTCTTGACGGCCCAGCATTCACTTCCATACATGACGACAGGTCGGATGATCGATTTGTAAATTTTCCCCTTCAGCCTTATTGGCATTCGGGGATCGCACGTTGTGGCTGTGACCTGTCGCCATTTCATCCACCCTGCGTTAATCCTATGCTGCACAGCTCTATCTATTCCGCCGTCGCCTTGAATGAGGGAACCGAGGTACTTGAAATCTGAGCAGGTAGGCAGTATAGCGCCATCCAACGACATGGGTACAGGACTGGAAAGACCGCCGAAATCACAGCACAGATATTCGGTTTTGGATCTGCTGATCTTCAAGCCAACACTTTCCAGCCTCTGTTGCCACCCCGTCAATCTGCTCTGTACCTCGATGCCTTCTTCCCCGACAAGCACGATGTCATCGGCAAAGAGCATGCACCAGGGTGCCTCATCCTGCAGGTCCGACGTCAAAGCGTCCATAATCAGTAGGAAGAGGTAAGGGCTCAATGCCGACCCTTGGTGCAGCCCTACCGCCACATCGATACTGCCCGTAGTTCCCGCGGCAGATCGTACACATGTACGGGATGCTCTGTACATAGCACGGACTAACCTCACATACTTCCCAGGCATACCTTTCATCTTTAACGCCCACCACAAAACCTCACGGGGAACCCGATCGTACGCCTTTTCAAGGTCGACAAAAACCATGTGCAGATTTTTATGCACGCGCTTGTACTTTTCGCACAATTGGCGTAATGCGAAAATGGCATCTGTCGTACCTCGACCGGGCATGAATCCGAACTGGTTTTGTGTTATCTCACACTCTTCTCTCATTCTTCTCTCTATTATTCTTTCCCAGACTTTCATAGTATGTGACATGAGTTTTATTCCCCGGTAACTGCTGCAGTTTTGAACGTCTCCTTTGTTTTTAAAAATGGGGACCAGTATACTACTGCACCATTCCTCAGGTATTTGTTCTTCCTGCAACAATTTACCGAAAAATAAACTCAACCACTTCCATCCATCCGCACTCAGCAACTTCCACACTTCTACTGGTATTCCATCTGGGCCGACTGCCTTCCCATTCTTCATATTCCTAACAGCCATTTTTACTTCTTCCACACTAATTTCTCTCACTAAGCCCATATTCACTGGTGGGTTTTCAAGCATACCATTCCATTCATTCTCCTCATTCATCAATTTCTCAAAATACTCCTTCCATCGCTTCTTTATACTTTCATCGTCAGTCAAAATTTTTCCAGAATCATCTTTTATACATTTTACATGTGAAACATCTCTTCCATTCCTTTCTCTCGCTCTTGCAATTTGAAAAAGTCGTTTTTGACCTTCGGGGCTTTCAAGGGACCGATATAATTTATCTTGCGCCTCTGCCCTACAAATAGCAACTTCCTTCTTCGCTCTCTTCTTACATTCTTTATACGCCTCTCTCTTACTTTCTTTTATTGATTCATTCTGGTCTTCTACGCCCTGCCATTCTTTAAAGGCATTTTTCTTTTCTCTCAAAACTTCTCTAATACTTTCACTCCACCACCACCCATCCTTATCTATCATACGCTTCCCTTTTGTTTCTCCTAACACCTTCCTTGCCACACTTCGGATACAATCAGCCATTTCCTTCCAGCACTCATTCACACTCATTCCTTCCATATCACCCATCTCTATCATCTTGTTTACAAGTAGCTCTCTAAATTCACTTGCATACTCCTCCTTATGCAACAAATGCCACTTTATTTTGGGTGGGGGACGATCCTTATGTTTGTTGAGGCGAACAGTTAAGCAGATGTCAGCCAGCAGAATTCGGTGCTGGGATACTAAGTCTTCACCTGGAAGCACTTTGCAGTTTTTTACACTCTTGATTTGGTTCCGTCTTAACAGAAGATAGTCGATCTGTGTCGCGTGGTGGCCACTTTTATAAGTAATAAGATGCTGATCTCGTTTTTGGAACCACGTGTTTACTACAGCCAGGTCGAAAGCACATGCTGCTTGCAGAAGAACTTCCCCCTCACGGTTGCGCACTCCGTACCCCCATCCACCGTGTACTCTTTCATACCCGTCATTCACTCTCCCTACATGTCCATTAAAATCTCCTCCCATATAAACATCCTCACTCTCAGGTATTCCCATCATCATACAATCAAATTCCTCCCAAAACTTCTCTTTCACACTCTCTTCACAGCCTGTTTGCGGAGCATACACACTTACAACATTCACTACTTTGTTTTCAATCATTAATTTAACAACTATCATTCTGTCATTTACTCTTTTCACATCTGTCACTCGTTCTTTCATTCCACTATCTAACACAACTCCTACTCCATTTCGCTTCCCGTCACTTCCACAGTAATAAAACTTGTATCCTTCCCCAATCTCTCTTGCTTTATTTCCCTTCCATTTTGTTTCCTGCAAACAGGCAACATTCACTCTTCGTCGTTTCAAAACATCTGCTAACTCTCTTGCTCTTCCAGTCATCGTACCTATATTCCAGCTTGCAAACCTCACTCTGACATTCTTCTCTCTACGGGCTCGCCTCTTACGTCGCACCCGCTTGTAAGGTGCGACAACCCTTGCCCACTTCCCACAGGAGCCGGGTGCTGCTCCTGCGCGTCGCCTGCGGGGTACGCCCTAGCCCTGTCATATATCCCACAACTCGTAATATTCATAAGTTTACTGCATGGGATTTGGCAAAAGTTTTACAGTCGGCCGCCTGCCTGACACCAACCCTCTTTGGGTATGCTATTGTTGGTAGAGGAAGCTACCATTTTGAGAAAAGGGAAAAGACGGTTGGGGGTAGGAGCGTAGGTGTAAGGATACTGTTATTTCGGCAGGAAAGGTATGAGAATAACAGTAGCTCGGGGAGCCGGGGTCGCGTACCCGTATTCCATAACAGGATCACCGGAAAGGTAGACCAGCATGAAAACCCCCTGACTGCACTGAGATGAAATGCCTCATTCCCAGTAAAAAGGGTCTTCGGTGGTCTACACTCACCATACGAAACCCAACAGCTTTAAGCTGCTATTTTACGCTAGTATTCTGTGAGAGCGCGGTCCTACATTGATCAAGCCGACCCATTCGTGCTGCAACCACCATATAGCTGCAACATGGCTCTACCACGCAAAATGAATGAAATGCAATTTAAGTAGTTGTGCAGTGACGGCGTGATAGAATTCAGTACCTCGTATCATACCGTGGGTGTAGTAAGAGGCAACAGAGTTAAACTGAAAAAATGGTATGCAATGCTCAGTTCTGGAATTTCGATAGACAGTAGCGGCATATATTAATAACTTTAAACTTTAATATTCCAATTGATATTAAAACATTTTCGTATAATAATAACCGACATTTAAAATATCTCCTTAATACAATATTAATATAAATGGCTGCTATTTTAATGCAGAAGGAAGGCTGCATGTAACTTCAGCTCATTTGCATGTTTTGCAAATGCACTGTTTAAATTTGGGCTCCAACAACAAGCATTAGCTCTGTTGTACTGCTTAATTTAGTTGACTGTTAAGGCCATATTAACAAAGATAGTAAATTGTACACTGTAAGAGTTTAGTTCGTTCACCAATAAATTTCGATAAGATAATTGTGACTCAGTATACCTAACGTAACGTAACGTTTTTATTAAGAACATATGTACCTATGTTCATTAAGCTCGGGTTATAATTCTCCAACTTTATTAATGTTGAATAACACTAGTTTCATAGATTTTATCACGTTTAATTTACCTGATTTTAATTCCCGACGTTTTCTGCGTAGAAAATCGGACCATAAGTAATAATTAAAAAGCTGGGTACTCCGGGTTAACACTGACATCGGGACGTTAATCACCTCAGTCCCCGACGACAAAAGCACCCGAAACGTCGGGAAATAAAATCAAGTAAATTTAGTGCGATAACATCCGTTAAAGTAGTTTTATTCAATGTGTGTGTTCAATGTGTAGTGTTCGTGTTAATATAAGAATACATTAATTAATGTTGTTATTACAAAGGACAATGGCGAACTCCCAAACAAATTTTATGTGACCCTTTTTTTGCGTCTACAAATGAAAAATATGTAAAAATATAGAGTTTAAAATCCTGAACATTTTTTTCCTCGGTCATACTACTGCAGGAAGTCAGAAATTAAAGATATTTCAGTTTAAACAAAATACACATCGGACTAAGCTGTATGGTATAAAACTCCTTAATTGGCAAATCGTTATAACAACTAGTCAATATAATTTTCATATATGTTTATATAAGGTAATTATTAGAATAAAGGGAATCCTTAAAGAACGCATTGATTTATATATAGAAGTTTTCTGAATAACTTACACGTCAAATTCGGCTGTATGGTATAAGACCTTTGCCTGTCTTATCAGACGAATCGTAACAACTACACCAACTAGTCAATTAAGTTTTGAATCATGTATTATGATTTTTTCCCAGACTTCGAATGGCCATAAGCTTGATTAGATAATACATAGTAAATTATTTTATTGATATCTGTAATGGTGACATAAGTAGACTCTTAATAATTCCATCAACAATTTGCCACAACAACTAGTCAATTTAGTTTTAAATTAGGTAAGATGATTTTTTTTCCGACTTCAAATGATCATAAGCTTGATTAGATAAAACAAAGAAAATTATTTTATTGATATCTATAATGGTGACTTAAGTAGACGCTTCATAATTCCATCACCTATTATTTCGCCGTTGTCCTTTAGACTACAATATCACAGAAAGTTTATTGACATCCACGTTTCCCCGATATCATTACCAGCGGCACTTGGCTAGTTAGTTTATTTGACACTAACCTTATTAACTAACTAAATGTGTGTGAAATAAACGTTCTAAATAAAAATGGCGGAACTTTGGTAGCGCTTGTTATGAATTCCATAGTATCAACAAAAATTATTTATTGCAATTTTAAACGCTGACTTACCGCATCACAGTAAAAAAAAACATGTGACAACCCGGATGTATGACGAATACAATATTGTGAAGATATTTTAAGACAACTCGCACTGAAGTGGAACAGTCATCTTCACCATGACGAGTCTTTTAATATCTGCTGCTGTAAGCTTCTCTAATATGCGCCAGCTGACACTCCTTACTAAACAAGGTAGTCGAACATTGTTGCAATTGAATCAGTGAGCACATTTCTTGGTTTGGATTTCGGAATCAGATTACTGAAAGTCCTGCTGAACATAAGACTCCATGGGTGACATGTGGTAGTGGATTTTCTTAAGTCGCCACTCACGGCTGCTAAAGTTACATTTCATTCATTTATTTATAAATAATATCAAAGTCCACTGGTGAAGATATACCCCCCATATATGGCCTCATAGGGGGGATTCATCGTAGTTGTCACGCTTGATAGGCAACCGCAGTTTATTTTTCTTCTATTTGTTATTAGTGCTGTCCATCTGCTGGATTGTTTCCCACTCTTACGACATCCACGGGTCGATTAACATAAATTATATAATAAACTGAAATTAAGAGTACGATGGTAGTCCGATCGCTAGAACTTCTTTCAGCTTTTGTATTAATTCAATCTGCGTAGTAATGGAGATCCTTTTGTTCCAAATAACAAGCTTAATTTTCCCATTTAAAGTTAGTAGCTTTTACTCTCCGCAGCATGTAAAAACAAATATCATCCTCTGAGCGGTGTATTTTGTGGCCGTCATCCGCTTTTAATAACAAAATTTGTACAACATTACATTTTCAAAAATTTCTTAAAATTAAAGTTAAAATCGTGCCATATTTTTTTTTTCAAATACAAATTTTAACACTTAATAAATTTTAATAAGCTTATTAAAACATATTTTTATTCATAATTGGGTTTGTAGATATAATTCCAACCGATAATTCTGTATTTACCTGCTTTAAAAGATCTAACGTACTCGTTACGTTACATATTATGTTTTACAAATTTACGTTACCGTTATCGGTACAGTCTATTAAAGTCTACTGCTGAGCACAGGCCTCCATCATAGGGGGATATTTGCCATAGTCGCCATGCTTGCCAAGCGGGTTGGCAAACGCAGTTTTTTTGTCGTTATTAGTTGCTGCCCATCTCCAGATATGCGTCAGTGGATATCCTTTCACCGCCTCTACACGGTACCGCTGCAAGATATAAATTTAACGTAAATTATATAATATGCTTAAGTAACGGAAACAAGTGTTAAATAAAATGGAATTTAAAGAAAGTTACAGTGTAACTATGATTCTCTTCTTCTTATTAGAAAAAGAACTAAGAGCAACCTTTTCTGCAGGAGCGTCTTATTGATACCAACTATAAAATAAAAACTGCGGTTGCTAACACGCCTGCCAAGCGGTTGCCAACTCACCAATTAAATATAAAACTCTGGCAAATATCCCCTATCAAGCAATCTATGGGGGAGGCTTATGTTCAGCTGTGGAATTTTAATAGGCTGTAACTGAATTGGAAGTGAACCTCATCGCGCCACCTACCGGAAAGGACAAAACAATGTTCGGGGCAGCTAATACAATATACCTATACGTATTATTCTTTATATTAGTAGAAAAAATAAAACTGTCGACACTCAGCAGTTTCTTTATTATTTTATTTTATAAATAGTTTAAACACATTTCATTAGTAAATGCCGTCACTCACTATTGTAAGGTTGGAAGGTGTCAATGAGAGACGAGACGTTTCAATCTTTCTATAAATTTAATTAGACAGCTTCAAACCTACTATACCTTAACAAATATATTTACTGTCTTAGCGCTACACCTCGCACCGACAAAAAAATAAACACATTTGATTTTTTTATTAATAAAATAAATATAAAACTGAAAACTATATCTCTATACAAATAAATAAAATGGAAGTATCTGTTTGTAATGTCAAAATAAGATATTTTTTCTTAATGCTTTAGAAAGTAAATACGGTACTTATAACAAAAAAGAAGTTTAAAAATTTTTGCTGTCTGTCTGTCGGTCGCTCTGTCTGTCTGTTTGTTTCGGCTAATCTCCAAAATGGCTGAACCGATTTTGAAGGGACTTTCACTGGCAAAGAGCTGATGTTATTAGGAGTAACTTAAGATACTATTATTTTAAAGGACAATTAGGTATCCGCGCAAAATAAATCAATATCAATGAAATCCAATACGTTTTACTAGGAGTTTTCTTCTTCGTACAACTTCTCTGTGGAAGTGTTTACCACCGGCGACTTTTCCGGACCGATACGACTCAGGGACCTTCAAGAAAAGAACTTACTACTTTTACTACGGCAACGCGTCTGCAAATCACTTACCCTTCTGTTGCGGTTGTTCATGGGCGGCGGTAGTCAGTTACCATCAGGTGAACCGCATGCTCGTTTGCCCCCTCTTCTATAAAAATAAATAGGTGAATTCTATGGGTAGGTCAGGTGGCCAGATTCCCCTGCCTCATAGTAATTTGGAGGTCATAATAGGATTGGTATGATGTAACATACATATACACGACACACATATTTGACATAATTATATAATATATAATATTTAGAAAATTCGCGAACATCTAGTATAATTATACGGGCAAAATTATATCACATTTAAGCACATAATTTTCAGTCAGGGAACGAGGCTCCAAAAGATCACAGCAAAAGTGAAGGTAATTAATTGTATACATAATGTTTCAAAACCGCTTACACGAAAAAATATTTTCTTAATCCACGCCAATAAGTTAGAATTAAAACCATTTTCTCAGAAAGTAATGAAATAAAATAAAATCAAAAGCCATTGATTTGAAAGTTCAAGCAATTTAAAACCACACATAAATTATTACATTTCGTATTAAGATGCCTAGAACAAAAAAGTGTATGTAATGTAACGTAATAATTTTCATTAACATTAATTACAACAGACAGATCAAAATACAAGTTGAAATCCTAGGCGTGTAAGCGATTTTTGATTCACCTTTGTTTTAAATTCCAAAATACTTATATATAAGTATATAAGTACTTTTTCAATATCAATATATATCTCGCCTCCTTCACATCCATATACCTACGCATACATGCTCGTCGGTTAAGGGTGCTCCTAATTTAGCCCGTTTTCAATAAATCGCCAATTTGGTCGATAAATTTTCCCCTAGGACGTCCCTTTCCGACTCTGCCATTCAGTTCTGCAACATAAATTTTCTTTGTCATTCTTTCCTCATTCATTCTTTCCACATGACCAAACCACGGAATCATTCCTTTCTTAATCCTGGTCACAACATCATCTTGCAAACCACACTCTTATCACACAATTTCTCACCCTGTCATTCAGATTCAGCCCTAAAATACTCCTTAACGACCGCATTTCTACTGCGTTCATTCTACTCTCGTGCTTCTTCTGCCACACCCAACTTTCACTACCATACGTTAAAGTAGGGACCAACGCAGCATTGTGAATTGTGCCTTTTTCGACACATTTTGAATCTTCACAATAGAGTGTAGGGCACCATTTACTCTATTGTCTGCATTTAGAAGTATATACCATTTCTAATTATAGACAGAGGTATTATTTTACATATTTTAGTATCTACGGAAAATCAATTGATACTTAATAACTAAGCACAACCACAGAGCTATCATCTAGTTATACTGTGAATGTGAATTGATTTAGACATTCAGAAGTCAACACGGGAGTAATTTACCCCTCGAGATTTATCGAATCAAATTGCTCAAATAGCGAATTTACTTTCTACCACAATCTATCATCAAATTTACAAAATAATATAATAAAGTTTCAATTTTAAATACTTAATATGAATTATACAAAAGAATTTCAGCCTATTTACAGGCCCACAGCTGGACATAGACTTCCTCTCATTTTCTAGAGGGTTAAGAAAAATTTCCCCGTCGTGCTGCTCTCGGGCGTGTTGGCGGACTTCACATGTCCTTGAAATATTTTACACAAAATTTGTAGGTAATGCTCCAAAATATTTTTCTTCACCGCCAAGTACGGTGTAGTAATTCTAAGCTTAAGAGGTGAGAGTAAGTCAGCTCAAATTCTAATTTCGCCCCCACTTCCCCGCGCGTCGTATGCTATGTACCGACATGTTTGTAATCACTAATACTCTAAGTAGATAGGTCGTTAGATACTTATTTCATTAGGTTTATCATATTTATGCCTGTTTCTTAACGCCAACCCAGTCGCTTCTTATTTTTATAACGGTTATTTCCCATTTTAATTTTACGTCTTCCTGTTGCGTAATGTGTTTTCTGATCGTAAGCGACACAACTTCTCACTTCAAAAGCCGGAGCAATACTAACGGGGCGACAGGAATGAAGCTTACGCACCGATAGTTTAGGTAATTTCTTTTTACAGTGAAAATAATGGTATTTTAAAAAAAGTAAATAACATAAGCACTGCTTTATAGTTAGTTCAGTTAGTATGCAAAGTTTCATGATCTTATTTAAAGTATTTTATGAATAACAGCGGTTTAATGTTCAGTTTGGAGGTAACTTTGGATTTTTTTTCTATCGAGAAAATTTTATGGAATCGTGTTTTCGTCTAACATAAACCTTAACATTAATCCTCAACTTTACCATATATTTATTTCAAAATTAATGCTGCAATACTTTCGGCATAACGGAGGAACTTGCTAAGCCATTTGAGGTTATATTTCCCCTTAAAATAGCAAAATTAACTATTTCATTAGTGTGGGCTCGGTTCTTGTAAAAGATAGTATGTACCGGGTTTTATCCATCGTCACTTTTTACTTTGTTGACTTATGAGGCAAGTCCCGACTACGATACCATCCATTACTGTCTATAGAACTAGATCCCCACAAAGATTTCCACAATACCACCTGGTGGTAAATAGTGATGCAGTCCTAGATAGTTAACCGCACTATCTCCGTGTTACATTAGCTTGTTGACTCTTGCCTTCAGGATACCCAAATTGTGATCAGACAGAGAGACGGACGTTGGCAACATCGTAGGCATTGTGAAAGGTGTGTCTACTCTGCGCCTGTGCTCTGGGCTGACAAAACAACCAAGATTTCAACCAAACCAAGGTCTCAACCAAACCAAGTCCACCTGATGGTAAGTGGTTGCTGTGGCTCATAGATATCTACATCTATCCTAGATTACGTATCAAAATGCAGATGCGTTGTCATCCGTGAGGACTTAGATGGAATGTCCCATGTTCAGTAAAACGGTCTCCGGGTCTCTACACTTTCCATACGAAACACAGCAGCATTAAGGTACTATTTGACGCTGGTATTCTGTGAGAGGGTGGTCCTTCCCCGGTCAAGCCGACCCATTCGTGCTACAACTATACTACTAATATAACTGCAGCATGGCTCTACCACGTTACCACGACGATGTTTTCTTCCCCAAATCAAACTATTATTGTAAGTGAACTAATAGATTTAAATTGCAACGTAATTAAAAATGATACTTTTAAATCCAAGCATTACTAGAATAAAAACAACACTTTTTAAAATATATAAGTTTAGGATTGTTTTAATACTAGTTCGCATTTATATTTAATGACTAGCCTAGTGTTAACAGCATACGTTGTTATCTTTATTCCTGTTGTTTGATCCTTGAATATAAAGCGTATAATTGACAGTGAAACAAAGCGCCGCGCTTGTCGTTGAAACGGGGAGAGTAAATTTAAATAAGTTTATGTTGCACGCTTGGAAGATAAGTTTTACATACGTTAACGAGCTGAAATTATAAACAATTGAAGCTTAGTTTTTTTAGTATTATTTTCCTATGTTTTTTTTTAATTAAGTCATATGCATTCCAAATACATTCGTTTTTATAAGCACATTAGGCATGTTGCCGTGTAATGCCGGTGTCACAGTATCCACAACACCATATGCGAGGGTGACTGTTATCAACTGAGAATTCGCAGCAACTTAAAAATACACTGCCGCCCCTGCCAACTGTACCAAATATTCCTCTAGTAACGCAGTTGGTGAGGGAGGTCTATGTTCAGCAGTAAACTATTGATTAGGTTGTAATAAATCAATTAAACGTGTAGTGGTGGTGTAAGAAAATCCACTAGCACATATCGTCACGTTGCTGTCGTAAGAGGCAGCAGAGAGAGCAGTGGGGTTGGGGAGCAGCGTCTTTTAATATACTAACAACTAAAAATAAAACTGCGGTTCCGACCCACCTACTCGTAATAAACGTGGCGACTGTGACAAATATACCCTATTATATAAACCTATGTTCAGCTGTAGACTTCGATATGCTGTGACGAAAGCAGTAAAGAATAAATGATGAATGAGGCATGTTTTAAATTATTCATTTATATTATTATAAGTCAAATTGTGCTGTGGTACTTAGGGGTTAGGCACCCGCCGTTAATTTCAAGGTAAGCGAGTAGCTTCTTTCACTGCTGGCAAAAACTGAAGTTCCTTGAAGAACCTTAAATATGTCTTAATGTAAGTGGTTGCTGCAGTCAATGCCCACCTGCAGCTGACTTCAAACAACGAAGCAAACATCTTTAAACAAAGAAGGCTGTAAACGCGCTGTCATAACTGAGGACTAAAATGGGATGCCTCACAGCCTGTAGTTATACTGGGTATTAATACCTTTAGACCGTAACACGGCAGCGGACGCTTTGCTGCTTGGAGGCAGAAATTGGTAAGAGGCCGCCACCTATCCAGACTGACTTCTAGGCAGGAGAGCAGTACCTGTGCTGAGTGTTTTTTTATGTTATTATTGTTTATCAAAAGAACAGGTACGTTGTCTTATTAACTTCTTTAATATATTTAGTTAAAATGTTGTATTTTATTATTAATAATGATAAATACCTAAGATTGTTGTTAATTAGTTAATTTAGAGCGACTTAATGTTTTGTTCGGTTTATAAAAGGTTATAGTTGTAGCAAGAACGAATCGGCTCGACCGCAGAAGGACCTCGCTCTCACAGAACATCAGCGTAAAATAGTAGCTTAATGCTGTTGTGTTTCGTATGGTAAGTGTAGAGAACCGGAGACCTTTTTTACTGGTAATTGTAATCGCGGATAGATAAAAATGCCTATGAGCCGCAGCAACCACTTACCATCAAGTAGACGACTGTGTGTTCCTTTGTCACTATCCTATAAAAAAAGACTTGAATATCTGAATTTATTCTGGAAAATATTAGTGTAGGTATTTTCATGGAGTGCAACCTGCTTAGAACTAACAAGGCTCTACTCATAATAGCTAAAAAGGCGGTATATCTATTCCAGTTAATGTTTTATAAAAGCAGGTGTAAGTTATATATATATATATATATATATATATATATATATATATATATATATATATATATATATATATATATATATATATATATATATATATATATATATATATATTAGTTTACTTTAGTTTACGACGGGCTGTTTTCCGCAACTCCACGTCTAAGCGCGTATTTTGCATATGGGCATAAATAATATGCTTGTTCGCCATTGTGCCATGATATCTCCCAGAAGAAGCCCAGCAGCAACTTCGGGGAGGGATCCCGGCGTGCCGAGATGTTTAGCCCAGTATGAAGCGACTTCTGGACATGTCAGCAACACCTGAGCCGCCGTTTCTTCCTCTCCCATGCATGCCCTGCACAGAGGGCTGTCAGTAACACCTATGGTGAACAAATGTTTGTTAAAAGAGCCACGTCCTGTGATAGCACTTGTTACTATCCTGATCTGTGGCTTGTTCAGTCTCATTAGAACCTTGGTTAGACGACTGTTTATTTCAGGTAGGGCCTCCTTAGCTTGTCTACAGTCTACTAAATTTTTCCAAAGCTGAGCGTGTAAATTATTGAAGTATCTACGTACCAGTGAACGAACGTAGCCAAAGGGGATTGGTATTATTGGTTCCGGCCCTATAGTTGCTAGGGCCGATCCCCTTCTGGCCAGTTCATCTGCTGCATCGTCACCTCTAGATACACTTTGTCCCTTGATCCATTGCAGAGTCACATTGTTGTGCTTACATACCTCATTTAATCGTTGATGGCACTCGTATATCAGTCCCGAGTTCGTCACATTGCAACTCAGAGCGTGTAGCACCGCCATACTGTCGGTCAGTATGCTGATGGAGAAGTCTTTCACCTTCCTAGCATTTATTGCTATGGCCGCTTGGATGATACCCATGCATTCAGCCTGCAAGACTGTGTTGTGGGTACCCAGCGGTGTGCATATGTGGATATTAAGGTCTTCAGAGAAAGCCCCAGACTCAACACCTTCATTTGTCTTAGAGCCATCCGTGAAAACTTTGAGCTCTCTTGGACCCAATCCTTCCAGATGGTCAGTTTCCTTTAATTGTATCCTGTACTTCTTATCGAATACAAATTGTTTTGGGATCCTATCATATTTGGCTTGTAAGATAGGAATTTTTGAGTAAATTCTATCGATTATATCTGTATGGGGGACTCTACTCTTACTTAAAAGATTTAGGGTCTTGAGTCTAATGGCAGCTAAAGTTGCTTCTTGTTGTATATGTAGATGAAGCGGTGTCAGCTCCAGCATAGCCTCCAAAGCTGCTGTTGGTGTTGTCCTTATGCAGCCCGTGGCAGCCATGCAAGCTAATCTCTGGTAACGCTGAAGCTTTTGTATAGTGGTGGCTTCATTGGTTTTGGTCCACCAGTTTTTTTTTTGTACAGTTTTGTACAGCCACAGTATAATTTTTGGCGTTAAACCCAATCGTTTGCCAATCATGTTTCTACACTGCCAGAAAGTTAAACTAGCTTTGCTGATTTTGTTTTCTATGTGTTTGTTCCAGTTAAGTTTACTGTCAAATGTAAGACCTAGTTATTTTACCTCGGAAGAAAGTTGGAATTTTGTGCTGAAAAGACTTGGAAGATGATAGTTATTTAACATTCGTTTTTGTGTGAACATTACTATAACCGTTTTATTTGGATTAACGGTTAGGTCATATTCCCTGCACCATCTCTCCACAATACGGAGAGCCGCTTGGGTCAGGTCGCACACAATGCTTGCTGTCTTACCAAATACCAGTATTGTCAGATCATCTGCATAACCGACTGTGTAGAAATGATTAGCGTTTAATTTGCTGATGAGTTCATTAATGACCATATTCCACAGGAGAGGTGAAAGAATTCCACCCTGCGGGTATCCTTTCATGATCTGAATTGTCTGAGATTCACCAATCAATTTTTATTGTTCATGTACTGAGCATGTTTACTATCCAGTCAATCATTATATATATATATATATATATATATATATATATATATATATATATATATATATATATATATATATATATATATATATTAGGTAGCATGACTAATTGCTTCTTTACTTATATATTAAAGTACTCTACAAAGTAGCTGAGTCTTAGTTGCATGCGAATTCCTTTAAAATAGTTTGATTGATGAACTTTAACTTATTGCACTTTTTTGAACAAAAAGGTTTTTTTTTGAGAAAGCACTACCACTATTTTAGTATTTATCTTGTGTCATAGAGGCGTTTTAAATAATACATATCGTGTGGACAAACACACAGGCCCGAAATAATTATTAGTAGCTCACAAAAATACTTATCCGCAACGCCGCAGCTAAACACTTAGTCACTGCACATTCCGCTCCCACCACTCCCTAAAAACATTCCCGAAATTAAACTTTTAATCAATATCTTGCAATAAAACTTAATATTTCAAATAAAGCACTTTTCAAAACAATAGTAAGTCTAACAAGCTAACATCAAAATAAAAATAAAAAAGCCTTCAACACGAACCGTTTTACCAACGGTGGTAGTCAGATTGTCGGGCGCAATTTTTATGTCAAACTTTATTTGCAACGGCACAGTGCGAGGCATTGTTTCTGCGTCAATTAACGGACGAATGTTGCAAATGGGAACTACGCGTCAGCTATTCGTATTCAACTTTAGATCATCGGAGTGCTGAACTTTATTTTTTGTTACAAAGTTTGAAGTCGTGGCAAAATACACATTGTCGCTGTCCCATGATTCATATATGAACATTTTAATTGTATAACTATTGTGTCTGTTTCGCGGGCATGGAACCTGTTAGAATCCTACACCATTTCCGTGGAAGTCTCAGTCGTCTTTATTCTTTTTACAATCTTTTACCGATTTTTTAATTATTTGTAATATATTTACGGTTCAAAATACATAATCATTTCTGAAGAACTGAAAGAACTTGCTTAAATCCGATTGTGCTGAAATTTTTAATTCTCCTGGTGTTGCGGTTGGTCATGGGCTGCGGTATTCACTTAACATCAGGTGAACCATGCGCTCGTTTGCCCCCTCTTCTATAAAAAAATTGGCATATTCATATATTTTTATGAGAATGCAATAATATTTAGCATATCTGATGATGGACTACTGGGCCTAAGATGCCTCCGCAATTTTAACACAAATTAAAATATAAAATAAATAATTTTGGTTGAAATTAAAATCAGTAACATTACTATAAACTATTGAACAAATATAACTTCGTCGGTTTTTAGAAGTCCTTTGCTAGATACGTGCCTCTCCCAATGTAGATAGGATAATCGTCACGCTTCGCAGGCGGATTGATTCGCAGTACAGGCCTTTTTACACTTTTGATGCTACTTCCCGTTTCCAGATTAGGTATTTTACGTAAAAGTATTTTCTTTTACGCACAGTTTCTTTTCGGCCAGTATGGTTTATACAGCAAAACTTAAAAAAATGAATTTGCCGTTGTAAGCCGTAACCGTATTAAATACATAGTTTATATTGAACGTAAATAACATAGCATTTTTTAAAAAGTAAAAGCTTTAGTATTATGTACTGTTTGTGTTGTTAGTTTGTGCTAAAACGAGAGAATTTAAATTAAAAGTCGATGAGTATACTGGTTGATTCATGTTTTCCCAAGCGCCTAGCGTGCATTTACGAAAAACTTTTTCGTCTGCAACGTGGCTACTGCAGCGATCTATTCCTACAATTGCTACTTGAATAAAGTTTTTCTTTTAACAGGTGAAAAAAGTTCTTGTAACTGTGTTTCGTAGGTTAAATGATAATGTCGCTGATGCAGCGTATTCTGTGGGTTTATCCATATACTATGAGGGTATTTACATAATATGTTATATATGTTGGCACTTTTCTTCGTTTCTTTTTTACTTTTTCTTCAATTTTATTTTATTTAATCATGTTGTGGCATAGTAATTTGTATTTCAATAAGCCTAATATGCTAAGATAGAAAACAATAATATAATACTGTAGGATGTCCTTTAATATAAATAAATAAACAAAGATCATAAAGTTAAACAGTTTTACTTCTTGCTACCTACTCGTAATTCTTTTATACGCTGTCTATAACGCTGTGTAAACAATCGTGACAACCCCACTTCTGCAAGTTCTGTAACTGCAGTACTTGCTGTAATTCGCAAGTGTAAGCACCATTTTAAAACTCTCGATTAGAACTTTATGTTTATTTTGCTTGTAAATAATTTATTTTTCGTTAATGAGCAAACAAAATCTTAAATAAACTAGAATAAGGGGAAAAACTACATCCATACTACGACAAAAAATGCGGTATAATTTTTTAGTTCCTTTATTTTGTAAAATTCAAGTCATATTATTTTTACGAAATATGTTATATTAATTATGTTAACTCAATTGTAGAGATACCAAACACGGCATATTTACGTAGGCCATTCAGAAATCTTGCGAAAGGAAAGTTTTTAAAATAGGGTCAGATTCGATTATTAAATCTTTTCTGAAAATTCTCCACTAGCATGTGTACAAAGTTTATGCGTCTAAACCAATTTTTAAATTACTTTTTCCAGTCCGCCTCAGACACCTCTTTGCCGTGATGAAAATTGTACTCTGTCTGGAGATAGTTTAGTATAGGGAATAATAAGAAGTCACACGGTGCCCAATCAGGGTGCATCCCTGATTGGGCACTGTCTGGAGATTGTTTAGTATAGGGAGTAATATGAACTCACATGGTGCCCAATCAGGGATGTAATGAAGGTGCCAAAAAGCTCAACCGATGGGGTGCGTCAACTGAGAATAGGATAGAAGTTTTAAAGTATTTTATTTTCTTTGCTTGCCCCTTTGCTTACAAACTTATCTGTTGCTAAACTCGCTGGCGGTTATAGCCAAATACACTTATGCCAAAAAGCGTAAGTAGTTACGATGTACCAGTTCTGGCTCACTTGTAGAGAGGTTGTACTACCAGTTCTGGCGCACTGAGTCAGAAGTTGTACAAGTACGACATTCGTCGATTCACGATCCTACAAAAAAAAAAAAAAAAAAAAAAAAAAAAAAAAAAAAAAAAAAAAGGTTTTGGCATGCTCTGATCACGAATCTGCGGTCCATTTTTGCGTAGGATGCACGGTTCCGGAGATGTGCAGATCAATTAACTCTTATCTAATTGATATCCGCTTCGAGCCTCAACCGTCATTAGCGCTCCATTGTCCTTATCTACTTATCTATTGTTGATTGACTACCGTCATTATCTATTATTCGTCGGCGTGTGGGTCGGCTTATGCTATTGTATTATACTCCTTGGTTCCTATCTACAACGGTAATCTGACTCATTAATAAAACACATTACCTAATTTTGTTAAAATTTTTATTTATAATACAAAATCTTATTACTTATTATCTATAAAATAGGAGCGAAACATCTCATCCACTAAAATATCGTTGTACAATGTGTTCCCTGTAAATATACTCGTAAAACTATGCATTGAATATCCCTGAAACTTATATAGCAAATACATTAAGCAATATTCGCCACAAACTGAAGTCCTATCAACATTCCAGTTCCATCTTTTACAATTTCGTACAGGTGCCCGTCCATATGAATCAAAATATTCACCGACGTCATTCGTATCGATATATAAAGCTACCCAATGTGACCCTGGTTTATCATCTGTACCCAAATTGCATATTACCTAGTCAGGTCATAAATTCTATCACATGTTTAATATAAAATAATTGAAACAAGTTTATTCATTATGTAACCATTTATATACCAAAATGAACTTAACAAAACATAGATTCTTATGACACTATAGTTTATTCAAAATGACCTCCGTAATTTTGAATTCAAGCCTTCAAACTGCGCGGCTAGTCGTCTATCGCAGCCCGAACGAGGTCCATGTCATATCGGCGGCTGCCTTAATCAAGGATGTCTTGAGTGACTCCAAACTGGGATGAGGCTTTGAGCACGCCTTTTCCTCCAAGCGTTACCATATCTTGTAATCTAACGAATTCAAATCTGGACTGGTCTTTGTGTCGGATGAAGTCGATTTCACGCGCCGCCAGCCAGTCTTTTTTTTTTTGTTTTTAAAGAACGTTCCCTCCACACTAGGTTTTTCTCCTGTATCGTGGGGGCAGTTTACAAACACAAATTTCACAAGGACAAACATCCAAACTCGGAACAATTACTTGTAGGTCGTACAAATACTTGTTCCGTGCGGGATTCGAACCCGCAACCCCCAAGCGCAGCCACTCATTGCTAAGCCACTACGCCACGGAGCTGTCAAAAGTCTTGTGTGCTCTTCGCTCTATGAGCTGACGCCGAATCTTGTTGGAATACCCAGTGCCTGTAATAACAGGAACATGGTATGAGAAACAGGTTACACAAGGTTCGTCAGGACTGTATTTTGATACACAACTGCATTCGTTTTTAACCTTTCTCACAAAAATGTACCTCTGTTAAGCCCCAATAAGAAACTCCCAACCACACCATGAGCGAGGATGGAAAATGACCCCGTTGGACACGCGGAATACGGTTGCTCGCTTCTTCACTACTGTGTGCGTACACCTTATCATTTTGTTTGTTGTAGCTCTCTTCTACGGTAAAAAATTTTTCATCCGAAAAAAGAATTTCCCGATATTTTTTTCCCGCGTACCGCTTCAACAAAGCGCGGCATCTCTTCAGTCTCAGATCCATTAGACGAGCATTCAAACCATGTCCTGTTTTTCTTCGATATGCCCGAAGCCCTAAGTCTTCATTTAACGCCGTGGTTCTGCTTAACCCCATCTGAAGGGCCAACAGTTTCTGCTTACGTTTGGGATTTCTTTGAATTCGCACCTTTACAGCTTTTATCACTGCTGGAGTCCTAACAAATCGAGGGCGACCACTTCTTGACCTGTCATCTACACTAGAGTCTTCATTGTATCGTTTGATGGTACGATAAACGAATCTTTTGGTTATATTCAAATTTTCAGTATATCAAAAAATTTAATTGGCGCGTAATCGCAACTGCAACACGGTCTTTTTTAAGCGCCCACTCCATATGTAAAAATGAGTAAAATTCTAAAAAGTATACAGTTTTATTTTCATGAACAATTCGAATTCAATAAACTTTTTTGTGGCCAGCATTCTAAAAGAAAAGTTTTTACTGTGTGACAATACTTATGACCTGACTAGGTATATACGTTGGTACGTGGGTGTACATGGGCAGTCAGCGAGTAGCACATTATTTTCTAGACCGGGGTGAATCTTTTTCAGATGTTGTTGTACATCTAGTGTATCCATGATATTACTGCTATTAGTAGATTACTACAGTACAATCTACTCAATGACTAACATAGGAATGATCAATTATGTGATTTCTAAATATTAAATTGCATTTTTTCTGTTATACGAGTCATCAATACACTGAATAAGACGCAACACGAAGAATGTGAGATAAGGTTGTTGACGCATAAAGTTGTTATCAATTCTACTGTAGAAATTCTTTAGATTAGAATTATTACTTACTGGTACTATATAAGACCAAGCAACTGCAGTCATGGAGTTAGTGTATGGTCGTTTGACCGCAGTGTATCTAGCAATAATACATTTGTGTTACTTCAACGCATCAAAGGCCATAGATGTAAGTGTTTAATCTATTGACAAACTTACTTTTCTTTCTGTTATTTTTTTACGTGTGTATGATTTTGAACGACAGGCCTGTTGGTCTAGTGGTTAGTGACCCTGACTGTTATGCCGGAGATCGTGGGTTCCATTCCCACCCAGGACAAATGTTTGTGTGATGAGCACGATCATTTGTTCTGTGTCTGAGTGTAATTTATCTATAATATTTATGTATTTAGAAATATATAAGTATGTTTATCAGTTGTCTAGTACCCATAACACAAGCTCTGCTTAGCTTGGGACTAGATGGCGTTGTGTGATAGTTGTGGAATATTATTATTATTATTATTATTTAGTGTTAACAAATTATATTTAAATATTTTGTGTGTGTATATGATTAAGCCGTGGTAGCTCAGATGGTTAGCGCAAGCTGTAAATTTTACGGTACGTAACGCGGGTTCGATCCCCGCCGACACCACTTAAATTGTTAATTGCAATTTTAAGTGCTGATTTACCACGTGCTCGGCGGTGAAGGAAAACATCGTGAGGAAACCTACACGTCTGAGAAAATTTCGAAGGCATGTGAAGTTCGCCAACACGCATTGAGACCGCGCCGCGGACATTTCCTAGCCATAAATACAAAGACAATAGCAGAAAGTAAAAAGTTAAAAAATACTTTTTTAACAATGACAGTCATTAGTTGATCATTAGTGAATGTGATTCTGTTTGTTTCTTAAATTACAGGAAGAAAAGAGCAGAAGGAAGAAATGGGATGATGGGAAGTAATGAAGAATGAATTGTTATGTGAAGTTTGTTGGAACAAACATATTTTAGTCACGTGTAAATACTTTTAACATTTGGGTTCAAAATGACACAAAATCTAAAAAATATTAGATACATCATCGACATGGACGGATTTTACATTACATATCCTCATAAACATTTTCAATGTAGAGAAATGGCTATTCTAGACGTAAAACTATCTAATAAAAATGATTCGTTTATCGATCATTATTTGTTTCGGCCAAGTTGTCCTTTCAATTATTTGTCGCAAAAAGACAAAAAAACTGTTCGTTATTGTGAAATACACGTGCACGGCATTCCATATTTTGATGTGACCGAAGAATTAAAATGTGCCTACAAACAAGAGAACATCATTCCCATATTAAATTGGTATATTAGAAATTTGTGCAAAGACGAAGTGATCGCATACAAAGGTGGTTCAACAGAAAAACAATTTTTAAAAATGTTGACGACGAATGATAGAATTTTTAATATTGAAGAATACAAATGTCCAAAATACAATGATTTGGTAAATGTCATAAATTTAAACAAACGTTATGTGTGTAATAATCATATATTTGCAAAAAATAATCACAAAATTTTACACTGTTCTTGTGACGAAGTGTGGGTTTTTTACGAGTGGTTATTGCTTGAAAATAAAATTTTAAATTAATCATAAATTTTGTTTGATTTCCCAAAAACATTAGTTATAGTATACTATATAATACAAAATTGGTTCAACAGAAAAACAATTTTTAAAAATGTTGACGACGAATGATAGAATTTTTAATATTGAAGAATACAAATGTCCAAAATACAATGATTTGGTAAATGTCATAAATTTAAACAAACGTTATGTGTGTAATAATCATATATTTGCAAAAAATAATCACAAAATTTTACATTGTTCTTGAGACGAAGTGTGGGTTTTTTACAAGTGGTTATTGATTGAAAATAAAATTTTAAATTAATCATAAATTTTGTTTGATTTCCCAAAAACATTAGTTAAAGTATACTTTTTTACGTGGTATTGTTTTTACGTGGTAGAGCCATGCTGCAGTTATATTAGTAGTATAGTTGTAGCACGAATGGGTCGGCTCGACCGGGGAAGGACAATGCTCTCACAGAATACCAGCGTGAAATAGTAGCTTAATGCTGCTGTATTTCGTATGGTGAGTGTAGAGAACCGGAGACCCTTTTTACTGGAAATGAGGCATTCCATCTCAGTCCTCACGGGTGACAACGCATCTGCATTTTGATTTGTAATGGAAGATAGATGTAGATGTCTATGGGCCGCAGCACCCACTTACCATCAGGTGGACTGTGTGCTTGTTTGTCAGCCTATTATATAAAAAAATACTATATAATACAAAATTGGTTCAACAGAAAAACAATTTTTAAAAATGTTAACGACGAATAATAGAATTTTTAATATTGAAGAATACAAATTTCCAAAATACAATGATTTGGTAAAGATTGATTTCCCAAAAACATTAGTTACAAAATTTATGATTAATTTAAAATTTTATTTTCAAGCAATAACTACTTGTAAAAAACCCACACTTCGTCACAAGAACAATGTAAAATTTTGTGATTATTTTTTGCAAATATATGATTATTACACACATAACGTTTGTTTAAATTTATGACATTTACCAAATCATTGTATTTTGGACATTTGTATTCTTCAATATTAAAAATTCTATCATTCGTCGTCAACATTTTTAAAAATTGTTTTTCTGTTGAACCAATTTTGTATTATATAGTATACTATAACTAATGTTTTTGGGAAATCAAACAAAATTTATGATTAATTTAAAATTTTATTTTCAAGCAATAACCACTTGTAAAAAACCCACACTTCGTCACAAGAACAATGTAAAATTTTGTGATTATTTTTTGCAAATATATGATTATTACACACATAACGTTTGTTTAAATTTATGACATTTACTAAATCATTGTATTTTGGACATTTGTATTCTTCAATATTAAAAATTCTATCATTCGTCGTCAACATTTTTAAAAATTGTTTTTCTGTTGAACCAATTTTGTATTATATAGTATACTATAACTAATGTTTTTGGGAAATCAAACAAAATTTATGATTAATTTAAAATTTTATTTTCAAGCAATAACCACTTGTAAAAAACCCACACTTCGTCACAAGAACAATGTAAAATTTTGTGATTATTTTTTGCAAATATATGATTATTACACACATAACGTTTGTTTAAATTTATGACATTTACCAAATCATTGTATTTTGGACATTTGTATTCTTCAATATTAAAAATTCTATCATTCGTCGTCAACATTTTTAAAAATTGTTTTTCTGTTGAACCAATTTTGTATTATATAGTATACTATAACTAATGTTTTTGGGAAATCAAACAAAATTTATGATTAATTTAAAATTTTATTTTCAAGCAATAACCACTTGTAAAAAACCCACACTTCGTCACAAGAACAATGTAAAATTTTGTGATTATTTTTTGCAAATATATGATTATTACACACATAACGTTTGTTTAAATTTATGACATTTACCAAATCATTGTATTTTGGACATTTGTATTCTTCAATATTAAAAATTCTATCATTCGTCGTCAACATTTTTAAAAATTGTTTTTCTGTTGAACCAATTTTGTATTATATAGTATACTATAACTAATGTTTTTGGGAAATCAAACAAAATTTATGATTAATTTAAAATTTTATTTTCAAGCAATAACCACTTGTAAAAAACCCACACTTCGTCACAAGAACAATGTAAAATTTTGTGATTATTTTTTGCAAATATATGATTATTACACACATAACGTTTGTTTAAATTTATGACATTTACCAAATCATTGTATTTTGGACATTTGTATTCTTCAATATTAAAAATTCTATCATTCGTCGTCAACATTTTTAAAAATTGTTTTTCTGTTGAACCAATTTTGTATTATATAGTATACTATAACTAATGTTTTTGGGAAATCAAACAAAATTTATGATTAATTTAAAATTTTATTTTCAAGCAATAACCACTTGTAAAAAACCCACACTTCGTCACAAGAACAATGTAAAATTTTGTGATTATTTTTTGCAAATATATGATTATTACACACATAACGTTTGTTTAAATTTATGACATTTACCAAATCATTGTATTTTGGACATTTGTATTCTTCAATATTAAAAATTCTATCATTCGTCGTCAACATTTTTAAAAATTGTTTTTTCTGTTGAACCAATTTTGTATTATATAGTATACTATAACTAATGTTTTTGGGAAATCAAACAAAATTTATGATTAATTAAAAATTTTATTTTCAAGCAATAACCACTTGTAAAAAACCCACACTTCGTCACAAGAACAATGTAAAATTTTGTGATTATTTTTTGCAAATATATGATTATTACACACATAACGTTTGTTTAAATTTATGACATTTACCAAATCATTGTATTTTGGACATTTGTATTCTTCAATATTAAAAATTCTATCATTCGTCGTCAACATTTTTAAAAATTGTTTTTCTGTTGAACCAATTTTGTATTATATAGTATACTATAACTAATGTTTTTGGGAAATCAAACAAAATTTATGATTAATTTAAAATTTTATTTTCAAGCAATAACCACTTGTAAAAAACCCACACTTCGTCACAAGAACAATGTAAAATTTTGTGATTATTTTTTGCAAATATATGATTATTACACACATAACGTTTGTTTAAATTTATGACATTTACCAAATCATTGTATTTTGGACATTTGTATTCTTCAATATTAAAAATTCTATCATTCGTCGTCAACATTTTTAAAAATTGTTTTTCTGTTGAACCAATTTTGTATTATATAGTATACTATAACTAATGTTTTTGGGAAATCAAACAAAATTTATGATTAATTTAAAATTTTATTTTCAAGCAATAACCACTCGTAAAAAACCCACACTTCGTCACAAGAACAGTGTAAAATTTTGTGATTATTTTTTGCAAATATATGATTATTACACACATAACGTTTGTTTAAATTTATGACATTTACCAAATCATTGTATTTTGGACATTTGTATTCTTCAATATTAAAAATTCTATCATTCGTCGTCAACATTTTTAAAAATTGTTTTTCTGTTGAACCACCTTTGTATGCGATCACTTCGTCTTTGCACAAATTTCTAATATACCAATTTAATATGGGAATGATGTTCTCTTGTTTGTAGGCACATTTTAATTCTTCGGTCACATCAAAATATGGAATGCCGTGCACGTGTATTTCACAATAACGAACAGTTTTTTTGTCTTTTTGCGACAAATAATTGAAAGGACAACTTGGCCGAAACAAATAATGATCGATAAACGAATCATTTTTATTAGATAGTTTTACGTCTAGAATAGCCATTTCTCTACATTGAAAATGTTTATGAGGATATGTAATGTAAAATCCGTCCATGTCGATGATGTATCTAATATTTTTTAGATTTTGTGTCATTTTGAACCCAAATGTTAAAAGTATTTACACGTGACTAAAATATGTTTGTTCCAACAAACTTCACATAACAATTCATTCTTCATTACTTCCCATCATCCCATTTCTTCCTTCTGCTCTTTTCTTCCTGTATTTTAAGAAAACAGAATCACATTCACTAATGATCAACTAATGACTGTCATTGTTAAAAAAGTATTTTTTAACTTTTTACTTTCTGCTATTGTCTTTGTATTTATGGCTAGGAAATGTCCGCGGCGCGGTCTCAATGCGTGTTGGCGAACTTCACATGCCTTCGAAATTTTCTCAGACGTGTAGGTTTCCTCACGATGTTTTCCTTCACCGCCGAGCACGTGGTAAATCAGCACTTAAAATTGCAATTAACAGTTTAAGTGGTGTCGGCGGGGATCGAACCCGCGTTACGTACCGTAAAATTTACAGCTTGCGCTAACCATCTGAGCTACCACGGCTTAATCATATACACACACAAAATATTTAAATATAATTTGTTAACACTAAATAATAATAATAATAATAATATTCCACAACTATCACACAACGCCATCTAGTCCCAAGCTAAGCAGAGCTTGTGTTATGGGTACTAGACAACTGATAAACATACTTATATATTTCTAAATACATAAATATTATAGATAAATTACACTCAGACACAGAACAAATGATCGTGCTCATCACACAAACATTTGTCCTGGGTGGGAATGGAACCCACGATCTCCGGCATAACAGTCAGGGTCACTAACCACTAGACCAACAGGCCTGTCGTTCAAAATCATACACACGTAAAAAAATAACAGAAAGAAAAGTAAGTTTGTCAATAGATTAAACACTTACATCTATGGCCTTTGATGCGTTGAAGTAACACAAATGTATTATTGCTAGATACACTGCGGTCAAACGACCATACACTAACTCCATGACTGCAGTTGCTTGGTCTTATATAGTACCAGTAAGTAATAATTCTAATCTAAAGAATTTCTACAGTAGAATTGATAACAACTTTATGCGTCAACAACCTTATCTCACATTCTTCGTGTTGCGTCTTATTCAGTGTATTGATGACTCGTATAACAGAAAAAATGCAATTTAATATTTAGAAATCACATAATTGATCATTCCTATGTTAGTCATTGAGTAGATTGTACTGTAGTAATCTACTAATAGCAGTAATATCATGGATACACTAGATGTACAACAACATCTGAAAAAGATTCACCCCAGTCTAGAAAATAATGTGCTACTCACTGACTGCCCATGTACACCCACGTACCAACGTATATACCTAGTCAGGTCATAAGTATTGTCACACAGTAAAAACTTTTCTTTTAGAATGCTGGTCACAAAAAAGTTTATTGAATTCGAATTGTTCATGAAAATAAAACTGTATACTTTTTAGAATTTTACTCATTTTTACATATGGAGTGGGCGCTTAAAAAAGACCGTGTTGCAGTTGCGATTACGCGCCAATTAAATTTTTTGATATACTGAAAATTTGAATATAACCAAAAGATTCGTTTATCGTACCATCAAACGATACAATGAAGACTCTAGTGTAGATGACAGGTCAAGAAGTGGTCGCCCTCGATTTGTTAGGACTCCAGCAGTGATAAAAGCTGTAAAGGTGCGAATTCAAAGAAATCCCAAACGTAAGCAGAAACTGTTGGCCCTTCAGATGGGGTTAAGCAGAACCACGGCGTTAAATGAAGACTTAGGGCTTCGGGCATATCGAAGAAAAACAGGACATCGTTTGAATGCTCGTCTAATGGATCTGAGACTGAAGAGATGCCGCGCTTTGTTGAAGCGGTACGCGGGAAAAAAATATCGGGAAATTCTTTTTTCGGATGAAAAATTTTTTACCGTAGAAGAGAGCTACAACAAACAAAATGATAAGGTGTACGCACACAGTAGTGAAGAAGCGAGCAACCGTATTCCGCGTGTCCAACGGGGTCATTTTCCATCCTCGCTCATGGTGTGGTTGGGAGTTTCTTATTGGGGCTTAACAGAGGTACATTTTTGTGAGAAAGGTTAAAAACGAATGCAGTTGTGTATCAAAATACAGTCCTGACGAACCTTGTGTAACCTGTTTCTCATACCATGTTCCTGTTATTACAGGCACTGGGTATTCCAACAAGATTCGGCGTCAGCTCATAGAGCGAAGAGCACACAAGACTTTTGACAGCTCCGTGGCGTAGTGGCTTAGCAATGAGTGGCTGCGCTTGGGGGTTGCGGGTTCGAATCCCGCACGGAACAAGTATTTGTACGACCTACAAGTAATTGTTCCGAGTTTGGATGTTTGTCCTTGTGAAATTTGTGTTTGTAAACTGCCCCCACGATACAGGAGAAAAACCTAGTGTGGAGGGAACGTTCTTTAAAAACAAAAAAAAAAAGACTGGCTGGCGGCGCGTGAAATCGACTTCATCCGACACAAAGACCAGTCCAGATTTGAATTCGTTAGATTACAAGATATGGTAACGCTTGGAGGAAAAGGCGTGCTCAAAGCCTCATCCCAGTTTGGAGTCACTCAAGACATCCTTGATTAAGGCAGCCGCCGATATGACATGGACCTCGTTCGGGCTGCGATAGACGACTAGCCGCGCAGTTTGAAGGCTTGAATTCAAAATTACGGAGGTCATTTTGAATAAACTATAGTGTCATAAGAATCTATGTTTTGTTAAGTTCATTTTGGTATATAAATGGTTACATAATGAATAAACTTGTTTCAATTATTTTATATTAAACATGTGATAGAATTTATGACCTGACTAGGTAATATGCAATTTGGGTACAGATGATAAACCAGGGTCACATTGGGTAGCTTTATATATCGATACGAATGACGTCGGTGAATATTTTGATTCATATGGACGGGCACCTGTACGAAATTGTAAAAGATGGAACTGGAATGTTGATAGGACTTCAGTTTGTGGCGAATATTGCTTAATGTATTTGCTATATAAGTTTCAGGGATATTCAATGCATAGTTTTACGAGTATATTTACAGGGAACACATTGTACAACGATATTTTAGTGGATGAGATGTTTCGCTCCTATTTTATAGATAATAAGTAATAAGATTTTGTATTATAAATAAAAATTTTAACAAAATTAGGTAATGTGTTTTATTAATGAGTCAGATTACCGTTGTAGATAGGAACCAAGGAGTATAATACAATAGCATAAGCCGACCCACACGCCGACGAATAATAGATAATGACGGTAGTCAATCAACAATAGATAAGTAGATAAGGACAATGGAGCGCTAATGACGGTTGAGGCTCGAAGCGGATATCAATTAGATAAGAGTTAATTGATCTGCACATCTCCGGAACCGTGCATCCTACGCAAAAATGGACCGCAGATTCGTGATCAGAGCATGCCAAAACCTTTTTTTTTTTTTTTTTTTTTTCTTTTTTTTTTTAGGATCGTGAATCGACGAACGTCGTACTTGTACAACTTCTGACTCAGTGCGCCAGAACTGGTAGTACAACCTCTCTACAAGTGAGCCAGAACTGGTACATCGTAACTACTAGCGTAATCATATAAAATATCTTTTGTGGGTTGACGTTCGAGATCGTAAAGCTCCGGATATCGGGTCCAAGAAGCAAACTTTCAACATGGCGGCCTCGTCCTACGAAAATCGTTGCAGAAAACTAATTTTCTAAGCACTTGCATACCCGAGTTCTCTTATGTATTGACACGTTTTTCCTGCTATAGTCAATGACTGAAATCGTGCTCAAATCCTGGAAGTTGGACAATGTGTGGCTTGACAAATATATTCACTCACTTTTTAAAGTTGGGATCAGAATTAAAATAATATATTCGTTTATAAACGTACTAATTTTCAGAATAGTAGCACCGACAAGCCCTAAACATATAAATCCGTTAGAAACTAAATTACTAGAAATCCATATCACTAAACTATGATTCAACAGAACTTATATCTCCTTACATGGAAGAGACACGTTGCAGCTTCATTATAGTTGTAGGACGGGTGGGTCAGTTCGACTGCGAAGGGACCACGCGCTCACAGAATACCAGCGTGAAATAACAGATTCATTTCGCTGTGTTTCTTACCGAGAGTGTAAAAAGCTAGAGACCATTAACCAATTATTTTTCGTTTTAATTTCCAGGTATCTATTAACACCTCGTTTCTAAACGAAGTTTAAACTTTTTTTAATTATATTTATACTTAATAACACTAATGTAGCGGTATCGTTTACGAGTATTTTATTAGGTATATCGGTTATTATACGTTTAATTAAAATGTCCTCCAAGCCGAATTTCAGTTGCAGCGCCCAATCTCAACGGAGACTAGCCATCTGCGCAAGACACGATTATAGTGCCCAAGTGCATACGCAAGCACAGATGCACACTCTATTCCCTCACTTTCATAGTCTCATGAGACGGTAATTCCACTGGAAGGAGAGCAGACACAGTACCTATAGCTTTAGGTATTTTCTGAGGATCGTCCGAAATTGATGTTCCACGAGGTTTCAAATAACTGAGTTTTGACCAAAACGGGATTCGAACCCGGGACCTCATGATCAACAAAAATATTTACGACCAATAGAACGATGAGGTTGTTAAGATAACGTCACCACGTTTAGTTAATATGTAGTTACTATAGGAGCATATTTCTGCAGCTTGTAATGATTTGTGTTAATGTAGAAGACATACGCAGTCCTTTTTTGTGTCTTTTTGAGGATTGAATGGCGATGTAAACGATTTTTTAAGAACGTGTACTCATTGACTTGCAAAAGTGATAGAAACATCGCCACTACACTTTTAACAGTGGTAGAGCCACGCGGCAGCTTTGCTTTTGCACGTATGGGCCGGCTCAAACCGGGGTGGTACTGGTACCACGACCTCACAGAATACCAGCGTGAAGTGGAAGCTCTGCTTCCGCGTTTCGTCTGGTGAGTGCAGGTGGCCGGAGGCCCAAATCCCCCCTCAACATGGTAGTGGAATTAAATGATTATAGACTACCCCAGGAGGGTACCAGCACCCCTGGAGAATCCCTCGCTGAGCATCCACGACCATGTTTCTCCACTTCTGAGCCTGGGTGCCCAGGCTGCCCCGCGTATTCTGGGGGGGGGGGGGGCAAAATTCCACTCAAGACTACAACTGCTCGGGGTAAACGGAGCAACAAGACTAAGGGGACCCCTGCCACGCTGTCCGTGAATTTCTGCAATATCAGGGGACTTCACTCTAACCTAAACGCCGTCCACTACCATCTCGAGACGGCGAGGCCGGCTCTGCTCTTTCTGACCGAGACGCAGGTGTCCTCTCCGGCTGATGTCTCGTATCTCTCCTACCTGGGGTACTAACTGGAACACGCCTTTGTGCCTCGGGCTGGAGTTTGCGTTTACGTCAGAGAGGACATCTGTTCTTCACGCCTCGGCAGTCTTGAAGGTTCGGACCTGTCCATCCTTTGGCTACGCGTAGACAGCGACGACCATCCGCGCGTCTACGGGTGCATCTATAGGTCCCATAACGGTAATGCCGAAATAGACCGACTCTTCGACCACGTCCAAATGGCTACAGATTCGTTGCTACAGCAGATTCCGTCCACAGAGATCGTGATCCTCGGCGACATTAACGCCCATCACGCCGAACAGCTTGGTTCACATTTAACCGATCATGCGGGGAAATCTGTTCATGAAATTGCCTTGGCATATGGTCTGACACAACTGGTTACTTCGCCTACGCGGATTCCAGATGTGGAGGATCATGCACCTTCCCTGTTGGACCTTCGCTGACCTCTCACCCGGACGGATATTAGATTTCCGTCGACCCCCCTTTAGGCTCCTCGGACCATTGTCTTGTCCGGAGTGTGGTGCCACTCACGGAGAAATCGCAGTTGCATTCTGCAGGCTGCCGCCGTGTTTGGCACTATAGGTCAGCCGATTGGGATGGGATGCGGTCTTTCTTTGCATCCTATCCTTGGGGGCGGGTTTGCTTCTCGCCGGACGATCCCAACGTTGTTGCGGATTCTGTCGCTGATGTGGTACTTCAGGGTATGGAACTTTATTCCTTCCTCTGTGCTGCCTATTGGAGGCAAACCTCAGCCATGGTTTGGTCACTCCTGTAAAATAGCTTCATGCTATAAGCAGGAGTGCTACCAAGCCTGGGCTGACACAAACACACTACAAGCCCGAAATATATTAATAAACTAGCTGTTCCCCGCGACTTTACCCGCTTGTAATTTTTATTTATACATACATACATAAGCACTCACGCCTGTCACTCAGAGGAGTTGGCAGAGACTACAGACTTCCATTTAGCACGATGCTGACACACCTCTCTCGCGTCTTCCACATCTTCATTTCATATACCTACACATACATGCTCGTCGGTTAAGGGTACTCTTAATTTGTTCCCTTTATAATAGATCACCAATTTGGTCGACAAACTTTCCCCTAGGGTGTCCCTTACTTACTCTGCCGTTCACTGCATCAACATAAATTTGCTTAGCCACTCTTTCCTAGTTCATTCTTTCTACATGACCAAACCACTGAAGAATTCATTTCTTAATCCTCGTTACAATATCTTGCATACCACACTCTTCTCCCGTTACACAATTTCTCACCCCGTCACCCAGATTCAGCCCTAACATACTCCTTAACGACCGCATTTCTACTGCGTTTATTCTACTCTTGTGCTTCTTCTACCATACCCAACTTTTGTAAAAATAAAGTAGGCACTAACAGCATTGTGAATTGCCATATGTATTTTTTTGACACATTCTGACTTTCCACAATAGAGTGTAGCCTTTGATTTCGTCAAAGTTTAGGTGGTGCCAAGTAGACTGTCGATCTAATTAATTTACAATGGCTATCCGAGTACAGAACCAGAGTACGAAACCTATCCTAATGCAGAGATGTGTAAGACAGTCTGACTTAATATCACCGAAACTCTTTACGGCTGCATTGGAAGACGTTTTCAAGCCACTGGATTGGAAAGGATCCGGTATTAATGTCAATGGCGAGTACATCACTCTACTTCGATTTGCCTCAATGACCTCAATAGTGTATCTTAACGGAGAGGTCTTAAAATGAACATGGACTAAAGAAAAGTCATGTGTAACGTCCATGTCACACTTATGCCATTAGTTGTTGGAAACACTTAGCTCTAAGTTGTTGAGGAGTATGTTTACCTAGAACAAATAGTCTAACTTCGACCGAGATGTCAGTTGACGGATTCAACTTGGCTGGGCAGCGTTCGGCAGATTACGGCACATATTCTCGTCACGTGTACCTCAAAACCTGAAAACTATACAACCAGCTGTCGTTCTCCTCGTACCAGCAGTCGAAGTTAAGGGCGTTCCCCCACCTCCCTAGGAAGTGACGACCTGGTAAGACATGCAGGAAGTCAATGAATTCAGTTGTTTTATGGCGTTCTTTTGGGAAGGCCTATGTTCAGCAGTGAACTTGTCAATGGCTATAATGGTAATGATGATGAAAGAATACAATAGTAAGCAAGAGTGTATAAGCGACGTATTTTGCTTACAAATATCTTTACTATTCAAAATGTTTGAAAAGGAAATTTGAACTCATACGAGAGATGTAAGTCATATGCCGTCCAACAGTGAACTGTTTACAGATTTATCGGGATTATGAGGACTTTAAAAACTATTAAAACTAGTGATTTCTTATATTTTTGCGAAGACTACACGTTTAAATGAAACTAGATTTTACGAATTTTATCGGGTTGTTTAACTTGTTTCGTATTTTCGATGTTTCGAGTATTTAAAACACCACTATTTATATTTTAACATTTTTATTTTGATTTATAAACTCGCCGATTTCAGTTTTCATATTCTAATAAGAAACTCCAAAACCTGTTGGTATAAAAAGTAAAAAATATAAAGATTTTTATTTTCACCACTAAAATTATCACATTAAAATATAAGAATTATTTCCTTTTTTTACTTCCGTCTTTTGCCTTTTATGAATCATTGTAATAAGTTAATCTTCAAAACTTTTTTAACAATAGCAAGAAGTAAGTTCAGTGTTCAATTAATTTAATTAATTTTTAAGTATAGTTAAAACTAAAGTTATCTTTAGGATTTTCATCTGTGTCGTGGAGGCGTTAAATATTATATACATAAAATGCCACAAGGACAAACATATAACAAACCCTTTACAATAATATTGTAGGTATAGCCAACAGTATTTGCTCCATGCATTTTCGATATAATTTTATACTTTAGTGTTAGCAAAGTTAGTAGATTTTACGAATTAACGTAACAAACGTTAATTCGTACAAACTCCAAACTAGCGATGTTGTCTAGATTTTCCATAAATATATTGTATTGGATGGATCAAATGGAGCACTTTATGGCACTTACTTCTATACTTTCATGAATAGCTATAGAAATGAAATTGGAAAGAATGACAAGCAATGAATGTAATCGAAGTCACGGTAATTTTATCTAATTACCGTGTCGAAGTGGTATTTATTTTAATAAAGTTTCATTATTGTACATTATCATAATATTATTTCTTGGAGTAACGATTGTATTGCGATTACCATATCGGCGCCTGTAACACTACCGTGTACCGTTGTTTTGTAAACACTACCGGATAGTAAAACACTATATTGCAAATATATCCATCGTCTTATATATATCATTATATAATTTTTTCTTCATTATAGCTAATATAAATCCAATAATATAACTTTAAACATAGGGTAAACTTTACATAAAGCACAGGGAATAAAATTAATTCGTCCTCAGTACCTAAGTGCCGTAAAGTTATTTTTAATAAAATGTCTATGTGCTGGGTCAAGTTCAGAGTAAAGTTTTATTATTTTGTCAACGACTTAATGACAGTTGCGTGAAATATTGATTTAAAACTTTGATTAACTTCTGAACAGTAACGCAACTGAAATTGTTACATCAAGTTAGCGACCGTCAAAGAATTTCATGTTAGTTATGTTTCTTAAACAATGTCTTAATATAATGTGTCTTAAATAAGTTTCGAACTTATCCAATTTAGCGGAAACGCTGAGCTAAAGTAATTTTATTTCAATGTGTTAAAAAAACGTTGCAGATGCTTCAATAATTTATTGGGCCGGACTTGGTTTAAGAAATTAAAAGTTCATTACTCACAAACGTTTATAAATGCCTAGCTTAATCTGCAGAAAATAGGCACCATTAGTAAAGTAATCTTAAAAAGTATTTAACTAAAAAATCAAAGTGTTTATTTGTTTTGTGTCCAATTTTTAACTCTTTATTTATAATTGTAGTATTTAATTTACAGTTTTACTTACTATAATTTACTAAGAAATTATACAAATAGGGTTGACTAAAGTTTGAGTTTGAGTTATCTGTCAAAGATTTGGATGATAATTCTAGCAAACGTCTATAAAAAAACCAGCCAAGTGCGAGTCGGACTCGCGCATGAAGATTTAATACTATGTATGTACTTTTAAATACTTTTGTCAAAGAAAATACACGTCTCCTGTATGGGGATTTTTATTTTAAATATATTTTATTTCATTACTTTTTTAGTGAATATATCAATACGTGCTACTTACGTATACTTGTTAATTTTAAGATCGAGCAAACAAAGCCAAAAAAATACGCTTCTAGCATGTGAGCCCCTTCTCATTTTTTTAAAGGAGAGGGCACAAATGAGCATGCGGCTCTCCCGACAGTGAGTGACTACCGCCACTCATGAACAACAGCACCACCAAGAGAATTGCAAGTGGTGGTGCAAGGGTCCGGAAAAATCGCCGATAGTAAACAATTCCACAGAGAAGTTGTACAGAAAAGAACACTCCTAGAAACGCACAGTGGTGGACCGCCAAGCATCCAGATACGAGTATTAAGGAAGGCATCGTAAATTTTGAGGCGATGTGTATTCGTGAAATGTGGCATATAGAATTAATTTGAACACTTCCTCAAAGTATTCCCCGTAGTAGATGCGATAGAAAATGCAAGGTGATGCAAAAACTCTTTGCAGCGCCAGTGGATTGAGTTTTTCGTCAACGATTCGAGTCACTCTGCAGTGGATTTGGTCCAGTGGAAGGAGCTGGCACTGAGGAGTCCCGGCCTATAGATGGGATTAGTATTCTATGTGTGGCCGAACCTCGTAAAGTTACAGTGTGCTGGCATGAAATACTGTCCCGCTCCGCTAAGTTATTTTCATTTGTTGTTATAGCTTTCAAAAAAGCTTTCAGTTATTTTCATTTGTTGTTATAGCGTCACCAGAGATACACATCTTGTAAAAATTTCAACTACCTACCTATTACTATTAAAAATGTCAATGCCCCAAAAGTGATCATTATAATTGCGATACAATGGCGCACTTTTACCAGCATTTCTTCTACACAAGGTAAGGGTACGTAGTACTATTATTCATTCTGTGGTAAGGGCAAATGTTTGACGTGAGCATGTTAATCTCACATGTGACCTAGTAGATACGCGATATCGCAATCAAAAAAATATTTAAATATACATAGGATATAATATTATGTATTTTTCTCAATCTGTATAATCCGTTATTCTTTATACACAGTTTTCTATAAAATATGTGTTATAGGATTACTTAAAAAGAACTATAGAATTTTATGATAACTAGAAAAGGTACCTAGGTGATGGTACATAACCTATATTTTAATTTACCTATATTTTAAATTTGATGTTAATCGTATCGATCACATGAAAGTGCCTACTCAAGCAGATAATGATATTATGTTAACTAAATACCTATTCTGAAATAAATACATCTATTTACATTATATTCCTTTACGTTCCATAGTATTTGAAAACCATTACTACATACTTAATGATGGTATTTGAAGGTCAATGTCGCATCACATCTCATGCCGGGTATCGTAAGATACGCCTAATGGAATCCCTCGAAAAACCTTGTGACTCCAAATATGCTAAATTTCAAAACATCCAGACAGGATCCTAAGCATTCGATATTGTGATCGCTAGATCACAAGTGTAGCAATTACGTCAAATTAGAAAATATCTAAGGTTAAGAAAACCTCATCTTATCTAATGATGTTGTGGAGTGGTGTATTGGATAACAGAACAGTCAGGGAAATGCGCTGGAGATGACCCATGATTTATGATGGAATATACTTATATTCCCTGGTGATACGTAATCTAAAACCGGTCGGTATAACAATGACTAAATCAAAATATATTTGAAAAAGTACACGTGAATCCTATTTAAATAGGTAAGATAAAGTGTCACCAAGTGACAACAATTGCAAGAGTTAAAATTATAAATTTAAAGTACATAAACCGCATTATCGACGGAGCAAAACATTCTATTACTGCGTTCACTAACTTGCCCATCGTGGCGATGGTACGATAACATTCCTTCTATGAAAGACACCCATGTTTGACTAAATTCTTCAGCATAACCTCCGAATAACACATGAATTCTTCTCGAAAAGTTGATTGCCGACAACTAATGCAGATGATTACGGAGAATAGCCAATAAACATCGTTACCACCTCTGACGGCTAAGATGTAAAGCCTCTTACCAATTAAAATCTTCAATAACTAATGAAACTTACCTGAATATAAAGCATGAATTATTAAGAAAGTATTTATAATAATTCAGGTATGTTTGCATCTATATTTTAATGTTATGTTAATTAATAAACTTTTATTACAAAACTAATAATAACAATAATAAAGTTATGTGTGAACTATGACGAGTCTTTAGCCGAAGCTGGTAAAAATATTTATAAATATAGTGATATTTAGTCATAAATTGTTTCTATGAAGGAACATATTAAAATACCATTTAAAACATTTGAATAACACACTGAACGCACTAAAATGATAAGTTCTTCAACCACAGTTATTTCATGGCGTTTGAATAAATCTCTCCGATTATATCATGTTACCAAGCAAATGTGAACTGTTTTTATTTTAATAATCGGTTCTTGTTTGTGACTATTCCTTGATAGTTCTGTGATATTTAATGATATTTGCATATGCATAAAACTTTTGAAGTAAACCTTACATATTATGTACGCGTGTTACTTTTTGCAATGTTTGTTGCAGTTTTTTTTATCGTCGTTTGATTAAGCTTGTTTACTTTGACCTTTACATATCACGTTTCCTTACTCGTGGATATTATGCATTATAGTCAGTATCAGACTTCTGAATTTTCTAAAGGTGTTTACTGTCCCTCATATAAATATTTACATAGAGATATTTTGGTTAGTATTTTTATAAGCTAGTATGATTTATCGTTCGTTAGTCCATCAGGTAGGATTGTAGCCATCAATCGTTTTTTTAATGTTTAATAAAAATGATGATAAATCTGTTACCCTATATCGTCTTGTGGGTTTCGAAAAAGGCGACAGAGAAAATAAAATCAAGATATGGACGGAAATGTCATCGTGATAACAAGTAAGGAATAAAAAATTGGGGTTGCCAACTCACCTTCAAAGCGTGGCAACTGTGGTAAATATCGCCGCTATGAAGCAAACTATGAGACATGCCCATGCTCAGCGTTGGACTTATGGATAGGATGTAACAGTAACGGTAACGAATACAAAATCAGACACTTCATTCCCATTCTATCTTTTTTCCAATTCTTTCTTTTTTTCAAGGTTAATATCTAGATAAAATAAAAGATAATGGTTCTACATCTCGGCCGTTATTGTTGCTACCTATTTAGCTTTCTGACTTCTAAATGTGAAAGTAAGGAAGGTTAGTCTCTTCAATGTATCTAATAAATTTAAGCTTAAGTTCATTAGGATCATTGTATTTTAGTCAATTGGTGTTTTCGAAACACTTTGAAAACGCTTTTTGGAAGGTATGGCTCCTGAAATAATAACGTCATCAGTATATAAATTGATTGTGCCACTACCATTTTGTTTTCCATGTTATGTATTTGTGATGTGTAACATATATTACGATGTGAAAGATCCCTAAGACATTATTTTTCTAGCGGATTCTTTACTATATTTGCCTGTTTTTTTGTTTTGTTATGTATGTTACACCTGAGAAAATTTCTTTAACGTGTATTTAGAATTGTGCTTTGAACGACCCTTAAAGCAATTTTATACCTCTTTAATCATTTATACTAACTTATAAGAACTATTTAATAATTTCTAACTAAACCATAACTGAAATCACAGGTGAAGTAATAAGGAGAAGTTTGCTTGCGTGGGAGCGTTTAATGACGGTACTAAACTCGAATATTATATTTATTAAGTGTTAAAGTAGAAACTTTAATTAAGTTCCATGTCAATTATATATATATTAAATAGAATTAGATTAAAATGGATTTTTTCCAGTTTATATTGATAATATTATATTAGTCCTTTATAGATAGTATTCGGGCAAGCGGGTTTCAAGTTTCAAAAATATTTTTTTTTCTTGGGGATAACAACTACATATATAGAAAATCATATATTTGTGTGGAGAAAAAATAGTAGGTAAGTATAACCTAGTTACAAGAGCCTATGTTTCTTTGTTTATTCTCATAGTCCAGAGAACTCAATCCAATTTTAAAGTTCGCCATTTTGTTAATTTCGTAAGATATTCTCAATATTCTTATTCTTGTTGTGGATTATAACAAATTAACATGTATTCTTATTTATACATGATCACGAAAAAGACGTGTTGTGTATCGAGGGAGTCTTAAGAAGAGTAACTGTTACCTAAACATTAAGATGAATAGCTTTTCGTATTGTATATCACCAATGCACTGTTATCACTATAGCATATTATAAGTCTATTGCTGTACATAGGGCTCCCCTATAGCTTGGCTCATAGGATGGATTTATCGTAGTTGCCACTCTTGACAGGCGAGTTTGAAATCGCAGTTTATGTTATACTCGTAAGATGACGTTGCTGCCCACCTCCTGGTTTGTTTCCCTCTGTCGCCTGGTACATCACCTACGGGATGATACGGTGCAGTGGATATTCTTACACCGCCACTAAACGTTCAATCACCAATTTAATTCAAAATAACAAGTTAATAATCATTCCTATAATGGAGGCACAATCTAATGATAAACAGTAATAAAAAAGAACACGTTATTTTAGTAAAATTTCTTGTATATAAGTACTCGTATATAGTAAGCAGGTAAAATTATAAAACTCAATACAAAATAAGCACTGGAAATCTATAGTCTATATCTATTATGCATATCCACGATCTCTTGTAAAAGTCCTCCGCCAACAGGTTCACAGACTGCAGTGCACACTCTAAATTGATATGATGATAGATGTCGCTCGTGACCATTGAGTTATACAACACTAGAGGAGCAAACCACATTACCGCACGTCGAAAAAAGCGTAACCACTATCCAAACGCTACGACGTAGCTTTGAAACTAATAACAATTTTAATACTAGAGTGCACGCGCGGGCTACATATGTAACCCAGCGTGTAATATTGTCGTATATCATTTTAACTTGCCGCACTATAGCGCAATCGTCTAGGTGTATTCCTCAAGTATTACACCCCGCTACCGCCAGCAGCGTGCCGACTCCCGTGGCTCAAGGATGTCCGCAAAAATCGTCCCTGAAGTTGGTGGGCTACGCCTGTAGCCCGCGCGAGCGTTGGAGGAAAATAAGTGTTTAGTGTGCAAGTGGTGAAATTGAGGTAAATATGACACATTTCTTGCAGTATTACTACAAAATGTACAGTTAATTAATTTTTAAGTATTTGTTGTTGGTGTATGTAGATTTTTCATGTAGCTTTATACTGTTTTGTTCACTCTTTATGTGACGAGTAACTCGATCAGATTGTGCGACTAAAAACAAGGATGGCTGCTGGAGGATAATGAATACGACGACATTTGGAGCGGGTATTGTTATTGTCTACCCTCTACAATGATGACAAAATTGATGCTGCGACTGGCGATGCTAGAAAACCTGAAATCATCACATTTTATAATCACGTAAATAAGGCGTTGATATTTTTGATAAAGTGTGTAGACAATATGACGTTTCTCGCAACAGTAACCGATGGCCTCTCACGATATTATACAATTTTTTAAACATGGCGGGCGTAAATAGTTTGGTGATATATCAGATGAACAACCATCAAATGGAATTGATCCGTCGTCAATACCTCCTAGATGTTGAATTTGATCTTGAACGACCTTCTATTGAGCGTCGTATATCCCAACAAAATATACCCAGAGGTATTAAACTGAAAGGCAGACTACTTCTAAGATTGGCGGAACAACCCCTACAACAAAATATGCCTTTGGATCGATGTGCTTTTTACAGCAGGGCTCGTGACCGTAGCACGCGCTAACAATGCAGCAAATGTATGAGGCGTATTTGTGACGAACATCGGGCAGTCGTGTGTCCTGAATGTAAGCCAATAGACTGATTTTTTACCCGTTACTTTGATTATAGACTGAATTAGGCCAAATAAATGCCTTAAATGATAAATATTATGTTCTTAAATGAAAATAAGACTTAGAGATATCAACCCTTCCAAATATTTGTTGATTTCTAAGAGGTTTACGTTTAAGTTTCAAATTATATTAAGGAATCAAAATTTTGTTGATTTTATAAACCAATTTGATAAAAATAAAGATGTTTAGTAACTATATGCTGTGTTTTACTCATTGTTTTGTCTTATTCAGAGAAATAATTGATCCGCAACTGGTCTACACATGTAGCCCGCGCGTGCGCTCAAGGAGTATTTAAGGGCGCATGCACTCTAGTGTTAAATAAACATATATCTATCTCACTTACACAAGTTGCGAAAACAATATCGTCGCTAAGATTAGATAAAGATAGACACACAAACATGCAATGGCGGGTTGGTGTGGCTTACTATATGAAATTTTACCTAAAACACGCAATAAAAATGAGTTTTTTTAAGCTTCAGTTAATTGTTTTTATATGAAAAAAATTGTATTATTTTAAAATCTTTATTGCGTCCCCTTAGGCAAAAGGATATAAAGCTTATCAGATGAATAGAAGTAAACGTAATGATGAAATAAAACATATTTTTATAAGTATTTTATTGTACTAATAAATCAAACAATATAAAATAGGTAATAAAATATAATTAATATAAAATTTATATGAAATCATAATTAATATAAAATTATTAATATAAAATAAGTAGGTAATAAAATATATTTAATAGATAATTCATGAATAAACTAAAATAAGAATGATTAATCATTTTGTATGAAAGTTAAAACGTAGTTTTATTATAATTTCCAAAATATTTAAAATCAGAGGTAACAAATTGACTTACTCCATTAATTATATAGCCTCCCATTAATGTAGGATAATCACAAGTGCGGAAAAGTGGCACCATTGAACCTTAATGGCAATATTCGATAATTTTATTTAATTATTTTATGTTTTTTACGTTTACATGAAAACAAGAACTAAAAATTATGTGTTGAAAGTGATTCCGCTTGATTTATTACGTTTTTGTGACCTTGAATAGCATTCTTTCACTACGCATTTACCCATTTTTTGTCGCGGCTCAACTCTGTCGGCGTCACATTGAACACTGACCAGACGTTAGCTAGGCATATGCCTGTGGCCCATAGATTACTGTATATATACTAGATACTGTGGCCATATGTGCATCCTACGCGGGCCCAGTTTTTGCCCACGCAAACCCAAATATTTTAAATGAACTCCAAATAGTTCAGAACCTCTTCTGTCGTCGAGCTGCGAACGCACCTTGGTACGTCCGTAATGCCGACCTTCATCGGGACTTAGAGCTCCCAACAATTCAACAATTTTTTTAAAAACTCTCTGAGAACTTCTTCAAAGCCTCAGAGTCGCACCCAAACCATTTAATTCGTGAGGCAGCTTCTTATGCAGCCCCACCCCCCTCTCGCTATCGTGTCCGCAGGCCGAGAAACTCTCTCTCGGACCCGCCTAATAAACTTTCAAACGACCTGAACTGTCTCCTGGCGGCTCAGGCCAACTCTAATTAAATAAAATTATTGTAATAACCAACATTAATTTGCCTTCGTAGGCACTCCCTCAGCGGCACTTAGCCGCCTGCGCCCTCTTTTCCCAAAAGAGGGTCGCTCATGATAAGGCACAATAGAGCTTAATCAGCCGGTTGCCTGTCCCCAAAGGCGGTTTTTAGAGGGTATCACTTAGGGTCCCCGGTAGGACAGTGAGTCCCTCATAACCACGATAGACCGGCTATCGTGGTATGCGTAATGCATTTTCCGCCTCCCTACGTACAGGGTAGCCCTTTAATTGCTTCGGGCGCAAAAAAAAAAAACCATATGTGCAATGGCAGCGCTTTGGCGCGGTTATTACTGATCTAGTGTAATATATAAATCAATGCTCGTGACATGTAAACACAGCTCTCTGTATTAAAATCAAAATATAATGTTTATTTCGCAAAATATCCAAAAGTTTTCTTTAAATCGATAAAAAAGTGCGATATTATTGTGAGAGTGTTATTCAAGTGTTTCGTAATAAAGAACTACCTAGATAATTTTAAAAGGAATAAGTTATAACGTTACGTAAGTTTAAAACTTTATTATATCTTAATAAAAGTGTAATACTTTTGTTACTTGGACAATGTCGTAATAATCTTATCGTATTGCAAACAAATAAAGTTATGTGGATAAGAATAGTAAAGATATTTTATGCGAATTTCAATTTCATAAATAACAAACGTTCGTTTAAATTACATTTGACATTTGACTTTGATCCTTTGGAATGTTGTAGATCTTATTACGCACAACTTTAACACAGTTTCTGATATCCTCCACAAGATGGCGCTAAACTGTAAAAAATGCGGCAAGGAAATACATAATTAAAAAGGATTTTCTAATTTGTGTACTTTGTGAAAAATATTATCATTTAGATTGCACTAATGTCTCGTATCAATGTTTTGTTTTAATGACGCATGACAGAAAGAAAAACTATAAATGTCACACATGACATGACTTTCACCATAGGTTACTGTGTATATACTAGAGACTGACTGACTTTCACCTTCATGTCATAAACAAACATCCCCAAAATACACGACCATATCGCCAGACCCTCAGGATCATTGTGTTATACAACACAGTGTAATATAAATCAATGATCAGGATTATGTTACCCAACGTAATAAATATAAAATTAACGTGCATACGGCTAACTCCATTAAAGAAATAGAAGGTGATTACTCGTTCCTGACTTCAACCCCAATTAAATCCTTAAATAGAAGCTATACAGAAATAAAACGACATCTAAACGACGACAAATTTCATAGAACTAACCTCTCCAAAACTTTGGGCATTCTAAAGAATGATTTTGGGTCTTTCTTTTAGTTGTTTATAATTGTTGCAACCATATTCAGCACAAATTGAACCTCGTGAAAAACTAGGTTTTGCAGACATGTTTTATTAATTACTTATGTAATAAGTAAAATAATACAAGCATTGTTAGCCGCGCTAGTGAACATGATTGCCAAGTTTTGTACTTCTACACTCCATATTTTGAGTGGAGCTGCACGTATTGGTTGAGTGGAACAGAGTAGCTGAATGCAGTGTCGCCTCTAGTACGTAATACATAACGTGACCATTTATTTTTTGACTCAAAACGGGACATTGGTTTATTTAGGTCAATTAACAGGTAGTCAATAAAGAACACTTTTTTAAAGTTACAGTCTGAATTTCAAGTTACAATACAGCTTGATGAAAACTTGCTGACTGAGCATATAAAAAATAAAGCCGTAATTCGGATGTGGGATCTTCAAAAAAGCTTTTTAGTAACAATACATAAATACATAAACACCCACACCTGTCACCCAGAGGCCACCAGCACGATCCTGACATACCTCTCTCGCCTCTTCCACATCCATATACCTAAGCATACATGCTCGTCGGTTAAGGGTACTCTTAATTTGGCCCATTTTTAGTATATCGCCAATTTGGTCGACAAACTTCCGTCTAGGACGTCCCTTTCCGACTCTTCCATTCACTTCTGCAACATATATTTGCTTTGTCAGTCTTTCCGCATTCATTCTTTCTACATGACCAAACCACAGAAGCATTCCTTCCTTAATCCTGGTCACTGCATCATCTTGCAAACCACACTCTTCTTTTATCACACAGTTTCTCACCCTGTCAACAAAAAAAAAGTAACAACTATACAAATTTTCGCGCGGTTTTAGAAAACGGGACAATTTTGCATCCCAGAGTTCATTTCGGGGACACCGGGATTCGTAACTATAAAAAGGGACAGTCCCGTTCGAAACGGGACGTCTGGTCACGTTAGTAATACATAATAGCTCAATGTCGATGACAAAATTTTTGACAAACAACTGTCAATTTTTTTATGAAAAACCACAAAAAGTTACTTAAAACAATATCGGACACAACTGTTTCTACGAATTTTAATACATGTAATTAAATTGAATTAAACTAAAAAATGTAGTAAATTTTAGGCAAAATGAGTAAATTGAATCTTGAAGTATTGCGTTGGTATTCTTGGGTTTCTTTTTGATATTATTAATAACTGGTACCCATCTTCCTTATCTATTGAAATAAGTATGTTTGCTTTCAAATTCAAATTAACGTTAGAATATATCTATGAACCTCACGAATTGTCTTTGCGAGGAATTCTGACCATACCAACTTTAGACGTGAAGCGTAAACGCTCCGGGAAGTTTAGTAGGAAGTAGTAGTCTGTGATCATATGTATATATACTACTAATATATGTATATATATATATATATATATATATATATATATATATATATATATTTATATATATATATAGATATATAGATATATATGTGTATATATATATATATATATATATATATATACATATATATATATTTATATATATAATATTTTTTTTTAATTTTAATCGCCTATTAGAATAAATATTTTTATATAATGAATATCACCATCTGGTCGTTAAGAAGTATGTTAGGGCTGAATCTGAATGACAGGGTGAGAAATTGTGTGATAAGAGAAGAGTGTGGTTTGCAAGATGATGTAGTGACCAGGATTAAGAAAGGAATGCTTCGATGGTTTGGTTATGTGAAAAGCATGAACGAGGAAAGAGTGACAAAGCAAATTTATGTTGCAGAAGTGAACGGCAGAGTCGGAAGGGGACGTCCTAGGCAAAAGCTTATCTACCAAATTGGTGATATATTGAAAGCGGGCCAAATTAGGAGTACCCTTAACCGACGAGCATGTATGCGTACGTATATGGATGTAGAGAAGGCGAGAGAGGTGTTTTAGGATCGTCTGTAGTAATATATAATAATAAGTCTGTAGTTTCTTCCTACCCCTCTGGGTGACAGGCGTGAGTGTTTATGTATGTATATACATACTGATTTTCCTATATTTTACTTTAGTATTTTAGGAGGATTACTAGTGTGGTTTGCAAGATGATGTAGTGACCAGGATTAAGAAAGGAATGCTTCGATGGTTTGGTTATGTGAAAAGCATGAACGAGGAAAGAGTGACAAAGCAAATTTATGTTGCAGAAGTGAACGGCAGAGTCGGAAGGGGACGTCCTAGGCAAAAGCTTATCTACCAAATTGGTGATATATTGAAAGCGGGCCAAATTAGGAGTACCCTTAACCGACGAGCATGTATGCGTACGTATATGGATGTAGAGAAGGCGAGAGAGGTGTTTCAGGATCGTCTGTAGTAATATATAATAATAAGTCTGTAGTTTCTTCCTACCCCTCTGGGTGACAGGCGTGAGTGTTTATGTATGTATATACATACTGATTTTCCTATATTTTACTTTAGTATTTTAGGAGGATTACTAGTTTTATTTATTTATGTATAAAATCATTGTAAAGCAATTTATCACGCGATTTGGACTCATAAGTGACGTAAGAGACAAGTATAGGAAACGACAGAAATATTTTATAATTACCGGTAGATGGCGGTATGACAACCTCTTTACAATAAGCGTAAATATGTATATAATAATTGTAAAATAATTTATCACACGATTTGGTTTCATAAGTGACGTAGGAGACAAGTGTAGGAAACGACAGAAACATTTTATAATCACTGGTAGATGGCGGTTTAACAACCTCTTTACAATAAGCGTATATTTCCAATAGATGGCGGTATAACAACCTCCATAAATTTCTCAATATATACTAGACAACCTCTTTACAATAAACATAAATTTCGAGTAATGTCGGTATAAAAACCTCTTTAAATTAAGCGTACATTTCCAGTAGATGGCGGTATAACAACCTCTTTACAATAAGCGTACATTTACAGTAGAGGGCGGTATAACAACCTTCATAAATTACTGAATATATACTAGACAACTTCTTTACAATAAACGTAAATTTCCAGTAGATGGCGGTATAAAAACCTTTTTACATTAAGCGTAAATTTCCAGTAGATGGCGGTATAACAACCTCTTTACAATAATCATAAATTTCCAGTAGATGGCGGTATAACAACCTCTTTACAATAAGGGCAAAATACTCAAACCGAAGTTCGTTCGCTCTGGCAGTGCTGCCATACATACAGATTTCTCCGTATTTATACTGATTTTCGGTGTGTTATACAGCACATTAGCACACGATACAGATATTTATACAGAGATTTCTAATTCTATTGATTGGACTACCATAATATTCAACTTAAAACAGAACGAAGCAAAATATAGGACTAGATACCGCGTTACACACATCATTGCACGATTCAATTCTTTATAGTTAATTTTTTTTTCACTACGTAATTAGTTAGTATGGCAGCATTACAAGTACACCTATTATAAAATATGTACAGTGACCTTTTTTACAGTCTCGAAAAAATAGGGTGTAACATGTGAACGGCTTAGAAGCCTATGGCACTGATATTTTACAAAAAATAAAAACAAAAACCTCGAGTTAAACGTTTTTTTTTTTTTTTGAAGAGCCATTGAGCCTGTGACTCTACCAACTGCCAAGTGACTAGGTCAAATATGCCTGCTAAACGTTATTGTTTTATTGCCGTTCGTAAAGTAGGATGGATATGATTCGAAATTAGATAGATTTTAATTAATTAATTTGTTTAATTCAAAATTTTTGATTCTATTTTTTGTAAAATATCAGTGCCAAAGGCTTCTACTCCGTTCACATGTTACACCATATATTTTTTCCAGACGGTAAAAAGGTCACCAGTAGGTATATAAAATATGTATGACTGAAAATAATAAAGTAATTATTAATTCGTCTGTTGCAAATATTTGAGTTTTAATATGTTAATGCTCTCAATTTTGCTATATAGAAATTTTACTTTATATTTTTATTTAATAACGATAATCAAAACTTATCACGTTAGTAGTTATTCTTCTTTTTTCAAAAGAAACAATGATGATGATGATCAATTATCTATTTTGGTTTATTTAATTATACAGATTTTAAGTTTAAATAGCATACAGATTTTGGCAGTTTCTAATGCAGATAAAAGGTTTAAGGCATCTGGCAACGCTGCGCTCTGGTACTGCGATCGTGAATACACCTGTCAAGAGTAACGATTTAGATTTATTTATATTATTAACTTTTTATATAGAATACAGATCAGAACCGAACACACAGTCCAGCTAATTATAAGTGGATGCCGTAGGACATATACATTAACATATTATATTCTCGATTAGGAAACAAAATATATATTTTATACTTATCTTCAAGGAAAAAGAAATTCTTTATCAATAATCTCCAAAGTTCTTTTCTTAAACTATTCCTTGAAAACTTAAAAATATCTTTATTAATTATAGCATTTTTCCATTACAATATTTTTTAACCTTGTTGGTTGACAGATGATATACTGGTTTCAGCTATATTTTCCCTTTAACCTTTTTTTTTTTTATAGAATAGGCTGACAAACGAGCACACAGTCCACCTGATGGTAAGTGGTTGCTGCGGCCCATAGACATCTACATCTATCTTCCATTACAAATCAAAATGCAGATGCGTTGTCACCCGTGAGGACTGAGATGGAATGCCTCATTTCCAGTAAAAAGGGTCTCCGGTTCTCTACACTCACCATACGAAATACAGCAGCATTAAGCTACTATTTCACGCTGGTATTCTGTGAGAGCGTGGTCCTTCCCCGGTCGAGCCGACCCATTCGTGCTACAACTATACTACTAATATAACTGCAGCATGGCTCTACCACGTAAAAATTGTACTTATTTTTATTTTTGGCTAGCTGTTCTCCGCGACATCCGCATGAAATGGGTTTTGAATTTTTTTACGCGGAAGCCTAATTGTATTTCAAAAATAAAAAGAGGGTTAAGCTACTTCTTGTAAATGAGCTATCAGCTAATGAAAGTCCTGTCTGTTCTGTCTTCAGAATATATGGTAATGTCTATGTGCTTACGGCATCCACTTATAATTAGCTGGACTGTGTGTTCGGTTGTGATCCTTATTCTACATAAAAAGTCGATTTGTTTTGTTTCTATATAATAGTATTGACTATTGACTATGAAAATCAAAATATACTTTGTTGAACCTGTGGGCCAAATTGCAATGCTTTGTTATAGCTTATAGAAAAAGGATCTCTGGTTTTCCACACTTACCATAAGAAACACAGCATTAGACCATATTGAACACAGTGTTATTATTTTACACTGTTAATTAATCCCTGAGAGAGTAGACCTTCTCTGCTCGAGCCAATCCGTTTACGTTTATCTAAAAGAACATGCACTCGAATTGAGAAACTTTTCCTTTTTGAAGTCGGTTAAAAATAATGATGTGTGCGTGAGTATATGTCCAGTACAAGTTGAGCGTGGTTTCGAAATCACTTAATATATATGTCTTACTTTGTTGGTCTAGAATTTTAAAAGGACCCGTAGTTAGCGAGGCAAAAACTAATGTGTTTCTAGCAAAGAGAATACCAACCTAGTGTGTAACCACCAACATAATAATATGTATATAGAAATTTGTTTCTAGCGAGGAGAATACCAACCTAGTGTGTAACCACCAACATAATAATATGTACATAGCAATTTGTTTCTAGCGAGGAGAATACCAACCTAGTGTGTAACCACCAACATAAAATATGTACATAGCAATTTGTTTCTAGCGAGGAGAATACCAACCTAGTGTGTAACCACCAACATAATAATATGTATATAGCAATTTGTTTCTAGCGAGGAGAATACCAACCTAGTGTGTAACCACCAACATAATAATATGTACATAGCAATTTGTTTCTAGCGAGGAGAATACCAACCTAGTGTGTAACCACCAACATAATAATATGTACATAGCAATTTGTTTCTAGCGAGGAGAATACCAACCTAGTGTGTAACCACCAACATAATAATATGTACATAGCAATTTGTTTCTAGCGAGGAGAATACCAACCTAGTGTGTTCCACCAACATATAATATCGTCACTGGAAAGGCAAAATTACTTAACCGCCAAATTGGGCATATTGAGTTATATACATATTCGGAATCAGTGATTTTTTCTGCATCGATTTATTTAGGTTGCATTGCAATCGAAGCAATTGAGTGGGGCTTCAGTAACCCGTATAAAAGCAGGATTATTTTTTTCTAGATTACGTAAACGACACTCTTTTCGGTATTTTTACACGAGTGTTATTTATATCATGTTTACTTACTGTAAAAATATACAAATTTGAATCAAAGTAAATTTAACTTTCTGTTGTTAGGAAAATAATGTTGTATTAGTAGTTGTGCTCTTCTTCGAATTTAATAATAACTTGGTTTAAGTAATTTTGATTTACGTAAATTCAAATGAGGCATGGTGGATAAAAAAGATGTCGTATTATTATCATCGAGTGAATGGCGCTTCAGTAATTTGGCATGACTGTTATAGAGCAGTTTTCTGGTTATCGGTAACATTACTTTGCTGTTAAATTTCTGCAAAAGACAGAAAAGTATTTCATCTTTTCTGTGCAAGTATATACTACCATCTCATAAGTAAAACTATTAATCTTATATTATTATCTTCTTCTTCTTATATATTATATTTATATTAATATAATATAATATAATGAATAAGTATCAACTTGATAGTACAAAATCCTTAATGAACGCGCCCATGTAGGCGGTTAAGTTTAAGGCTCGACAGAGCTTTAGTGAAAGGACGTATATTTTTGATGCCACTGCTGGATACAAATTGATCGAAAAGAGTGTGACAATTTACTTTATTAACGAAAGCGAAGGCCAGCGACAAGTGTGGCAACAATTTTTGTTTGACAACTAGATACTAAGCAAAAACATAATACAATACAGTTGCAACCTCTCTTCATGGTTCTGCTAGTAAACATATAAGAGGCCAACATGTGCCCAGTAACAAAACCCCAGACATAATCATCGAAAATATAAGAAAATATATGCAGCAATTACCAGCATTTCACCCTCACACTACTGCAGGAAAAAAATAAAGAACGTATTTGTCCCAGGAGTTCAGAAATATAGCAAACTTATATCAAATTTACAAATAGAATCAAGAGAAAAATGGCTTACAGTACGTAGGAGAAAAGGTGTTTAAAAAGTTTTCACAACTGAGTTTAAAATAGGATTTCGTTTCCCTTGAAAAAAACGAGTGTTTTAAATGTACACAATTTTTTTTATAGGATAGGGTGACAAACGAGTACACAGTCCACCTGATGGTAAGTAGTTGCTGCGGCCCATAGACATTTATGATTATACTATATTATTAGACAGATACGATTCCTCGATTACGAACCAAAACGCAGATGCGTTGCCACCCGTGAGGACTAAGATGGAATGCCTCGTTTCCAGTAAAAGGGTCTCCGGTCTCTACACTCACCATACGAAACACAGCAGCGTTAAGGTACTATTTCACGCTGGTATTTTGTGAGAGCGTGGTCCTTCCCCGGTCGAGCCGACCCATTCGTGCTACAACTATACTACTATTATAACGGCAGTATGGCTCTGCCACGTATAAAATAAATTTGAGAATGCCAAAAACATTAACTTCACAATTTTTGAAAATTTTCAATTTTCTTAGTGGGGAGTTAAAAATACATGGATCTCAACAAATTGTGTAGCAACAGAGTCATACCAGTGATATACATCACTGGTAAGACTCTATTGCTACACAATTGCAAACATGAAGAGTACAACAGTATGCTTATAATATTCAAGGCTGTTTAATTGATACAGGTATGGAAGATAAAGAAAGTGCCGAATAATGGGATGGCCATATACATCATCTACTTTATTGTTCTTTGTTTTTGATTACCAACTTGTTAATATGAGAAAATCTCAGAGGAAGATTATTTAGTTATTTATTAAAAATGATAAGAAGTTTTTTTTGATTACACTTATATCTTAACCAATAGAATTTTTAAGATTAAGTATTTTTTAAATAAGTAAGAAGACTGACATAAAACATTGATTCTCAACTTTAGCTTGTGCCATGATTTAGATTATATTAAGCGGAGAGGGCTATGCTCGGGGTTTCTCTGCGTGATAAACTTAGAAGTAAGGATATCCGCATTAGAACCAGAGTGACTGAAATAGCCCAACGGATTAGTAAGCTGAAGTTTCAATGGGCCGGCCATATAGCTGGAAGAACCGACAACCGATAGGGAAAAAAGTTTCTCGAGTGGCAGCCTCGTACCGGTAGGTGAAGTGTAGGGCGACCTTCCACTAGATGGAGTGGCGACCTGGTAAGACATGCAGGAGGTCGATGGATGCAGGTGGCTCAGGACCGTGCTTTGTGGCATTACTTGGAGGAGGCCTATGTTCAGCAGTGGACTTGTGAAGGGCTGTAATGATGATGATGAAGCGGAGTATGATTAACGTAAGAATAATCCAAAAATAAAAAGAAGATAAAACTATTTTGTTAAGCTCCTCGTAATTTATCAAATAATTGAGATTTATTATTGTGAATTTAGGTATATCTACTATAAATATTCCTTAATCATTTAAATAAAAGGTTACTTTGATAATGTCTCTATTTTATTTGAATAATTACGGCTACGTCCAATAACTACATGGTAAATAATTTGGTACGGACTGGACGCGTGTGGTAGGTGCATGGTTTTTCATGTTACCTTGGTTGGGAACTTAAATGTCCCGAAAGAAAGAAAGAAAGGCCTAAAAAAAGTTATTTAGTTAATATTGATAGCAGTTGATACGAAATTTTTAAGTATCTAATTATTTTATTTAGGGACATTTCAGTATAATGGATAGTCTTTTTAAATCAGTTAAAGTCATCAGTATTTTTAATTTAGTTATTCAATGTGTCATTAGCCTTTTACGTCATTGGTCCCATAAATAATTACGAAAAACTTACTTTGAATAAATTGTGGTTAACTTAGTAAATTATCTGATTACCCCTTAAGTCCTTGACTAGGAGTACTAGACAGATGCAAATGGAAAACATGTCCATGAAGTAATTTTACTTTATCGACATAGCAGTAGTTATATTAAAAGAAATTTTATCGTACTCCCATTTCTTAAGTTATGTGTTATCAGTACGTTTAAATGACAAAGGAAGTTTACTTGGCGGCGTTTAAGTAAATTTACCTTACTCTGAAATGAGGTCATATTACTTATCCGCCACTTATTTCCCAAAAGAGCCTTTAGAGTACCTATCATACAGGATATGAATAAAAATAAAAAAATAGAAAAGGTTTACATATCAAGTTATTTGACTGAAATCGGATGATAAATTAAAAAGATACGATTTTTTTGTTTAAAAAATAAATAAATACGGCTTTTTCTCGAAATGGCTTTTTGGTGCTCAAGTAATTTTGCCTCTCCAGTGACGATATGTACATGGCAATTTGTTTCTAGCAAAGAGAATACCAACCTAGTGTGTAACCACCAAACCAAACTAAAAGCTGGCTACTATTAAAGTGCGTTTATGACGTAAAACAATTTTTAAATGAATAGAATCTTGTTGCCTGAATTTGTTATTATTGTATTCTTTTAAACTATTTTTGTGTAATCTGTAGATTTTATATATGTACTCTTTTGACATTCTAATTTTTACTTTTAATAATGATTGACATGATGATTGTATTTTAATTTTATTTGATTTAAATAAATAATGCATATTTAAATTCTTTGCTTGAAATAATGCTTGTAGTTTTAACATTTTTAATTTATATTTATTTGTTTTAAATTAATCAATGTAGGTACATGACTATGTCTTTTCATTTAATTAATAAGTTTCGCATGCCAGATGTGGTAAACACGTGGACTATATACACTATCCAATATCCAATATTTGTCACCTCTGATGTACCATGTTTAAGCGAATAAATGACATTATTATTATTAAATTATTATTATTATGAGTTTAAAGATTGGTATCCATTATGTTCGCGCTCCAGCAGCGCTCCGCGCCCCTGCAACTGCTCCCGGTAGTGGATACTGTTGTTTCCATCCAAGTTCAAAATGATTTTCCTAGAAAGTCCTTATGAAGTTCTACTTTTCAGATATTTTTCATATTTTCTAAACTTATGGTTCAAAAGTTAGAAGGGGGGCCACATTGTTTTTTACTTTTGGAGTGATTATTTCCGAAATTATTGCCATTATCAAAAAATGATTGTAGTAAACCCCTATTCATTTTTAAATACCTTTCCAACAATATATCACACGTTAGGGTTGAAATTAAAAAAAAATCACTTCCCACTTTACATATAGGGAGACTACCCTAATAAAACATTTTTTTCCAATTTTTATTTTACCACTTTGTCAGCGTGATTGATACACATATTGGTACCAAATTTCAGCTTTCTAGTGCTAACGGTCACAGAGATTAAGCGAGGACGGACAGACGGAAATACAGACATGGCGAAACTATAAGGGTTCCTAGTTGACTACGGAACCCTAAAAACATCATCAATAAAATTTTATAAAGATTTTATCAGGTCTAATTTTATGGTTAAATTCGCAACTGTAATGAGATTAGAGGATACCTTTCTTAATTGCGAAATATCCCAAAACGCTTAACGAAATTCACTGACTGTAGGGATTTCCCATGTAATATCTGCAAATAGGGTAAACATCAAGCGTTGCCTAACGTAGAACTGTTAGAATTTGAGACAAAATTCTCGTGAAGGATTTAATTGTAAATTTTTAGCTAAAATGAGAAATTTTTAACTTAACATTTATAACGTCTACTTTAAGCATATTTCAAGACTGTGGCATTATATAAAATTATTTATTAACTTTGGACAAATTATTTTCTTACTACCAAGCTTATTACTTAGCTACCAATCTATTTATAATTTTGTTTGTGTTGTTAATTATGTAACATAATATATGACTGTAAACTTTTATTTAAAAAAATCCGCTGGTTTTCATGATGGTTCTTCCTAGGACAGAGGTTTGGCCGAATCAGCGCTAAATTAAACAAAAGTTTAAGTTAAGTTTTATTATAATCTTTACTGACTAAAAGGTTTCTGTTTCTGATTCTTACGCGGCCAACACATGGTTGTGCAATATACTCAATAAATAATTGTTAAACGTCGATATAATAATAAAGCTTTTCGACAAGTCACAGACAAACCCTTTTTTAAGTATGGTTTGAACCATGGATAAAGTATTATACTTTATTTAACTTATGATTTTTTAAGATTGTACGACTCACGATTCCATATATTTCCCTAGGGTACTGCGGCAATATACTGGCTGTCCATAATGGAACGAATTTTTTTATGAATTAGAGCACTGAACAGTGGTCACAGTGTATATCGGAACACGACCAAGATCATACCAAGTCGGGCAAAGGTTTGTGAGGGCAAATCCGTTGCTGCTACATTGATACTGCTGATCCTTATCATCAGTCAGTCAATCATTACTGGGCGGTGGAATTTCTTTTCTGCCTAGCAGTCCGTCTGGGTAGGCACCACCCTCCTTTCTATTTCTGCCGCTCGTTGTGTTCCGCCATGAATGATATGGAGAGCCAGTATAGTTACAGGCTGTTAGGCACTCCATCTTAGTCCTCAATGGTAGCAACGCATCTGTAGGCTTCTTTTTTTGAAGTTGGCTTGGGTGTTCATGGGTTGCAATAGCCGCTAACCATCAACAAGTGGATTGTGAGCTAATTTTTCATTTCACGCGGTTTTATAAATAAAGAAGTCCCAAAGCTCCTTGCGTCTCGAGAGATGCTCTGAGGAAAGGAAAGCCCGCCGTATTGCTCCTATGCGTCTTAAAAACGTTACTTGTCCCGAACTTTTATGTCTCAAACATTAAGCAGATGCGATGTTTCAAACCTAGTTCGGCTGAGCATTTAAAATTGTAAAAAAAAGAGTCTAAACCAAAAATAAAAATCAATTTGTGAATCCATAGGTTTACAGTGATATCATTTAATAACTATGTATGTTCCGCTCAAAGAGCAGACATATTGTTAATTTTTACACATCTATTTACTTTTAATTAAAACATTATTAAATTTTACACTATTTCATTTATTTATTTATTTATTTATTTATTACATAATTATCACATTATTACAAGATACATACATGCTAAACTATTATTTAGCATGTATGTGTAATGCTGCAATAATTAATTTTATTTATTACACTTTTGTATCGCATTTACCACAGGGTGTGCACAGAGAGTGTTCGGATTAATTCCAATCGCCGAATGGATGATTGTACGAAGACTAGAAAAGAAGAGATATGTTTTTCTATTATCTTTTTAAGTTTACTGTAATAATGGATGTCGTGGTTCTATTAGTAATAAAGAGGACTTATAATTTCAAATGCAAAACGCTCCAAATTTCATTAAATTATGACGTTGAATAAGAAATATTGAAGTAATTTAAAGATCTATAATCTATATGAATTTAAAAATATCAACCGATTTTAACCGGACCGGCGGTGATCGACGTGTTCAACAGTGGACTTTTATAGGCTATAATGGTTGTAATAGATGGATGGATACTTCCCACCTCATAAGCACTTACATCATTTTTACAAAAGTAAATATTTCTGTAATATTCTAAAAAACTTTTTCATTTTTATTACGTTCATCATAATTTTTATATAATAACAATTGAAGAGGTTTTTGTCTAAAATTAATTTGCTACAAAGTGTTACCGCACTTCAACGCAATATTTATAAAAACGCCAAAAGTAACCACCACATACAAGTGTTGTAAGCCAGTCAGATGTCGGCACTCCCGGCACGGTTGCCCAAAACAACGGTGTTGGCAACGGTTGTTCTTTGAGAAATAACGACGCGTATCGATGACCATAAATTACTGAAATATTCATGCCTAATTATAAATTTAAACAAGAGCACGTGGGCAAATAGAGAGTAAACCCAGAGACGAGTCTGAAACTCTATGTACACATAGTAGGTTTTAATTGAATGTACAAAATATTTTTATTTTCATGGGGATGATGACAGTAAAAAAGGAAATGGTATTATCATACCATACATTTTAGTTGAAGTAAAAAAAATCTATTATTATCATTTGTATAAACTCACTTAACATTCTGAATATCGAATATTCATTTGAATTAATATTTGACACTGATTTATAAAACAATTTTTTTTTCTGAATATTCAAATAATAACATTATAAAATAATATAAATTAATACCAAAGTAACATTCAATAAAAATATTATTAGCTTTTTCTTTTAGTATAATGTTATCAATCCTTAGGTTTAGACCAAATATTTTGATACTACTAAATAGGGTCTCTTTTTGTATAAAATTATATATTTTAAAATTATATATGAGTGACTAACGACCACACTGGCACTGCTACGCCTCCGTGGCGAAGTGGCTTAGCGATGTGTGACTTGTAATGCTTGGCTTTTGGAACAAGATGGATTACAAATAATTTTCCCGGGTCTGGATGTTTGTCTAAAGAGAAAATCCTAGTGTGTAGGCAACGTAGGCTACTAATTTACGCTGGTATTCTGTAAAAGCGCGTGGTCCTGCCTCGGTCGAGCCAACCCATTCATGCTACAACCATAATATAGCTACAGCTTGGCTCTACCACATATATATCTATCGTATCTGGTTCTAGTCATTCTTTATACGAAACACATTAGCATAATATTGATATTTAATGCGAGTGTGATATTTTTGACCCATTAATGCTGCTGCCATAATATGTCAAAGGCGTGGCTCAAACACGTTTAAAATTACCTAGATATGAAATAATTGGCATATAGTAAAACAATGGGAATTAAATCAGTTTAGTAATTAAATCGTCTAGTTTGTGTTAGGCAGAGATCAAAGGCACGTTACAATTTGCTCGTGATACAAGAAGCTTTGACTACGCGTCAACTAATTTGTGTAGGATTGCACGTTTTATAGGATTGCACGTTTAATATATCCCTAAAGGAATCAGAAAACCAAAATCCTCCTCACATAAGTCTTGCACCGAGTAGTTGCCCCTTGACGCAACTAGATGGCAGCACGACAACAGAGAACTTGAACACCTGCGTCACTGTTGGGACCTCACAAGAAGGTGCAACACCAAAAAAACAAGAAGTCGACAACTTAAATCACAAAAAGAATCGCATTTTCATTCTTGGTGATGACCAACTACGTGGATTGTCTTCAGCTCTAACAATGTCAAGATGTGGAAAATGGAATGACACCTATAAAATCTATGGCCATATCATGCCTGGAGCTACTAGTGAAGAAATATTACGAAACTGTGATCATTCTTTGTTAAATGAACTAACGGAAAACGACTTTGTAATAGTTGGTTTCGGTAGTAATGATAAAGATTTACATAGGCTCCATTCTGACATATGTATTATAATCAACAAATTATCTAAGGCGACTGTACTTTTATTACCTATTTTGTATAATCCGTATATGAATGAAAACACATTAAACTACAATTTACAATTATGGACAAAGCATTTTGAAAATGTTAGATATATTGACATTTTTAAGAATTTTAATTATTTTAATTATTACAAAAATAGCTATTTGACAAATGTATGCGACAAAATTAATTTATTAATTGATTATAATGACTATAAAAAGCAATTTTTATGTTATGAAAACATTAGATTGTATATAAAAAGTTCTGTTCTAGTCTCTAACAAAAAGGTTCAACAGCTCCCAAAAAAAGGCACTATACCAATCTATTTTCAAAAAATAGAGAAAAAAATTAACAACTTTGAAAATCAAATTGAACAAACTTTGAATGATGCAATAATTAAAAAATCTACTGATAAGTTATTTCGCGACACAAAATAATGATTCAAATCTTAGAATATTCCACCAAAACATTCAGAGTTTTTCGAGAAAAAAGGAGATTCTTGAAATTGCATTGACTTAGTTGCATAGCAAAAATATGGTTCCTGATATATTATGCCTTAGTGAAACTTTTATAGAAGCAGGTAGCGAAAAAAATCTTCGATTACATGGTTTTGATCTTGCTGCCTCTTATTGTAGAAAAAACAAAACAAAAAGGGGTGGTGTGTACATATTGGCCAAAAAGGGTTTATGCGTTAAGGTACTTGAGGAAGTTAATAGTATAGGTCAGGACCATTACCTCGAATGTTGTGGTATTCAGATTGTTAAATACAATATTAAAGTTATTTGTATATATAGAGTTCCAAGAAGTAAAATGACATACATGATTTAGACTTGTTCTTTGAAAATCTAGAATACCTCTTTTTCAAAACCATAAATAAAAGTACTAAGACTAAGTTCGTATTTGTTGGTGATTTTAATATTAATATAATGGAAAATAATAAAATCACCGAAAAGTTGCATAATCTCTTAAAAATTTTTAATCTAACGTCACATATGAATCAACCTACTAGGTTGAACTCCTGTCTTGACCTTATCCTTAGTAATGTGAATAATGCTACTGCAGAGTTATTACCACTTGCTCTATCGGATCATGACATGGCTCAAATGCTACACGTTCCTGTATCAAACAAAGAAATACCACTCCTAAAGTACTATATTATAAAACGAAACTATTGTAAAGAAAATGTTAATAAATTTAAATACTGTATATCGAGATTAACGTTTTCTGATGTCTTTAATGAATCAAATTTGAATGTAGCTTTCCAAAACTTCTTTTATACTTTTATGTTATTTTATGAGCATGCTTTCCTAAAATTAGGATATGTATTAATAATAGAGTTCGTCGACCTAAGTGGATATCAAAAGGACTGAGGAAAAGCTGTACAATGAAGAGGAAGCTTAGGTTTAACTACTATAAAGTAAAATCGAACCAGAATAAAATAAGGTATATGATCTATTCCGCTGTACTAAGACGTTGTATAAATCAAGCGCAAAAACTTAATAATGATAAATATATTGAGCAATCGAAAAATAGATGTCGTGCTTCCTGGAATATAATAAAAAATCAGACTTGTTGCATAAATAATAATTTAATTCAAAAAGTTTGTATAAATAACAATTATTTGACAGATCCTCAACAAATTGCTGAAGCCTTCAACAACCACTTCATTGAATCAACAAATGTCAATAATAACAGTAATCAGTGCCAAAACACTAATAGTCTAAGAGTATGTAATAGCATGTATTTAGAAATGTATACTGTTGATGAAGTATTGAAATTAATACAAACATTAAATAATACGAAGTCGGAAGGTTTTGATGGTATTTCAACGGATGTTATTAAAAGTTGTTGTACGGTTTTAGGTAGAGTATTAACTTACCTAATAAACCTGTCATTTAAAAAAACTACTTTTCCTAGTATCCTAAAAAAGTCATTTTTTAAGCCGATACATAAAAAGGGTGACTCTAAAAATTTTAATAATTATAGACCGATTAGTACAGTCTCAGTTTTATCTAAAATATTTGAAAAGGCAATGGCTAAACGTATTGTAGACTTTACGATGAAATATAATTTAATTAAAAGTGAGCAATATGGCTTTCAAAATAATAAATCTACAAACCTCGCTGGATATGATCCTGTTGATGCAATTGTTAAGGCTATAAATAATAAGCTAAGAGTTACAGCAATCTTTTTTGATATGTCGAAGGCCTTTGACCTTGTATCCCACAAAATACTCTTACAAAAACTTGATAATTTGGGTTTTCGAGGCCCTGTCCTAGATTGGATTGCTAGCTATCTAAGAAATAGGATACAATTTGTAGAATTAACAAATATTGATAAATCACAGACATTAACTTCTTATAAATCCAGTGATAGATTAAATTCATTTGGAGTTCCACAAGGTTCCGTATTAGGGCCAATTCTTTTCCTTTTATATATAAATGACTTACCTGACTCAACTTTATACAAATGTATTTTATTTGCTGATGACATTTCAGTTATTGTGACATCTAAAAAAGACATTGACATTGACATCTATGAATCTAATATCAATAATACGATTGACAATATTTCAAAGTGGGCGACATATAATAATTTATGCATTAACGTAGAAAAGACATGTTATATTCAATTTAGTAATTATGGAACATTGAATAATAATCTCAATATATATTGCAATGGACAATCTGTTAATGAAATGACTGAAACAAAGTTTCTGGGAATATTATTGGACAAACATGTGAACTGGAAAGCCCAAGTTGAAAAAGTCTGTTCTAAAATAAATAGCTACATTTTTCTTCTTAGCAGACTGAGAAGAATTACATCTCATGAAACTATACTAAATGCGTAATATGCATACATTTATTCTGCACTCGATTATGGTCTTTTGCTTTGGGGTAACAATACAGATGCTATTAAAGCCTTTACAGCCCAAAAGACATGTATTCGAGCTATGAATGGTTTGGCACCAGATTCATCGTGTAAACCGTATTTCAAAAAATTACACATTTTGACGCTGCCATGTATGTACATACTAAATTTGGTATGTTTTGTTAAAAATAATATAATTTTATTCACAAAGCTAAGAAATACTGCACAGAGAAACTTGAGGCATACTGAAAGATTGACACATAGTGTAATGCCAAACACTAGCCTCTGTAGGAAAAATTGTTCAGCTATGTGTATAAAAATTTTCAATGCACTGCCTACAGAGTTTCAATCACTCCCAAAGGTACGTTTTCGCAGGGTTGTCAAACAATGGTTTGAGGAGCAATGCTTCTACTCTGTTGAAGAATATTTAAATTTTATGATTAGGATTAGGGATCGATATTAAAATGAATTGTGTAACTACTATCATATTATTTTAATTAAATTAAATGTAATAAAATTATTATGATGATTTTGAAAACATGTTTTATTAGTTGTGAAAATGTAATTAATGTATTAGATAAATATTTGTAAGTCAACATTATGACAAAACATGCTGGACTTAAATAATTTACCAACCTGTAATGTACCATGTTTTCTGCAAATAAATTATGATTATGATTCTGTTAATTCCATGAGAGCTTACCCACTGAAGTTAATTTAAAGTGGCTCTATGGCTTTTGAGAGTTAAAATCACGTGAAAGTTTTATGATTTTTTACTTACATAACTCTCGACAAGTTGTGTTTTAGTTAGTCACCGATCAAAAGTGCATCGGAGTCCTGTTTCAGTCTAGTGAAATTTGAGGACCGCTAACATTTATTGCTAGCGATCGAAGTTTTGGTCTTAATATTACTTACAGTAGAATAGAATTGCTAAGTTGACATATGTAATCGATGTAAGAATTTGCTAGTATGTAAGAATGTAGTATACTATGTAAGAAGCTGTAATTATTTATAACATTGATGAAAAACACTATCAGGTGTCATCATTCTTACACCGCCACTGCACGGTCACTACGTTCATTACGTACGTTTAATATGCTTTTACAAGTAATAATTTGATTTTATTAATGTTTTTTTTATGTAATAAAGAAGTGACCAGCGAACTTATAGTGCACCTGATGTTAAGTTAGTTACGACAGCCCATAGACACCTGCAACAAACTTTAAACAAAGACGGGTACCGATGCGTTGTCACCTCTGCAGACTATGATGAAATGCCTCTCAGCCTGTAATTATACTGATTCTCTACACCCTTCAGAAATCAGCGGCCGGCAAAAATAGCTAAGGCAGTCAAGGAGTCCTCCCACTGTATATGAGTATATACTGTATTCCCTCAAGAATGCATCACTCATGTTATATTTAAACCCGTACCCTTCCATTTAGAAATAAGATGAGGTCTGTAAACCATCATCACCATTAAAAAAGAACTAGTGGTGAATTAATAGTAGTGTCCGTGTAGTGGCGGTTTAAGAACATTTACTGCCCCATGTCATACCGCGGGTGTCGTAAGACACGACATAGGGAAACAAATCAGTAGATGGTTAGCGGCGTCTTTCTAATAACAACTAAAAGTAAAAATAAAACTGCGGTTGTCAACCAGCTGCCAAAACGTGGCAGCTGTGGCAAATTTCCTCCCTGTGAGGGAATCTATGGGTGAGGCCTATGTTCAGCAGTAGACTATAATAAACTGTAACGTTATATTACCGTTACGTTAGTTTAATAAATATCACCTTAGAAAATATTTTAATTTTAAATTATATTTTTAAAAAGTCATTTCGTTCAAATTAATTTAATTTGCATATTCAGTTGTCACAAAAGGCGAATGGATCATAAATGGAAATGGAGTTTATATTCCGCATTCTGATCACTATTTCCTATTAGCCTTAATTGAAAATAATCAAGTACCTAACCTGAAATATTACCATATAAGGTAGGATAATGTGTGCAACTTTGACTTTACTACGTTCATCGCTCGTTTTATTTAGCATAATTCATCACGCGGCCAATTTCCGTTTTTATCTCTTATAAAAATTAAGCAACACTAATCGACTTAAAATTGACTAGAAACAGTGGCTTGAGAAGTACTCCTTAAGCGTATATTCCTTCACTTCCAACACCCGTCGTTGGCCATTAACATCTATCTGAAGTAAGTTCGCCAAGCAGGTACTTTCGGTGAACCCTTTCGCTGGCACTTCGGTGAACGTGGGTAACCAAGTACCTAAATGTTTTCGTGCATTATGATAGTTCAGAAGTGTTCTGTGCGTCTATAAAACACAAGAAGTTTTAATTCATATGCTTAAACTAAAACATATTATTTAGTTCTTCTTATTACCTGAGTCTATAAAGATCTCCTAGCTTATACAAACTTGTCCTCCTAAGTGTTTACCACACTACAGTCTGAGTTTTGTCCTGGTCACAGCAAATAATGCTTGTTGATTTTTCTACTGTTTTTATTACAGTAGACCACAATATATTTCTTGTCATTCTTTCCAATCTTAGGTATACTTCCCTCAGGGTGGGAGTTGTTCTCTTTTTTATCTTCGAAGTTGTTAACAGCCTGCCTCACAAGACAAAATCCTTCACATTAGATTAACCTGATTTATGGCGTACCGCATGATGGTATTCTTTCTCATCCCCTTTATTTCCTGCTGTCCTAATGATAGCGACTGCGACATAATAATCTGTTTGAGACTATTTTTAATTTACAATAATTTTAATACTTGAAGTAGCATTTCATTAAAATTTTTATTTTACGTAATTAAATGTATGTGAAACAAAGCAGTTATTCAGGACAAGTTTGTTGAAACATTTTCAGACGCTGGGTTAAGTAACACAGTCAACAAACATTACAGCGACCGCGCAATTGCTCTCATAAGAGTAATAAGCAAAGAAACTTAGACAATCTGTTCACTCCATAATTTTAATGGTACCTTTTAGGTCTTTTGTTGTATGAAATTCACAATAATGTTAAATATGTGTAAAGCAAAAAAAAATAGTAGTTAGCAGTCTTTATACGTCCCACTGCTGGGCACAGGCCTTCTCAGGGTTTTAGGGCAAGGAAGTGTCCAGCACGCTGCCCCATATTGGCGGATTTTACATGGCTTCGAAATATTTATTTATTTCTCAGACATGCAGGTTTTCTTAGGATGTTTTTCTTTAGCGCTGAACACGTGGTAAGTCTGTACTTAAAATTGCAATTTGCAATTTCATTGGTGCCGACGGGGATCGAACCCGCTTTGCTCGCGTACTGTGAAACAGCGAGCGCTAAGCCCCTGAGCTATCACAGCTCTCTAAGCCCCTAGCTCTAAATAAATATGTGTATATATAATTTATTAATCATTGTTATTTCATATTTATTATTACATATTTTTGTTATAACGATCCAAGTTCAGATTACATATACAGTAGTCCGTCATATTAATGACTTTTTATTCACACATTTAATGATACAAAGTACAAACTGGTTAAAAATATAAAATTCACGCTTATTTTGCAAGCAAGTAAGGTGAATGATCAAGTAAAAGTTTTAAAGTATTTATTTTTTTGTATTTTACTGATGGTGAAACTTAAATACTTGTTTCAATGGTTCGATATAATAGTTGAATAATAGATTGGAGTATCAACTACACTACACTATTGTCGGTTTTTAGTTTTTTTTTATCTTTGTCATTTAAGAATTCACTCTAATTTATGGGTAAATGAACAATCTCAACATTGTCAAGTAGCTAATGATTGATACATACGAGATGATTTTTTCGTTACATTTCTTAAATTTTCATTCATACTTGACAAATCTGGATAGGTGAATTAGTGACCACCTTGCCGGGCAGGATATTTCCTTTCTTATCCAAATTGATGACTACTTTATGTGTTGTGCATAGGTAAACTGCAACCTTCGGAAACTCCACAATCAACCTTGTATTCATTATCCTCAAGAACTTACTGTTCAATCCTGAGAAGTGTCTTCTGCATCCTTCAGCACCTGCAAGCAGTCCAACTTATTTTCATTTTGACTAACCGCAGATTGATAAGACTAAACTTTTAGCACTTACTTCACCTATACTCATAAAAGATGAAAAGTTAAATAAAACCGGCCAAGAGCGTGTCGGGACACGCTCAGTGTAGGGTTCCGTAGTTTCCCGTCCGTCACAATAAGTGTTCCCACTTATGAGTTTAAAGGTGTGTATCCATTATGTTCGCGCTCCTGCAACTGCTCCCGGTAGTGGGTACGAGCGCGAACATGGAGCGTGCAACATTGCACGCTCCGCGACAGGCGATGCCATGGAGAGACCAACCGAACAATTCGATAATACCCGACCCAATGTAATAAGTACCTACAGCGCCATCTCTCGGGGAATTGGGTTACTAATTAATACATAGACGTGCCAGAAGTTTTCGGTGGTAATTTTGGATTGCGAGAACCGATTTTAATAATTCTTTTTTTGTTTGAAAAAAGATACGTTCAGGATAATAAAATATGTAAACGAAGTTAAAAAAAATGCCTGCTTAAACGATTACACTACTTAAACTTAGTCCAGAAATTATTTTGTACAACTTTTTGTCTTTTTTGTACAAAAACTGTTTCCACCCAGGTTCAAAATAATTTTCCTAGAAAGTCCTTATAAAGTTCTACCTTTCAGATTTTTTTTCATATTTTCTAAACCTATGGTTCAAAATTTAGAGGGGGGGACACATTGTTTTTTAGTTTTGGAGCGATTATTTCTGAAATTATTGACATTATCAAAAATGATTTTAGTAAACCCCTATTCATTTTTAAATACCTTTCCAACAATATATCACACGTAAGGGTTGAAATTAAAAAAAAATCACTTCCCACTTTACATATAGGGGGGCTACCCTAATAAAACATTTTTTTCCAATTTTTATTTTACCACTTTGTCGGCGTGATTGATACACATATTGGTACCAAATTTCAGCTTTCTAGTGCTAACGGTCACAGAGATTAAGCGAGGACGGACAGACGGACAGACAGACATGGCGAAACTATAAGGGTTCCTAGTTGACTACGGAACCCTAAAAAGAGGTAAAATGTGCTATCAATCAAAGATTTTTAATAAAATTTGTTTTGTGTATTAATATAATACTCCAGGAACTTTTATTTAAAACTAACTTCTCAATTAAAGACATTGTGTAACAAGAAACTTCACTTCACTGTCAACCGCTAACTGTAGTTACATCTGGTGAACGGAAGTTTACTAGTCCTCGTTATCACCTGATTCTATCATAAAAAGGTGACCCTAAATTGGTGAAAATATAATGTAAGCTTGCGTTTTATTCATATTACTCCACCCATCCCTAGTACGAACAAAAGCTTTTCATCACCCTTCCACCCTTGTATAATTTTATTGTTTCAAACAGGCCGAAATTTTTCATACGTTAGTAACCCGAGCGTTTCTATTTTATTAGCATTTACAATTTGGTCTCATTTATAACATCTTCTAACAATTAATGTTAACAGCTAATTGTTCTTATACTTAAAAACATAACCACGAGGAATGCTCAGAGGAATTGAACGAAACTAATTTGTATGAATAAAATAAAAGTTTTACTTTTATTTTGGAATTTTATTTAACAATTATTTGCGGGGATAAGAAGGGGAATTGCCAATACAAAGACTGATAAACTTAAATTAAAATGTTGCTGGTAATAGATGCAGATAATAATTAATACATACGGAATATAGATAGAGATAGATGTGAATGTTTGTTAAATGTAGGTAGTGTCCGCGTAAATATAAGCAATAACATAAGTAAATATAAGCTCATCGCGATAAGATATAATTCGATACCACCCACACCATCTGGATGCTTGGCGGTCCACCACTTTACGATTTACCAAAAGATTTTTTCCACGCATTTGAAATTTAAAAATAGCTCCTGCTGCTTTTGTTACCTGTTATCTCTTCCGTAAATATTTTAGAGCACCTAATTTTAAAACTTAGCACCTAGTCAGCACTTAAAAGCCCTTAATTTTTGCTTTTTCTGAACTCAATTCCTGAGTTTGCGTTGCTGGCGAGACACAGTTCAATATCTTGTCCACGCTTACTGATTTGCCGAGTTTTTCATCATGTACGCACTTGTACCGCTTATCGACTTATTGAGTTTTTTAAAAGTACAACAATGATAATTCCTACTAAAATATTGGTCATTCTCCTAACTTGTTGGTAATACAACTTATGCAGTACCTATGTTGAAAGTTTCAAAGAAGAACTTGTGTTAATTTTTAGGGGTCGATATTTACGCGACCTTATACGACACCCAAAATCACATTTCGTTTATGTTAATCTCTGGGATACTGATTTTGAATCCAAAAGGTCGATATCGACCACTTTGGGAATCCCTGTTATACACCGTACAGAACTAATGTTCGAAGAAAAGAAGGCCACCTGCATGTTTTATCACAGAACGCTAAAAATAAAAAGATGGCAGCATAATTTGTAAAAATATTGGCTTTTTACCCATAGTCCTGCAATCTGATGGTATTTATATAATAGTCACCACCGCCGAACGTTTAGTAAAACTAAAAGAAAAGACGTGTGGCACTCGGGGACTGCCGCGGTAAAGCTATTGCATAGCATTTTGTATCAATTTATGCAATTATAATTATTTATTTATTTTATTTATGCAGTATTTCTTTTTCTTTGATATTAATTCAAGTTACTTAGGTTAATCCAATCAAATTCAACCAGATTTAACCGAACCCGCGTTATAACGAACTCACTATTTGTGAAAAATACTGTATCACCGGACCGCGTCGCAAAAAACTCAGGTTCGCGCAGTACATACGTCAGGGCGGCCGTACGGCAATTATATTAACAAGACGCGCAACTACTCAGTTCCACGCTCCACGGCAAGATTTGTCACTTATTATTTATTGTCCAATTAATTGTCTTTAAGTTCAAATGGCACGCTCTATTAACATAAGTCTAAGACAAAACAAGGAGACTTTCAATATATGAACAACCCGGCTTCGCCAAAAACTCTCGCGACCCCTATAATGCGACCGGAGAACGTCATCGGCGCAGGCGCCGCGTGCCTAGCTAGCGCGCCCTAGCGGCGGGCCGGGTGCAGCCCGGCCCCGCCATCTGCTCCCTAGCTCGGCTCGATGCCAATAGGGGTGACTAAAGATGGGCGAAACTGTTATATTTTTCTAATTCGTTATGTTGTTGTAATATATTTTTCTAACTGTTGTTTTAAACTGTTGTAATATATTATAACAGTTGTAAATATTACATTGTACACGCGGTTAGTTCAGTTCAGTCGTCGGCTGTGTTCGCGTTTTGTTGTATGTTGTTATAACGATTATAAATATTACGATGAAAGATTATTACGATTATCAATATTAGATGATTATAAGTATTATATGAAGACAAAAAATATTTTTAAGTTGTATCAGCATCAATTAAGTGTTTCGTGTTTTAAAGAGAATCATTTAAAATATTTATGTTAAGTTCAATGAACTTCCCTTCCTACTTTTTATAGGCTTAAGGATGTCTAAATGTATGCTAAGCTGTGTAATTATTGTATCTGTTATAATTATTTACTCATATTTTCAAAAAAATTACTTTTTTAAATAAATAATTAATTTTTAAAAGAAATAAACAACTCATTCAGGCGTAGTTAGCTCATTGATGTTACGTCATTTTGATTGAATTTTTACATTATTTACACTGTGGTTAAAGTTTTAGTTATCTACAATTATTTACATTTTTTTCAGTTACTACTCAAAAATATAATTTGGTTTACTTTACTTTTACGTCTATCCGATATTAAATCCGAACGACAAAACTCTTCATATACTCCTACGTGTCTTTGCTTAAGGTGAAGCATTCTGTTTGTGTGTTTCTGTTTTATTTTTGTCTTAAGGACTTAGTGTGAGTTAAAGTTTGAATATTGGTACCTAATATGTTTTATATTCAGTAAGGGTAAAACGAAAAGAACACAAAAGAAACGATACCTACATAATTGAAACTGAACATCGTATTCATAAAATATTTTAAAATTCTGTTTTCATTTCGACACACAAACTGAGAGAAGCTGCTGCCGTCATCAAGCTTCTGGTAAAAATGGATAGGATAAGACTTATAAACAATGTTTACACATGTGCGATGACGAATTGCAATTTGCCTAGTATTATTAAGATACAGCATAATGCACATTATGAAATAATGGTATAAATAGGATAATTATACTACGAAATCCGACCCTGGTTACGTCGTGTTATGACGTTTGTATTATGGCACATGCGCTACTTTTTCTTGTATGAAGAATCCTTCCTTTTGAAATCATTGGTATCATTACGTTAGCCCAATGACAGGTTACGGGCCGCGAACTCAAAAGGTCGTGAAATCTAATCCGCCATTCGACTACTCTCGTGAACTGTTCCTAGCACAAGCATTTTAAGCTGGTGGCTATGGGGAATATTAGTAATGATAATATCATTGTTAGTATTTTATCAGCCCTCTTTTTACGTGGTAGAGCCATGCTGCAGTTATATCAGTAGTATAGTTGTAGCACGAATGGATCGGCTCAACCGGGTAAGGACCACGCTCTCACAGAATACCAGCGCAAAATAGTAGCTTAATGCTACTGTTTCGTATGGTGAGTGTAGAGAACCGGAGACCCTTTTTACTGGAAACGAGGCATTCCATCTTAGTCCTCACGGGTGACAACGCATCTGCATTTTTATTTGTAATCGAGGATAGATGTGGATGTCTATGGGCCACAGCAACCACTTACCATCAGGTGAACTCTGTGCTCGTTTGTCATCCTATTCTATAAAAAAGCCCTTTCTATTTTGATTATTGCTCCACCACCTCTTATATGTTCCTCTGTTTAGCTTAATAGTTGACTGATAGAATGCCCTATGGCATTAAGTGCGCCCTATGAACTATTTTGTGCATGAACGTAAAATAACAAATTAAAAGAATTTAGATAGGTACCAAAATTTACATTAAATTATCGGTCAATAAATTTAAAATTATTAGATTCAGGAAAGTCAATTCGCAACCACTAATAAATACTTAATGATGTTTGTGGGGTGTTGCAATAATTGTTTCCTTTTTTTCCTTTTTTAAACAAAACTGGTTGATAATTTTTTTAATTTTTAATTTTAACCTTTTGAGCGCCACGCCAAAAACTCACTACCGTGTCCTGTACGCACTGACCTCTATATATACAAGTACGCTGGACTGGCTATACCATAGAAAATGACTGTGCCAATTTGAAGCGCCGCTAAAGGATGTCTTTAAAAATAAAATTGACATAATATGTCAAAGTCTGTTGTCTCATTTATATTGTCTTATTTAATAAGTCCGTATTTTGAACTTTTAAACTAAAAACCGAAAGTATTTTATGTTGTTTCATTGTGTATAATATTAGTTACATAATAAGAATTATTTTTACTAATAATGAGAGTGTGCGTAATCTGTAAAACTCGTTACCAAAAGGGAAGTGGTATAACATTTCATAAGTAAGTGAATTTGCAGCAAATATTAAACAAATTAAAACCATTTGATAATATAAGTACTTAAAAATTTGTTACTAATCTTAATATCATATATAACAACATCTTTGGCTATATATTACTGAGTTTTGATAAACAATAAAATTCAATAGGGTTGTCGAGTTCCTTGTCTATAATACTTATCGATGTTCTTTCCTACCCATATCTGTTAACAAACAAAGTCGCCAACAACAGTTGATTATGAAATGTTTATTAATTAACAGGTTTCCAATTGAACCTAGACTAAAAATATGGCTTAAAAGCATAAATATTGTGAATTGGCGTCCGAAACAAAATGATCATATTTGTTCCAAACATTTCACAGATGACTGTTTTATATGCATGAGAACTGCACCACTTTGAAAAAGTGCAGTATACAATATTTTCTGGTAGTACCAGTACCAGTAAGTATAAAAGTATTAGATTATTATTTCGAATGTTTTTTTTTATTTCTTCTTTCCTCATTTTCCACCAAACTCAAGGGCCATAGCCAAGTGTCGAAAGGTCACCTGATGATGTCGAGCCACATTGTATGTGTTTTAGTGGGCTGCGGCTAGAGGAGATTCCTCTTCCTGTACCGCTATAGTCGAGATGGAGTCGTAAGGGAAGAGGAGTGTTGGTATGGTGATTAAAAATAATAATGGTAAACCTCCGATAGAACCAAATTTTTCTGCAGTATTAACTGCAAAGGTATTAAAAGATCTTATAGTTAAAACGGAAATATTGTTTCCTGATCTACAACACCATTTTAAGGACATTTTGGTTTCAGATAATTTTACTAGCCACTTTCACATTCTAGTAAAACATATTATTATCAAATATATAGAAATCCGTCTGTATGCAGCTACAAAATCTTATTCCCTCTACATTATAGGCGATAAAGTACGTAATTTTTTGTCTCGTCAAATTATTTGGGCTCGTCAATGATATAATAATAATAATAATATTACATTCCATTACAGCCTATAAAAGTCAACTGCTGAAAATAGGTCTCCTTCGTAGATTACCTCATGGGGAATTTTGTTTTAGTTGCCAGTTGCCACGCTTGGCAAGCGGGTTGACAACCACGGTTTTCCATTTTCTAGTCGTTATTAGGAAGACGATGCGGGCCATCTCCTGTTCCAGTTTTCCTCTGTCGCCTCTTACGACACTCTCAGGATGATATGGGCCAGTGGAAATTCTTAGACCACCACTACACGGAGTAACAACTTTTACATAAGGTAATATTAAAATAGTTTACTTCCTTTTCTGCTTAAGAGTAGTTCCTAAAAAACTGTATCTGCAACTTATCATCGCTGCTGGTAATAAGAAGTCGTTTAGTTTGTTGTTTCCTCGCTTGAAGGCTAAGTATAGCCATTCAGAGAGGACCCGTAGCCAGTATTCTTGGGACGATACCACGGAAAGTAGAACTGTATGATAATTTCAGTTATTTTTATTTTATTTTTTTGATATAGTTATTTTAATTTCGATAATGACGTTGTAAATAACTGATAATTATGTAATTCAAAGTTTATATTTTTTTATATTATCTTGCTAGCTCGTAAATATCGTTAAAAACTTGGAACAGTTATATTGTATAATTTGGAATGATAATACAATCATTGAATTAGAATGATATATAACTTTCTGCAACTTTCAAATAAATAGTCAGTATACGCATGCGTATAATCTTCGCACAAGTGCAACCAATAAGTTGACAAAGTTTTACCGCAATCTGATGAACGGCATGGCATCGTAGAAAGTACGAGAAAACATTAATTTTTATATAGTAGAAAATATTTTAGACAGACCTGTAGTTGATTAGAATAGGCGTTATTATAGCAGCTGATTTGTTTTTTATAATACTAGAACTAAATGAACGGTTGACAATAAATTATTTTAGAAATTATGTTTTTATTTTTATTTTGTGTAGTTAGTTTAATCTTAATAATTTTTAGTTGAATGGTCTAAAGGCTACAATAGCTATCCGAGTACAGAACCAGAGTACAAACTAATCCAACTGTAGAGATGTGCAAGATAGGGTGACTTAATATCCCCGAAATACTTTACCGATGCATTGGAAGACGTTTTCAAGCTACTGGACTGGAAAGGATATGGTATTAACGTCAATGGCGTGTACGTCACTCAACTCCGATTTGCCGACAATATAGTCCTTATGGCGGAATCGCTGGAGGACCCACGCACTTTGTTCAATGACCTCAATAGTGTCTCCCAACGAATAGGTCTTAAGATGAACATGGACAAAACAAAAGTCATGTGTAATGTCCATGTCACACCTATGCTGGTGGTTTTGGGAGCACTTAGCTGAAGTTATTGACGAGTATTTTTACTTGGGAGTCCGACTAGGTAAGTTCAACTTCGACCGACAGGTTAATCAACGGATTCAACTCAGCTAGGCAGCGTTTGGGAGATTACAACACATCTTCTCGTTAGGAATACCTCAAAACTAGATTGTACAACCAGTGCGTGTTGCCAGTTTTGACTATGGATCTGAGACGAGGTCTTTCACTGCTGACCGTATGAGGAAGCTCGAAGTCGCTCAGTGAGCTATGAAGAGGGCTATGCTCAGGGGTTCAAACTTAGGAATGAGTATATCTGCAGCAGAACCAGAGTGACCGACATCGCCCAATGGATTAGTAAGCTGAAGTGGTAATTGACCGGCCATATAGCTCGAAGAACCGAATACCGATGGGGAAAAAAGGTTATCGAGTGGCAGCCTCGTACCAGCAGGTGAAGTGTAGTACGTTTCCCAACTAGATGGAGTCAAAACCTGGTAAGACATGCGGGATGTTGATGGATGCAGGTGGCTCAGGACCGTGCTTTGTGGCATTGCTTGGGGGAGGCATATGTTCAGCAGTGGACTTGTGAAGGGTTTTAATGATGATTGATGATTATTGCATTATATTAATACGATACATAAATAGAATGGACGTTACGGGTAGAGTCCATCTATCCATAGAGTCCATTCTATTTATTTAGGTATGGTAGGGTATAGAATTTTTATCGATATAATTTGGTACACTGTCTTATCCCTAGTATTAGTTCCGTGGACGTGCACTTTTGCTGTCAGCGCCAAAATGGCGGAAATCAAATCGCTTCATCATGTCACGTCTATAGCCAGTCCAGCGTACTTATATATATAGAGGTCAGTGCCTGTACGCCAAAGCGAAAAGTAAACAAAAATACCTACGAAAAAAACAGTGCTGCCAAGAGTTGATATATCGATAACACAAAATAACTTGTTTTTGTTGGTTTTTTATACAATAAATGACTCTTTATAATCGGGTATATTTTATTTAATCTTGTGCTGTCTTCCACTCTTGTTATATATGTACTTTGTACATAAATAAAAAACAAACAATAACAATAAATTAGTAGTAAACCACAACACTACTCTCCATCGTGATGACGTCACTGTCACGACTGGACGACAACGGCGTAGCTGACCTATCTTTTTGAAACTTTCTTAGAGATGTAGCCGTGTCGCACGTTGTGTATCGATTTCAAAATCGATCTAACCAAAATATACAGACATCGATTCAAAATATTTTATGGCGAGGCGTAGGCCAAGTGAATCACAGAAGAAAAGTCTTACGCTCTTTTGACAAAGGGGGTTTTATACGATGCTGATGTTGCTAAATTATTTTGAGATTGAGAAAGAAAATCGCACAACACAAAATGAAAAATTGCTCTTCATACCTTAAGTAAAGAAAACACATTTATTATTTGTAATTTTATATTATTAAAATAGAAAAGGTACATAATTATTCACTAATCAACAATTGTATACAGGTAATTATTCGTACTTGAAAAATCAGTCTTATATTAAAATCAGTCTTATAAAATTAAATGATGACATATGGAACTGAGACGTGGTCCTTCACTGCTGGCCGTATGAGGACGCTCAAAGTCGCTCAGCGAGCTATGGAGAGGGCTATGCTCGGATTAGTAAGCTGAAGTGGCAATGGGCCGGCCATATAGCTCGAAGAACCGACAACCGTTGGGGAAAAAAGGTTCTCGAGTGGCAGCCTCGTACCGGTAGACGAAGTGTAGGGCGACCCCCCACTAGATGGAGTGATGACCTGGTAAGCCATGCCAGCCAGTCGATGGATGCAGGTGGCTCAGGACCGTGCTTTGTGGCATACCTTGGGGGAGGCCTATGTTCAGCAGTGGACTTGTAAAGGGCTGTAATGATGATGAATATTAAAATCTTGGTCATGGAATAAAAAAACAGTAATTATTATAAAAATCAACAAATGGTACATAATTATCCACCAATCAACAAATGTATATAATTATTCGCACTAGAAAAATCAGTCTTATAATATTAAAATCTTGGTCATGGAATAAAAAAATCAGTACTTATTACAGAAATCAACAAATGGTACATAATTATTCACTAATCAACAATTGTAAATAATTATTTGCACTGGGTCTAGTCTTAAAATATTAAAATCTTGGTCTTTAACTCAATCAGTACTTAATATAGAAAACAACAATTAAAAATAATTAATAAATTATAGGTAACATTAGTCTTAAAATAATAAAAATCTTATGGAATAATAAAACATAAATGTTTAGCTCTCCAAAGCAAATTTTCTAACGTGGTAGAGCCATGCTGCAGTTATATTACGGGAGAGTAGTTGTAGCACGAATGGGTCAGCTTAACCGGGGAAGAACCACGCTCTCACGGAATACCGGCGTCAAATAGTAGCTGCTGTGTTTCGTATGGTAAGTGTAGAGAACCGGAGACCCTCTTTACTGGAAACGAGGCATTCCATCTTAGTCCTCACGGGTGAGAGCGCATCTGCATTTTGATTCGTAATCGAGGATAGATGTAGATGTCTATGGGCCACAGCAACCACTTACCATCAGGTGCACTGTGTGCTCGTTTATTACCCTATGCTATAAAAAAGAAATTAACCGTAAAAAGACTATAAAGTGTTTTCCTACCTCACTGAGGTAGAGTTAATCGAAAATGAAAAACTTTGGTATCACGATAATTTTAAATTTCCGAAAATTCATCATCGTCGACGCTTTCCAAAATCCGAATGAGTTCTGAGGAATCGTTCACGTTGCACTGCACTAATTTTCCCGCTAATCGCTTATGACGTCATCAGCGTGTCGTCTATACTTGACCACGGCGCCCAGTGAACTGATTTTCGATGTCGCGCTAAGGATGCGCCAGAGTTGAGATATTAGATTTATTATGCGAAGATAATTTGATAATTTTTTTTTAATTCATGTAGCTAATTATAGTTTTATATTTCTAACCTTTTGTTTTATTTAAATATCAATAATAAAAGAAAAAATAACACGTTTGAGCTCAATTTTGAATAGTTTTCAATAAATTTATGCCTAACGCATTACAACACTAGCGGTCTAACATAGACGACTTTGGCGTGCTGGACATAGTATTTGCTTAGATAAAAATCCATTTTTTTTAGTTCAATGTTTCTTAGTACTTGTGGCTCTAGGAGACTTGTTTTTTATACTCACATGTTGCTGGGTTATTCTTTTTTGAGGGGTGTAGAATTAAAATACCTGTCATACTAAAGCTATCAGAAAAATCACGTGACACCGTTTCACCGAAGCACCTAGAACTACCTCACTTCAACGGGGCCTGCGAAGAATGGTTAGCCTTCAAAAGATCATACGAGGATACGGCTGCTTCTTTCAGTAGCAATCAAAACCTAGCACGCCTCAGAATAGCGATCCAAGGAAAAGCTAGAGAAGCCGTCCAAAGCCTGCTATTCACCGCCGAAGACCCACGCGAGGTGATCAAGGGACTAGAAGCAAGATTCGGAAGACCTGGAGCACTAGCATTAGCAGAACTAGAAAAAATGAAGAACCTCCCAAGAGTCGGCGAAAACCCGAGCGACATATGCATATTTGCAAGCAAAGTAAAGAACGCAGTCGAAACAATCAAAGCCCTGAAGAAACCACAGTATCTCAGTTCACCTGAAACGCTAAGAGTTATAGTAGACAAGATGCCGACGTCAATGAAGTTCCCTTGGTTCGCCTACCACAGAAGCAGAAGAGACGAGGAAATTCAGGAGCTATTACTTATCGAAGCGTTCCTAGAAACAGAAGCCGACATGTGCGGAGACTTCGCCCCGCCCGAAGCGCCCTCAGAACAAAGAAGAGGAGTAAGAAAACCCGTTCATTTGGTTCAAGAAGCGTCAAAAGAGAAATATAAGAAGTCGTGTCCGTTCTGTGGGGAAGAACACTTCGCATTAGAATGTAAAAGGTTCAAAGAAGCCAACCTGAATGAAAAATGGGATATGACCAAGAAGGCAAAGATATGCTTCAAGTGCCTTCGATTCAGACACTCAAGAATCAACTGTAAAGCACCAGTCTGCAAGCTGTGTAAAAGATGGCATCATACCATCTTACATTCTGACAAACCACCGGCGTCGATAGAAAAAGAAGCAAAAGACACCAATAGCATCTCAGAAGAAAAGGTCGCCTCAATCCATAACGCCAAAGGAGAAGAAAAGGCCTACCTAAAGGTGATCCCCGTGAACCTCTATGGCCCAAAAGGACAAGTTCGCGTATTAGCACTACTAGACGAAGGGTCAACGGTCACACTCTTAGACGCATCAATTGCTGAAAAAATCGGAGTCGAAGGAAAGAAAGAAAAACTCACGATCGAAACCGTTGGCGGAAAGGTGTTAAGAAAAGATAGTTCACAGAAGATCGAGTTCAAAATAAAAGGGGCTCATAGAAAAGAAAAGAGAACTATCGTAGCAAGAACCATCGACGACCTGAAGCTGTCTGAACAATGCATAAACAAGGACACCGTGAGAAACTGTGAGCACCTGAAGGCAATTGAAAATCAACTCCTCTACGTCTCCGAGAGGCCCAAGCTACTGATAGGCCAAGACAATTGGGGACTGATAGTGACAAGAAAGCTGAAGAAGGGCAAACCATCAGATCCTGTAGCTTCCCTCACGAACTTAGGGTGGGTGTTACACGGATGTGAAACAGGAACAACTGCCACAGTACACTTCACTCATTATGGCAGAGCGACCACTGGCAAGGAAGACATAGAAGACCTCGTCCGAGAACACTTCCAATTAGAGTCTCTAGGGATCCAAAATCGTTCACCATCTAACGACAGCGACAGAAGAGCACTAGAAACCCTCGAGAAAACTACCAAGAAACTGCCAAGCGGTCAATATGAAACGGGACTCCTGTGGAAAAAAGAAGATGAACACCTGCCCAACAACTACAATCAAGCTGTTCGACGCCTGGTTAGCATCGAGAAAAAATTGGATCGTGATCAAGAAGCAAGAAAGCACTACGAGGAGCAGATTCTGAGTCTAATCGAAAAAGGATACGCAGAGAAGGCTCCAGAAAACTCTAACGAAGGAAGGACATTCTACCTACCCCACTTCGCTGTTGTACACCCAGTCAAGAAGAAGCTAAGAATAGTGTTCGACGCAGCTGCCAAATATGAAGGAAAGAGCCTCAACGACGCCTTGCTCTCGGGCCCGGACTTGCTACAATCATTATTCGGAGTACTGCTGCGTTTCAGAGAGGGACCAGTAGCCGTCATGGCAGACATACAAGACATGTTTCTCCGAGTAAAAGTCAGAGAAGACGACCGAGACAGTCTCAGGTTCCTGTGGCGCGGAAACCGAAGAACCGGCAAGCCTGAAGAGTATAGAATGTCTTCAATCATCTTCGGGGCAGCGTCATCACCTGCAACAGCCATATACGTAATGAACAAGAATGCAGAGGAATTTAAGAACACTCATCCTGAAGCAGTGAAAGCAATTAAGAGAAACCACTACATGGACGACTATCTGCAGAGCTTCGCATCTACAACCGAAGCAAAGAAAATATCCAAAGAAGTGAAAGACATTCACGCAAGAGCAAACTTTCATCTGAAGGGATGGGCCAGCAACAACTCGGGGGTAATAAGTAGAAGACGCAAACAAAGAAAACTCCTTACAACTGACCAAGGAAGAGAAGACTCTGGGACTAAGATGGCTGGTGAAAGAAGATACATTAGCCTTCAACGTCGGGCTACGCAACACGCCGGAGGACCTGCAAGACTTCAGAAGGACTCCAACAAAAAGAGAAGTCACAAGCGCAGTAATGTCCACCTTCGATCCAATGGGTTTTGCTACACCAGTTCTAATACAAGGAAAGAAACTAATCCAAGACATCTGGCGAAAGAAAATAGACTGGGATGAACCAATCAACGAACATCAAAAGGAAGTCTGGATGAAATACCTGGAAGAAGTGTCAACATTAACGAGGCTGAAGATCCCGAGGTGCGTCTCACCCAAAGGCAGAAAAGGACAGCTACACACATTCTCCGATGCGAGTGAAGAAGCCTATGCAGCAGTAGTCTACTGGAGAATAGTCGAGCCCGGAGGAAAGGTCCATGTCTCCATGATCGCCGGCAAAGCAAGGGTAACGCCAACGAAACCTGTGTCAATTCCGAGGCTGGAGCTACAAGCGGCTTTACTCGGAAGCAGACTAGCCGCCACAATCGAAGAGGAATCAGAGCTCGACATAACGAGAAAGGTTTACTGGACCGACTCCAGCACAGTGCTGCAATGGATAAAGTCAGAACCAAGGAAGTTCAAAACATTTGTGGCCAACCGACTCGCCGAGATCGAAGAAAGGTCCAAGCCAGAAGACTGGAGATGGGTGCCAACCAAGGAAAATCCAGCGGACGACGCCACGAGGGGAACCCCAACCGAATTCGACCACAACGCCAGATGGTTCAAAGGCCCGTCATTTCTCCGTCGACCGGAAGAAGAATGGCCATTTCACGACTTCAAGCCAGAAATTGTTATGCCAGAAGAAAAAAGCAAGCAAAAGGTATTGGCAACGATGGCAGCAGAAGACACCCTATTAAACCTAGAAAGGTTCTCGAGCTGGGAGCGACTGCTGCGCACTACAGCCAGAGTGATCGCCTTTACACACCTACTAAAGAAGAGCCGTAAAGCGACCACCACCGCCGCACGCCAGAAGGATGAGTCTTGGAAACCACAAAAAATCCAGAAGAAAGAAGCACAAACCTCAATCCCGTCGACCAGCGGAAGTAAAAATAAGCGCCTATACTCACCCATAGAAGCAGAACACCTAAAAAAGGCCGAAGAGATATTAATAAAAATAAGCCAGAGCGATAGTATTGCATCAGACATAAGAAAACTGAAGTCAGAAAAGCCATTAGAAAATTCGAGTCGACTTAAGAAAATCGACGTTTACATTGGAGACGACGGAATAATTAAATTAAGGAGCAGAACAATGAAATTTCACGACCGAAACGGAAGAATAATGAATCCTATCATTTTAGACGGAAAACAAAAAATAACTCGTCTAATAATACAACACTATCACAGGAAATTCCTTCACGGAAACACCGCTACAGTGATGAACGAAATTCGTCAAAGGTTCTGGATCTTGGGTTTAAGAGCAACTCTAAAAGCGGTCGCACACAGCTGTCAATGGTGCAAGACAAAGAAGAGTTCACCAGAGATACCACCAACGGGAGATCTGCCGAGTGAAAGATTACAGCATCATCAATTTCCGTTCTCCTGCACAGCCGTAGACTACTTCGGGCCGATGCAAGTCACCATCGGAAGAAGAAACGAGAAGCGCTGGGGAGCCTTATTTACCTGCCTCACGACTAGAGCAGTACATTTAGAACTGGTACCTTCTCTCAGCGCCAGCTCAATGATCATGGCACTCCGTCGAATGGCAGCCAGAAGAGGAACTCCGAAAACCGTATATAGCGACAACGGAATTTCGTCGGAGCAAAAAGGGAATTAGAGGAGGCCGCACAGGAAAAGGGCATCCAGTGGAAGTTCATCCCCCCGGGAGCTCCGAACATGGGAGGCGCCTGGGAGCGGCTCGTACGAACAGTCAAGACGGCGCTAGCAGTAGTCCTCAACGAGAAGAGTCCGCCCGAGGAAGTACTCCATACGCTAATGACTGAGGTTGAACACATCATCAACTCGAGACCTCTCACCCCGATCAGCATGGACCCAGGAGACGAGGAGAGCCTAACACCGAACCACTTTCTGCTGGGAAGATCATGCGGAGCTATGGCGCCGGGAGAGTTCAGCGACACGGAGCTCATCGGAAAGGCAAGCTGGAGAACCACCCAGAGACTCGCAGACCACTTCTGGAAAAGGTGGATTAAAGAATACTTACCTCTCCTGATGCCAAGGAAACTCGAGGGGAAAGAAACCAGAGACCCAAGGGAAGGAGACATCGTGCTAATAGTGGACGCCACATTACCGCGAAACTCATGGCCTCGCGGTGAAATCGTCAAAACCTATCCCGGACCAGACGGAAGAACCAGGGTGCTGGACGTGCGGACATCAGGCGGAATACTTCGCCGTCCAACTCGACGTGTCATCGTGCTGGTGCCAGCGGAGTCGTCGCCTCCAGAGGATGCAGTGCTACGCACCGTGGGGGAGAATGTTAGCGACGACAAAGTGAATTTGAACATTTAATATTAATTATTTATTATCAGTGAATTAAAAACTAAGTGTTAGCATTTAATCATAATTATTTCTTATCAGTGATTTAAAATTAGGTGATGGTATTAATCTTAACTGTTTCCTATTCATAAAATAAAGCTAAGTGTAAAGACTGATTAGTGCTGAAAAAACAGGAAAGTAAATTAAACACTTCTATTTTTATCTAAAAGTGACTTATATGAATCTATTTAATATTATTTAGGTCTGATTAGAACATTAGACGCAAGTATAAGCTTATTTTCTAGTAAGATTTCTTTTATCATAACTTTAAGAGCTATTTAACATATAAGTGATTAATATAATTCTTTTTCCTTTAAAGTACTTCAAAAGAAACATTAATATGTCAATTAATCGCTGTATAATGTTATTTCATTATGAGAAAGATTTAAATTTCATGAAAAAATATTGTATAGATTCTTAAGCATAATTCCTGAAAAAGTGTTGTACATTCCTACCTCTTGGCGGCGCCACTTGTATGTTCGGCAAAAAATATAGTCCTACTCCGGAGCTAAACCGTGAGGCGACCGCGAAACTATTTTTATTTTTTATAAATGTAAAATAAAGGTTTATTGAATGATTTATGTTTAGAATAATAGAAATAAGTTGTATCTATCGTTAGGAATAAATATAAATATTGTAAGGAATGTTTTACCACGTTTATTAAGAAAATTGTGAATCTCTCTTAGAAAAGGTTACTCAGCGCTCTGATTGGTCAATAGATTCACTAATGCCGTATGCGATTTTTTCTTAAATATGATTGGTTACAGCCGCTTATAAAAAAGGGGCGTTTTTCGTGGTAAATTATTCCAAATCCGGCAATGTAATAATAAGGAATCAAGAAATAAAACAAGAAGAAATTCTCAAGAAGTGTTATTTATTGCTCATCTAACTGCTACTGTATGCTCTCCAGTTAACATCCCGCCAGCAAACCCGCTCTATTTATCAACGCTCCCTTATACGAGCATTTACAATACCAGTAATAATTTTCCAATGTCTATATTTCATATTTTTGTGGGCCGGGTTTTTTGTCTTCTATAGACGACGTTGGCGCTCAGGGCACGCGGGTGCTGGTCACGTATAGACGACTTTGGCGCTCAAAAGGTTAAGGAGGAGCATTGGCAGACAAGAAAAAGACAACGGGTATCCTTCGAAAAGAGTACGAAGATGCTGATCTGCTGCTTTTATGGATACTATTTTCGACTCAGTTAATGGCAGTTTTAAAAAGAAAAGATGCCAAAACTCGACTTGGACCTGCAACAGCTCACTCCATACATCACAAAACATGTATGGATGCCAAAAAAGTTTTTGCGTCTATGATGTTTATCTTCCACTAGTAGAATTTATTCCAACTGTAAACAATTGGGTGTGGACACTAGAAGGGATGGAAGTCTTATTAAAAAAAATTGAAATTGATTTTGGAATTACATCAGTTTGGTTGCGTCATCTAAATCAGGACCCACTGGAAAATTTCTTTGGATCGGTTAAACGCCATGGATGCCGTAATATTAATCCAACTTGTGACCAATATGAGTCAGCTTTTGCCATCCTTTTGATTAATACGTATAACATATTTATTTTAAACAATTTTTACGCATGCCACAAAAGGCAAAACATGTGGAAACAAATATTGACTCTGTATCCATCTGTCTGTACCCATGTTTTAGCGAAATAAATGATTTGATTTGAAAAAAAAATAATTTAAGTAGTGTCCACACTCATGGTAAAAACTGCGAGCTAGATTATTGTAATGCTGTAGATTATTGTGTGCTGTGCCTCTAAGTTTTCATTAACACTCATTGTTAATGAAAACTTAGAGGCATCGTCAACCTGCACATTTGATTTCACAAAAATTTTAGAAATAAACCTCACGCCAATTATAATGAAACTAAATATAAACATTAGTTAACTGTAAATATGCAATATTGTTACTTTAATGATTTCTTATATTTACGCGAACACTACACATTGAAATAATACTACTTTTTACGGAATTTATCGCGTATATTTAACTTTTTAATACCCGACGTTTCGAGAGCTTTACAGCACCCATGGTCACGGGAAGGACTGAGATGTTCAACGTCCAGCTGTCATAGTTAACCGCGGTTACCATAGATTAAAATTTAACTTTTGTTCCGATCTACACAGTACGAACTTATGGTATCATGGAGTCTTGCAGTTGTATGCTTGGGTTGGGATTCAATTTTATTTATTATAGGATCCCAAGCAGATGGTAGCACCCAGCCATCTTCTCTATTGAAATTAGGATGTTTTTTGATTTCAATAGCCTCGCGAATCATCCTTGGAAGGAATCGGTGTTCTTTAGCGAGGATTTGTGGTCTATCAAATCTGATGTAGTGACGGGGGCGATCCTGTACATGTTCACAGACTGCAGACTTCCCGGAGCGTCGATTCTTCACATCAGCTATATGTTCTTTGACGCGGGTTTTAATTGATCTTTTAGTTTGTCCTATGTAGGAGAGACCACATTCACAATCAAGCTTGTACACTCCTGCATCTTGCAGAGGGACGTTACACTTGACTGATGGTAAAAACTGACCAATCTTCTTCGGCGGCTTGAAGTATGTTTTGATGGAAGCGCGCTTCAAGATGTAGCCAATCTTGTCAGTGACTCCTCTAACATATGGCAGTACAGCAGGTACACGCTCGACTGTGGCCGGCTTCACTCGTTCTCTGTGACGTAGGCGCGGGACCCGAAGCTTGTTGTCATGCAAAACTTGCTTGACGTGTTGGAGCTCGGCAGCCCGGTGTTTACTATCACAGATCCCTCGTGCTCTCTGAAACAAAGATTTACCCACCGTAGCTAACTGTGAAGGATGGTGGTGAGAATCACCGTTTAAATATCTATCTGTATGGGTCTTTTTTCTATACACAGTATGGCTCAAGGTGTTATCAGGATTCCGAATTACTAACACATCTAGAAAAGCTATGGAATTGTTTGCCTCTAACTCCATTGTGAACTGAATTTTAGAATTTATAGAGTTAAGATGGTCTAAAAATGCAGTTACTTTATCTAAAGGTAGAATTGTGAAAGTGTCGTCTACGTACCGCTTGTAGAATCTTGGATTTATGGGAGAAGTAAGCAGGGCTTTCTCCTCAAAGTCTTCCATGAATATGTCGGTGACAATGGGAGATACAGGTGAGCCCATCGCCACACCATCTACTTGCTTGTAGAACTCCTCCTTCCACAATAGGTAGCCAGATGTAAGGCAGTGTCTGAGTAATACTGCATATTCTACGGGCATGTTGTTTTATTCCAGCCTTCTAGTTACAATTGAGATGCAGTCTTCAACAGGTAAGCATGTAAACAATGACTGCACATCAAAACTGACCATAGTTTCATTGTCTGCCAGACGTAGGTCTTTAATCTCGCTGACAAAATGGTAGGAATCCTTTATGTGTGCTCTTGTATGTCCCCTGAGCGGTGAGAGTATTTTCGCTAAGTGTTGAGCCAATCTGTAAGTTGGTGAATCGATTTGGCTCACTATGGGGCGTAATGGAGCATTGGGCTTGTGTATTTTTGGTAACCCATACAACTTTGGTGATTTGGCGCACGTAGGTATTATCCATTTTACGTCCAGATTTAATTTTTCGGAGTGTTTCTTTATGAGGTCACTAGTTGTTTTTAGTGTGCTATTTGTTGGGTCGTTTTTAACCTTTTTATAAGTACTTACATCCGACAAAAGTTCTTGTATTTTAGAATTATAATCTGACGTATCCATGACCACCGTGGCGTTTCCCTTATCTGCGCGGAGAATCGTAAGTTCTGGTTTATTGCGTAGGTTCTTTAACGCTATAAATTCGTCTCTGGGAAGATTCGGTTTAGGCACTGAACATCGACGTAACATAGACGAAATGTCTTGACGTATCGCCTCCAAATCTTCTTTCCGCATATTGTTTTTAAATAAACAGTCCTCGACGCTACAGATAATTTCTTCGTACGGTAATCTACGCGGACTTACAGCGTAATTTAGTCCTTTGGATAAAACCTTAATTGTTGCATCATCCAGTGTTTGTTTTGACAGATTATAGAACGCGATTAATCTATGATCTGTGTTTGTCAATGGTTGCTTTTGGTTCTGGCATTGATTCGGATGTTTGACATTTGATTTGGCCGTTAATTTTTGATATTTTTCTATATGTTTGTTTTTGCATTCGTTATATTTACTAATTTCGCGTTTATTTAATGTTTCCCTGCAAAAATTATAATCAAACGTCGTTAAAACTTTCTTTAATTCACTGGATGATGTGTCTATGGATATATTGATGTTATATAGATCGGAGCGTTTTTGTTGGATTACCGCCCGTAACAACTTTTTACTCGCCTGATTTAAGATCTTAGCGCTTCCTCGAATGTCCTTTTTGGTGGATATTTTGACACACGTAGGAATGAGATTATGGTCTCGGCATCTCTTCAAGAAATTTAAGGCTGTTAGATATCTTGCGCGCTTAGTCTTTAGATCTTCTAATCGGCGTATTTTATTTGCAATTACCAGTCCGTACTGGTTTACATAATGATTTCTTATATTTACGCGAACACTACACATTGAAATAATACTACTTTTTACGGAATTTATCGCGTATATTTAACTTTTTAATACCCGACGTTTCGAGAGCTTTACAGCACCCATGGTCACGGGAAGGACTGAGATGTTCAACGTCCAGCTGTCATAGTTAACCGCGGTTACCATAGATTAAAATTTAACTTTTGTTCCGATCTACACAGTACGAACTTATGGTATCATGGAGTCTTGCAGTTGTATGCTTGGGTTGGGATTTAATTTTATTTATTATAGGATCCCAAGCAGATGGTAGCACCCAGCCATCTTCTCTATTGAAATTAGGATGTTTTTTGATTTCAATAGCCTCGCGAATCATCCTTGGAAGGAATCGGTGTTCTTTAGCGAGGATTTGTGGTCTATCAAATCTGATGTAGTGACGGGGGCGATCCTGTACATGTTCACAGACTGCAGACTTCCCGGAGCGTCGATTCTTCACATCAGCTATATGTTCTTTGACGCGGGTTTTAATTGATCTTTTAGTTTGTCCTATGTAGGAGAGACCACATTCACAATCAAGCTTGTACACTCCTGCATCTTGCAGAGGGACGTTACACTTGACTGATGGTAAAAACTGACCAATCTTCTTCGGCGGCTTGAAGTATGTTTTGATGGAAGCGCGCTTCAAGATGTAGCCAATCTTGTCAGTGACTCCTCTAACATATGGCAGTACAGCAGGTACACGCTCGACTGTGGCCGGCTTCACTCGTTCTCTGTGACGTAGGCGCGGGACCCGAAGCTTGTTGTCATGCAAAACTTGCTTGACATGTTGGAGCTCGGCAGCCAGGTGTTTACTGTCACAGATCCCTCGTACTCTCTGAAACAAAGATTTACCCGAAAAATTAAATCTGGACGTAAAATGGATAATACCTACGTGCGCCAAATCACCAAAGTTGTATGGGTTACCAAAAATACACAAGCCCAATGCTCCATTACGCCCCATAGTGAGCCAAATCGATTCACCAACTTACAGATTGGCTCAACACTTAGCGAAAATACTCTCACCGCTCAGGGGACATACAAGAGCACACATAAAGGATTCCTACCATTTTGTCAGCGAGATTAAAGACCTACGTCTGGCAGACAATGAAACTATGGTCAGTTTTGATGTGCAGTCATTGTTTACATGCTTACCTGTTGAAGACTGCATCTCAATTGTAACTAGAAGGCTGGAAGAAAACAACATGCCCGTAGAATATGCAGTATTACTCAGACACTGCCTTACATCTGGCTACCTATTGTGGAAGGAGGAGTTCTACAAGCAAGTAGATGGTGTGGCGATGGGCTCACCTGTATCTCCCATTGTCGCCGACATATTCATGGAAGACTTTGAGGAGAAAGCCCTGCTTACTTCTCCCATAAATCCAAGATTCTACAAGCGGTACGTAGACGACACTTTCACAATTCTACCTTTAGATAAAGTAACTGCATTTTTAGACCATCTTAACTCTATAAATTCTAAAATTCAGTTCACAATGGAGTTAGAGGCAAACAATTCCTTAGCTTTTCTAGATGTGTTAGTAATTCGGAATCCTGATAACACCTTGAGCCATACTGTGTATAGAAAAAAGACCCATACAGATAGATATTTAAATGGTGATTCTCACCACCATCCTTCACAGTTAGCTACGGTGGGTAAATCTTTGTTTCAGAGAGCACGAGGGATCTGTGATAGTAAACACCGGGCTGCCGAGCTCCAACACGTCAAGCAAGTTTTGCATGACAACAAGCTTCGGGTCCCGCGCCTACGTCACAGAGAACGAGTGAAGCCGGCCACAGTCGAGCGTGTACCTGCTGTACTGCCATATGTTAGAGGAGTCACTGACAAGATTGGCTACATCTTGAAGCGCGCTTCCATCAAAACATACTTCAAGCCGCCGAAGAAGATTGGTCAGTTTTTACCATCAGTCAAGTGTAACGTCCCTCTGCAAGATGCAGGAGTGTACAAGCTTGATTGTGAATGTGGTCTCTCCTACATAGGACAAACTAAAAGATCAATTAAAACCCGCGTCAAAGAACATATAGCTGATGTGAAGAATCGACGCTCCGGGAAGTCTGCAGTCTGTGAACATGTACAGGATCACCCCCGTCACTACATCAGATTTGATAGACCACAAATCCTCGCTAAAGAACACCGATTCCTTCCAAGGATGATTCGCGAGGCTATTGAAATCAAAAAACATCCTAATTTCAATAGAGAAGATGGCTGGGTGCTACCATCTGCTTGGGATCCTATAATAAATAAAATTAAATCCCAACCCAAGCATACAACTGCAAGACTCCATGATACCATAAGTTCGTACTGTGTAGATCGGAACAAAAGTTAAATTTTAATCTATGGTAACCGCGGTTAACTATGACAGCTGGACGTTGAACATCTCAGTCCTTCCCGTGACCATGGGTGCTGTAAAGCTCTCGAAACGTCGGGTATTAAAAAGTTAAATATACGCGATAAATTCCGTAAAAAGTAGTATTATTTCAATTGTTACTTTAACCGACTCAAGGAGTGCGCTTCAACACCTTGCTCGGTGTACTTCGGTTTTTCGAGGCTTACCAGTAGCATACGCGATTTTAAAGCTTCTAGTTAGTTACAGGCTGACTCCAGAATATATATTTACAATGGATACCTTCGCACATTGGCTTAGAGAGTAATGAAAAAGCTGATATTTTAGCCAAACAAGCTATTTCGGCTATTTTACTAATATTACCCCTTCATTTCAAAATTATACACCTTTATTAAAAAAATATTGTTATGACCTTTGGAAGAAATATTTTGACGAAAGAGCAAAAGAAAAAGGTATGTGGTACCGTACGATCCAGCCGTGCCCAATGCGCTCAACCTGGATAGATAACGAAATATTGTGTAGACCCGATACTGTAATAGCATTAAGACTCAGATCTGGGCACATTCCATGCAATAAATTTTTATACTTGATGCGAAAAACTACCTCACCAAACTGTTCAACTTGCAATGTTATCGATGATGCTTATCACATTTTGATAGAATGTGCCCAGAACTCCATAGAAAGAAAAAATTGTATTTTACATTTTTGTCATTGATTAGCAGTATTAAAGTCAACCAAATCTAAGAAATACCTTTTGACGTTTCACATTAATCATTTCGCAATAACTTTGCTCAAGCGTACTCACGACATTTAAAATAACCTTTTCCGTAAATCCGAAGAATTATAAAGTTATGTATATTTCTTTACCTCGTGTATAGTTTTTATCACTAATTTAAATTCGCATCTTTCAAACAAAGCAAGATACTAAAAAAATATCCAGTATCACCTTTTTTTACTTGACGTCGTTTCAATGATATGTCGCTATGTACCTTACCGTAGTGTTTGGATCATTAAAATTCATTGTTATGTGAATAATCGGCAAAAATATTCAGATAATCGGTAAAAATATTCAAATAATGGAATCGTTATTTTTGTAACGTATGATTTGTTCAACTTAATTTTATTTTAAAATCATGAACAAAACAAGTTTTTTTTTAAATTTGTGAACGCAAATTTGTGTAAGCAAAAAAATTCATATACAAGGCCGTGCTGAAAAAACTACTACGTAATTTCAATCTTCCGCCATTTCGGGAGCTTACTATACGTTATTTTGTGTTTGTCTTCTTATTTTGTTGCTCAGCTTTAACTTTTTGGACTATTTCTTATATATTCGTTGAAGCATGTGCCCATATCACAAACGATGATTGGACAAAAGTGGTATAAAAAACAAAAAAAATTTGATTATGGATGACTTTGAAAGAGACATTAATTTTGACTGCATTATCGAAAATCAAATAATAATCTAAACAACGACAGCTCAACTAGCTGTACTGATAGTGATTGAATAAATTTATTTTAATCTAGTTTCAATCTTAAATTTTTATAAATGTGCCTCTAGAAATAAGCAGTAACAACAAATAAGAAGAAACTGATCAATCTTGTTTTAAATTATGCGTTTTTTATTTATTCTGGTATTATTCAAACCAAACTGTAAATGATTACCAACTCTAAATAATCGTTATCGATTTTTTTAAAGAATCGAATTTTGTACGTTTCCATTTTTTGGTTGGCATACTTGGTGCAATAAGTCTGACAGCTGTCAAAATGTATTTCTTAGATTTGGTTGACAATAATAGTATTTTTTCAGACCCTTTTCAGACCCTGAAACTTTGTGTTAGTAAATAAGAGATTAAATAATTAATAAGTTTATTTGTTAGTATTTATCCTATTTAAGAATTTTGTTGTACCAGGGCGTCATAATCGCTTCAGTGACAAAGCCCTTTTTCTAAGAATAAAAAAAAAACTGTAAATATGACCTATTTTCTGAAGATGAAATAGAATACATAAAATACAGAGAATATGCAGGTGGCTTTGTATTTCTTGCAATTATTTGATTTAATCAATTTCAGATATGCGGGATATAATCAATCATATTTCAAAGGACAATTTTGAAAATGATCAGTTAAAAGAAATTATGAAAACAAGCATATTATATACTTTAATTGATTTTGATTTTATGAAATGTAATGTGCATAAAAATAAATTAGTTGATTATTTGATAAATATTGTGATGCGTTGTCTGATTTTTAATAGTTTTAAAAATATTAATAGAATATTAGCTGGGAGAAAAGAAGTAGATGATGATGAGAACTATTTCCAAATTAAAGCCCAAAGGTTAAGAAGTAAACTTTTTAAAAGAAAGAAATAATTACTCTTGTTGCTACCAAAATGAGTTAATAATATTTAATTACTGTTACAAATTTTATATATTCATGCGTTCTAAACTGATTTATCAATGATATGTAATAATAAATACGCTTAAATTGAACCACCAAATTATAAAAGTAAGATTAATGAATCTTATTTTTTTATACAAATGTATTTTTATAATTAGCAGATATGTCGTTATTAAATAGGTTAGATATACTCTATGAGTCTATAGAATGCATTATTACAATATTCATCAAATAATTTATTTTTAAACACAAAGTCTATTGCTAAAGATTGGTGATACCATAGAATACTATAATACACAATAGAATGGCTGTCAACTTTATTTTGTACGAGGAAGGGCGTCGACAAACCCGATTCGCTGTGTTGACAGAGTGAATCTCATTAAAAAATCGTTTAACACATACGTTTAACACTTACATATTTATTTGTAAATAGGGTGCAATTTGGCATTTTCTAAATAATTTGCATGCAAAATTTGGAAACCATTGTAAACGTCAAAACACATATCGTGTTAACATTTATACGTGTGAATTGACGTATTAGTGACATTTTAGTGGCTACGCGGGCTCCGCCCACTCCCCAGTTCTATTATGTATGTATTATGGTATTCTATGCGTGATACTATGGGAATATTTGCCACAGTATATCAGGTGGGTTGGCAACGGCAGCGTATTTTTTTTCCGAAGAGGCTGCTACGCATAGCTCATGTTTTAGTTTATCTCTGTCGCTTCTTACGACACCCACGGAATAACATTGAGTAGTAAATTCTCTTACGCCGTCATGACTTATTACACTACAGGGTACAATACATCACATAATTTTTGTATTACATATTTTATTCAAAAAAGTGTTAGAAATAATGCAAAGAAGCATAATTTATTTTGAGCTTTAAATTATTTGATATAAGTTATTATATAATGTGAGTTTAAGACGTCTTCATTGCTAACATACTGCTTTTTTTTTGAATATTTGTTTTTATCAATATTCGATTCGATTTTAATGGAGCAATATGCAGAATTGCTTACTTGATTGGCAATTGGTTTAAAATTCATTTCAAAAATTATAAATCGCCGCAATTCCATAGGACCTCAATTTTACTATCATTTCAATTTAATCTTAAAAGATTAAGAAAAACAAATATTCAAGATTGGATTTGATTTTAATTTAATATAGGCCGAATATGGTTGTCACCGAATACGAATATTCCGCCGAAAGTTCGGAAAAACTTTTACCGAACCGAATATTTGGCCGAACATTATTCAACGGGATCACCTCTGTAACTAACCAATTTATATCGAAACTTGTTACCATAAAGCGCGCGAGATTACATAGAAAAACTGACGACCAAAGTAAAGTGAGATGTACTAATGTAATTTAATGTTTTCTTTGTTTGATTCCAAAAAAATTTTATCAAGCTTTCTATTTGCTATAATTGGAAATAAATCTAAAGTACCTCGAAGACATAACATTTCAAGTAGATTTAACCCATAAATAAAATATACTTTCAATTATGAAAGACATGACATTACTCAATTCGTACAATTCAAGTGGACATTTTAAGTACCACTTAAACGAATATTCGGTGATTTAGCCGCATATTCGGCCGAGTACGGAATATTCGGTAAAGCTGCCGAATACCGAATATAAAACGAATATTCGGCCCATCTCTCATTATATATATATCTTCGTCGCAATTTAATGGAGCAATAATGTAGAATTGCTTACTTAATTAGCAATTGGTTTCAAATTTATTTCAATTCCAAACGATCTCAATTTTATTCTTGACTCATTTTAAATACATATTATAATATAAGAAGTTGAGTGCAGATTTACATTATTTAATTTTTTAAATTTAGTTCTTATCTTTGTTTTCAGGCTGTTCATTAATTTCTATATTTAAGTTGAATAAATGTACTGATATTTATTATTGTCATAACTATTATTGTATTTGTGTGCTGTTTTTTTAATAAATCCTGTAAATATAATGTTAGTTTTATTTATTTTGATTTTAATTATTAATATCTGTGATGAGAACAAGTATATATACGTAGGTGCTATATATATATATATATATATATATATATATATATATATATATATATATATACATACGGCATGTGTGTATATATAAGCTTATATTTATAGATATTACAATAAAGTTGCTAACTATGGATACTAGAGGCGCTAGTTATGCGTTGCCATTTTATAGGTCGAAGATTGGTCTCTATTTCAGTTTATACAAAGGTACTCTGTGGTCACTACGAATGAGGTGTAATGTAACCTCATTCGTAGTGACTCGCCACTAAATGATATTGTGACAAAAATATTCACCTCAGCCTCAGCGAATAAAACTATTATTTATGGATTTTATCGCGTTTAATTAGTGTTCGCGTAAATTTAAGAAATCGTTATATTCACCTCAGTGTCAAATAGCGACATCTGGTGAGGAGCAGATTATTATATATTTATATTTTTTGGTACCTAAAACTGCATTGTATAACAACACAATAGGATTTTCTTCAAGGAGCAGCATTCTACTAACCTTTGTATCCTGAACAAGAGGAGTGCCATTTAATTTCCCGGAATGAGGTTGGATGAATTTTTTTTATATTTGAAACAACGTTTAGGAATTATTTATCCTTAACACTTGTATATATTCAGAAATTTGCGTTATATATATATGGGAGCATAACTATTGTGGGGAAAAGCCGACAAGGTAATTTGGTAAATATAACCTTAATTTTAGGAATCTCTATATGGCTTACTTAAGACCAAGCTAAACTTGCTATATTAATTATATTCTGTATTTTAGTGATATACTTTATAATGAAATAAAGCATCATAAAAAGGTAAAAAACATAATAATGAAAAAAGAAATTAATAAAGTTGCATTTACCGATACTAATAATTTTATATATTCCTAGTGTTCATAACATTCCAAACACCAACACTAAACTTATTACGTCACGCTTTATTCCCAATCCGGGCAAGTGTAAATAAATATATTTGGGTACATGTAGTCAGTAAAATTTTTGTCGACAAACCACGGTGACACGGTCTGGATTCAATCGCTTTTGCCGGGAGTCCGGGAGTGAAAAAAGTGCAAATATAAGGAATTCATCTTAGTCCTCAGGGGTGACAACGCATCTGCATTTTGATTCTTATACTCCGGCCGCTGAGTTATTACCGATTTGACACATGACGAATTGACAATACTAGTGAAGTGACTGAACCAGTAACCCTAATATCATTTGGGAACAGTTTGTTTTTAAATATTCTAGTATAGTGTGTAATTAAATAAAATCAAAACAATAATAGTTAAAGACACAGGTTCTTTATTAGGTGGAGTATCCTTGATGGGCGTAGATAATTGGTCGAGGACATATCAAAATAAAACAAATTTGTAAACACTGTTACACATTTTAATGAATAGAGTAGGTATAAGATGTTTTAATAAATGACTACCTATCTATTATATGATTATTAAAACAATTATTCAGACTCTGAACCAGATTCGCCAGAGCTGTCATCGCTATCAGTCACTTGTATGACAATTTCATTCTCTATAATGGTGCCCACTCTTATATCGCGTTCATAATCTTCTGTTATTAGTTTTCGAGTCTTTTCGAGGGCCACCATTTTGTGACTCACGCTCAAAGTAATCCTGTAGCTTTAGTACAAGCTCACGACATTGACCATTCAATGTTTTTCCTCGTTTCGGCATTTTCAACAAAATTACCAAACACAAACACAATTAGTCCAATAAAGCGCAACGATAAACAGGAGAAAGCCGAGTCAAAAAACAACGGTTACACAAGAGAACGTAGTCTGTGCGCACGAGAGTACGGAAGACGACTAAACAGATTAAAATAGCGGTGGTAAGGGTGTTGCCAGAATAGTATCGCCAATTACTTAAAAAAATACACCTATAACATTGCTTAATTGAGGGAGAAAATTATATTTATTAAATGTTGTTTTATATATTATGAATGTTAAAAATTATACATAATCATTTTAATTGTATTTATTTTTAAATCATAGAAAACAGTATTTCTGTCTTTGGATCACAAATAAATCTTAAAAATCATAGAGATACTGGCAACACAGTGCAATTAGGAGACGCAAAAAAAATGGTAGCATTATAGTCTAGTTGCTCGAAGGAATAAGTAAAATAAAAATATCCAAATAAAATAAATATCATATCTATTCCAATGAATTCGGACCGAATACTATCAAGCACATCACTATGAAAACTAGACGCACGATGTAACTTTGTACAAGCGCGCCAAAGAACAAAAAATAAATTTTTTCATATTATTTACAAACTATTTTAAGTTTTGAAACAGAGTTTATTGGAAAATTACTTGATTCTGACATTTTGACATAAACTTTTATATTAAAGAGGTATTCTAAATCATTCGGCAAATGTGTCGCTCGTGCAAGGTTATATCGATTAATTTAAGAATAATATGTCAAATCGGTAATAACTCAGCGGCCGTACTATAATCAAGGATAAATGTAGATGTCTATGGGTCACATCATTTACTTATCAACGGGTAGACTGTGTGCCCATTTGTCCCACATATTTTATAAAAAAAATACTACGACCTAATAGCAAAGGAACTAATGACAAAAATTTTGAAATGACTTCATTATTTGTTAGATAATAATAAATGTAAAGATTTGAGTTAATTTAACCATTTAACTAATTATGAATAAAATTAATATATATGAGTGTTATCTTGAGTTATTTGTATATTTTAAGCATGAAAAAAGAAGTTAGGGCAAAAAAACAAACATATTTACTGCTGTATTAATTTGTTCTAAAGTATTATAACCTCTTCAGACCCAGATAGAAAGGAAGTGGATTAAACGACTTTTAAACATTTTTCCAGGTTCATAGGAAAGCAAACAAAACATATATTACAAAATTTCTTTTTATTTGGTTTAAAATAAATAAATATCATGGGTGCACATATGTGCACCTGAGGACTGTCTTAATAAAAATATCACTTATTTGTATGATATAACCGGAAACAGTTATTTTTTTTAAAATACATAAATATACGTTACATTTTATATATATAGTGCGACAACGGGATGAGCATGGGCTATGGCGGCATTTTGATGCGAACTTGTCATCCAGGTATCGGGGCAAATGTCCTACCCCGTCCAACATTAAATCAGGAGGCGGATGTGTCACAACCGCTCTATGTTTTTTTAGCGGTTCATCTTCTACCCTTGATGTAGATGGACTGGCTTCCTTTTCATTTTCAACGCTACGGCTGCTGCTTCGCAAGTAAATTGGGTTTATCCAGCCACCATCGTAACTTGCTAATGCTGTAGCTAGATTCAGCCTGTACTGAAGCAGGTCCAGCTTGTCTTATGCTGCAATTCCCTCCTGCTGGCAGCATCTCGTGTACATGATCCAGCAGTTGACAATGGCTAGATCTACGAAATGGCTAAATGCACGCACTGGCCACTTTTTGGTTCGCATGGCGCTGCGATAATATGCTATCAACCGATCGCACAAAACGATGCCACCCGTGCAGGTATTATAATTTTTACTACAGCTGATTGTGGCACGTCAATTTTCTTTTTCTTTACTTTGCACCATCTTTTGCAGCAGCTTACTGGAGTAGCACCTACGCACGTAGACAGCATGGTGACAGCTTTGGTATCCTTCCATTTCACTACAGTAACTTGATCATCATTTCTCACCTTCTCGTCCCATTCTCCTCTCTTCAATTGTTTATCAGTCTTTAATTTTTTAGCAACTGGCCCAAATCGATTGTTCATCACCATTCCAGTCAGATATACATTCTTTTTATTTTTATTTAGATAGTCCGCTAGTTTCATACTTGTGAAAAAACGGTCGGTATATAAGACACAGTTTTCGGGAACAGTGAGACACAACAGCTTCACTATGCCAATTAATTGTTCCATATCCTGGCGGGGTATTGTATTTGATCCCACGTATATCTCAAAATCCAGAGCGAGGCCATCTTTAGCCGCTAATACAAAGTTTCTCAAGCCAAGAGGATTTGGCTTTGAGGGTACGTACTGGCGGTATTCACACCTTCCAGAACGGAATCATTTGTTCATCTATTGAAATATGATTGGATCGAGGTAAGCTTTGACATTTTTCCTGAATTCTACTAATTATTGGTCGGATTTTCCAGAGTTAATCATCATTATCTCGTCTCTCAGAATTATCTACAAAATGTAGATGATTTCGCAATCCAAAAAACCGATCTCTTGTCATAGTGTCTCGGATCGATGGTACGCACAGGTCTTTGCTCTAGTACAGTCTACCTTGTGGGTATTTTAAACTGCCCATGAGAATTTGCAACCCAGTGTAGCGGCGCTGTTGTCGCGCCACAAGTGAAATACACCGAAGCCTAAATCACACTATCAACATTCCGAATCATAAACAGTATATATAGAACATCTCCGAACTATCACACGGAGTGTCAGCCGCTCCCCGGGCATAACAACTTGCCCGGCGGGAGATCTCCCCTTTTCCTACCACGGCCACAGTGGTGACCACCCGACGTGATCTGAACATGCAACCAGCAACCTTCGGAAACTTCAAGCTTTATCATCGTCATAGAGTACCCCACCCATTCGCTCCCGAACAGATATCGTCTGCAGTCTTCATATCCTGCAAGCCATCTAGCTTCACAAGGTTCATCGCAGCACTGGAATAATAATGCTTCCTGTTCCTTCAAGCTACTCTCTGCGCTATACAGTGTTCGGCACGGCTCTGAGCCTCACTGCTCGCCTCTGCTTCACGGCACTCTCGCAGATTACTTGCCTTCTTCTCGACTCACCGCAGACTACAAGGCAATCTCCTGGCACTTGCACATTCGTCGACAACGAGACTTCACTATCGACCTCCGGTCTGAGCAGGGGAGTGATGTAGCGGCGCTGTCGTCGCGCCACAATTGAAATACACCGAAGCCTAAATCACACTATCAACATTCCGAATCATAAACAGTATATATAGAACATCTCCGAACTATCACACGGAGTGTCGGCCGCACCCCGGGCATAACACCTTGCCCGGCGGGAGATCTCCCCTTTTCCTACCACGGCCACACCAGCAAAACGTATTATTTCGATATAATCAGTTGCCACTGATTTTAAATTTCTGTTTTGCGCAGAATATAAATTCGTCTGTTCAGCGACTATTTTCCAGAAATCTAGATCTAGGTACTCCAAAACTGAATATAAGCAGCTCGTAGATGAGGTACCTAGTAACAAGAGCACATCATCAGTAATGTCTGGTCCACGAAAATCCATTTGTTTAGTCCGCCAGATTTCACCAGGCACATTTTGCTGCATCTCAACTATGTTACCCTGTTCTGGTTCCGAGTCCCATTCCGACTCCGATACTTCAGGTGGTACAGCATCTGGCGGCAAGTACTCATCGTCGTCTTCATCTCCAGAGTAGTCCAAGTCGCTGTTGTTAAGTGTTTCTTCGATTGCTTTAGCATCCATGATCTATAGTCAATAAAAATATGTCTCAATTTATTCATACTAACAATAAAATAATGGTCTAGACCTGAGGTGCACGTATGTGTACTCAAAAATAATTGACCTAAATTAACTACAAAATTTATGGATTTCGGAAATCCATTATTGTTTTAATAAGGCAAGGGCATTCGTTTGTGTTGTATTATTACGGTTTTGATTGCCTTTTTGTTTTAGTGTATTTAAATTCAAAGTTGTGCCAAAAATCACTTGAGGTTTTTCTGTCAAGAAATTCTTAGTGGCAGCTCGGAGTAAGGTAATTGGCGGAGTCCCATCCTCGTTTCTCGGAGAACGCAAAGCCGTTGGTCCTGCGCGCTAATCTCTCTCCGATTGTATCGGATGCCAGTCTCACCGGTTTATGAGAGTGAAGAGATAAAGAGTACGTCTATGCTTGCACCTAATGTAATCACCAATAACCCAAAGCTTTTACTCGCTTGGATCGTCATCGCACGTATATAAAAACGAATTACTCCTTAATTAGTAAAATGTAAAGATTTTATTTTCTATTTAATTATTTCAAAAAATTATAAATTATCCTTTCAGTATACCACATTAGTTGTTTATATAAACATATCATTTCATTTGATCGATATGTCAAATTATATAGTTAGTAAATTTTGGATAAAATAAATCGAATATCAAATAAAGGTACAAACACTGTTATTTCTCATATCACATATACGCAGTGAGCATTCAGCATTCACATTTGTTTTATTTACAAAAATATCATTGTAATTGTAGACGTCTATGGACCACGGCATCACTCACCATCAGGTGGACTGTGTGCTCGTTTGTCACCCTTATTCTATAAAAAAAATCATTAAAAATTTAAGCACAAATTTAAATCCTTAGGAATATTACTTATTTATTTATTGATTTAAGGAACATAGCAAATTATTGTAATCGTTTGCAGATTCGAGAATCTCAACTACAATTGCCTCATGCCTCAGCTACGTAGTACATACTATTATTTATTCTGTGCCTCAGCATTAACAATTGATTTAAAAAGTATAGGTAACAATCTAAGTTTTCAGAATCACCAGGCCACTAAAACGATTTGGTTAAAAGGCCAGGAGTATATTTAAAAATTCTAAAAATACAATTAAAAAATTATGAAACGCATTATAAATATGTAATTAAATAATAAGGATTATTAAGAAATATCGTTTTCTAGAACACATCATATTAATTTATTTCAAATTATAAGCCACTTATGTTACGTACCTCATTTACCACGTTAAATTGACGGCAGTTGTGCACTTTCAATAGCAATTTGGATCATTACTTCAGTAGATATTCGTGACTATATAGACTACTTTTGATTTTTTTCATGAATAATATGATGTGATGAATATGATGTGATGTAATAATATATACAGATAAATTAAAATGTCCGGAGGACCGTTTGTGTAATTAAGTATACTCAGAACTAAGTAATGGTTTATGGATTCCGTAAAGAGTAGATTTTAAATAATTTACATTAAACCCTCACACCGACCTACTGTCATTTTTCTACTATTACAAGCGTACTTGACTGGTATCCCACCTGACGGTAGGCCAATGGTGAAAAAATAAGGGTGATTTGTAAAAGTAATTTTAGTGCAGGGAATTTACAAGGCACTGCCATAATGTAGTACCTATAGTACCTAAATTGCGGTTGTCATTGAACTCGGGTTGCTTGTGGTAAAATTTTTAAATATCGTTTTTCTTGTGTGTGGTTAAAGTCACAAGAGTATGGTGATTTAAAAAAAAAAAGATATAATTATTTATTAAAGTAGAAACTTTTATGTTCTTTAGGTTTAGTGTGGTAGCACCCAACCTTTTGAAATTAGGCTGTTTTTTTTTTCAAATTTCAATAGCCTGACGTTTAGAGCCCATTACAAGACCCATTATCGCGGGAGGGACTGAGGCTGAGGAGTTCGATGTCTCCATGTTCCAATACTTACTTTTGGTCCGATCTACGCGGTATGAGCTTATAGTGTCTCGAAGTATTGCAGTTGTATGCTTGGGTTAGGTTTTAATCATATTATATTATAGGATCACAATCAGATAGTAGCACCCGGTCATTTTCTCCATTGAAATTAGAACGTTTTTTGAATTCAATAAATCCGGAATATAAAATAATTTAATGTACGCGATAAAATCCGTAAGAAATAGTTTAATTTTAAAGGTTAAAGTTTAGAGTTCGCGTAAACACAAGAAAGCATTACTTAGGATTGATATTGAAACGAACGCCATTACGAGGTCTAGAAGGACGCCATTGTATTTGAAACCTTTGTTGAGCCCAGCTGTGAATATAATTTGTTGGAAACCAAAATGACGATCAATGAGCACTTTGTTTGTCTTCAGGGAACCTATAAGACTCTTATTTATTGGATTATACAGCTTGAGTAAATTTTATATGTATAATAATATATAATACATATACTGCAAAACTAATCGAGCTTAGCCAATCATTATCTCTATAAGGTTTTGAATACTGTTTTAATCACCTGCTTTGTAAATAGCTTCCGATAATTCTAAAATTTTCGTTGGACATCGTTATGATACACTTTTCTGAACATTAAAATTAATTTGTGAGAATAACCACTTTTAAAAATAAAAAATATTCGAATGTAAAAACGTATTTAATCACGTATTCATGATTATACCATTCGCCCAGTAAAGGAACTGTATTGAAAGCTACGCGTCTAACAACTTTTCTGGCGCCATTATACAAGTCTAGTCTCATCTAACGTAGTGTAGCCTTTAAAATTCTTACCGCTCAAGGAATCGAATCTATCTGAATCTGAGTAGATATGGCACTTTGCCAGCCCACACTCTAATATAAATACACATGGTCATGCCCCAATTCGAAAAAGTTGTTATTTAATGTGTCTGGCACTTACTAAACATTATAGAATATGGAAAACATTAAGAGCATCATATGGTTATAATTTTAAATAACTACAGCAAGTCAAATTACTACGTTACCTTAAGTGACTCTGTGGCGCAGAGGATTAACATACACTTGCAGCGCTGAGGGCTGCGGGTTCGAATCCCGCACGAAACAAGTATTTGTGCGGCCTACAACCCAGCGAGAAACCCGGGTTCGAGCCCCACCAGCACCAATGAAATAAAAATTGCAATTATAAGTGCCGATTTACCACGTGCTCGTCGGTGAAGGAAAACATCGCGAGGAAACCAGCATGTCTGAGAAAAAAAATATTTCTGAGATATGTGAATTCCGCAAAAACGCATTAGAGTAGCGTGGCGGACACTTCCTTGCATTAAAACTCTCTCAGAAGCAAGAGGAGGCCTGTGCCCAGCAGAGGGACATATACAGGCTATCACGTTCGTTCACTGATCGTTTCCTTTAATGCCAAAAACATGATAAATCAGCACCTTACTGACAAGTTAACTTTATCTACCCAATGTTAAGGAGCTACTGCAGTTCAAGGACCCCGGTAGCCAACCCCAAAAAAGAAGGGTTCAGCCCAGAACACTGCAGTGCAAACACTGCCATCTGGCGGCAGAAATGTAAAACGGAGCCCAGACGGCCTACACACTTCAAATAATTGAGCTATTTTTAATAGTCGCCACTCTTGGCAAGCGAGTTGGCAACCGCAGTTTTCATTATTTTAAATTGTTATCAGGAAGATGCTGCTGCCAGCTCCTGATCTGTTTACCTCTGTCGCCTCTAAAGACATCCATAAGAGGATATAGCGTAGTGGATATGCTTACACCGCCGAGTCGCGGTCCATAACTAACAGTAAATTGTTTACTTTGTAACTGATATTTTCTAAAACATGTCATAATACTGACAGGTAATTATTATCGTTCATAATATACTCATTAAAAGCACTTTGCTGAAGTCAATTGTAGCAACAGCACGTACGGGTCTGCGTGGGTATTCATTACGAGGCTTGACCGGTACGTGTTGGCCTTTGAGTATTAAACCAAAGGAGACGGCATCGCAAGCCATACCCCTCTGTAAAAGGTACGAGAGTCCGACTCAAACTCGTTATATAAAACTAGTTGCTCCGCGTCGTGCGTCATTCCGAAGTGATCGTGCCAGTAAATCGAGCTCCGACAAAATGCCGAATTGCAGTGTAGTTACATGAAAAAAACAACCAAAAACGTCAAGTATACAAAAGGACAATGTGAGTTTTCATCTGTAAGTATTTTTAACATAATATTAAAGTAATTTTATCATTAAAACTCGTACTTTGTGAATATTTTCGTCCAATACCAAGTGTGGCCATCATAGTTCATAAATTGAAAAATAATCTATTTTTAAATAAATATAATTTACTACACAAGTTAAATATATTAACGAAAATATATTTCCTAATAACTAAATCAGTTTGTGATGAATAATAATCACTAGGTACATATAGATGTGTAGTGGATTTTGTGAAATGATTTATATATTCAGCACAATTTCAACAAGATACTGAATATTATATAATTTAATATAATCGATAACTAGTATTTATCAAAATATTATACAAAATAAGTCACTTGCTACTTCGCAGTAAAAGTGTGCAATTTTTATAAAAATAAACTGGTATAGTGATGGACGCCACAAGTTTAGCTATCGATAAGTTAGTTAACCATGCGGGTTTGTCTGCCGAACCGGTTTGTAGTTTTTATTTAGCTTTTACAGTAAAGTATTACAAAAAGTAGTAAATTTTTCAATTATTGGTTTGTTTGACAGATTTCTAAAGGATCCTTTTAGGCAACAAACTTGGATTATAGCTTGTAGAAACCATGAATCTTGGATACCCAAACGGACTAGCACCATTTGCTCCGAACATTTTGAAAAATCATATTTCATACCCCAAGCTTACAATAAAAGAAGCTTAGCTGACACTGCAGTACCAATCATGAAATTGTGTGAGGTAATGTTTGGCTGTAATTAGATTTAAATTAAATATTTTTATTACTACCTTTGTGACCCCAATATTGTTTTTCTTGGAAATATTAATCCTTTTGTAAACTTAATATTTTATTAAGTTTACAAAAGGATTAATCTACCAAATTTAATTCATATACTTATATACATATATATATATATATATATATATATATATATATCTTGAAACCTCCTGACTTACGTAAGTAAATTATTATTTATTTTAGGGTGATCGTGGTGATAGCACAACATCAGCAACATCGAAAAATGGATGTTCCGGAAAAATTCCATTAGTTGTCTTGAAAGTCACAATTCGAAAACAATAATCTTTATATAGCCCAAACGAGTCCTACTCTCACTGGGAATACGAGCCAACACGTAGGTCAAGGAAAACTAATCTGAAAAAATGCATTGACATAAGCCGACCACGGTTTACTCAAGAAGCACTGACGACATTGAGAGCGGAGAATAACCCTGATAAAAAAATTATTTTACCTTGGTCATGGATGAAATGAAAATTAGGCAATTGACGGAATACCATGCTAGCAGCCAAAGGCATTATGTATATAACCAAAATGTCTTTTAGAACTGGCGTAGTACTCAGTCAATTGTTTTATTTTCATTTCATCTATCACTAATATACAATACAATTTCTTGCCAGGGTTACTCTCTAGTCTAAGTTTTAAAACAGTTAACGCTTTTTTTGTGTAGCCAAGTTGTCGGTCATCAATTGTACATTAGTTTAGCAAAACATCTTTCTGGGGAATACTTAGCCCTAGGTAGATGTCACATTTTATTTTTAAGCAGCTGTCTGTTTAAAGTTCACTTTGTTTAACTGTTATACAGTGTAAAACTTTTTTATTTTCCTAATTCATTACATATTTTCCAGATAGTTCATTTAATAACTCTTCGAAATCAACAACTTTTTATAAATAGCGGTTTTGTGATTGAAGCCATAAAAACAAAAACTTGGTTAACACCATCTAAGATGATAAACCTATAGGATTTTTAAATCTGATTTTTAAAATAATAATAATAATAATATAGCCTTCTTTATTTCCATAATGAATGACTTAAAAAGAACAATAGTATCTTAAGATTACGATTTACATAATTATGCATGCATATAACAAAATAATACAATTCATAATTATTAGAATTAATAATTTACAATCGAATAATGTTTAAATTTTATATAAATTTCAAAATATTAAATAAAATAAATTTTCAGATCAGTTTACGTACAAAATTCATAACATAATTCATTACGGACCCCTCAACGAGTGAAGGCCTCATCCATTTTTTTCCACGTCTGTCTGTCCTTTACCTTCGTGATCCAATTTTCACCGGCTTTTCTTTTTATTTCGTCAACCCATTTTCTCTCGGTCTACCTCTGTTCCTTTTGTTTGGTGGTCCTTACCAGTTAGTTACTCTCTTTGTCCAGTTTTCTTTGTCCATACGCGCAATATGACCCGCCCATTTCCATTTTTGTTTTTGGGAATGTTCCAAAGCATCTACTATTTTTGTTGTATTTCTTACGTCTGTGTTCCTTTTTCTGTGTTTTCTTTGTATATTTAGTATACTCTTTTCCATTGCTCTTTGACATACTTGTATTTTGTTAGGGTTCCGTAGTCAACTAGGAACCCTTATAGTTTCGCCATGTCTGTCTGTCCGTCCGTCCGTCCTCGCTAACGGTCACAGAGATTCTGTGACCGTTAGCACTAGAAAGCTCAAATTTGGTACCAATATGTGTATCAATCACGCCGACAAAGTGGTAAAATAAAAATTGGAAAAAAAAATGTTTTATTTGGGTAGCCCCCCTATATGTAAAGTGAGAAGTGATTTTTGTTTAATTTCAACCCTAACGTGTGATATATTGTTAGAAAGGTATTTAAAAATGAATAGGGGTTTACTAAAATCATTTTTTGATAATGTCAATAATTTCGGAAATAATCGCTCCAAAAGTAAAAAACAATGTGTCCCCCCCCCTCTAACTTTTGAACCATAGGTTTAGAAAATATGAAAAAATCTGAAAGGTAGAACTTTATAAGGACTTTCTAGGAAAATTATTTTGAACTTGAATGGAAACAGTTTTTGTACAAAAAAGACAAAAAGTTGTACAAAATAATTTCTGGACTAAGTTTGTAATATAATCGTTTAAGCAGGCATTTTTTTAACTTCGTTTACATATTTTATTATCCTGAACGTATCTTTTTTCAAACAAAAAAAGAATTATTAAAATCGGTTCTCGCAATCCAAAATTACCACCGAAAACTTCTGGCACGTCCATGTATTAATTAGTAACCCAATTCCCCGAGAGATGGCGCTGTAGGTACTTATTACATTGGGTCGGGTATTATCGAATTGTTCGGTTGGTCTCTCCTTGGTCCTTGGCATCGCCTGCCGCGGAGCGTGCAATGTTGCACGCTCCATGTTCGCGCACGTACCCACTACCGGGAGCAGTTGCAGGAGCGCGGAGCGCTGCTGGAGCGCGAACATAATGGATACCTACCTTTAAACTCATAAGTGGGAACACTTATTGTGACGGACGGGAAACTACGGAACCCTACACTGAGCGTGGCCCGAAACGCTCTTGGCCGCTTTTTTTTTAGTCTTATTATTGTATATCCATGTTTGGCAGCCATACGTAAGGCAGGGTAGTAAACATGTATCCATTATTTTTTTCTTCAGTTTTATAGGGAGTTTTGATTTTAGGGTTTCTTTATTGCTCCACAATTTATTCCAGGTTATGTTAACTCGTCTTTTAACCTCATCTTCGTGTCTTGTCTTAGAGAAAGATACTTGTTGTCCCAGGTAAACATAGCTTTGAACGTATTCTAATATATTGTTATTGACCCTTATTGGTATAATATGGTAGTTCGTCATGATTTTAGTCTTGGTAGCATTTAGTTCTAAGCCAATCGTATTGCTTACATCATTTAGTTCATTAATCATTTTCTGTAATTGAGATGCTGTTTCGGAAAAGAGTATGATGTCATCCGCAAATCGAAGATTACTGAGGAGTTTGCTATTTATATTTATTCCTGTCTTTTCCCAGTTCAGAGTTTTCATTATATTTTGTAGCACAGTTATAAAAATTCTAGGTGACAGGGTTTCACCCTGTCTGACGCCTCTACAAATGTTTAATTCAGGGCCATGTCTCTCTAACTTTACACGACTTTTGCTTTTGTAGTAGATGTCTTTTATAAGATCTATAGTCTCCGATGGTACTTCGCACTCATTTAGAGCTTTCCACGTGCTCGTATGTGATATAGAGTCGAAGGCTCTTGCGTAGTCGATAAATGCCAGGTAGAGTGGTCTATTGTGGTCTATATATTTCTTTCTACTTTGTTTAACTGTTATACAGTGTAAAACTTTTTTATTTTCCTAATTTATTAAATATTTTCCAGATATTTCATTTAATAACTCTTCGAAATCAACAACTTTTTATAAATAGCGGTTTTGTGATTGAAGCCATAAAAACAAAAACTTGGTTAACACCATCTAAGATGATAAACCTATAGGATTTTTAAATCTGATTTTTAAAATAAGTTAACTAAACCTCCTATTTTGGTTTGTTAAATATTTTAAATTTTATCCTGCATAATGTAAAATAAACCTGTAGCAAAATAATAAAGTTTCTTTCAATAATTTATAAGTTTTGTCCGAAGATCATTTTTAAATACTTTAAAAAAAGAATTTCAAATAACACCTTGGTATTATTTATCTATTTATTACTTATAATCAAATAAAAACTTGTGCGGACTATGGTGATTTGTTTATCGATAAAAAATATCGACATAGTCCACGCCTGTTGCTTACGCATTCAGCCAGCGGCAAGCGCTATCAGTGTATCGACACGTGTACGATTTGATGGTATGCGTAAACGCGATTAACACAAACACAAATGTTGTAGTGTGCGTTTATAGTGACACGATTTAATTTTGCATTTGTAGTTAAGTATACAGTTGTGTGTTTATCTTGCGCGCCCCTGATGTTGACAGAATTTTTGTTTAGGAATTAACGCGCATGGCCTCTCCAGTTGGTTGAATACTCAAAAGTGTTTGCGCATAAAGTTGAAACGTTAGCGCGGCTAATTTGTTACGTTTTAGACAACCGAGCAGTTGAGTGAGGCGGAAAGACCTTTAAAGCTACAGATATTTAGTATTTAAAATAAAATACTGATAAATGGTTGGTGGAGCAATTTAAATTTTAGCAGCAAGTACTTAGTAATTTAAATTGCTAAAATTTAAATTTTAGCAATTTAAATTACTAAGTACTCAGTATTCGGTATGTTACTTTCATACACGGCCTGTCATCCCAGATGATGTAGGTCCAACGTGCAGCGAACTACTTGGACCACGTTTAAAATTAGCTTACATTATGCTATTTAAGTAACACAGTTGGCATATTCTATTTTGATATACATCTCACACAAACATGTACTTCTAAGTCACAGACTAACTTAGTACATGTTAGTTTTCAGTGAGTTGTATTATTTTAAGCTATTGGGATATGATTGTGTTACATATAATAAATTAATAAACCATTGATTCATGTCTTTCACACACGTTAGCAACCGATCCTCTTCGAACCAGTCGACATTAATCATCATATACCAAGTATATAATATATAGAGCAGAAATCATACCGCCCATCAATATTTATCAAACCATTTTCTGTTGCCGGCGTTATTAGTACAAACAAATTCTTATATACAATGTGTCCCGAAACTCAACGTCAAGCGAGTACGGGGCGAGGGGTGGCCATATCAGCCCCGGAAAAAAACCGTATCAGTTAGTTTAGTAAATAAAGGACTGTCTGTCAGCCATGCGTTGTAATTATGACAAAATTCCCCCTGAGAGGCAATATATACGGGAAGCCTGTGATCAACAGTGGACTTTTAATAGGCTGTAACATTTACGAAGCAAATACATAAATACCGTTATTAGAATTATTTCCTGTTAGACTCAATAAACTGTATGCAGGAATGTAGTAGAATGTTTTCACTTGCACACTGAACTATTCAGAACACCTTATTCAGTTCAACTATTGCCACGTTACCGTCACGCAACAACCCAATTTTTCAGGCTCAGCGATTATTTAAAAATAATTGCTAAATATGGTTTTGCCGGGTTACATTAAACACCCTTAACGCATTTTGCAAACAGTTTCAGACAGACACACATTATTAGTTTGTTATATTTTGTAGAGCTCAAGTTCACTCGTCACTACGTCACACCTTATGATGCGTTCAGAAACAAATATAATTCAGTTACATAAAATCCTTTTTTCTGTTCCGTGCTTTATTGTTTATAAATAAATAGCTTATTCTAATCTGAGTTATATTTTTCTTATTCGTCGGCCAATTCTACCAGGAATATAAAGATAACATTGAAATAAAAAGATAAGTAAATTTTTGTACATTTTAGTGTTTTAGATCTTGTGTTCCGAACGCAACCCATATAGAATTGAAGGAAGATTTGTAGGTACTTTAAGGTTTTTTCGCGCTTCTATTTTGGACTTAAAACCGCATTTGCATATATGTACTTACGTAATCAACACAATAAAGTAAGTAATTTCTGGCAAGCATGAATGTAGCGATGTAGGCCATAGGGTGCAATTGCCTTGTAAGCCAATTGCTGTATAGAGCACAAGTCTTCGATTTTATTCGACGTCATCATCATCATCATCATCATTACAGCCTTTCACAAGTCCACTGCTGAACATAGGCCTCCCCCAAGTAATGCCACAAAGCACGGTCCTGAGCCACCTGCATCCATCGACTTCCTGCATGTCTTACCAGGTCGTCACTCCATCTAGTGGGGGGTCGCCCTACACTACGCCTACCGGTACGAGGCTGCCACTCGAGAACCTTTCTTCCCCATCGGTTATCGGTTCTTCGAGCTATATGGCCGGCCCATTGCCACTTCAGCTTACTAATCCGTTGGGCTATGTCGGTCACTCTGGTTTTACTGCGGATATCCTCATTTCTGAGTCTATCACGCAGAGAAACTCCGAGCATAGCCCTCTCCATAGCTCGCTGAGCGACCTTAAGCGTCCTCATACGGCCAGCAGTGAAGGACCACGTCTCAGATCCATAAGTCATCACTGGCAACACGCACTGGTTGTACAATCTAGTTTTTAGAGATTGAGGTATACCTGACGAAAAGATATGTCGTAATTTCCCGAACGCTGCCCAGCCGAGTTGAATCCGTCGATTGACCTCTCGGTCGAAGTTGGACTTACCTAGTCGGACTATTTGTCCCAGGTAAACGTACTCGTCAACAACTTCGAGCATAGTGCTCCCAACAACTACCGGCATAGGTGTGACATGGACATTGAACATGATCTTTGTTTTGTCCATGTTCATCTTAAGACCTATCCGTTGGGAGGCACTATTGAGGTCATTGAGCATAGTGCTTAAGTCCTCCAGCGATTCTGCCATAAGGACTATATCGTCGGCAAATCGAAGGTGAGTGATGTACTCGCCATTGATGTCAATACCGTATCCTTTCCAGTCCAGTAGCTTGAAAACGTCTTCCAATGCAGCGGTGAAGAGTTTCGGGGATATAACGTCACCCTGTCTTACACCTCTCTGCAGTTGGATAGGTTTCGAGCTCTGGTTCTGTACTCGGATAGCCATCGTAGCCCTACTGTACAAACACTTCAGCACTTCGATATACCGACAGTCAACTTGGCACCGCTGAAGGGACTGTAGCACCGCCCAAATTTCGACGGAATCAAAGGCTTTCTCATAGTCCACATACGCCAGGCAAAGTGGCAGATTGTACTCTTCAGTCTTCTGTACAATCTGCCGCAGGGTATGTATGTGGTCTATGGTACTGAAGCCTTTTCGGAAACCGGCTTGTTCGGGAGGCTGGAAGTCGTCAAGTCTGCGTGCGAGACGATTCGTAATGACTCTCGAAAACAGCACGTAGACGCGGCTCAGAAGGGAAATCGGTCTGTAGTTCTTTAAGAGAGCGTTGTCGCCTTTCTTAAAGAACAAGACCACCGCACTTCTGCTCCACGCCTCTGGAGTAGTGCCACCATGGAGGACGAAATTGAAGAGCCTCTGAAGGACTACAAGTACCGGTGTTCCACCCGCTTTCAGAAGCTCCGCTGTAATTCCATCCTCGCCTGGGGCCCTGCCGTTTTTAAGGTGCTGGAGAGCCATTCTAATCTCGCTTAGACTGACGTCCGGGATATCATCGGAATAGTGTCGGATAAGACTTGCTCTTGGATCGTTACTCACACTTGCGTGTGGCTCCAACGATGATGTGTACAGCTGCCCATAGAACCTCTCAATCTCACTCAAAATCTCAGGTGTCCCGGAAACGATGTTGCCACACTCAGTCTTCAGCTTTGACAGTTGGCTCTTTCTGGCAGACAGATCTCTGGCAAAGACTTTGGAGCCCTGGTTCCGCTCGATCGCTTCTTTAATACGAGAAGTATTAAGGTTGCGTAAGTCTCGCCGCATGCATTTGGAGATCTGTCTGTTCAGTTGCCTGTATGCTGTCAAATCTGTTGACGATTGCAGCCTCATCTCCCGTCTAACAGCCATGAGATTAAGAGTGTGATCGGAGAGTTTTTGTGTTCTTCTGCGGCGGGTCTTGCAGAACTTAGCTCCGACCGCATGGACAGTTTCCACGAGCTTGTCGTTCATATCGTCCACTGCATTGCAATCTTCTAGGCACTGGAAGCGGTTACGTAACTCGAGCTGAAAGGTTTCGGGATTCTGGATTAGAGCACGAGGGGGACGGAGCGTTGACTTCATTAGACGAGACCTCTCCAACTTAACGTTTAGGTTCAGTGTGCCTCTAACCATTCGGTGATCGCTGCCAGTTTTCACCCTTGCGATCACTGAGACATCACTGAACAGTTGGCGTCTGGTCGTCATAATGAAGTCAATCTCATTTTTTGTCGAACCGTCGGGGCTCGACCAGGTCCACTTCCTGTGGGGCCGCTTCTGGAAGAAAGAGTTCATCATAAAGAGTCCCTCTCTCTCCATAAAGTCGGCCAGCTGCTGGCCCCTTCGGTTCCGTTGCCCTACTCCAAATTTCCCTACCTTCAGCTCACCGCTTTCTCTTGTGCCTAGTTTTGCGTTGAAGTCTCCCATCAACACCGTGTAGTGGGTTTTGGAGGAATGTATGGCTCTGGAAATATCCTCATACATTTCCTCCACCTCCTCATCGGGGTGTGCCGAGGTTGGTGCGTAAACCTGAATGACCTTCAGCGAATACCGTTTGGTGATTCTGAGTATCAGGTACGCGACCCTCGTCGACACACTCCCAATCTTTACAACGTTGTTGACGAGAGACTTGTGGACGATAAATCCGACACCTCCTTGGGACAGATGGTCGCCCTCCCGGTGATAGAACAAGTTGCCGGACTCGAGGATTGCCGTGTCCTCCCCCTCTCTTCGGACCTCGGATAATCCAATAATATGCCAGCGCAACTTGTCTACCTCTTCTTCCAGCTCCAGTATCTTCTCGTCAGTCCTCAGGGTGCGTGCGTTATATGTTGCCAGGTCGAGTCGTCGTAGGTGGCAACCGAACCTCCACCGGAGATTCTTAGCACCCCCTGCCCCGCCGTTACCATGGTCGCCACCGTAGCCAGGAATAGCGGGGCCGCCGGGGACTGGGGGCCGTCTTTTTGTGTATTTGTTCATTGGGGGGTATTTGCCGTAGTTGCCACGCTTGGCGAGCGGGTTGGCAACCGCAGTTTTTTATTACGTCACAGTTGTCATCAGGAAGATGCTGCTGCCCATCTCCTGCCTGTCTCCCTCTGTCGCCTCTTACGACACCCACGGGAAGATATGGGGTAGTGGATATTCTTAACCGCCATTACACGGCGTTATTCGAGTATTCGACGTAGAAACGTTATAACTAATTAGTTGCATACGTTTAAATTACAATCATAATTGCTATTGTAGTTTCGTTTCTATTTTGATGAAAATACTTTTCGACTAACGAATCCATATTTTGAAGGACTAAAATTATTTGGTAGCAACCTAAATTATTTGTTAATTTCCAAGACAGCAATAACAGTGTACGTATTTACAACTATTTGGAAAATGATAAAATACATTAAAAAATTTAATACCCTTATGTTGGCCAAGATGGTATTGTTATGTTCAAACTACACTACAAAAGAATAAAAAGTTAGTAACGTACCTCTCAGGTGTGGCTAGCGTGAGGTTTTGTGCAGGAAACGCTCCGTCCGCAGCACATATGACGTTCACAGTATCATCGTCAGTCTTCTGCTGGATCAGGCGGAAGTTCGTCTCCGGTACTGAAACATGACACTTCTAAGGACATTTTGTAAGATGGCAGGTGAAGGTTAATGAACTGTAAAAAACAGGCGCGTGCTAAGATGGCAAGCTTCTCTCGCATAGTATTAAGTTTCTCGAAGCTATTTTTTCTTCATTTTATACTCGCTCTTTGATGAAAGTTATTTATGTAGTTTACAGTTTCTGTTCACTTTTATCACATTAGCTGTTTTTGTAAGACCACTACTAGATATTTTTCCTTTCAAGAATGCATCAGCTGGCGAAAATACGTAATTATTTTTAAAATATTACAATTGTTATTGAATTATTTTTTTTAAATAAGGGTGACAAGCGGGCATAAAGTCCATCTGATGGTAATCGGATGCTGTCGTCCGTAGACATCTTCATCTATCCCTGAATAAGATTTAAAATGCAGATGCATTTTCACCCCTGAGTACTAAGATGGAAAATCTCGTATCCATTAAAAAGGATCTCCTGTTCTCTACACTCACCATACGAAACACAGCAGCATTGTGCTGCTATTTTACGCTGGTATTATGTGAGAGCGGGGTATTTCCTGGTCTTGCCGACTCATTCGTGTTTCGAGTATATAGATGCGGCGTCGCTCTACCACGTATGAATAAAACTAGTGTCTTGTGGTGGCGGCGTACTTGGGTACATCGTTATCCCATATAATGTGATAATGTGTGTATCGTACAACGCAACAGATTGGAATAGAAACAGAAGATGAACAACGGTATCTTCCAAATTAAAAGGGAGAATAATAAAAATCCGTGGCCCTGAGGGGCGTGGGTTCGAATCCCGCTCGGAATAAGTGTTTGTATTGCTTACAAATAATTGTTTTGGTTCTGAATATTTGCTTGTCCTTGTAAAATTTATTTATGTAAACTGCCACCGTGACACAGGAAAAATATTAGTATAACGTTACGGAGATAACGTTTAAAAAAATCATAATTTAACACTTTGCTTAATAAAATCGTTAGGCTTAGGTCAGCATAACAACAAGTAGAATCACACACAATGAAATCAGAGAAAACATGTAAAGAAATAGCTTGTTCAGGTTGTTTAGTTTAGATTACCTGTTCTTAGATGTTGTAAACAAAACACATAAGAAGCTAATTTCGTACATTAAATAAATGACTTTATAAAACGACATAATTAAAAAGGCGCTAAGAAAAGGTCATGTTACTAGATTACGGTACTCCATCAATTTGGTATCATTATTTTCTCCTAGTTGCATGGTAAAATGTTCTAAGAGTGTACTGCCTGCACGCAACCAACAACCTTTGGAAACTACAACTTCAAGCCTTCATCATCGTTACCCCATCCATTCGCCTACGAGCAGATATTGTCTGCAGTCTTCTGCAAGCCATCTAGCTAGACATGTGTCAATCTTTCGTTTCTCGTGATCGAATCACTCTAGTACATTTCGTCACGCATACCGGTACATTCGGATCGATCATTTAAATGGGTCATTTCGAGCTCCAGTAGGCTATACTTCAAACAATTCCTTTTGGATTCGGTCGGTTTTCGTCTCAGTCGTAATTCACCTGTTAAAAGGTTCTGTCAATTGTTTTTTTATAGGATAGGGTGACAAACGAGCACACAGTCCATCTGATGGTACGTGGTTGCTGTGGCCCATAGACATCTACATCTATCCTCGGTTACGCATCAAAATGCATATGTGTTGTCACCCGTGAGGACTAAGATGGAATGCCTCGTTTCCAGTAATAAGAGTCTCCGGTTTTCTACACTCACCATACGAAACACAGCAGCATTAAGCTACTATTTTACGCTGGTATTCTGTGAGAGCGTGGTCCTTCCCCGGTCGAGCCGACCCATTCGTGCTACAACTATACTACTAATATAACTGCAGCATGGCTCTATCACGTATATTTGTACCGGAACATTCAGAAACAGATGAATGAACCATCAATACTTTTAAGTGTACCAGCTCAAACGAACGAATCATTCATGATTGACACCTGTCTAGCTGAAATGTAATTTTTCGTTTGCTCTTTAATGTCACACAGCCATCGCAGTTTGACCTACATAAATTGCGCTTGGGAATTCTGCGGCGGTCTTTTCATCATTTCCGTTACTGTCTACCTAGCGGTAAGTTATTTGTTAAGAAATAAGTTTAAGGCGCTACCCTGACCAAAACCTGGCAAAAGTGCGTTTTTCAGAGACTATTATCTCATTAGTTATGAGAAATAAGCTACATCTAAAAGCACATTATTAATGTTCGATATCCTATCATCACATTCCACGTTCAAATTTGTTTTTATGTGTTATGAATACATTTAAAATCTACTTTTAAAAAATGACTAAAATTATTGATTACATGCATCTGTTGCTAAAGGAAATGCTCTAATCATTTGAGAATTACACTAATGGATAGATAATTTAAAAGTCTATATTCTACACGTTTTATTTAATTTCTTAAGTTCGCTTATCTCTTTCAATTGAAATAACTCGAAATATTCGGGCGTATTTTTCCGTGATATATTGTAGCGAGAGCGCGTGGATTGTATGGGACCGAACGCTCAAGGTCTCGCGCTAGGGGAACCGTTTTAAACAAGAAAACTTAAGAAAAACTGTGCATTTTTTATTTATCTTAATATGTGAATAGTAAATAAAGTTTTTAAAGTTCAGTAAGATACGTAGTCTTAAAAATAACTTGATTATTATGTTAGAATTCTAAAACTATAAATAGTTTATTATTCGAAACTGCCTCGTGGTTCGAGTGTTCGTAAACGCGACTGTGACATCAGGTACCGTGTTGAAATCCCAGGTATGGTTAATAATCAGATATTGGCTTTTTCTGCTAAGAAATTTTCATATACATATATATCCGTGTCCCTAGTCTTTCTCAACGTATTAGTGATGTGTACACACATACCTAAATTATTTGCGTCTAAATTACATACGTTAAACCCAAGCAGATGAACGCGTCTCATTGAGACACATATTAACCTTAACGAAATTACAATTTCGCAGGAACATTTTAATATATATATATATATATATATATATATATATATATATATATATATATATATATATATATATATATATATATATATATATATGTATATATATATACTATATACGTCCTACTGCTGGGCACAGGTCTCCCCTCATTTCTGAGAGGGTTTTAGGGCAAGGAATTGTCCGCCGCGCTGCCCCAATGCGTGTTGGCGAACTTCACATGTCTTCGAAATATTTTTTCTTATTTCTCAGACATGCAGGTTTCCTCACGATGTTTTCCTTCACCGCCGAGCACGTGGTAAATCAGCACTTAAAATTTCAATTAACAATTTCATTGGTGCCGGCAGGGATCGAACCCGGTTTGCTCGCGTATTGTGAAATTTACTGTCTCACTCACTCAAAATCTCAGGTGTCCCGGAAACGATGTTGCCACACTCAGTCTTCAGCTTTGACAGTTGGCTCTTTCTGGCAGACAGATCTCTGGCAAAGACTTTGGAGCCCTGGTTCCGCTCGATCGCTTCTTTAATACGAGAAGTATTAAAGTTGCGTAAGTCTCGCCGCATGCATTTGGAGATCTGTCTGTTCAGTTGCCTGTATGCTGTCAAATCTGTTGACGATTGCAGCCTCATCTCCCGTCTAACAGCCATGAGATTAAGAGTGTGATCGGAGAGTTTTTGTGTTCTTCTGCGGCGGGTCTTGCAGAACTTAGCTCCGACCGCATGGACAGTTTCCACGAGCTTGTCGTTCATATCGTCCACTGCATTGCAATCTTCTAGGCACTGGAAGCGGTTACGTAACTCGAGCTGAAAGGTTTCGGGATTCTGGATTAGAGCACGAGGGGGACGGAGCGTTGACTTCATTAGACGAGACCTCTCCAACTTAACGTTTAGGTTCAGTGTGCCTCTAACCATTCGGTGATCGCTGCCAGTTTTCACCCTTGCGATCACTGAGACATCACTGAACAGTTGGCGTCTGGTCGTCATAATGAAGTCAATCTCATTTTTTGTCGAACCGTCGGGGCTCGACCAGGTCCACTTCCTGTGGGGCCGCTTCTGGAAGAAAGAGTTCATCATAAAGAGTCCCTCTCTCTCCATAAAGTCGGCCAGCTGCTGGCCCCTTCGGTTCCGTTGCCCTACTCCAAATTTCCCTACCTTCAGCTCACCGCTTTCTCTTGTGCCTAGTTTTGCGTTGAAGTCTCCCATCAACACCGTGTAGTGGGTTTTGGAGGAATGTATGGCTCTGGAAATATCCTCATACATTTCCTCCACCTCCTCATCGGGGTGTGCCGAGGTTGGTGCGTAAACCTGAATGACCTTCAGCGAATACCGTTTGGTGATTCTGAGTATCAGGTACGCGACCCTCGTCGACACACTCCCAATCTTTACAACGTTGTTGACGAGAGACTTGTGGACGATAAATCCGACACCTCCTTGGGACAGATGGTCGCCCTCCCGGTGATAGAACAAGTTGCCGGACTCGAGGATTGCCGTGTCCTCCCCCTCTCTTCGGACCTCGGATAATCCAATAATATGCCAGCGCAACTTGTCTACCTCTTCTTCCAGCTCCAGTATCTTCTCGTCAGTCCTCAGGGTGCGTGCGTTATATGTTGCCAGGTCGAGTCGTCGTAGGTGGCAACCGAACCTCCACCGGAGATTCTTAGCACCCCCTGCCCCGCCGTTACCATGGTCGCCACCGTAGCCAGGAATAGCGGGGCCGCCGGGGACTGGGGGCCGTCTTTTTGTGTATTTGTTCATTGGGGGGTATTTGCCGTAGTTGCCACGCTTGGCGAGCGGGTTGGCAACCGCAGTTTTTTATTACGTCACAGTTGTCATCAGGAAGATGCTGCTGCCCATCTCCTGCCTGTCTCCCTCTGTCGCCTCTTACGACACCCACGGGAAGATATGGGGTAGTGGATATTCTTAACCGCCATTACACGGCGTTATTCGAGTATTCGACGTAGAAACGTTATAACTAATTAGTTGCATACGTTTAAATTACAATCATAATTGCTATTGTAGTTTCGTTTCTATTTTGATGAAAATACTTTTCGACTAACGAATCCATATTTTGAAGGACTAAAATTATTTGGTAGCAACCTAAATTATTTGTTAATTTCCAAGACAGCAATAACAGTGTACGTATTTACAACTATTTGGAAAATGATAAAATACATTAAAAAATTTAATACCCTTATGTTGGCCAAGATGGTATTGTTATGTTCAAACTACACTACAAAAGAATAAAAAGTTAGTAACGTACCTCTCAGGTGTGGCTAGCGTGAGGTTTTGTGCAGGAAACGCTCCGTCCGCAGCACATATGACGTTCACAGTATCATCGTCAGTCTTCTGCTGGATCAGGCGGAAGTTCGTCTCCGGTACTGAAACATGACACTTCTAAGGACATTTTGTAAGATGGCAGGTGAAGGTTAATGAACTGTAAAAAACAGGCGCGTGCTAAGATGGCAAGCTTCTCTCGCATAGTATTAAGTTTCTCGAAGCTATTTTTTCTTCATTTTATACTCGCTCTTTGATGAAAGTTATTTATGTAGTTTACAGTTTCTGTTCACTTTTATCACATTAGCTGTTTTTGTAAGACCACTACTAGATATTTTTCCTTTCAAGAATGCATCAGCTGGCGAAAATACGTAATTATTTTTAAAATATTACAATTGTTATTGAATTATTTTTTTTAAATAAGGGTGACAAGCGGGCATAAAGTCCATCTGATGGTAATCGGATGCTGTCGTCCGTAGACATCTTCATCTATCCCTGAATAAGATTTAAAATGCAGATGCATTTTCACCCCTGAGTACTAAGATGGAAAATCTCGTATCCATTAAAAAGGATCTCCTGTTCTCTACACTCACCATACGAAACACAGCAGCATTGTGCTGCTATTTTACGCTGGTATTATGTGAGAGCGGGGTATTTCCTGGTCTTGCCGACTCATTCGTGTTTCGAGTATATAGATGCGGCGTCGCTCTACCACGTATGAATAAAACTAGTGTCTTGTGGTGGCGGCGTACTTGGGTACATCGTTATCCCATATAATGTGATAATGTGTGTATCGTACAACGCAACAGATTGGAATAGAAACAGAAGATGAACAACGGTATCTTCCAAATTAAAAGGGAGAATAATAAAAATCCGTGGCCCTGAGGGGCGTGGGTTCGAATCCCGCTCGGAATAAGTGTTTGTATTGCTTACAAATAATTGTTTTGGTTCTGAATATTTGCTTGTCCTTGTAAAATTTATTTATGTAAACTGCCACCGTGACACAGGAAAAATATTAGTATAACGTTACGGAGATAACGTTTAAAAAAATCATAATTTAACACTTTGCTTAATAAAATCGTTAGGCTTAGGTCAGCATAACAACAAGTAGAATCACACACAATGAAATCAGAGAAAACATGTAAAGAAATAGCTTGTTCAGGTTGTTTAGTTTAGATTACCTGTTCTTAGATGTTGTAAACAAAACACATAAGAAGCTAATTTCGTACATTAAATAAATGACTTTATAAAACGACATAATTAAAAAGGCGCTAAGAAAAGGTCATGTTACTAGATTACGGTACTCCATCAATTTGGTATCATTATTTTCTCCTAGTTGCATGGTAAAATGTTCTAAGAGTGTACTGCCTGCACGCAACCAACAACCTTTGGAAACTACAACTTCAAGCCTTCATCATCGTTACCCCATCCATTCGCCTACGAGCAGATATTGTCTGCAGTCTTCTGCAAGCCATCTAGCTAGACATGTGTCAATCTTTCGTTTCTCGTGATCGAATCATTCTAGTACATTTCGTCACGCATACCGGTACATTCGGATCGATCATTTAAATGGGTCATTTCGAGCTCCAGTAGGCTATACTTCAAACAATTCCTTTTGGATTCGGTCGGTTTTCGTCTCAGTCGTAATTCACCTGTTAAAAGGTTCTGTCAATTGTTTTTTTTATAGGATAGGGTGACAAACGAGCACACAGTCCATCTGATGGTACGTGGTTGCTGTGGCCCATAGACATCTACATCTATCCTCGGTTACGCATCAAAATGCATATGTGTTGTCACCCGTGAGGACTAAGATGGAATGCCTCGTTTCCAGTAATAAGAGTCTCCGGTTTTCTACACTCACCATACGAAACACAGCAGCATTAAGCTACTATTTTACGCTGGTATTCTGTGAGAGCGTGGTCCTTCCCCGGTCGAGCCGACCCATTCGTGCTACAACTATACTACTAATATAACTGCAGCATGGCTCTATCACGTATATTTGTACCGGAACATTCAGAAACAGATGAATGAACCATCAATACTTTTAAGTGTACCAGCTCAAACGAACGAATCATTCATGATTGACACCTGTCTAGCTGAAATGTAATTTTTCGTTTGCTCTTTAATGTCACACAGCCATCGCAGTTTGACCTACATAAATTGCGCTTGGGAATTCTGCGGCGGTCTTTTCATCATTTCCGTTACTGTCTACCTAGCGGTAAGTTATTTGTTAAGAAATAAGTTTAAGGCGCTACCCTGACCAAAACCTGGCAAAAGTGCGTTTTTCAGAGACTATTATCTCATTAGTTATGAGAAATAAGCTACATCTAAAAGCACATTATTAATGTTCGATATCCTATCATCACATTCCACGTTCAAATTTGTTTTTATGTGTTATGAATACATTTAAAATCTACTTTTAAAAAATGACTAAAATTATTGATTACATGCATCTGTTGCTAAAGGAAATGCTCTAATCATTTGAGAATTACACTAATGGATAGATAATTTAAAAGTCTATATTCTACACGTTTTATTTAATTTCTTAAGTTCGCTTATCTCTTTCAATTGAAATAACTCGAAATATTCGGGCGTATTTTTCCGTGATATATTGTAGCGAGAGCGCGTGGATTGTATGGGACCGAACGCTCAAGGTCTCGCGCTAGGGGAACCGTTTTAAACAAGAAAACTTAAGAAAAACTGTGCATTTTTTATTTATCTTAATATGTGAATAGTAAATAAAGTTTTTAAAGTTCAGTAAGATACGTAGTCTTAAAAATAACTTGATTATTATGTTAGAATTCTAAAACTATAAATAGTTTATTATTCGAAACTGCCTCGTGGTTCGAGTGTTCGTAAACGCGACTGTGACATCAGGTACCGTGTTGAAATCCCAGGTATGGTTAATAATCAGATATTGGCTTTTTCTGCTAAGAAATTTTCATATACATATATATCCGTGTCCCTAGTCTTTCTCAACGTATTAGTGATGTGTACACACATACCTAAATTATTTGCGTCTAAATTACATACGTTAAACCCAAGCAGATGAACGCGTCTCATTGAGACACATATTAACCTTAACGAAATTACAATTTCGCAGGAACATTTTAATATATATATATATATATATATATATATATATATATATATATATATATATATATATATATATATATATATATATATATGTATATATATATACTATATACGTCCTACTGCTGGGCACAGGTCTCCCCTCATTTCTGAGAGGGTTTTAGGGCAAGGAATTGTCCGCCGCGCTGCCCCAATGCGTGTTGGCGAACTTCACATGTCTTCGAAATATTTTTTCTTATTTCTCAGACATGCAGGTTTCCTCACGATGTTTTCCTTCACCGCCGAGCACGTGGTAAATCAGCACTTAAAATTTCAATTAACAATTTCATTGGTGCCGGCAGGGATCGAACCCGGTTTGCTCGCGTATTGTGAAATTTACTGCGAGCGCTAACCATCTAAGCTACCACGGCCATTATATACATATATATATATATATATATATATATATATATATATATATATATATATATATATATATATATATATATATATATATATATATATATATATATATATATATATATATATATATATATATATATATATATATATATATATATATATATATATATATACATATATTATACATATCGTAAATTATAAAAAAAAATATTCACAATTTAAAATCAAGGAGAACATACTTTGATCAAATACTATTATTCATATATATTATAAGTAGTTCATTACAATCTAAATCATTTCAAATTACTTTGAATAATAGTATTTGATCAAAGTATGTTCTCCTTGATTTTAAATTGTGAATTAATTTTTTTTATAATTTATTATGTATATTTATAAATTATAATGATTTTAAAAGTTCACCGTATTGTAATGAACTACTTATATTCATTACAATACGGTCAAATGATTTTAGAAGTTCACCGTACTTAATACTTGGGTTACATATTTAGGCAGTAACTTTTTACATGTCTTTGAATTCTAACTATTTATTTGGATTGGATTGATAATTATGCTTAGGAGAAACGGAGCCATTAATGGACGCACAATCACCTTTTGAAGTATTTTCAACACTTTGTAACAGCTCTTGCGCGCGAGCAATTAAACTATAAAATCTATTTTTCTAACATTTGAAAATCTTCATCTTTATCAGTAATGATTCAATTTTTGATTGTAATTCTTCAAAGTATATGATAAATCTTGTAATTTACTTATGTAGTCTCAAATTTAAGTCGATACATTGGCTGTTATTTAATTTGACTAAGAGGGGCTTTAAATACTTTTCGAAAAGTGAAATGCGAGTTATAATACGCCCTCTTTGTGCAATAAGTTCCTTTAGGTCACTCATATTGGGAGCACAAACAAAGTTATAAAAATATGAAATAGTTTAATTTACAAAATTCATGTTTAATGTTACAAACATTAAACATGAATTTTGTAAATAACAAAAAACAATGAAATACCAACCTCGTGCGCCGCGCTGGTACAAACCGGCTACAATGGAGCAGCTGACGCGACAGCAAGCCGGCCGAAGCGTCGAGTCGGTGCTCTGGTACACCGCATCGTGTACAATTCTCGCCGGTTCAATCCCGGAAAATCCTGGAATAGTCGGCAAATATGTTTAAAAAATTGACAGTACTCTGAATTTACTTTTATTAAGCAAAACTGAAATCCTAAAATAAAGATAATTCGAAGCAGATATGTACTTGTTATGTTGTTTTAAATATAATTATTATGATTAATTTTATAAATGGACATTAGAAGCCATAACGGAAAACACGCAGAATTAAGAATGTGAATAATTAAGTTAATTATATGAGTAACTTCCTGTACAGTAGTGCTGCCTGTCAGAAGATAAAAAAAAGTAGACAGAAGAACCTGGTTTGAGGAAACGAACGAACGAAGAATGATCCATATTTGCTTGGCAAAGTTCACAAGATGACGGTGAGTCATGCAGATCTTTATTAGTTATTTTTTTTTTTTTTTTTTTTTTTTTTATAGAAGAGGGGGCAAACGAGCATGCGGCTCACCTGATGTTAAGTGACTACCGCCGCCCATGATCAACCGCAACACCAGGAGAATTGCGGGTGCGTTGCCGGCCCTTTAGAAAGGAGTAAGCTCTTTTCTTGAAGGTCCCCAGGTCGTATCGGTCCGGAAAAATCGCCGATGATAAACTATTCCACAGAGAGGTTGTACGTGGAAGAAAACTCTTTAACTTATTAGAGAAATAGTCGCCTTTTCACGATTTTGTTGCGATGTGTGTGGCGGCGCTGTCGTCGCGCCGCAAGCGAAACACACAGAAGCCTAAATCACGCTATCAAAATTCCGAATCATAAACAGTATATATAGAACATCTCCGAACTAACACATGGAGTGTTGGCCGTTCCCGGGCGGAACAACTTGCCCGGTGGGAGATCTCCACTTTTCCTTCCACGGCCACATGTGTATGGTAATACGGTTGTAATTGTGCATAGTGTAGAAAAGTTTGTTTATATAAGACCGTGTTATGTTTCTATCTACAGATGCGGCAACCACCCAATCTACAGTGACTCGATCGATGGCTGCTACGTAAACTGTTGCATAGCTGCCACTGAAAAACTTAAGCAATTGGTTCTTCAACCGGTAGTGCTTTGAATTTAGTACAATCATCATTTAGTACATAGCTTTTTGTTATTAGAGCTGTTGAAATTTAATTAATTTTTTCTTGAGACTGCACTTATTTTTTGTATTTTTTATTATCATGGGGTCATAATTGTTGCTAAGCAGACGCGCAGCGGACACTGGCTATAAATGGCTGGTATTTTTTTCTACGTACATTTGCCCACAACTTTCTATCTAGACGTAATATTATGTTAAGTTCAACTGTGAACTTTTATAGGATAATGGAGGAGAATAAGAAGTATATGAAATATAATACAGGTTTGATGAACAATATTGACCGGCTGACTTTATTTATCGTATTCAATTTGGTTGAAAATTATATGAGACTACTTCGAAAATTATACTTTTTCTATTAATAAAAAATCAGCGATTCCAGTAATTAACCTACGAGTTTATTACGAAAGGTAATAAAACATAGTTTTTTTTTTTTTTGATTACATGCAAGACAATTTACGTGAATAGGAGGGAGAGAAAGAGATGAAGAGACTATGAAAGATTTTGATTTACTTAGACTGCTACCTTTGTCATGTTTAGTAGATTTACTGGCATGAACTGTTTCTAGAACAGCTGCCCTTTGACGAAGAAAGTCAAAAAAGTCTGTCAATTTTACTGTATCTAGGCTGCTTCTAAATTCCTCGCAGTTTCTAGCCGCTGCAGAATCAAGATTCGCAGAAGCCATATATATAACAAGAGAGTCCCAATACTCTGTCGGCTCTCCCAACGAATTTAAGGCGTTCAAATTTTTTGAAACTTTATCTATTAAGTCACGCAAACCCTTTTCAGGTTCTTTATACATGGGTTGTAACGAAAACAAACATTTAATGTGTTCGTTTATGAAAAGACGCGTGTTATCAAATCTATCGCAGAGGAGCGACCAAGCGATTGGATAATTTATGGAAGAAACTGTGACTGAACTTATGACTGCCTTAGCGGAACCCTCTAAATATGTAATAAATAATAGAATTTGCTTATATCATCTAAAGTACCATTTTCATTAATTAAAAATAAGTACATGTGCCGTGATAGTTCAGTTGGTTAACGCTCGCTGTAAATATATCAGAACGCGAGTAACCCGGGTTCGATTCCCGCCGGCACCATTGAAATTGTTAATTGCAATTTTAAGTGCTGAATTACCACGTGCTCGGCGGTGAAGGAAAACATCGTGAGGAAGCCTGCATGTCTGAGGAATAAGAGGAAAAAATATTTCGAAGACATATGAAGTTCGCCAACACGCATTGGGGCAGTGCGGCGGACACTTCCTTGCCCTAAAACCCTCTCAGAAATGAGGGGAGACCTGTGCCCAGCAGTGGGACGTATATAGGCTGTAAATTTTTACATGTCCCTGAAATATAACCATTTATTTGGATCACCACTAAAAGAAGAAATTTTTATTGGCGACAATTTTATAATTTACTTAATCTCAAATTTAATTCGTTACATTGGCTTTTATTTAATTTGACATCTAAGGGGGGCTTTAAATACTTTCCGAAAAGTGAAATGCGAATTTTAATACGCTCTCTTTGTGCAATAAGTTCCTTTAGGTCACTCATATTGGGAGCGCAAACAAAAGTTATAAAAATATGAAATAATTTAATTTGTAATATTAAACACGAATTTTGTAAACAAGAAAAAACAATTAATACAACCTCGTGCGCCGCGCCGGTACAAACCGGCTACAATGGAACAGCTGACGCGACAGCAAGCTGGCCAAGGCGTCGATTCGGTGCTTTGGTACACCGCATCGCGTACAATTCTCACCGGTTCAATCCCGGAAAACCCCTAGAATAGTCGGCAAATATGTTTAAGTAATTGACAGTACTCTGAATTTACTTTTATGAAGGACGTTTAAGCATAACTGAAATCCTAAAGACAATTCGAAGCAGATATGTACTTGTTATAAATATAATTATGATTAAGTTTACAAATGGATATCAGAAGCCATAACGGAAAAAACGCAGATTTAAGAATTTGAATAATTTTTTTTTTTAATTTATTAGAATCAACAAACAGTTTACACAATATTTATTAATCTAAAATACATTCACTACAAAAATATAATATAATAGTGCAACCAACACCGTTGACCACCAATTACTATTAACACATGTTTAGATTGAGAATAGCGTACCACTTTTTCATATAATACAGTGATTGTGTTTTCAAATAACACAATAATAAAAAAATATATATTGTAATAATCAATTATACAAACTCATTCTCCTCTAAGTACTGAAAGTATTTCTTTTTTATAAATACCCACCTTGTGAGCAAAAATGTCAATATTATTGAAAGTTTTATTATAACAATTTAACAACATATATATAGGGGATCTTTTACCTATGTTGGTTCGACATTTATTAGTAAAAAATGTGTATTTGGCACGAACTCTGCGACACAATGGCCTATTTGGTACTCTGTATTGTATCATCTTAACTAGTTCTATACTATCGTACCTGTTGTGACAAATATCATACAGTAACATAGCTTGAATCTGTTGACGTCTGGATTCTAATTTTAGTAAGTTATATTCGACCAGCAGTTGATAGTAGGGTAATTTAACTCTTCTGCACTTGTAATTTACACTACGCAAAAACTTTTTCTGAATGGATTCTATTTTATCTATATATTTATTATAATACGGACACAAAAATTGAGTTAATTATATGAGTAAGTTCCTGTATGGTAGTGCTGCCTGTCAAAAGATCAAAAAAAAGTAGACAGAAGAACCTGGTTTGAGGAAATGACGGACAAACTGATGGCCGAAGAAGGATCCATATTTGCTTGGCAAAGTTCACAAGATGACGGTGAGTCATGCAGATCTTTATTAGTTATAAGAGAAATAGTCGCCTTTTCATGATTTTGTTGTGGTGATGAAATCTCACCTTTTCCTTCCACGGCCACAGTGGTGACTCCGACGTGATCTGAACACGCAAACAACAACCTTCGGTAACTTCAAGCTTTATCATCGTAATAAAATACCCCATCCATTCGCTCCCGAGCAGATATCGTCTGCAGTCTTCATATACTTTAAGCCATCTAGCTTCACAAGGTTCATCGCAGCACTGGAATAATAATGCTTCATGTTCCTTCAAGCTACTCTCTGCGCTATACAGTGTTCGGCACGGCTCTGGGCCTTACTGCTCGCCTCTGCTTCACGGCACTCTCGCAGATTACTTGCCTTCTTCTCGACTCACCGCAGACCACAAGGCATTCCTCTGGCACTTGCACATTCGTCGGCAACGAGGCTGCACTATCGACCTCCGGTCTGAGCAGGGGGGTTATGTGGCGGCGTAAATCCCGCTTGCACATCCCAAATTTTCCCATCGGTTTCTTTCATGACCCTTTCAATTAGTACCTTGGCATACAGTTTTCCCACGATGCTAAGAAGGCTAATACCGCGGTAGTTTTTACAGTCCTGCTGCGACCCTTTTCCCTTATATACTAGGAATATCACGGTTTCGCACCAGTCTCCCGGTACCCGCTTCAGTTCCCAGCATAAATTAAACAAGGTGTGCAGCGGGCCTGCCACCACTTCCTCTCCAGCCCTTAGCATTTCGAGTGAAACTCTATCATATCCGGCAGCCTTACCTGCTTTCATGCTTTTCATTGCTTTCATTATTTCATCTATACTTATCTCGCTACCTCCTTCCTCTTCTTTCGGAATTCCTATTTCATTCAGTTCATACGTTATCTCCTCACTCATAAACATCCTTGCAAAATATTCCTTCCATCTCTTTAAATTCAAAACTTCATCATTCAGAATATAGCCATTCTCATCTCTTATAGCATTCATCATAGGCTGTTTTGAACGTCCCCTGGCAGTTCTTACGAGTTTCCAGAACATTTTAATATTTGCCTGGAAGTTATCCGATATTCTTCTATCATTCTTATCCGTTCTTTCTTGCTTTTTCCTTTCAACTACTTCTTTTACTCTTTTATTTAGATATCTAAAGACTGCCTTTTTTCTTTCAAAATCATCATTCGTACCGCTAGAATTACCAGCCTTAGTTGCTAGTAAATCTAGCCATGCTCTCTTCTTTGCTTCAACTTCCGTACGTATCTCATCATCCCACCATAACGTATTATTTTTCCTTTCATTCTTTCTTTTACTAACACCACATACTTCGGTAGCTGCATACATAATGTTGCATGAATAAGTCAACTAGCGCCATCTAGTGTCAGCAACAAGAGCGAGGGGAGCTTGGCAGTAAATGACATCACAAATCTTTCGACCGACAGCGCCACCCGAAGAACTAAGTTTCTAGAAAATCTATACTCGAATTCTCGGTACCTTGCGCGTGTTTACTTGAACATTCTGGATATTTGCTAATTTAAATAAGTAGGCGCTGCAAGATGCGATCGAGGCAGAGTGAACTCAGCGACACAAGCGAAGCTTCGGAGTGGAATTAAGTGAATTAGTGTGTTTAATTATTAGTGTTTTAACTTTAATTTGTGTAAAGTAAATTAAAGTGTTAATTTAGGTAATTTTATCGGCAATTTTTATTGTCACGAACCTCAAGCTCGTAACAATTGGTGTCAGAAGTGGGATAAAATCATGCCGATTTTACCTAAGGAGGAAACGGAGGGTGTCCGTACCCGAAGTCAACGCCAGCAGGAGACGGACCAACGAAGATTTGGTGGTGCAACGCCGCAGACGTCGGAGGGCCAGCCACCGGCTGAAGGCCCGTCGGTAGCTCCTACATCTGTAGCACCTGACTTAGGTGCTCTGATGGTGATGCTGCAGGAGCAGGCTCGCCGACAGGAGGAGCAGGCTCGCCGACAGGAGGAGCAGGCTCGCCGACAGGAGGAACAGGCCCGCCGACAAGAGGAACAGGTCCGTCGGTTGGAAGAGCAGCTGCGGGGTGGACAGGATGAACAGGCCCGCCGACAGGAGGAACAGGCTCGTCGGTCGGAAGAGCAGATGCTCCTCATGAAGGACCTTCACGCTACCTTTGGGAAAGAGTTAAGGGACGTGAAGGATAGGGTTGCTCAACACGACAACCGCCTGTCGGAAGCTGAAACCCGAATCGAAGAACATGAAACCCGAATGAACCATGTGAACAATCGGGTTGACAACGTGATGGCTGACGTAAAGAAAACGCTAAACGACCTCAAACTTGGGGATGGAACTACAGCTCCCGTAGTAGCTGCAGCACCTTCGCTACGTGGATTCAAAGTGCCGCCGTTCGACGGGACCTCTTCCTGGTCGGCCTACAAAATCCAGTTCGAGGCCGTCATGGAGGCGAACGGCTGGAATAAAAGCCAAGCCATGACCGCACTCACCCTAGGCCTGCGCGACCAAGCCTTAACTGTGTTGGAAGCTCTCGGTAAGAAAGTGACCTATGAGCAGCTTCTTGAGGCCTTGGAAGCGAGATATGGCGACGCTCATCTGGAACACGTCTTTCGCGCGCAGCTTAAAGATCGCGTGCAGCGCAACGAGAACCTGCAGCAGTGGGCCCTTGAGGTGGAGAAGATGGTTCGAAAAGCATACCAGTCTGTACCTGCGCTCATTGAAGGGAACCTGGTTCAGACATTCATCGACGGCATCCGCGACCTTGAAGTCAGAGCTGCTGTGAGACTCGGGCACCACGACACGCTTAAGAACGCCTTGGCCCATGCACTGGAGGTGGAAGCCGTGCGGCAGGATCATCGTTCCCATCGCATCAGGGAGGTTGCAGCAGCTACAGTTCGCGACCGCAACAGAGGATACAGCCCTAGGTGCTATGGCTGTGGGGAAAAGGGCCATCTTCGATCCAGCTGCCCTAAGCGAACCCTAGAAAGGGAAGGTGAACGATCTCAGGAGGGTAGTGCGGCCAAAAGCACCGCCCTGCAGCAGCAGGGAAACGAGTAAAAGCCAGAACTGCGGGGCGGGTGCTGGCTGATGTTAAAAGAGCCCCAAGGATCTCGATCTCAAAAACCCATGATGGGAACAGTCTAATCATCAAGGGCGAGGTCAACGGAATGCCGTGTAAACTGACCATAGACACTGGAGCCTCTCGTACGGTTGTTAGTTCCCAACTTATAAGTCAGTTCCTTGGGGACTCCGCATACAACCGAGAACGCATTAATTTGGTAACAGCCACCGGTCAGCGTATACCCGCCCGTGGAGAGAAGGAGATGGAGTTGAAGCTAGGCAACGTGATCTACCTGCATAATGTCATCGTGGCTGATATAATGGACGACTGCATCCTAGGCATAGACTTTATGAGGAATAATTGTTGCGAGATCGACGTTAAGCAAGGTGTTTTGAAATGTGGACAGGAGGAACTTTTTATGGAAGGTGCGTTACCAGGGAACGTGTACAGCATCAAGAAGATTGTTCTTCCGCCGAGATCGGAAACGATTGTTCCGGTTAGTCTTCCTCGAAACGCTGGGCAAGCTCACCGTTGTGTACTTGTGGAAAGGGTAAACAATGACCTTCCATGGAAAGTAGCTCGAACCTTGGTCAGGACCACTGACATCTCAGGAGTACGTGTGCTGAACCTTTGCGACCGGGAACAGATTATAGAAAAAGGCACACTGGTTGGTACTTGTGAGAAAGTGGATTGGTTACGTCAGTGCCAATATATATCGAGTGGGACCCCCAGCAAGGATTCAGAAACGAGAGTGACCACACTTTTGGAAGACTGTCGCAGTGTTCTGTCCCCGAACGAATTGGTCAAGGCGAAGAAGTTGTTACTCAAGTACGCCGATGTATTCTCATCAAACGATGCTGACATAGGAAAGACTGGCTTAGTTCAACTCAAAATAAACACAGGAGAGGAATTGCCTATCCGTCAGCGGCCAAGAAGATTGCCGGTAGCACGTGAAAAGGAAGTGGAAACCATGATTGAAGGAATGGTGAAGGATGGTGTTATTGAACCTTCCTCTAGTCTATGGTGTTCACCAGTGGTGCTGGTGAAAAAGAAGGATGGCAGCATGCGGTTTTGTGTTGATTTCCGCCGTCTGAACGACGTTACAAAGAAGGACAGCTATCCCTTGCCAAGAATTGATGACACGCTGGACATGCTTACAGGAGTAAAATGGTTTAGCACGTTGGATCTAAAAAGTGGCTACTGGCAAGTTGAAATTGACCCTAAGGACAAGGAGAAAACTGCGTTCTCGACGGGAAAGGGTCTGTGGCAATTCAAAGTAATGCCGTTTGGGTTGTGCAATGCTCCAGCAACGTTTGAAAGGCTGATGGAACTTGTACTTACCGGGCTAATTGGCGATGCCTGTCTGGTCTACTTGGATGACATCATCATCGTGGGCCGTACGTTTGAGGAACACCTTCAAAACCTGGAACGCGTGCTCATGAAGGTTCAGAGTGCCAACCTCAAGTTGAGCCCGAAGAAATGTTCACTATTCCAACGGCAAGTTAACTTTTTGGGGTTTGTAGTATCGGAAGAAGGTATCCGCAAAGATCCAGAGAAAATCGCCGCTGTCAAGGATTGGCCGGTTCCAAAAGACAAGACGCAGGTTAGAGCATTTTTGGGTTTGTGCTCCTATTACCGGCGATTCGTGAAGAACTTTGCAGATATAGCCAAACCTCTGCACAAGCTAACCGAGGAGAAGCGACATTTCTGCTGGGATGAAAGTTGCAATATCGCATTCCAGGAGCTCAAGGACCGTCTGTGCAAAACACCTATTTTGGGATACCCTGATGCAAGCAAAGAATTTATAGTTGACACAGAAGCAAGTGATATAGGACTTGGCGGTGTGTTGTCTCAACGGAATGGTGACCAAGAGGTCGTGATAGCGTACTTCAGCAAGTCGTTGTCAAAACCGGAAAGGAACTACTGTGTCAAAGGACGCGAATTGCTAGCTGTGGTAAAGTCGTTGCAGCATTTTAGCAAATATCTTCTGGGGCGAAAATTTCACTTACGAACTGACCATGCTGCACTAAAATGGCTATTGCAGTTTAAAAATCCAGAAGGACAAGTTGCGAGGTGGATTGAACTACTGCAGGAATACGACTTTGAGATCGAACATCGTAACGGGAAATCTCATGGCAACGCAGATGCATTGTCAAGAAGACCTTGTCCTAAAGATTGCAAACATTGTACTAGGCAAGAGAGTAAGGAAGTGGTATCCGTGAGGATGCTCAGGGCAGACCACCTCAGCAACGAGTGGAAGGACAGCTTACAACGTGCACAGCAGGAAGATCCGGACATCAAGCCGATCCTGGAATGGATGAAGGTCAGTGCTCCCAAGCCCAAGTGGAGCGAAGTCTCAGCGATGAGTTCGACCACTAAAAGCTACTGGGCCCAGTGGGACAGCTTGCTGCTTCAGGATGGAGTTCTGTGCCGTAAATGGGAAAATGTTCGGGGAGACAGCAGTCATTTACAAATGGTTGTCCCTAAAGCTAAAGTACCGGATGTTCTACAGCTGTACCATAATGATTATTCAGGAGGCCATCTGGGAGTTAAGCGAACTCTACTGAAGATCCGAGAACGGTTTTACTGGGTCCACTGTCGAAACGATGTCGAGGACTGGTGTCGCAAATGTACAAATTGTGCGGCTGTAAAGGGACCTCAGACTCGTAGTAGAGGTGCATTGAAGTTGTACAATGTGGGTGCACCATGGGAGAGAATAGCCATTGACGTGGCGGGGCCGTTTCCGGAGAGTGAAAGCGGTAACAAGTATTTCATGGTTGTGATGGATTACTTCACTAAGTGGCCAGAAGTCTTCGCCATTCCAAATCAAGAAGCTTCAACAGTTGCAGATAAACTAGTTCATGACGTCTTCTGTCGTTTTGGAGTACCTTTAGAGATTCACAGCGATCAAGGAAGGAATTTTGAGTCTCAAATATTCCAGGAAACTTGCCGAGTTATGGGTACTCATAAAACAAGAACGACTTCTTATCACCCGCAATCTGATGGAATGGTGGAACGATTTAATCAGACATTGGAGAGGTACCTAGCAAAAGTTGTAGACAATCGGCAACGAGATTGGGACAAGTACATACAACCGTTTTTGTTATATCGAAGTTCTGTTCACGAAAGTACAGCAGTGACACCAGCTTTCGCAAACTTTGGAAGAGAATTACGGCTGCCTGCGGACCTGATCACCGGGATACCACCTGATGCCCCACGCAGTATAACCGATTATGCAAATGACTTGCGGATCAAAATGAATGACATTTATGAGCACGTCAGACAATCGGGCCAGCAAATGTCTGAGAAAATGAAAACCCGGTACGACCGCAAAATGAACAATAAAGGGTTCAACGAAGGTTCATTAGTGTGGTTGCACAATCCAGTCCGCAGCAAAGGAAAATCTCCTAAGCTTCAAGCTAAATGGGACGGCCCGTACCGGATTGTAACCAGGATCAACGATGTGACCTACCGGATACAGAAAGGCGCAAGAGGGACTCCTAAGATCGTCCATGTGGATCGCTTGGCGCGTTATTATGGGACCGATAATGCTCGGGACGAGCATGTCTTAGGAGGGGGCAGTGTTGCATGAATAAGTCAACTAGCGCCATCTTGTGTCAGCAACAAGAGCGAGGGGAGCTTGGCAGTAAATGACATCACAAATCTTTCGACCGACAGCGCCACCCGAAGAACTAAGTTTCTAGAAAATCTATACTCGAATTCTCGGTACCTTGCGCGTGTTTACTTGAACATTCTGGATATTTGCTAATTTAAATAAGTAGGCGCTGTAGGCGCTGCAAGATGCGATCGAGGCAGAGTGAACTCAGCGACACAAGCGAAGCTTCGGAGTGGAATTAAGTGAATTAGTGTGTTTAATTATTAGTGTTTTAACTTTAATTTGTGTAAAGTAAATTAAAGTGTTAATTTAGGTAATTTTATCGGCAATTTTTATTGTCACGAACCTCAAGCTCGTAACAATAATTAATCCAAACCACTTGCGTTTTCTTTCAGTCTACATTTGAACTTGTTTTTCTCACCTTCATCTTGTAATCTTTCTGTTCTAATACGCTATACTGCTGTACTGCTGTTAAAAGTAATATATATAATTAATGATAAGCATGGTCCTTCCCCGGATGAACCGACCAATTCGTGCTACAACTATACTATTAATATAGCTGCAGCATAGCTCTATCGCATATAAAATATTTTACAATAATAATAATAACAAATTATAAAACACACAAATGTGGATACTGACCTCATCATCATCTGGCTCAAACTCACTGTCCTCCGACAGATCTTCATCATCATCAGCATAAAGCATGTGGATGAAGTCTGCGGGCGGATTATTGTTTGCTCTCCAATTTGACATCTGTAATATATTATAGAACAAATAAATAAAAACACCACACTCTATATCACGGGGGTATTTGTATCATAATACATGCTAACAAATTATTTCTCTCCTTTTGTAATATAAATAATGCTTATGAAATGGATTATTCATGTAAATATATAATAAAAAAAATAACAGATCTGTAGAATTTTACTCCGGTACCCCATCATATGACATTGATCCGTGACCATGAACACATTACACTACAGTAATAATAAATAATAATAATTTTCGCACTAAACAATGTCATCGTCATCATTATCATTACAGCCCTTCACAAGTCCACTGCTGAACATAGGCCTTCCTCAAGTAATGCCACAAAGCACGGTCCTGAGCCACCTGCATCAACCGACTTCCTGCATGTCGTCACTCCATCTAGTGGGGGGACGCCCTAAACTACGCCAACAAAATACCACCTCTTTATCGATTTAAACTATTGACATATCCCGTTACTATTTCAATTACTGGCGAATAATGGATTCAACGCCGTAGTTACATAAAATAAAGCTCAAAATGACTTGCTGATTGAGTTACTAACCGTTGTTAGAAATAAAATGTCTATGTTCATTAATTCTTTAAACTAAATTGTATATTAATATAATAAATTTGACGAATTTATAATTAATTATGTACATAGGTACTATGTTATCTCAAAAAAAAATTCGTATTCGTAGAAGATAATGAATTGTGGTTTTTATCGTTGAAATCCCATATAGTTTTTTCTGATTCCAGCAGTTCTATAAACTTTATTGTATTTTCATTATTCCACTCGAAAGGAATTTTGGTAGATCGTACTTAATATTTAATAACAAGACGGCACGCACGTCCGTTCATCCAGGCGCTTGGCGCGAAGTGAGCGATGATGCTGAATGTGAACACTCACTGCCGCTCGCGCTGCCCGTCCTTTGACTTCCGCGCGAAAAACCGACATTTGAGAGATCGTCGAGCAGTGGCAGCGGCAGCGGCAGTGTCAGCGCGAGTAGCCCGTTTACATACTGCCCTGCTCACTTCCCTGCCCAACAGGGCTGAATGTAAATGGGGCAATAGAGTAACAAACTTTTTATTAAGCTAGAGAATAGAAAATTTCATATTGAGCCTATAATGCCAAACTTCTTCACAGAAAAGTAGTCTCTAATAATAAGTTATTATGGGTTAAAGTGTGTGGTCGGATCCGACCCCTTGGAATTTGGTGTGGTCGGATCCGACCGCGTGCATATTGAGAGGTTAAATAAATGATATTAAATTGTTGTTGGAAAAGGAGTTCTCAGACTTTGGAAAAAAAAAGAAAGAATCGAAATGGGATGATATTCAGAACTTGTAGGATATGCTTTTTTGAGTAAAGTAATGATTTGGGCGTTCTTGGGAAGGAAAGTTAGATGAGGATATGGAAAAATTAAAGATAAAGATTGTAATAGATGTCAAAAAATCTAGCAAGGGAATGATCATTTTACGACTGACGTGATCACTTCCGACTGCGTCAGAATGGATCAAGAGTATGTGTTTCCTAACATCACAATCTAAAAATTGCCTAAACACAAATGGAGAAAAGTATAGGAGTGAGAAACGACGAAAGTTGAGTAAGTGTCAATTTTGCCATATGGTCCAAGCAAGAAACAAAATAAAAATGCTGATTTAGAAAACTTAAATTGACGTTATTTGGAATAGGACATGAACTTGTTTCCCAACTCCAATGGATCTTAAAAAGTTGCAAACACGACATGGATCTTCATTTTGTACTGATTTATGGATGTGGCGGTGTCGTAAATCTTTACGCATCTTGTTGCATTGATTCCGCAGGAGTCTGTATTTCGCCCAAATCTTGTCATTATTTGGACCTTTTTGCGTTATTCTTCCTGCCTATCAAACTTTTAAGATCTTCAGTTAACCACCAAGCTTGAGGATGACGTATTCACACTGGACGAACAAGAGCATACTGTGCATCATAAAGTTGAACAAAAAGTGAATTAAACAAGTTTGTCAACAGCGCAAGCCCTTATTATAACACCCCAGTCCATATAAGCAGCCTCTTTTTGTCCAAATCCATTTCCTCAAAATTACGCTACAGAAGTATCCTCAATTTGGCTTTAGGTGGTCTTATTTTATGGAATAAAAGATAGATAGAGAATAGAAGATAGTAACAGGAGATCGTGATAGGAATCGTCATTGAGGGAGAAGAAACGATGATCAAATCAAGGAGATACTATATACATATTATATGGGATACTGTATACATATTAACGCAGGGTGGATGAAATGGCGACAGGTCACAGCCACAACGTGCGATCCCCGAATGCCAATAAGGCTGAAGGGGAAAATTTACAAATCGATCATCTTACCTGTCGTCATGTATGGAAGTGAATGCTGGGCCGTCAAGAAGAAGGATGAAAATAGATTGCATGCGAATGAAATGAGAATGTTACGATGGATGTGTGGTGTGACAAGGATGAATAAGATAAGGAATGAGTATATAAGAGGAAGCCTGAAAGTAGCGCCAGTGGTAGAAAAGGTGAGAGGAAGCAGATTGGCATGGTTTGGGCATGTGATGCGGAGGGATGAAAGTCATGTCACAAAACGAGTGTTGAATATGAATGTGGAGGGACACACGGGCAGAGGAAGGCCGAATAAAAGATGGATCGATTGTGTGAAGAGTGATATGAAAATGAAAGGAGTAAGTATGGAAATGACGGCTGATAGAGAGGAATGGAACAAGAAGATTTACTGCGCCGACCCCAGATAATGGGAAATGGTCTACAGAATGATGACTGTATACATATTATATATTATATATATATATATATATATATACATATATATATATATATATATATATATATATATATATATATATATATATATATATATATATATATATATATTAGTAAAAATGAGTTTTAGAGAGAGGAAGAATATTTGAATTTGCTGTTTCTATGAGGGATTTACCGTCTTTTGTCAACACAATCCTTAACCTTTTGAGCGCCAAAGTCGTCTATACGTGACCAGCACCCGCGTGCCCTGAGCGCCAACGACGTCTATAGTTGACAAAAAACCCGGCCCACAAAAATATGAAATATAGACATTGGAAAATTATTACTGGTATTTTAATTCTACACCCCTCAAAAAAGAATAACCCAGCAACATGTGAGTATAAAAAACAAGTCTCCTAGAGCCACAGGTACTAAGAAACATTGAACTAAAAAAATTGGATTTTTATCTAAGCAAATACTACGTCCAGCACTCCAAAGTCGTCTATGTTTGACCACTAGTGTTGTAATGCGTTAGGCATAAATTTATTGAAAACTATTCAAAATTAAGCTCAAACGTGTTATGTTTTTTCCTATTATTATTGATATTTAAATAAAACAAAAGGTTAGAAATATAAAACTATAATTAGCTACATGAATTTAAAAAAATTATCAAATTATCTTCGCGTAATAAATCTAAAATCTCAACTCTGGCGCATCCTTAGCGCGACATCGAAAATCAGTTCACTGGGCGCCGTGGTCAAGTATAGACGACACACTGATGACGTCATAAGCGATTAGCGGGAAAATTAGTGCAGTGCAACATGAACGATTCCTCAGAACTCATTCGGATTTTGGAAAGCGTCGACGATGATGAATTTTCGGAATCTGAATCATTACCTGAAGATTTAAGTGAGGTAAGTGTCTTAAGTTCCTAATAAATTAAACTTATTTTACTAACATGCATATTGCCTATTTTATGTATCTATTATTTTATAATATTTTGTTTAATTTTAAATATAATAAGTTCGATACATAATGGAACTGTTTCCCGGGCGACCCATGTGAGCACATTTTTTATGTTTTTGTTTTCGAGTTTAGAATAACTCATCATGTTCGTTTACTTTTATACCGCAACTAGTAGATATTTTTTCTGTCAAAAAGGGAATGGTAATATTGTTTAGCGAAGTAAATATCTTCAACCATATTTCACCATAATCCTTCCGAAAAGCAGGTACCGTGAGTAGACCATAAATCATAAATCAACCTAATGAAAAAGCAATAAGGTCCAAAATAGTATATCGACTTTCTACCTTAGAAGCAGCAGCGACAATCCCCTTCGTAAAGTACCGGAAAACGCAGCAAATCATATGCCGCCGCGAATGGGAAAATACCAAAGATGCAAACAATGTGCTACTAAAAAATAACGTAAAAATACTCGTTTCACATGTAAAATTTGCAATGTTTATTTGTGTGCGGCGCCATGTTTTGAGCAATATCATGCCTAAAATTATCGTGAAACCAAAGTTTTTCATTTTCGATTAACTCTACCTCAATGAGGTAGGAATACACTTTATAGTCTTTTTACGGTTAATTTCTTTTTTATATCATAGGGTAATAAACGAGCACACAGTCAACCTGATGGTAAGTGGTTGCTGTGGCCCATAGACATTTACATCTATCCTCGATTACGGATCAAAATGCAGATGCGCTCTCACCCGTGAGGACTTAAATAGAATGCCTCGTTTCCATTAAAGAGGGTCTCCGGTTCTCTACACTTACCATACGAAACACAGCAGCATTAAGCTACTATTTGACGCCGGTATTCCATGAGAGCGTGGTTCTTCCCCGGTTGAGCCGACCCATTCGTGCTACAACTACTCTCCCGTAATATAACTGCAGCATGGCTCTACCACGTTAGAAAATTTGCTTTGGACAGCTAAACATTTATGTTTTATTATTCCATAAGATTTTTATTATTTTAAGACTAATATTACCTACAATTTATTAATTATTTTTAATTGTTGTTTTCTATATTAAGTACTGATTGAGTTAAAGACCAAGATTTTAGTATTTTAAGACTAGACCTAGTGCAAATAATTATTTACAATTGTTGATTAGTGAATAATTATGTACCTTTTTTATTTTAATAATATAAAATTACAGATAATAAATGTGTTTTCTTTACTTAAGGTATGAAGAGCAATTTTTAATTTTGTGTTGTGCGATTTTCTATCTCAATCTCAAAATCATTTAGCAACATCAGCATCTTAAGAAACCCCCATTGTCATAAGAGCGTAAGACTTTTCTTCTGTGATTCACTTGGCCTACGCCTCGCCATAAATACTTTGAATCGATGTCTGTATATTTTGGTTAGATCGATTTTGAAATCGATACACAACGTGCGACACGGCTACATCTCTAAGAAAGTTTCAAAAAGAAAGGTCAGCTACGCCGCTGTCGTCCAGTCGTGACAGTGACGTCATCACAATGGAGAGTAGTGTTGTGGTTTACTACTATTTTATTGTTATTGTTTGTTTTTTATTTATGTACAAAGTACATATATAAAAAGAGTGGAAGACAGCACAAGATTAAATAAAACATACCCGATTATAAAGAGTTATTTATTGTATAAAAAACCAATAAAAACAAGTTATTTTGTGTTATCGATATTACAACTCTTGGCAGCACTGTTTTTTCGTAGGTATTTTTGTTTACTTTTCGCTTTGGCGTACAGGACACGGTAGTGAGTTTTTGGCGTGGCGCTCAAAAGGTTAAAAATATAGGTAATGGGTACAGGCAGCGTCATATAATATATTATGTAGTTATTTTATATTATTATTAAATTATCATAAAGATGTTGATGATGTCTTATTTTATGGATGTTGAATTTATAAATGCGTATTATAACGCCGGTTCCGTTTAGTACTGCACGTAGTGGTGTGTAGTAAGTATTCAATAAAAGTTGTATGGTTTGGACGCTACTAATTTAATGTCTACGCATTTTCTCCAAAATATAATAACTTTAAATAGTGTTTACAACTAACATAAAAAGCGTTCGTTTTATTTGAAGCTATGAAAGAAATAATAAAAAAATTAAATAAAGCTAAGCCAACCTTATTCATTGACGTATTATGGGCGGCCACGTGGGCTTGACTGTTCTTGAAATGTCCGGTGACCTAGGATACTGAGTTACCAACACATAATTCAATCGAAGATTTAATTAAATATTTTACAGTTGAGGAATCAACCTGTTAAATTCCACTTAGTTAATTGGATTGCGTAAATTTGGCTTTGGTTTCATGGGTTACCGCTTTACAGCGGGACTTGACCCTTGAATTAAGCTTCCTTGTCAAATAACTCTAGACAGGCCAACTCTTAGTTTCAACAAAAGAAAACTTGATACTATATCATAATGAGCCGTGTAGCGGCGGTGTGACAATACCCACTACCCATAATATCGTCCCGTGGGTGACGCAAGAGGTGACAGAGATAAACAAACCAGTAGCAGCGTCTTCTTAATAACACCTAGAAAAAAACTGCGGTTGACAACGTGATGACTATGGTAAATATTCTCCTTATTATTTGATCCCTGCCTTATAGGGAGGTCTAAGTTTAGCAATGAGCTTTGACAGTCCGTAATGATTGTGTGTAAAAAAAATCTATAATGCAATTTATGGGGAGATCTATGTTCCTCCTAGTCTGCCTCGCTCTAGACTGCCCCTCGCCTCTATGCCCCATATTTGCCACAACACGCTTGCAAGGTGGGTTGAACACAGAGGTTTTTTTTTATAATTATTGTGTTCTTATCAGAAAGATGCTGACATCTGACATCTCCTGTTTTAGTTGCCCTCTGTCAGCTCTTACGACACCCAAGGGGTTGATATGTGGTTGTACGCCGTGATAAGCATCTGATTAATGTTTTTTCATAAAAGCAATGTAAATAAAATATAATCAAATACTATGCATAAATAAAATACGGTTCAATAAATTAATAGCATAACCAAGTAATATATCGACAGTCGTCTATATACTCGTAAGTACCGGGAGGCTTCGCGTACAAGGCATCATCGGTTAAGCCGTTCTTATTTACTGATATTGATATAGGCTCCGCCGACATGACAATTACGTGTCAGATATATTTCACGGAAGTTCATATAGAATTGCTAGAAGTGCTAACTTTCATATGTAAAGTCTCTATTAAAACCATAATAAGAAAGTAAGAGTAAAACGTAAACACACGTAACAAGTAAACACATTCAATTCGTAAGCATTCTCGAAGTATTGATTTGAAAATGTATCCAGAACTTAATACCAAATATATGACCACGTCGTATAACAGTTTCGAAGAAGTGTTTTAATTCTTACGGTTTTATATCCGCATACTTTCACAATTCAAGTCCGATAGGTATCACCTAATATAAAGATTTTTTTCTTCTTTACAAAAAGGTGACCAACAAGCGCACAGTCCACCTGATCTTAAGGGAAAGTAGATATAGTAGCCCAAAAACACCTACATCTATTCTAGATTAAAAATTAAAGTGCAGATGGACTAAACTAAACTAAGGACACACCTGAGGGCTATTACCTGACTGAGGAGAAATGCCTCTTTAGCAGTAAAACGGGGTCTTGTCATTCTCTTATCTTACAAAACACAGTCGCATTCGGCTGCTGTTATACGGTGATATTCTGTGATAGCTTACTCTTTTGTTGATTCAATTTATTGGAGTGTAAGGAAAAATATATTAATTTTTACTTCTTATTCTTCTATCCCTTCTATTACATTCCCTTGCTTTTCTACTCATATTTATAACATGTCTAGGTAATCAATTAATACCACTTCCAGCTGCGGGTGACAGATATAGGTATAATACAATTTTTTTTTTCTCCCATAGAGAGGATTTCTCAATTCGTAATTCATCACGCTTTAGGGCGGATTGTCGATCGCATTTTCAAATGTTTCGCATGTTTCACACGTTGATTTAGGTATTTCACGCTTAACGTAAATGAGATGGTTATACCACAGTTTTTGGAATGCCATAATATCTTTAGGCTTATCCCATAGTTGCCTTTTACGACACCCACGGTGGGTAATAATGTGAGGGATCCTCTTACGCTGCCATTACACGTTAAGAAGTATATTTAATATTATAAAACGGTTTCTCGCAATTAAAAATGAAATCTAATGCTAATATACTAATATTTTTCTAAGTATAATATCATTTAAGCAAGAGGTAGGTACCTTCCTCGTTGACGGACGAAACTCTGGCCAATGAATGATTAATTGAATGAATTGAAACGAAAATTTTATCTACAAATGCTGAACCAAAAATGTATATACTTCTCTTATAGAAGTAAGGGTTACTAAAGAGCACACAGTCATCTTAATAAGGTAAGTGGATTCTGTGGTTAATAGGCATTCATATAAGTTAAAACGTAGATGCGTTGTAATCTCTGGAGATTATGATGAAGTCTGGGTCGCAGGGAAAAAGGCTCTTCATCACTTGGTATTCTAAACATCGCACAACGTTATTTTCCTTTTACAGACTGGTATGCTGTGCAAGTGTGTCTTCCATTGCCATTATGTACATTCAACCGGAGGCATTTTTACTGGAAACGAGAAATCATCTTTGTCCTGAATGCACCTTCATTTTAATCGAGGATAGGCTGTAGATGTATAGACAGCCCATAGGGGCTCAAGTATCCCCTTACCATCAGATGGGCTGTGTGCTCGTCTGTCACCTGTATTCCAAAAAAATTAAAATAATACGCTGGTCACTTCCATACAAACTAACATCTCAGCTATCAACACTCGCGACACGACAACGAATCTCCCGGAGCGCAATCCACAACAAGCCGCGACGAAGAATAACCAAGCGAACGCAAAATGAATATTATTATACAAATTCCCTTTCCGATATGAACCGAGCACCGTCACGCACTGTCACGGTGTAAGTATGCAAAAATATGGGAACGACTCCTTTACCTTTCATCTGTTAACGCAAAGTAAGAAAATGTGTACCAACTATTATTTATTCTGTGTCGCGGGGCAAAAAGCTAGTAGTATATATTAGGTACTACTAGCTTTTCGCCCCGCCGTGTTACGTAACCAATTTTCAAGTAACAAAATTTGTTTAATAATTTTTCACCATACATATACATATAAGCCATGGTAGCTCAGATGGTTAGCGCTTTCTATAAATTTCACAGTACGCGATCAACCCGAGTTCAATTCCCACCAGCAGCAATGAAATTGTCAATGTCAGAAAGGAAAATATCGTGAGGAAACCTACATGTCTAAGATATAAAAAAAATATATTTCAAAGACATATTTTTATTTTTTTATAGGATAGGGTGACAAACAAGCACACAGTCCACCTGATGGTAAGTGGTTGCTGTGACCTATAGACATCTGCATCTATCCTCGATTACAAATCAAAACGCAGATGTGTTGTCACCCGTGAGGACTAAGATGGAATGCCTCGTTTCCAGTAAAAGGGTTTCCGGTTATCTATACTCACGATACGAAACATAGCTTAATGCTGAGCTACTATTTGACGTTGGTATTCTGTGAGAGCGTGGTCCTTCCTCGGTCGAGCCGACCTATTCCTGATACAACTATTATTACTACTAGTATAACTGCAGCATGGCTCTACCACGTATAACACACATAATATGAAGTTCGCCAACACGCATTAGGGCAGCGCAGGGACACCTCCTAGCCCCAAAACCCTATCAGAACTGAGGAGAGGCCTGTGCCCAGCAGTAAATCGTATATAGGCTGTAACTTCAACCTTAACATGGCTCCATAAAGTGAAAAGTGTGTACAAACTGTACACCCTATTTCACACTAAGGACTTGAAATTGCACCATTTTCAAAGTTTAAGAAAACATTCATAATTTTTTCTTCATACAACTTTGAATACACTCTACCTTCCCTGTGAGGGTTTGTTTCGAGCCAATCGCAGCCAATCGCTCAACAAAATAAAATGTTTCATAGAAACTGTCCCAACCTTTTTCACTCTCAATAGGGTTTTAATTTTCCAATATATTTTCTTTTTGGATGCCTACGTAATGTAAAAACTATTGTCCTAATTTCACGCTTCTTTGTCAAGTAATATGGATTGTACGTCTTAATATAATATTTTTCATACAAACTGCATTTTTGTCTTACGTTAACCTAACCAGTTTTTCATCATAAAAAATAGATATCTTATTATTTTAATTCAAGAGTATTTGCAACAGTTCTCAAATAAATAACATTTTATATTTATAATATTCTAATGTTATATTTTATGTTATTTCGTATGTTTTATGTTCGTGACGCAGTGACATAGCAATAAGTGGCTGCGCTAGGGGCCGCGGGTTTGAATACCGCACGGAACGGAACAAGCCTACGGCCTACAAATAATTGTTCGGGGTCTGGATGTTTTTCCTTGTGCTATTTATTTTTGTAAACTGCCTTCATAATTTAGGAGAAAATCCTAGTGTAAGGGGTAACGTTTTTAAAAAAAACTATAAGCAACTTACTTGCTAAAAAATTCACTGTGGCTGCAATTACTTGACTGAAAACTTGAGCTGCATACTTCACCTTCATTTTAGGCAATTTATCCTGTTGCACATGATGAATTGTTAATTTGTTTAACATTCTTAAATCATCTTCTTTAACATTAATTTCCAAAAGCATTTTTAAATGTTCTCATTTTGCCATCATGACTTCCCCATTGAAAATTAATCTTATATTTTTACTTATCAAATTATTTCTTAGTCCCTTTAATAAATGGAGACAATCATAAATATGAAATAAAGGTATATTATCAATTTCTATTATACTGCTTTTATAGACTTTATTACGCCTTAAATATTTTTATTTGTATCTTTTAAAAGAGAATTAATTGCAGATACATTACATGTGGCTTGGTCACAAATTGTAGCGACAATAATTAAGCCACATTCTCTTAATCTTCTAATTATATCAATAATTAATGCTTTCAATATATGGCTTTTAGTTGCACTTTGGCATAACTGGTAACAAATGTTGTATAGAATATACATCTCTTTCAAAACCAATTATATGACAAATACTCTTATTATAATATAAACCAGGAGAAGGCAATCTCGTCAAACATTAAGTTGCATAGCCTTTGTTATACATTTTTTTCTTTAAATTATTTAGAATATTTTCATTCAATCCTGGTTCAAGCACTATATTTTTAAGGATTTTCTGTAAAGTATGTTTGGATGGTAGTACCAAAATTTTGGTTAAAAAGTTATAAGCCCTAGATCTTTGTTTTAATATTGATAATGCAAAAATTTTCTCTTTTAGAGAAAACTTTCTGCCTTTTGGTTTCTGTACAGATTTCAACTGAAGTTTTATAAAAGTCGATATTGTTTTTGGCAGCTTACGCCTAGCTTAGCTTAGCTCAATTGCGTTTATTAAGCTTTCATTTCTGCTTACCATCTCTGCAACACGGTAGGACTTTTTAACATCTTTGCACTTATTTTGTAATTTCAACAGCCTCGTTTTTAATTGTTGGTACTTAAGTCTTAAAATTTTTAATGTTCTCTATGTAAAAGACTTTCTCTTTACTTCCAGCTGAAAGCAAACAGAATAAAAAAATATATTTTTCTGTTAAAAGATATACAAAAAACCGTCAGTCATTCAATTGCCTTTTATAACATATACTAACTATATGCCTGTGACTTAGCTCCGACAGTAGTAGATTTTTTATACAAGCGCACAGTCCACCTGATGGGAAGAATATGCTGTGGTACATAAACATCTACATTTATCTGCAATTTAGAATCAAAATTCAGATGAGTTGTCACCCCTGAGGACTAAGATGAAATGCCTTGTTTACTGTAAAAAAGAGTCACCAGTTCTCAATCACTATACGAAATAGCAGCATAAAGTTGCTAATTCACGCTATTGAATACTGCAGCATGGCTCTACCATGTTCAGTATTTCTAAACAAAAGCCTTCATCAAATCAAACTACATTTCTTGCTTTAAAAATGATGAGACTCTCAGTCACAATCATACTCCCTATTCCATTCAAAAATCCTTCGTAGTGGGAGTTTATGCTTAATCTGCTATAATAAATCAGTTAATCCAGCTATTTCACTATATTTATACATAAGTATGGGATAATAATTAGTATTTTTAACCTAATGGAATGCGATAGATTTTTATATTCCCTTAGTCTTTTCTGTATAATAAAGTCAATGCAAATTTGTATAGATCCATTAAAAATGGCAGATTGCAAAAATCTAATTCAAACATGGTTACAAAATTTGTCATACGGAAAAGTTGCTGATTTTTTTAATTTAATTAATGATACAGGTTTATCCTAGTTCAGGTGCCTGTTATAGCGGACTATTTTAAATTAGGACATTATTTATTAATTTTAATTGTACACTTTATTGAAATAAAAACTATTAAATTAAATTTAAGCACTGACCTACTACTTAATGAATAGAACAAAATTCACGAAAGATGTGTCCCAGTTAACCAATATTAAGTATAGGCATACACATATAGAAATATAAAAAACTATAACATCCTAAATCAAATCATATTGTCGTTATAAAACTACTCAGTTTCACTTGTGACAATTTATCAGATATCAGCCTATTGATTTCGACTAGAAGCTGCACTACTTTCACCTTATGAAGATTCTAGTGAAAATTATCAGTATGGTTATTTGTTTTACAATTAATATGAATTTAAATTAAATACTATGTACATATCTATGCATAATATTATTTTAAATGATTAAATATTAGTAGTTCTTATGGAAAATAAATATAAATAGTTTTTGCATGTTTTCACAATACAGTATGGCATTTTGGACATGTATTAAGTAGCTCGACAAAACTTATTTTTGCATTTTGAAACTTTTTTGGCTGGGACACTTGTTCGGACCCCAGTTTCATTTAGTAATAGGTCACTGTATATAAGCATGAAAAACAGAAAAAGAACCAGACACTGAGGTGTAACTCGCTTCAACAAACACAATATCTTCTAATCTAATTTATTTTATGTTATTATAAGATAATATTTCACAATACAGCTAATTTATACTCAGCGGACTACTAACTAAATAATACATATTACTTGATATGATTTTTATTTACCTCTTTGTTGTTGAGGTTTAAACTGTTTTCAACTAGATCTGCATCCTTGAAGTAGAGGCCTTTGGTAAAGTTTCTGAAAAAATATAGTGTATCATTATGCTTGAGTAAAAGATGCCAAATTATTAATCGACAAATGCTTTTATTAATTTTTTTATTATTTTATTTAACAAATAGGTACACTTACAATACACATATATGACATAATCACGAAAACATATACATTTCTATACTATCTGATATGTATATCAATAACAAGTGTACATAACATTCATTTTTCTACATGGTAGAGCCACGCTGCAGCTATAATAGGGTTGTAGCATGAATGGGTCGGCTAGACTGGGGAAAGACCATGCATTCACAGAAAACCACTGTAAAATAGCAGCTTAAGGAAGCTGTGTTTCATATAGCGAGTGTAGAGAACCGGAAACCCGTTTTACTGGGATCGAGGTATTCCATCTTAGTCCTCAGGGGTGACAACGCATCTGCATTTTGATTCTTAATCGAATGTAGATGTCTATGGGCCACAGCATCCACGTACCATCAGATGGACTGTGTGCTCATTTGTCAACCTTATCCTATAAAAAAAGTATTGAGTCATGCAATTTTGGGTTCAATACTCATTAATTGAAATATTCAAGATCAGAATAATGCCACTCAGTAGCAATTACATTAAAGTATGTGCCCATGAGAATTAAAAGAAAACACATCGCCATATTGAGTGGGAAATATGTGGCTGGAAAAAGGGGATATAATCAAGAACACAGCACATAACCAGGACCAGGCACTCTCAGTGTATGACAGGCATGCGTAAGTGTACTCAACTAATAACAAGCTTTAAATGAAAAAAATTACCTTCAATAGCATGACAAATTGCTTTTCTGTCCTAAAAAAGTCTACATAGAAATTACACTTCTGCACTACATACCTACTTACCCAGAAAGCAAGCAATATACTGCTATATACTCACATACATTTAAAGTGGGATAAATGTTAGCAGTAAGCCTTCTTCCAACAGTGCAAAACGTTTGTTAAAAATGCGTCACATATGTACATTGAGTTATACAATAAGTCAATGCATATGTAGATATTTCTATTTATATGAAGTTCTTCTGAATTTCGTTTCCTCAGACAATACAGCCAACCACATATTAAATCTAGCTTCGTTATAATAGCCAGGTTTTGGAAAACGATGCATAAGTACCTACTGAAAATAAAAATAATATGGGTTTTTATGTTCCTATTGTAATCTTAAAATAAGATAAATATTAAGTTACGCAAATACTTACCATCTAGCTTACAGCCAAAATAACACAATTTCGTAGGCATTGCGTATTCCAATGCAGAAACAGTCGTATAAATTAAAGCAAAAACCAAAATCCGTAATGCATATTGAATGCCAATGTCGTGCGTAGTAGTAGAAAATCCAGTCCGTATTGGGTGCCGAGTTTATTGATACAGTAGAAAAATCCAGTCCGTAAGTAATACCAAGTCGCTAAAATAAAGTAATTCACTAATACAATCTTCATGACTCAAACTTTAAACGAAAACACAGAAAGCAGAAACTCAGAAAAAATCCAAAACTTTTCTACCGGTCTGCAATGTCAAAAGTTGCCATAACCAGAATTACAAATTACTTAATTACCTTATAACATTTGAAAACATTTAAAAAATCACCACAGAAAAGGCTTTAATAACATTTGAAGAGTAGGTTTTTAGTTAACTATATTTTTATTTATAGTTTTAATGTAAAGTTTGCAATAATTGAGAACCAAAACAAAACACAATCAATATAATTCTTCCAAATCTACCACGTTCTTTATATGGCCACCCAATCCTTTTAACACCGTCATCTATTAGAATTTTGTACAAAACGTTTACTTAAGTTGCATGACGGCGTCCTAAAGATGGCGCTCAGGCGACACATAAAATTTCAGTGTTAGATTTGTATTGAAGTTTCACCCTCTATGCATAGATAAGCTAGATGCTATGTTAGAGACTGTTGCGGACGGCGAAGAGATAATCGTCCGTCGCCCCGCACCGCGCCCACGTCGACACGTCTCCTGCACCCCGCATCAGAACAAGGGCCCCGCAAGAACAAACGCTCGCACCAACTCTGTGCCTACACCAACCGTCGAAATAATAGGCCTTCTACACGGTCGGGACCAACCACCAACCGTCGTGACCTTGGTCGAGTTGATGTAAAAATGGACAGTGTAGACATCGGTTGTCTGACCAATATTATGGTTGAGTCCGACGGCCTTGGTCGCGAGCGCATCCCTCACGACACGTCGGGTCCGTGGTTGAAGCGCTTATTACATTATACAATTTTTAGGAAACCTAATTAAGAAATGGGAAGCTGTAATCGTAGTTAGAACAGTTAGGATCCGATTTAGTCAAATTGGAGGTCCCAACCGCTCTACTTCCTAAATTGTTTACAACTTAGGACAGTGTAATCGCAACGTTACGATTTAGAACAACCAGTCGGCGCCCGCGCTTTGATACAAGCGGATGTCTTGAAGTTTTGATAGAAGTCTGATATCAGAGAGCAGTACTTTAAATCTTAATATTAATTTCTGGTGGCTATAAAACGTAATGTCACCATCAAACATTCTTTGGTACTCACACTTTATCGAAAGATCGTGACTTCTTTTTCAATATGTTTGGATACCAAACTTAACAAATATTCAAACTGTTTTATAGGTGGTAGAGCCATGCTGCAGTTATATTAGTAGTATAGTTGTAGCACGAATGGGTCGGCTCGACTGAGGAAGAACCACGCTCCCACAGAATACCAGCGTAAAATAGTAGCTTAATTTTGCTGTGTTTCGTATGGCGAGTGTAGAGAACCGGAGACCCTTTTTACTGGAAACGAGGCATTCCATCTTAGTCGTCACAGGTGACAACGCATCTGCATTTTGATTTGTAATCGGAGATAGATGTACACGTCCACGGGCCGCAGCAACCACTTATCATCAGGTGGACTGTGAGCTAGTTTGTCACCCTACCCTATAAAAAAACTGCTTAGAATCTAAAAATATATAATTATATTCATATTGGACAGTTTTTTTTCTCAATGACAAGTACTCTTTTCTCTTTTTTTCATATCCATTGTTCCCACCATGGCTAAGGCAAGTCCTATTTTCTGCTGTTTTGATAAATACGGCGCCATCGATCAAACGTGCAACCCCGTCGATACGTCTTTACGAATGCGGTTCGTCACGATTTAGAATTCAATTTAGTGTAGTGTGATCACTAGCTTCCAATTTAGGTTCCTAATTAGATTTCCTAAAAATTGTATAATGTAATAAGCGCTTGACGCCGACCGTGTGGAACGCTGCAGGCCGACGAGAGCGCCTCAGTGGTCAGTGATGCTAACTTAGCAACTTTATAGCTAGATCTAGCTATTATTTGGTGACAGACAGCTACAATTTAATAAAACTTGTAGCTAAACTTTTTAGCTACTTTTTCTAGCAACTTTTCATTTCATCATGAGACGTGAGTCTATCGAAATTCGTCGAGTAGTGTGCCGAGTCGAAAGAAAAAAAATCTATGGTAATAGATGCTACGGTAAGTACAGGTCGACGCTGGCCAGGAATTCCCCGTTTCCTCTGCGACAGAATATTTAGTAAACTGAAATAGTACGCGCTAGTCGTATTTTACCTTGTTTTGTTTTGTTTTATCCACATAAAACTAATTTAATTTAATTTGAAAATGGATTTACCTTTGAAAAAAAAACCTACGCACAGAAATACAGACCGGAGTGGGAAAATATGGACGAATTTAAAGATTGGCTAAAATCGCAAAAAGTATTTTGTACATATTGTTCTACGGAGATTCTTGCTAAACTATTTGATATAAAGAAACATGCTGAGACCAAAAAGCATAAACAGAAAGTAGAGTTCAAAACAGGTACGTGAATGAATTTAAAATTCGTTTTGTTGATATCAGACTCTATCTATGGGAAAAATGAGTTTGATATTTTCATTTTACCAATTTTTTAGGGTCAAATAATATTTTGCGTCTAGGGTCCTTATGTATATTAATTTTGTCTTTACAGGCAATAAAGAAACTCCTTTCAAAGTTGTATCAAAAGACCATTTATTTAGACCTTGCGGTGAATCTGAAGGCACATTGACCTTATTTATTGCCGAGCACTGTTCTATATTAAGTGTTGACCATTTAGGTTAACTATGTAAAATGTGTTTCAAAGACTCTAAAGCTACACAGGAGCTTATATTGCATCGCACTAAATGTACAGAAATAATGAAAAATGTGCTGAAGCCGCACTTTCGCAAGGAGCTCATAGATTATATTGGAAACCAAAAGTTCAGCATTATAATGGATGAGTGCACAGACGTTAGTGTCAGTAAACACCTTAGTCTCGTAATTAGGTATTATAAGGCCGCACAGGAAAGGATAGTAAGCACATTCCTGGAATTAGTTTCTATTGAGGGTGCAGATGCTAGGGGAATCGTTAATGGCTTGGTGTCATGCTTAGAGAGTCACAACTTAGATATCAAACAAATGATTGGAATTGGAACTGATAATGCATCTATTATGATGGGCATTAATAACGAGGTTCATGGAATCCTAAAAAGAGAATAGGTATAGAAAATTTGATACTGATACGATGTGTCTGCCACTCGTTGCAGTTAGCAGTGACCCATGCCTCCGAAAATACTCTGTTGATCAACGTCGATGATAGTCAAACACTATCATCGACGTTGCTGAAATTTTGGGATTTACACCAGAAATAATAGACAAGATAATGCAAAAGTGGCACATTCTACATATAAATAAGTGGCATTCTGAAGAAATAGTTCAGTTTTGGGTCGAAGTAAAAAAATTTAGAAATTCTTCCAGTGACGACATATATCAAGATATAAGTACTCTTGCTTTAACTTGCCTTTCACTGCCATATTCTAATGCAGAGGTAGAAAGGTTATTCTCTCAAATGAATTCAGTTAAAAATAAGCAAAGAAACAGAATGAGTTTGAAAACTGTGAACTCAATCCTCTGCATTAGAGACTCCCTCAGGAAAAGTGGTAAATGCTGCTATAACTGTGTTTTGTCTAAAGACGTACTGCATAAAATAAAACGGTGTCCCCATTGAAAAATATTCTAAATCAATAAAAGATACTGAACCCCAGCCAATGACATCTTTCTCTTTAATTGATTAATTTATTTTTTATTTTTTATTCAATTGCGTACACAGGACTTAATTTAACTTCTCGTTGAAATTAATGAATACAAAATTATTGTCAGAAACTGGCATTTTATTGTAACCTACTTATCTACTGTAACATTTAGCAACTTCTAGCAAATTTTTAGGGTAAAAAAACTGGAAATCTAGCAACATTTTGAAAATGTCTAGCTACTGGGTAAAGCTAGCAGTTGGCAGCACTGTCAGTGGTCAGTGCGCGCCGTAGACAGAGAAACCTATAGACAAATTGACGCCTTTTTCCCATTCGCACACGAAAAAGATAGATTTATGCATACGTCTTGCATAGAAATGAGATAGAGCGTTGTGATTGTTTGTCCCTTTCTCCGTCCCGGTTTTTTTAACAGCGTAGCGATTTAAGGAGTTTATAAGTTGGTTTAAGTGAGAAAAAAGTGTTTTGTGACCTTAAGATTCGTGAATCTTGTTCAGTTCAGTTCTTAGAACAATTAAAATTTTTATCTAAATGTGTTTAAAAGTCATAAAGATTATTGTATAACCTAAAAATTCGTTATCATACTTTCTCACTCGAGGCCACGCCGATCATTAGTCTATAGGTATCTCTGTCTACGGTGCGCGCCATAGATTACTGTATAAATACTAGAGAGTGCGCGCTTAGCAGTCGTCGCAGGCGGATGTTTAGCGGCACCAGTGCTGCCATATATACAGATTTCTTCGTATTTATACAGATTTTCGTTGTGTAATACAGATTAACACTGGGTACAGATTTTTATACAGAGTTTTTAACTCTATTGATTGAATTATCATAATATACAACTTAAAACAGAACGAAGCAAAATATATGACTAGATACCGCGTTAAACACATCATTGCATGATTCTATTCTTTATGGTTAATTTATTTTTTTCACAACGTAATTATTCCGTATGGGAGCATTACAAGCGTATTATAAAATACATCGATATTGATAAAATATGTATACTGAATAATCTTTTTTACCGTCTGGAAAAAAATTGGATGTAACATGTGAACAGAGTAGAAGCCTATGGCACTGATATTTTACAAATAATAAATTAAATGAATAAATTAATGAATTCTATCGAAATCCAAATAATGTCCCTCCTAGCCTGTGATCCTGCGAAGTGACAAGGTCAAAGATGGCAATTAAATTTATTGTTTTATTGCCGTTGGTAAAGTAGGAAAACATCGTGAGGAAACCTGCATGTCCGAGGAATGAGAAAAAAAAATATTTCGAAGACATGTGAAGTTCGTCAACACGCATTTGGGCAGCGCGGCGGACACTTCCTTGCCCTAAACCCTCTCAGAAATGAGGGGAGGCCTGAGCCCAGCCGTGGGACGTATATAGGCTGTAACTTTACTTTTTTTTACTTTGGTAAAGTAGAGTGGATATGTTTTAAATTTCGATAGATTTTATTAATTTATTTATTTAATTCAAAATTTTTATTTTTTATTTATTTTTTTGTAAAATATCAGTGCCATAGGCTTCTACTCAAGGTAATTAATACAGATTTTATACAGACTTTGAGTTTAAATAGCATACAGATTTAATACAGATTTTAGCTCTTTCTACTACAAATAAAAGGTTCAAGCCATCTGGCAACACTGGGCGGCACTATGGATACGAACGGAAGCAAAGAACGTGAGGTCCTGACCGAATTCTTGTCACTGTACTATGATTTACCATGTTAAAGTACCATGTCATGTTTGTTTAAAGTAATGCGCTCTTTCAGCCACAATTTTATGCATTTTATTTTATTTTCATCTTCATTCAAGCATAGAAACGTTAAAGCTAAACCTATTTTTTGTTGTATAGAAAAGCAAGGAGCCATTTTTAAAAGTAACTACCTTACGTCTTTACTCTCTAAATACTAGAGACAACTGACTAGTTGAGTCAATCCCCCGACCGTATAGAACGAATATAAAAATCGGTTGACCCGACCAAGGTCACGACGGTTGGTGGTTGGTCCCGACAGTGTAGAAGCGCTTTAAAAGAAGCGCTTCTGGCGAGGTTTCGTAATTCGCGCGGCTACAGCTCTCAAGACAGAACAAGCAAGAAAGAAACCCTCAAGATCCCTATTAGGTTCATATAGTGTTTTAGTATTAACTGCCGCAAAATTAATTGTAAATAGTGTTCAATACAGCGATTATTTTAAATATCTTTAATTTCGACTCAACCCCTTGTAGTTAAAAATAGCAATTTTCGTTTATCAAATTTTAGTCAGACAGATGTCACAGTAATTAGCTTTCTTCACAGTAATCGTTCAGTTTTCTCCCTAAATACGGTCCACTTAACTGTCATCCCCAACAGAGACTCTGGAAAACACACTAGAATCTAGAACCAAAACCCACTATTTTGAGAGTAGTTCACTATATAACACAGCCCATAAAAGTCCAGCATCGAGTAGGAAACAGCACAGCTACTTGTGATTTAAACTAAATACTTACTAAAATTGGTAGTAAATCGCTTACTGTGATATCTTTGATTCATTAGTTAAACATGCAAGTAATTGGTAATCTAAACACTAATAAATTAATCTAATTCTTCTTAATAAGTGTTTTTTTCAACCCAGTGTCTTTAAGATTAGGGTAAGATAGGGCTGACATATCGGTTAGGAATAAAATCCCCTAAACTAATAAAGAGAAAAAAATTGCATTGGGAAATAATGCGAACGAAAAAAATTATAACGCGAAATACGCAATTCTATAGTTAACATGCCGAAAATAAAAACAAAACATGTAAAGTAATGAGGTCTCACGTTACCATGAACTAGCTTCGTGTCACCTTTTCCGGAGCAGAAACCGGTAACTATGAATTGAATTTTTACGCGTTCAGTAAATCAAACAAATTATAGATATTCGTACATAATATTATAATATTATGATAATATTCCGTATTGTGTATCTTATAACTGCCAACTAAAAGGATAGCATCATCATTGTCGGCCCGTTAAAGTCGTTATCATGATAAAAGTCCACTTTTACCGTGAAGTAACGGTGTAAGAATATTCACTAACTTATATCGTTTCACATAAAAGTCTAGCCTGCTAAGCGCAGGAGCTTGTGTTCTCATAATTGGAACTCAGAAGTGGAAGATTTTGCTGTATTATTTATTACCATATTATTATTGTTACGCCACACCGCCACAGCCAATCACAGCGCACCATTCAAGCCAGCCAATCGTAGCCAAGCCAAACTAAAGCACCACTCTAATTACCGGATGCCTCTGGTAGGGGGTCCAGCTATATAGCGCCTTACAACCTCATTTTTGGGAACCTCTTATCATTCCCCATCAATTCGGTTTCCGAGCCAAACACTCATGTCCCCAACAAGTTCACCGCATTGTGGAATATATCCTCAGCGGTTTCTATCCTCGTCGTCATAAGACCATCGCGGTCTTTTTCGATATAGCTAAAGCTTTCGATAGAGTCTGGCACACAGGCCTCATCTACAAGCTCTACAAAATAGGTCTCCCCGATCATCTAGTTCGTCTCGTGGCCTCCTACTTAAAACATCGTACCTTTCGTTTTAGACACGAAGGCACGCTATCTTCACAGCGAACTATCAAGGCTGGTGTCCCTCAGGGCTCAGTACTTGCTCATCCGCTGTATATCCTGTTCACCAACGACATTCCCATCCCGTCGAAAGGTGTTCAACTCTCCCTCTTCGCAGACGACACTGCCATCTACTGCAAAGATGTCTCACTACCCTTCATACGGAACAAGATCCAAAAGTCAGTTGATGACCTAGGAGCTTGGTTCAAAAAATGGCGCGATGTGAACCCGGAGAAGAGCTCCGCCGTTCACTTCGATTATAAGCGACGCCGTCTCAAAAACACTCCACCAATACGTATGCTAGGGACCCCTGTCCCCTGGCATACGTCCGCCAAATATTTAGGTGTCACTCTAGACACAGGGCTTACTTTCAGGCCCCACGTCAAAAGAGTAACCCGTCACGCACGGTTTTATCTGAGTAGGCTCAACAGTATGTTGGGCCGACACAGTAAAATGTCCCTTCGAAACAAGCGTACCCTTTACAAGGTCTGTATACGACCAGTCATGTCCTACGCGGGCCCCGTCTTTGCCCACGCAAACCCTAACATTATAAATGAACTCCAAATAGTTCAGAACCTCTTCTGCCGTCGAGCTGCGAACGCACCTTGGTACGTCCGTAATGCCGACCTTCATCGGGACTTAGAGCTCCCAACAATTCAACAATTCCTTAAAACTCTCTGAGAACTTCTTCAAAGCCTCAGAGTCGCACCCAAATCAATTAATTCGTGAGGCAGCTTCTTATGCAGCCCCACCCCCCTCTCGCTATCGTGTCCGCAGGCCGAGAAACTCTCTCTCGGACCCGCCTAATAAACTGTCAAACGACCTGAACTGTCTCCTGGCGGCTCAGGCCAACTCTAATTAAATTAATTATTGTACTAACTAACATTAATTTGCCTTCGTAGGCACTCCCTCAGCGGCTCTTAGCCGCCTGCGCCCTCTTTTCCCAAAAGAGGGTCGCTCATGATAAGGCACAATACAGCTTAATCAGCCGGTTGCCTGTCCCCAAAGGCGGTTTTTAGAGGGTATCACTTAGGGTCCCCGGTAGGACAGTGAGCCCCTCATAACCACGATAGACCGGCTATCGTGGTATGCGTAATGCATTTTCCGCCTCCCTACGTACAGGGTAGCCCTTTAATTGCTTCGGGCGCAAAAAAAAAAATAAAATTTGGGAGTTCTTATAATACCGCTCTCTGTAAGACGAAACGCTGTCGAAATATTAAAATTAAATGAAATTATTGTGTTTATAGTTTTCTACCTTCTTTTTATTTTACTAACTGTTACATTATTATTTATAAATATAAAGACAATTTTAAAATTACTAGCTAAGATCTAAATTAAAATTGTTTGTATCTTAGGGTACTTGATTGCAAGATCTATTCAACCCTCAAGGTTCTTGAAGTTTACACTGTTGTCTTCCAGTATATAAAGAATATGAGCTTAGAATCATTGATGCACACCATAAAGTGTATAGTTACGTACCGACGTCAAATCTTGCGGGAGAAGCGTGAGTTTCCTCCGTGTTCGTAATGAATATTTTAAAAAGATATACTGTTCTAAAAATACAATCATAATAGTAAAAATTTACTGAATTTTCAGAGAGGTGGATGTGTTAGTCTTGTTAATAAGTTTTAATTCATAACAATATGCTGTACTTAGCTATTATTCTGAGGGTTTGAATTAAATCTTAAGTAAGGCGTCACCATATATTTATCACCATCATTACAATCCGACACAAGTCCACTGCTGAACATAGGTCTCCCCCAAGAAATGCCACGAAGCACGGTCCCGAGTCACCTGCTTCCATCGACATCGTGCAAATCTTTCCAAATCGTCACTCTATTTAATGAGGAACTCGTTCTGAGTTCTCCACTAGATGGAGTGTTTGCTTTCGTTACTGTTCTAAGAGTTTGAATTAAATCGTATACGCTCCTACCTTCTTAACGTAAAAAGACTTATCACTTGGTCACATATGAAATTCTATCCAAAAAAAATATTATCACAGTTATGCTTTATTTTCTGTACTTCTCCTGTGAACGTTTCAGAGAACTTATTGCAAATATTATACACACTGCAGATTGACCTAAAGATTTTAGAATAACGTCATCTAAACCCGATTTAGGCTTCCCTATACATTTATTTATGTTACACCATATTTTTCTAAAATCATTTTTACATTTTTGTATCTCATTCTGCCTGTATTTACACTATATCAGTATAAAGAACATAGTATTTTTCTTGCGTGCTTGTGATCAAAGCATCCCTTTCACATCAGTGGAATCGAGTTCACAGTCATTTATTAATATAAAATATATCTTATTGCACCAAAGTATATAATATAAGTAAGCAGAGACGGGGGTCCACACTCCCCCCTCTCCGACTGCGGTTAGATAGCTTAAAAAACGCCTAAAAAGGCGACATGATGATTGGTAACAATACCAAGTCATAAACCACTCATCATAATCCTCACCTCATTGCCTTGAGTCACTGAGTCAGATGAAGCTATAAGAGTCGTATAGACTAACAGCGCTAACATCCAGAAAATAGAGACTCAGTCAGTACTAGGGTTTCCGATTTCTCGAGGTTTTTTAGTTCTCGGGTGTCGAGACTTCTCGAGCCTGATTTCTCGGGTCTTCTCGGGTTGTCGAGAAAAAATAAAATACGTCTAAATTTTTGTTTAATTAATAAAAAGAGTCTTTAATTTAACTGTGTTTATTTTACATGAAAAAAATCAACATAATTTTTAACAAAAAAAACAAGTTCTCAATAAAAAATCAGCTCAAAACAAAATTGCTAACTAAAAACAATCATACTTCTTCTCCTTATCATAACTAATCTCATCTCACTAATCTGTAATAAAAAACAAAATCTCTGTTAACAATCAGCTTAAAACAAACATCTTAACTAAAAACAATCATACTTCTTCTTATTATAACTAATCTCACTAATCTTTAATAAAAAACAAAATCTCTGTTAACAATCAGCTTAAAACAAACATCTTAACTAAAAACAATCATAATTTTTCTCATCATAACTAAAGATCACTCACTAATCTCACTATGTGGGTGGTATGGTATCACAATTTTTGGCAGTTTTAATGTAATTAAATAAGAGCTAGCCTAGCTAAGCCTGCTTATTAATTCTTATGAAATATGCCTTAAGATAAACCAAAGCATTAATAGATTTATCAGATAGCCGGCTCCTAATCTTACTGACCACATTTCCCGATATGGAAAATACCCTTTCATTTTCTGTTGAAGTCGGCTTGACTGAAATTAATGCTTTGTATAGTGTTTCCAGATTAGGGGTCCTCTTGCCTGTTTTTTTCAAATAGCAAAAACTCTTTTTTTATAATTGATTTGGAAAGCACCACAGCATTAGTTGATTCACCATTTCTCGAAACACCTTTTATTGCTCTCTAATTGAGCTGCAAAGCTGTCTTGTTCCGTTTCTGATTCGCTTACGCCTGCTTCGACAACTTCTGAATTATTTCCTGTCGAAGGTTCTGTAGTAGTGGGAACAGTGGGGTATAGACGATTGAATAAGTCTTCAGCGTATCCAATTAAAAATGTCTTGCTATTATCGGTAAAATAAGCACTCTTTTTGAGAATAAAATTATCGGGGCTGTTTAGGTAGCGTAGCAGCGATATTAGAGGTGTATTCCGACGATCTGATATTTTCATTTTAAGAGATTCTACTAACTGAAGAGCCAAAGGGTCGTCGATACTTTCTAATTGTTTTAGCAACACATCTGTTATAGCCTCTGCAGTTAGTAAATTGGCATCTTGTCTGCTCAATGCTTCAACTGCAAGTTTAGTTGGCGTCAATATCAACCGCAATTTTTGTAGTATAGGAATATTTTCCTCCTTCCATTTAAATGAGCTACCTAAATCAATCAAGGCTTTTTTAATGGAATTTTTTAACTTCAAGAAACGCTCAATCATTGTTAGCATTGAATTCCACCTAGTTCTGACATCCTGTAATAAGACTAGTTCGGCCCCGAATTCAGTCTTCACATGTTTTTGTAGTGTGATATTTCTAAGGGGACTCTTTCTGAAAAATCTTATGATCGAACGGGTCTCATTTAGCACTTTGTTTATGTCGTCAATAGGCTGCAATATAGATTCATCATCAGATTCTTCGTCATCGTTATCAGTGGTGGCTTCATCAGAGCTGCTGTGTTCATCGTCGCTAACAGGTGTGTTTCTTCTAGCAACTGTAGTTACTGTTTTTTTTTGCAAAAGGTATCAAGAATAGCCAAATGGATGGCATGGTTTACACAGAGGACCATCTCACAGGGGCTCTCTCTGCCAAATTTTTTCATAACATTTGGCCCGTCGCTTGTTACGGCCAAGACATAATGCTCGAAGTTTACCCCAAAGTATTTCAAACGCTCCTCTACTATTTCTCTAACCTCTGCGGCACCGCATTTTCCGGGTATGTAAACTAGCCCCAAATTGTAAACTTTTGCCTCTGCTGTATAAACACAGACGCTAAAATATCGTCTGTTTCGTATGCTCGTCCACTCGTCAATTGTCACACTTAGCCGGTTTCCTGATGTGCAAAGCTGAGAAAGCTCTTTTATCATCTCCTTCTCCTTTTCATCATAAAACTTCAATATTAGGTTCATAACTTCGGTTTGGGTCTTTGGAAGTTTATACCCCTTGGCAGCAAGTGATTCACGGATAAATTCACTTTTAGTAATGCCTCTTATAGTAAAACCATCTTGGGCTGAAAGTTTAGCTAAAATTTCACCTAACGATTTTCTGGGTTGAACGTCAAATTTCAGTGTTTGCTGTACGTGCATAGTTTCAAAATCACTTCTCAATTTTTTTGGTGCCGTCACCCCGGAACTAGACGAACTGGTAGATGCTTCTTCTGTGTCCATTTGAACCTCGGTGGATCTTACATCAATTTTGTGTACATGAGCTAAATGCCTCACTAGTCCGCTTGTGTTTGATCCTTTACAGGCTATGGTTTTAGGACATTTTAGACATTGCGCATTTGAGGCGTCCTTATTTTTCTTGAAATATTTCCAAACTTTGGAAGTTTCCATTTTGGTTCATTAGTTGTAAAATCTATAACAAACAGTTCAAGAATTAGTAAGTATTTTAGTTTAGTACCTACAAAATAGCTGACGCAACAGTGGGGAGGCCTATGCCCAGCAGGGGGTTGATGTGGTTAGGTTAGGCTGATGATGATGATGAAAAAAATGCTGTGTCCTTTTGTATACTACGTTTGGTAGGATTGGTTGGATACGTTTTGTGTTATTTGTAGTAGATAAATTGCCATAAAACAACGTCTTAATATTATGTGTTTAGTTTAGAACTTTAGGCTTTTGTGGGATTATTACAACATCTGCAATACAAATGCAATTAATGAAATCGGTAAATATTTATGCACTAACAATTCTCTTATTTGATTAAAAACAAAAGTTTTATTTCTTTAACATACCTATTCATTTTAAACAAAAATATTATTTTGGTAATACAAAAGTACTTACAAAACAAAACAAACACTTGAACTATTTAAATAAATAATAACAATACTACCTGTTTGTTCTGCGATTCTATTACTCGTGCGTCACTAAATAGTAAATACACTCACTATGCTGGGTTTATGATCCGACCGATCCGAACACGGCGGGAGTTGAAACACGAATGAACAAAATACAACTGGGGCCGCGTCGCGCTTGCGTATGTCGGCAAAAACAAAGGATACCGACAGACACGAGCCGTGCTGTTAAAGGATGCCACTGCCGCCTCGCATTTACAAAGAAAGCTAAGCGTAAAAATGTTTATTTAAACTTCTCGATGTCTCGACTTTTCTCGAGCTGAATTTCCCGGGTACGAGACCGACCGATTTCCCGGGACGAGAATTCCCGGGAACAAACCCTAGTCAGTACCTATTAGTAAATTTTGTTTTTTGTTAACTAAGAGCAAATTTTTCTGTCATTAAATATAGATTATTATATATTTATTACTGGCTCCGTGGCACAATGGCCGTTGCAGTGCTGAATGCCGCGGATTGAAATCGTACACGGAAAATCCTCCCACCCAGTAATGTTTAGCTTGGTTAGTTACAAGAAATACCCAAGAACTTATAATTTATTCCCATGGGTACAGCTCATCTGAATTAGGTTAGAAAATGCATCAACGAAATATTTAAAACTCATCCACAGTACTGAAATGGCAGTCACGTTACATTTACCTTTAAATTGAAATAATATCCAATGCTAATTGACTTAACGGCTTACCTCACCTCACCTCAATTTCACCTCTACCTCAGCTCAATTTCTAATTTCGCCCCCACTTCCCCGCGCCACTCGATCGCACACTACGGCTCGAGGTCACGCGGGAACACGAGGCCAAAGCGATTTTGTTAGAGTAAAATAAACTATTATCGGACGAGTAGGTACTAAGTAGGTAATAAAGTTTTCAGTCATAATTTAATATTAACTTGTCATTATATGAACATAAAATTATATGTCGTAAATTTAATTTCATTGTACATACTAACGGCAAACTCTTATAACTAAAAAAACTATATTGTAAGTTTATAACATTGCACTATACATACATATATACACATTACACACACACACACACACTCATATATATATATATATATATATATATATATATATATATATATATATATATATATATATATATATATATATATACATGGTATGTATGTAATGTGACAGCATTTTTTGAATATCAGCGGTTTATAGTTCGGTTTGGAGGTAACTGGATTTTTTTTCTATCGACAAAATTTTATGGAATCGTGTTTTCGTCTTTTTTTACCTTTATTAATATAAAATACACGCATTTAAAATAATAATAAACATCGCCAAACTGTGCAGCAGTTCATTGGCGATACTTTTCATAGGAATGTATGTTTCAGTCTTTTCTTTAATGTTACAGTGCTTATGTCTTTGGACGTATCTCTTATAAAATCTATTCTATTAAATATTAGCGGAATTAAATATTGCCTAGTTCTCTTACCATAATAGTTTCTTATATGTGGTATAACATATTTACCCTTCTCAACTTGCCTTGTACGATATTTATGCATTATAGGTTGTTTAAATTTATTTATTTATATTGTTCTAAAGCAATTGGGTAATCTACCTTTTCATGCACTGGAAGTATTACACATATATTAAATAAATTGTCATAATACTTAATAATAATAATAGGAGGACTTAATAATAGGAGGAATATTATTAATAGGATTATTTGCAATTGTATAAATTTTCATAAACCAAGAAACAGAGCTATATTTTATATTGACTACCTAATTAAAGTAAGTGTTTAACGCAGTTAGATAATATAAAGCAATTTGGTAATTTTAATATATTATTACTCTATATACTTGTAGTGACAGTTATTAGGTAAAAGATTGAATAAAAGTTTAAACAAAATCTGATCTAAATTCAAATTTGAGTTTTGTAATATCGTAGATAATTCTGGATTAAGGATAAATTAATAATTATGAACCTCGACTGAGTTCTGTAAGCTGACAACCAATGTTTACAGTGTCTATTACTAATGTACCATGGTTATTAACCATGGATAAACTATGTACATTAGTACAAACGCCGTCTTGGATGTGTATTTTTATTGGATGTGTACCATGCATAATCGTGAAGTGTCCAGCCTCCGGAATTACTTCCTGGCGAGATCTAACGATCTGACGTTTAACGATCTGATAAATCATACTGGGATTCAAATATCTTGTGGTGGTTGTAATGGTGATATGCATTGGTGTATTATTTTTCATTAAATTTCTATTTTCGCTGCCCGCTGCCCATCGGCAACCTCTTCTGTCAACTCGCTGTTTGAAAACCTAATGATATGATATAATCACTGCAAAGTTATGTGGTCTATTCATAGCCTAGCTTTCCCAGCTTAATGAACGGCGAATGCCGAGCGTTGAAGAAGACGGCCGAAAGGCGTTGCCCAACAGTCGAATGATGAATGAGGAGTCGACTGCCGAACAAATGTGAACAGCCGTCGCGACGGCCGTTTGGAGGAGTCGACTGATGAACGTAAGGGACCAGCCGTATCAACGGCCGTTCTGGGGAATCAACTACCGGATGCAAGTGAGCAGCCGTCGTGACGGGCTTCCGAAGGAGTCGACTGCCAATCGCTTGTAGTAGCCATTGCAACAGCTGATTAGCATTAAGCCGAGTAGTGTGGTGGTACCCACTCAGCTTAAGCCAGTTCCGCGACGATACATGTGGTGACTTTCTTATGCTGATAAAAGAACAGACAAATAACTGAAGAATTGGTTATATCACATAATAAAAACCCTTTTAATATAGTCTCAAGTTAGTGGTTCGATTTGGTTGTCTTTAGTATATAGTTCCAACTTACTATCTGTTTGGCTGTTAGTTCCTCTGTTACTTCAATCATCTCTAAAAATGTGGCAAAATTTTTAATTTAAAGCTATAAGTAAGGTAGTTGGTAAGAATAATAATAACCAAGTCTAACTACCATGTAGCGGCGGCACTGTAGGGTATAGTTACCATGTTGGTGTCGTAATAACAGATAGATGGAAACAGGAGATAAACAGCACCCTCTCCTTGATAACAATTCAATTGTAATATATATGCGAACTATGAGGCAATCTACGACGCAGACTATATTCGGTAGTGGATTTTAAATCAGCTGTTACAAATAAATGAATGAAAAACATTAATAGTTATAAATACGTTCACATTAGAAATATCCCATTCATAAAGGGTTTGGCTGTAGACAAAATTGCAGCCATAATAACCAAATAAAATAAACAGAGCTGAATAACAAAGCAGACAAACAAAGCCACTGTAAAAGCTAATCAACTAACATAAGCCTCGCTGTCGCTCCATGATGAATTACACAAAACTACCCCATGAATATCGATTGTGTGACATATTTCTTGCGATATTTTCTGTTTGTTTTTATTGCTTTCATGACTTTCATCGATCAAAATTTAATTGAATATTAAGTTGAAAAGAAGTGTAATAATGTTTTTATTAGTTATAAAAACAATGTCTTTAGGTAATTCGTCTTTCCTACGTGCTAACTTTTATTAGGTATTCTCTTTAATAATGTCGATGATTTCATAGCAGCTTAATGCTGCTTTGTTTCTTATGATGAGTGTGGAGAACCAGAGACCCTTTTTACTGGAAACGAGGCATTCCATCTTAGTCCTCACGGGTGACAACGTATCTGCATTTACGAGTATATTCTTAATCGTGGATAAATTTTGACATAAATAGAGTGGATATATTTTGAGATAAAATAAAAAGCGGCCGTGTAGTGGCGGTGTAAGAATACCCACTACCTCATATCGTCTCGTCAGTGTCGTAAGAGGTGACAGGGGAACAAATCAGAAGGTCGGCAGCAGCGTCTATCTTATATCGACTAAAAATAAAAAAACTGCGGTTGCCAGCTCGCTTGCCAAATATCACGGCTATAGCATATAACCTCCCTATGAGACAGTCTATGGGTTTGTGTTCAGCAGTGGACTTTAACATGCGTGACGGTGATGTAGAAAGTGTATTTATTTTTGCAAAAATATTTTTGCCAATGTTTGTGCATACCACTCCACCCCCTCACAGTCTCGATCTCGTATAAACGTTAATAGTTTTGTATATCCTGAGTATAAGGACTCTGCATTTTTCCCTTTAAACTCTTTTGCTTTGGGGTTTTTTCTTACAATTGATGTTAACGTGCTGCAGGAGGAACAGTCGTAGTTGGTAGTACAAGTTGTGGTACATTCGTCCGTAAGCTACTCACTACAAGCCGTGCTAGCTCAGATGGTTAGCGCTCGCTGTAAATTTCACAGTACGCGAGCAAACCGGGTTCGATCCCCGCCGGCACCCATGAAATTGTTAATTGCTATTTTAAGTGCTGATTTACCACATGCTCGGCGGTGAAGGAAAACATCGTGAGGAAACCTGCATGTTAGAGAAATAAGAAAAAATATTTCGAAGACATGTGAAGTTCGCCAACACGCAATGGGGCAGCGCGGCGGACAATTCCTTGCCCTAAAAACCCTCTCAGAAATGAGCGGAGGCCTGTGCCCAGCAATGGGACGTATTTAGGCTGTAACTTTACTTTACTTTACTTTTACTAACTACAGGGCGCACAGAAACCTGTGTCGTGGACCACGAATTATGTTGAGTATACTTCAATACCAAACCCGCACACATAGCTTATAATTACATTGGTCTATTCTAATTTAGGATTAAGTTTTGTTGTTATAACTTGTATAACTTATTATTTTTCTAGCATGTTTGCATTAGTAAATAAAATTTCATTCTTTATTTTTTTAATAAATTGGTATAATATAACAGACAGCTTAGTGAATAACTAGCAGTTAAATTTTAAATAAAGGCTTGTAACGTTAAAACGCTCTCTGCGGGTTATGAACACAGAAGTTGGTGACAAAAACATAAAATATGAAACAATGATTTGTCTTCACCGGGTCTCACGCCTCTCGTTGACACAGGCATCCGAACTTTCCCTATTCTCCGCAGCCGAATCTTGGTTGGCGGTGAAGCCATAGACCGGACCCATCACTGGGGTCAGGAAGGTTAGTGTTTCTGAGTGCTCGTTCTTCCTGGTCTCATGGCGTTCGCTCATCAGACACGGGGGGATCTGGTTCGCATATGAAGGTGAAGGCCGCGGAAGAGGGCGCGTTATGTGTTCTGGTGCGCTTAATTTGAAAAGAATATGGGGGAGGAGTAGTACCTCTCCCAAGGAGGGACCGCCAAGGGATGGCCAGTGCTGTTGGGGCCGCGGATGTGTTCGAAAGCGTTCCTATGACCCCGACAATATGCGACGAAGATGGAACACCATGGGGTTTTAATCGGTGCGAGTCCAACATAACCCGTCCGTGCCCCCGCAAGGTGGGTATGCGTAGGCATTTACCCATGTAAAAAAATGAATCCGAACACAAATTTTGTTCCGCGTTACAACTTGACGTGTGTGTAATTACTTGGGGGGTGTCACACGGTCATGCTCTGTCATTTTCCCGCGCCAACTTGCGCATGGCGGGTAAAGTGTGAGGAGATCGTTTAAACTCAAACGTTGTGATTTCGTGATTGGATTTGATAGTATTTCTATTTTGCAGAATTTTTCACTTTTTTTGTATTGTATTTGGTAGTATGCAAATCTTGAACGCAAAACGGAAAGTTTGGGCTTTGCTGTTTGTTGACTTGACCAGCTCGCACTACCAGCGCACTATTACATCCGTTTTTTTTCATATTTTATAGGACAGGATGACAAACGAGCACACAGTCCACCTGATGGTAAGTGGTTGCTGTGACTCATAGACATTTATATCTATCCTCGATTATGAATCAAAATGCAGATGCGTTGTCACCCACGAGGACTAAGATGGAATGTCCCGTTTGCAGTAAAAAGTATCTCCGGTTTTCTACACTCACCATACGAAACACAGCAGCAATAATCTACTATTTTACGCTGGTATTCTGAGAGAGCGTGGTCCTTCTCCGGTCGAGCCGACCCATTCATGTTACAACTATAATAATAATAACTCATGTATACCTCACGTATAACTCATGTATACCTTTGGCATACTCAGGTGGACTCAGAATGAACTTAACGCCCTGGATAGAAAAGTCCGCACTACCATGACGTCCCATAGGATGCATCATCCGAGATCGTCGGTAATGAGGCTGTACTTGCCGCGAAAGCATAGTGGGCGTGGCTTCCTGAGCACGCTCACCATGCATAATCGCGAAGTGTGCAGCCTCTGTGATTACTTCCTGGCGAGATCGGATGATCCATTCTATAAGGACGTCATTTCTTGTGATAAAGGACTTACCCCTCAATCCTTAGCCAACGAGCAATGGCAAGACCCGGCAGTGCAGAGCATTTCCGACCGGGAGACCGTATGGAAGGAGAAGGAGCTCCACGGGAGGTTCTACAAGGCTCTACATGAGCCTTTCGTAGACACAGTAGCCTCACTCCACTGGCTAGGCTTTAGTGATCTCTTCGGGGAAACCGAGGGTTTTGTCTGTGCAATACAGGATCAGGTTATTAAGACCAACAACTATCGGAGATACATCCTAAAGGATGGCACCGTCGACATCTGTCGAGATTGTCGCCAGCCCGGTGAGTCACTTAGGCATGTCATCTCCGGTTGTTCGGCGCTTTCTAACTCTGAGTACTTGCACAGGCACAACATAGTAGCCAGAATTCTTCACCAGGAGCTCGCTCTGAAATACGGTCTCGTGGATCGGAAATTACCGTATTACAAGTTTCTGTAAACTTGCTCCAACTATCAACACAGATACGCTTTTTTCGGCATACTATGGTCTTGTTGAATCTGTTCTCAGATATGGCATCATTTTTTGGGCCAACTCAACTAACACAGATTTGGTATTTAAAATGCAAAAACGATGCATACGGGCCATGTTTGGTATTCAAAGTACGGAGAGCTGTAAGCCATTATTTATTAAACACAAAATTCTCACACTTCCATCACTATATATATTGGAAATAGCTTTATTCGTTAGAAGCAACCCACACTTGTTTCCTCGCCTATCAGACAATGTAAGACGTAATCGCCGAGACAACAATAGACTATGTGCTCACCCTGCTAAAACAGCGCTACTGCGTAAAAGTGTAGTATGCAAAGCTCCATTAATATATAACAAAATTCCAAACGACATTAAACAATTGAATACAGGATTATTTAAGAAAACATTAAAAAAATATTGACTGCAAAATGCTATTATAATGTTAATGACTTCCTTAACGACAAATCTTGAATCACGAATGTAACAAACCTACATATTTAACTACTATTTACTACTTTATTATATACATTGTTAATATTATTGTATTGTTAATGCCATTGTATAATTATGTTTGATAGGAAATATAATTGACATTTATTACATTCAATTACTTCATGTTCTGATAAATTATTTAGTAGATATTATACCTTTTTGTCATAACTCATTAATTATTTGTTACAGCTATCTTTATTTTCTATTCCTTTTGTCTTCATATTTGTACACCAACTATGGTCAAACATGTTGATTCAAAATTATAACTTTAAGACCAATAATAAACATCAAATGTATTATTATCTACACATGTTTTTGCAAATAAATATATCTTATCTTATCTTATCTTATCTTATCAAGTACTTGCCGGAAGCCGTGCTCGAAAATGATCGCACCAGGCTCTATTGGGACCATGCCATCATCACAGACAGGACTATTCTTGCGAATAAGCCTGATATTGTGCTGATGGACCGGGCACAGTCAAGGATATTTTTGGTCGACATTACCATTCCGTATGACGAGGACCTCGTGAAAGCCGAAACAGATAAGCAAACAAAATATCTGGACCTGGCTCACGAGGTGACCGACATGTGGGGTGGTCTGCCGACCGAAATTATTCCTGTAGTCGTCTCTGCAAACGGGCTAATCCCAGTCAGCCTCTCGGGTCATCTAAGGCGGCTGGGACTACGTGGCGGACCGTTCCAGGCTCAAATGCAGAAGGCGGTGCTCCTCGATACCGCCCGCATTGTCTGCCGTTTTCTTTCCCTTTCCCCCTAACCTTCGGCCGTATGGTCTCCCCTGCCGAGGGCCTCAATCTGGTTGGACTTTTATTTATTTATGGAATTTTATATTTTTTTTTTTGGCCGTGTAGTGGCGGTTAAGAATATCCACTACCCCATATCTTCCCGTGGGTGTCGTAAGAGGCGACAGAGGGAGACAGGCAGGAGATGGGCAGCAGCATCTTCCTGATGACAACTGTGACGTAATAAAAAACTGCGGTTGCCAACCCGCTCGCCAAGCGTGGCAACTACGGCAAATACCCCCCAATGAATAAATACACAAAAAGACGGCCCCCAGTCCCCGGCGGTCCCGCTATTCCTGGCTACGGTGGCGACCATGGTAACGGCGGGGCAGGGGGTGCTAAGAATCTCCGGTGGAGGTTCGGTTGCCACCTACGACGACTCGACCTGGCAACATATAACGCACGCACCCTGAGGACTGACGAGAAGATACTGGAGCTGGAAGAAGAGGTAGACAAGTTGCGCTGGCATATTATTGGATTATCCGAGGTCCGAAGAGAGGGGGAGGACACGGCAATCCTCGAGTCCGGCAACTTGTTCTATCACCGGGAGGGCGACCATCTGTCCCAAGGAGGTGTCGGATTTATCGTCCACAAGTCTCTCGTCAACAACGTTGTAAAGATTGGGAGTGTGTCGACGAGGGTCGCGTACCTGATACTCAGAATCACCAAATGGTATTCGCTGAAGGTCATTCAGGTTTACGCACCAACCTCGGCACATCCCGATGAGGAGGTGGAGGAAATGTATGAGGATATTTCCAGAGCCATACATTCCTCCAAAACCCACTACACGGTGTTGATGGGAGACTTCAACGCAAAACTAGGCACAAGAGAAAGCGGTGAGCTGAAGGTAGGGAAATTTGGAGTAGGGCAACGGAACCGAAGGGGCCAGCAGCTGGCCGACTTTATGGAGAAAGAGGAACTCTTTATGATGAACTCTTTCTTCCAGAAGCGGCCCCACAGGAAGTGGACCTGGTCGAGCCCCGACGGTTCGACAAAAAATGAGATTGACTTCATTATGACGACCAGACGCCAACTGTTCAGTGATGTCTCAGTGATCGCAAGGGTGAAAACTGGCAGCGATCACCGAATGGTTAGAGGCACACTGAACCTAAACGTTAAGTTGGAGAGGTCTCGTCTAATGAAGTCAACGCTCCGTCCCCCTCGTGCTCTAATCCAGAATCCCGAAAGCTTTCAGCTCGAGTTACGTAACCGCTTCCAGTGCCTAGAAGATTGCAATGCAGTGGACGATATGAACGATAAGCTCGTGGAAACTGTCCATGCGGTCGGAGCTAAGTTCTGCAAGACCCGCCGCAGAAGAACACAAAAACTCTCCGATCACACTCTTAATCTCATGGCTGTTAGACGGGAGATGAGGCTGCAATCGTCAACAGATTTGACAGCATACAGGCAACTGAACAGACAGATCTCCAAATGCATGCGGCGAGACTTACGCAACTTTAATACTTCTCGTATTAAAGAGGCGATCGAGCGGAACCAGGGCTCCAAAGTCTTTGCCAGAGATCTGTCTGCCAGAAAGAGCCAACTGTCAAAGCTGAAGACTGAGTGTGGCAACATCGTTTCCGGGACACCTGAGATTTTGAGTGAGATTGAGAGGTTCTATGGGCAGCTGTACACATCATCGTTGGAGCCACACGCAAGTGTGAGTAACGATCCAAGAGCAAGTCTTATCCGACACTATTCCGATGATATCCCGGACGTCAGTCTAAGCGAGATTAGAATGGCTCTCCAGCACCTTAAAAACGGCAGGGCCCCAGGCGAGGATGGAATTACAGCGGAGCTTCTGAAAGCGGGTGGAACACCGGTACTTGTAGTCCTTCAGAGGCTCTTCAATTCCGTCCTCCATGGTGGCACTACTCCAGAGGCGTGGAGCAGAAGTGCGGTGGTCTTGTTCTTTAAGAAAGGCGACAACGCTCTCTTAAAGAACTACAGACCGATTTCCCTTCCGAGCCGCGTCTACGTGCTGTTTTCGAGAGTCATTACGAATCGTCTCGCACGCAGACTTGACGACTTCCAGCCTCCCGAACAAGCCGGTTTCCGAAAAGGCTTCAGTACCATAGACCACATACATACCCTGCGGCAGATTGTACAGAAGACTGAAGAGTACAATCTGCCACTTTGCCTGGCGTATGTGGACTATGAGAAAGCCTTTGATTCCGTCGAAATTTGGGCGGTGCTACAGTCCCTTCAGCGGTGCCAAGTTGACTGTCGGTATATCGAAGTGCTGAAGTGTTTGTACAGTAGGGCTACGATGGCTATCCGAGTACAGAACCAGAGCTCGAAACCTATCCAACTGCAGAGAGGTGTAAGACAGGGTGACGTTATATCCCCGAAACTCTTCACCGCTGCATTGGAAGACGTTTTCAAGCTACTGGACTGGAAAGGATACGGTATTGACATCAATGGCGAGTACATCACTCACCTTCAATTTGCCGACGATATAGTCCTTATGGCAGAATCGCTGGAGGACTTAAGCACTATGCTCAATGACCTCAATAGTGCCTCCCAACGGATAGGTCTTAAGATGAACATGGACAAAACAAAGATCATGTTCAATGTCCATGTCACACCTATGCCGGTAGTTGTTGGGAGCACTATGCTCGAAGGTGTTGACGAGTAACCACAGAATACCAACGTAAATAGTAGCTTAATGCTGCTGTATTTCGTATGGTGAGTGTAGAGAACCGGAAACCCTTTTTACTGGAAATGAGGCATTCCATCTCAGTCCTCACGGGTGACAACGCATCTGCATTTTGATTTGTAATGGAAGATAGATGTAGATGTCTATGGGCCGCAGCAACCACTTACCATCAGGTGGACTGTGTGCTCGTTTGTCAGCCTATTCTATAAAAAAAAAAGAGTACGTTTACCTGGGACAAATAGTCCGACTAGGTAAGTCCAACTTCGACCGAGAGGTCAATCGACGGATTCAACTCGGCTGGGCAGCGTTCGGTAAATTACGACATATCTTTTCGTCAGGTATACCTCAATCTCTAAAAACTAGATTGTACAACCAGTGCGTGTTGCCAGTGATGACTTATGGATCTGAGACGTGGTCCTTCACTGCTGGCCGTATGAGGACGCTTAAGGTCGCTCAGCGAGCTATGGAGAGGGCTATGCTCGGAGTTTCTCTGCGTGATAGACTCAGAAATGAGGATATCCGCAGTAAAACCAGAGTGACCGACATAGCCCAACGGATTAGTAAGCTGAAGTGGCAATGGGCCGGCCATATAGCTCGAAGAACCGATAACCGATGGGGAAGAAAGGTTCTCGAGTGACAGCCTTGTACCGGTAGGCGTAGTGTAGGGCGACCCCCCACTAGATGGAGTGACGACCTGGTAAGACATGCAGGAAGTCGATGGATGCAGGTGGCTCAGGACCGTGCTTTGTGGCATTACTTGGGGGAGGCCTATGTTCAGCAGTGGACTTGTGAAAGGCTGTAATGATGATGATGATGATATTTATTTTATGTTATCGATATTTATGTATATTTATCTTTTCATTTTCATTTACTATTATATATTTATAGAACCCAACCAGATGAGAAAACTATATTGATACCCCATAATAATAATAATGTCCTCCAGACCGGCCGAATTTCGGCCACGGCGGCCTGCCTCAACGGAGGCTAGCCATCGGCACAGGACAGGATTATAGTGCCCAAGTGTATGCGCAAGCACAGGTGCACTCTCTATTCCCTCACTCTCATAATCCGATGGTAAGGTAAACCGACACGACCGGGAGAGAGATCAGGCGCGGGACCAACGGCTTTACGTGCTTTTCGAGGCACGGGGGTGAGACACCGCCAACTTCCTGACTCCGGGCAGCTATTGAGAATTTCTTGACAGAAAAACTCAATAATAGATTTTTTGGCCCGACCCGGGATTCGAACCCAGGACCTCATGATCAGCAGTCGCACAACAACTAGACCAACCAGGCAGTCTACAACTATCATATATACAGTCGAGAGCTACAACTATACTGCTAATATAACTGCAGCATGGCTCTGCCTCGTATTAATCAAGTTGGTCAATCTACTAAATCTCTTTTGAATGTATACTAAATGGTGCTAGACTACCGCCAAATTAAAGTGACTAAAACTTGGATACACCATTGTACGCCTGAAACAAAAATACAGTCAAAAAAACAGTGGATACGAGGAGAAAACCGGCTCCAAAAAAAGCCAAAAACTTTTTTCTTTTTTTCGGTTGTGAAAGTGATGGTGACGTTTTTTTAGTTATCTCAATCGATTATCTTCGGAAAAGAAAACTATTACACGAGCATACTACGCATCATTACTTGTTAAACTGAAGGCAAAATTGCGGAATTAACATACACCTAATAAGTATTCACAGTTTGATTAAAAAAATCTACACGCGTGAACTGTTAGGTAAAGATTAAAATTTAAGTTGTAAAATAGCATAATATGCTAACTATGTGATGAAAAAACAAATTATGTTTTTTTTTTCACAACGGCGCTAACAGGAAATTACCACTTATCAAGATTAATGATGTCGAAATTAAGGCTTTTGTACTAAATGTGACGTAATTATACTATAAAGGTAAAAATGGAGGTTAAACTTTTTTTTATGTATTTTATGCCATAAAGTAAACACTTTTACATTTTAACATACTATCTTCGTAACGATCGACGGGAAAGAGATTTTTTAGTGCCATGAGACAGTTAGCCTCACTCCCCTTCATGCCGCACCATCGAGCTTTCAGTTCTTTTCCCTCTAGTCTTTAATGAATCTATTTTATTTTAAAACGTACCTATCTACAATTACTACACGTATTTTAAGACGTTTTTTATTTATTTTAGTATTGAATTTGAAAAATTGCGATGTTTTTTCCTTTTTTTCATTTATCAAAGAAATGTAAAATTCTTGTGAGTCATAAATTATTATTACTTTTTGAAAACTAACTTAAAAAGAAATAAAAACCGACTTCAAAACTTAGACAGAATAAAACAATATCTACTTTATAGCTTACATATTCATTTAAATCAATTAAATAACAAAATTATTTAATTGTTTTCAATTTTTAAGACCGATTTTTACTTTTTTTTATAAAATAAATTTGTACCCATTACCGTGGACTAAAATGTCACAAGCTTAATATCGCAACAAGAATGAATTCTGCAAAAAAATTATAAAAGTAAATAGTTACATTTTAATGTATAATTTTTTTTAAATTAACCCCATATTTTCCACTCTTAGGTATGTTTTTTTTACAAAATATATATTATCCCTTTAATATTAGAGTAAACCTGAAGTATAACCTATTTAATTAAAAGAATTATTAAAATCGGTTCCATCGTTTCCGAGAAATCAGCAAACATTCACATACAAACATAACATAGACATACCGTAGGTATGTCTATGTTATGTCTGTCGTCGGGTACAGAAACTTTCGTTTTGGAACTCGGTTATAAGCAATAAACTGTACTGTTTTCAAATACCCTTCAAACAATATATCAGTAAGAGAATCACCATAATTCGTCCCGTGATAAAACTGACTGACGTTTTCTCAGAAATGAGCAAAATATTTATTCTAAAAATTGAAAAGAAATAGCGCAAAAAATAATTGAGAAGAAAGATTTTGAATACAGTGTTTAATTTTAATTAAACAGAATTGCATTGTATGCAACTGCGGATAGTCTATTTGACAAATATTCAAGAGTGAATTTATTTTGGCATAGTCTAGTGAGCATCGGTTTACGATTGACCTAGCTCGTGTTATTGTCATGTGTAGTTATTACGACGCAAATGCACGTAGCAACTACACACGAGTGTGCTTTCAGGATATCAAGCAAACCGATAGATATAACACATACACACATATACATACACATAGTGAAAAGAAGAAAGATTCAGTTGCAAACAAATTAAACGTTTCTTTTCCTCTGACCCTCTTATATAATACTTAACTTTCATTGATACTTATTAAAAGAACAATATGAAATTTTTATTAAATTAAAAAATATAGTCCTCGAGTGGGAACAGTCTTCGAATAAAATTCATTCATTCGCGAAATTCGCGAGGACATCACGAACTTATAGTCTACAAATATTTACGTGATTTGTTTAGTTACAACGCAAAAATCTAAATAATGTAGACCTGAGAAGAGCCGTTAAAGTCAAGAGTCAAGGGCTTTGCCTCTTCCCAAATTGAGACTATGACTTTCATACCGTCTTATTCTCTGCATGCGATAATAATTAAATATCCCACAAAGCTCTCAACCGGGGGAAATAGAGACATTTACATACATGGAAGTTCGTGTAGCCCAAACTGTTAAGTATTAAGCAGTTTTATCATGGCAAAAGAAATTAAATATTTAATAAAAATAATACTGACTTGCTACAACATGCTACCGGATAAAATACAGATATGCTGTAGGTTAGGAAATCGATTTTAATATAAAAATAAAAAAGACAATAAAAAGTGATTTAGTGTTTTCTTCTTTAAGTAAGTTTAAGAAACTTAATATTTAAATAATGGTTTTCTTGTGACACTTCAACGATTCAAAAAAGTAGTAAAAATAAATTGAATTAATAGATAAATAAATCAATTTCACAATCGATTATCAATGTTTTATACAGGCCACAAAACGGAAATGTCAACCTTAGTTAAAAAACTCAAACGTCATTCAAATCATTTGTGACTTTTGTTTGGCTCTGAGTTTGCGGTGTAAGTGAATATTTTCTGTTATTTTTGTGCTGTAATAATATTCTGATCTATGATTCTACGTATAAAGAATTCTGACGGATTATATATTTTCTGATTTTACAAGAATACATGTGCAAAATGATAACTCAAATGATTTTCCCCAGCTCACACATAGTGATTTAATAAAAATATCTTTAGGTATTTATCAAATTAAGTAGGCTAGGACCCATTATGGAGACAAGATGGGAGATATGAAATAGAAGTGTGTCAAGAAACGGTCAGCAGTCTACTAAGAGAACTGTCAATATCCAACCAATCTAGCTGGCTATTAAGAGGTCGAATAAATCGAGACATACTTAAGCTCAAAAACATATTTTATATTTTACATATATTTTAGTTGACAGTTCTCTTAATGGTAGAGAGGGCATCAAACAGTATTATTTTAATTGCTTGGTAGGAAAAAAACTGTAGGTTGCTGTCGTCATGTAATGTCCATAATATGGTACCTAAGCTGAGCAAGGCATAAAGGGAATTTAATACCCCATGCACGGTTTTTAGACATTGAGCTATTATGTACTACCTACTAGAGGCGACACTGCATTCAGTTACTCTGTTCCACTCAAGTGCGGTGCGTACACCGCACTTTAATCACTCGCTAGGCGCTTGTAGAGTTGTCACGTGTTGTGTTGATTTAAAAAAATCTTTTGATGAAAATATGCCGTCGTGTGTACTTAGATATTGCACAAATAATTCAAGAAATGTCAGTAAAAACCAAGGAATTACTTTTCATCGGGTAATAAGATACTTAATCAATAAAAAAAGTATTATAGATTAATAATGAAACAAATTATTCCTAAGACACCATCTCATGTCATGGAATATAGATTATAAAATTAATATGTTCAGATGCGACATTTCTGTGGGTACTTTAGTATAGGACGAATATATTATTATGCACATTTTTTGTAGAAACATATAAAGTTATTATAATTAGGCAAAATTTTTCATATTTAAATCTGCTTATTATTCTTTTATTTTTAGGTTGCACATCAACGTCAAAGTGGAATAAATTCGTCCATTTTTAACTCTCGCGTGCCCAGCGATAATATTAGCTAAGCAATATTTGTAAAAATGTTATATTAATAAGTTTTGTTAAACATAAATTTAGTATGTTTTTTTTCATATTTGACACAGATACCTTTTAAAATATTCATATAAAAGTATCATTAAAATGTAATTGTGATATTATTAGGTAATATTATATTAAATAAGCAAATATCATATTATACAAAATAAATGACACAATATAAATATTGTTCTCAATATAATTTACCTATTTAACAATACAATCTATTATTACCTACTGATCCTTCTACCTATGTTTATTCTATGATAAAAAAACCAACCGCGCGAAAACAAAGTAGCGTACATTTTTTGTTTGAAATAGCTGTTCTAGTACGTAAGTACATATTACTTTAATGTTTTTAGACGATATTTTATTTGTTTATGATGAAATGGACGATTAATAAATCATTAAAAGAGAAAGTGTTTTTAATTCATAGTCCCCCTGCTTTTTGATAATTATTTCAAACCTCTAGAACAGTGATTCCCAAAGTGGTCTATATCGACCCGTAGAGGCTATGACAACCTGTAAGGGGTCTACGTCAGCGAAAAAAAATTTGGGGGTCCATGAAATGAAAATGGGGGTCCACGATAGTGGATCTCACCACATAGACTGATAGTACATTTTTTATAAAAGATTTTTAGTTTATTTTATATTTATTTAATGTTATTATATTTTACATAACATATACAAAATTTTATTTTGAGTAGTTTTAATTTAAATTCAATTGATAAATGTATAAATTAACATGTATTTTTACTTTGAGTTTTTAACACTAAACTTCACTACAGTTAGAAATTTATAGGAAATCAATATCAGGTAAGTGTCTACCCAACACGGAAAAACATGGCAAGGGGTCTACGACACAAAAAGTTTGGGGAACTCTGCTCTAGAATTTGGACGGCGGCGCTGAATCCTCTGTGTGAATGTCCTACAATACATAAAATTATGGTAAAGTCTAGAAGTCTAATAATTATTTTCTTAAAGTGTAATGTGAGAGCTTGGTGTAACAATAACATTGTAAGTATAACGTAAGCAATAACATTGTTTTTAAATAAACCAATAACATCCTATTTTTTTTCTACCATGAAGCAGTCGTAAACATTTGAGTTTTTTTAAAGGCTATTAGTATATAGATAAAATAATGCAGTAATCGTTACTGTAACATCGGGTCCAGCTTTCTATGAATATTGGCCCGTCTCTTTTCACATACAAACAACCTATGTTTGTTTTTCGACGTGACTGTGTTTCTTGATTGCTGTTTTATGTTTTATATAGTTATATAATTTAACACCACTCTGAAAAACACCTTAGTATATCTTTTTAATTAGTATGTGATAGTATGTAATTTATCTTTTTAGTTATTAATATTTAAACACCATTGTAGTTGTATTTATCCAAAGTATTTTTATGATATTTCAAAATAGGTATGTTACGTGAAAAAACTTTAACCGTAAAATTGTCACAACTTTAACTACTCAAATCGCCTGCACGTGGCCTGAATGAATACCACGAAGCATTTTTATCATCTTGGAAAATATCTTACCTAGATTTCCTTCCGCTTTTGTGGTTCAAAAGATATTAAAACTTTTCAATAGAGAAATGAAAAATTCAAATACTTTTTATGTTCTCTAGTTCACAATTCCAAGTTACTTGATAGTGCACGTGACTAGCTTTGTGCACTTACATGCTGGCTGTTGCTTTAACAAATTTATTGAATGAGCTGTATAATACCAACGTTGAAATGTCAGCTAAATAAATATCAACCTTTCTCATGGACATCGTCAATTCAAGAAATGGTTAAACTTATTCTCTCTTTCTTCACAAAACAGGAATAGAAAGGGATAGGAATTATTAAAGACATAATTAATATTTAATTTAATTAACTGGCAACGAGTATGAGGTCGTATTTTACTAAGGACTAAATAAGAATTAAATTTATTTCGGACTTATATTAGAAAGGGATAGGAATTATTAAAGACATAATTAATATTTAATTTAATTAACTGGCAACGAGTATGAGGTCGTATTTCACTAAGGACTAAATAAGAATTAAATTTATTTCGGACTTATATTCATTTTGTAATAATATATATATATATATATATATATATATATATATATATATATATATATATATATTTCGTTCGCCGTTATCAATTGTTATCATATCCGCCATAATGATTGAATCTAACGAAGAAATTCAATAAATAAATTTTCACAGGCGAGGAATTGAGGATTGACCGCAATACAGTTTTGACCCCTTACATAGCCAGACTTGAAAAATCTGGCTATACAAAAAAACTCAATATTTGGGTACCACACGAGCTCACTGAAAGAAACCTAATCAATCTTGTTCTTGTTTGCGATTCTCTATTGAAACGCAATGAAACCGAACCATTTTTGTTAAGATTGATCACTGGTGATGAAAACTGGAATACCTACGATAGGAACGTATGAAAAAGATTATAGTCAAATGATATTCAAGTTCCATAGACTGTAGCGATACCCGCATTAACACGCAATAAGGTGATGTTGTGTGTTTGGTGAGATTGGAAGGGCATCGTATATTATGAGCTTTCACTGCCGAACCATCGGTTCAAATCTCTACTGCCAATAACTAATGAGATACACGCATGAAATTGAGAAAAAAGGGAATTGATCAATAGAAAAGGAGTGGTCTTTTATCATGATAACGCCATGCCCATAGTCGCCTCTTACTAGACCTCCAGGCAGTGTGCTGGTGCATGTAGAAGAATGATTTACGCCGCTACTATAGCGACAAACGAACGTTGTTCCATTCTAATTTTTTAGATATATTTTAGAGTAAACTGATAGTTAACCCATTTTTAGTTTCTTTTTTTTATATTCATATATATTTTAACATTTAAATACAAATTGTAACTTTATTATAAACAACATTCTAACTTCTAATTCTAATACTAAAAACCTTAAAAATATATATTATAATAACTAAATATATTATTAAAAAGGAGGTCCTTTAGGCAAGGTTCCGAAGATACTGGCAGCGTTTCCCCGTTGAATAGCTAGACAAATTCTTTGTCCGAGGTAGCTGCCAGCTCTTCGGTCTCCCGTGACGTCGATTAACCTTTTTGCTATTTCCTTAAAAAGGCTTACGGCGCTAGGACCTCACGGACCAAGGGTCTCGACACCGAAAGGGACAAAAATATATTCGGAGCCTAGACCCCTGTATTTGCATACTTTAGCTTTTTCAGCCGCTTCACAAGCCGCACCAGCTCTGTTGTTTGTTCCATGTAGATGGGAAGGGGCCAGCGTGTCTGAACAGGTTGTCCCATGCCAGCACCCGGCCCATCCTCCATGGAATCTAATTATATATATTAGTTTCTTTTTTATATTATGCTAGTGCATATCTACGTTACTTACTTCCGTTCAAATATAATATTGAACGAGCACGACATCCTACGTGTTAAAATCTTCCATGCACTTAATTGGTTTAATGATGAAATTACTCCGTATACTAAAATTATCAATACTATTATTGTTTGAGTTGAACAGTGATCATCATTCTCTAGACCATTTCCCATTATCTGGGGTCGGCGCAGTAAATCTTCTGGTTCCATTCCTCTCTATCAGCCGTCATTTCCATACTTACTCCTTTCATTCTCAAATCACTCTTCACACAATCGATCCATCTTTTATTCGGCCTTCCTCTGCCCGTATGTCCCTCCACATTCATATTCAACACTCGTTTTGTGACATGACTTTCATCCCTCCGCATCACATGCCCAAACCATGCCAATCTGCTTCCTCTCACCTTTTCTACCACTGGCGCTACTTTCAGGCTTCCTCTTATATACTCATTTCTTATCTTATCCATCCTTGTCACACCACACATCCATCGTAACATTCTCATTTCATTCGCATGCAATTTATTTTCATCCTTCTTCTTGACGGCCCAGCATTCACTTCCATACATGACGACAGGTCGGATGATCGATTTGTAAATTTTCCCCTTGAGCCTTATTGGCATTCGGGGATCGCACGTTGTGGCTGTGACCTGTCGCCATTTCATCCACCCTGCGTTAATCCTATGCTGCACAGCTCTATCTATTTCGCCGTCGCCTTGAATGAGGGAACCGAGGTACTTGAAATCTGTGCAGGTAGGCAGTATAGCGCCATCCAACGCCATGGGTACAGGACTGGAAAGACCGCCGAAATCACAGCACAGATATTTGGTTTTGGGTCTGCTGATCTTCAAGCCAACACTTTCCAGCCTCTGTTGCCACCCCGTCAGTCTGCTCTGCACCTCGATGCCTTCTTCCCCGACAAGCACGATGTCATCGACCAGGGTGCCTCATCCTGCGGATCCGACGTCAAAGCGTCCATAATCAGTAGGAAGAGGTAAGGGCTCAATGCCGACCCTTGGTGCAGCCCTACAGCCACATCGATACTGCCCGTAGTTCCCGCGGCAGATCGTACACATGTACGGGATGCTCTGCACGGACTAGGCACGGACTAACCTCACATACTTCCCCGGCATACCTTTCATCTTTAACGCCCACCACAAAACGTTACGCCTTTTCAAGGTCGACAAAAACCATGTGCAGATTTTTATGCACGCGCTTGTACTTTTCGCACAATTGGCGTAATGCGAAAATGGCATCTGTCGTACCTCGACCGGGCATGAATCCGAACTGGTTTTATGTTATCTCACACTCTTCTCTCATTCTTCTCTCTATTATTCTTTCTCAGACTTTCATCGTATGTGACATGAGTTTTATTCCCCGGTAACTGTTGCAGTTTTGAACGTCTCCTTTGTTTTTAAAAATGGGGACCAGTATACTACTGCACCATTCCTCAGGTATTTGTTCTTCCTGCAACAATTTACCGAAAAATAAACTCAACCACTTCCATCCTTCCGCACTCAGCAACTTCCACACTTCTACTGGTATTCCATCTGGGCCGACCGCCTTCCCATTCTTCATATTCCTAACAGCCATTTTTACTTCTTCCACACTAATTTCTCTCACTAAGCCCATATTCACTGGTGGGTTTTCAAGCATACCATTCCATTCATTCTCCTCATTCATCAATTTCTCAAAATACTCCTTCCATCGCTTCTTTATACTTTCATCGTCAGTCAAAATCCTTCCAGAATCATCTTTTATACATTTTACATGTGAAACATCTCTTCCATTCCTTTCTCTCGCTCTTGCAATTTGAAAAAGTCGTTTTTGACCTTCGGGGCTTTCAAGGGACCGATATAATTTATCTTTTGCCTCTGCCCTACAAATAGCAACTTCCTTCTTCGCTCTCTTCTTACATTCTTTATACGCCCCTCTCTTACTTTCTTTTATGGATTCATTCTGGTCTTCTACGCTCTGTCATTCTTCAAATGCATTTTTCTTTTCTCTCAAAACTTCTCTAATACTTTCACTCCACCACCACCCATCCTTATCTATCATACGCTTTCCTTTTGTTTCTCCTAACACCTTCCTTGCCACACTTCGGATACAATCAGCCATTTCCTTCCAGCACTCATTCACACTTATTCCTTCCATATCACCCATCTCTATCATCTTGTTTATAACTAGCTCTCTAAATTCGCTTGCACAGCTAGGCCCGACTCGCAACTGACCGTTTCCACTGACATCACTCTAAAGCACTATGCTCAATGACCTCAATAGTGCCTCCCAACGGATAGGTCTTAAGATGAACATGGACAAAACAAAGATCATGTTCAATGTCCATGTCACACCTATGCTGGTAGTTGTTGGGAGCACTATGCTCGAAGTTGTTGACGAGTACGTTTACCTGGGACAAATAGTCCGACTACGTAAGTCCAACTTCGACCGAGAGGTCAACCGACGGATTCAACTCGGCTGGGCAGCGTTCGGGAAATTACGACATATCTTTTCGTCAGGTATACCTCAATCTCTAAAAACTAGATTGTACAACCAGTGCGTGTTGCCAGTGATGACTTACGGATCTGAGACGTGGTTCTTCACAGCTGGCCGTATGAGGACGCTCAAGGTCGCTCAGCGAGCTATGGAGAGGGCTATGCTCGGAGTTTCTCTGCGTGATGACTCAGAAATGAGGATATCCGCAGTAAAACCAGAGTGACCGACATAGCCCAACGGATTAGTAAGCTGAAGTGGCAATGGGCCGGCCATATAGCTCGAAGAACCGATAACCGATGGGGAAGAAAGGTTCTTGAGTGGCAGCCTCGTACCGGTAGGCGTAGTGTAGGGCGACCCCCCACTAGATGGAGTGACGACCTGGTAAGATATGCAGGAAGTCGATGGATGCAGGTGGCTCAGGACCGTGCTTTGTGGCATTACTTGGGGGAGGCCTATGTTCCGAATGTCGCTGAATGCTAAATCGATCATCATAACAGTTTATGTATATGGTAACTTTATGTATATGTAAATGTTTTCCCGAGGGAAACATTGGCATTGCCGGTGTATAGAGGATCACCCGTACTGTCATCTGCATAGTAATTAATGCTACTGGCTTGCAACATATTGATATGCAGAAGAAACAATGTTGGTGATAGCACGCAGCCTTGTAGAACACTCGCATTAATAAGCTTGCTATCGGAGCATTCACCATATACATCAACCTTTCTGTTTCGATCTACAAGAAAGTTTCTCGAACCAACGCAGAAATTCCGAAATATTTAATCACAACTAATGCCAACTGACAGTACATGGTATCACTACTCGCCACTAGATGTCGTTAAATGTCACAATAGACAATAGTACTGGAAATTAAAAAAGCGTATGTTAGCTTAGCCAGCGAACCTCACGACTATTCTAGAAATATAGTAAAGGACAGAAAAATTAAAACTCTTTTGGACCTTAGAACGTACTAAAAAAATCATTATGGACCTAAGGCTTCAAACTTTGGTGAGCCGTGATCTAACTGGGCTGCGTTAGCCACTTATCCTCAGGTGGACTGTAAGTTTGTTTGTTACTTCAGTTCCATAAAAAATGTTCTGTAAAGATCAGATTTAAAAAATACAACTTCAATAACTTTATATGTAAATCGTTTTCAATATGCTACTAGCAACCAAAACATTTCAAATCTTCAAAGGTCGAAAGTATTTTGGCTGAAACCACAACATCAAGTCAAACGTATTTTTATTACTTATCATATTAGTAAGAAAATTACATTCAAATTTATTTCTTTGTTTCAGAATTGAATGCAGTTAAAATAGTGAAAATAGTAGTGCCAGAAATAATACAGTACGGTGTGCAAGACGCTGTGATTTTAGACTGTGACTATGCTTACGGTAACAACACGTCGGGACTGGTAGTGAAGTGGTTTTTCAGAAACAAAGCTAGACCTGTCTACCAATGGATAGTGTCGCAGAAGCCACAGGACATGGGAATATTGAGAGGTCGTGTTGACTTAGCCTACAGAGCATCAAGCGATCCATTGAAAATGCACAGAGCACTCCGCATAGTGAAGCCCGACACCGACATCTCTGGTGATTACACGAGTGTCGTTTCAACATTCATGGAAGAGGATTCAAAAACTAAGCAAATGATTGTTTTTAGTAAGTTATTTTTTGAAGCTCGTTAAAATATGTCAAAAATTAGAACAAAACCACGCAGGTGATGTAACTATTTGCGTTGAAAATTAAACTCAATAACTATTGAACTTAATGATTTCTTATATTTGCGCGAACACTGCACATTTAACTTTTTTATAGAAGAGGGGGCAAACGAGCATGCGGCTCACCTGATGTTAAGTGACTACCGCCGCCCATGATCAACCGCAACACCAGGGGAATTGCAGGTGCGTTGCCGGCCCTTTAGAAAGGAGTAAGCTCTTTTCTTGAAGGTCGTATCGGTCCGAAAAAATTGCCCGTGGTAAACTATTCCACAGAGAGGTTGTACGCGGAAGAAAACTCCTTTTGAAACGTACAGTGGTGGACCGCCAAGCATCCAGATGGTGTGGATGGTATCGGGACGTTTGCCGCGTAGTGCGTTCACGAAATTTGGCGGCTGGGATTAATCCGAACAATTCCTCAGAGCACTCTCCATGGTATATGTGAAAGAAAATGCAAAGAGATGCAACATGTCTTCGCAGTGCCAGTGAATCGAGCCGATCGGAAAGCACTCGGTCGTCGACGATTCGAGCCGCTCTGCGCTGGATGCGGTCAAGTGGAAGGAGCTGGTACTGGGGAGCACTAGCCCAAAGATGGGGACAGTATTACATGTGCGGCCGAACCTGCGCCTTGTAAAGTTGCAGGCGGTGTGCCGGCATGAAATACTGTCCCGCTCTGCTGAGCACGCCAAGCTTTTTAGAGGCCAGTTTGGCCTTCTCTTCCAAGTGACCACGAAACTGCACGTCACTCGATATGTCGACGCCGAGGATTCCGATACCGGCTGAGGTGACAAGGAGAGTGCCTTGAAACTGAGGAGATACGACAAAGGGGTTCTTTTTAGCGGTTAAGGTGCAAACTTGTGTCTTCTGGGGGTTAAACTGATAAGATTTAGTCGCCGCCAATCCGAGACTCTGTTCAGCAAAGACTCGACTTCAGACACAAGTTTGTCCCGGCACTCGGAGACGTTTTCCCAAGAAAGATTGGCTCGGTCGGTGTAAAGAGCATTACCAGTGCTGTCATCTGCATAGCAATGAATTTTACGGGTTTGCAACATATCATTGATAAGCAGAAGAAACAGCGTCGGCGATAGCACGCAGCTTTGTGGAACACCAGCATTAATTGGCTTGTAATCGGAAATTGCACCGTCAACAACGACCTTGATGCTCCGATCTGCAAGAAAGCTGGTGATCCAATCGCACAATTTGTCGGGAAGCCCATAGGAAGGGAGCTTCGAAAGAAGTGCTTTGTGCCAAACCCGATCGAAGGCCTTCGCAATGTCCAAATTAACGGCCAATGCCTCCCCCTTGGACTCTACTATCTCCACCCATCTGTGAGTTAGGTAGACCAGAAGATCACCAGCTGACCGACCACGGTGAAAACCGTATTGGCGGTCACTAATCAGCTGGTGATCCTCAAGGTACCTCGTGACATTTAACTAAAACTAGATTTTACTGATTTTATTAACTAATTTATATTATCGACGTTTCGAGTACATTACATCACCCATGATCATTCGGGGGAGTTCATTCAGATCATTCAAATACCATGGGTGTTGTGTACGATGAAATCCGTAAAATCTAATTTTATTTAAATGTGTACTTTGTGTTCGCGTAAACATAAGAAATATTATTAGAACAAATCGTTTTTTTGACGTTGCTCTTCATCAACGGGTTGACTATTTCACATCATGATTAAATCAAAAATGCCTAACAATAGTCCCTGCTGAATCTGAACTTCGAAATATTTTATTTCCTGCACCGCAGAGCAAGGGGTAAATCAGCGCTCAAAAATGCAAATACTATTTTGATTGACGCCGGCAGAGATCGAATCCGAGTTGCTGACAATATTATATTTTAGTCCTCGTTTTTATTCATTCTCTTAATAGAAAAATATACTATGCACGTTCATGTTGATCCTAATTTAAAAACATCTTGATTGAACACGTCATCCGTAAAGATAAGCTGGCCTGCTTCATTTCCCCCAACTGCCTTACGAATGTCTTAAGCGTAAAAGGAGATGCGTGGTGAATAGCAAATTCTCTATTAAGCGACTTCAAATCTAAAAAAATCTACTTTATAAGTATACTCCAAAATAGGAGTATACTCCAAAATATTTTCTTATTATATATATTTTTTGAAATCACATTTTAAGTTAAAGCACATGTAACCTTCATTTTAAATGATATAATTTATATATTATGTCATCCCTACACGTCGTCCCCATTGAACGTCTCAGTTGACAGGTCTAGAGGCTTCGGTTTGCAGAGTGGCCATGAACGGTGATCAACCGTTCACGTTAACCTCTGTACATCTTTCTGGGAATAAAAAAAGTGCTTAAGCGTGACTTTGAGACACAAAATGGGAGACCTCAAAAAAGTTATTTTCGTATACGTGTTCCGTGGTCGCATCCATGGTCACGGGGGTGGACTAAGATGTTCAACGTCCAGATGTCACAGATAACCGCGGTCACCACAGATTAAAATGATTAATTTTTGTTCCGATCTACGCAGTATGAACTTATAGTATGTTGAAGTCTTGCACTTGTGTGCTTGGGTTGGGATTTAATTTTATTAATTATAGGATAGGATAGGAACTTACAATCTACTAACATGATGGTGGCTGGTGAAGTAGCTACTGCAGCACCTGGACACCTGCAACAAAAAGAAGGCTACAGACGCCTTGTAATTTTTATGGTGGTGTACATTTTTGGCACCTTAGTGGGCGGAAACGTTTAGTGTGATTGAAACAAATATATATGTGATTAAGAACAAGCTTACGATAGAATGAGAAACACATTTATAATAATAATTTAGTGCTTGGGAAACGACCCATATTATATTCGCTTGGGTACTGGGAGTACCCAAGGTCAATCGGGCGGTTATGTAAACTAAGATCTAATGCCTTACAGCCCGTAATTATACCGGCCATGTCTATCCCTTTCAAAACATGAAACGTGGCTGCTGGCAAAAGTATTTTCTACTGAAAAGACCAAGGTTTAGTTAAAGAGTGTAGAGTTTACAGGCTAATGAACACGGGTACAACTTAAGCATTTGACTGACCCGTGAGTCATACTCGTATAAATATGAACATTTCGATCGTTTAACTCTTGTGTTTTACGCTGACAGGGAAGCTATTAAAATCGTAAAACTTTTAGCGCTCTAAACGTAAAACTAAGTTTTGTAGAACGTAAGTAATGATCCTGTATTAATCGTACTGGAACAGTGACAATCCAAGTCAAATTTCATTTAATAGTTACTCGAGGTTATCCAATAATACATTTCTTGAGAAGGGTTTAGCGATATCGTATATTAGGTCCAATATGGGTGAAGTATTTGAAATATAATTTAGCAAATTGTCCGCCTTTGAATTATATATAGAATACTATCCTGTTCATTCATCCAAATTCTATCTGGCTACGGAACGGTTACAACTTTTGTTCGAAGTATGAAGTCGATTGCTTTTGTATTAGTAGGTTTTATTTATTAGGAGATTCGAAATGAAGCACATTGAGAAAATAAAGTAACAATTTTCAAATAAAACCTTTTAAAAACTAACAAAGGATTTATTTATTTAACAAAAGTAAAACAAAAAAGTTGAAAAATTAAACAGTTATATTATACTTAATTAAGAAGAAGAAGACATGAACTATATTGTATCTTGTGATCATTTTTTGTGACCATTTAATTAGTGTAAAATTGCTCAGTAACAGCTGTTAGCTCAGTATCAGGACGCTTCATATTTCATAACACAATCAATTTTTTTATATATAATAAAGTTGACATACGAGCACACAGTCCATCTGATGGTAAGTGGATGCTGTGGCCCATAGACATGTACATAATATTATATCTATTAAGAATTTAAAATGCAGATGTGTTGTCGCCCCTGAGGACTAAACTAAAGCGGAATGCCTCGTTTACATTAAAAACTTGTATTCCGTCTGATAGTGGTTCTACCCCAGTAGAGCCGACCCATTCGTGCTACAATCATAATGTTACTGTAGCGTGGCTCTACCACTTATATTCCGTGACAGAGTGGTTCTACCCCAGTAGAGCCCCCATTCGTGCTACAATCATAATGTTACTGTAGCGTGGCTCTACCACTTATATTCGAGAGAGTGGTTCTACCCCAGTAGAGCCGACCCATTCGTGCTACAATCATAATGTTACTGTAGCGTGGCTCTACCACTTATATTCGAGAGAGTGGTTCTACCCCAGTAGAGCCGACCCATTCGTGCTACAATCATAATGTTACTGTAGCGTGGCTCTACCACTTATATTCCGTGACAGAGTGGTTCTACCCCAGTAGAGCCGACCCATTCGTGCTACAATCATAATGTTACTGTAGCGTGGCTCTACCACTTATATTTGATCAATGGAATCGCAAATTGAAACGCTACGCTTTAGCACGTTATAACAAAAAAATGTCGTGTGACCATTGGCATGGCTTGTAATACAAAGTATTGTTGAATTGCACCAATTGGCACTGTGGCGACATAGGTCGCTTTAACTAGGAGCCTGCCAATAATGGTGCTTGTGACCTACCGTGAGATGACTGTTTTTCTTTAACTATCCTTTAAGGAAATTTATTTTTTCGCATTCTTTATCTGCTTACCAAGTGTGATGAGTGATGACTGTGACAAATATCCCCCTAAAGAGACAGTTCAAGAGGAGGCCTGTGTTCAGTAGGCTCTCAACAATATCTTTCTAAACGGCGTCATTTTTTATATGTTGCAACCATTGCGGCTTATATTCACTGCCCGGGAGAAATAATTTACTTCATTTCGTGTTTTCTTTAAATATATGGGTATAGTCTTATGGTTTATGTAATAAAATGCATTAAACGTGTTTTCTTCATCTACATTTATATATTATTATAAAATTATTTATAAGTATTTAAAAAGAAAAACAAGGTGTCGGAAAATGACGGTAATTGAATCGTCGAAATGGATGACAGTGGCTGACAATAGATATTAATATAACACATAACTGGGACGGATGTTTTAACTGTCGAGCGGATAATGAACTTTAATATGCTGATTAATACTTGGGCTGATGCAGATTCAAAGGTAAAACCTTTTGCTAGTATCATAAACGTAGCGGAGTAAAAGTCTAAGATCATAACAATCTTTATTTCAACAAAAGATTCAATCAAATGGTGTGACATTGCGCTGGTGTAAACTAGCAAATTGGTTAAATAATAAAAGAAGAAAAAACCAAATTCGGATTTTTATTATTTACAAACCCTGTCTGCGTTGAGCTACAAATATTGCCGAAAAAATTATGTAAAATGGCCTGCGGGTTACGGACTAGATAGATTTCAAAGAATCGTTTCGCTCCTAGCCATTTTTTTATTAAAATTTAATTGCAGCTCCGCTCCAATTAAAATTTAATAGAAAAACGGGTTATCTTATTAAAATTAAAATTTTGTTACAATTTCTATCGTCAAATATTTCTAATAACTGCAATATCAATTTGTTTTAAGCGTTCTTTGTTTTTATAACCCCTCTTAAGAAAAACATAATTTAAAAAACCTTGGTTAAATAAACATTTATGTCTTTTCTCCGTAACAGTTCATGGCATTGGGTTCTACAAATTGTATTCAAATATTTGTTATAAGGTTTCGGTGTTTTATGTTCAAACGCTGCTCAATTTCAGGGTGTGATTGTGATACCACGAGACTTAGCAACATCTAAAAATTGAGTAGCGTTTGAATATTTGGTCATTAAACTGTGAGTTACTGTACTGTTCATTGGCTAATAAAAATTAAACGTTTTAATGTCTTGTCAACGACATTTCCAACCAATTTTATACAAAGAAAGCTACAAATGGCTACGATGGTTGCATAAATAATTAAGGTACCGCACTTGTTCGTAGCTGTTTTAAACGAAGATTCCGTGTGGCGGTGGTGTAAGAGGCTTCATTGCCCCATTTTATTTTGTTCGTAAAAGGACATGAGAAATTAAATAATGTAGAACCATCTCGCTTACCCCACACGTTAAGTACTTCGAACGAAGACGGCAGTAGGGCAAACCGTGCTACAATGGCCCTTTCATGGGTACTTTACGGCTTGACAAGGAAGAATAATTCTGGATAAACCATGTAGTAGTGCTTAAGAATATTCACTATCCCATACCGTTCCGTGGGTGTCTACAGAGGTAAAATAAAACTGAAGATGGGCAGCAGCGTCTTCCTGATAAAATATTATAAACAATAAAATCTTTTAAAATATAGAGCTAGCACTAGCCTAGCCATCTGATAAGCGTGGCAAATGTGGAAACATCTGTTGGCAATCTGTGGGGAGGGTCTATGTTCAGCGGTGGACGTTTCTGAATACTTTCGAAAGCTGTCCACTGAAGAAAAGTTTTGCAATAATATTTCATGAAATATTTTAAAAAAGTTGTTTTATAAGTCTAAAGCACGCAGGAGCATTGTTACAAATAGTGAGTGGAATTTTGAAAGCACTGCGCTTTAAAACTCATTCAAGTAAAGCTTAAGCTTTTTCTTGAAATGATTAACGCAAGCAGCAGATTTAGAGTACGAAACAGCTAAACTAGCTGTGACATAAGGCGTTTCTATGTATAAGCTATACATTCTCAATATATCTACCATTGTAGATGTTATTTGTACATTTATTTTAATTTATTATATAAAAATTATATTTCAAATCTATAAAAATGAAACTTTGTTGTGCATCAAGTATAATAACTTAATCTTAAATAAAATACAGATGGACTGGAGCAGGGCGGCAGAAAAATTGCTCATTATTTCGCTCAGAAATAAAAGAATTATAAAGCAACGTCCCACGCTGACCAAACTTGTGCTCAACGGAGGGACCTATTAGGTCGTAACTACTTTTTTCTGCACAATGTAAGTGTATAATAAGTATTCTTGAATTACAGAAAATAAATTCACTGAATATGAAATAGAGGTTAACTTAAACCACAGGTGGATATTTATAAAAGACAGTTCACATATTTTTAGTTCATTCTTTTAGTTGTCTTTTTTTGAAACTGTGACCTTAAACTGGGATTTTCTTCTGTATCGTGGAAGCAATTTACATATTAACAATTGCACAAGGTCAAATCTGCAGGATGGAATTTTTTTTACTCATAAATAAATAAATATAAATAAATAAATTTATTCACAAGAAATATGGTACAAAGATGTTCTTATAAAAATAATAATGATTCATATATTTCACCAATTTTGGTATATGAAAACTTATTTACTGATTAACTTATGTTTAGAATATACTAAAATTTAAGTAAAATTAAACATGCATCACTTTACAATTTTAATATTAATCCCTTAAAACACAATCAGATAAGAAACAGCGTTTTACAGTCAATAGAAACGTTCTTTTAATTTTAGCAGTTCATTTACCGAATAAAATTGTTTTTCTAAAAGCCACTTTAATAAATTACGTCTAAAGCGATTATAATCTTATTGCCTTATTTCATTTGGGTTTTTATTAAACATTTGAATAGCTTAGCAATTTTTTGAGTACAGGATAATTTTTAATGAAGGTAAAATAATTTTATCTGGGTATCTGGTACTATATGTTACTGTATCTTTTAATCTAGTAAAAAACTGAGGACACTTTTTTATTGCTAAGCAACTGCACCACAGAGCCCTCAAATTCTGATAAATGATTTAATAAATTTACCTTATAGAATAATAAAAATATTCAGATTCTGATCGTATCATTTTGGTATGTGGGATTAAAAAATTGATCCACTTGTCAGGATTTCAGAAGGGACTTTGTAACCTTTCATTTTCATGATTAGGGACAAAATCAAAGATAACAAATTAAAATAAGTTTGTTTATCGTTTATAGTTACAGCAAATGACGGTGCTCCGAATAGATATTGGTTTGAATCTCAGGAGTATTAAGAATCGCAAAACGCTTTTGTTTCTTTGCCATTTCAATTGCAACATATGGAAATACAAACAAAATAAGACGAGACTTAAAATAAACCACACGAACAATAACCAGGAAAACATAAGCTCGGACATAAACTGACACTTGATAGTTGATAATGAAGTTTTTGCTTTACAACAAATAAAAATAGTTTATACTGTTCTAACATTTGCTTATGCAATGTTTTTGTTTATCCTTACAGAAGTTAGCGCTGACATAGTTCAATAAATTGGTTGGATAGCTATTCATGAGATAAATCATATATTTTTTTGTATAAAATAAGGGCGACAAGTGAGTACACATTCCACCTGATGGTAAATGGATGCTGCGGTACATGGACATCCACGTATGAAAACATAATATAAAATAAAAATTATTCGATAGTTAATCAACCAGATGTTTTATTCGTTAGATATATTTTTTAAATTGTATTCATTGGTTAGTTCTAATATGATAACATATGTATGTATTTATTACTCCGAAGACGAAAAAGACTTCCGCAAGTACCACCAAACTATCCGAAGAGGAATATTAAAGTGGTTTCCGATGTGAACGGAAGCGGGTGTCCGTGCGGTTGTCAATTACCCTGTTTGTATCAAAAGACTGCCCTGTGGAGAACTATTTTAAAATAATATTTAAAATAGTAATAATTAAAACAATCATTTAAAGGGAGCGGTATTGAATTAGTGATCACTGATCAGTATACATTTATAAAAAAATCAATATATTTTGTACATTTATACATTATGAGCAATTTTTACAGTATATAATATGCATAATATGAATTATATATTATAAAAATTCCTAACGACTAAGAAGAAAATGTCAAGGTTATTTATTTCGTGAAATGGTTGTTTTTCTGCTTAGAAGTATGTCTGGACTCCTCTTACCTATTTATGTCGCTAAAGCGGTCCGGTTCAAAGGAATTTATTAGAACCAGATTTTTTCTGGCTACAATAAACAACAAACCAATTTTTCTCAAGTAATATACAATTGTAATATAGCATATATCAACTAAGCTTGTCTTAATTAAACTAACAATCTAAAATGAATGCTTTATGACGATAATCGATTGAAATGCTCAACATATTTATTACATAAAGAGTTGTTGAGTTGCGATTTGAGTTTCTAGGATATGGCACTTTACCTATAGTTATACATTGATGATAACACATAAGCCTGGAATATTCTTATGTTTTGTGTGTTTAACACATGTAAGCATAGGTAAGGTAAACTAAACAGCCGGAACAAGCTATCTAAATAGTTCGTGTACATGTTTTCTATGATTTTATTGTGTGTCATTCCACTTGTTGTTATGCTGATCCAAGTCTTAACGATTTAGTTTAGCAGAGTGTTTTTCCTGTGTCACGGAGGCAGATTTCATACATAAATTACACAAGGACAAACAAACATCCTTCATTAACAAACAATTATTTGTAAGCAATACAAATTACAAACTCTTATTTCGTCCGGGATTCGAGCGCGGGCCCCTCAGGGACTCAGGGACGCGGTTTTTTATTATTTCTACTTCTCATTTGATAGATACCGTTGCTCATCTCCTGTTTCTATTTCCATCTGTTGTCTTGTACGACACACATGAGATTATATGGGATAATGATTCACCTTAGTACGCCGCCACCACAAAGCACTAGTCTTATTTATACGTGGTAGGGCCACGCTTCATCTATATTTTCCTTGAAGCACGGATGAGTCGGCACGATCAGGGAAGGACCACGCTCTCACAGTACACTAGCATAAAATAGCAGCACAATGCTGCTGTGTTTCGTATGGTGAGTGAAGAGAACCCGACACTCTTCTTACTGGATACGTGGCATCCTATCTTAGTTGCCAGCCTCCACTTACCATCAGGTGGCCTGTGTGTGAAAACTATTATGTATATTCGTGAGCTGGTGCGTTCTTGAAAGGAAAAATGTCTAGCAGTGGTCTTAAAAAGTCAGCTTATGTGATAAAAATGAACAGAAACTGTAAACGACAAAAATAATTATCATCAAAAAGCGAGTATAAAATGAATAAAAATGCTTCGAGAAACTTAATATTACACGAGAGAAGTTCGCCAGTTTTTCACAATTCATTAACCTTTACCTGCATGTTAAAAAATGTCCTTAGAAGCGTCATATTTCAGTTCCGGAGACGAACTTCCGCCTGATCCAGAACAAAACTGACGATGATACTGTGAACGTCATATGTGCTGCGGACGGAGCGTTTCCTGCACCAAACCTCACGCCTGAGAGGTACGTTACTAACGTTTTATTCTTTTTTAGTGTAGTTTGAACATGACAACACCATCTTGGCAAACATAAGAGTATTAAAATTTTTAATGTATTTTATCATTTTCTAAATAGTTTTAAATACGTACACTGTTATCGCTGTCTTGGGAATTAACAAATCATTTAGGTTAATTCGTTAGTTCGAAAAGTATTTTTATCAAAATAGAAACGAAATTACAAAAACAATTAAGATTGTAATTTAAACGTATGCCACTAATTAGATATAACGTTTCTACGTCGTATAAAATCGAAAACTTGTGCTCTTACAGCAATTGGCTTACAAGGCAATTGCACCCTGTGGCCTACATCGCTACATTCATGCTTGCCTGAAGTTACTTACTTTATTGTGTTGATTACGTAAGTACATAGATGCAAATGCGGTTTTAAGTCCAAAATACAAGCAGCAAAAATACAAAAAAGTTTTTTTAAATGACACAACATCGCTAGCAGCCCGGTAATACTGTAGGATATAGTCTATTTTATTTGAGGGAATATTTGGCACTAGACTGTACAAACTGACCTCTGTATCGATCTTGTACCTCAACTGCTATGTCTAATATAATAAATTTGGAAACAAAACTGTTAATAAAGCCTTCACATTGTCATTAACGCGTTCAACTAATAAAAAAAAAGAATACAGCTATTATATGTTTCATGTTTTGGTTGCCTGTTATTAGTGTTGCAATGATATAAATGTTAATAATAGCAGAAAAAAAGTCATTCCGAGGCATTCTTTGGGGAATTCCTATGTTCAGCAGTGGAATTCATTAATTTAGGTTTGACAAGCCGTGATGATAAATGAATAAAGAAAGGTTAGTACTGTCATCATCAACATAAGCCCGTAAAATTTGTCAGCTGGTCATGGGCCTCTCCCGTTGATTATTTGTAGATTTAGCTTAATTACCACCCTCAGGATCAGACGTCTCACATCTGTGTCGTCACGCTATACAAAAGCAAATAGGTTATGTAAACTAAACAAAAGTAAAGTAATTTAGTGTATTAAGATTAATAATCGGTAAAAGCGCACTTTACATTCATAACGCATCTGCATCGGTTGGGCATACTCAGAATAAGGTAGTTAATATTGAGAAACATTGTCCCAGGTCCTGCTAAGATGCATAAAAAGTTATTCTTTTGAAATCTTATTTTCTAGAAAATTCCTCAGAGCCTTTCGTTGAAACATATCGCAAACATTCTCTATGGAGTTCAAATCTAGAGATTGCGCTGGTTACTCTAGGGCCGTGACATCATGTTCGTGCAACCAGATTGTTACTGAAAAAGAAGGAAATTTTGCCCCATGTGTATTCGATGTGGCAAGATTGTTGGTTCTAGAACATAATTACAGTATTTCAGCCACTGTAGTGCCCTGTATCCAAACGAGGTCCATTCTTCTACCAAATTGAATTCCTGCCACTTCATAATTGTACCACATTGGAATGGATGAACTTCTTGAGAGTATTGTACGAACAGAAACTCTCCTCAGAGTATGTGTGTACTCTCCTTGAATCAGGATGAAAAGCAAATCGAGATTCATTGGTGAAAAGCACCAACGATCATTGATGGGCTTCCAAGTTCACGTGTTCTCTACCCCATTGCAGTTGTCGTCCATTATGTCTTCTTCTTAGAGCTGAAACTTCAAGTGTTCGACGAGTATGAAGGTTGGTTTTATGCAGTCTCCTCACAATTTAGTCACTCACAAGCAACTGATGTTCAGCCTTTGGACAATTGCATCGCCGTGTCATTTGGTTGCCTTCTCGCAGGAATTTGCAAAAAAAGGTCTTGTCTGGTTGTAGTAATGCGGCTTGGTCTTAGATATTTATCAGCCACGTCCCTCATAGCACTATGGCGTGACCACAACCTCGAAATCATATTTTGCCTAAAGCCTACTGCCAGTTGTACAAAAGTACCAGCCTGCTGAATTCCTACATCTCTTATCCAGTCAAATTATCACTGGTGCTGGTAACAGTTAACTGATGCTGTGCTAGAATTGCCTAAATGCCTGTTAAAAATGACTATCGGGGAAGGTAGGAATTTAAACACAGATTCATGTCATTTCATTGCTCTAGCCTAGCTTTAGCCTAGTATAAAGTATGTAAGTATTAAAATATAGTAGGTATTATTATTCAAGATAGGTTAGACAAAAGGAATTGATTGAAAACGATATTTTTCTGTGTGTAATATCAAGGTTCATTTTTCACTCTCTGTGTATTTCGTAGCGTAAAAAGAAAACTTGGCAACATTACTGCAGCTCGAGATTAAATCCGATTTAAAGCTATCACCTGGTGTACCGAACATCGAATTTCTTGATTAAAATACGAGTAGTATGGTTTGAAACAAAAATTTACTGCTACCTATGAGTTTTAGTAAAGAATGTTTAAATATTTTTGATCATATGTATTCTTATGATTATCCAGTAATTATTGATAAGTTGTAATACTCGTAAAAAGCCATTGTATTCCATCTTTAAGGTGAAATCCAACAGGTGCTTGGAAATAAAAAAAATAATGTGGACAGAACTTGCTAAGAAAGGATTTTGTACCTAAGAATTTCTTTAAATAGTTTTCTAAATGATTGTAGGACTAGTTATTTATATAGACAATAATGTTAAATAAATCTAGTGGAAAATATATACTGACATATACTCTCGATAAATTTCTTAAGAAGTCCTTCGTTTTTTTGAATCCTTTACCATATCATAGTTTTCTATATATATATATATATATATATATATATATATATATATATATATATATATATATATATATATATATATATATATATATGAAATACTTTTCATTGAATATAGATATTTCGTTGGCTACTTTTATCTTGATTCTTCATTTTTTGATAATAATCAAAAAAACTTTCAACTATAGTCATTTTTTGGCCACCAAATGTCGCGCACTTACTTCGTGCTGGACAAATATCAAACTTAAACGGCAGGGCGCAAGCACCGCGTCTGACTACCAATTATAGAAGTAATACCTTGCCTTAGGGCTTATGAATTCATCTTTGAGGAATATTAGTGAGGCCTTTATATCTTTGGGAGCAACTTTATTGCTCTAAGTGCTTGTAACGTGGCGCTCGGAAAAACGCTCTATTCTACACTACGGACTTTTTCTTTATCGATTTCCAGAATTCCACTGCTGTACACGGATAATTTTGCACGTAGCAGAGATACACTGCAGCTATATTATGATTTCAGCACCAATAGGTCCCGTCGACAAGTTAAAGACCACGCTCTCACAGAATACAAGTGTGTCAATTCTATATTAATGTGTTTTTATGATGAGTGTAGAGAATCGTAGACCTTTTTTACTGGTAACGAGCTATTCTATCTCAGTAATCACAGATAACAATACTTTTACATTTTAATTCCTAGTCGGTGATGGTTGTAGGTGTACGGGCAACGGCATCATCATACCATCAGATTCAGCGAAAATTATGAGTTTATATGGAAAATTGTGAGAAAAAAATGGTGGCTAAACACCTATTGCTTATTACAATAAAGGAATATTCGACTTGTTTCTAATAAGATTAAAGACATGACATCCCAAGATATAATAAAGGAATAAATGACTTTACCTCTAATCACCAACGTATCCTTCAAATGCACACGGTGCATTGTGCTGGAAAACGTACAATATCTAAAAAAATGATGTAAAACTGTGTCGATCGATCGTTTGTTTTAGCCCGGGTTGATATTGACCCACTGACTGGTAAGGGTGCAAAGGATTCGATCATTTCGTTCCATTGATCATTCATCGCTGTTTTTGTTCTTAATATGTACAATTAATATTTATTATTATTCTTAAATTTAATTTTTAAACATATTTGGCTCATTTTAATAAAACAATATGTTAATATGGTCATTGTGTATTTATTTTTTTTTTTATTTTTTTTTTTTTCTGAAACTTACAACTATCATTACAGGATTACCTAATGCGATAGTGTAGCTGTATAACTGATTTGTGTAGATTTAAGTGCTAGATTTAATTTTTGTAACAAATTACAAACAATGCTGTCTTTGTGAATTCACTCAGAGTACAACAAAATAGGTCCGTCTCGTTGAGCGTGCGGAGTGCGCGCGACAGAGGTGCCTCACTCAGGAGGTTGGTGCGACCTCGTGGCTGCTGCTGGCGCCACACATACTTCTCAGGAACATACAGATTAAGCTGCCCTAATATCTCAGCACTAAACAATCTTCCTCGCAGTATTTTAAAAATATACGAGGTGAGCGCGAGTTCCCTCCTAACCCTCAGTTCATTATATCCTACCATACCTAATATAAATAAAGTTGGATACATTAAAGGGTAAATTGGGTAGACACCATAATAACGCATATATAAATACCTAATGAATTTATTTTGTACTCGCTCTAGCATGAGACTATACTTAGTTTCATGCGGAGCCCAGATGACTGCATTACATTCAAGTTGAGTCCTTACCAATGCATTATATAAGGTGATAATCGCTTTTATGTTTGTGAATCCTCTCACTGTACGATGCATAAATCCTAGATTTCTATAGGCTTTTTACAGAGGCTCGTGATGTGATCATAGAAAGTAAGTTTTGTATTAAAAGTTACTCCTAAATCCTTAACTTCTCTGACCTCGTCATCAACAGCCCGTCAATGTGATAATTATGTAAAATAGGAGTGTGTGCGCGAGAGAAAGTAATTAACACACACTTGAGCTGTTAAATTGCAAGAGATTGTCTTTGCTCCAACTCACAGCCCATTCTATGTCCCTTTGTAGTTTGGCACAGTCATACCCATTCTTTACCGCAAGAGACAATTTGAGGTCGTCAGCAAACAATAAACACTTAGCGTCCTTCACCACTTCTGGTAGGTCGTTTATCACCAGCAATAACTCCAAAGGGCCAAGGTTACTGCCCTGACTTACCCCGGACCATGTGAAATATGGTTATGACTGATGTCTCGCATATTCTACATATTGCTGCCTATCAGACATATGACTAGCAAAAAAGTGCAGTAAATGTGGGGTAAAACCCACACCTGCTAGCTTTTTAAGTAATACGTTATGATCTACCAAATCAAATGCTTTTTTAAAGTCAAAAAATGCCGCATCCGTTTGCACCCCTTTGTCTCCACTCGGTGCCAGATGTGCCATCTGACAGAGAAGGTTACTGGTTGTACTCCTTCCTGGCCGAAACCCGTGTTGTGCGTCTGAGAGTTGTGCGCTCACCTGATGGAATATTATCTTATAAATAGCGGCTTCGAATACTTTTGCCGGCGTAGACAACACTGCAATAGGCCTGTACCCATCCACTGACTCTGCTGAACCTCCCTTTGGAACCGGAACAACGCGGGTTACTTTCCACCTCTTTGGAAATACCACAGCCGTAAGGGATTTGTTATATATATGCAGTAGTGGCTTAGCTAGTACCGACCGACAATCCTTAAAGATGTAAGGCGGAATGCCGTCAGGTCCTGCAGACCGTTTGGGCTTGAGTTCTTGAAGCGCACGACATACGTCTGCCAACTGTAATTGGTCAAAGTGCAACCGCGCTGCTCCGTTTCCGCTACCTGCTCCTACTACAGCAGAGCCCACGTCCAGCTCCGGCCGCTCTGAACTATAAACAGAATAAAAATACTCCGCGAACTCGTCGACACACTGTTGATCAGACAACGCTTCCCCGTCTTTCAGAATCAATTGTGGACTTCTTTTACGTCTGTAAGATTTAATAAAATTCCAAAAAGATTTTGGATCTTTCAACATTTGATTTTGAACACGTTGTTGATACTGTTCCTGTGCGAGACCTATCATTTTCTTCACTTTGGTCCTACACTGAGCAAACGCCTCGTAGTCAGTTTTCGATCTACTGGCCTTGTACCGTTTATGCAGAAAAGCCTTCAATCTTATGTCGCGAATTATTTCAACAGTGTACCACTCCGGGTAAATTTACCTGGAGTTTACACGACTTCGCTTTTTTTTCGGAACACAGTCATCTATAGCGGAATTCATAATTTTATAAAAATATTCTAAGCTCATTTCTAAGTCTAACTCATATAAAGGAGTCCAATCTACGGCCGCAATTAAGGAATACAATGTTAAAAAGTCAGCCTTATTAAAGTTCCAACCCGCGAATGTATTAATTTCTGGTGTAGCTGAACCTGCTGAGTCGGACTGACGGCGCAGCCGCGTATTTGTACTTACCGAGATCTCGAGCGGCGGGTGGTACGCGTCCACAGGCACGACCGGCATCTCCGCCACGCGCACACTCACACCGCCTTCCTCTGCCAATGTACTCAACACTAGATCTAACTGACGATCGTTGCAGTTACCTACTCTATTGCTCTGAGTAAATCCACAAAAAGTTTGAAAGTATTCATAGTAATTGCTCACAGCGGTAGAACACGAATACAAGTTAAAATCGCCTAAAACTAATAATTCACTGTACTTATCATATAATTGTTCAATAACGTTAAATAACAAGAAATATTCATTATCACTGCTACAAGGTGGAATATATACAACACAAAGCAAGAATAAATATCTATTACGTCTGTGTACCGTAGCACAAATCAGTTCAAACACATGTTCATCGACGTTCACATTACTCGGTAGCAATACTCGTTGCAGCTGATAACGCGGTGTGGCCACGAGACACGCGCCGCCTTGTTTACGTCCATCCGTTCGGTCACATCGTATAATGGTGTATCCAGGTGGTATTTAATAATTATAGTATTATAAAAATTGTGTGTATGTAACTGTGTACACACGTACAAAGTGAAACTTCTTTACGACATACAATTCTTCATATATTTTATATTGTACATAAGTAGGTTAAATAATAATAGATCCTTACATATGAAATTGGCGTTTTGTACGGGAGGAGAATAAAGTAATTTTTTTTTTGTAAAATATATTTAATTAATCAAAATATGCACCGTTGCTATCTATGTACTTTTGACATGTCATAGGTAGGTCATTGATTCCTTTACTAAAAAAAACCATGGGGGCGAGAATCAATAAACTCTTTGAAGGCGGTTTGGACTCCCGCATCGGAGTTGAATTTTTTTCTCTGTAAGAAGTTGTCCAAATTCCGAAAAAATGGAAATCTGTTGGAGCAAGGTCCAGTAATAATATAATAATAATAATATTCCACAACTATCACACAACGCCATCTAGTCCCAAGCTAAGCAGAGCTTGTGTTATGGCTACTAGACAACGGATAAACATACTTATATATTTCTAAATATATAAATATTATAGATAAATTACACCCAGACACAGAACAAATGATCGTGCTCATCACACAAACATTTGTCCTGGGTGGGAATCGAACCCACCACCTCCGGCTTAGCAGTCAGGGTCACTAACCACTAGACCAACAGGATACTGGATAACGCAAACATTCCAATTGTAGCTCATCTAACTTAGTGGTTGATTGTTGTGCAGTGTGTGGTCTTGCGTTGTCGTGAAGCAGCTGGTTTGTCCTTCATGGTTTACAGTTTCTGACAATAGATATCTGCCGTAATCGTTTAGCCAGATTATAGAAAGCTGTAGTGAACGACACCGGCGCTAGTCCACCAAAAACTCACAAGTATTTTTTCTGAGTCAATTTTCGTTTACCAGGATTTGGCTGAGTCTCCAGGGTTCAGCCATTCCTACGAGCACTTCCGATTATCGTACAGTATCCACTTTTCATCACAAGTAATGATTCGATTTAAAATCCTTTCATTTTTCTGTCGGTTGAGCAAAGTAACACAGCAATGGACGCATGTTTGCAAGTTATATTCACTTAATTCATGAGGTACCCATCTTTCAAGTTTTTTTATTTCCGGATTTGCTTTAAATGGATTAATACAGTTTTATCACTTACACCGAAGCCTGTAGCTATCTCTGAATTGCTTTGTGATGGATCCGCTTCCACAATAGCCTTTAATTCTTCCTTTTTCCCTTGGGTCTCCGACAGTCTACGGGGTTGGTTCTGAATCTCGAAATTTCCAGAACGAAAACGTTGAAACCAAAAACGTAACATGCTTTTTTTTTTGCGAAACCAGAACCGTAAACATCATTAATGCTTCTAGCTGTTTCTGCAGCACTGGTGCCACGGTAGAACTCGTACTCGTAAATATCAAACATCGGTATGTTTCATGTTTTCCATTGTGCAGTAATAAGCGACGCCAAGGAAAAAAATAATGAGGAAAAAACAAATGAATGACTGTTTTCAAAACTTAAATGTACCAGCTAAATGAATTTATACATTTGAATTTGGAATTCTTAACCAAAGAGGAGATATTTCAGATCAAAATGGTCAGTACAACAAAACGCTAATTTCATATGGACCCAATAGTATACTCATGCAGCCCCGGCGGTGAAACGTCTCAAGAAAACGGTATTAGAAAACGTGACGTTTTTGTTTTTTAATACCGTACTAATTTTTTCCATTACGTCGTAAAGAAATTTCATTTCAATTACTGTTGTTAATAAATATGTCTAGTTTGCACACAAATATCAGGCAAAGTCAATTGATAGTACACAACATAATTCAAAAAAAGCAAAAAAAAAAGTCGCCATGCGCGAATCCATGTGTATGGGTTGTGATCTATCGAATCAATTGTGATCGACATATACCTAAACTGACGATGATATTGGAAATTAGCAGTAGACTATTTTATTTAATGTTTGGACGGTAATGGGTTAAGAAATTTTAGTTAAAGTTATGTAATTAAGAACTAAAAATCCACAATTTTAAAACCAAACTTATGAAATTGTCATGTTTAAAAAATAAGTCATTGTTTTTATCCCTGAAACTGACGCGACCTGGACAACTTGTCTTAGATTTCGTTCCTAGGCTCGTTAAATATAATAAAAAATACCTAAATATGCTTGTGAAAATATATAATGAATAACCTAAATAATTTAAATAGTTAAGCGAATTATTAGAAATACAAAAAAATATTTGTATAATTGGTTAAAAACTTAATGATTTTGTGACTTAAAATATTTCTTAAATAGTAATGTTTATATTACAAAAATTATAATAAAGAACTTAACTAAAATAATAATTAAAATTATAATATTTACGATTAAAACTAATTATATATACAATATAAAAGAAGAAACTATAATATAGAAAAACTAAAACTAAAAATGTAAATCGTGAAATGGAACCTGCTCCCCGTAGTATAGTGCCAAGAACGCTGGCTGCGTTTGCTCGCTGAATAGCTGAATACCTTTGAGTGAGGAAAGAACCAGCCCTCTTATCACCAGCAGCGACGACCAGTCGTGGATACAGTTCCTTTAGAAACTTCATTGCACGTGGACCCCACGGACCGATAGTCTCTACAGCAAATGGCACAAATATGTAGTCATTTCTCAAAGACTCATATTTGCCGCCCCGGCTCTAAAACAGGTACCCTTGAGATGAGAGGCCGCCAAAGTGTCAACGCAAGTAGCATCCCACACTAGGGCTTTACCTCTCTCCCAAGGGACCAAAGTCATACCGTCGGGTCTCTTGCCATCGTCTCTAAATATCCCGCAAGGCTCTAAAACCGAGGGGATATTTATAGAGACAAGAGCCCTTCGGATGATTTCGTTCAAAGAACCGTGACGGGAAAACCTACCTGCACTTTTCTTGCATGAAAGTCCGTGGAGCCCAAACTCATCGACGCTGCTATCACAGGGGCACTGGTGAGGTTGACAAATAGCCACTCGTAGCCGGATTCCTACGGCGATGCGCAAGCTTTCCCCATCAAGCAATGCCGAGATTACTTGATGGTAGAGCATGTAACCAGTGGCTAGATTCCTTAGTCGAAACAGCTAGAAGGCGAGCCTGATCTTGTTGAATATGGAAATTTTGAAATAAATTTTTCTGGACACTCCGTACCAACGGAATATCCCACTGTTTTTGTTGGTTAACTTCCAGTGGGACATTTTCGCCGGGACAGAGGGTTCGCCATATTTGCTTTGCCTCCGCAGCAAAGCATAGGTCTACTTTATTATTTAAAATTGTGTTACATAGGTCATTGACACTATGCACGGAAGCAAGGAAAGCAGGCAATGCGACGCTAGAAATATTTCTTATACCAATTTCACCAAATTTGATAGGTAAAGTGGCTTGATTCCAGGCTATTGTATTTAATCTCAAATTTAGAATGTTTTCTAAAGCAATTTTAAGATTATTATCAATATCTTTTAAAATATCCGAACATTTCCAGACTGGACTTGAGCGTAACAAGTATGTAAATTTAGGTACAGGGAGACGATATTTTAAATTGGTAAGGGCAATATGGGGGTTTAAAATATACAATTTATCAACTTGATTTAAAAATTGATCAAATTTTGTTTTTAAAACAGGTTTAATACTATCGAAAAACAACGGAGCACCAAGCAGGTAAAGCGATTCCGAATTGACAGTTTTTACTCTTGGAGAAATCTGATTGAAATTTTGAATTAAGTTATCTCTTTTAGAATTAGATAAATTACTAGAAATAAATATTTCACATTTATTTGTATTTGGTTCAAGACCAATATTTTTAAAATTTTGAAAAATATGAGTAAGATCATTGAGGACGTCATCTGCTTTACCTCCCAGTGTACCGTCGTCCAGATACCAGACATTCAGCTTGGATTTTAAATTTGAAATAATAGATTAAAACTACTTTTACGGATTTTATCGCGTTTATTTTTAATTCCCAACGTTTCGGGCGCTTTCCAGCACCCATGGTCACGGGGGACTGAGATGACTGACGTCCCGATGTCATTGTTAAACCCGGAGTACCTTCAGCTTTTTTAATTATTGTTTATGGTCCGATCTATGCAAAATGAACTGACTATGTCTTGAGGTCTTGCAGTGGTATGCTTGGGTTTAGTTTTAATTTTATTGATTATAGGATCCCAAGCAGGTGGTAGCCTCTTTCTCTATTGAAATTAGGATGTTTCTTAATTTCAGTAGCCTCACGTATCATCCTTGGTATTATTATAGATTTAGAGGTCATACGTCAAGACATCTCGTCTATGTTACGTCGAAGTTCAGCGCCGAAATTAAATCTTCCCAGAAATGAATTTAACGCGTTGAAAAACTTACGCAACAGACCAGAGCTTACGATTCTCCGCGCAGATAAAGGTAATTCTACGGTTATAATGGATACGTCAGATTACAATTTTAAAATACAACAACTTTTGTCGGATGAAACTACTTATCGAAAGGTCAAAACAGACCCTTCAACTAATACGCTTAAAACAACTAGCGATCTAATTAAGAAATACTCCGAAAAATTGAATCTGGACGTTAATTCGATAATACCTTCATGTGCCAAACCACCGAAGTTGTATGGGTTACCAAAGATACACAAACCGAATGCTCCATTACGTCCAATAGTGAGTCAGATTGATTCGCCAACTTACAGATTCGCTCAATACTTAGCTAAAATATTATCACCACTCAGAGGACACACCAGAGCAGTGACATAAAAGACCTTCATCTTACTGACAATGAAACCATGGTCAGTTTTATGTTCAGTCTCTTTTTACATGCCTACCTGTTGAAGACTGCATCTCAATTATAACTAGGAAACTAGAGGAAAATAACATGCTAGCAGAATATGCAGTATTACTAAGACATTGCCTTACATCTGGCTATCTATTGTGGAAGGAAGAGTTTTAAAAGCAAGTAGATGGTGTGGCGATGGGCTCACCTGTATCTCCCATTGTCGCCGATATATTCATGGATGACTTTGAGGAGAAAGCCCTCCTTACTGCACCTGTTACACCAAGGATCTACAAGCGGTATGTAGACGATACTTTCACAATTTTACCATCAGACAAAGTAACTGCATTTTTAGAACATCTTAATTCCATAAACTCTAAAATTCAATTTACTATGGAGTTAGAGGCAAATAATTCCTTACCTTTCCTAGATGTGTTAGTCATCCGAAATCCTAATAACACCATTGGTCACACTGTGTATAGGAAAATGACCCATACAAACCGATATTTAAACGGTGAATCTCACCACCATCCTTTTCACACACATCACAGTTAGCTACCGTGGGCAAATATTTGTTACAGAGAGCACGAGGGATCTGTGACAGCAAACACCTGGTCGCCGAGCTTCAGCACGTCAAGCAAGTTCTGCACGACAACAAGCTTCAGTCACAGGCCACAGTCGAGGGTGTGCCTGCTGTACTACCATATGTCAGAGGTGTCACAGACAAGATTGGCTATATCTTGAAGCGAGCTTCTATTAGAACATTCTACAAGCCGCCGAAGAAGATCAGTCAGTTCCTCCCATCCGTCAAGTATCATATTCCTCTACAAGATGCAGGAGTGTACAAGCTTGATTGTGAATGTGGTCTCTTTTATATAGGACAAACCAAAAGATCAATTAGGACCCGCGTAAAAGAACATATAGCTGATGTGAAGCATCAACTTTCCGGGAAGTCTGCAGTTTGTGATCATATCCTAGACGGCCCCAACCATTACATCAGATTTGAGAGACCACAAATCCTCGCGAAAGAATACCGATTCCTACCAAAAATGATACGTGAGGCTATTGAAATTAAAAAACATCCTAATTTCAACAGAGAAGGAGGCTGGGTACTACCACCTGCTTGGGATCCTATAATCAATAAAATTAAAACTAAACCCAAGCATACCACTGCAGGACCTCAAGACATAGTCAGTTCATTTTGCATAGATCGGACCATAAACAATAATTAAAAAAGCTGAAGGTACTCCGGGTTTAACAATGACATCGGGACGTCAGTCATCTCAGTTCCCCGTGACCATGGGTGCTGGAATGCACCCGAAACGTCGGGAATTAAAAATAAGAAGTAAAAATAAACGCGATAAAATCCGTAAAAGTAGTTTTATTCATGTGTAATGTTCGCGTAAATATAAGAAATCATTTGAAATAATAGGTTGAATTCCTAAACTGAAAAGAGCTGGACCTAATGGATCACCCTGCTGAACACCGACGGCAGACTCAATAATATGGTTTTGATAAAACAAGTTTGAATTTTGACTGTAACATTGCCAAACGTAATGATATATTTCGGGGGTATTGTTAGCCACTTCTTTCAGCAGGGTTATAAAAGTAATTAATGAATATTGTAATTAATGAATATTGTCATATAAACAGTTAAACATTATTATAATTCGCATGCTATATAATTTTGATAGCGAAACTCGACTACACTGTATAAAATCTTAACATCTTTTACCATGATTCTTGCAAGTGTGCATCGATTTCTGAGGTTTTAATTAATTTGCAATTGGATGTTTTTTGTAATAGATCCGATTTTTAACTTTAAATTTATATATTTCTTTACTTGAGGATGTGTGGATGTGAGGTGTGCATACGTGTGTGCATAAGCATGTGTGTATGTGTAAGTAAAGTGTGTGAATTTTTCATCTTAACAAAATAATTAAGTTTTCACCAAAATAGATTCAGTTTTGTTTAGTTCTTTTTTAAATTAAAGTTGTTTATACAAGTGAGCAGTTAATACTGAGAGTAAAAACACTCATCGCACTGTCACACTCTACATAATGCTACATATTATATGCATATTTAAAACATCTATATGTTTTATTGAAAGGAGGCTGGATGGAGTTTCTCACGAATTGAAACTGGTGAACGGCAGATACTCCGCGGTAGCTTCGGTTACGTTGCTCGACGCTGACCTTCCTTCACCTGCGGAGTTTATTTGCACTCTCCGAATACCTTTAGCAAAATACGCAGTACGGAAAGAAGCAATTTACTATCCGGGTAAGAATTTTTTTTGATATATATACCTACAATCCTACTATGGAAAGGAATAGAATACATAAATAAATGGTTAGAAAATTTGATGGGAGCTTAATCGCAAGCAGACTTTTGCTCTTGTCTTGTCATTGATATACAGGCTTGAAGTATTGAATAAAACTAAATTTACGGATTCTATCGCGTTTAATTAATTACTTTTACTTATTTTTAATTCCCGACGTTTCGGGTGCTTTACAGCACCCATGGTCACGGGGGGACTGAGATGATGTTTGACGTCCCAATGTCATTGTTTGCCCGGCTACCTTCAGTTTTTGAATATTAATTTTTGGTCCGATTGAAGCAAAACGAGCTTACAGTATTTTGAAGTCTTGCAGTGGTATGCTTGGGTTTGGGTTTAATTTTGTTAATTATAGGATCCCAAGCAGATGGCAGCACACAACTATCTTCTCTATTGAAATTAGGATGTTTTTTAATTTCATTAGCCTCGCGTATCATCCTTGTTAGGAATCGCTGTTCTTTTGCGAGGATTTGTGGTTTATCAAATCTGATGTAATGGTGGGGACGATCTTGAACATGTTCACAGACTGACAGACAGAAAATAAAAAAGAAAAATGATGAAACAAGTGTGTCAGCGCCTTGACATACCACCGTCATCGACTGTCTACTTTCGTTGAAACTTCCCAAAAACTTCGGAATGTGCAACACATATAATTGTAAAGAACTTTTAGCGGTCATCCACCGTTACCGCCGAGTCTCCTTCACCTGAGTATGCCTTGTGTAGAGGCGAAACACATGTTGTATTATCGAGGGTGGTGTGTTGTTCATAGTGGGGTGGTGTTAGGAGTTGTGGTGCTGAGATTGCTGAAGATAGGGATATTGCACGCAATTGAGAGTGTGGTAGGTGTACTTCAAACTGAACAGGACAAATTTTTTATTTCAATACGCAGAAATAAGTAAATGAAGTTCTAACAAATTCAATTTATTGGATTTCCGCAAAGTAATGCTCGACACTATAAATTATTTAAAAAATATTTTTTGGTTTGACCCTTGCAAAATTAGTAATCGTAAAATTGCAAACCGAAGAGAAATAAATAGCTTATTTATAAACACAACACAAAGATAACGAGATGAAAAATAACAAATTAATAAATGTCTGAACATTTAAAATAATAGCTCTAACTCGACTCGAGCTAGTGTGGGGAACTTGCAACCTATACATAATATATAACATAAATATACATTCACACACACACACACACACACACACGCGCATTTAACAAACTACAATTTACACTAATAACACAACATCATACCAGTTGGCCGACGCTCATAGGTTCGATCCCGGTGGTGTCATCGATTCATTACCATATAAGGTGCTGTCTCGTGAGGCAACGGCTGCTAGCGAGTGGCGGGAGCGCAACGCCTCCTTATGCCTTGATCAGTCAGTTACGTACTACGACGGAGAGAGGTTGTCGCTTTAGCTTACGGACGCTTGCTATCAAAATATTTACGTGTGTAATAAATCCTGTAAACTCGTTTCTCTTAAGCTTCTCTTCGCTTTTCTTTATATCTATAAGCTTGTTTCTTCTTGTAAGTGTTGCATTCTCCTTCTGACTATATAATTAGTGGTGTGACTTTGTATTTCTGTGCAATAAATGTGTTAGTGTACGAAGTGTTGAACATTATTTATCTATACACATAACAACAAACTCCACACCCACTACACTAGAGCTATTATTTGCATTAAACATTTTAATCCCAACTCAGCATTTTATCGCATTTTTAAACACAGCGTGTTTTCAGTTAGTACCCCGTTGCTTGACATCCTCCATATAATCATTTAGAAAAACGTGTAATCAACTGTAATTTAATAATAATAAGTGAAAAAATATTGAATAAAAATATATTCGTAAATGTTGTGTGTCAAATACAAAACAAAACTAATATACAATATAATAAATAAAGAAAAGTTACAATAAGTAAAATAGAATTAATATATAAAAAAGAAGCATCTTGTTTCTGGAAATCAAAACATTAATTATTTCTGTCTAATTGTCCCTGTAAAAAATTTAAGGCAGGTCTAAGGCAGGTAAATGTAAAATGTTTTAAAGATTTATTTTTGAAATCGGTAGCCGAGCAACTGAAACACTTTACCATATATTTAGTACTGATGTTATTTTAAAACTAACATTAACGTAATTGGTCAATGTGTGAAAGAGTATGAATGTGTAAGCCCGAGACTGCTATGGATACGAATGAAAGTGGGCTTAAAGAAGCTGTTCCTGCTAGGGGTGTACGCCCCAGACATGTCTAAGCCCACTTACATCCGAGAGCAGTTTTGGGACATGGTAAGGATGGTGTTGACAAAATGTAAGGAAAATGAAAATATTATTATGTTAGGAGACTTTAATGGAAGGGTTGGGGTGAAGAGGTCTGGTTATGAAAGGACATTGGGAACGTTTGGTGATGAAAGTATAAATGAGAATGGTGAAGACCTCCTCACCGTATGTGCGGAAAAGAATCTTTTTGTGACGAATACTTTTTTCGTCATAAGAAGATTCACATGTATACATGGAAAAGAAGTGATGATAGAAGCATGATAGATTTCGTAATTGTGGATGAAAGAATGAGGAGCGCAGTCGTAGATACAAGGGTTTACCTAGGGTTCAACGTAGGGACGGATCATTACTTGGTCTTATGTCGAATTAATGGTCTTTTCAAGCGTTAGTGGCATCGGACATCTGTATCTACCACTGCGTTACAGCGTATAAGAATAGAGAAGTTACAAGATGAAGATGTGATAAAGAAGTATAAATGTAGACTGAGAGAAAATATTAGATGTTTGAATGAGTTGTGTATGAATGATTTAGACTTGAATAATGTGTGGGATAATATTAAGAAAGGTTTGGTGGATACCGCCACCGAAGTATGTGGTGTAAGTAAGGGAACAAATGAAAGGAAAAGTAATACGTTATGGTGGAATGATGAGGTACGGGTGGAAGTTGAATCAAAGAAGAAAGCATGGTTAGATTTACTAGCAACCAAAGCTGGTAATTCTTCTGGTATGAATGATGAGATTGAAAGAAAAAAGGCAGAATTTAGACGTCTAAATAAGAGAGTAAAAGAAGTTGTTGAAAGGAAAAAGAAAGAAAGAACGGATAAGAATGATAGAAGGATATCTGATAATTTCCAGGCTAACATAAAAATGTTCTGGAAACTCGTAAGAACTACCAGGGGAAATACAAAACAGCCTATAATAAATGCTATAAGAGACGAGAATGGATGTATTCTGAATGATGAAGTTTCGAATTTAAACAGATGGAAGGAATACTTTGAAAGCTTGTTTATGAGTGAAGAGTCGTATGAATTAAATGAACTAGAAATTCCGAAAGAAGTTCAAAGGGGTATGGAGATAAGTGAAGATGAAATAATGAAAGCAATGAAAAGCATGAAAGCAGGTAAGGCAGCTGGATATGAAAGAGTATCACTTCAGATGCTAAGGGCTGGAGAGTGAGTGGCGGCGGGCCTGCTGTACACCTTGTTTAATTTATGTTGGGAATTAAAACGGGTACCGGATGACTGGTGTAAAGCAGTTATAGTACCAATATATAAAGGAAAAGGGTCACAGCAGGACTGCAAAAACTACCGCGGTATCAGCTTGCTTAGTATTGTGGGTAAACTGTATGCTAAGGTGTTAATTGAAAGAGTTATGAAAGAAACTGATGGAAAAATTTGGGATGTGCAAGCGGGTTTTAGAAAGGGAATGGGGTGTACAGATTAAGTCTTTTCCATGCGCATGATTGCGGAGAAGTTTTTGGCCAAAAACCAGAAAGTTTTTTGTGCGTTCATGGACTTGGAAAAGGCTTTTGACAGAGTGGACAGGAATGTGTTATGGCAAACACTGAACTCATATGGGTTGAGCGCTGGTTTGATACAGGCATTAAGGTCTCTTTATAGGGACTCTAGTGCTTGTGTCAGGATCAATGGGGTCTACTCGAACTGGTTTGGCATCCAAAAAGGTGTCAGACAGGGCTGTGTGGCTTCCTCTTGGCTGTTCAACCTATTTATGGACCGTTGTTTGCAAACTTTGAAAGATGAAGAACGTGGTTTAAGAATGGGCGAGTTAACCGTCAAATGCCTTTTGTATGCCAATGATCAAGTCATACTTGCGTCATGGGCAGCAGAGTTGCAAATGATGGTTACATTAATGAACTGGGAAACAAAAGAAAGGGGAATGAAAGTGAACGGAAGTAAGACGAAAGTGATGGTTTTTGAAAGAGAAGAAAGCAAAACGGTATGTGAAATAAGAATAGAAGGAGGGTTAATTGAGCAAGTGGATGAGTCTGTGTATTTGGGATGTGTATTTAGCAGGGATGGTAGATATGATAGGGATACAGAACGACGAGTAAATGCGGGGAATAGAGTGAATGGGGCACTACACTCTATTATGAAGAACCAGAATGTGTCAAAACAGGCACGTATGGTAATTCATAATGCTGTGTTAGTTCCTACTTTAATGTATGGTAGTGAAAGCTGGGTGTGGCAGAAGAAGCACGAAAGTAGAATAAATGCTGTAGAAATGCGGTCTTTAAGGAATATGCTAGGGTTTAATCTGAATGACAGGGTGAGTAAATTGCGTGATAAGAGATAAAAAAGTGGTATGCAAGATGATGTTGTGACCAGGATTAAAAAAGGAATGCTTCGGTGGTTTGGTCACGTAGAAAGAATGAATGAGGAAAGAGTGACAAAGCAAATTTATATGGCAGATGTGAATGGCCGAGTCGGGAAGGGACGCCCTAGAAAAAAGTTTATCGACCAAATTGGCGATATTTTGAAAATGGGCCACGTTAGAAGTACCCTTAACCGACGAGCATGTATGCGTAGATATATGGATGTAAAGGAGGCGAAAGAGGTATGTCAGGATCGTGCCAAATGGATGTACGTAGTCTCTGCCTACCCCTCTGGGTGACAGGCGTGAGTGTTTATGTATTAACGTAATTTTGTTAGTATCAATGAGGTTTTAAAATAATTTGAACATGAAAATTAACTATGGGCCACAACAACCACTTACCATCAGGTGGACTGTGTGCTCGTTTGTCACCCTATCCTATAACCAAAAAAAACTAAACTTTAAAAATTACATTTGTAGGCTATAGTAGCACATGTAGAGCCCTCAATGTATAGAGAGGAATAAATGAATATTCTGTAGTGGTATAAAATATTTATTTCTTATTGAAAGTTGTCACTTTTATAGCTACATTGATGCTTATTTAATTAGTCTATTATATATTCACTGTTAGCAAGTTAAAAGTTTTTTGTATTACAGGAAATATTTTAAATATATCAGTAGTTTAACATTACAGCAGTATAAAATACAATCGAAAGTTATATAAGAAATTCAATAATATTTATAAATTTTGAACCACTCTACCTGCTTATTATATGTACTACTTATGGAAATCTAATACAAATATTTGATTTTAACTCTGCCTCTAATAGTACTTCACTGTGGACGTATAAATTATCTTTAAAATAAACTCTACTTAATACGTAAATAAATATAAATATAATTTCTTTAAAACTTGAAATACATTGAATTAAATACGATTTTATAAAGAACAAACAATCTTGGAGTCCTTGAAAACATTATTTTGTGTTCTTTTAATATGAGGTGGAATTGTTAGAAGCCTGGCTGGATAAAATCCGACGTCATAAACAGAAAGTTATTTATTTATTTAAAACAAGCCATTTAACCGCTTTATAAATCAAACGTCATTTAAACAGGGCAGCGGTGAAAATAATAAGGCTGGGAAATATACATTTTTTGCGGAAGACTCTAAAATAACAATTTCACAGAATAATTTGCGAAGGACATTAAGGCTTTTTATCAACGGAAGTTTCGTGTACACAGCTATCTAAGGAGAGATGAAACATTACTCCATTTTTTGTGGGATAAAAATTCTCTAATAGAAAATTTGTGGGCAAGGGAAAATACAAACACTTTTTTCAAAGCGTCCGCATCTAGTCTTAATGAAAAGTTAACAGGAAGGCAAGTCGAACGTGATTTCAACTGAAAAATAATTCGCGCTGATCCTTAATTTCAGAAGATTCATAATACTGGTTTTATTAGACGAAAAAAATTAAAACAGTCCTTTGTAAGCATCCTCTTACGATTCATAAGACTGGAAATTTAAGAATCGTGTTAATTATACAAATAGCTCTTATAATTGCAAATGTATGTTAAAATGTTAAAAAGATTTCTCTTTAAGTCATGCTTCAAATAAAATTTAACGAAGTTATTTTCAGGTACAATTAAAATTTAACTAAAGTAGCTGATACTATATGCTTGTAGAAACTTAAATATATTAGTTGGTTACTTTATCATTTCCAAATTACAGATAATGTAATGATAATGAATGTTTCACTTACTTTGTATTTTGTATTTATTGTTTTGGTCCACCTTGACGCCCGTTGTTGAACTTTACACAATTTCTTTGATATTTTTTTTCTAAGACACGGAGATTCATTCACAATGTTTTCCTTCATCGTCGAGTACGTGGTAAAGAGCTCTTTAAACATTAACATTAACATTTTTATTTGTGTTGGCGAGGATCGAACCCGGAATGCTCACGTAATGTGATATTTTCAGTGAGTGCGTAGTCTGTGAGCTACGTCGGCTTTGACCTGGACCTTCATATATAATATTTGTATATAATAACCTTTATAAAGACACAAAGGAAAGGAATCCAATACAGAAACATCAACATTATACTTTACAATTTATTTATTTTATAAACGTGTCTTTCTTTCATTAGGGCCCATCAGCACAACTCCTGAAATGCCGACCGCGGCCGACATGCAACTCGCTGCGGCTATTGGCTCTAAAGGTGAGAAATCTACAAGGATTCGCTTAAACTAAGTACTTTAATATAAGAGCGTGTGCGTGTGTGTGTGTGTGTGTGTGTGTGCCTGTGTGAGTGAGACCTTTCATGATGAACATTCTCCCCGCCGAACGCTCTTCAGTGAGACCCAACCCTACAGCCACAGCTTATGTGTTTCGAACTCACAGTCCACATAATGGTAACTGGTACTACAACTCACGGTAACCGACCCACTTACTTTGGTTTCAAGAACTTTATTTTTCATTTAGACAATTGTCACTTAAGGCGACACCGCGAAAAAATGCACCTCCATTCATCGAATAGTATAGGACTATGACACCACTAACGAAAGTGGAATTTTGATATAGGTAAATTCATGTCTTTATCTTGAATTTGCTTGTCTTGTTGATCGAGTCAAAATTATACAATCGTGTTTTTGACAAGCTGATTTATCCATTGCAACAAGTTCGTGCCCGAATTGCCGCCATAACCGGTATGTTTTTAGGGTGACCAGTTACAAAGATTTAGACTAACAACAGTTTTGTAAAATACTAAATGATATTAAAATAGTTGTATGTGAAGAAATATATATATATATATATATATATATATATATATAGTATATACTATATATATATACTATATATATATATATATATATATATATATATATATATATATATATATATATATATATATATATATATATATAGGTGATAACTGTACGAAAAGAAATTCCTACGTTGAACAAATTACTTGTCGAATTGCGATATGATATAAAAATTTTAGTGAAACGAACAGATATATCTGCATGGCGATTTAATTAATTGACTGAAATTAAAAGAATACCGAGAAGAGAGGCGCACTATTGTCTACTTAGATGAAACATTTATTCATTATTCATTATATAGGATCCAAAAATTTGGCAGTCAGTTTCTGAAGAAGGTGTGTTGGTCAGAGGATTCAGGTACGGGTAGTCGATGGATAATTGCACACGCTGGAACTACAGACGGGTTTCATTAATAATCAGTTACTGCTATTCAAGTCACAAACCAAATCATCAGACTACCATAACGATTGAGTTTTACCAAACCTGCCACGTAATTGTGTGATTGTGATGGACAATGCACCATCACAATGTTCAAACAAATAAAAGCCCTAATATGGCTAGCCTCAAAGTAGATATGGTAGAGTGGCTTCAAAACAAGGGACTGTTGTTTTCACCAAATTCGCCTAAAAATGTTTTATATGAATTAATAAAAAAAAACAAAGCCCATGTATTTTTGCAATTGCCCACATATCATGCGCATTTTAATCCAATTGAGGTAATATGGAGAGACGGTTCGCAGAGAAAAATGTGGCCAGAGAGATGATCAAGTGTACTCACTTATAAAAGAATTGTTCGGCTCAATAAGCAATCAGCTTTGGAATAAAGAGTGCTCACATGTTATAAAAATTGAAGATGAGTACATAGTGAAAGATAAAATAATAGATGAAGGAAGTGATCGCTTTTTATGGTTGGCGGTGACACTGACGAAAGTGATAGTAACAGTGAGCATCCAAGTTACATTGAAGAAGATATGATCCCTTTACACCTTAATGATCATAAATATATAAAATGATTCTTTTAACACCGTCTTAATTAATTTAACCTAAATGTTCCCATTGATACATGAATTTTTTGAGAGAGTACACTATAAAACTTAAAAAGTCAAATAAGTATAGTCATCAGCACCTCCGTAGTAACATTTGAATTATGAAATTAATGCCCTTACTCATACGAAATAATAAAGTTTTTAAGGCTTGACTGTTACCGCTAAGTGCGTTCGACTGTATATGCCAAGTTTCAACCCGCAAGCTGGTGCTTGAGATGCATGCATGCATGCTCTTATATCCCGTTCCATAATGCCTGTCCCTACATTTCGGGAACGCCATTCGCATTGAAACATGCAACACTGTAAATTACAGGGCTACCAATCGGATCACGCGTCAAGTTACGGTGAACGGACAATACCTCTAAAAATCACTATAGTTGAAATTACAACGAAATTACGTAATCTATATCCTTCGAAATCACTCAAATATATTCATAACATCGATATTCATTATTTACTTGCTTTTTATTTTGATTACTTAAATCAATAATTTTTTAAAAAATATTTTAAGATTCTGACAATTTCTAAGCGGTTTTAATCGTCGCGGGCGCTACCCAATTTTACACCATAAGACGGCGTTTTTTAAGTTTTTATAGAAATTATGTATTTACTCGGATCAGTAGGGCAATAGCCCGGAGCCATTTTTCCGATGTTTCGTCTTAAATCAGAACAATAATATCTATAATAAAATTATAATAATTTATATAATTCAAGTGCGTGATATTTCGAGAATAATTGCGGATAGTTCGAGAAGCGAGTTCATTGTGTTCATATCTAGGCGGTGGTCAAAGTTAATTTTAATACATAGTTTCATCATTATAAATATATACAAGTAGTTCTTTTAAAAATATTCATCGAAGTCGCTTCTTTCACATGTTTTCGAAGTTGATTGTATAACTGTGCTCGCCAAAAGTTATGTTATTTTTACCATAGCTGGTTCGTCGGGTTATAAAGAATGGTCCAAATAGTGACGTTCAAAATAATTTTTTTTAATTCCTCACGCCTAGGGGTATCCGAAAACATCCCATGTATGTTATCTGAATATTTCTAGTTTTCGAGTTACAATTTTTTTCAATCAATTTTCAAGTCAAGTCAATTTTTTAGTGTATTCTGCCGATGGGGCTTCAAAAGTTCATATCTTTTTTGTAGTAGTTATCTTTCACTTTTTTTAAATGATTGTCTTGATTAATACTTACACATGTAAAATAATAAACTTGCTAACATTCCAGCAAGTTACTCAAAAAAAAAGAAAGTAAGAATTTTTCTGTTAGTGTGGTAGACTCAAATTTTCAACTTCAATTTATAAATGCAAAAGGGACTTTATAAACATTTCAGGAACTAACTACAGTCAAACCTGTGTAAGTGAGAACTGGATGTGAGAAAACTCTATAAGTGAGAGTAATAGCCAGCACCCGTCATTTTAAGCTCCCAAAACCTCTATTAGCGAGAAACTGAAACCTCTGTAAGAGAGAGTTGTTTTTCCCCTCATGGACCTCCGTAAGTGAGACTGTTACTTATCTATACCTCTATAAGCGACAGTCGAGCTTTATTTATTTATATTATTTAGCAGGAACTATAGTTACATTAAAAATACACACATTCATAAAAGATACACACATACAGTAACAAATGACTAAACAAATTACAAATTTAACATCTGCTATTTTATGACTTGTTCTTAACTTTCGTGGAACTTCCTACCAGTGTTTTTGTATTGTTTTCTCGTCAATATTGTACCTATTCTATTTTGTGGAACTAATTAACGTTGTTATTGCTGCGTACCTATATAAGAGAGAAACGCTACCCATGTACCTGCATTAGCGAGAAACTCGGATTAGTGAGAAACCTCTATAAGCGAGAATGAGATTGTGCTCCCTTGAACTCTCGCTTATCCAGGTTTGACTGTATCCGTTTTTTTCACTTACATTTCTTTATTTTCATCTAGTACTTAAGCATCTACGTCTTTTGATGTCAAAGGCAGTACTGGTCGTTGTGCCCGAGTGTTCAGCAACCTTTTATTATCTGAAAAAAGAAACGCTTGCAATGCCTATTAATAGATTGATTTTTAAATTGTTTTTATTTCATACATTATTGATTTTATTTTATTTCATATTGTTAGTACTAACTGGTAACTAACTAACCCACTTCACCTTTCACAAATTGAATTTATAAATTATCTACATCAGTGCAGGCGCATGTGAATTAACTAGCTCATATCGTCTCGAGGATGTCGTTACAGGTGTCAAAGGGAAATAAAACAAGAGGCGCCCCCGTAAATTAGATCCCCGATAAAGACTAAATAATAAAAACTGCGGTTGACAACCCGCCTGCAAAGTGTGTTAACTATGATCAATTCCCCCCCCCCCCCCGCCCTATGAGGCCATCTATGGAGGAGGACTTTATTCAGCAGTGGATTTTGATAGTATATGATGAATGAAATATTTTACTATTATTCTAATAGTTAAACAAAACATTTTAAGTTGTATTGGAACAACACATGAGTTAACAGTCCATTTTATTTCAATTGGCTTTGCCGTCCCATTGACACCTGCAATTACTCAGTAAAAAAGCAAAAAAGACCACAGATGCTTTGTTACCCTCGAAGGCTAAGATAAAATGTCTTGCAGTCTGAAACCGTGTTTGTTTTTTTTAACCCAGAACGTTCACACCAAAATGGAGCCATGAGTTTTGTATAATTTAATAAAATTTTACTTGTTTATTATAAAATTGAAGTGCCAAATGGTTTTACAATCCATCTGATGGTGAATGGCTATTACTGCCAGTACAGTTTAACGGCAGAAAGGGAGGAATCTTAGGAAGGAAAGCAATTATACCACCTATATGAGCATTGTCAGAAATTAGAAAGACTCAGGCCCAGTTATACAAATTTATCTATAAACGTGTTCGCTATTACTTTTTTATATGTTCATCATTATGTTTATTTGTTTATTTTTTTCATTAAATAAGTTTACAACCTAAAGAAAAGAAGTAGGCATATTAATTATTTTCTGAAGTAGGCATTAATAAGATTGAGATCTTCTAACATTTCTTACGGAATAGAGGTTAAAACAAACACAAAGACCTCCTGATTCTTCTGATGCATCGATTAAGATTCAAAATGCAGATGCATTGTCACCAGGAGGGGACAAAGATGGAATGCCTCTTTTCCTGTAAAACGGTCTCTTGTTCTCTAAACTGACCCTGAGACACACAGCAGCATTATTCTGCTATTTTACACTGGCATACTATGGGGGCGTGATTCCTACTAGGTCGAACCAATTCGTGCAACTATAATAAAACTGAAGCGTGGCTTAACAGCGTAAGAAATAACGTAAATATTGTAAGCTTTGAAGTAAATTTGTAGGTTACTGTTGCTTAGAAAAGTTTGTAAATTAACGAGGTAAACCAGAACTTATGATTATTCTATGTTGATGTTAAATAGTTTTTTTTATATAATTTGTTTAATTTTCAGGAACAATCACGTGCACAGTTATAGCATTGGTTTTGTTACCGGCTTTAGCTCAGTCGTTACTGGCAGTCAAATGAAAACGTTATAGAAAATTGTTTAAGGTAAGAAAAGTTATTATACCGTATTAAATCATTCTTTTTTTAGGGTTCCATAGTCAACTAGGAACCCTTATAGTTTCGCCATGTCTGTCTGTCCGTCTGTCCGTCCTCGCTTAATCTCTGTGACCGTTAGCACTAAAAAGCTGAAATTTGGTACCAATATGTGTATCAATCACGCCGACAAAGTGGTGAAATAAAAATTGGAAAAAAAATGTTTTATTAGGGTAGCCCCCTATATGTAAAGTGGGAAGTGATTTTTTTTTAATTTCAACCCTAACGTGTGATATATTGTTGGAAAGGTATTTAAAAATGAATAGGGGTTTACTAAAATCATTTTTTGATAATGTCAATAATTTCGGAAATAATCGCTCCAAAAGTAAAAAACAATGTGTCCCCCCCCCCCCCTCTAACTTTTGAACCATAAGTTTAGAAAATATGAAAAAAATCTGAAAAGTAGAACTTTATAAGTACTTTCTAGGAAAATCATTTTGAACTTGGATGGAAACAACAGTACCCACTACCGGGAGCAGTTGCAGGAGCGCGGAGCGCTGCTGGAGCTCGAACATAATGGATACCCACCTTTAAACTCATAACTGGGAACACTTATTGTGACGGACGGGAAACTACGGAACCCTATACTGAGCGTGGCCCGACACGCTCTTGGCCGGTTTTATATCTTTTACGATCTCGTCCATCCAAAGGTATGGAAGAAATACTGAAGAAAAATAAAAGACAAAATACTGAATGCTCTGTATGTAGTAAAAAGGCCTGCGATTATCTACGCTCCCCATTCGAAACACAGCAGCTCTTTCACGCTGGCGTTTTGTGTATATCCCAAATGTGAATTTAAAAGCTTTTTAAAAAAAATAATATAATATATTAATTAATAAAGTTAAGAACACACTATTAACACAAATTTTTGAAAATAAAAATAAAGTGCATGTATAATAATAGTAAGCTTCGGTTTGAAATGAATAATTTCAGCATAGTTAGACAGATTGGTTTTAAAATATAATTATGAGTCACGCGCGGACGTCCGTGCGTTACTATCCGTTCGGGCCCACCTTCGATATTGTTGATCGAAGGGCCCACTGAAAACCAGCGCTGTTGCTCCGGCGGTAGCATAAGTTGAGTGAGGTCCGTTTGTATGACGCGCCACAACATACTCGTACAATACGAGAAACTTTTTTTGTCTTTCTATTTTTTTAATTATAATATTATATGAGTATACATACTTTTAAATTGTTTTATCCGTCAAATTTTTGTTTTATTTTTGTTTCCTATTTTTTTGTGTTATAATGTTTACAATTGATGTGTCCACAAATGCTAAAATTTAAGTGCCTACTGATGTTTGTGGCGTGCTGCAATAAATCCTTCTTTCTTTCTTTCTTCTTTCTAAAAGTAAATGCCACAAAAGAAAAATAAAACATATTTCTTTACTGGCATCACGCTGAATATCTACGCACCGGGTGACATTCCAAGTGTTCCAGCTATACGTCTAGTCATATTGTCCAAAGTCGTATCTTAAAACTGAAAACAATTGCAGAGAACTTTAGTGAAATAACACATATTGTCAATTGGCTTTTTGTGTATTGTAAAATAACGTAAAAAGTTTTCGCGTTTTACAAATATTATAGTTATTTAAATGTACATCTCTATTATATGAATTTTCATATTTCAGAATATTTTTCCTAACTTGAAGTTAAATAAAGATAAAATTGTAAATATCGTCCTCTATATTTCATATGATGTTATGTTGGTAAAGTAGAAAAAAATTGCAAATTTTGGCCTAACGTTGATTATTTTTAAACAGACACAAGTGTTCGAATTAGGTGATACATAAAAAATTTAATTAGGTTATATCTTTGTTTAGTAATAAATGTCACTTTTGTTGCTAAATTGTTTTCGAATGATAATATTATGTATTTATAAAATTATTGCATGTCACCAAATCGAAAATGGTTGTTAAATTATTTTTTTTATGTGACTAATTAATAAATAATTTTAGTTAAATTAAATATTTGCAAAACAAAACTTTTTGCAGTCTACATTGCATTATATATGTTTATATGAAAAAAATAATTAACGATGTACGTATAATCTGTACAAAGACGTAAGAATATCTTTCACCGTTTGAAGAACGGATAATCCCTATATTTCTCTCATATCTATATTCTACTCATAACAGTTCTATATGAACTGATTGACAATATTATGTAATCGTATATCTAAATTAAAAATCCACTCACCCTTACTTCGTGATCCTTGGTGAAAAAATTGTAAGATAGCTGTTCGCATCATGTGCTCTATCAACATTTCTTTAATTGTTATAAAATAACGCTTTGAGCATAACCTGTTGTTATATGTAATATACTCTGTTAGTAACAAATAATATATTCATGAATAGGGGCTCATGTAAATACTTGTATGAAATATGTATGAAATAAGGTGTAAGTTTTCTTTTGTGTAAAATGAAACTATGATACATCTGCTGTGCATTTTGTCGTTTACGGATACGATCCAATAAAAACTTTATTGTAAATAATTATGGACATCAATAAAACAGACATTGTGTTTCTATTAGTTTTATTTCTTGTCCCTATTATTTTGCTTATAGTAATATAAAAAGTTACAACTACATATGTTCGTAACAGGCGACAGAGGGAAACAAATCAGTATGTGGGCAAGAGCGTTATCTTAATAACGGCTAAAAATAAAAAAACTGCGGTTGCCTACCCGAATGTCAAGCGTGGCAACTATGGCAAATATGGCTGTGCGGCAATCTAAGGGGTACGCTTATGTTCAGCAGCTGACCTTAAGAAGTTGTAACGGAAACGGAAACTAAGATGAGATGTGAGTGGGAATGTCGTCGTTAGAAATTTAATTTACTAAAAGCACCATTTGAAATTGTCAATAAAAGTATTCGTTTTCCATTCCATTGCAAGCTATATAAGTCCACTGCTGAATAAAGGTTTCAATGTTTTTTTTTGTTTTAAGTGTGTTTTAATAACGTTGAGTTGTTATCGGTAGATCCTGCTGCGCACCTCCTGTGTCAGCTTCCCTTCGTCAGCTCCTATGACCCTCACGGGACACTATGGGACAATGGTTATTCTTACATCAACACTAAATGGTTCATTCGTTTTTGTTAACTCCAATTTTCTACTCGGTCTTTCTAAGTGAATACGACGTAAACCATCTTTAATCGAACTTGTAAGCGAAGGCATTTCATCATGAAAAAAAGAAAGAAAATTGAAAATAAGTTTAAAATAGACCGTATAAAGGCGGTATAAGTATATCCAAGAGGCGACAGAGGGAACAAACCTGGAAATAACCAGAAGCGTTTTTCTATTGAGAACTAAAAGATAAAATAAAACTTCGGTTTCCAACCCGCCAGCCAAGCGTGGCAGTTGTAGCAAATGTCCTCCCAGTGAGGCGATCTATGGGAGAGGCCAACTTCAACCGAGAACTTTTGATAGCCTGTTGCGGTAATGGTACAATAATAGTTGTACCTAAGCTGGGTCGTTTACTCGTACAATAATTGTAACATAATTATTAAGTTGCCTGCTTTCTGCACTTATTTGCACTTGATTGACGATGGGAGTATAAATCACCTCAAAATTTATTCAAGTTTAGTGTACGAATTAGTTATTCCATCATTAGAAGTTGACCAAAATTCAAGATATGTAAAGGTACAATGGCTTTTTAAATTATGAAAGCGTGTCGCAGGCTCCTGAGTTAGAGCTCTTATCGTCTCTTATGTCCTTTATAGTCCCACCCTTGTAGATAATCAAAGATCCTATCATGACAACAGCAAAATCTCGTATCTATGGTAGATTTAATTTGTACCCCCATATTCTTCAAGTACCTTTAACGGCCCCACGTAACGTGATATGGATACTTTGTCCTGTGGGCGTAAAATTAAAGAGGAGGTCTCTGAGCGGGCAAGGTGAAACTTGGGAGCGGCCACCGGCCAACGCTCTATGTGTTAACTTTTTTTGCGCCCGAAGCAAATAAGGTTAACCCTCCGGTAACGGGGGGGGGGGGGGGGAGGTGGTCAATTGCTCATAGCATACCACGCAGCCACCTGTTGTTAAATTTTTATCTGTCTGTATTCTGTCAGTCTGTCTGTTTGTTCAGACTAACCTCCGAAATGAATGGACTAATTTTAACGGGACTTTTACATGCAGATAGTTGACGCTATAAGAAGTAACTTAAGCTACTTTTACTCTGTAAAAAGAAAGAGAAATCCAGTCGCGGGGAACAGATAATCATATAAATAATAGCCTTTTAAATATTTCTCTGAAACTGTTTTATTTCAGATTTAACTTTATATTTAGTAGAGCTGCGCTACCGATATATATTTTTATTTTTTTATTCATTATACAGGTAAATACACCCAGTTTGCTAGTTCACTTAAAACTAGGGGTTAGTGAATTAACAGAAATTATTATTTACATGTTTATGACTGCAGCACCAGCATCGAAGGACCAGCGTAAAAAGCAGCAAATTTTGTTGTGTTTCGTGTATAACAAGGTATTCGCTCTGAATCCTCACGAGTGACAATAAATGTGCATTTTGATTCATAGTTGATTATAGACGTAGGTGTATATAGGCCTAGGCATCCGTCCGCTTACCATCAAGTGGGCTATGTGTTCGTTTGTCACCGTTACTTGTTTAAACAACTTTAGCCACTATCTGCACAATAATCTTTCCTAATCCTATGGAAATATTATACAGTACAGGAAAACAATATCAGTACAGGGCAGCCAAACCTAAAACAAATAATTTCGGAAATATTGACTTTGGTGAGGATTCGACCCCACCTCTCGCAATTCAAAAATAATATTAGTAAATAGCTTAGAGATTTCTTATATTTACGTGAAAACTACACAAAATCAAGATGGAGGTGGCCTTTGTTAAATATGATATCAGGACATCAAACACATAAAACTTCAGGAATCGATGAAATCTGCATCTTTATTAAAGATTGCTTGGCGTCACATTATAGACATCACATACAATAAGCAAGACTGCAGATTTTTTACAGGGAGATCAGAAGAATAATAGAATGTCAACAATAATTTATAAAAGCTCTATCAATGAAACACAAACCGTGCAGACCTTTAGTTTGAATACATTTTCGGATGAATTAGCACGTTTTAGTGAGTTTTGGACTTATCGATGAATAATAGATGCACTGGATTCGTTCCACAGAGGAATTACTGTACTAAATTATTGAGCACGCCACTTCTGATCGCCAGCATACGAAATGAATCGTTATTTTACGTATTTTAATGATACGCAAATTAATAGACGATGGAAATGTTGCATCAATTATTGATATTAACTCTTATCCGATAAATGATCTATTGTTTGCAAATACGGGATAGAATGGGATGTGCGAACAAAAAAAAAAGAAAATCAGGTTTTATTTAGAATATTAAAGTAAAGTTAAATAAAGCACGTAAAGCCATTGGTCCTGTGCAGAACTCTCTCCGATCATATCGGTCAACCGTCCCATCGGAATATGAGTGTGAAAGAATAAAAAGTGCACCTGCGTTTGTGCATACACTTGGGCATTATAATCCTGCCCTGCGGCGATGGATAGTCTCCGCTGAGGCTGGGCGCCATACCAAAATTCGGTCTGGTGGACATCACATCATTAAATGATGTCTTTCTATAATAATTATTACTTTAATGAATACCACTCACTCTTTCCCTCACATTGTATATATGCACATTGCAAACAAACACGCACACACACGCGCACATACACAAACACACTCACACATGCACACATACATGTCTAATACATGAAAGGAAAAGTTTACATTCAACCCTTAAAAAACTGACAAATATTGAAGTTTATTTTTCATACATTGAAATAATAATATTGGTATTAGTTTCTTCGTCAGAAAGATATGAAATAATAATAAAACTGTCTCATCAGAAAGAGCACTGTTGCCTAAGATACAAATATTTTTTGTTCAATAAAATATTATTATTATGAAGTTGATCGAATAACTGGAATACTAGAAATAGTGAAAAAATACTTTTTATTAAAATCCGGCATGAAGTACAATGTATCTTCGCTATGGCAACAGCTGAGCTGTGAGACGGTGCGTTGTCATGGTGAAACTGGATTTTTTTTCTTCAAATGTGGCCGTTTTCAAACTTCCAAAATCCGGCATGACGTATAAATGTCCCTCTATTTGTCGTTCTAAGCAAGGTAGCGACTTCTACGTGAGCAGAGCTTACGCACTTATCTCTACAATGAACTATGGCTCCTAAAAAACTAACTCATACAAAATTTTTATATAACCTTTTTTAAATTCCATTTAATTTATCTTTATTTGCAAAATACAAGAAGAAGCGTATAAAGAAAAATCGGTTTTGTCCTCTAGCAAAAAAATTAGTTCTGTATATGAAACAGTTTCTTCTTCGTTCATCTCAAATAAAAGTGAGGAATGCGAAAGTAATATCACAAGATATGACTGAGAAAGAAATACTTGAGGAAAGAATGAATAAGGAAAGACCTACAAAGTAACTTTATATTGCGAATATGAGTAGAAGAGTCGTCAAGGGTACTTAGGGAAGTTTATTGATCAAATTGGCGATATATTGAAGATGATTCAAATTAAACTAACTAACCAACGGGTTTTCGTCCTTTCCTGGGCACGGGGATGACACACCGCTAACTAACTAAAGTAAAGTGACTAAGTTAAGTAACTAACTGAAGAAAAACATGGGTATTAGGTGATCCCTACCATTCTGTTTCTAAAGTTTTCATATTAATTGAATAAAGTTATAATTATATTGTACATTAATTTTATTTAAAAAAGACCGCTTGGTTTCTTGCTGGTTCTTCCCAAGACAGGGATTTTTTGCAAACCAGTATTAAAAGTAAAAAACGAACCTCATAAAGGTATTCTTGTAATCTATATTGAATAAAATGATTCTATTAGATTATGTTATATTAAGAGTACGCTTAACCAACGAGGCCTTATACGAATGTATGGACGTAAAAATGGCGAGACAGATCTGTCAGTATCGAGCCAAATGGAAGCATATAGTCTCTGCCTACCTCTCTCAGTGCAATAGTGATTATGTTACTATATGTACAACAAAATATAAAATTAGGCAAAGTCTTGAAACTTTATTTCAGCCAGTATCAAAAATATCAGCTTTGTCAAGACGTCTCAATTGTTTTGTACGACGCACGTACTAACGTGATCAAAGCGTATGAGAAATAATAAGCTGTAAATAAAGTAATTTAAAAACGCGTGTAGGTAATGTGTTGACATTTTAATACCTAGAAAAATGAATTAAACATGTACATAATATTATACGTCTATAATAACATATATAATTATTTGTAAGTTGTATAAATAAAGAGGGTTATCACTATTTTTAATAAACTTTCTTTGAAACATTTCTTTACCCAGAGTACCTAATAAAGAAAAATTACAATACTTCAATGACACTACCAATTAACAAAAAAAAATTTACATGAGCATAGCAGGCCTTTTAGCATATAATCTTAATTTAAAATTGCTTTAATACGTTATAGCCATTGAAACACACCAAAATTATGAAACAAAAAAGCTAGCGATTTTAACAGTTATGCACCAAACTTTCAGCCATTTTGAACGCGTAGTTGTTATTTGACAGTCGTTTGAGTGAGCCGATGTCAGTTTTTATGTGAAAATGGAAAAAAATTAATCCTATACCTTTAAACGAGCAATTCTTGTTATATATATATATATATATATATATATATATATATATATATATATATATATATATATATATATATATATATATATATATAGTGTAGTTTTCAGGCAATAAAAAAACTGCTACAATATAAGAAGGTAAATTTTGAAATAGGTAGCGTAACGATCGTAATAGCTCAGGTGGGATGTCGGTCGGGCGTGATATCGGAGTTCCGTGGTTCGCGTCCTGTCTCTGGTCCGGTTTCTTTTCTTTTTTTTCAAGTTCCCTTCTTTTGTGAGCAAATCTATTATTTCAAGACCTTTTTTTAGTATTTTTTTTTTAGAAGACAAAAATTTTTATAAAACTAATTGCATTAATGATTTTTTATTCAAATAACCAGTTCAATTTTTTCTATTCTGTCAATAAGATCAAAAAATATTATTTATTTTTCATCAGTATGTAATTTATAAATGTAATTTCAAAAAAAAAAAAAAACAAGCAAAGCTCGGTCATCCATGTACTATTATTATAATAATAACTGTCATTAATTTTTTTTGAAGGTTGCTTGCGCAAAACAAACATGAGTCGGACTCTGTGTATGGGGATTCTGCACAATCATTTATCCGCGTTTGCTCACGTTAGATCAAATGTGTTCAAATGAACATTTCCAACGCTCTGTTGGCGCAGTTTAGGCGCTATAAGTCGGAGTTTCGGCGCCGATTATCTACGATAGATGAAACTTGGATATACTATCTACTAACTATACGCCCGAAACAAAAATACATTCAGGACTGCAAAGATGAACCGAATCCAAAAGAAGCAGAAACTATTATTCGACTGAGTAAGTGATGGCGACTTTTTTGGGATAGTGATTGGGTTATCTTAATTATCATTAGAAAAGAAAACCATTTCAGGAGTATATTTCAAATCATTATTTAACAAATTGAAGGTGGAAATAGCGGGAAAACGGCCACATTTGAAGAAAAAAAATCCAGTTTCACAATGACAACGCGCCGTCTCACAGCTCAGCTGTTACCATAGCGAAGATAAACGAATCACGGTTTGAACTCCTTGATCATCCACCTTACTTGCCAGATCTAGCCGCAGGCCACTTTTTTTGTTCCCTCATCTAATAATTGCGCTCGGAGGGTTTTTTGTAAAATATGGGGACAAGAACCATCGTGAACAATTATTTTGCAGTGAAAAAGCCGAGTGCTATTTGCGCGAGTTAGAGAAATGGGAGCATCGCTGGGAGAAGTGTATGTAGTAACAAGGAGAATATATAGAAAATTAAAATAAATTTTAAGAAAAAATATTTAGTATCTTTGTTACGTCGGAAACTTTTCAGACCACCCACGTACAAACTTTAACGCAACATTGTAATGAAATATTTAAATATTGGTCTGGTAAGATGTAAGTTTTAATTTATTTGATAGAACTTTTTATATTTTATCATTATTTTAATTTATTTAAAAATTTCATTTATTATTGTAACTTAAGTATGCTTTTGCCCAGTGTATTTTCTTGAACAGTGTTCGGGTGATTACGACTCATCTTCTCTCCAGGCATACCTAAAAACTTCAAAACAAGATTAAACAACCAGTGTGTACCTATTACTAGTAATATTTGTATTGAGACGTGGTCCTTCACTGCAGTCCATATTAGGAAGCTGAAGGTCTTTCAGCAAGCTAATGCTAGACCTAATGTAATAAGAATAAGGATGTCGAATGAATGAATGCATTCTAAATATTCATTTATCAAAGTGAGGTGACAAATAAACTAACAGTCCACCTGATGGCAAGTTACTGTTGTAATCTAATAACATCTACGATCAACTTCTAACAAAGAAGGTTTTAAGTGTGCTGTCATCTCTGACGAAAAGATGAAATGTCTGACGGCGTGTAATTATACTGACTCTCTATACCATTGAGACTGGAACAGTAGTGCAGTGAAGAAATAGGTGAGAGGATAGTACCTACCTAACCAAAGACCTATATAACCACTTGACTGCGCATAAAATGCCCCGACGCTCGAAAACTATTAATTAGTATTTTGTCGCGTATGCATAGGCTATGGTACTATTAACCGTTTTAGTATTGTCCAAGTGTTAGATCTGTGTGCACGCTAAATTAATGCAAATTGTTGTAACTTTTATGCAATTATAATGCATCAAAATGCCTTTATGCGCAGTGAAGTGGTGTGGGAAACATTCCAGGACAGATGTCCAAAAAGAATGGAATAACTTTTCATTGCTAATTAAAAAATACGTAAAATATTGTTGATTAATTCAGATTATGAGCCACCGCAGGGGTCTAGGTATCTAAAACGGTGGCCGGGTAAATGACGACATGGTTGAGTCGCGCATTGATTCTATCTCTTTCTTTCCCTTTGTATGTTTATCGTAAACATTAGTACTTACTGTCACCTTTAATAGCTGAAAGTCGATAACGAAAATAATAAAATTAAAATTATTAAAAAGATTATTCAATTCACACAGTGTGAAAAAATACTTATCTACTTTTAACCGTCTTCAGAAAAAAGGAGGAGGTTCTCAGTTCGCCGGTTAAAGTTTATAGTTACCTAGTTAAATTAGATTGGTGTACCAAATCAGAACGCTTTACAATTTCAAAATGACACTAAAGACAAGTTATTGTACGGATCCACTGCAGCAATAGATATTTGTTGTCGTTGTGATATTTCATTAAGAGGGCGATGCAATGCCTTTTACGGGCTATTGTCTGTCAATAAATGATTATTATTATTATTATTTTTATTATAAATCTAAATATCTAATATAATCTTATATAATTTAATTTATACTTTTTCCTGTAAAAATATTTATTTTAAAATTATAAGATACCTATATAAATGTTTAAATAAAGTGAATCAGGATCGGTTATATATCACTTCCGCATTATTTAATAAAGATATATCTACTAAGAGAAGGACTGAAGACAAATTACTACATCGGCTCATCTAATGCCAAGGCGTTTGACAAACGGCTGATGTAATATAATTGAACGTAATTTATTTAAATTTTCAATTATTTTTCCCTCAATATAAATTTATTTAATATGGGTTTCATAACAAAAAAATGTAGGTATGTTAATGTATAATGAAGAGTCTGAATTTCTTTTTGTAGGATAGGGATACAAACGAGAACACAGTCTACCTGATGGTAAGTGGTTGCTGTGGCCCATAGCACAGAATAAATAATAGTACTACGTACCCATAGACATAAACAACGATATGTAAATAATATAATGGAGAAAAGGTAGGCATCAAACTTCAGAGCATAGGCGGTAGAGGAGAAAAGTTCAACTTTTTGCAGCGCAGATAAGTGTAATTTACTCATCCTAGAATTTCCCTCATATGTTCGGCAAACAGAAATACAAAACAGAAATATCTACTTTAGGGCATAAGTATTCACTTTGTCGATTTCTATCGGCACCATTGAGGCTTTAATTGCATTTGAAGCCCTGACTTATATTTACGCCTGCTGAAGAATACATTACGAGAAAATTTACACTTGTAACAGATTTTAAATATTTTGAGGCACAATGAGGTCTGCTTCGGGCTGTTTTTCTCTTATAAATTAAAAAAATGGTTTCCAGTGAAAGTATACTATTTCTGTATTTTTAGTTCACAATATTCATATATAAAATAATAACAAAATTTACTACCACGTTACTTGGGTATCATTTATACATTTTACACAAGGTGGACGGCCTCCGTTTTAGCCTAGGAGTTTGTGTGGGAATCACCATTTCACCTATTTCTGCCATCAGTAAACAGAGCCTGCAGTGCTGTATAGTTATGCTCGCTATACTATTCAGACCAGACTGAATGGTATAGCGAGCATAACTACATGCTGTGAGACATTCTATTTTATCCCCAGGGGTATCCCCAGATATTCATCTGCAGCTGGATTTGTTTCCAGATGACTGCAAGTGTCTATGGACTGCATAAGCCATTTACCATCAGGTGAATTGTTCGTTTGTCATCTCAGTTTTATTTGAAAAAAAAACAACAGAAATTTAATGATTATAACGCTTTGTACCGACCACTTGACCTACCTGTAGAATAAACCTATTTAGATAGATTTCATTATTGTAATTTATATTCCTAATAGACTTAAGTTTTATATTTATTTTTAGCCCTCCTCCCCCCTCCCCATTATATGTATATGTATGTTAGGTGTAGAATAAAGTAAATTGTCTAATTAAAGACATGAAGAAGCAACACGTCTCCTTCAGTAATAAATTACGAATAATAAGCTCGCTATTTCGATTCACTATAAGTGGGCGACTGCGAGGTACATGATTTAGTGTTATTGGTGCTCTGCCCCAAAAATAAGTAAATGTATTAAGCTATAAAGGATAGCCAGTATTTAAGGTATATTCAATTTTATGCCTATGCCTGCAGATGTTTACCAGAACAATAAAATATAAAATATGCCATTTTATTTGCTAGCCTATTATTTTGGGCTATTTTTATATAGAATACGCGTGACAAACGAGCACACAGTTCACCTGGTGGTAAGTGGACGCTATGGCCCACAGACATCTAGTCATTTCATTTTTCATATCATCACCTCATCCATCATTCCTCGATTAAGAATCAAAATGTAGTTGCATTAACAATGATGAAACAATCATGCCACAAAAATTTATTTATCACTTGTTAAAAAATTAAAACAACATAAAGAATAAATAAGCAAAGTTTAAAAGAAAATTTAAAAGAAAAAAAATATACCTTTAACAATAAGTAAAAGCCGTCTTTAAATAAATAAATGGAATAAAATAAGTTCATATTTTTAAACCGGAGCTAAGATATAGTGTATCAAACAGTTAAATTCCCTTTTTACCATTTTAAGTGGACTAAGAAATATTACCATTTCAATATTGGTTAAACAGTTACATTAAAAATTCATCCCATATTTTGCCAACCTTAGGGGTGGAATTTTTCTAAAAATATATATTGGACCATCCCTGTATACCTATTTAATAGAATAAGAATCATCGTTATCGATTCGCTCCTAAAATAAAACCAAAACGAATAAGTACAGTCGCATTGTAAGCCTCCTCCATGTTCTATGCGGCCGAAAACATTATTAGATAATAAGTGACATTTTTTCGTATTCGTTTACATCTCTTAAAAAAAGGAAACCAATAAGTCATTCAAATGAATATTATTACATTGCAAAAGTAAGAAAAAGATCAATGAATAAACACGATCTCTTCAATGTCTTTAGACGGTAACATTTGTATATAAATTACCTATTTAAAGTTGTGAATAAAGTTGTGAAAAAACAAATAATATCTCAATTCAAGCATTTCGTTTTGTTTTTCTCCACAAAAAATGACGGAAATGATTAGTAGGTACAATAAAAATTTATATTCCTTGTAAGTGTACTCAGCAACTTTCGCCTTATAATGATTAATGATTGGGAACTTGCTATCGCGGATTTATTAACATCATACATAGATAATCCTACCTTGGAATCTTCTAAATCTTCTTCATGCATACTTTCGAAATACGTTCAATTATTTTTCGGATATTTTGTAGGTGGTGGAGCCATGCTGTAGCTACATTTTACTTGCAGCTCGATTGGCTCGGCTCAAGCGGGGTAACTCCACACGCTTTCAGAATACTTTTAGCATAAAGCTGCTGTTTTTCGCTGGTATTGTGAAAAAGCCGCTGCCCTACATTCACTGTATCATACAGTGAATGTAGGCGAGCGGAGATCCTTTTTACTGAAACGTGGCATTCCATCTTTGTCCTCAGGGGTGTCAACGCATCTGAATTTTGATTCTCAAATCAAGGATAAAAACGTAGATGTGTATCGTTACGTTTCATAGTATATCATTATACTGTTTTATTTTATCACATATTTATTACCTACATTATTCCGTGTCGATATTTTATCGATAGTTTTTTGTCAAGCACTAGCGTATATGAGTTGAGTGTGTTAATTACCTGCAAGGAGTGGGGAGACTAGCGGCGGCAGTAGTACCGCAAGTAAATTGAAACAAAGGCATTTCTATTCACTATATTACGTGTTCTGTGCTTTCGACATTGAAGAGGACCTTAAAAACTGACTCAACAACTACATCGATACCAGACCGGGCGATTTTCGCCAGAACGGTGTTAACAAATTGGTTGAGAAGTGTGAGGAGGCCGTAAACGTCAACAAACAATCAATTACGTATTTGCCATACGTAATTGATTAATTTATTGTTTTAACTATTGTTTTTATTTAAATAAAAGTTTTAGAAAAAAAACCTTAAGGAATTATTCTCCAACACAATAGCTACAGCATGGCTCTCGGCTCTCGATATCTCTAGGGGCCACAGCATCCACTTACCATCTGGTGGACTGTGTGCGTGTTTGTCACCCATATTCGATAGAAATGTAACTTTAACGAATATTACTTTGAACCAAACGGCGATATAGAATACTCTTACAACATGTGCGCTTTTAAACTAAAATACAAAACTACATAGGTATATATATATATATATATATATATATATATATATATATATATATATATATATATGTATATATATTGTCATACGCGAGGTACGCGCACACAGGTGATCAGCGCGTGCTGCCACGCGTTGCATCATCATCATCGTCATTACAGCCCTTCACGAGTCCACTGCTGAACATAGGCCTCCCCACGTACTCACTAGCCACGCGTTGCATACTTTCCCGATTGTCGATCCTTGATGTATTTGTGTATATAAAAGTTTACACATACACATATTCAGCTCTCCTCCAAATTATTTTAATTTAGTGGTGTTACTTTGTTATTTTACTAATTGATTAATTCTCCGACCTAAACCGTTGTCTACACTTCATGTATATTCATTTGTAATTTTCAGTACCCTTGACATCTTGACTGATTTTTAACTTCCATTACTTTTTTCAGGAATATCGCCGGTGACTTAGTGTTGGAGTCGTTCGTATATTTATATTTTTCATTAACTACGGTGTCGGCACTTTTGGAAAAAGGGGGTTTTCGTCAACTCACGATTGGTCTTGCTAAAGTGGAACTAGTATTTTTTTAATTACAACCAACGTGACGACATGCATTAATCGTCCTTTGTACAGCTAATGAGACTAGAACAGCTCCTTTGTTGCCTAGGATCTGTGTGTTTTATCTCATTTTTAGGGGTCATCTCATCCGCATTTTCATACTTAATCAAGAATAAATGTATCAGTCTATGGGTATCCTCTTACCATTAGCATAAATGCGTGCTCATTTCTCTCGCTCATTTTATAGAAAAATATGGCAGTTATTAATAAGCAAGGTGTGTATGCTTGTGTTCTGTTTTAAATGGCCAGAAACTTGTGTAATCACAAGTTGTGAGAGCTTTTGTTTCAAACTCAGTGGTAACAATTCCGGCCGTCAACATTTAAAATTGGCAACAGTAGCCATTTACTGATAGGGGCCAATAGCTCGCTCGTAATTGTTGTACATACGTACATAAACACTCACGCCTGTCACCCAAAAGGGTAGGCAGAGACTAAAGACTTCTATTTGGCACGATCCTGACACACCTCTCTTGCCTACTCCACATCCATATACCTACACACAGATGCTCGTCGGTTAAGGGTACTCCTAATTTTGCCCATTTTCATATATTGAAAATGAGACGAATTAAGAGTAGCCTTTACCGAAATTAATTGATTAACAAACGGCGATATATCGCCAATTTGGTCTACAAACTTTCTCCTAAGATGTCCCTTTCCGACTCTGCCGGTCGCAGAACATAAATTTGCTTTGTAATGGTTGTATTATTAAAAAACTTCATCGTAAACGCTAACCATAAAAAAAAGCTTTCCTTTTCGTATATGTACAAACCGTTTCCATAATAAATATTTCCTTGGTACCCATTGATACATATTTAGTATATCAACGTTGGTACCTCAAAAAGTTTATGTTGAAAAATATAATAAATATAGATTGTAGAGTTCACAAGGGCATTTTTAATTAAAGAAAGTTTTCTTCATATCGTGTTTTAGACAGAAATACTACTCATTTACAAAATGTATAATTCTAATCGTGAATACTTAAGACTAAAACGTCTTTCGTTCATTGTCGTCTTCATGTACCGAGGTACATGCAGGTGTCGGGCCTCGGGGTGTCCCCCATTGCCCGGGTGTCCTCATATCCCATCATTATGGGACAGTCCTTTAGCCTATTCTAGACTTGATAGCATACACGGGATTTCCGTATTGTGGTACAATGATGTTTCCGTAGTTATCCGACTACGGAAAAAAAAGGTGGTTATCTAATTAAGTCGAGGTTGGCCTTTCTGCGGCATTGTGGGTTGTTACTCGACTCTCTAATCACATATAGAGAGGAGTTCTCTTGGAAGAGGTCGCCCGTCCGGTGGTCGGGTATGTAACGGCGCAAAGCCGTTAAGGTGTTCATGTGGCCCGTTATCGGCACGGTCAAACATGCCGCGCGCTAACCGGGCCACGAAGTCGGTGATGTTCTCGATCTTCAAATCTGCCGCTATTACGTCGTTCCGGACGTAGCGACCTGCTCCGACGATCGTCCTTAATGTCAGATTCTGCTGGGCCTGTAGTCGCCGCCTCAGAGGGTCGCTCAGAAGTGCGTACCAGGCCGGTGCAGCGTAGGTGATGATGGTCCGGATATACATCTTGTATATCCGGAGCTTGGTTCTTATTGGCAGCTTGGATGCCAGGACCGGCAAGAGCGTCGCCCGTGCACATCGGGCCCGGCGGACGACGAAGTCGACGTGCGCGGTCATGCGCAGCGTCCTGTCGATCCTGCACCCAAGGTAAGTTACAGCCTTCTGGTACGCAATCTCCTGGTCGTTGAGGGTCAGCGGAGGTGGAAAATTCCTGAGACGGCGAGTGAGCAGAGCGGTCGTCTTACCAACGTTGACGACCATCCTCCACTCATCCAGCCATGGTGGCAGCAGGTCCAGCAGACGCTGCATCTTGGCAGTGGCTATGTGGGCTCTTCTGGACGAGGTGAAATAGGCGCTATCGTCCGCGAATAGCGCCAGCTCAACGTCGTCCTCCCACTCTTGAAGCCTGCCTGCCAGTGTAGGTATGTCGTTGGTGTAAGCCGCGTACAGGACCGGAGACAAACAGCTGCCCTGTGGAACGCCGGCTTTAATGGATCTTGTTGCGGATTCGGCGTCCTCTACGCAGACGTAGAACTTCCTGTCTTCCAGGAAAGACGCTATTAGCCGCAGTATAGCAGGAGGGACACTGGTCTGTTGTTCCAGCTTAAATAATAATCCTGCGTGCCACACCCGGTCGAACGCCTTCTCGATATCGAGAAAGACGCCCAACGATATGCGGCCACGATTATACTCTGCCGCAAGCAGGTGCAGCACTCTTGTCAGTTGTGTAACTGTGGAGTGACCCCTCCTGAATCCGTGCTGCTCCGCCCGAAGTTGGATGCACGGACGGAGACGTCTTAGCAGCAATCTTTCGAACAGTTTAGCTATATGTGGTAATAGCGTGATCGGCCTGTAGTTGGCAGCTCTACGCCTGTCCTTCCCGGGTTTCGGCAAGACGATAATTTTGCCTTTTTTCCAGTCCTCCGGGAAGTGGGATGTCCGCAATATCCCATTGTAGAGTCGACCAAGCTCTACTATGACTCTATTGGGCAGCTGTCGGAGTACAGCGTTGGTAATCCCGTCGTGCCCCGGCGCCTTCCTCGGTTGCAGGCTGGTTACTGTCCTCCGCAATTCTGCGGGGGAGATAAACCAATCTCCTGCAAGAGGTGGCGCGGGCGACGACAGGAAATCCTGTACGTGACTTTCCTTCCGGGCATGAAGCTCCATGAACTCCGCACTTGCTGTGTTCGGCATAAATTGCTCCTCGAAGTGCTCGACTAGGATATCCGCTCTGCCCTTGGCATCGTAGCATCGTTTGCCCGTATTATCAGTCAGCGGGCGAACGGGAGGTCTAGATTTAGTCAGCTGTCGGTTTAGTCTATAGAGCGACGCATCTTGCTCTTCCGCCTTCTGGATGCGCCGGTCCCAGGCTTCGCCTCTGAAGGCCTGGACTGAAACCGACAGTTCCTCCGTTAAGGTGTTTAGCTGTGCTTTGATCCTGGGACAGCGAGTACGCGCCCAGAGCTTTCTCAGCGCTCTTTTGCGCTTGATCTGCACGCATATCTCACGCGGCAGATCGTCTCGCCTTGCTGTAATCGGGACGACCGTAGAAGCCGCGTGGAGGGCTTCCTTGATGTTGTTAGTGATTCTAGTCGCAGCGGCCTCTACGTCGTCCGCTGTGCATATAGGTTGATGTGCTGGGGGTCTCTGCTGAAGGTGTTGACAGTAGAGCCTCCAGTCGATACGGGTTTTAAAAGCTCTAGGTGGCGTAGTCACTGCCTTTAGGCCAAGGGTTATCAGTAACGGGAGGTGCTGTGAAGGGAGGTCGTACAGCACTTCTACCACTATCGGATAGTTGACGTTCCTAGTGAGGACGATGTCTAATACATCCGGGTGCCTCCTTGGGTCGGTAGGAACGTGAGTTGGCTCCTCGGGACCTAGAACGTCGTACTGGTTCTTTTCAGCATCTTCATATAGTTCACGACCCGGCGGGGTGATCACTCTGGACCCCCACGCCGGGTGTTTGGCGTTCAGGTCCCCGGCGATGATTACTGGTGCATCGCCTTCCATTACCGTTCGGATGTCTGAGGAGCAGAATGGAGTCCCTGGCGGGCGGTATGCTGCATAAATCCTTAGTTCCTCGCCCGCCGCCTCCATTCTTATGCCGATTGAGCGCATTGTCTGGAAGGATGGTAGGTCCAGCTCTTGGTGGACGATGTCCCTCCTCACTAGAACCGCCGTGACTCTATAGGCGGCCCCTCGAGAAGTGACCTCGTCCCTTCTATAAATGTGGAAGTTTGGCAGCTTTATGCGCGTTTTGGGGTTCAATATTGTTTCGCCCAGCAGTATAATATGTATGTCCTGTTGCTGGGCGACAGTGCGGAGTTCCTGCAGCTTCTGCTGTATCCCGTCCGGGTTCCAGTACATTAGGCGCAGGTTATTATCCTCCATAATGTCTGGCCAGGAGGTTTGCCAGCGCCTTCATAATCGCTGTTATAGGGTCGGTCCCGGCTCTGATGTCGGCCAGGACCTGCGTGCCGACCTCGATGGCAATTCCAACTAGGCACTGGATTGCATCAGCTGTTTCGAGGCCGGTCGACGGTGTTCTCCTATCTGAAGGCGTTGGTGTTGGTCTCGGGCGTTGGACTTCTTGTTTCTGGGTAGAGCGCGCTCTGTGTGTGGTTCGGGCTCTCTCTTCGGATGGAGCCCTCTCCTGCACTCTACCCACGCCCTTTTTGTGGGTCTTCTTAATAACCTGCGCCTGAGGGGCTATTGGTACTGGTGTCGGGGTAGAGGTAACAGCCCGAGGAGGCTGCGACTTCTTCCTGCTTCTCTCCCGCCTCCTCTTTTTTGAGGGCTGCCGTTCTGTGGCAGGGTTGGCGGGAGGTTGCAGAGTCGCCCCGGTGGTTGCCCTTTCCTGTACGGGTTCCACCGTTTCCTTGTGTGGTACGGGTGGGGGGGGGCTGGTTGCCTGCCCTTCCCTGTGATGGTTGCCCACCCGTCTTGCTGGATGGTCACAGCTTTCGGGCGACTCTGGGGGATCCTTTTCGGGTCCTCCGGGAGTAGCCCCGGTAAGGTTATCCCCTGCCTCCGTGCAGTCCTCCTCAGGACTGGGCAGCGACGGTCGTTGGCTGTATGATTCTTGCCACAATTGGCACATGTGGGTTCCTCCTCTCTACCCCGAGGGCAACGGCTCGCTATATGCTCCCCGGCGCAGCGTACGCACTTCACCGGCCTGAAGCAATTAGCTGAGGCGTGTCCAAAGGCCTGGCAGCGGTGGCACTGGGCCGGTCCTGCTTTCCTTTGCCAGGCCTCAATAACTACTCCCCTCATAAAGAGTAGTTCGTCTACTTCATACAATTTCTTGAGTTGCTCCAGGCTCAGGTGGTCGAACTGGGCAAAGTAGACGCATCCTGGTCTGCCCCTTCGAGGTGGAATCGCTTTAACGTATTTCACCGGGAAGCCCTTTGCCTTTATAGCCTCCTCAATGGTACTGGTATCGGTTCCCATAGGTAGTCCCCGGATACCCACTTTGGTGGGCTTGTCTTCATCCGGGGTATAGCAGTACCACGACATGTTGGGTGTTGCCTTGGAAAGTTCAACCATGTAGCGTTGAACAGTCCTGAATTCAGTGGCGCTTTGTGGAGTGAATCGAACCCCCTTCCCGAACGGACGGGCATTCAACGGGTGGCCCAACATTCTGTTGAGCTCCTTGAAATGCCTCGTCCAGTCCGGGAGGCATTCGGCCACTATGGGCGGATATCTTGCTTTTTCTTCCTGGTCGGCAGGCTTATCTGCAGTCACTGCCGCCGGTTGGGGTCGTGGTACTGCTGGCGCAGCTACCATATGGGCGTAGCTAGTAGATGGTCGTTGGCCATCATCCAGTGGACGCCCGGACGGGTTCTCGGTTGTCTTCCTCGGAGACATGGACGGCGAGAGTCCAACCGATGTATTGGGGGCTAAGGTCGCATAGGTTGTAGCACTCCACCCGTACGACCCCTCTCCTCCCTGCTCTAGATCCACAGCTTCCATGCTGGAATGGTGTTCTTCTGATCTAGGGGGGGTGGGTTTGTTCGGCGATGGCGACTTTGGTGGAGATCTCCTGATCGGTCTATGGACTTGTTCCTCCTCGGAAGACGAGTAATCCGAGGAGTTTGAGGATCCAAGGCATTGCCTCTTCTCCTGGAGCGATGCTGCAGTCTCGGGTGGAGTATGCCTTCTCCACGACTTCTTAGCCCGCTGTTGTAGGGGTACCGGTTCTAGCCCAGTCGTACCTTCAGGTACGATGGGTGAGAGCGCGGTCCTCGGTGCGGGTCCTTTCCCTGGAGATAGGGGCTTCCTGGTGGGGATCTGCGAGTAGGAAGACACTACTCGAGTCCTTTCCGGATAAAAGATGTCCCTGTATGCTATCGGACGGTCCAATGCGCTTGTACGGTCCGGTGGTTTTCTGCTTCTAGGCGGCGGTTCCCCCTTGTCGTTGTCCTTGTCGGACATGGTGAAAAACCTACCTACGAGTCAGTAAACTAATTGGCCCTGTCTGAGTTCCAGCCGTTCGGCTTAATGCGCGACGCGGATGGATGGGTGCAATATACTTGGTGTAATCACATGGGGCACTGCCTACCCCTTTTACAACGAAAAGGGTTGAGGTAAGTGCTAGGTGGCACTTTATGACGCGACTAGGCACGAGATGCACGAAACGCATAAAGTGCCAAGAATCAACTAGGGGCCGGTGACCTCAACGCCTCACGGAATCACGGGACTCAACGTGGGCGGAGTTTGTCGTACCGGCGGTTATTTGCAGCCACTGTTATACTGCAAGTAACACACACCTAGGAGATCCTTAAAACGTCTTTAATAGATATTAAGCATTAATGTTGACAAGCGTGATGATAAGGAGAGACGCATGTCTTAAAGAAGAATTTTACGGTCTTATGAAGAATTGTAAAGAAAAGAAGAGTAATTAATGTTATAATAGATAAATCATTTCTATCAAGTTGATCCTGAAGACTGCTTAAATACTAGCCTTGTATTCATAAAAAATGGGCCAAGTAATCATTCATACATATAACATTTCCATAATCTGTTCAAAATGACGTTCAAAAACGTAGAAGTCGGTGTTAGGAAGACTGTGCTGCCCGTCTCCTGACTTGTTGCCCTGCGTTGCGTCTCCCGACAACCACAGCATGATAAGGGCAGTGGATATTCGTTAAAAAACGTAGAAGTCGGTGTTAGGAAGACGTTGCTGCCCGTCTCCTGACTTGTTGCCCTGCGTTGCGTCTCACGACACCCACAGCATGATAAGTGCAGTGGATATTCGTTCAAAAACGTAGAAGTCGGTGTTAGGAAGACGGTGCTGCCCGTCTCCTGACTTGTTGCCCTGCGTCACGTCTCACGACACCCACAGCATGATAAGGATAGTGGATATTCGTTCAAAAACGTAGAAGTCGGTGTTAGGAAGACGGTGCTGCCCGTCTCCTGACTTGTTGCCCTGCGTTGCGTCTCACGACACCAACAGCATGATAAGGGCAGTGGATATTCGTTCAAAAACGTAGAAGTCGGTGTTAGGAAGACGGTGCTGCCCGTCTCCTGACTTGTTGCCCTGCGTTGCGTCTCACGACACCCACAGCATGATAAGGGCAGTGGATATTCGTTCAAAAACGTAGAAGTCGGTGTTAGGAAGACGGTGCTGCCCATCTCCTGACTTGTTGCCCTGCGTCGCGTCTCACGACACCCACAGCATGATAAGGGTAGTGGATATTCGTTCAAAAACGTAGAAGTCGGTGTTAGGAAGACGGTGCTGCCCGTCTCCCGACTTGTTGCCTTGCGTCGCGTCTCACGACACCCACAGCATGATAAGGGTAGTGGATATTCGTTCAAAAACGTAGAAGTCGGTGTTAGGAAGACGGTGCTGCCCGTCTCCTGATTGTTGCCCTGCGTCGCGTCTCACGACACCCACAGCATGATAAGGGTAGTGGATATTCGTTCAAAAACGTAGAAGTCGGTGTTAGGAAGACGGTGCTGCCCGTCTCCTGACTTGTTGCCCTGCGTCGCGTCTCACGACACCCACAGCATGATAAGGGTGGTGGATATTCGTTCAAAAACGTAGAAGTCGGTGTTAGGAAGACGGTGCTGCCCGTCTCCTGACTTGTTGCCCTGCGTCGCGTCTCACGACACCCACAGCATAATAAGGGTGGTGGATATTCGTTCAAAAACGTAGAAGTCGGTGTTAGGAAGACGGTGCTGTCCATCTCCTGACGTGTTGCCCTGCGTCGCGTCTCACGACACCCACAGCATGATAAGGGTGGTGGATATTCGTTCAAAAACGTAGAAGTCGGTGTTAGGAAGACGGTGTTGCCCGTCTTCTGACTTGTTGCCCTGCGTCGCGTCTCACGACACCCACAACATGATAAGGGTGGTGGATATTCGTTCAAAAACGTAGAAGTCGGTGTTAGGAAGACGGTGCTGCCCGTCTCCTGACTTGTTGCCCTGCGTCGCGTCTCACGACACCCACAGCATGATAAGGGTGGTGGATATTCGTTCAAAAACGTAGAAGTCGGTGTTAGGAAGACGGTGTTGCCCGTCTTCTGACTTGTTGCCCTGCGTCGCGTCTCACGACACCCACAGCATGATAAGGGTGGTGGATATTCGTTCAAAAACGTAGAAGTCGGTGTTAGGAAGACGGTGCTGCCCGTCTCCTGACTTGTTGCCCTGCGTCGCGTCTCACGACACCCACAGCATGATAAGGGTGGTGGATATTCGTTCAAAAACGTAGAAGTCGGTGTTAGGAAGACGGTGCTGTCCGTCTCCTGACGTGTTGCCCTGCGTCGCGTCTCACGACACCCACAGCATGATAAGGGTGGTGGATATTCGTTCAAAAACGTAGAAGTCGGTGTTAGGAAGGCGGTGTTGCCCGTCTTCTGACTTGTTGCCCTGCGTCGCGTCTCACGACACCCACAGCATGATAAGGGTGGTGGATATTCGTTCAAAAACGTAGAAGTCGGTGTTAGGAAGACGGTGCTGCCCGTCTCCTGACTTGTTGCCCTGCGTCGCGTCTCACGACACCCACAGCATGATAAGGGTGGTGGATATTCGTTCAAAAACGTAGAAGTCGGTGTTAGGAAGACGGTGCTGCCCGTCTCCTGACTTGTTGCCCTGCGTCGCGTCTCACGACACCCACAGCATGATAAGGGTGGTGGATATTCGTTCAAAAACGTAGAAGTCGGTGTTAGGAAGACGGTGCTGCCCGTCTCCTGACTTGTTGCCCTGCGTCGCGTCTCACGACACCCACAGCATGATAAGGGTGGTGGATATTCGTTCAAAAACGTAGAAGTCGGTGTTAGGAAGACGGTGCTGCCCGTCTCCTGACTTGTTGCCCTGCGTCGCGTCTCACGACACAAGTTCCAAACGACTATTAACGTACAGTTAAAAATACTATAATATTTGCTTTAGGCATATCTGCGCTTCACTATATTTATGTTTCATTTGCCTCTTTAAAGTTAGCCTTTGCATGTGCATTGATATTTTGAAAAAATTAGGTTGTAAAATTAAAATACATTGATATGTGGATGCCGTGGCCAGTAAACACTATGCGTTTGAAATAAGAACAAGACTGACTTGTTCCCATAGACATCACAGCTATTATTTCAACCAATAAGGTAGTGTGAGCAAAACAAACATTTATGAAATTACGAGTATATTGATTTACAAAAAACCATGAACGAAAAATTATTTATCTGAACCTAAATATTTCAATTTCGATTATTACTGCATCACTGTCTGAGTAGTCATCATTATTTATTTTTCACTACCGTTTTCCCTTATAAAACAGAATATGGATTTAAATAGGTATTTTAAATATTTCACCGACTAGTAACAGTATTTTAAATTAATTTATAAAAATAATTATGAGTTCAATAGATTTGGTAATACTAAGACTACGTTAAATAAAGACGTTATTATCATGCAAATAAATTTAATTAACAAGCCGTACTTTTCATGTGAAAGTTGCAAAACCGCGGTCATTTAAGGTTATTGACGTTTCTATTCTTATTTGAATTGCATTGGACATATATCTATACTCGATTTAATATCATACATATGTCATATCACCCTTGTGGACTTTGATGGAATGTGAAATAAATACTTGTGAAAATGCTGCTCGCTATTTCGGGTCTATGAGATTCAATTTCGCTAGCGATACTTCGGTAATGAGAGCTTGATCCCTCAATTGGCATAATGCTGCGTATAGCTGAGGAGCCATTTAGAGGTTTTAATATTTTGTTGCAAGTTTAGGTAAAATGATACTATAAAAACTTCATGTGCCAAACATCACTCTTGTTCTTTGGGAGAGAACTGTTAGTCGACCCCTGAACAATTGCAAGAGTGTTAAGTACACCGTCTTAATTTTTATTTATCAGAGATATAACTCGGTGTGACAGACTAGGGTGTCATCGCTTAAAGATCTTTACTATTGCATCATGTGACAGGTCGACAGCTTTCTTTAAATATAGTTGTTACCACTTGAAACAAACTCTACTATGTTCTTGCTTAGGGAAGCTACATATTTCTAGCGGATTGTTCTCGCGCCAATGTCTTCACACGACGTGTTGCCGCTGGCTAGCTCAGCACAGCTTTTCATATAACGCGCTGTTTTTAAGCGAGAATGTACACTCTACCTTATATTAAGTGAACGATGTGGCCCATGGACGTCTAAATCCATCCCCGATCAATTTTTTGCTATTTTTTTGCTTTGTTTACTTATCCATATTTTTCTATTGTTCTTATCATAAGTTTAATTAACAATAAGTAAAGATTTCAAACACTGTTACGGTTTGATTATATTCAGAATATTTTACATAAAAATACCCCCATTTTGATTTAAATTTTCTGAATTTATTTCAATATATCCATAAATATTGTAATAAAGTGACTAAGTGTAGTTCAATTCGAGTTTTATTTCAGTAGTAATTGAGAACCGATGTTGTTTGCAAACAACATTGAGAAAATCTCAGTTTTTCACCAAAGATTTTTAATTTTATTTTTCCAGGTATTTATAACATTATTATAGCTCACTAATCTGATTTTTATTAAATTTTCGAACTTTGTAAATTCTAGACCTCAGGAGGTTGTCAATAGATACAGGCGGTTTATGACCGTGTTTTGGAGCATTCCTTGGGAGAGACCCATATTCATGTAATTATTGACACAGACAGCCTCTCATCTCAGAGGTACCTCGTCTAGAGCAGGGGTGGCGTCAGAGGCTGCAGAACTAAGTAAGTGGCGCAAATATGAATCTCTGAGAGATGACTACACATTTGTGCTATTTGCTGTAGAGAATATCGGTCGGTGGGGTCCACATGCAGTGAAATTCCGAAGAGAACTGTATTCGAGACTGTTCATCGCCGCTGGTGACAAAATGGCGGTTCTTTTTCGTGCAAAGGCTAAATATAGCTATTAAATGAGGATACGTAGCCAGTGAAAACGAACTAACGAATTTCTCCAACGTGCCATGCAATTGGCAGCTGAATTTTTTTGTAATGATAAAGAGCCAAATTCCCTCCAGCATATTACAATTTTGGATGCTGCTTCGTTGAAATAACTGAGAAAAAAAAGTAAAAACGTTAAAAAAATTATTATTTCGCTTTACGTTTACGTTTTCGGCTAGCAAAAGAGATCGTTAGATGTAGTTTTAAACACGGAGTCGTGGTAGCTCCGATGGTTAGCGCTCGCTTCGGAAGTCGTTAGTGAAATTGTCATTAATGTTAGTCACTGTCACTACAACTACACTACTACTACACTAGTTACTAAAACTGAAATTGAAATTCATATTGATGAATTTCGTACATTTAGTTTTAGTGCCATTTGAATGCAAATTATTAACCTTAAGCCAACTTACTAATTTTGATACAGTATTGTGTATTTTGTCATGATTTAGTAACTAACGTTTTAATTTGAGAATTAATGAAGTGTCGGCAGCAAATAATGCTATATCATAGTTATCCCTTACTATGTAAAGTACGTCAATATATACAAGAAACAGAAAGGGCCGAGAATTGAGCCCTGAGCGCCTGAGGCATGTGCATTTGTACTATCGACCCGGAAGAACTCTATTATTAATGACAACGTTTTGCGTTCTGTTACTGAAATATGAAATATTTAATTTAAAAGCATCACTTCTTACAGCATAGTGTCGAAGTTTCCTGATTAATGTTTTATGGTGAACACAATCGAACACAGTACACGAGCACCCGGGATCTGTGCTGGCACTAATGAAATTGTATTTTAAAGTTAATTGCAAGTTTTGAACAATTTTTGGTGAAGGAAAACATCGTGAGAAAATTTGCATGCCTTAGAAATAAAAAACAATTTCGAGGACATGTGAAAATTTTTAACACGAATTGCATTGCGGCAGCGTGGCGGACACTTCCTTTCCGAAGTAAGATGAAGCCTTTTCCCAGCAGTAAGACGTATACAGGCTGTAACTTTTACTTTAACAGTGGAATTGAGATTTAAGTTAATGTGAATTTAAATTTTCATTTATATTATTTGGCTCATTTCTTTCTTTTACACTTGCATTCAGTAATGCCAAGTGCCGATATTTTTGACTAATTTAGAGAAAAGAACAGTCTGTTATTTAGATGAACATTTAAATAGCTGGCCGTCCAATAACCATTGGATTTATATAAATTTACATATTAAACACTTATTAATAAGAGAAGAGTGTGGTTTGCAAGATGATGTTGTGACCAAGATTAAGAAAGGAATGCTTCGGTGCTTTGGTCGTGTGGAAAGAATGAATGAGGAAAGAGTGACAAAGAAAATTTATGTTGCAGAAGTGAATGGCAGAGTCGGAAAAGGACGTCCTAGGCGAAAATTTATCGACCAAATTGGCGATTTATTGAAAACGGGCCAAATTAGGAGTACCCTTAACCGACGAGCATGTATGCGTAGGTGTATGGATGTGAAGGAGGCGAGAGAGGTGTGTCAGGATCGTGCCAAATGGAAGTCTGTAGTCTCTGCCTACCCCTCTGGGTGACAGGCGTGAGTGTTTATGTATGTATATTAAACACACATATTAAACAATTTTAACTACGACCATTCTTCGGAAGCGATTTCTATTTTTTTTTTTATAGAAGAGTTAGCTAGTGCATGGTTTTGCTGATGGTAAGTGACCATCGCCGCCCATGAACATCTACGACATTGAAACTCTTTTCTTGAAGTAGTATCGGTTCGGAAAAACCGTCAGTCACAGTAAAGTCAAAAATAAGCAGCAATTTAAAAGTCAAAACTGAGAGCTAGCGAAGGTGAATATTCTCGCGTAATTCATCAAGTACTTGGCCATATGGGAAAAGGATTTTTAGAAAGCCTACAATAAGAAATACTTTTAGAAAAGTTCAACAATAGTTATTCGCGTTCGTATTCATTCATCTTCATCTTCTTCTCAAGATCAACAATAAAGCGGTCATTGTGCGCTGCGCATGTATAATGTTTGAAACTGGGTCAATACACCTCTCTCTTTAAATTTTATCACCACGAAGAAGGTTGCTGACCGTAGTATGCTAAATAGGTCGCTTCGGACCAGAATTATCTTGGTTATCGCATACTACCCAAAACTAATGAAAACCACCACAATTTCTTTCAAAACACCAAGATTTTTTTTGAAAAAAAAAACGTTATGTAACCTCCTACATATGTTTCGTTTGTGGGAACAAAACTCCCCTTGCACTCCTAAGAAAGTTTAATGACCGGGATGAGTTACCTCGAAGAAAGCCGCTGTAACTCAGCTGATTCCCACTTTTAAATTAAATAATATATTACCGAACGATTTTGATGCTCGTCGACATCGTTGAAACAGTTATTTGCAAAATAACTGATGAATTACAAGGCAATGAGCATATTCAGATTAAATGTTACGACGATAAATATTTAAGTTGCTCAGCATCTTTAAGTAAATCTTCACATATAAAAACACACACACACACATTAGTGTCACATTGTTTGTCCGCGGTGAGAATTTCTCACTGGCTCGGATATATAATGATCCAATAATTCTTACAATTACAGCAGCAAGGCAAAAACGTAACGAAATGTAAATAGCATCAAAAGTATGTGATAACGCCAGTTCACAATCTAGTTTATTAATGTAATGGAATGATTAGTGCGTGTTTTTGACTCCTCCCATAACTTTCTTTTACCTATCGCACGTGCTGCCGCCGAGGCGCTATAAAAAAATCTCGTAGCGCGTCAGAAGTGACATTTCTACATTCTTCGCGATCGCACGGCCAGCCATCATAGATATATTAACCGCAAAATACCTCAAGTTGCTGGCGTCTGCAGTAAGAATATAATTATGAAGAGCCAATTCTCATTTCAGATAGAGTAAAAAAATTAGTGCCGCCCTACAATAGGCCATCACCTCAGTAAAAAATGTGCTGGCCGAGGTAGGAGAGTAGCGCCAAAGCGTAAGACGTATGAGATTGTGATAGCTCTTGTTAAGTGTGGCAATTATGGCATATCCACGGATCTCTACTAAGAAGGGCACTCAAGTACAACTTGCGGACTGATAAAGCAGAAAAACAAAAAAGAGTAAGTAAAACGTCGGTTGTACCAGTTCGATTCCTTACGTCGTTTACCATGATAAGCAAATTCATGCTCCTCGCGTTCTTTATAATTTCAGACAAGCATTCAATCAATCATTCAATCAAAAACTCGCTACGTTCTTCTCTTCATGTCTCTGTCATACGTATCTGCCTCACGACCTTATGCGGACAATAGTTGTGCCTATAGTTAAAAACAAAACAGGTGACGTAGGAGATAAGTGTAATTATCGACCCATATCTTTGGCAACAATTATGGCTAAAATACTTGACAGCCTGTTGGATACACAGCTGGAAAGTTATATTGAGTTGCACGATGCACAGTTTGGGTTTCGGTCTGAATTGTCTACTGGGAATGCTATCTTATCCTTTAAGTACACTGTTGAATATTACACAAAACGACGTACACCTGTATATACATGTTTTTTAGATCTCTCCAGAACTTTTGTTCTTGTAAATTATGACATATTATGGGATAAGCTACGCCAGAAAATGATTCCAGCTGAGTTTTTGAAGATTTTTCAGTAGTGGTACAATAATCAGTATAATAATGTGAGATAGGCCGATAAGTTCTCTGAAAGGTACAGATTGCAATGTGGGGTCAGACAGGGAGGAATTACGTCACCAAAGCTTTTCAACCTGTACATAAATGACCTAATCGTTGAACTCAGCAGCAAAAAAGTCGGATGTCGTATCGACGATGTAAGTTTTAACAACATAAGTTACGCAGATGATATGGTGTAGCTGAGTCCCACGGTTAAGGCCACCAGAGAACTCCTTAAGATATGTGAGAAGTATGCGTTAAACCATGGCTTTCGATACAATGGTAATAAAAGCGAATTCATGGTGTTTAGGGCCGTTGGCTGTAAAAGCCCAGAAAATGTGCCTGCAATTAAATTGAATGACATTGAATTAAAACGCGTTGATAAATTTAAGTACCTAGGGCATTTTGTTACCGATGACCTAAGTGACAATGTTGACATGGAAAGGGAACGTAGGACGCTGGCAGTCCGATGTAATATGTTGGCACGTAGGTTTGCGCGGTGTAGTGAACAAGTAAAGATCACTATTTAAAGCGTACTGTCAAGTTTTCTACTCGTGCAGCCTGTGGTCGAATTATTCACAGCGGACTGTCGACACCTTACGTGTCCAGTATAATAATAGCTTCAGGATCTTGGTGGGGCTACCCCGATTTTGCAGTGCATCAGGCATGTTTGCAAAGGCGCGTACAGATGACTATTACGCCCTTATAAGAAAGAAAACAGCCTCGTTGCTTGGCAGGGTGCGGGCTAGCTCCAACTCCATCATGCAAATAATTGCTGAAAGATACGACTCATTCCTCCTTAAGCAATATTACCGCCTATGTTTAGTTAATAAGGCGCTTGTATTTAAGAAGTAGATTTAGGTACTAACATAGGTTATAAGTTCCATATTTACTAACAAATTTTATGGATCACTGGTTATCTGAAATAAAATTATTATTATTATTATTTGGGGTATCTATATAGTTTTCTCATATGGTTGGGTTATATAAATATATAATTATAAATTAAAATGAAACGATAAATATACGTAAATATCAATAAAATAAAATAAATACAAAAATACATAAATAAATAAAAGCCCAACCAGATGGAAGCCCTCGGCAGGGGAGACCAATCGGCCGAGGGTTAGGAGGAAAGCGAAAGAAACCGGCGGACGATGCGGGCGGTATCGAGGCGCACCGCCCTTTGCATTTGAGCCCAGAGCGGTCCGTCACGGAGTCCCAGCCGCCTCAGATGACCCGAGAGGCTGACTGGGATTAGTCCATTCGCAGAGATGACTACAGGAATAATTTCGGCCGGCAGACCACCCCACATATCGGTCACCTCGTGAGCCAGGTCCAGATATTTTGTTCGTTTATCTGTTTCGGCTTTCACGAGGTTCTCGTCATACGGAATGGTAATGTGGAACAAAAATATCCTTGACTGTGCCCGGACCATCAGCACAATATCAGGCTTATTCGCAAGAATAGTCCTGTCTGTGATGATCGCCCGGTCCCAGTAGAGCTGGCGCGGTCATTTTCGAGCACGGCTTCCGGTAAGTACTTGTAATACGGCACTTTCCGGTCCACGAGACCGTATTTCAGAGCGAGCTCCTGGTGTAGAATTCTGGCTACTAGGTTGTGCCTGTGCAAGTACTCAGAGTTAGAAAGCGCCGAACAACCGGAGATGACATGCCTAAGTGACTCACCGGGATGGCTACAAGCTCGACAGACGTCGACGGTGCCAACCTTTAGGATGTATCTCCGATAGTTGTTGGTCTTAATAACCTGATCCTGTATTGCACAGACAAAACCCTCGGTTTCCCCAAAAAGGTCACCGAAACATAGCAAGTTGAGGGAGGCAACTGTATCTACAAAGGGCTCATGTAGAACCCTGTAGTTCCTCCCGTGGAGCTCCTTCTCCTTCCATACAGCCTCCCGGTCAAAAATGCTTTGTACTGCCGGGTCCTGCCATTGCTCGTGGGCTAAGGATAGAAGGTTAAGTCCTTTATCACTAGAAATAACGTCATTATAGAATGGATCATCCGATCTCACCAGGAAGTAATTACGGAGGCTGCACAATTCGCGATTATGCATGGTGAACGCGCTCAGGAAGCCACGCCCACCATGCTTTCGCGGCAAGTACAGCCTCATTACCGACGATCTCGGATGATGCATCCTATGGGACGTCATGGTAGTGCGGACTTTTCTATCCAGGGCGTTAAGTTCGGTCTGAGTCCACCTGAGTATGCCAAAGGTATACATGAGGACAGGCATGACCCAGTCGTTATATGCGTGTGCCTTATTCACACCGGACAAAAGGCTGTTAAGCACTTTGGTCAAGCGTGCATAAAACGTGTCGCAAACTGACTGTTTCATACCAGCCTCATCGATACCGATGTTCTGTGACATACCCTAACTAAATTTAACTAATGTCTGTGTAGTGTGTTGAGAAATGAAATAAGTCCTTGTAAGAGATAGCGTTTAATTACATTTTATTCGCGTGTAACAACAGTGCCGGCCCGATCGTCACTGACTACAATTCAGTTATATAGGTACTATACTAAGTGATATATTATTATCAGGTATATTATTTATATTAGTTTATATTTTTCTTATATTTATATTACATTTTGTCATATTATGTTGATGGCATAAAAACAACAGCAAAGGCCAGAAAGCCACGTAACCAAAACGTTCACTCTATTTAATAAATAATAAAAATAGTAAATAACAAAGTTGTTTTTACAATTTGGCAATATGTCTACTAAATTAACATCTAATCACAACTAGTTACATAGGTAGGTAATTGTAGTTACAGTTAGCATAATTGTCCATGGTATATAAAAAAGCTAAAAGACGTCTACAACCTTGTAAAGAATAGATGATGACATTCATATAACTATCTTTTTTATCTTAGTTTATATTTTTCTTATATTTATGTTACATTTTGTCATATTATGTTGATGGCATAAAAACAACAGCAAAGGCCAGAAAGCCACGTAACCAAAACGTTCACTCTATTTAATAAATAATGAAAATAGTAAATAACAAAGTTGTTTTTACAATTTGGCAATATGTCTACTAAATTAACATCTAATCACAACTAGTTACATAGGTAGGTAATTGTAGTTACAGTTAGCATAATTGTCCATGGTATATAAAAAAGATAAAAGACGTCTACAACCTTGTAAAGAATAGATGATGACATTCATATAACTATCTTTTTTATCTTAGTTTATATTTTTCTTATATTTATGTTACATTTTGTCATATTATGTTGATGGCATAAAAACAACAGCAAAGGCCAGAAAGCCACGTAACCAAAACGTTCACTCTATTTAATAAATAATGAAAATAGTAAATAACAAAGTTGTTTTTACAATTTGGCAATATGTCTACTAAATTAACATCTAATCACAACTAGTTACGTAGGTAGGTAATTGTAGTTACAGTTAGCATAATTGTCCATGGTATATAAAAAAGCTAAAAGACGTCTACAACCTTGTAAAGAATAGATGATGACATTCATATAACTATCTTTTTTATCCTTAAGGAAATGTCATATGCATAAAGAGTTCGGTTTTATGAGGTTTTGTTCTGTTTCTAAGAGATCTCTATGCTAGTAATTACTTAGAGGAAATTAGTTAAAATTGTCAAGTTTAAAATTGCACGTCATTATTGAATAAGTGTTGCCAACCAATTATAAATTGGTTTATGTTGAGCTCAAATATAAATAAAAATAATATATTTTATATATTCCTTCAAGGGATAAAATATACTTGTTATTGAATACAACTATTATTTACAGATTTTATCGCGTTGAATTACTTTAATTTATTTTTTATGATGCCGACGTTTCGGGTGCTTTACAGCACCATGAGCATGGGTGCTGTTTAATCAAGTATTTAAATAAGTGTAAGTAATAGGTGTTTATATAAGTCAATTAAACGCGATAAAATCCGTAAATAATAATTCTATTCAATGTGTAGTGTTCGCGTAAATTTAAGTAATCGTTATATACTTGTTATATAATATTATCTAGTCATAATGGATAAATAAAATATTTGAATATAATGTGTATGTTTTTATTCAACTCTGTCTACTGCAATCTTAAAACGCTTGTGCTAGAAATATAGTGGCAAAGAGGAAAGGGCTTAGGAATAGTGGGATGGTCACCCACGGTGAACTTAGGGCATCCTAGATGTTTGATCCATGGAGAAGCACTGGTCCGAGGAGGGTGCTCTGCATAGACTTGCTGAGTCTCTCCATGCGCGTAGGTGGACTAGTAGCGTATCTACGCACATTCTGGCCGGGCCGCACCACTGATGCGTCGATGGTGAGGACGGGAATGTCAGTATAACGATGCATCCCTTTTCTCACCCTCATCATTCATTATTACAGCCCTTCACAAGTCCACTGCTGAACATAGGCCTTCCCCAAGTAATGCCACAAAGCACGGTCCTGAGCCACCTGCATCCATCGACTTCCTGCATGTCTTACCAGGTAGGTCGTCACTCCATCTAGTGGAGGGTCGCCCTACATTACGCCTACTGGTACGAGGCTGCCACTCGAGAACCTTTCTTCCCCAACGATTATCGGTTCTTCGAGCTATATGTCCGGCCCATTGCCACTTTAGCTTACTAATCCGTTGGGCTATGTCAGTCACTCTGGTTTTACTGCGGATATCCTCATTTCTGAGTCTATCACGCAGAGAAACTCCGAGCATAGCCCTCTCCATAGCTCGCTGAGTGACCTTAAGCGTCCTCATACGGCCAGCAGTGAAGGACCACGTCTCAGATCCGTAAGTCATCACTGTCAACACGCACTTGTTATACAATCTAGTTTTCAGAGTTTGAGGTATACCTGACGAGGAGATGTGTCGTAATTTCCCGAACGCTGCCCAGCCGAGTTGAATCCGTCGATTGACCTCTCGGTCGAAGTTGGACCTACCTAGTCGGACTATTGGTCCCAGGTAAATGTACTCGTTAACAACTTCGATCATAGCGCTCCCAACAACTACCGGCATAGGTATGATATGCACATTAAACATGATCTTTGTTTTGTCCATGTTCTTCTTAAGACCTATTCGTTGGGACACACTTTTGAGTCCAGTAGCTTGAAAACGTCTTTCAATGCAGCGGTGAAGAGTTTCGGGGATATAACGTCACCCTTTTTTTTTGCGGATGGAAAATCATCTAATGACGCCTTTCGCTCTGGGTGGAGCGTAAGGGAGTGTCAGACTTTTACTGACTAAAAACCATCCGTGTTCCTTCAGTGCCCTTACGTTCCGGAGCAGCGGTATCTCTTTCGAACAGCCCGCAGCCCCGGCAGGCGTCGGCCCTCGCGGGCCCCTTCACGCTGCTGACAGCTCTTTGAGGCTTGCGTGGAACAAAACGCGCCGTCGACACGGCCTGTCGTCGTTAGACGGACGGACGGCGAGCTACCCATTGCTCGCCGTCCACAGGCCCGCGCCTACGGTGGCCGGGGGCCACGACGTAGCCCCCGACGTCCGGGGCGTCTCCCACGACGGCTGGGGAGGAAAGCTGCTGCTCTCTCCTTCTCCCGCTCCGCCACCTCCTTCGCTAGCATCACTGCTTCGCAGAAGGTGGTGACGGCATCCCATTCCGTCTCGCTCCGAACCATGGCTTCGACCAGGGCCGGACGTGAGAGGTCGCCGCCGCCTATCGCCGCTACGAGGACACGGCGGTGCTCCGCCCAAGCAGGGCACACCTCCACGGTGTGTTCCACCGTGTCCTCCGGTCCATCCTCGCAGTGGGAGCACCCGGGCGTTTCCTCCCGCCCGATTCGGTGCAGGAACCTCCCGAACACACCGTGTCCGGTTAGGACCTGCGTCAGGCGGAAGGTGAGGATGCCGTGGCGTCTCTCAAGCCACTCCTCAAAGAGGGGTCTTATCGCCGCTATAGTGGCGTGCCCAGCACGGGGTTGCGACAGTCGCTCTCTCCATGTCGCCATGAGATCGTGCCGGAAGTCTGTCCGCTGCGCGATAACTTGCCGCGGCAGTGGGGTTTCCCCCCGGCATAGTGCCTCCGCGCGCCATTCGTGCAGGCGCGCGAGGACTATCGCCTCCAGATCCCATGGCGGCAATCTGGCAAGGAGGCTCGCCGCCTCGCGGGAGAATATAACGTCACCCTGTCCTACACCTCTGTGCAGTTTGATAGTTTTCTAACTCTGGTTCTGTACTCAGATAGCCATCGTAGCCCTACTGTACAAACATTTCAGCTTTGATTTCGATATACCGACAGTGAACTTAGCACCGCTGAAAGGACTGTAGAACCGCCCAAATTTCGACGGAATCAAAGGCTTTCTCACAGTCCACATAGGCCAGGCAAAGTGGCAGATTGTACTCTTCCGTCTTCTGTACAATCTGCCGCAGGGTATGTATGTGGTCTATGGTACTGAGGCCTTTTAGGAAACCGGCTTGTTTGGGAGGCTAGAAGTCGTCAAGTTTGCGTGCGAGGCGATTTGTAATGTCTCTCGAAAACAGCACGTAGACACGGCTCAGGAGGGAAATCAGTCTGTAGTTCTTCAAGAGAGCGTTGTTGCCTTTCTTGAAGAACAAGACCACCGCACTTCTGCTATACGCCTCTGGAGTAGTGCCACCATGGAGGACGGAATTGAAGAGCTTCTGGAAGACTTCAAGTACCGGTATTCCACCCGCTTTCAGAAGCTCCGCTGTAATTCCATCCTCGCCTGGGGCCCTGCCGTTAATGTACTGGAGAGTCATTTTAATCTCGCTCAGACTGACTTCCGGGATATCATCGGAATAGTGTCGGACAAAAATTTCTCTTGGATCGTTGCTCGCAATTGCGTGTGGCTCCAAAGATGATGTGTACAGCTTCCCATAGAACCTCTAAATTTCACTCAAAATGTCAGTGCCCCGGATACGATGCTGCCACACTCAGTCTTCAGCTTTGACAGTTGGCTCTTTCTGGCAGACAGATCTCTGGCAAAGACTTTGGAGCCCTGGTTTCGCTCGCTCGCTTCTTTAATACGAGCAGTATTGAAGTTGCTTAAGTCGCGCCGCATGCATTTGGAGATCTGGCTGTTCAGTTTCCTGTATGCTGTCAAATAGGTTGACGATTGCAGCCAAATCTACCGTCTAAAGGCCATGAGATTAAGAGTGTGATGTTTTTGTGTTCTTCTGCGACAGGTCTTGCAGAACTTAGCTCCGACCGCATAAACAGTTTCCACGAGCTTTTCGTTCATATCGTTTACTGCATTACAATCTTCTAGGCACTGAAAGCGGTTACGTAACACGAGCCGAAAGGTTTCGGGATTCTGGATTAGAGCATGATGGGGAACGGAGCGTTGACTTCATTAAACGAGACCTCTCGAACTTAACGTTTAGGTTCAGTGTGTCTCTAACCATTCGGTGATCGCTGCCAGTTTTCATTCTTGCGATCACTGAGACATCACTGAACAGTTAGCGTCTGGTCGTCATAAAGAAGTCAATCCCATTTTTTGTCGAACCGTCGCGGCTCGAAAATGTCCCCTTTCCGTGGGGCCGCTTCTGAGGAAAGAGATGATCATAAAAAAGTCCCTCTTTCTCCATGAAGTTGGCCAGCTGCTAGCCCCTTGGGTTCCGTAGCCCTATCCCAAATTTCCCTACCTTCAGGTCACCGTTCTTTCTTGTGCCCAGTTTTTCGTTGAAGGCTCCAACTAACACCGTATAGTGAGTTTTGGAGGAATGCATGACTCTAGAAATATCCTCATACATTTCCTCCGGCTCCTAACCGGGATGTTCCGATGTTGGCGCGTAAACCTGTATGACCTTCAGCGAATACCGTTTGGTGATTCTGAGTAATAAGGTACGCAACCCTCGTCGATACACTCCTAATCTTTAAAACGTTGTTAACGAGAGACTTGTGGACGATAAATCCAACACCTTTTTGGGACAGATGGTCACCCTTCCGGTGAAAGAACAAGTTGCAGGATTCAAGATTCACCGTGTCCTCCCCCTCTCTTCGGACCTCGGATAATCTTATAATATTCCTATAATATTTACAAGTTGCACTTGTCTATCTCTTCTTCCAGCTCCAGGATCTTCCCGTCAGTCCTTTAGGGTGCGTGCGTTAAATGTTGCCAGGTCAATTCGTCGTAGGTGGCAACCTAACCTCCACCGGAGATTGTTAGCTTATAACGTCAAGTTGAGAAGTCATCGTGATCCCTTGTTTAAAGTCATAATGACTTTTTAGAAAGAAAGACGTTCCCAAAATCATGATGTTCTTTCGCGGCGCCACCATGCTGTTTAAGCCGTTACTACAGTCCCTAATTCTATCAAAAGAAGTACCAGCAGGGCTCATCGCCCAATCGGATGGAATCGCCAATACTTATTTTAAAAAATTGTTTTTTGAAGTTGCACGCATATGTGTCTCAAATATTGAAAGGATTGAATCCTTAAAAAAACACAACATAATTGAGAAAATACTTAAAAATATTTGTTTATATAACGTAGTTATCTATTATTCAATTACGGATGGTTACGGCTAGTGGACACAGTAAGCCGAGCATCATTATTTATTTATTTAACCTTTACTGTAACACTCCTTAAAATGAGAGTTACACTGGGCGTATTTAAGCATTCTCTGCCTGTAAACAAGGGTAAAAGTTGGTGCTAACAGGTTCGTGAGTACCTACCAAATGACTAGACTTACAATGTCGTCATATTCATGATACTTCATTTGTCAAATCACGTAAAGTAGTTTAGAAGATATGAAGGAACAAATGAACATACATAGCCACATACACAAATACATACATACGGGTCAAAATCATAACCCTCTTTTTTGTTTCGCTTTATTCGGGTAAAAAACTAACGACGTATAATTTAAAAAATAACATTTCCATTCTTAGCATGTCTTAGCATATTGTTTAGAATTTTGTGTAACTGTCGCGTAGATTTAGATTTTCACAATTCTCTTCCAGCAACCAGACACTAATCAAATTTGAGAAACGAATTGAATTTTATGCGGAAATCTATACATATAATAAAACAGTAACGAAAAAAAAACTGTACATTGAGTATTTTCGAGAAAAAATAAGTGGCTTTTGTTAGAAAAACGTAACTGATGACAAAAAGTGACTTTTTAGAATTTTTGTCTGTTTGTCTGTTTGTCTGTGTGTATGGTACGGCTTCACGCCAAAACTACTGAATAGATTGATTTGAAATTCAGCAAAAATGTTCTTTGTAAACCAAGGAAGGCTTTAGGCTACATATTATCACGCCGTATGTTATAGGGGGTAAGCAGTATTATTTTTAAAAGGTTTTTCTCTGTAATTGAATGCACAAAATAATTGAATGCACAAAATGATATGTTATTAGTTAAAATAAAAATAAAAATTTAACTCTGGGAACATAATAATCACGCTATTTTTATAAAGGAGCGGGGCAGTAATATTATAAATTGCAAGGGAGCAGCTGTTTAACAATATGTCGACCGTCAAAAATGTTTACCGCATTAAATGGTGCAAGTTTAAATCCCATAACATTGTTTTGAAAAATCGTAATTTTTGTTTAATTTTTGCACTTTTTATGTGCATTAGGAAATCCGGGAACTTTACATGTCCTATCTGATTGTATGGAGAGTTTCACACCAATATTACTAAGAAGATTGATTGGTGGTACAACAAGTTACACTATCATGAAGTCAAGTCAAACTTTTGGTTGTAAGTTATCATCCTATAGAAACGGGGGTTACCTTTGTTGTCTGTGTTGGTTGATGTGTTTAATTTTCCTACGAATAATTATTATTTTTCTACTATTACGTACTTATTCGATAACTTTTCATTATTTTGAATATCGTTAGTATCGGATTAAGAAGGAATCTAGCTATGCCTTTTATAAAAATATCAAATCAGTCTCGAAACTCAAGAGTTTTTAAGATGCGCAGGTTAGTTAGTAGTAGCAGTAGTTTCTCTCGAACCCACGCAGAGCTTTAACAACGACTAGGTGCTAACCGTGAGCGTAATGCACTAAGTTTGTCCGCAGAAACTACCACGCAGCGCCAATTACGACTAGAATTTAAACGAGTCCGCACTACTGCTTCTCGATTTCAGGAAAGTGTGGAACAACGAGAAATGCTTTTAGCTATCGATCGGGATCATCATTCTTTGTCTCGCGCATCCGAAACGGTTACACAGAGGGATCAGAGATTGAGTTTTCGGAATATCCGCTCTGAGACTGCTCGATCACTTGAGAGCAGTCAGGAGCGTGAGATACGACAAAGCCACGGGTACAGCTATAGTTATTTGAACATCTGGAACACCTCTTCTGGAACTCCAAAACCCAGTGACATTATAACATATATAGGAATGACGTCTTAGCAAAAGTTGTTTAATCTGATGGGCATTTCGTGTTGACTTACAAAAATGAAAGATCTGGAACGTCTCGAATTGTCTTGCACATCACGTTGCTTTCCCGTCCCCGGGCTCTTAGAATTCGAAAACAGACGTTTTAGATCTTCGATTTCGACGACCCCATTGTCGCTGGCGTAAGCAACATCATCCGCGTACAAAGTCGCGGGCAGCAGCTAGTATTCAATATGTATATGCATAATCATACATTTATATTGCAATAACTTAAATTCAAAACTTCAGCGTCTTCTTGCAATGCTAATTCAAATACAGAAAAATAAAACATCACAAAATGGTATATTATATATTATTTTATGCTTTAGAGAAAAACCAATTCGGAATTGTGGAAGGGAAATAGGTCTGTAGTTCTTCAATAGAGCGTTGCCGCTTTTCTTGTAGAACAATTTCAACGCAATTCTGCTCCATGTCTCTGGAGTAGTTCCACTAAGGATGGAATTGAAGAGCTTCTGAAGGACTTTAAGTACCGGTTTTCCACCCGCTTTTAGAAGCTCCGCTGTAATTTCATCTTCGCCTGGCGTCTTGCCGTTTTTGAGGTGCTGAAGAGCTATTCTAGTCTCGTTTCAACTGATGTCCGGGATATCATCGGAATAGTGTCGGATAAGACTTGCTCTTGGATCGTTACGCACACTTCCTTGTGGCTCCAACGATGATGTAGATATCATCTGCCCATAGAACCTCTCAATCTCAGGTGTCCCGGAAACGATGCCGCCACACTCAGTATTAAGCTTTGACAGTTGACTCTTTCTGGCAGACAGATCTGTGGAAAAGACTTTGGAGCCCTGGTTCCGTTCGATTGCTTCTTTTCTACGAGCAGTATTAAAGTTGCGTAAGTCCCGCCTCATAAATCTGGAGATCTGTCTATTCAGTTGCCTGTATGCTGTCAAATCTGTTGATGACTGCAGCTTCATCTCCCGCCTTACAGCCATGGGACTAAGAGTGTATCGAAGAGTTTTTGTTCCTCTGCAGTGGGTCTTGCAGAACTTAGCTCCGACCGCATGGACAGTTTCCACGAGCTTGTCATTCATATCATCCACTGTAATGCAGAAAACGGTTTTATAACTCGAGCTCAAAGATTTCGGGACTTTCGATTGGAGCACGAGGGAGACAGAGCGTTGACTTCATTACACGAGACCTCTCCTACGTAACGTTTAGGTTCAGTGTGCCTCTAACCAGTCGTTGATCGCTGCCAGTTTTCACCCTTGTGGTCACTTAGACATCACTGAACAGTTGTCGTCTAGTCGTCGTAATGAAGTCAATCTCATTTTTTGTTGAACCATCAGGACTCAACCAATTCCAATTTCTTTGGGACGCTTCTGGAAGAAAGAGATGATCATAAAAAAGTCCCTCTTTCTCCATGAAGTTGGTCAGCTGCTGTCCCCTTGGGTTCCTTTTCCCTATCCCAAATTTCCCAACCGTCAGCTCACCGTTCTTTCTTGTGCCTAGTTTGACGTTTAAATGACCAATTAACACCGAATAGTAGATTTTAGAGGAATGCATGACTCTAGAAATATCCTCATGAATTTCCTCCATCTTCTATCGATATGTGCCGAGGTTGGTATAGCCTGAATGATCTTCAGCGAATACCGTTTGGTGATTCTGAGTATAAGGTTTTATGGACCCCTCGTCGACACACTCCCAATTCTTACAACGTTGTTAAAGAGTCCTGAGGTTGCGTGGGTTTTATTTTGCCAGGTCGAGTCATAGGTTGCAAACGAACCTCCACCGGAGATTCTTAGCATCCCTACCCCGCCGTACCATTATCGCCACTGTAGCCAGGAATAGCGAGGCTTCCGGGGACTGGGGGCCGTTTACTTCAGCCATTGCCCATTGTGGGTATATTGCCATAGTTGACACGCTGGGCGAGGGGTTTGTTTGTTGTACAGTTGCTGTTATCAGGAAGATGCTGCTGCCCATCTAATGCTTGTTTCCCTCTGTTGCCTTTTACGAACCCACGGACAGATATGGGGTAGTGGATATTCTTCACCACCACTACACGGCATGCTCATAAACAAACATGTATTTGCTATAACAGATTTTCGTACAATTACATTTTATAGTAGGTATTATAAATATAGTATTCATTACCAGCGTTTTTTTTTTAAATAATTAGGTATTAAGCTTTATAAGTTAAGTCGGGAAGCAAGTAAAGCCATCGGTCCTGCGCCTTATCTCTCTCCAGTCATGTCGAATTACCATTCCATCAGACTATTAGAGTGAGGGAAATCAGAGTGCACCTGTGCTTGTACTCGTACATACATGCGGGCACTATAATCCTGTCCTGCGCACATGGCTAGTCTTCGTTAAGAATTGGCAACGTAATGAAAATTCGATCTGGATAACATTGTTATTATTATCACGGGCCTACTAAAGTCCACTGCTAAAATCAGGCCACTTTCATAAATTGCTACATAGGTACAGCTGTTATCTGAAAGATATTGCTGCCCATATCCACTTTCAATTTCCCTCTATCATCTCCTATAAAACTTACTGGATGATACACTAAATTTTTAGCGTGACTTAAATAGAAACTACATAATTACTTTCTCAGCCTTCTCTTTCTCTCTTCTATCAGAACTTTCAACAAAACGGGATGTAACTAAGTAGTAATGGGAAAGCTATTACTTCTGCTATTCTACCACAGATTTTAGACATTAACCATATGGGTTCCTGGACTAGTGATGTTATTAATCAAATGGGAGTATAAAATATCATAGAAAAATACTCAATAACTTAAGGAGGAATTAGTACCACACATAGTCAGTGACTGCTGTAATAAGAAACAAGTAGATAAAGACAGGATTAATGGTGGCAGATCGTGTCAGATGTTAGCAGTTGCGAAATTAATACAAACCTAATTCCAGCGAATCTCCTGGGTAATAAAAACCGATAGCATTTTTTTGACCTAGAGCAAATATCTTTAACAAATATCTTGTCATAAAAATAACAAGTCGACGTTTTGAGATACAGTGTGTCAATTTAACCATCCCTAATTCTTTATATCCATTTTTTATTTGCATTTCAAATTCAATTCTCTCGATTTTCCTTTTTAATTGTTTAAGTGCCTTTTTTGAGACATTTAACATCTACTCGTAAATTCCTTTTGTGCTCCATTTACATTTTTCTTAATTAATAAAATGAAAAGTAGGAATTTGACGTTTGTTATCGTAAAGGGCATGCGTCGTTTTTCATTACTGGAACGTTATCGTGAAATTGTACACCGAGTTGGCAGGCGCTTCTTATCTTATGTTACATTGTGCCTTTCCGAAAATGTTCTTACGATTTACCCGCATAGAACAGTATAATAAAAAACTACTTATAATAATTGTACTTACTTATGTAATTTGTATCCATACCTCACCAAACCTATAAAAATGAAGTATCAAACTATTCAAATAAATATATCTCTTTAACGGCTAAAAAATTGCTTTTGCATTTACATTGCGACAAAATAAATGCTTTTGCATTTATTTTGTCATCAGCAAAAATACGCTTACGTGTATTAGTAAAATTAAGTGGCATTCGTCACAAGTTTCGTAAAGTATCATATAATTACAATGAATGATGAATGAATGGGTGCTGTAAAGTGCTCGAAACGTCGGGAATATAAAATAAGTTTATATACGTGATAAAATCCGCAAAAATTAGTTTTATTTAAATGTAAAGTGTTGGGTGTTAATTAATAAAATTTTCAAATTAAAATAAAATGCTTGACGTGAAAACTTCTTTAGGCATGTTGAACACTTTTAGGATGAGGAAAAAGCACTGAACTCGCGTGACCGTCACGCTCAGATACATAAAATGGATGAAAGTAATGTTTAAAATCAAATTAATTAAATTTTATAAAACTGATATTTATTTATAAATTTGTTTGTTAATAGATAATAATCATGCTTTTTCACGTGAAACAGCGCCATAAATAAAAAAAATATTATTATACAACATGTAACAAAAACCCTGTGGTTCCCGTTAACTGCGTTATCAGAATCAGTATACAAGCATATGGAAATATATTTCCCCAAAAAAACACATTTAAAAAAAATAATTTTAATGAAAAAAAAATTATTTGCAAATTGTATGTGATTTTATTATCTCTACATTGGCCGAGGAGTAAGAGGATAGTCAAAGACCCCGCATTACCGATACTCGTGTGAGTTAGAGGAAATAAAACCACATACAATTTGCAAATCAATATTTTTTTTATTAAAATTATTTTTTTAAATGTGTTTTTTTTTGAAAAAAAATCACGTTAACAATTTTATGTAGCTAATAAATTTTCACTTCCAAGATACAGTTCTGCGACTGACAGCTTGGTACGCAAACATCAACATTATTGTGATATGTAGGTATGTTTTTATTGTTACATAATCCGTAATAAGAATATCCAAATAAGACGAGTAACAATCATATCCCGGGGTTCCTAGGGATCAGTAGGAAGACGTGCCAGTGGGCCGGCTCTATAGCTCAAAGAGCTGTCAATTGATGAGGAAGAAAGGTCCCGAGTGGCAGAAAACTTAATTAACATAGACTAGTGCAATTTTCTAGAAAGGACGGTTATCTCTTTCCCCTATTTTAAGAAAGGAACATGTACGTATGTATGAATCAGTCAGTTTTGCCAACTTGACGGGATTCCCGTTAGATTTGATGGGACAGCGAGGTTGGCAACGGGAAAAAATTGTGTTTAACGGGTTAACGGGTTTTTTATCGGGACAACAAAAGTTTATATTTCTTTAGATTTGTTTTTTAATTAATTTTTTTGGTTTGAAAATACGAAAAAATGTGCAATACATTCTTATCTTTAAAAAGTTCAGAGAGTAAGTTTTCATTTGACGTAATTCTTTTAAATACAGCTCTGAAACTGTTTTGTCTTTGGTCGGCCAAAATGGTGCGCTAATGTTGAATATATAGAAAACTATCAACTACTCTATTTTTTCATTCTCTCTCTTTACTGTTTGAGTCGCATATCCTGTGAACCTGTGATATCCAGTGTAGTCGACTTGACGGGTTTCCCGTTAGATTTGACGAGACAGCGAGGTTGGCAACGGGAAAAAATTGTGTTTAATAGCTGACGGATTTTTTAACGGAACAAAAAAATGTATGTTTTTTAGATTTGTTTTAGATAAAAAAATAATTTGGAAATGGCAAAAATTTAATTATAATTTTATTCATTTTTAGTGTAAAAATACGAAAAAAATGCGCTATACATTCTTATCTTTAAAAAGTTGAGAGAGTAAATTTTCATTTCACCTAATTCTTTTAAATACAGCTCCGAAACTGTTTTGTTGTTGGTCGGCCAAAATGATGCGCTACTGTTGAATATATAGAAAACTATCAACTACTCTATTTCATTCTCTCTCTTTACTGTTTGAGTCTCATATCCTGCGAACCTGTGATAGCCTCGAAAGTCAATAAGTTTTAGTTCGATAAAATGACCTAGAGCATGTAGTAGATGGCGCTATTACAAATCTCAAATAGAAAATGTTCAGTTCCCAATGAATCTCACAGACTCAACAGAGTACTGGAGCCTGAAGTGATCCATTTGAATGATCGATCCGAATGTACTGTACGTGTGTACATGACAAAATGTACTAGAATGATTCGGTCACTTGAAATGAATGATTGATACTTGTCTACCGTACTTGACGGGATTTGACGGGATTATAGTATTCTCTACAACGGGAGTTAGATTTTAATGTTGGCAACACTGGAATCAGTACGGTGCAAGCCGCGGTGTCGGGCGGCAGAACCGGCGAATAGTATAGGGAACAAAATATTTTAGTAGTTTTCGCCGCGAAAAATGCCGGGCCGACAAAAACAACCTAAAATTCTATCCGCATTGACTTTTATCTCCAATTCTGGTTGAATATTAACTAGAATATAATTGCAGGTTTCGACACTCATTCTGGTATTTACTCGAAATTTTTTTCTAGATGCATTCTATTTGTTGTGGAATTCTCCGTTTATAACCCGATTCCTATTCAAATCATGTACTCCGCAATCTTTTCCAAATATTACGTCTTCAATCAAAAAACAATTACTTTCTAAGCAATATCGAGATAACTTTGATAAAGAAATTTCACTCTCGGCCTATCTGGTCGCGGCGGCAAATGTGACTTCCCGTGGCCCTCAAATCGCGCCGCGCGAATTTTTGCTCCGCCTGTCGCTACGCCGTTCGCGCCGCCATTCCCCGTGGCCAGGCTGTAATACATCGACCACAGGGACACCTATAGTAATGTCCACCAGACCGAATTTCAGTCACAGCGGCCAGTATCAACTGATACAAGCCGTCTGCGCAGGACAGGATTATAATGCCCAAGTGTATGCGCAAGCACAGGTGCACTTTCTTTTCACTTACTCACATATTCCGATGGTACGGCATTCCAATACGACTGGAGAGACATGAGGCGCAGCACCAACAGCTTTACGTTTATTCCGAGGCCCGGGGTGGAACACCACCAACTGCCGAACTCCGAGCTGTCACTGAGCCCGGGACCACACGATAATCAATCGCGTTAACGACCACCAGGTCAACGAGGCAGTCTTATTCTACATAATATGTTACGACTGCTCTGTGACGCAGTTGCAGTGCTAAGGGCCGCAGATTCGAATCCCGCACGAAACAAGTATTTGTTTAGCCCACAAATAATGGGTAAGTGTCTGGGTGTTTGTGCTTGTGAAATTTATATATGTAAACTGCCACCATAACACAGGAAAGTTGCTAGTGCGGGTGTAACGCGTTTTTTTCTATTTCAATTTTTTCTATGTTTGAAATGGAAAAGATAATATTTGGCTGTGAAGCGTTGTAAGAGAATGCATATAATATGTTTTGTCTTGAATACACTAGGTCGATTAATGATATTCCATTAAATGGAACAATTATTTATGTGTTGGTTAATTAATAAGATAGAAATTAATTTATTGTTTTTCAAAAGAGAGATCGCTTCCATTTTCTTTATTGCATGCTTTTCTCGTCTACCCGCACAAGCCTTTCCTAATCGTTCCCTTTATTATGTTTAGTCAATTAGCATACTAAATCTAATTTACTAGCTTTCGTAATTGCTGACTGCATATGATTTTCGTTAGTTGAGTCACAGTAGATTTTAATTATCTTAAAATACGAGAATTTTGAATTCTGAAAATAATATTTTTATGAGCACTGAAATTGGCACATATTAGTTTTCAAATTGACTACGAGTATGAGTTTAAGGTGTTGTGTTTGTTATGTGGTTTAAAGTGTGTATGCGGTATTAAGGTGCTATTTTTCGCTGGTATTCTGTGAGAGCATGGTCCTTCCCCGGTCGAGCCGACCTATTCGTTCTGCAACCATAATATAGCTGCAGCGTGGCTCTACCTCGTAAAAATTTGGTTTGTTGCATTTGTATTATTCACGTAAATGTAAGAAATCGTTAAGAGTAAATTATTTCAGGTTCAACGGTTACCATTGTATACTTCTTCGTATTCAACAGCACGGAAAATTCCATTGCTGGACTTGTTTCTCTCGCGTTGTAGGGAGGACTGGCCGTAATTTTCATGGTCGGCAGGTGGACTGGCGATCACAGTAACATACATTGAAGTAATACATATGTAATAATAACGTCCTCAACATCGAATTACGGTCATGACGATCACACACATCAGTCTCGTCGGAGGCTAGCCAACTGCGTAGGACAAGATTATAGTGCCCAAGTGATGTGCGCAAGCACAAGTGCACTCTCTATTCCCTCACTCTCATAATCCGATGGGACGGAATTCGACACGACCGCAGGGAGATCAGATGCAGGACCAACGGCTTTACGTACTTTCTGAGGGTAAGAGGTTAAACACCGCCGTCTTCCTAACTCCAAGCTGCTACTTATAATTTCTTGGGAGAAAACCCAATAACTGATTTTAGCCCCACGTGGAGTTCGAACCCGGAGCCTCATGATCAGCTATCGCGCCACTAGACCAATAAAGCAGTTAATAAGTAATATGTACTACGTACTAGAAGAGACGTCGACATGGTTGTTTGCAACACGCGTTAGAGCCCATGGACTCAAATTAATTTTGTGTGTCGTGTCTTTTGTCCGCGGTGTCTGCTCCAGTACGTAATACATTTTACTTCAATGTTAACACACGCCTCGCATTATTGCTGCTGCTTCCTGACGCTGATTTGGATATTTTGCGTCCGACGAAAACGTATAATACAGATGGAAATACGTCATCTATTAGAAGCAATAACATGGTGTGTCAGTCAGTCAGTATTTCCCACAGACGCCACTTACAACGCTTACATAGCACACCTTATCTAGATTTTTAAGCACACTGGAAATTTCTTTTCTGAAGGCATCTTAGATGCATAAATTTTATATGGATTATCATAGACTATCTATAAGCTATACAAACGTACTTCTTCCGTACGAGATTTGAACCCGCGGCTCACATTGTAACAGTGAAACACTTCAATCGGCGGTAGAACTTCTTTTCTACACAATAGTTTGTCGGGGTAAATCCACCCTTTTACCTATTCTTTCGCCAAGCAGCAGTGCAATGCTGCCTTTCGGACTTAACGGTATAAAGAGCGAGCATAGTCACCCTCACCACCTATGAAGTCCATGACTGAACGCAGGCCTCTCCCATACATTAGATAGGGGGGATATTTGCCATAGTTGCGACGCTTGGAAAGCTAAATCAGTTTAAGCTTGGCAAGCGCTGTGCCTATCTCCTGATTTGTCACCTCTTACGACATCCACGAGAAGATATGTGTAGATAGTGGATATTCTTACACCACCTTAAACTTCACGGTAATAAAGAGCTAGCATAATTACAGGCTGTGCATCATTCAATCGTAGTCATCAGTGTGTGAAGCGGCGAAGCGCGAATGCCCTTACGGCCTCGCGGATCCCTGTTTTCAGCTTAAATTAAAATTATAAATAACGGAGATAGATTTCCGAGAGGTTTGTTTCAAATATTCTCCCCATTAAGAATATTTTTTACGATTTTCAACATTCCTTATATTTTTTGAGTTATTTTCATGAATCTGGAGCTAATTTTTTTTAAAGTTTTCGTAATAACAATTGCTAAAAGTTTTGTTTGCAGGAAGAAAATACGCCTTTCTCAGAAAAATATTCCGAATCGAATGGGCCATAGCTCGTATTTTAAGAGAGTTGAAACAATTTTTCGCAGAAAACTCACAAAGACTATGAATGAACTTTTGAGTGTGAGGTCCGTATCAAGCATTGGAATTTTATTTCTTAAATAATAATGTCACCCCACATTAGGATTTTCTACCGTACCGTGGTGAATGCTTAAATACATAAATTGCACAAGGACACACAATCACAGAACAATGATTAGAACCTCTACGCCACGGAGCCGTCTTTTATTTTATATTTTTATTTATATAGTTTAAGATAACAAGCGAACAACACCTGGTGGTGGGTCGTCGCGATGGCCCATAGACTGCTACACCTATCCTCGGTTAAGAATCAAAACGCCGATGCGTTAGCGCCTGAGACCCCTGAGGACCAAGATCGAATGCCTCATTGCCAGTAAAAAGGGTTTAAGGTTTTCTGCACTAACCGTACGAAACACGGCAGCACTATATTGCTATTTTACTTTGATGTTTTGTGTGAGTATGATCGTTCTCCGATCGGACCGACCCACTCGTGCTACGACTGCACTATGGCTGTAGCATGGCTCTACCACCTCTACTCGTATTTACCAAGAAAAACGCTGCGCATTAAATCTGTAGTAACATAAAGTAAAACATTTTGATATTTTGCTATTCCTTTACCTTTTAAATTTTATTCAATACTATATAAGCGTTACTTAATTTATTAATTTACTCTAGATATTCAAAATTAGATATGGGATAGCTATAAAATAATGTCAATTCAAGTATTAAATTAGCATTTTACTTAAAGTGGGATTCACGTTTACGTAGCAAAATATATCAAAACTTTGTGAATTATTGTCCCATTAGCCTAATTTGGCCTCAGAAGTCAACTTTCAGCAAACGCGCACAATTTATTAATGATGTAAATTATCTCTGGCCTGTTTCAATGGTAAGTTATGTGATTATATTATCATCGTCATCATCATCATTACCGCCCTTCACAAGTCCACTGCTGAACGTAGGCCTCCCCCAAGTAATGCCACAAAGCACGGTCCTGAGCTACCTGCATCCATCGACTTCCTGCATGTCTTACCAGGTCGTCAATCCATCTAGTGGGGGGTCGCCCTACACTACGCCTACTGGTACGAGGCTGCCACTCGAGAACCTTTCTTCGCAATCGGTTATCGGTTCTTCGAGCTATATGGCCGGCCCATTGCCACTTCAGCTTAACCCGACGCCAATGACATAAAATAAATAACGTGGACGATGACACCGGGTCATCATGATCCGGACTTTTTTGGATAATTTTTCACGAAATTAAGAGGATAGAGTAAGTCAGCTCAAATTCTAATTTCGTCCCCACTTTCCCGCGCGTCGTATGCTATGTACCGACATGTTTGTAATCACTAATACTGTAAGTAGAAAGGTCGTTAGACACTTATTTCATTAGGTTTATCATATTTATGCCTGTTTCTTAACGCCAAGCCAGCCGCTTCTTATTTTTATCAGGGTTATTTCCCATTTTAATTTTACGTCGTACTGTTGCGTAATGTATATTCTGATCGTAAGCGACACAACCTCCCTGTTCAAAGGACGAGGCGAAGTGACCGTGCTGCAGGAATCACGCTTCAAAAGGCCGATAGTTTAGGTAATTTCTTTTTACAGTGAAAATAATGGTATTTTAAAAAAAGTAAATAACATAAGCACTGCTTTATAGTTAGTTCAGTTGGTATGCAAAGTTTCATGATCTTATTTAAAGTATTTTATGAATAACAGTGGTTTATTGTTTATTTTGGAGGTAACTTTGGATTTTTTTCTATCGAGAAAATTTTACGAAATCGTGTTTTCGTCTAACATAATCCTTAACATTAATCCTCAACTTTACCATATATTTATTTCAAAATTAATGCTGCAATATTTTCGGCATAACGAAGGATCTTGCTAAGCCATTTGAGATTATATTTCCCCTTAAAGTAATTTTTTAAATTGAAATAAATGTTTATAAAATGAGGGTTCTTTGCATTTGAAACAAAGTTGAAATAATACTTATATAACATTTAAATCATTTTTATTAGATTTTCTTATAACATATGCAAAATCAACATTGTAAACATAACATGAATATGCTTTTTCATTCTTTTTCATTCAATCAATGATTTTATGTTCTAAAAAATAGATCATACAAACTTCTTATTATAAAAATACGAAGGTATCAGTCATCTATTTTCTCATTCAAAGACATGGAACTACTACAATTATTGCAATACGAAATCAAATGATCTGGGCATATGTAAATGTGGCATGCATGGCAAGTATGAGATATTTTCTTATTCTTTTTAGACGGACATACTTGACGTCTTTTGCGACTCCCTGGAACCTTATTGGGGGGTTCCTCGGTAGGTTCTCCCACGAAATCTGAGATTCTTTTACACATTTAACGATGTAAATTTACTCGTCTCTCGGATTTGTACAAAGTGTGTCCCAGGTTTTTTAGGAAATGACGCTTTTTTGAACGTGTATCGTTATTATTAGCCCGATATATTATATTAGCATTTATGCCCGATATATAAAGCATTGCGTAGAAAATTGTCGATGGCCATCGATTTGAGTTTCTGCTCAAATTGTAAGTAGCACAAAGTTTGTCATCTACATCTTCTCCGCCCTTGGTGTCATTATGATAAGTTACTATTTCAGGATTTCGGTTATCGCCAGTAAAATCATCAATGCTGGAATCATGGTGCAAGCTCGACATCAAGAGGACAACTTAATTTTTCTTCGGAATATAAGAGACCAGAATTATATCTTTTTGATATCTAAAAGTTGAAGAGTTTAGCTCTTTTCCACGTGATGTGATAAATTGAAGTAGGATTTGCATCTTGTTTTTGCGTAAGGTGCCTACTAAAGTCAGTTTGTGTTCACTTAGGAGATTATCAAAGGTAACACTACGATGAGTATTGGAGATTGGCAACACAAGGCGATTTACTACATCAAACGATTTGTAACTAATGGAGTATGGGCCATTTGGTTGCTTTTCGCGGAAAATGTTTTTGAATCTACTAAGGCAAATATATTAATTCCTTATTTTGCTGGTTTAGACAGTTTATATAGCTTACATTTGCATCGTCCTCTGAATGTATCTAGCATCTCATCAATAAACGCTTGAAAATATTCACGTTTTGGTGCAAAATTATCAAGTATTTGTTTTTTAGGGATATTTTTTAATGATATTTTTGATAAAAAACTGAAATAGAACAAATTAAATTAATATCAAACACCAAATAAACGAATAAAATTAAGTCACAAAAATACTACGCCAGCAATGACGCTGGGTCATATTTACCCGTATTGACTTGACGCAAGTATATCTCGCTGCGCAGTCAGCGTCACACTGGGTGTACCAACTTTTCGAGGAGAGGGAGTTGGTATCTCCAGCTACACAAAGTTTCAAACTTTACGACTGAAGAAAAAAAAATCCATCTTCTCTATTGAAATTAGGATGTTTTTTGATTTCAATAGCCTCGCGAATCATCCTTGGAAGGAATCGGTGTTCTCCTGATCCTGATCCTGTACATGTTCACAGACTGCAGCCTGCAGTCTGTGAACATGTACAGGATCTCCCCCGTCACTACATCAGATTTGATAGACCACAAATCCTCGCTAAAGAACACCGATTCCTTTCAAGGATGATTCGCGAGGCTATTGAAATCAAAAAACATCCTAATTTCAATAGAGAAGATGGCTGGGTGCTACCATCTGCTTGGGATCCTATAATAAATAAAATTAAATCCCAACCCAAGCATACAACTGCAAGACTCCATGATACCATAAGCTCATACTGTGTAGATCGGAACAAAATTTAAATTTTAATCTATGGTAACCGCGGTTAACTATGACAGCTGGACGTTGAACATCTTAGTCCTTCCCGTGACCATGGGTGCTGTAAAGCTCTCGAAACGTCGGGTAAAAAAGTTAAATATACGCGATAAATTCCGTAAAAATTAGTATTATTTCAATAAAATAGCAATTATCATCAATTAAGTTATTAGTCAGACAGATGTCACAGTAATTAGTTTTCTTCTTCATAGTAGTTCAGTTTCTCCCTCAATAAAACATAAATACAGTCCACTTAATTCTCACCCTACAACCGTCCAAGAAAATCCTTACGTATAGAATGTGTATTGAAATCAATCACGACACTATCTCTCGGTGTAGTTCAATTAAATAGTATGTAAATAGTAGTATTAAATAGTATAAAAAGATAATCCGTAAACCGATTTATTAAAAGTCGTTGCTAAGAAAATATGCTTTGTCTGCTCAGTTACTAAGTACTTAATTACAATACTGCAGCACTACTTACAAATTGCAAAAAAAAAAAATCCGTCGATAACGAGAGTTTATATGGACTACCTACATAATTCTTTGGATCTGGATATTTTCTCCTGGCAATTTACATATGTAAAACGCCTTTTGGAGAAATTCCTTATTTAGGTATTTAGGTAACGTTTCAAAAATAATTAAACGTTCTTGACTTTAATAGCTCTTAACGCTTTATAACAATTAATGTTTCTGGGATGCCAAAATCTAAAAGTAAAATTCCTATACCTCATACACATCATGCTCGTAGGCACGGGCCTCCTCTAAAATTGAAATGTCTATGGTGCAGATAACGGCTGATGCCTGAGCTTCTAAGGGTTTGCAAAGCTGTTAGCCTGATTTTTGTTTTAATAATAAAAATAATATTCCACAACTATCACACAACGTCATCTAGTCCCAAGCTAAGCAGAGCTTGTGTTATGGGTACTAGACAACTGATGAAAGATACTTATATATTTCTAAATACATAAATATTATAGATAAATTACACCCAGACACAGAACAAATGATCGCGCCCATCACACAAACATTTGTCCTGGGTGGGAATCGAACCCACGACCTCCGGCATAGCGGTCAGGCTCACTAACCACTAGACCAGGCCAGTCAAAAAAAGTTTTAAAATATTTCAAAATCTCTTTCAATAAAAGCTAAACCAGGTATTAACTTAATAATTTTATAATGCTTGAATCAAATTTTACATGTTTGGAGAAGACAATATCGTTAAATTTGTTCTCGAAACATTTTAACATTACGAAAAATGTACTGACGTAAGAGCGTAAAAAGTACGTATATATATATATAGACTTTTCAATTTATTTAAGTAGCAAAGCCACACTATAGCTATACTATGGTTGTAGCACGAATGGATCGGCTCGACCAGGGCAAACTGTCACACAATACCAGCGTAAAATAGCAGCTTAATAGCACTTTGTAAAACGAAATAAAATGTATTTATTAATAATTATTTGTAATATGTTGATATTTGGGATTTCAGTTATTGGACCAGATTACAATAATTTCTTAATAATTTTTTTAAAAAGTTTGTTTATTATTTAAAAAATAGATTGAGATTATTATTAAATACGAGTATCATGATAAATATTTTTTATAAGAATTATATTTATTTAAATGTAACTGAAATAATACGTGATATTGACAAATTTTATATTGTAGTAAAAATAAAATACAATAACGTATTTAAAAATGTACTTAAATAGCAATATTAATAGTAGCATTATGTGGATTAAACAAATTTATCGTAGTAGATATTATGTACGAATAAGAGTTAGACTAACTTGTGTTGCAATTCTCTTACAAGGAAGAATTTCTAACCTTTTCACTGACAATACTGTGTTGATAAATGAGGAATATTTTGCCTACTTGAAAGAACCTACAAATCTTCATTACTTTTAATTTAGTCTTTAACAGGACTGCGTGCAATGATTTAGGTAAATAGTGTACAATATAGTTATTATTTCGAAGTGCTTTAATTTCGTCTTAACCCCTGTTAGTTTAAAATAGCAATTATCATCAATTAAGTTGTTAGTCAGACAGATGTCACAGTAATTAGTTTTCTTCTTCGTAGTAGTTCAGTTTCTCCCTCAATAAAACATAAATAAAATGTTTATAAAATGTTTCAAAATCTCTTTCAATAAAAGCTAAACCAGGTATTAACTTAATAATTTTATAATGCTTGAATCAAATTTTAAATGTTTGGAGAAGACAATATCGTTAAATTTGTTTTTTTTTAAATTTATTTTATGTACACACAAGAAGCAGTCTTATAGTAATTACGTACAAAGGTTCTACTTATTCCAAATATCTTCCAGTAGACCCATAAAGGATATTATATTTAAATTGCTAACTTAGTGCATACACTACTAAAAATAAATAATATACACAATGTTACGTAAATTATATGAAATAAAACAATAAATAATAATAATAATAAATACGATAGTTACATATGATACATATAAACTAAAACTAATATAATAAAATATATATATATATATATATATATATATATATATATATATATATATATATATATATATATATATATATATATATATATATATATAAATTAACAGGATGCAACGTAGTTATCTCTAAGACGTTTCTTGAATACTAACAAAGTTTCGGAATTTCTTATATTTGACGGTAGTGAGTTCCATAACCTTACCGCGTGAACTGAAAAGGAGTGGGAGTAAAACCCGGAATTAAAGACGGGAAAGTCAAGAAGATTTTTAACAAGGGATCTGCATGGTTTGTCCGGAGAATGGGTAAAGGAAAATCGGCTTCTGAGGTATGTGGGAGAGGAAGGGTTGTGCAAAATGTTATAGAGGAGACATAACAATCGAGTGTTCCTTCGAAGTCGAATTGGGAGCCCCTTGAGTTGCTTACGAAACTGAGATATACGGTTTTGCAAGCGCTCAATTTTATAAGAAGCTCCTCTGTAGCACCAAAATAACAGGCATCCGCATAATCAAGGAGAGGTAGGATAAGAGTAAGCACGAGTGATATTTTAGCTTTAAGGGGTAAGAAATTTTGTAGAAATTTAAGCGAATGCAAAGTAAAGTAGACCTTGCGACTAACTTCAGCGATATGCGTGATCCATGTTAAATGGTGATCAAATATGACGCCTAAGTTTTTGACAGTACTGGCAAAGGGTATAGGAACGCCATTAAAACAAACAAAAGGTAGTGATGTAAATTATAATCTATTACGCAAATGCCTACTGCCTATTATGATGGCCTGAGATTTCGTGGGATTAACTAATAGTCCGAAGGATGCAGACCATTCACAGATGCGGCCCAGATCCGCATTCATAGCTGCAATTGCATTATTTGTATCACCCACCGGAAAATGACGATAAAACTGTAAGTCATCCGCGTAGAGATGGTAATTAGATATAATAACACTCCTAATAGAGTTAATAAATATGGAAAATAAAAGGGGGGAAAGAACTCCACCCTGAGGTACACCCGTAGTGATACCAGACCAATCGGATAGAGTGTCATTAACACGGACACAATGTGATCGACCACGAAGATATGAATCAAACCATGCGATGGCGGATGGGGAAATGTTTATAGATTCCAGGATCCGGAGAAGAATATCAAAGTCTACTGAGGTAAAAGCACTACTAAAGTCAAGCAAAACTAAAAGTGTAAGAGATTTATTGTCCATGGCCCAACGGATATCATCGGTTACTTTAAGTAAAGCAGTGACAGTGCTGTGTCCACGACGAAAGCCCGACTGATAAGTGGAGAGCAAGGAGTTAGACGATATGAAGAGAGAGAGTTGACTATAGATGATGTGTTCCAAAACTTTAGAAAGAAAGGGTAAAATAGATATGGGACGAAAGTGGGACAAAAAAGAAGGATTAGAAACCTTAGGCATAGGAATTATATATGTTTGTTTCCAAACTGAAGGAAAAGATGATGACAATATAGAAAAATTAAATATGTGAGTAGGAATTGGTAGAAGTAAAGGTAGAACTAGCAAAATCATCTTCGCACATAGACCATCAATACCAACAGCATTTGAAGAGATGGCTAGCATGGATTTTTTGACATCTTCCTCCGTTACAAGGGAAAGATGAAAAGGGCAAACGTGCGGTTTCGGTATACCCGCCAATGTGAGTAGTGTGTTGGATTTGATGTAAGGATCTAAAGTCATAGGAGGAGTAGCAAAGTGATTGTTTTTAGATCCTTTACTTTAACGTCATTGTATTCTAGGATCGGAGACGTGCCCACACCAACAGAACGAAGGAACTTCCACATCTCAGTAGAATTTTTATTATGGAGAGAGTTGTAAAAGTAGCGTCTTTTAGCATACCGACACAAGCGACTGCAGCGGTTGCGTAAAAATTTAAAACGATTTAAGTTATTTTCGGATGGGAGACGTCTAAACCTTTGCTTAGCTTTGTCCCTCTGGCCCATAAGTTCTCTTATATCTTGTGTAATCCATGGTGCAGGATTACGCTTTATTTTTACGCGTTTGAGCGGGGCATGGTTATTGTATACCTTCAGAATTATATCATTAAAGTTACAAACCTTCTCATTAATATCAGTATTGTCAACAATAGGTGTCCAATCAACATTACTTATATCACGCTGCAATGACTCCAGATCTATTCCCTTGTAATTACGAAGGAACAAGGATTGGGATTTCTTTTTAGGTGGACAGAGACGATAGAGAGAGAGAGAAAGGTAGATTAAATTATGATATGAAAAAGAGGCAGTTATTTGTCCATGAGGCATGACACTATCAGGAGAAGAAACGATCATGATATCAAGCAAAGAAGGGTTACAGTTAGGGAAGTGGTGAGTTGCCTGAAGGGGGAGAGTGAGAAGATTGAAGGATGATACCAAAGTCAGAAGTTTTTTGGAGCATAATTCATTTTTAATAAGGCAGTTGTTGAAATCTCCCATAAGAATAATATTATCGTAAGTAGTACTAAAATCAGCAAGGATTTTTTCTAGCGTATCAAAGTAATCTATGTGCATGTTAGGACTGTTAAATACCGCCAGCAGCATTTTTACATGATTGAGAGTAACTTCTATAAAGAGATATTCAGCAGATTGAGAGTAAATAGAAGGAGAGGCACATATGGTCTTATAAAATATATCCGAACGCAGGTATATAGCTATCCCACCACAACCTTTTCCTATACGATAATTACGAATTAGGACAAAACCAGGTAAGGCAAACTGTGTAGAGGGGAGTGATAGCTTGAGAAATGACTCAGAAATTAGTAAAGCATCGAGATGTGCACTGTTAATGGATGCTAGAAGATCAGGATAATGGCGAGGAACACTCTGGATGTTAATGTGTGCAACACTAAAGTTGTAGTGTTTTTTTATCTGTCTTTTCCACCCCAACATTATTGGGGGTATAGAGCAATGTTTTTTTCGAGTCAGGAGTCCGATTGTGAATTATTAAGCTATAAAGTGATATTTTCATTAGAGTCTTGTGTCCCCAGTTTGTGTTACCGTTGGTTTTGCAAATGAAAAGTATGCATGAAAGTAGTATATATTACGATGTACTTATTATATATTATGATGAAGTTAAAAAAAAAAACAATCACGGCTAAGCCGTCACTAATTATTACGTAGTAGAGTTCGAATCGATTCTTCGATCTTTGTCATTTTAGTGCTGAGTATTCAATAGTGAATATTAAATACGTATACTCGATTATAGTCGATATATTTTGTTAGAAAAGAAGGTATCTATAATATCTAAGGTGTTTTCGTAATAGTGATTGTTTTTTCACGATACTATCGAACATTACTTGTACATTAACGTTATTATTAAAAAAAATGTCTTTTATTGATAGTCTCGCGTATAAAGAAGTCTTCGTCACCAAAAAAGTCTCTTAGCAGCGGCGCCACACTTCACAATACTTGATATTTGCCACCGAATTTGATACTTTATATTAGTAGTTTACAAGGTTGCAGCTAAATTATGGTTGCAACATGAATGGATCGGCTCGACCGAGGAAGGACCACGCTCTCACAGGACACCAACATAAAATACCAGTTGTGATGCTTGTGATGAGTGCAGAAAGTTGCATCCAGATTTCGATTTTTAATCGAAAATAGATGTAGGTGTATGAGCCATAATATCCACTTACAATAAGTTAGGACTGTGAGTTCCTTTGTCACCATAATTCTATTAAAAAAACCGAAAAATCATAATGATTTCTTATATTTACGCGAACACTACACATGATTAAAACTACTTTTACGGATTTTATCGCGTTTATTTTTACTTTTTATTTTTATTTTTAATTCCCGACGTTTCGGGCGCTTTCCAGCACCCATGTGTCCCCCGTGACCATGGGTGCTGGAAAGCGCCAGAAACGTCGGGAATTAAAGATAAAAATAAAAAGTAAAAATAAACGCGATAAAATCCGTAAAAGTAGTTTTAATCAACCGAAAAATCATTTATAATACGTGGTAAAGCTACGCTAAAGCATATAAGAGATACAGCCTGAATGGGTTGTTCAGATCGGAGAAGAAATACTCTGAGACGCACAGAAAATTAACCCTACTATGTTTGGTATAGTCAATGAAGAGAGTCGAAGATCTTGTTTTACTAAAAAGTATATACATAATATTGTAAACATCAGGGGTGACAACATATCATGATGTAGATATTTATAGGCTACAGCCTCCTATAAATAATAATAATAACGAAATATTTATATTTACTATAGAGGACTTAAAAAGGGTGGACTTCAGATCTTTTAGCTTTTGTCATTCCCTTCCAATCAACCTCAAGCGCCATGAAATACAAACGGTAAGGAGATGGTAATATGGTCATATTACCATCACCTTACCTTAGTTGTAGTTGATAAAAATAAAAACCCACAAAATATTGTTATTATTAATTTTCAAATAACATACATAGAATATACATATAATACAGAAGAATATTACCGAATTCATATTTTTAAGATACTTGCGAAAATAGGTAGAGGCGGCATTTATGTTTAGAGGCCCCAGGCCTCACACAACAAGAGAAAACAGTGAGCTGAAGTTAGGGAAATTTATAGTATGGCAACGGAACCGAAGGGGCCAGCAGCTGGCCGACACTATGGAGAAAGAGGGACTCTTTATGATGAACTCTTTCTTCCAGAAGTGGCCCCACAGTGACGACCAGACGCCAACTGTTCAGTGATGTCTCAGTGATCGCAAGGGTGAAAACTGGCAGCAATCACCGAATGGCATATATATATATATATATATATATATATATATATATATATATATATATATATATATATATATATATATATATATATATATATATATATGGAGAGGTATATTGGAAAGGTCTCGTCTAATGAAGTCAACGCTCCGTCCCCCTCGTGCTCTAATCCAGAATCCCGAAACATTTCAGCTCGAGTTACGTAACCGCTTTCAGTGCATAGAAGATTGCAATGCAGTGGACGATATGAATGACAAGCACGTGGAAACTGTCCATGCGGTCGGAGCTAAGTTCTGCAAGACCTGCCGCAGAAGAACACAAAAACTCTCCGATCACACTCTTAATCTCATGGCTGTTAGACGGTAGATGAGGCTGCAATCGTCAACAGATTTGACAGCATACAGGCAACTGAACAGACGGATCTCCAAATGCATGCGGCGAGACTTACGCATCTTTAATACTGCTCGTATTAAAGAAGCCATTGATTGATATGTTACACTAGATCAATAATAACCGTGTCAAAGCGATGCCACTGCACATATGGCCACAGCCACATGCCTAGCTATCGTCAGTTCAGTATTCAATGTGATGCCGACAGAGTTGAGCCGCGACAAAAAATGGGTAAATGTGTCGTGAAAAAATGCTATTAAAGGTCACAAAAACTTAATAAATCAAGCGTACTCACTTTCAACACATAATTTTTAGTTCTTGTTTTCATATAAACGTAAAAAAACCCTCAAATAATTAAATAAAATTATCGAATATTGCCATTCAGGTTCAATGTTGCCACTTTTCTGCATTTGTCATTATCTTACATTAATGGGAGACTATATATTTATTGTAGTAAGTTAATTTGTTACCACTGATTTTAAATATTTTGGAAATTATAATAAAAACTACGTTTTAACTTTCATACAAAACAATTAATTATTCTTATTTTAGTTTATTCATGAATTATCTATTAAATATATTTTATTACCTATTTTATATTAATTATAATTTCATATAAATTTTATATTAAAACAAACTCATTTTTATTGCGTATTTTAGGTAAAATTTCATATAGTAGGCCACACCACCCCGCCATTGCATGTTTGTGTGTCTATCTTTATATAATCTTACCACAAATTACCTCCTAATAGATTCCGCATACAGGGCCAACAAACGCGCGCAACACATACTTGCTGTAGCTAGCATACGAAGTAACGCTAAGAATTACGATATCAGTTTCGACCAAGTTTGTGACCCGTAGGCACGTCCGAGTTTTGGAAAATTTAAAAATAATTTTGTATCCAAAATACATTACAAATGGCTTTCTATTCTGTGAAATGGTGTGGCAAGTCAGCTGAGACAACCAGTTATCAAAAAGATGGCATAATATTTCATCGGTAAGTAAATTTTATTCTTATCACGTTAACCTATTTCAAGTGCATCGGAGTTCAACTTACACTGGATATATAATGTTGCAAAGTGATATCATTTGAGCACCCGTTGATGTCTTTTTTAAAATGTCCTTTTTACTCATTACGTAAATTAAAATAGTTGTCTTTGTCTAACGACAGCACGTGTATCGATAGTGTTGTGATTTATAAGTCGATATTTATTTGGTCATCGTTTACTTTTTTTTGTAGTCATTATTTTATACAAATAGTGGCGTATATTTGTGGTACCTATATGTTATAGGTTCTAATGCCCCGAAGGGAAAAATGTGGATCAACGCTACATGTCGAGGGGACCAATGGTTTCCCCACCAGAAATAGTGTGCTATGCTCAAAACACTTCACAGAAGATAATCTTCATATTATGAAAAACCGTAGAAGGCTTTTGGATTCCGCTATACCATCTCTATACTTGCCAGTTTTCGTATAGACTTTTACATTTTTTGAAAAGTATAATACCAATGGTGATTACACAATAAGTAACAACATTAAGTGGTTGATTGAAACGTGATATTCTAATATTTAGGCGAATGTTACAAGTCGAAATTAATTATTTTTAACAGATTTACAAACCATAAAACAAGTGAAATTTATAATGTGATTAATATTATTCTAGTGTTACATGAACTTCAGTAATATCCCATTACTATTATTATTAAGTATATCTAAATTTGAAACACGTACCGTATAGTTTTTAATTAATAATACTACTTTTAGGTGCAACACTAGGCAAAAATACTGTCACCACCGAAAGGACATACAAGAACACACACATTAGATTCACACCATTTTGTTAGTGAGATAAAATACCTACATATCGCTGACAATAAAACTATGGTCAGTTTTGGTGTTCAGTCACTATTCACATGCCTAACTATTGAAGACTGCCTCTCAATTGTAACTAGGAAGCTACAAGATAACAACATGCCTGCAGAATATGCAGTAACACTGCTTCACATCTGGCTATCTATTGTAGAAGGAAGAGTTCTACAAGCAAGTTGATGGTGTGGCGATGGGCGCACCTGTATTTCCTATAGTCGCCGCCATATATTATGGATGACATTGAGGAGAAACTCTTCTTACTGCTCCTATAAATCCAAGATTCTACAAGCGGTACGTAGACGACACTTTCAAAATTTTACCGTCTGACAAAGCAAGTGCATTTTTAGACCACATTAACTCCGTAAGCATAAAATACAAATCACGATGGAGTTTGAAGCAAATAATACTTTAGCTTTCCTAGATGTTTTAGTCATATATACATATAAAGGCCTATACCAACCGATATTCAAATGGTGAATCTCACCATCATTCTTCATAGTTTGCTGCTGTGGGTAAATATTTGTTTCAGAGAGCACAAGGGATCTGTGACAGAATACATCTTGCCGCCGAGCTTCAGTATGTCAAGCAAGTCACAGCGACCAAGTGAAGCCGGCTACAGTCGTTGGATGGCTGCTGCCATCTGCTTGGGATCCTATAATTAACAAAATCTATCCAAAACCAAGCATACCACTGCAAGACTGCAAGATACTGGAAGCTCGTTTTATGTAGATAAGGACCAAAAATCAATATTCAAAAACTGAAGATAGCCGGGCTAACTATGATATTGAGTTTTATTCAATGTGTAGTGTTCGCGTAAATGAAAGAAATCATTAGATTACATGTACAATATATATATATATATATATATATATATATATATATATATATATATATATATATATATATATATATATATATATATATATATATATACAACATGTAACATAATTAACGCACTTTGAGAAAGTAGTTTGTTCAGAATCGTTTACTGAATCGATTCCTATCATGTTTAATAGAGGTAATTTTTCACAGTCAAAACAAACTGAAATGGACCGTAACTTAAGGCAATAAGACTTTTAAAAGTGCAGTTTTATTTGTATTATTACTAATTCTGTCATTCAATAAAAATAAAGAAAAATGAACTTTATTTCAAGCACTTTAAACTCATTGCGTTCGTAGATTTGTTCTGTGACCACAACATTCTTCCGGAATTAGTATAATTAATTTGATAAATAATCAGTGCATAAAAATGTTTATCCAAAAATTTAGTGTATGTATTATGATTATAACATAATATACTAATTGGAGTGTCTGAGGGTGTGCGTTAATTACGTTACATATTGTATATATATATATATATATATATATATATATATATATATATATATATATATATATATATATATATATATATACATTCTTTTATTTTTAATAAATTTCAAATAAAAATTGATCAATTCATTTATCAATAATCAATAAATTTCAAATTTGTCGATCATCGTCCCAACCCTGTCCCATCACTATAGTTCAGAGCATTCTAAGTCCAACCTTGAATTATCCAATCACAGCGCATTTGACACCTCCCCCGCAACTCGAAATTTGGTGAACTCGAAACAGAACAAATATTCCATGATGTGGTATCTATTAGGAGGTAATCTGTGAATCTTACCGACGATATTGTTTTCGCAACTTGTGTAAGTGAGATAGATATATGTTTATTTAAAATTATTATTAGTTTCAAAGCTACATCGTCGCGTTTGGATAGTAGTTACACTTTTTTCGACGCGCCAGAAAAAAAAATCTAATATACATACATACATAATATAAAAGCTGGTAAACACTTTATCCTCTGCAGTCAGGTAAAAATGAATTTTAACGATATTGTAGTTTAATCATCGATTGATAACAATGATGGTTGATATTAACCTCTAGGAATGGGCCGATCGCTTTCAAAATGTTTCTTACAAAAGCGTTTCAAATAATAGTACAACCTATTTTTTATTTTAAAAAGTTAATGTTACTGTGGAAAAGCGTCCCACTGGGTTCCTTTCTCATTCTTTCGAGGACAGAGTTTTTTTTCCGAACCAGTGGTTGCACTGATTTATTTATCAGACGCAAAGTCTGAATGTCAATTAGGCCGCTAGTTAAACGGCGCCGTTTTGTAAAAAGGCTAGGCTGTTAACTGAAAGACTAATTTACCTAGTTGGCTGCGACATGGATTTCGACTACTACTCGTATCTTAAATAATTTTTACCTTAACATTGTCCTCCATAAGAGACGATTTAAAGTTAGTCATAAAATAAAAATTAATTTTATTCGAAGCGGCAAGTGTCTTGAATATTCAACGGCCTTAAACAATAGATATCAGAGTCGACTACATTTCAATTTAAATGATTACAAATGTGCGTTCGTATAATTTGTAGCATGTAAGAAAAATTTTGTGTCTGGAAATTTTCATGGTATTATAAGCAAATATGGTGTACAATAAATGGTGTGTATTCTTTAGTATAATAAAGAAGAGTATTTGAGTATAATGAAGAAAGAAATCCAATAAGTAAAATATGAATAAGTTTTTAGTATCAATAACTTTCTAGGTACATCAAAAAAAGTTTGTCATCACTAGCAAAAACTTATATAGCGAATATATATATATATATATATATATATATATATATATATATATATATATATATATATATATATATATATATGCCATTTTGTTCGATAACATATTGCCATCTAAGTTTCATCAGATTCATATATGTTACAAATTCTTTTTTCTTTTAATAAAACTTCAAAATATATCGAATTTCTTCGTTAGATTTACTTATTTTGATGGACAGAAAAACAATTGAAAAATGGCGGGAAAGTATTCTTTACCTTTTATTTTCCTTTTTTTAATATTCTATATTCATTGATATTACAATCAGCCGACTTCAAGAAGTACCAGCGAAAAATAGCAGAGTAATACTGCTGTGTTTCGTATGGTGAGTGTACTTTTTACTAGAATCGAGGCATTCCATCTTAGTCCTCAGGAGTGTCAACGCATTTGCACTTTGATTCTTGATTGAAGATGGATGTATATGGGCCACAGCGTCCGTTCGCGATCAAGTGAATTGTGTGCTCGTTTGTTAATATTATAAAATATTATAAAAAGAAAACGGTATAAATAGAGATTTTTCTTCAATTTTATACAAACAGAATTTGCGCAATAACAATTTGTGAGGAAAACAGGAAAAGTGGAAAAAATCCAGGAGCAGGTAATATGGAATAATATACTTAACTTAGCTTGAGCATAATGAATCATGTAAGGACTTGGAACGTATGTAACTTTTTATTAGGGATATAATGTAACAAAGTGCATATTTATTTGCATCTCGGTACACTGTATTATAATTTTCATAACTTATAAGCAGTACAATGTTATAATTTTTCTAAAATATTTTTACTGTTGTTTTATTTACCTTTAAAAAGGAATAAAAAATTACCGATTATAATATAGTGTGTACAAAAATTCAATATTGATATTGATATTTTCGGTAAGCGATTTCATCAAGATATTGTTGAATAAGTTGTTACCAGGAAAACGATCTTTAACACTATGATTATGTTATACACAAGTGGTAAAATTAAACATTTTGTACAACTGACTTCAATACTACCCAATCAATGTATTCGAAATGATTACACATAATATGCATTATTTAAGTATAACTCAAAAACTACCCGATCTTGATAAAACTTATGGGATCACACGAGAGTATCAGTTTTCAAACAATAACACATAAAAACATAGAGCAAATGGAATACTCCCTCCGTTTTGAAGTCTGTAAAAATAGCTCATCGAAAGATATCAATAATTGAATTGAGTGCCGCTTGATAAGCACCCTCCGAGCTTTATTTCGTGATTCATCCGATCCGTCCGCTTTTTGTTCTTTAACGAATTGTATACGGTCTGTATCGACTTAAAAAGTTTGCGACAAACTAGTTCTTGAAAGTAATTTTCTTGAATGGAATCTTTGTAAGTGCCAAAAAACTTTATGCCAGCAAAGTTCATTTCCTTTAGTTCGTTAGTCGAATGAAATTGTTCGTAAAATTTGTTTACTTGCGAGTACACTTCTATTCTTCTGTTAATTTTATTATCGTTAACAGTATTTATTTAAAATAAAAATAAAAATTTTGTACAAAGGCTCTACTTATCTCACAATGAAATTTCTTCCAGTAGGCCAGTTTCAAAGATATATGATTAATAAATGATAACGAGTATAAGGTGCACTTTTTTATTAATTATACAACACATATGGGGATAAAATAAATACATACGTTAGCCCAAATACTTATATATATATACAAATACATAAATATACGCTTCTGTGATATCACCACATATATTTACCACACCGATACGATAAGTGGACTGATGTGGGATGAATGTTAACAGGAAACATGTACCTTAACTTTATATTTATTTTATAGGATGCATACTGTATTGCAAAAGACTTTAGTAAGATGTTGCCTTTTATTTTAAAGATTTGCAAAATTCTTGCGTCGGATATTACCCAGCCATGTGACTACGTCCTATTAAACTATTTGTCTTGTTTTCCTTACATAAATTTCATATTTAAAGCAAAATAAATGTTAATTAAATGAAAACTTTTCATTGTTTGATGAAAAAAATCATTTGACGGCAACGCGTTTTTTATAACTACCACTTTTAAATTCCATATTACAATTCCGCAGGTATCTTCTTATTGATCTAAAGTTTTTAAAGGTCAATGATATAATATTCTTTATTAAAAATAAAATAGCATAGACCAGCAAGTAAACAAAGCATGTTCCATAACAGAATTACAAAATGAAAAATAAAGCTGTTAATATAAATATACACAACATGTATACTTATATTTGAAATACAAAATACAGTAAGCCCGAGCAGACCACTAGCGATACCATGGAGTATCAATTAGGATTGGCCCTACTGGCGATACCAAGGGGCGATCCACTTTTACTGCCACCAGGGCGGCGCCACTTGCAAATGAGATTAAATATTAGACAAATTTCATAGCGGGGGAAGCTAATTTGTTATAAAAGTATAGATATTAATGGTTCTTACTGATACATTGGATATATATTATATTTATTTGATTAGAATTGAATGAACAAAATTACGCATATTTCTAAAGTAGGAAAATTAAAAAAATGACAAAAATGTGAAAAAATTAAAGAAAACAGCGCTGAGGCATTGTTTTGATTTTATGTAATACAGACACAAGAAAACGACATAATCGTAAAAATATCTGCATATTGATTCCTAGTTGAGGATAAATGTGGATGTTTATGCGCCACAGCATCCACTTATTATCACGTGGACAGTGTGCTCATTTGTCACCCTTACGCAATATAAAAAAAGTTAATTTGGTCTAAAATAAAACAAAGTATTATACTTTACTTTACAGCAGTGTAATAATTTACAACGATTTACGAGATTCGAGGTTATCTTGGTTAATGGAGTAAATTGATTATCTCTGTAGGTGGCTTAATATATCACTCGGACTTATTGTGAAATATGTGCATGAAATAAGCTCTTATTCAGCGAGCAGCGTGATTGTGGGAAATCCTGTTGTTAATCTCAATCAGATTAGACTCCATGTAGAGCACTAACCTGCATTAGTTAAATTAAATTTAAAGCTTACTCTCATTCCTGAGAGGATTTTAGGGAAAGCAAATGCCCCAATGCATGTTGGCGAACTTCACATGACTTCGAAATTATAATCATGATCATCACTTTCATGATGACCATGATTATAATTTCGATTCATGATCATCACGTTTAGAAGACTTTTGTACATAATTCTGCATGTTTTACCACGTGGTAGTGCCATGCTGCAGCTATATTACTAGCATAGATGTAGCACGAATGGGTCGGCTCGACCGGGGAAGGTTCACGCTCTCACAGAATACTAGCGGAAAATAGCAGCTGAATGCTGCTGTGTTCAGTATGGTTAGTGTAGAGACCCTTTTTACTGGTTCATTTTGATTTATAATCGAGGATAGATGTAGGCGTCTATGAGCCACAGCAACCAATTACCATCAGGTGGAATGTGTGCTCGTTTGTCACTCTTATCCTATAAAATAAAATAATTAAATAAAATATGTTGTTAGTCCAAATAGTAGAATTTGTGGCCCGTACTGCGAGACGGTTATTCGACCACGCAGACAACGGGCCACATCCCTACCTACACAACCTGGCACCCTTACATGCACGCCCACCTGATGGGCGGCCTCTCCCACTTGAACTCTTACGCTCACCGCCCGGCGAGGGAGCCGCTGGGGACGAGTGGGCATGGCCGACACCTGGCCTGATGGCGTAAAGTGCGCAACACTCTAACCTACAAGCTGCGTGGCAGCACCCAAAACCGGGGGAGCCGTGTCCCCCCGCGATGACAGCCGGAAAAAGAGGGTCTCCTCGAACCCGAAAACCTCCGCAAGGAGATGACATTCTCTCTTGCAGTTCGTTCGAGATCCACACTGCAGTTAAGTTCGAAAAATCTCCGGTTCAAAATCAAGATTCAAAAAGTTCCCCGGTTATCACATTTCTCAAAAATTTTCAAGAAAATTGCTGTTTCATTCGCAGTGTTGACCCTAAAGTTAGGGAAAGTGAAGAAAATATACAGTCCACATATTGATGTCTAGACCGGGACCTGGCGTGAACCCGTAATCTCAGGCATCAACCACCTTTTAAGAGAGAGCCGTGCGTGTTTCTGAAGTAGGCGTTATCGAAGGGTGCGTCCACTGCGTTGTCTCGAACCCAACGTAGTGTGACCTAGATCGACGAGTAAGTAACTGGAAGACTCGCCGGATAAAGAGCTAGCGTCAGGAACATCTTTAATGGTGCCGTCGAGCCGAATCAAGAACCAGGACTCGCCGGATTGCTACTGTGACAGCCAGCGTGAGAGGTTTTGGCTGGTCATCGATTCAGAAGCACCCACGAACCTCTTAAATGATTGTATTATGTATTACCTTAAATAGTCAATCATTCAATAGTCATCAATCATTTTACATTCAAATCTGTATGCTTCTCTTTAGAAATGATATGAGGTCTGTGATCTCACCTTAGACTCAGTTGAATCATCTCATATATATATATATATATATATATATATATATATATATATATATATATATACTGTAACTTTTTAACTTGACTCTCTTGTAATAGCTGAGTGGAGTGCACTTCGTCACGTGAGTGTCGTAGTAGTATTATGATGAATTCACTTACACCGCAATCTCTGTTACTACCTCACATTGAAATCTGTAAATAGTGACTTTTAGTACAAATACCACATTTTGAGTACGAAAATTATCTATACTTTTCCATTACAACCTCACCGACCCAAAAGTTCTCAAATGAACATCGCCTACGAGGGCGGCACTGAAAATTTTGAGAATCAAGGAAGTGACACAACACTACTATTTAAAAATGTATTTATCGCTTTTCGAAGTATTTTGCCGCGAAATTTGACACATTTTTCCATATGATGAAACCAATCATTGAAGCAACCATTCCATTCGGAAGTTAGGGTCTCCAAAATGACCGTTTTGTAGGCGTCCACAGCTTCTTTAGGCGATGAAAATCTCTGTCCACGCAATTTATTCTTTACTTTAGGGAAAGTATAGAAATCATTAGGGCTTAGGTCTGGGCTGTACGGCGGATGGTCTAATAATTCTATGTTTTCATGCTCTAAAATGCCGTGTAGTGGCGGTTGAGAATATCCACTACCCCATATCTTCCCGTGGGTGTCGTAAGAGGCGACAGATGGACACAGGCAGGAGATGGGCAGCAGCATCGTCCTGATAACAACTGTGAAATAATAAAAAACTGTGGTTGCCAACCCACTCACCAAGCGTGGCAACTATGGCAAATATCCCCCCCATGAGTAACGACGCAAACAAACGGCCCCCAGTCCCCGGCGGCCCCGCTATTCCTGGCTACGGTGGCGACCATGGTAACGGCGGGGCAGGGGGTGCTAAGAATCTCCGGTGGAGGTTCGGTTGCCACCTACGACGACTCGACCTGGCAACATATAACGCACGCACCCTGAGGACTGACGAGAAGATAGACTAGAGTTGGAAGAAGAGGTAGACAAGTTGCGCTGGCAATTTATTGGGTTATCCGAGGTCCGAAGAGAGGGGGAGGACACGGTAATCCTCGAGTCCGGCAACTTGTTCTATCACCGGGAGGGTGACCATCTGTCCCAAGGAGGTGTCGGATTTATCGTCCACAAGTCTCTCGTCAACAACGTTGTAAAGATTGGGAGTGTGTCGACGAGGGTCACGTACCTGATACTCAGAATCATCAAACGGTATTCGCTGAAGGTCATACAGGTTTACGCATCAACCTCGGCACATCCCGATGAGGAGGTGGAGGAATTGCAGGAGGATATTTCCAGAGCCATACATTCCTCCACAACCCACTACACGGTGTTAATGGGAGACTTCAACGCAAAACTAGGCACAAGAGAAAGCGGTGAGCTGAAGGTAGGGAAATTTGGAGTAGGGCAATGGAACCGTAGGGGCCAGCAGCTGGCCGACTTATGGAGAAAGAGGGACTCTTTATGATGAACTCTTTCTTCCAGAAGCGGCCCCATATGAAGTGGACCAGGTCGAGCCTCGACGGTTCGACAAAAAATGAGATTGACTTCATTATGACGATAAGACGCCAACTGTTCAGTGATGTCTCAGTGATCGCAAGGGTGAAAACTGGCAGCGATCACCGAATGGTTAGAGGCACACTGAACCTAAACGTTAAGTTGGAGAGGTCTCGTCTAATGAAGTCAACGCTCCGTCCCCCTCGTGCTCTAATCCAGAATCCCGAAAACTTTCAGCTCGAGTTACGTAACCGATTTCAGTGCCTAGAAGATTGCAATGCAGTGGACGATATGTATGACAAGCTCGTGGAAACTGTCCATGCGTTCGGAGCATGAATTAAAATTTTCCGTTCTGGTAAATTTAGGACAAAGTTATATCAAACATTTAATAATAATGTCCTCTAGACCGAATTTGTATCACGGCGGCCCGGTCACACCATTTGTTTATATGTTTCGTATGTTGGGTGTGACCCTTTTTAATGGAAAGCGAGGATAGATGTAGATGTCTAAGGGCCACGGCATCAACTCACCAACTGATGTACTGTGTGCTCGTTTGTCAACACTATTCTATAAAAAAAAACCTTTTGATCAGCAATCGCGTTCACAACCACTAGACCAACGAGGCAGTCATTATCAAACATTTAAGCGTCATATTATAAGATAAATGAGCACTTTCTCCAAGCTTTAGTCGGGAGTGTTTGTCGAGATAGGACGTAAGTGGCGTATGCTCTTGACTAAGGCATTATGGCAGTTTGAGTGACATAACGGTGCGTACAGATATTGTGCGTTTCATTTTGAGTGACCACCACAATTTGTAACTCTGTTATTACTATGTCTGCTGTGCAGCCACAGTTTAATCGTATAACTGCTAATATGCAAACGACAAGACGACAAGGTCGGATATTTACAGTACTTACACCCAAATTTTAATTCAGTAAAGAAGTGCGTCAGTTGCAAGTGTCGACATTACGTGTGGCGAATTAATACCAAACGTATGGAAAAGCATGTGAACTGCTTGTCGCTGTGTCGCCACCACAAAATATCATAATGTCACCACGTAACATAAACCTTAAGCGTCTTTTCAACTATGCACTACTAAAGTACCCTCGTGAGCAAGCTAATTGAAACTAATGGGAAAGAAGCCTTATATACTCTAACAAGATATACACTTAACAAGAATCTCACTTCTGGGTTTTTTCGCACTGAATATGTTTTAAAAATATTTATTTTTATTTTTATTAAAAATAATATTAACAATGCTACAAACATTACTAATATTCCCCTTAACCACTCGTGGTAAGCTTATATTGCTTGTGTTACAAGTGGTTCACGCCAGTAGTCGAATGGTGAATTCGAGTCCACTACCTTTATGAGTTCGCGGTCCGCGCCCTGCCATTATGCTACTGTCGCTTTTATTTTTGTTCGGGGTTTGAATGTTTGTCCTTGTGCAATTTATGTATTAAAATTTCCCCCATGATACAGAAGAATATCCTTGTGTAGGTCCTAGGAGAATGTGCTAATTACGTTGAGAATATAATATATTGCTGGTCACTTAAAGAGTCAAGTGTGTCCTATGCATTTTTAAGGCGGGGATTGACCCCTGTGCTACCACAATCAGTATTAATGTTCTCTCTTTTTTACAGTGTGCGATTTTACCACTTACCCGCTGATGCAGCGACAGCCGCAAACGACCGTGTGCACCTCGGGCTTATTCTACTTATGAAATTTACTATATCATTGTACGTACTTTTCTTAAATTCTACGAGTGTTGCACTCTAGCTACCGCTGCGACCGCGAGTAAATATCGCTCCATGAGTTATTAGTTTGGGCAATAAACAAGCGCATAGTACACCTAATGGTAAATGAATGTTGTGGACCACAAATGTAAATGGAAATATGGCAAACATATTTTATAAGAAAATTAATGGGAGGTCTATTTTAAACAGTGGACTTTAATGGACTGTAACAGTAACGGTGACATCAAAAGCGAATAAAATGTTTTAATTTGTCTATTTGAGTCATTCTATTTATGTAAATATTGAAGATATATTCCTTATTGAGGCTTATTTAGGTAATGATAGATTAATAAAGGTATCTATTTAATGAAACAATATTACAAAAAATAATCCAGTTATTATCAATACAGATCTAAGCTACTTTTTCTATAATAAATGATTCATCTTCGGCTTATTATCTTAAGAGTAAACATTATCTTTCCTCATCTCATGATAGGGCCCTACGATCTTCTTCTAACAACAAACTCTCTACTCCTGTTCACTTCACCGAGTTCTATGTTAACTCCTTCACAGTTCAGGCTACACGCCTTTGGAACTCCTTGCCCGATGACATCAGAAAAACTCCCAATAAGTACGCTTTTAAAAAGTTAGTCCGTGAACATCTATTAAAGACAACGCATTTTACATGACTCATCTATTTAATATGTATTGCTAAACAGACGTATATATTCATAGTTATTTGTATGTACTAATTATGTATGTATTTATATATGTATATGTGTATGTATATGCATGTATTTATATATTTGTATATATGTAAGGGTAGATCATATATGTTTAGTTTCTTTATTAGTAGTATGTATATATTATGTAGTTAATTATCAGTACCTTGATGACCGAGCTTTGCTCGGTTTTAATTGAAAAAAATTATGCAATTAATTTAATTAAAATTTTCGTATTTTTAAAAAATAATTAAAAAGGACTCGAAATAATAGATTTTCTCACAAAAGAAGGGAACCTGAAAAAAAGGAAAAAAACTCGGAACGAATACAGGACGCGAACCAAGGCATTACGATATCGCGACTGCTCGCTATCCACTTGAGCTATTACGATCATTAACATATTGTCTAAATTTACCTTCTTATATTGTAGCAGTTTTTCATTGCTGAAAACACGGACAAAAATACATTTTCTAAAAATAAATCCCAGCTAGATCGATTCATTGCCCCTGAAACTCCCTGGACACTAAATTTTATGAAAATCGTTAGAGCCGTTAATATATACAAGAATTGCTCATTTAAAGGTATAGGATTTACATTGTGTTCTCTTATTCTATATTGCCACACCTACGTCAAATTCTCACCACCCCATGGATTGACTGGTAGAGAATGCCTCAAGGCATTAAGTCCGCCCTTTGTATTCTTTTGTTTAAGGATGCGATAAAGAATAAAATAAATAAATAATAAATATCATTTCACAGGAATACCCGCTAACACCGTTACCCGTTTATTTAATGAGAAATTATGATCTGAATGTGATGCACAATGGTGCGATTATTTATAATGACTTACAAGAGCTATAAACCGCACCTACAATTAACAGCGTGAATGGAATTTCCTTGTTAGATGGTAATGCGACACTGAGCTAATTGCGAAATATGCTTGGAATTTTTATATTGCTTAGCGGAATAATAACAGATTATGTTGTAATACAAGTGATCTCAACAACAGCGTCACCTACAGGGTCCAATTGTGAATCCAAATCTTTCTCGAGTCAACTTAAGCACACGTTTAGGAGGAGTTCAGTCACACACACGAGGACAGAAGAATTAAGTGTAGAAGTATAAGACAGTACATACACAAAATATTTTTTTTAATTAATAATTATTTGAAAAAAATTACTTTCCGTTTGTTATTTACATTAAATTCATTCCATATATATATATATATTCATATTTCAAATAACTTTATCACATATATTTGTGTTATGTTATAACAATTAAATAAGATTATTGTAAAATTAAGTTACAATGTTATTTTATTACTTTGTTTAAAATACTATTTTCCTTTAACAGTGTAGTGCCGGTGTAGAAATATCCACCACCCCATAGCAACACGTGGGTGTCGTACGAGGTGACAGAGAAAACAACTTTTCTAATAACAATTGAAAATAAAAACTGCGATTGGCCACCCGCCTGCCAATAGTGTCAACTACAGCATGTGTCTCTCGGTGAGGCGATTTATGGGGGCGGCCTTTGTTTAGTTGTGGACTTTTAATAGCCTTTTACGGTAACGGTAAATATTTTCTTAACTATTATTATATAAATCATTACTAATACGTTAATGCTACAAAGTACGGTCCTGAGTACTGAGCCGAGCTATCGTAGCTCAAAACTGAGCTCTCACAGTAAATTTTAAGGCTAGGGATCAAACCCGGATTTGATCCTTGCCGGGGATAATGAAATTATTAGTCGCGATTTTTTTTAACGTTATTCCCCCACACTACGCTTTTCTCCTCCATCGTGAGGGCAGTTTACATACATAAATTTCACAAGGACAATCATCCAAACATGGAACAATTACTGGTAGGCTATACAAATACTTGTTCGGTGCGGGATTCGAATCCGCGCCTCTTAGCGCTGCAGCTCAGTGCTAAGCTACTGTACCGCAGAGGCGTGGTGCGTGGCGTTGTCACGTGATGAAACCTGCAAGTTCGAAAAAATTAAAATTAGTGAAGTCCGCTACATCCTTAAGCACACCCAACCAGAGCTCATTGCTCCAAAAGTCTCTTAAAAACGAGAAGTGGCCTTCGAGTAATAATCATATTTATGGCGAACAGTTTTTCACTGAAGAACCACTAGACCTAGAGCATGTTATAACAGTAGTAACGATGTATTTCTAGTAATGTTAGCAATACTGTGCTCTAGATAGAATCTGCGTAGGAAATGAATGCATTGCCCGAGTGGTGTGCCTCAGCGCGCTATTGCCTCGCTCTCGTAGTCCGTTGAGACGGCAATCCGACACGACCAGAGAGAGATCAGTCGTTAAACCAACGGCTTTACGTGCTTTTGATGCAGGGGTGAAACATCGCTAACTTCCTGAAACCAGGCTGTTTTTAAAAAATTTTGACAGAAAAACCAAATAACTGATTTTATCCCAACCTGGGATTCGAACCCAGGACCTCGCGATCAGCAGTCGCACTTACGACCACTAGACCAACGAGACAGTCAATGTTAAATTTACGTTACGTTAAAACGTTAACAAGAACACTATTTTGTGACAATGAAGGTTTCCGGCCTTCTATTGTCATGTGAAAACAAAAAATGGTTAACGTAAAAATGGTAAACGTAAATAAAAGCAGCTGAAACGTCTCACAACGTCGAATCGAGCTTCAAAGCTATTGTGTTATTTGTTTAGAGCGCGAGTGTCATCAATTTATAAACCTGTTACGAGTAGTTAGGTTGTACCAGTTCTGGCGCACTTGTAGAAAGGTTGTACCAGTTCTGGCGCACTGACGTTCGTCGACTCACGATCCTAAAAAAAAAAAAAAAAAAAAAAAAAAAAAAAAAAAAAAAAAAAAAAAAAGTTTTGGCATGCTCTGATCACGAATCTGCGGTCCATTTTTGCGTAGGATGCACGGTTCCGGAGATGTGCAAATCAATTAACTCTTATCTAATTGATATCCGCTACGAGCCTCAACCGTCATTAGCGCTCCATTGTCCTTATCTACTTATCTATTGTTGATTGACTGCCGTCATTATCTATTATTCGTGGGTCGGCTTATGCTTTTGTATTATACTCCTTTGTTCCTATCTACACTAATCTGACTCATTAATAAAACACATTACCCAATTTTGTTAAAATTTTTATTTATAAAATACAAAATCTTATTACTTATTATCTATAAAATAGGAGCGAAACATCTCATCCACTAAAATATCGTTGTACAATGTGTTCCCTGTAAATATACTCGTAAAACTATGCATTGAACGTCCCTGAAACTTATATAGCAAATACATTAAGCAATATGCGCCACAAACTGAAGTCCACTCATTCTGAATCCTATCAACATTCCAGTTCCATCTTTTACAATTTCTTTTAAAAAACTCTAGATGATATCGTACAGGTGCCCGTCCATATGAATCAAAATATTCACCGACGTCATTCGTATCGATATATAAAGCTACCCAATGTGACCCTGGTTTATCATCTGTGCCCAAATTGCATATTACCTAGTCAGGTCATAAATTCTATCACATGTTTAATATAAAATAATTGAAACGAGTTTATTCATTATGTAACCATTTATATACCAAAATGAACTTAACAAAACATAGATTCTTATGACACTATAGTTTATTCAAAATGACCTCCGTAATTTTGAATACAGGCCTTCAATCTGCGCGGCCAGTCGTCTATCTCACCACGAACGAGGTCCATGTCATATCGGCGGCTGCCTTAATCGAGGATGTGTTGAGTGACTCCAAATTGGGATGAGGCTTTGAGCACGCCTTTTCCTCCAAGTGTTGCCATATCTTGAAATCTAACGGATTCAAATCTGGACTGGTCTTTGTGTCGGATGAAGTCGATTTCACGCGCCGCCAGCCAGTCTTTTTTTTTTGTTTTTAAAGAACGTTACCTCCACACTAGGTTTTTATCCTGTATCGTGGGGGCAGTTTACAAACACAAATTTCACAAGGACAAACATCCAAACTTGGAACAATTACTTGTAGGTCGTACAAATACTTGTTCCGTGCGGAATTCGAACCCGCGACCCCCAAGCGCAGCCACTCATTGCTAAGCCACTACGCCACGGAATCGTCAAAAGTCTTGTGTGCTCTTCGCTCTATGAGCTGACGCCGAATCTTGTTGGAATACCCAGTGCCTGTTATTGAACATGGTATGAGAAACAGGTTACACAAGGTTCGTCAGGACTGTATTTTGATACACAACTGCATTCGTTTTTAAACCTTTCTCACAAAAATGTACCTCTGTTAAGCCCCAATAAGAAACTCCCAACCACACCATGAGCGAGGATGGAAAATGACCCCGTTGGACACGCGGAATACTTAATAATTGTAGCTCTCTTCTACGGTAAAAATTTTTTCATCCGAAAAAAGAATTTCCCGATATTTTTTCCCGCGTACCGCTTCAACAAAGCGCGGCATCTCTTCAGTCTCAGGTCCATTAGACGAGCATTCAAACGATGTCCTGTTTTTCTTCGATATGCCCGAAGCCCTAAGTCTTCATTTAACGCCGTGGTTCTGCTTAACCCCATCTGAAGGGCAAACAGTTTCTGCTTACGTTTGGGATTTCTTTGAATTCACACCTTTACAGCTTTTATCACTGCTGGAGTCCTAACAAATCGAGGGCGACCAATTCTTGACCTGTCATCTATACTAGAGTCTTCATTGCATCGTTTGATGGTACGATAAACGAATCTTTTGGTTATATTCAAATTTTTCAGTATATCAAAAAATTTAATTGGCGCGTAATCGCAACTGCAACACGGTCTTTTTTAAGCGTCCACTCCATATGTAAAAATGAGTAAAATTCTAAAAAGTATACAGTTTTATTTTCATGAACAATTCGAATTCAATAAACTTTTTGTGGCCAGCATTCTAAAAGAAAAGTTTTTAACACCGTGGTTAGTTCGTCTCGTGGCCTCCTATTTAAAACATCGTACCTTTCGTTTTAGACACGAAGGCACGCTTTCTTCACAGCGAACTATCAAGGCTGGTGTCCCTCAGGGCTCAGTACTTGCTCCTCTGCTGTACATCCTGTTCACCAACGACATTCCCATCCCGTCGAAAGGTGTTCAACTCTCCCTCTTCGCAGACGACACTGCCATCTACTGCAAAGGTGTCTCACTTCCATTCATACGGAACAAGATCCAAAAGTCAGTTGATGACCTAGGAGCTTGGTTCAAAAAATGGCGCATCGATGTGAACCCGGAGAAGAGCTCCGCCGTCCACTTCGATTATAAACGACGCCGTCTCAAAAACACTCCACCAATACGTATGCTAGGGACCCCTGTCCCCTGGCATACGTCCGCCAAATATTTAGGTGTCACTCTAGACACAGGGCTCACTTTCAAGCCCCACGTCAAAAGAGTAACCCGTCACGCACGTTTTTATCTGAGTAGGCTCAACAGTATGTTGGGCCGACACAGTAAAATGTCCCTTCGAAACAAGCGTACCCTTTACAAGGTCTGTATACGACCCGTCATGTCCTACGCGGGCCCAGTTTTTGCCCACGCAAACCCAAATATTTTAAATGAACTCCAAATAGTTCAGAACCTTTTCTGTCGTCGAGCTGCGAACGCACCTTGGTACGTCCGTAATGCCGACCTTCATCGGGACTTAGAGCTCCCAACAGTTCAACAATTTCTTAAAAAATTCTCTGAGAACTTCTTCAAAGCCTCAGAGTCGCACCCAAACCACTTAATTCGTGAGGCAGCTTCTTATGCAGCCCCACCCCCCTCTCGCTATCGTGTCCGCAGGCCGAGAAACTCTCTCTCGGACCCGCCTAATAAACTTTCAAACGACCTGAACTGTCTCCTGGCGGCTCAGGCCAACTCTAATTAAATAAAATTATTGTAATAACCAACATTAATTTGCCTTCGTAGGCACTCCCTCAGCGGCACTTAGCCGCCTGCGCCCTCTTTTCCCAAAAGAGGGTCGCTCATGATAAGGCACAATAGAGCTTAATCAGCCGGTTGCCTGTCCCCAAAGGCGGTTTTTAGAGGGTATCACTTAGGGTCCCCGGTAGGACAGTGAGTCCCTCATAACCACGATAGACCGGCTATCGTGGTATGCGTAATGCATTTTCCGCCTCCCTACGTACAGGGTAGCCCTTTAATTGCTTCGGGCGCAAAAAAAAAAAAAAAAAACACCGTGGTTCTGCTTAACCCCATCTGAAGGGCCAACAGTTTCTGCTTACGTTAGGGATTTCTTTGAATTCGCACCTTTACAGCTTTTATCACTGCTGGAGTCCTAACAAATCGAGGGCGACCAATTCTTGACCTGTCATCTATACTAGAGTCTTCATTGTATCGTTTGATGGTACGATAAACGAATCTTTTGGTTATATTCAAATTTTTCAGTATATCAAAAAATTTAATTGGCGCGTAATCGCAACTGCAACACGGTCTTTTTTAAGCGTCCACTCCATATGTAAAAATGAGTAAAATTCTAAAAAGTATACAGTTTTATTTTCATGAACAATTTGAATTCAATAAACTTTTTTGTGGCCAGCATTCTAAAAGAAAAGTTTTTACTGTGTGACAATACTTATGACCTGACTAGGTATATACGTTGGTACGTGGGTGTACATGGGCAGTCTGTTAGCAGCATAAACATTATTTTCTAGACTGGGGTGAATCTTTTTCAGATGTTGTTGTACATCTAGTGTATCCACGATATTACTGCTATTAGTAGATTACTACAGTACAATCTACTCAATGACTAACATAGGAATGATCAATTATGTGATTTCTAAATATTAAATTGCATTTATTCTGTTATACAAAACGTATTTGAGTCATCAATACACTGAATAAGATGCAACACGAAGAATGTGAGATAAGGTTGTTGACGCATAAAGTTATTATCAATTCTACTGTAGAAATTCTTTAGATTAGAATTATTACTTACTGGTACTATATAAGACCAAGCAACTGCAGTCATGGAGTTAGTGTATGGTCGTTTGACCGCAGTGTATCTATCAATAATACATTTGTGTTACTTCAACGCATCAAAGGCCATAGATGTAAGTGTTTAATCTATTGACAAACTTACTTTTCTTTCTGTTATTTTTTTACGTGTGTATGATTTTGAACGACAGGCCTGTTGGTCTAGTGGTTAGTGACCCTGACTGTTATGCCGGAGATCGTGGGTTCGATTCCCACCCAGGACAAATGTTTGTGTGATGAGCACGATCATTTGTTCTGTGTCTGGGTGTAATTTATCTATAATATTTATGTATTTAGAAATATATAAGTAGGTTTATCAGTTGTCTAGTACCCATAACACAAGCTCTGCTTAGCTTGGGACTAGATGGCGTTGTGTGATAGTTGTAGAATATTATTATTATTATTATTATTTAGTGTTAACAAATTATATTTAAATATTGTGTGTGTATATGATTAAGCCGTGGTAGCTCAGATGGTTAGCGCAAGCTGTAAATTTTACAGTACGTAACGCGGGTTCGATCCCCGCCGACACCAATTAAATTGTTAATTGCAATTTTAAGTGTTTATTCTATTGACACACTTACTTTTCTTTCTGTTATTTTCTTACGTGTGTATGATTTAGTGTTAACAAATTATATTTAAATATTGTGTGTGTATATGATTAAACCGTGGTAGCTCAGATGGTTAGCGCAAGCTGTAAATTTTACAGTACGTAACGCGGGTTCGATCCCCGCCGTCACCACTTAAATTGTTAATTGCAATTTTAAGTGCTGATTTACCACGTGCTAGTATAGATGACAGGTCAAGAATTGGTCGCCCTCGATTTGTTAGGACTCCAGCAGTGATAAAAGCTGTAAAGGTGCGAATTCAAAGAAATCCCAAACGTAAGCAGAAACTGTTGGCCCTTCAGATGGGGTTAAGCAGAACCACGGCGTTAAAAACTTTTCTTTTAGAATGCTGGCCACAAAAAAGTTTATTGAATTCAAATTGTTCATGAAAATAAAACTGTATACTTTTTAGAATTTTACTCATTTTTACATATGGAGTGGACGCTTAAAAAAGACCGTGTTGCAGTTGCGATTACGCGCCAATTAAATTTTTTGATATACTGAAAAATTTGAATATAACCAAAAGATTCGTTTATCGTACCATCGATGCAATGAAGACTCTAGTATAGATGACAGGTCAAGAATTGGTCGCCCTCGATTTGTTAGGACTCCAGCAGTGATAAAAGCTGTAAAGGTGCGAATTCAAAGAAATCCCAAACATAAGCAGAAACTGTTTGCCCTTCAGATGGGGTTAAGCAGAACCACAGCGTTAAATGAAGACTTAGGGCTTCGGGCATATCGAAGAAAAACAGGACATCGTTTGAATGCTCGTCTAATGGACCTGAGACTGAAGAGATGCCGGGCTTTGTTGAAGCGGTACGCGGGAAAAAATATCGGGAAATTCTTTTTTCGGATGAAAAAATTTTTACCGTAGAAGAGAGCTACAATTATTAAGTATTCCGCGTGTCCAACGGGGTCATTTTCCATCCTCGCTCATGGTGTGGTTGGGAGTTTCTTATTGGGGCTTAACAGAGGTACATTTTTGTGAGAAAGGTTTAAAAACGAATGCAGTTGTGTATCAAAATACAGTCCTGACGAACCTTGTGTAACCTGTTTCTCATACCATGTTCAATAACAGGCACTGGGTATTCCAACAAGATTCGGCGTCAGCTCATAGAGCGAAGAGCACACAAGACTTTTGACGATTCCGTGGCGTAGTGGCTTAGCAATGAGTGGCTGCGCTTGGGGGTCGCGGGTTCGAATTCCGCACGGAACAAGTATTTGTACGACCTACAAGTAATTGTTCCGAGTTTGGTTGTTTGTCCTTGTGAAATTTGCGTTTGTAAACTGCCCCCACGATACAGGAGAAAAACCTAGTGTGGAGGTAACGTTCTTTAAAAACAAAAAAAAAAAGACTGGCTGGCGGCGCGTGAAATCGACTTCATCCGACACAAAGACCAGTCCAGATTTGAATCCGTTACATTACAAGATATGGCAACACTTGGAGGAAAAGGCGTGCTCAAAGCCTCATCCCAATTTGGAGTCACTCAACACATCCTCAATTAAGGCAGCCGCCGATATGACATGGACCTCGTTCGTGGTGAGATAGACGACTGGCCGCGCAGATTGAAGGCCTGTATTCAAAATTACTGAGGTCATTTTGAATAAACTATAGTGTCATAAGAATCTATGTTTCGTTAAGTTAATTTTGGTATATAAATGGTTACATAATGAATAAACTCGTTTCAATTATTTTATATTAAACATGTGATAGAATTTATGACCTGACTAGGTAATATGCAATTTGGGCACAGATGATAAACCAGGGTCACATTGGGTAGCTTTATATATCGATACGAATGACGTCGGTGAATATTTTGATTCATTGATTCATATGGACGGGCACCTGTTCGAAATTGTAAAAGATGGAACTGGAATGTTGATAGGACTTCAGTTTGTGGCGAATATTGCTTAATGTATTTGCTATATAAGTTTCAGGGATGTTCAATGCATAGTTTTACGAGTATATTTACAGAGAACACATTATACAACGATATGTTCTACACCCCACTCTAGAAAATAATGTTTATGCTGCCAATAAACTACCCATGTACACCCACGTACCAACGTATATAATATGTAATTTGGATACAGATGATAAACCAGGGTCACATTGGGTAGCTTTATATATCGATACGAATGACGTCGGTCAATATTTTGATTCATTCGGACGGGCACCTGTACGATATCATCTAGAGTTTTTTAAAAGAAATTGTAAAAGATGGAACTGGAATGTTGATAGGATTCAGAATGAGTGGACTTCAGTTTGTGGCGCATATTGCTTAATGTATTTGCTATATAAGTTTCAGGGACGTTCAATGCATAGTTTTACGAGTATATTTACAGGGAACACATTGTACAACGATATTTTAGTGGATGAGATGTTTCGCTCCTATTTTATAGATAATAAGTAATAAGATTTTGTATTTTATAAATAAAAATTTTAACAAAATTGGGTAATGTGTTTTATTAATGAGTCAGATTAGTGTAGATAGGAACAAAGGAGTATAATACAATAGCATAAGCCGACCCACGAATAATAGATAATGACTGTAGTCAATCAACAATAGATAAGTAGATAAGGACAATGGAGCGCTAATGACGGTTGAGGCTCGTAGCGGATATCAATTAGATAAGAGTTAATTGATTTGCACATCTCCGGAACCGTGCATCCTACGCAAAAATGGACCGCAGATTCGTGATCAGAGCATGCCAAAACCTTTTTTTTTTTGTTTTTTACGATCGTGAGTCGACAAACGTTGGTGCGCCAGAACTGGTACAACCTTTCTACAAGTGCGCCAGAACTGGTACAACCTAACTACTGTTACGTCAGGGGACAAGAGGTAAAAACACTTAAGTGAGACCTTCATTCCCGCGGGACCAAGGGTGTATAGAATAGCGGGATAATTCGATTTGTGACTATGAGTAAGTAAGTACACATCCAAATGTAATAAAAGTGACATCTACACAATATATTACAGATATATTAAGAGTTTGAAAAATGGATGATCTTCTTCTATTATCTTGTTTTTTGAATCGGCAATACTACATTAAAACTAAAAATTAATTGGTTTCAAGATACTATATGCTAGGCCAGTGGTTCTTTACCTTTTATCCTGCCGTGGACCAACAAGTTTTAGGTATAATATTATACTCGTAGTAAGGTTGACTTTTAAGTTGGTTCTGTAAGTAAAACACATATAAAAATAAGTGTGGTAAGGGGTGTCACTGTGGACCTCTTATATAAATGTAGCCACACATTGTTTTGTACAACCTATCGGCAGTATCTGGATACAAACCGTCTCCATAATTGTTGTATACTTTTCTAAATGTGAGAAAATTTAATGATGCCTTCGCGGAAGAATTCGGGTGCCTTTAGGAACCACCATTGGTTCACGGGCCAACGTTGAAGAACCACTGTACTAGGCTTCACATTCAAGACACTAAAGTTAAAACATCGTTTTTTTATTTAACCACATTAACCCAATATTAAAGCATATTTAAAACAAAGAATCTGGCTTCATTTTTCAACTGTCTAAATGTGAATTAACACTCGATACTCGATTTAGACCCTTCGATTCGACCGTCTTTCACGCATCCTAGAAAACATTTTTCCATACTGACTTTTTTCTTGTTGTTGATGGGCTGAAGAACAAAAATATTGTGAACAAAGAAAACGATAAAAATGTAAAAAATTATCAAAACTCTACGCTCCGTTTCTCCATCTAAATACAATTACAACTCCAAACAAATGCTTACTTTCTTTGTGTTCCAAGTCGATTGCGCACCCTTCAACCTGAACCCTACCGGCACCATGGCTCAACCGACAAGAAAATCACTTTAGTTTTTTTTAATGAAAAGGTTTACAAAACAGCGTTGCTTTAAAATTAAATTTTATAAGCATTACAAACCGCCAACGAAAACTAATAAGCTTTTAAATTCACTCCTAAGATACAGTGTATCGGAGAATTAAAGTTCCGACTATTTTTTCTATTCTAAGCTGGCGCTTAACTACAACCTCAACTGCTTGTAAGTGGTGATGTAGCCTGAGATGGTGAAGCTCACTAACTTAAAAAAGCCTGCTCACCCTTCATTAGCCATTACGTGCAAATTGTTTTATTATTTTTAGTTTTTAAGGTCAGTTTTTATTTTTTATTTTTTAAGTCTATTTTGTATATGTTCAAAGTAAAAACTAGAATATCGTCTAGATAGTTACATTAAAAACTTTATTATCTATTTTTCCGCCTTTGGATAGTTTTTGTTATTATTTGGTTATATCGAACACTCTTAAAGTATAACTTATTAAATAAAATAAGTATCACTATAAACACTAAAAACAATGAAGCTATGCCCGATCATAAATAAAAATCCTTCTTCTTGAAATCGTTTAAAAATCTGTAATATATTGTAATATACTTATGACATAGATTAAAAATATCGTATTGAATGATATTTGTACGGATTGTCAAGTTATAATAAAAATTGGCAATCCCACCTATAATACAAATTAAAAATAAGCCACTGCACTTTTTACTGCAGTAGATTTCTTCACATGTTCGAGAAGGAAATGGAGTAGTGACAATCTGTCATGCTGCTCCAGCAGTAGGACTGCACTAAAGATAATTAAAATATACATGTCTATGGGGTCACTTGCATGCTGCTGACACATAAATAACCACTTTAAAAATGTTTGTGTCTGACCAAGCTAATCTTTGAAATAATTTAATCGATTGTTTTGAAACTTTATGAGCAGAGAGGAGGAGCAATGCCAGGAGGCATCTAGGCTATATATATATATATATATATATACATATATCATGTATGGAAGTGAATGCTGGGCCGTCAAGAAGAAGGATGAAAATAGACTGCATGCGAATGAAATGAGAATGTTACGATGGATGTGTGGTGTGACAAGGATGGATAAGATAAGGAATGAGTATATAAGAGGAAGCCTGAAAGTAGCGCCAGTGGTAGAAAAGGTGAGAGGAAGCAGATTGGCATGGTTTGGGCATGTGATGCGGAGGAATGAAAGTCATGTCACAAAACGAGTGTTGAATATGAATGTGGAGGGACACACGGGCAGAGGAAGGCCGAATAAAAGATGGATCGATTGTGTGAAGAGTGATATGAGAATGAAAGGAGTAAGTATGGAAATGACGGCTGATAGAGAGGAATGGAACAAGAAGGTTTACTGCGCCGACCCCAGATAATGGGAAATGGTTTAGAGAATGATGATATATATATATATACGGTTAATATAATGTAAATGGATGATTGTTTGATAGCTCCCTGGGAAAGAGATGGTCGCTTCAAATTGTTTTTAGATACACTTGTAGGCTATACTGAATAAAAATTATACCATTCTATTCTATTTACGATAAAAATATATTATGATAAGAAAAACCGCCTAGGTGGTGCAGTGGCTTAGCAATGAGTTGCAGCGGTGAAAGCCGCGGGTTCAAATCCCGCACGGAACAAGTATTTGTGTGACCTACAAATACTTGTTTCGGGTCTGTACGTTTCTCCTTATGCAATTTATGTTTGTAAACTGTCTCCACAATACAGGAGAAAATTCTAGATTATTAAATACAGGAATTCCCTAGCTACGACTTTCACTGTTAACAAATGGGTAGCACCTGAGAAGTTATAACTACACGTCTTTCATAATTTATGAAGTCTTAAAAGCAAAACTTGTAGCGGTTATCCTAAGTTTCAAACTTTATAATTCAATATACAAATAGTTCAAAAGTAAACGTTTTCAGCACGAAGTTTTGTACTTTTAAGAGTTTTATTATTAATGTGAACGTTACATAACAATATCTAAGACGTAAAGCTAAAACTTTATCAGGCTTAGCAACGTTAGCTTTCTACAGTCGTTAACGATAGTAGAAAACTAAAAATGAATAGAGAGGACATTTAACACCTCAACGCTAAATTACATGTTCCCAACGTGCTAAAACCACGCTGCAGCTATATTATGTTTATAGAAATAAATAAATTATTATTATTATTATTATTATAGAACGAATGGGTATATACCAATATACATCTACATGTATCTTCGATTTAGATTTAAAAATCGGATCGAGGTGTAACCGTGCGAATGAAATGGAATGCCTAGTTTCCAGGAAAAAAGGGTCTCCGGTTGTTTAAACTCACCATACGAAAAACAGCAGCGTTAAGCTAACATTTTACGCTGGTATTATCTGTGAGAGTAGTCCTTTCCTGAGCAGACCCACACGTGCTACAACCATAATAAAGCAGAATGGTTCAACAACAAATAAAATATTGAACAAAAATACTTTTTTTAACCAAATAAAATTATATTATTGTTCTATCGCGACTGCGAACGCATAGCCTAATGGTCTGAGATCATTATTTAGGAAAATACAATTCAACGAGACGTAGTTTTGAATCAGTTCTTCTGAAAAGCGCAATCGTTGGATTTATGGATTTAGGTTCTGGTTGTGTTGTAGTTCTCTCTCACAGTTCCTGTGTCACAAGTATCGTGAATGTCTTAGTGTGTCACCGTATCCTTCATTTTTTATGGAATAAGGGCGACAAACGAGCACACAGTCCACCTGATGGTAAAAAGATGCTGTGGCCTATATACATCTATATTTATCACAGAAATCTAAATATAAATAGAAGTAAAAGCTCGTGACCTTGTCGCCGCACATGTGACTCGTAGGCCAGAAGCGCGCGAGGAGCGGTTGTTTCTGCACAGAGTACCTTTGTATAAACTGAAACAGTACTGTTTCGGGCGCAGAGACGTAAAAATGGTGTTTTGAAGCATATCCAACTGCGGAAATTCCTCCGAAACTTGCAAATTTTCAAATAATGGGATAACATTTCATAAATAAGTACTTGTGTGTTTTAAATAATGTTGTGTTTAATAAAATATACTTAAATAAAATTATCCACCTCCAGTACTACGATTGTCTCCGAAATTTTGTTTTCACATTTCAATATCCATTGATAGTAGTTAGTTTGTACCAGTTCTGGCTCACTGATTCCGAAGTGGTACAACGTTCGTCGAGACTCACGATCCTAAAAAAAAAGTTTTGGCATGCTCTGATCACAAATCTGCGGTCCGTTTTTGGTTCCGGAGATGTGCAGATCAATTAACTCTTATCTAATTGATATCCGGTGAGGACCTCCACCGTCATTAGCGCCCCATTGTTATTTATCTATTGTTCATTGATACCGTCATTGTCTAATCGTGCGCATTATCAGTGCTATTATATTATACTCCTTTGTTCCTAACTGCAACGGTAATCTGAATTATCAATAAAATACATTACCTAATTTTGTTACAATTTTTATTTACGAAATACAAAATCTTATTACTTATTATCTATAAAATAGGAGCGAAACATCTCATCCACTAAAGATCGTTGTACAATGTGTCGTAAGTGTTTATTCTATTGACAAAGTTATTTTTCTTTCTGTTATTTTCGTACGTGTGTATGATTTAGTGTTAACAAATTATATTTAAATATTGTGTGTGTGTATTATATTAAGCCGTGGTAGCTCAGATGGTTAGCGCAAGCTATAAATTTCACAGTACCCGGGTTCGATCCTCGCCGGCACCAATTAAATTGTTAATTGCAATTTCAAGTGTTTATTCTATTGACAAAGTTACTTTTCTTTCTGTTATTTTCTTACGTGTGTATGATTTAGTGTTAACAAATTATATTTAAATATTGTGTGTGTACCGCATCTACGAATACTAGAGTAGTTAAAAAATACTTTTTTAACAATGACAGTCATGAGTTGATCATTAGTGAATGTGATTCTGTTTACTTAAATTACAGGAAGACAAGAGCAGAAGGAAGAAATGGGATGATGGGAAGTAATGAAGCATTGTTATGTGAAGTTTGTTGGAACAAACATATTTTTAGTCATGTGTAAATACTTTTAACATTTTGGTTCAAAATGACACAAAATCTAAAAAATATTAGATACATCATCGACATGGACGGATTTTACATTACATTTCCTCATAAACATTTTCAATGTAGAGAAATGGCTATTCTAGACGTAAAACTATCTAATAAAAATGATGCATTTATCGATCATTATTTGTTTCGGCCAAGTTATGCTTTCAATTATTTGTCACCAAAAGACAAAAAAACTGTTCGTTATTGTGAAACACACGTGCACAGCATTCCATATTTTGATGTGACCGAAGAATTAAAATGTGCCTACAAACAAGATAACATCATCCCCATATTAAATTGGTATAGTGCAAAGACGAATTGATCGCATACCTACAAAGGTGGTTCAACAGAAAAACAATTTTTAAAAATGTTGACGACGAATGATAGAATTTTTAAAATTGAAGAATACAAATGTCCAAAATACAATGATTTGGTAAATGTCATAAATTTAAACAAATGTTATGTGTGTAATAATCATATATTTGCAAAAAATAATCATAAAATTTTACATTGTTCTTGTGACGAAGTGTGGGTTTTTTACAAGTGGTTATTGCTTGAAAATAAAATTTTCAATTAATCATAAATTTTGTTTGATTTCCCAAAACATTAAATATAGTACACAAAATATATTAATTGTTTACACCAACACTTTCATTTTTTATTTCACCCCTTAGAACTTTAGACGTGTGTAATGTTTCACTTTCCGGTTTCCGAAAAGACTTCAGTACCATAGACCACATACATACCCTGCGGCAGATTGTACAGAAGACTGAAGAGTACAATCTGCCACTTTGCCTGGCGTATGTGGACTATGAGAAAGCCGTCCGTCGAAATTTGGGCGGTGCTACAGTCCCTTCAGCGGTGCCAAGTTGACTGTCGGTATATCGAAGTGCTGAAGTGTTTGTACAGTAGGGCTACGATGGCTATCCGAGTACAGAACCAGAGCTCGAAACCTATCCAACTGCAGAGAGGTGAAAGACAGGGTGACGTTATATCCCCGAAACTCTTCACCGCTGCATTGGAAGACGTTTTCAAGCTACTGGACTGGAAAGGATACGGTATTGACATCAATGGCGAGTACATCACTCACCTTCGATTTGCCGACGATATAGTCCTTATGGCAGAATCGCTGGAGGACTTAAGCACTATGCTCAATGACCTCAATAGTGACTCCCAACGGATAGGTCTTAAGATGAACATGGACAAAACAAAGATCATGTTCAATGTCCATGTCACACCTATGCCGGTAGTTGTTGAGAGCACTATGCTCGAAGTTGTTGACGAGTACGTTTACCTGGGACAAATAGTCCGACTAGGTAAGTCCAACTTCGACCGAGAGGTCAATCGACGGATTCAACTCGGCTGGGCAGCGTTCGGGAAATTACGACATATCTTTTCGTCAGGTATACCTCAATCTCTAAAAACTAGATTGTACACATTTTGAACCAGAAAAACCAGATTGTACACATTGGACTGTGTGCTCGTTTGACACCGATATTTTTAATTAAAGGGCTTTCTGCAACCAACTTCAAACATAGAGGCTATAAGTGCGTTGTCTTGCGTTGCCTGTAATTATACCAGCTGTAATCATACCTTCTGATCGCAACACAGTAGCGTAGGCACTACTGATTGGAAGCAGAATAAGTTGAAAGGCTGTTGTATATCTAGACGGAATACGCGGCGGAAGTGGAACCCTACCACACACGAAGGCATTGCAGAAGGTCAATTCCAATAACGGTAAAAAAATTCTCGTGTCGAGCCTAAAAACATCGCTAGATACTTCTTTTTCATCAAAATTAAATTTTGACATTTCCGAAACCTGTAGTTGGATTTCGACATTCAACAATATTGTTGCCACAATTAGAAAGCTAAGAATTAAACCAATGATTTAAAAAGAGGAGCTCTGGGGGGCTTCCGGGTGTCACTCACTCCCGTGAGTCCAGCGGTAGAACCATGGAATCATGAAAGAGTCCAACTAATAGTAACTCACGTTACATATGTAGCTGTGTATGACTGTCCATTATCCTATAACGTCCCGTTTAAAAAACTGCGTTTGTAGAACGTAAAACGAACAAACGCGTAATATACACCTCAAACATACATAATCTAAACATAAAAAAAATCAAATTCTGTGACATATAACGGACTAATTGCGCCTTTAACTTTTAATTTTTTGATATGCACTTTGTATGCTTTGCTTTATATACATTGCTTTTCATTCGATCTAACGCTTCCGTGATCAAACGACGAGAGTTCTCTTTGTTAAATCTTCGCACTAAATACAAGACTTCGAAAGGTGTCGAGCTAGAACTTTTTACATCGTCGGAACGGGAATTTTTTATAAGGGGAGTATGTCTTGCTAAGTTTTATGAATACAAGGGAAAAAAAGGAGCGTTGCTCTATTGTATCCATGATTCCTTCAGTCTTTGCGTTGTAGATAAGATTCTCGACCGCTTCTCCTGCTTTCCCTTATATAAGTACTATGGTGACATTATAAAAAACAAACTCTTAATAATGTATAATAAATTTTAGTTTTTTAAAATACCATTTTAGCTAGAGTTTATTTAAAATTTAGCAACTTTTTAAGATCTTACAACACCGCCGTCGGTGACAGTATCTTTGAACGTGATGCGGCACCAGTTTGTTATCGTCAAAGGTTCGACAACATTAGCACCGCGCATCACCACAAGCACCACAACAACACGTGTAATTTCGATAAAACTATCACCAGCACATAGTTAAGTGACTTCGGGAAAATTCGTGCAGGAAAGGACCACGCTTTTACAGAATATCAGCGTGAAATAGCAGGTTGATGCTGCTTTACGTATGGCTAGAGTGGTAAACCGGAGACCCTTTTAACTGGTAACGAGGCATTCTAACTTTTTTCTCAGAGATGATAACGTATTTAAATTTTGTTTCTTAAATGGACGTGTTTATGGTCCAAAGCGTCCCCATACAATCCAGTGGATTGTGTGGATATTTTTCACCCTTACTTGTATTAAAAAATATTCTTCCTTTCACCCAATACAACATGCGTACGTACATAAAAAAACATTAATGCTTAATATCTATTTAAGACACATTAGTCTTATTCACGAATAGAATTATACATTTTATAAATGAGTAGCATTTCTGTCTCAAATACGATAAGAATGATACTCGTTTTAACTTAGCATTGCCTTTGTGAATTCTACAATCGATACTCATTACATTTTCAACATTATCTGTTACTGGTTACTGTCACTACAGTTCAAGTAAAATTTTAGTAGTAAATCAGGAAAGAAAATGATAGTCGAACTTCAAGCATAAAACTCTCGTAAAATTTTTAAGGTTTGTTTTAAGAACTGACGCAAGGCGTCCCGTGGTACGGCATTGTTGATAAGTTTTAAACGAACTTTATGAGATACCATAATTGATATACTTAAAAATATATCAATGGGTACCAAGGAAATATTTATTATGGAAACGGTTTGTATATATAGGAAAAGGATAGATTTATTTTTATGATAAGCTTTTATGATTAAGTTTTTTAATATTAAAACCATTACTTAATTTTATGTAATATATTTATGTTGCAGTAGTGAACGGCAGAGTCGGAAAGGCGCGTCTTGAGCGAAAGTTTATCGACCAAATTGGCGATATAATGAAAATAAGCCAAATTACGGGTACCCTTAACCAACGAGCATGTATATGGATGTGGAGGAGGCGAGAGAGGTGTGTCAGGATCGTGCCAAATGGAAGTATGTAGTCTCTGCCTAAACTTCCGGGTGACAGGGTGCATATGTATGTATTTGTATGTATGTACAACCATTGCAAGCGAGCTATCAGTAATTAGCTTCTGTTGCCAATTTTAAATATAGACGGCCGCAATTGTTACCACTTAGTTTGAAAAAAAAGCTCTCACAACTTGTGATTACACAAGTTTCCGTCCATTTAAAGCAGGACACAAGCGTACGCCCCTACTTTATTGATAACTGTAACATTTTTCTTTAAAATGAGAGTGCAAACGAGCACGCTGTAAATATCACGGCTTATCAGTAGTTTTGTATCTCAGTTTAAAAGCGCACATGTTGTTAGAGCACCATGTCGCCGTTTGATTAAAAGTAATATTCGTTAAAGTTAATTTTTTTATCGAAAATGGGTGATAACACGCACACAGTTCACCAGTTGGTAAGTGGATGCTGTGGCCCGTAGATATCTTCATTTTTATCCTTGATTTAAGAATCAAAATGCACATGCGTTGACACTCCTGAGGACTAAGATGGAATGCCACGTTTCAGTAAAAAGGGTCTCCACTTCCTTACACTCACCAAATGATACACAGCAGCGTAAAGCTGCTGTTTTTCGCTGGTATTCTGAGAGAGCGTGGACTTACCCCGGTTGAGCCGAGCCGAACCATTCGTGCTACAACCAAAATATAGCTGCAGCGTGGCTCAACCATGTACAAAATATCGGAAAAATACAACGGAGCGTATTTCGGAAGTATGCATGAAAACTATTTCAAAGTTAAGATTATCGATGTATGAAGTTAACAAATCTGCAATAGCAAGTTCCCAATCATTATACGGCGAAAGTTGCTGAGCACCCTTACGAGGAATACATTTTTAATGTATCTACTAATCGTTGCTGACATTTTTTGTGGAGAAAAACAAAATGAAATCCTTGAATTGAGATTTTTATTCTTCACTCACAACTTTAAATGGGTAATTTGTGTACAAATGTTACCATCTAAAGACATTGAAGAAATATCGTGTTTATGCATTGAAACAGAAACAGAATATTTTTTATTCAATGAATCTACATAAACAATGCTTATTGAAAGTCAGTTTTTTTTATTTACCACTGGTTCGCAAAAAACCTCTGTCCTAGGAAGAACTAGCAAGAAACCCAGCGGAATTTTTTTCAAAAAACAGCTTACAATCATGTTAACAATTAACAACAAAAGACAAATTAGAAATAGCTTGGTAGCGATAACCCACATTGAATATGAGTATCCATTTTCTTATTTTTGCAATGTAATAATGTTCATTTGAATGACGTATTAGTTTCTTTTTTTTTAGAAAAATTGAATATGTAGACGAATACTTACGAAAAAATGTCACTTATTATCTCATAAGGTTTTAGCCCACATAGATCATGGAAGAGGCTTACAATGTGACTGTAATTATTGTTTTTGTTTTTATTTTAATAGCGAATCGATTACGATAATTCTTGTTCTATTAAATAGGTATACAGGGGTGGTTCAATATATATATTTTTAGAAAAATTCCACCCTTAAGCTTGGCAAAATATGTGATGTAGTTTTTAATGTAACTGTTTAACCAATAATGAGATTGTAATACTTCTAAGTCCACTTAAAATGGTAAAAAGGGGCTTTAACTCTTCGATACACTATATCTTAGCTCCTGGTTCAGAATGTGGAATTATTTTATTCTATTTATTTATTTGACGACGGCTTTTACTTTTCGTTAAAAGTATTTTTTTTCTTTTAAACTTTTCTTATTTATTCTTTATGTTGTTTTCATATTTTGAACGAGTGATGAAATAATTTATTTATTAATTTTTTAAATTTTGTGGTTTGTCTTCACTATCCTCTTTCTAAGTCTACAGCTGAACACTATCTTGATACACCTCGTTCGCTTTATTCTGTTACCGTTACGGTCTACGTAAAGCCTAGGTAGAGCTGAACGTAGGCCTTCTCCACGTATGGCTGCGCGGCGGATTGCTAAACACAATTTTTTATTTCTGAGATATTATTAGAAAGACGCTGCTGCCCATCTCACGGTTTATTTTCCTCTTTCACTCGCCTCTTGCGACCCCCACAGGACAATAGGAGGCAGGCTCTTACACGGCCACTGCTCGGCTACTTAGCTTTATTTATTTATATATTTACGCATGTATGTAAATTGGCCCATATTCAATATATGACCATTAAAAAATAATGCATATTATTAGGATCTGTAAAAAGGTCTTATCATATAATAATCCTATAACACTGTTCACCACAACCGGATTTATCTCGCAAGAATATTTTATAGCGTCAACCTAGATCCCAGAGTGAATAAAATTGTTATTCTACTGCAAGAAATTTGCAACCATGTTACAAAATTTTAGCTGCGACAACTATCAAAGCGAGGAGGAATGTTTGATATATATATATAGCGGCAGCATACAGTATCACTATATAAACTTCTATTACTTCTTAACACTTAAGAGAGAGAAATAACATACGGAAGATGTTATGTTACATATTTTTAAGTGTTTACAATATGAGCGACAAACGAATACAAAGTTTACCTCATACTAAGTAGATGCTGCGACCCATAGCCATCTTGTATTATTCTAGACCATTTTTACTTGACAAGAGGCATTCCATCTCAGTCCTTAGGGGTAACAACGCATCTGCATTTTAGTTTTTAAGCGAGAAATGATCGATGAGATGATGAGATGAAATGATTAGACGTCCATGGGCCACAGCGTTCACTTACCACCTTTTGTCTTTTGTCACGTTAATTCTATATAAAAAAGCCCTTAATAATATTAGGCTAGTAAATAAAAAGGCATATTTTATTGTTTTGGTCAACACCTGCAGGCATAGGTACAAAATTAAATATACCGCAACTACTGACTATCTTTCATAGCTTATCTTACACATTTGCTCATTTTTGGGGCAGGGCACCAATAACACTAAATCAAGTCCCTTTTTTTTTTTTTTTTTTTTTTTTTTTTTTTTTGCGCCCGAAGCAATTAAAGGGCTACCCTGTACGTAGGGAGGCGGAAAATGCATTACGCATACCACGATAGCCGGTCTATCGTGGTTATGGGGGACTCACTCTCCTACCGGGGACCCTAAGTGATACCCCCTAAAAACCGCCTTTGGGGACAGGCAGCTGGCTGATTAAGCTCTATTGTGCCTTATCATGAGCGACCCTCTTTTGGGAAAAGAGGGCGCAGGCGGTTAAGCGCCACTGAGGGAGTGCCTACGAAGACAAAATAGTATTAGTTAATATAATAATAATTAATTTAATTAGAACTGGCCTGAGCCGCCAGGAGGCAGTTCAGGTCGTTTGACAGTTTATTTGGCGGGTCCGAGAGAGAGTTTCTCGGCCTGCGGACACGATAGCGAGAGGGGGGTGGGGCTGCATAAGAAGCCGCCTCACGAATTAAATTGTTTGGGTGCGACTCTGAGGCCTTGAAGAAGTTCTCAGAGAGTTTTTTGAGGAATTGTTGAATTGTTGGGAGCTCTAAGTCCCTATGAAGGTCGGCATTACGGACGTACCAAGGTGCGTTCGCAGCTCGACGACAGAACAGGTTCTGAACTATTTGGAGTTCATTTAAAATGTTAGGGTTTGCGTGGGCAAAGACGGGGCCCGCGTAGGACATGACGGGTCGTATACAGACCTTATAAAGGGTTCGCTTGTTACGAAGGGATATTTTACTGTGTCTGCCCAACATACTGTTGAGCCTACTCAGGTAAAACCGTGCGTGACGGGTGACTCGTTTGACGTGGGGCCTAAAAGTGAGCCCTGTGTCTAGAGTGACACCTAAATATTTGGCTGTCGTATGCCAGGGGACAGGGGTCCCTAGCATACGTATCGGAGGGGTGTTTTTAAGACGGCGTCGTTTATAATCGAAGTGAACGGCGGAGCTCTTCTCCGGGTTCACATCGATGCGCCATTTTTTGAACCAATCTCCTAGGTCATCAACTGACTTTTGGATCTTGTTCCGTATGAAGGGTAGTGAGACACCTTTGCAGTAGATGGCAGTGTCGTCTGCGAAGAGGGAGAGTTGAACACCTTTCGACGGGATGGGAATGTCGTTGGTGAACAGGATGTACAGCAGAGGAGCAAGTACTGAGCCCTGAGGGACACCAGCCTTGATAGTTCGCTGTGAAGATAGCGTGCCTTCGTGTCTAAAACGAAAGGTACGATGTTTCAAATAGGAGGCCACGAGACGAACTAGACGATCGGGGAGACCTATTTTGTAGAGCTTGTAGATGAGGCCTGTGTGCCAGACTCCATCGAACGGTCGCCCACTTTATAGTAAGTCGAAATAGCGAGTTTATTTTAAGTGTTATTCGTAATTTGTTATTTCAGTCTGTAAGGTTGGAAGTTGGAAGGAAGAAGATGTGACTTTTTCTATGTCTTTAATTTGATTATTTACTTTATTCTAAATTGAAAACATTATAAATATTCGGGGGCTACACCTCTCACAGACAACAGAAAATAATATAATATATTTGTTTCTTTTTCATTTATAAATATAAAACTTAAACCTATTAAGAATATAAATAACAATAGTGCAATCTATAGAAATAGTTATATTCTATGGGTAGGTCAAGTGGTCGGTACGAAGCGTTTTAATCATAGAATGACTGTTTTTTTTTTAAACAAAGCTGGTATGACAAATGAACAATTCAACTGGTGGTAAATGGCTTTAGCACGCCTTAGACACTTGCAGCCATCTGGAAACCAAAATGTGTGAATGATACCTAAGTTACGTAACAGTAAATTTTCTTATTATTTACTTGCTTATATATGAATATTGTGAAGTAAGAATTATAGAAACAGTCTACTTCTACTGGAAAACATTTTTTTATTAGGAGAAAAAGAGCCCGAATTAGCATACCCCACCGTGCCTCAAAATATTTAAAATCTTTAGAGCTTTAATGGTGTCGATAGAAAACGACAAAGTGAATACTTAAGTCCTAAAGTAGATATTTTTGTCTTGTTTTGCTATTTGCCGAACATATGAGGGAAATTCGAAGACGTGTAAAGTACGCTTACCTGCGCTGCAAAAAGTCGAACTTTTCTCCTCTTCGGCCCCTACTCTGAAGTGTTCACCAACAAGATCCGGTGTTCACCCGTGTGTTTACCTACATGTAACGGCGCCTCTACACGTTGGCCAACACAGTGGCGAATGTAGTAGCCAATAGCATTGGCCAACGTGTAGACGGGGTGTTTGGGCTTCATTATCGTATTGGAACGATGGCCCACAAGTTGGCGCGAGATCCATGTGGTGTTGGTTTTTTACAAAAGATCAAAGAATTGTTGGCAGAGTTTGGTTGACTCATCCACACGTTGGCCGCGCGTTTAGTTTGCTACATGCTCCCAGAGTGATTACACGCATCTGATTTAAATTTTATATTCAAGCTTTGTAGGGTGGATGCCCCAATTACCAGCCTTTTAGTGCCAATTTCAACTTTAAACATTCCTACTACTTTAATTAGTGCGATTTAATTATTTTTAAATATTTGTTTTAATCGATAAGCTATTTATAAAAAAAATAACGAACATTTATTTACAATCAGATTATTACGAGAACAATTTTAAAATGAAAAAAAAACCCACGTCGTTCATACGTGATAGAACCATGCAGTTATATTAGAAATATAGTTGTAGCACGAATGGGTCGGCTCAACCGGGGAAAGACCACGCTCTCACAGAATATCAACGTAAAATAGTAGCTTAATGATGCTGTGTTTCGTATAGTGAGCGTAGAGATCCAGAGACCCTTTTTAAAGGAAACGAGGCATTTTATCTTAGTCCTCACGGGTGACAACGCATCTGCATTTTGATTCGTAATCGAGGATAGATGTAGACGTCTGTGGGCCACAGTAACCACTTACCAACAATTATTATTATTTGTAGGATATACAAATACTTGTTCCGTGCGGGATTCAAACCCTCGGCACAGCCACTCATTGCTAAGCCACTGCGCCACGGAGCCGTCGTCTAAAATAAAATAAATTCGTCCGCACATTGGCCCGAACCGAAGTAAACTGAACGACCTTCCAACGTGTGGACGCCGTCACCAACTCTCGGCCAATATATTCGCCACTACTTTCGCCACTGTGTTGGCCAACGTGTAGAGGCGACAATAGGTGAACACTATTGAACATTTTTTTATTTTGATATTTTGTTTTCTCTCTTTAGTTTGATATTTACGTAAAATAACCAATGATTATTATAAAATATTTGTAAATAGTTTACTCCTTGCTAACATATTTATCGAATGGTAACGAAGACCATATAATAGGAAGTTATTTTCGGGTCGTAGTCCTTGCACGTGCAATTCCCTGACTCTCCAACTTGTCACTAGCACCTCCACGTACACTGTGGAGTTGAATATATTTCTAGCGTATTTCAATTTTGTCCTCATTTTTTAATTTGTAATAAGTAATAATAAATTTAATAAATTAATAAAAAAGAAGATAAAGTGTAATAATATGAGAGAATAACTTAGCAAGTAATAGGTTGAATTCCAGTGAAGAGAAGGTCTTTGACTTTTGACTCAGCATTATGCTACGGATTTGTGAAAACTTTTAATAGGCTTACTCTATGACACATATGTACCATATTGTGTCAATCATTAGTTAGTTTTCCTGCTATAAAGTAATTGATTATTTTTAAATCTACTAGTAAACTTATGCATTGAACAAGTCTATAGTTTTTGTAGTGTTTTCCACGTTACAAGTAGCTTATTTGCGCTGCGCGAGGTGACCTGCAATCTTAAGCAGGCTCTTTGTTCCGACTCCAGATGGTAACAGGTCCTGGCTCACTTGGTGACAAATCTCAAATTGTCGCAATTTGATTTGAGAAGTATCGTGCAGGTGCACGAAAAGGCGAATTTAAAAGAATTCCTAAGTGAAAACTACTCGCTACTCTTTTGTTGGATATTTAAAAAGTTTTTATCCTTTCAAAATAACTGTATGACTTAGTGAAGTGAGTTACAAACAATCTTTTATTTAGTTACAAGTACAAAGACTTGTATCGTATGTCATGTGATGGCGACGAATTGAATAGAGTAGAATATTTTTTTAATTCATTTATGCTTTTACCACTGATTTCGAAAAAATACCCCTTCTTATATAAATATGAAATAATTTAAAAACAGCGTGGTTGTGATCACATCATACCCAGATGTCATCAGTTATGTAGTTTTGGTAGTATAATATTATTATTATATAACATTATTAAAGAGTTTTTGCTTAATATTTTTTTTTTGATAGAGTAGTCCCGTGTATTTTCTCAAAAGAGACAAGAACTATGGGACAAGAAGTTATTATGTTTTTGTCCCATAGTTGTTGTTTGATATGACTGTGGAAAAATATTAAAAAGAAACATGGTTATATACAATAGATGATTGTACTTTCTTTACGAGAATGGAAGCAAAACGAGCATGTACTCACCTGAAGGTAAGTGATCGCTGCTGCCAATGAACAAATGCAAGACCACGTATAAAAAGGCTTTTAAAAAAAGAGTAGACTATTTTCTTGAGGGTCACTTAATCATATTGGTTCGGAAAAATCGCTGGGGTAATTAATCCTAAAAATTCCTCGGAGTATTGTGGTAAATGCTATACGATATGGAAAGAGGTGCAACATCACTTCGCAGTGATAGTCAATTAAGCCTATCTGATAGAATTCGGTCGTAGATTACCAAGGTAGATTTTAGTAAATAAATAACTTTCTTATAAATTATTCATCGAAACGATATGCACCATAATAATGATGTAAAGTTTGTTTTCAGTGTGTTCTCGTCTTTCATATCGAAATATGATCTCCAAATAAAGCTTTATTTTGTTTATGTTTATATATATGGTTTTTACGTGGTGAAGCCATGATGCAGTTATTTTAGTAGTATAGTTGTAGCACGATTTGGTCGGGTCTACTGGGGAACGACCACGCTCTCACTGAATACCAGCGTCAAATAGTAGGTTAAAGCTGTTGTGTTTCGTACGGTGAGTGTAGAGAACCGGAGACCCTTTTTACTGGAAATGAGGCATTCTATCTTAGACCTCACGGGTGTTTAGTTTAGTTTAGTTTACGACAGGCTGTTTTCCGCAACTCCACGTCTAAGCGCGTATTTTGCGTCTGGGCAGGAATAATGTGGTTATTCGAACCATGATATTTCCCCGAAGAAGTTCAACAGTCGTTTGATGTTACAAGTAACTTCGGGGAGCGATCCCGGCGTGCCGAGATGTTAAGCCTCGTATGAAGCGACTTTTGGACATGTCAGCAACACGTGAGCCGCCGTTTCTTCCTCTCCAATGCATGTCCTGCACAGGGGGCTGTCAGTAACACCTATGGTGAACAAATGTTTGTTAAAAGAGCCATGTCCTGTGATAGCACTTGTTACTATCCTGATCTGTGGCTTGTTCAGTCTCATTAGAACCTTGGTTAGACGACTGTTTATTTCAGGCAAGGCCTCCCAAGCTTGTCTACAGTCTACTAATTTTTTCCAAAGTTGAGCGCGTAAATTATTGAAGTGTCTACGTACCAGTGAACGAACGTAGCCAAAGGGGATTGTTATTATAGGTACTGGCCCTATAGTTGCCCGAGCCGATCCCCTTCTGGCCAGTTCATCTGTTGTATCGTTGCCTCTAGATGCACTGTGTCCCTTGATCTATTGCAGAATCACATGGTTGTGCCTACATACCTCATTCAATTGTTGATGGCACTCATATATCAGTCCCGAGAGACCTCACGGGTGAGAACGCATCTGCATTTTAATACGTAATTGAGCATAGATGTTGATGTCTATGGGCCACAGTAACCACTTACCATCAGGTGGACCTGTGTGTTCGTTTGTCATCCGATCCTATATAACAAAAATATCCTGTGAAATTTTTTACAGAATTTGCAAAAGCGTACACAACTTTTGAACCTGAAACATAGTCGCTGCAGTTAACCCACTAGCCCTAGTCATATTTGTTACGGTTAAGTTCAATGCGGTCGGTTTACCAGAACAAATTGTTACTAGCCTGTATAATGCGCCTGTGTTGTATTTCTGATAAAAATGAAATCCTTTTTTAACGCAATGCGTCTTGACACAAAGTTGCAATTAATTTTAGTCACAAACTAGGTTTTCGAATGGGTTTGTCACAAGGACATTTGTTGCAATCCATGTGCTCTACCTAGATTAACCGGATTCTAAGCGGCTTAAAATTGTTGATGTTTTCTACTCTGTGAATATAGTACTATAAAAATATAAGGCTCGTGAGTGGATATTTAGCTATACCAAAATATACACCGTCTAACAGAATCAAGTAGGTACACAAAATGTTGCGTTCCGTCTAGCAATCTAATATAACGAACCCGTCCTATTGGTCGGATCCATGATACCTACTCGATTGCAATTAACTTATCTTCCGTTGCCCGAGGCTACCGATAAATCGCTTTTTATTCGACCTAGTGGACACGATTTACTGGTCACAGAGGAAAAACCTCTCCTGGAAAAGACATTAAGAAAGATACAGCAGAGAAAAACATAACTAATAATTATGTTTACTAGTCAGTCAGGGTAGGGTGGCTTAATTTTGAACATCAATCCCTATATAGAGGATAGCCATAAAATTATGTATAAGGGGCTTCGCTCGGACTTCGGAATGCATAGGATATTTTGCGCTTCTATGAAAATCGCTTGGCTGAATCAATTTGCTGGCAATTGCTTAGGGAAACTGGTACGGTTGTTTCTTTAAAGTTTGTTGTTGATACGTTCATTACTTTAATTTTATAAAAAAATCTTATTATTGCAATTTGACAATATAATTTAAAAAAAAAATACAAAAATAAGAATAAAAACAACCTTTTACAACACATTATCGCTCACAAACTGTTTTGATTTATTTTGTGCAAGCAGCTATGCAGGTCTAGAAAAATCAGTATCACTGCGACTTCCTAAGATATATTGTGATCTGTGCCACTGCTAAGTCTTGAGAGCTAAGAGTTGCTTAGCTGTGAATTTCACTTTATCTGGCCTAAGTATATAGTTTCCCAGATGAGTACTATTTTGTCCTTTAAGGGTCCACAATCAGTTAGGATGTGCAGAAGTATTTCGTGCGTTAAGGAAACAATCTTCAAATCCTTGAGTTGGTTAGTCCTAGAACGGACATGTGTTTTTTTAGACAACGGTATCCAGTCAAGGCTCTTACTAGAATACGAATTTGATTCCTACTTACTCCCAGGGCTTCTGAAGGAAGTTTACGATCATAAGCCTAGATTAAGGTTTTTAGATTGGTTTAAGCCTGTTGTATCAGATCAAATCTTAAGTGATTTATTGTGAAAAAGAGTTTCAAGGGTGTTTTGGGCCAGGCTTTTTGAGGTTCAAAATTGCTTGGGTCCAAATTGTATAGTCTTTGAGCCCTTATTGCAATTTGATATTAATGAAAATAATACAAAAATAAGAATAAAAAGTCTCTGAGAAATGGGTAATCACTTACAAGTTGTTTAAGAAACAATTATTATATATAATCATTACAGTGTTGTAAATAATTATGGATACCTAAAGTACCCCAGGGTTTTTGTAGCATATTTTAAGGTGGAAAAAGGTATTTTGAAGAATATTTGTTAAACAAATAATGATTTTAAAAAAGACCCATCAAATCAGATTCTTAAAATTACTTACAAAAGATATCGCAACTTCTGTACCAACCTCCTGCGAAATGCAAAAAGTAATTATGAGAAGATAGAATTTCAAAGAGCCAGCAAGAACTCCAAACAACTGTGGAAAGTCATTCAAACTGTTACAAATTTATCTAAACAGCGATCAACGGCGTCTGATCTCCTAGACATCAACGAAATTAATACTCAAAAATCTGTTGAGGATATAAACACATATTTTTCAAATATAGGAAAATCACTAGCAGACAAATTAGAAAGAGGCTCGGCAATATTACCGGCATCCGTTACTTATTCCAAATCCTTTGTTTTGCTTGAAACTGACGAGAGTGAAGTCGAACGTTTGATTATGTCTTTGGATAACAACCGAACAGCTGGTTGGGACGGTATTTCTTCAGAATTCTTAAAGAAGCACAAACATTTTATTATTTCACCTCTTACATATATTTGTAACTTGAGTCTCCAGACAGGTATTTTCCCTGATTTGTTTAAAAAGGCTCACCCTATTTTTAAATCCGGCGACCGAAATCGTATCGAAAACTACAGACCTATATCAGTTTTGCCTACGATGTCGAAGATCCTCGAGAAAATAATTAACACAAGGCTTGTTAATTATTTAGAGACTAATAAACTGCTCTCTAAAAATCAATTTGGTTTTCGAAAAAAATTGTGCACATCTGATGCTGTCCACAGCCTTATTGATTTTGTAGTCAGGAATCTAAACATACGTCAAAAATGTATTGCCTTGTTTCTTGACTTTACAAAGGCGTTAGATACTGTTTCGATACCGATCCTTATTTCAAAACTTCAATCTTTAGGAGTAAGAGGAATTCAGTTAT